>CM077793.1:23614981-25086231 GCA_039737535.1 Lagodon rhomboides | reverse complement strand
TGTAGTATAGTCAGAAACCATGCTTTTTTGTGTCAAGCATACAACACTGAAATCAAACTAAAGAAGTTTGTTAAACACAAGCTTTGTTAAAGTATGCCTTTCATAATTTAGTGCTGATAAATAACCTGATTCATCATTGACACTAAAGTAACATTACGTAGAAATTCTGCATTTTGTTCAGCATTGAGTGCAACACCAGTGTTGTGAATAGAAATCACAAGTCTGTAATGGCGTAATGTAGGTGCTAACTACAAACAAAACTCATCACGTCATAACAATGTTGTGTGTTGAAAACTTGTATGTTGAAGTAAACATGTGTGTAACGCTGTGATCCAACCCTCTCACTGAAGTTACAGAAACATGTGATAGAGGGGCGGAACAGCTAAGACAGGGAAACCATTCACTCTATTACCATCAAAGACCATCAAAATGATTTTGAAGCAGTTATTTTAAGGTAAAACAGTGACATAGTGTTGCTTCAAGAACCTGTTTTCTTTACACATACAGAATGTCCTTCATGAAAATGACAAATAACTCTGCTTTGTTACTTTGACAGATGAAATACCGGGGTCCATGCTTCAATAAAAAAAAGGTTGTGCTTCTTGCACTGCAGTGGAAACAATTAGTATCCCAATAATGAGGATGACAAATCCAGGGCTAATGTGAGAGAGCAAATTAAAACAATTAGTATCACTTAAATTCTCATAATTAGTGAGGAATGACTGCAGTAATTGGTTTTTACACATCACCACCTCAACTGAATTAGCCAAACCCAACCAACATTATTTTTTACCTAAGAGTCTTATGTCTCTGTCTGAACCAATTGTATTTATTCCTTTAACTGTCTGAGGGATACTGTGGTCAATACTCTCCATTACTCTCTACCTGTCCATTGCAACACGCTGTACACCTCATGTATCGACCGCAGTGACGACAGACTGGCGGGGTGTGAACATGAATTAAGCAGGATGCAGCAGCAGCGGTGCCATGAAGTGGTTGACTGATGCTCCATGATGACTCCCAGGGTCATTACATGACAGTTAAGTTGATAGATGCCATCCACAGAGGGGTAATTCTCCTTCTGACAGGCCTGCCGCCCTCTACAGTGATGAAATGCCGATCTGATGAATGCTTTCACACATTTCCCAACCCTAGTCTGTTTTTAGGCTGAAACAGCCATTTTTAATCAAGCCATGTCAGATGAGGTCCTGACCACCAAAACACACTGTGAAGTAAAAGGAAGACGGAGACAACTGATTGAAACGCAGTGGGAAGACATAGCAGATATATATAGGGTTGCAAATAACAATTACATTTTAGAGACGGAGGTGAATTTTTCAAATAGTTTTTTTTTTTTCAACCACAAGTTAGAAATCCAAAAATATTCATTTTACAATTAAAAAAAGAGAGAGAAAAGCAGAAAATCCTCACATGTAAAGCAGCTTTTTTTACCATCCATACACCTCCTGTGGGTAACATGTAATCCTATAGTTAACAGAGTTGGTTGCACGATATGAAAGTGATTTTGTAAGGTTTTTTTTGTTGTTTTTTTCATTTCTTGGGAATTTTTTACATTCCCAAGTAATCGTATATCAATAAGCCACAGCAAAATGTAGTTCAGTAGAAAGGCCAACATAAAATGTTAAGTTATAAAGCCAGTCGTTCTGATGCTGTCCAGCAAAACAGAAGTATCTCCTGCCGTACCACCAGACTACACAGCAGCTTCTCTCCCAGACTACACAGCAGCTTCTCTCCCAGACTACACAGCAGCTTCTCTCCCAGACTACACAGCAGCTTCTCTCCTCTCCTCAATTCATCCTCAACATTCCACCATAAACATTTTTATATACTGAGACTGCTTCATAAGCAGTTAAAAGCTTCTTTTGTATGTTTAAGATGCTGTAACCAGTAGTTGTTTGGCATTTCTATATCATGTAATATTTTCACATTAAAAGTCTAAAAACAACTAGGGCCTTCATTACATATATTGTACAATTATGTACACACTGTAAATTTGATATGCTGACTTTACCGTAAAAAAAGTTAGGTTGACGATTACCTTTGAACAATTTAAAATTTTTAGTCTACTTTACGTGATAATTTTGAGGTAATCTGTTTTAAATAAAGTCAGTTTTTCAGGTTTTACAGTGTACTTACATTATCCCAAATGTTCAATCCAGAGAAATCTAAGGTAACGATGAGTTACATTAGGTTTTGTTGTAGTCGGTTCGGGGAGTCAGAGAGTGAGGAAGGAAGTTTGCGAACATTGATCAAAATATAACTTAAATAAAACTGAAATATATTACTTCATCAGTGAAGACAACGCCATGATCCCACGCTCTTTGCTACTTCAAACTACGTCTTTTGTTTTTGTTGTTTTGATTGAGAGACCCCAAGTGACAGCAATGACGTACCGTTCATTTAAAGTAACAGTTGTCAGAAATCGTTTTTGAAGGTCTCACTGCAGTCAAACAGTCCACAGTGCTGAGTACGCCCACCGTAGACTTTATGAAGTGCTCAGAGGTTAAAAGCTCTTTTAGCGGAGAATCCCGTTGGAGTACCCACTGCACATGAGAGCACAGTTTAGTCCATGTGCCCCTGAAGCGCACCACTTCCTCTACGGGTTAATCCAATTTTCATCACAAATGCACTCCTTTATCTATCGCAGCATGCGCATTACAAAACTGCAGATCTTTTGTTAAGCGGAGATCAATGCCTGTGTGGTCAAATCTTTTCAGTTTCAGGTCCAGGAAATCAATTTCTGTGTTTCTAGCATGAGACGGCCTTTTAACCTTTGAACCTAATGCCGGTCATGAAATGGACTCACAGGATCAATACAGGAAACGCTGGTTTCTATCTGACTGTGTGAACAGGAACATCAATAGTCATCTAAGACTACCTAATTATTGATTTTTGTTTGGTAATTATAGGTGATAAAGGTGGTTTAACCCAGGTTAGCCATCATCTGCCTGTAGATATATTTTATCCAGATATTTTGAAGTCTTTTTTCAGTGAATAGACAAGAGCCTACACAAGTGTGTTTCCATGCCGATCAAGGGATGTGCATCATGTCTCGCTGGCTGTTGAGCTGTTGTGTTTTCTGATATCTTTCTGTCCTATTTATGGATCATCAGTCTTTCCTGACTAAAAACGCACTTAGTAAATAATTAATGGTCACAGCCCATTGCACTCGTTAGACTGTCAGAAGTCTGGGACACCATGTCTACGCACAAACACACACACGCACAGGCGGCGTAATTGTTATGTGAGGGCCAAAATAAAAGTAGTACACTCTTCACACATTCTGAAAAGGGCTACACGCGTGCTGTCTCCTGCAATTAATGGGCTTTCAGTTCACATCCTCTCAGCATTAATGAGCAGCACTGTACTTATTTGGCCTTAATCGCCAAAATAGAAAAGGAGAAAGAGATGGAAGGAGAACAGAACACACACAAAGCAATCAATGAATTAACTGATACACCTCTGATAGTGTGCAGTCTGTTGTTCTGTAACAACCAAGCCTCTGATATAAAATCTCCCATCTCCCTTTCTCTTAAAAAACAAAAAGAACTCGCACACATGCACTTACAGTGTCTCCCCATACTGTGAGATTCGCGTCATTGGTGCAGCTGTGGGGTCTGTGAAGTGCACTATAGATAGATAAACAAGCACGCACACGCATGAACACACACACACACACACACACACACACACACACAGAGTTAGAAAAAAAAAGCCCAGAAGAAACACACACAGAGGGCTGGGTTGTAGGGCTATCTCTCCTCTCAGCGTACTGCGGTCCATCGACCCTGCATGGCTGCTCTCAGCTGGATACGTGTCATCCACAGCAGCCCTGCCTGTTAGGGGGAGAGCGAGGGCTGTGGAGGGTGTAAGGGAGGTGGAAATAAGTGGGGAGAGTGGAACACCAGCCAAGGAGGAGAGGATGCAGGGGTGATGCCATGGAGGAAGAACGGGGGATGAAGCGGGGGAAACAAAAGAGGAGTGTGTGGCGGTGTGTATGCAGCCTATTCACCGATTTCAGATTTGAGCGGGGTCGGAGGTGAAATGGGGTTGTCTGTCAGATGTAACTCTGCATCATAGCTCCCAGGGAGAAGGGTCAGTAGTCAGCCTCCTCCTTTATCTGATCCTCTCTCCTCTGCTTCTATTGACAGTCAGGATGTTTTCTGACTGGTGTTTACTCACCATGTGTGTGTCCCCATCTCTCTGTAATAGGTGTCTGTGGTGATGTTGCCATGTGCCAGCTGCTATCTGCTCTTTTCCTTCTTTATTCAGGTAAGACATTGATTGACTGTGTGTTGCATGTGTATGCAATAGGTAAATATATTCTATCTGTACAAATGTTCTTGTTACTGAATTTCTTGGTAACATCTGAAAGTACAAAACTCTTAAAAGTAATAGTTCGACTCTTTTGGGAAGCGCGCTGTTAGAGAGGCTCAGTGCTGCTCGTTTCCATTTGTTTAATGCAAAGCTAAAACCAGCGGCTAGTTAGCTTAGCTTTGCATAAAGAGTGAAAGCAGGGGGAAAGAGCTAGCCTGGCTCTAAGCTAAGACCTACCTGGATATTTAAAGCTCACCGGAGTATTTCTTAGCCAGATGCAGTGACTTCCTGTTGTCTCTACTGGTTGCCTGGCAGCCTCACAGTAAGACAAGGCTCAATTAAGTAAATTGTGTCTCTGTTCTGAGGCTGCATCCTTCGAGGGGACATGGTCGTGGCCTTCCTAGACCGCCATAGGCCGACCCGAGCCGAACACTGAAGCTCAATGAGCACAATGCAACAGGCCTGAGACATACAGTGTTGTCATTAATATGAGTCGACCACAGGCACTATGAAGCACAGATGAGATGTTAACCCCTGCTACTACTGAGAAAAAATCTCCAGTTGTCTTCAAGGTCAGAAGCTTTGACATGTGAAGTTTTAGAGCTGCTCGCCAAATGGAAACTTTTGTTTAAAAGCTATTCCGATCCCACAATCCTTTGAGAGTGACCATGATTATCTAACGTGTCCACTGGGTTTGATTCTGACTGTATTCAGCTTGAGAAAGTGATGGTGTTTGCCAGCTAAATCTCAAAACTCGGAGGTCTTCTCACCTATTTCAATTGCTAAGAATGATAATGATTTGAAGTTCACGTTAGTGTATTGTGTGTCTAAGTTTAAAATCTCACCATGATTTCCATACTCCATGAACTGACAAATGATGTCGTGGTGAATCGTGTGGCTGCTTGAGAAGAGAGAACTCCTTCCTTCAATCTGATTTACGGTGTGGTAGAGTTTGGAATAAGGACATTTTACTTGGTTTTCAATATGGGGCTCAAGCATGTAAAATATTATGATCCTATATATATTTATAAGTCGAGTGCCCTGTCCTGAGCTTTAGCCTCCTTGGCAATATTTCAGTAATAAAGAAAGAAGGCTCCAAAAGTGAAATGGTTTCTGTTTCACAGTGTGTTTTGCTTGCACAGTTGCTCTTGAGACAGGAAGCTGGGTTTGGGCACTTTCCAAGAGGTTATAATGAAGCAAACATTCAATTTCAGTGGACACCATGAGAGCGGTGTAAAAATGCTGGGAGATATTATTTGGCACATTTCTGGGAAATTGACTTCAAGAGCTGCCAATTACATTAAAGCATAGTGTCGGGAAAAGGCGTTGAGAGAAACTGTTGTTAGAGTCTCAGCTCCATAAATATACAATTTTATATGCCACAACATACACACACACACACACGCACACACAGACACACATGTGTGAATGTGCTTGTGCACAAATGCGTGCGCACACTGAAAACAAACACACAGCCACATCTGCAGCCTTGTTGCAGCGTTGTCCTCAAAACTGGGCTCATTACAAAGTTCCCCCTTTGTGTTAGTTTCAAATAGGCCTCTAATAAGGATGTGAGTTTGTTTAAAGAGTTTATTTCCAGGAAGTTCAGCGATTTCTGTGGATTACTGGAAATCATTCAAGGAGGTTGTACTTTATTTCCCCCATTGCACAGCAATTACTATGGACACACACACACACACACACACACACCAAGCACCTTGTGTGACGGCTTGAAGAATGGATATAAATCTTTCATCAGCACCATCCTTCCAAAAAAGTTGAATCATATTTCTGTCAAATGCATGTCTCCAGTGGGATTTTGACAGGAAACAACCGAAAGCAAACACATCGGGGACTTGAAAAGACCATATTAGGGTACATCATGTGGCTCACATTGGGGCTTTAGCACTCCAATCCTCTCTGTAATGATTATTTATCATATATCCTGACTCTGTGGGTCTCCTACGTGTTTTTCCTGAACACACTAATTCAGATTTTTGATGGTTGACAGAGAAGGGATCTAAGACATAGAAATAGTCTGCTTTTAGGTCAACCCCTCAGAGAAAGCAGAGGTGTGTGTGTGTGTGTTTGCGCATGTGTGTGAGTGTGTATGTCTGAGTGTGCGCGTGTGGGTGGGTGTTTGTTTGGGTCTGTGTGCTTGTCTGTACGTGTGTGTGTCATATTACAGAGCGGAGTGGTAAAGGTATGGCAGCCGCCTGCAGAAAAAAATCTGAGCTGCCTGCATCTAAGAGAAGCTTTCATCCTCCTACCTGCCCACCAAAGAGGGGAGGCACACACTCTCTCGCTCTCTCTTCTCACACACGCACACACACACACATACACACACACACACACACACACCAGGGTTGAGGCCACAAATGTCAGCAATCAACAGAAATTTCACTACAAGTTTGCTCCTTGGTCTAGATTGATTTTCATAGTCAAAACGTCAACCTCCAGCTTCCGTCTCATCTCTCCCGAGGACTGAAGAGACTGCAAGTTAGACATGAGAGGCAGAATTTGAAAGGAGAGAGCTTTTTCAGCTACTCAGGGCTTTTACTGACTTTGCATTAGCTAAATAGTTGAAAAGATATAAACACAGAGAGGAGGCAAGAGAGAGACTAGAGTAAGAGCAAGTTTGCCTATTTATCATATCTTAGAGCTGAATCTTGGAATCCTTGGACTTTTAGTATTGCGTTTGCATAAAGTTGTGGAACTTGCAAGAAAAAGAAAAGGTCAAAATCAATGCAGCAGGGACCGGGATGTGCTGACTTTAGTGCCCCGTCTCCACCTGGTATTGACATGCAATATATCTGGATATGTTATCTCACTCGCTGCGGCCAGAAAGCTATCAGTAAAGCCCGTTTATCAGTGCAGCCGGACCATATCTGACACGTGTAAATGCAATCTGTAACTACCTACATTCTTATTAAGACTCTACAACCATGCTAGCTGCTATAGGAGGCTGTGCTAAGCTACGGTGGTGCTTTGAGCTAAATGCTAACACGAAGACAACGCTAACATGCTGATGTTTGCCAGATGTAATGTAAATACTAGTTTAGCAGGTTAGGATGCTATCGCTAATTAGCGCTAAACACAAAGTAGCTGAGGCTCATGTGGATCACATTAGTTTTGCAGCTCCTTAATCACAGTACTGGACAAATTGAAAACTGTGACATGATGATGGCACTTGCTAAAAGAGGATCTAAGTTACTGCAATTTGTTCTCTAGGCAGTGGAGGGCTCAGGATGTTTGAGGTGCACCAGCTGAATGTGGTGGGGCACCAGCATGCAGAAAGGGCAGTGGACCCCTACAGGGCACATTATCATGTGTTATCTACCATAGGGTCATCCAAGAGGGAACTTTCGCAGCATGTTTTCGAACAACTTCAGTCCTAACGTCCCTGAGTCCAATGAGTGTCTGTGTCAACCGCGTCGTGGCGTTAGAGGAAGAGTCAGGCGATCACTCAAGTCATCAGCGTACATTGTCTAACAACCAGACAGCTGGATTCACGAGTCCTGGAAAATCCATCCCTCCAGGTTTTTAAGATATGTGGTGGGGGCCGAAGGTATTGAACCAATCAGTGCCCTTTTAAAGAAGAACTGGCAGCTGTGGACATGGTTTAGATGTGACGACCAGTTCGAAAATAACATTGGAAGCTCCTCTCCCTCAAGAGGTTAGCATAGCTGCTATAGCATCAGTTAAATCAGAACTGGAAACTGGCATTGAAGGCTTTTTGCTCTTCTCTCGACTGGCCCAGGTAAGAGTTTGATTCACCAACTACCGGTGGTAGCTCTCTCCTGCTGTTGGCCTAAATTAAGTTAGCCTGTGATAGACGGGGATAGACAGATGGCTTGTCACCTGATGAGTATTTTCTGAAAGTGCCGTCCTTTTCCAAACAGATTCTAGCGACACCTTTCCAGATGGTCATCTCATCATCTCGCACCTCGAACGCCTGAAAAATGTTTATGCCAATCCATCGAGATGAAGTTGAGATACTTCATACTTGAAAACTTTGGCCAGCTGTTGGTGTTGTCGGAGGATCACCAAAGTCATCAGAATGTATCCACTGTGAGCCTTAATTACCTGCAGCAAATTTCACGCTTGAAACTTACCCAACGACTTGAAAGGTGTTCTTCTGCTCTCCCAGCAAATGCCTACAAACGACCAATTCCTCTGCAAGTAAAGAAGAAAAATAAGTGGCGCCTATACGGCAGGATCACTTTACTTGTCCTGAGATACAGCAGCATGGTTTCTGAAAAGTTCACTAGCTCCACCTCTCTCATTTGAGATTGATCACAGCAGTGCTCATTAACACTTCGCTGTAAATGCAAAGGTCAGTGATCCAATGTCACCCAGGTATCAAGACTGCATGTTAAAACCATGTGAGTTTGTAAAGTTAACTTCCCTTAATAACGTCTTTCAAACTCCACACCCCCAGATTGCAATGTGTGCTTTCTGTTCAAAATTGTAGTTCCGAACCCAAAAACTGAAATAACCCTGATCATATCTTTCGGGGACAAAACTCCCTTCAGAGCCTCAGAAAACAATGCACAAGTGCTTTTACAGGTACGACTTTGACATGTAAAATCTGCGGATTCGCCGTTTAAAAACAATTTTAGAGACTGTTTTGTCTATTAGAATAGTTGAGGCTATCTCTGAGGAGACGAACACGGGGCCATGTCGGTGAACAAGCCTGTCAAAACACACAGTGATCGCTTTAATTGAGTTGTAAGCTGCGATAAGCAGCATCAGCTGTTGTTGGCCTCATTGTTGTCAGTTAGCTTCTTTCATGGTTAAAATGCATTCTGTCCTCGCACTGTAATTATGCAAGGGAGAGCGGGAGCAATAAATCTGATAACACACGCACACACACACACACACACTCAGACACACACACATACGCATACACTTAGGGGTATAAACTCGTGGACGAGCGCAGAATTGTTGGAACAGAGATCAGATTAGAGAAGCTTTTCTGATCTGTGGCATGAGAAGACTGGGCTCATGTATCAACCAGCCATCTAAGCTGGCTTATCCTGATACAACCAGGGGCAAACACTCACACACACACACACACAAAACACACTTATAAGAAGAAAGTTTACTGGGTGATGTAAGGAGGGGGGAGAACAGTGGGGAACAATCTCCAAACAGTTCCATATCCTTTTTAGTCATGGCTCCGCATTGGCTGTGAAGCGGAAACAACTCTGAGCCCTTGTTAACAGTGTCCCCAAACTCCACTAAATGTCTACTTTGCTGTCTTTATACTTTATAGTAACATTTACTAAAGTATTTCATCCCGCAGCTCCTGGCAGCTCTGTGATTTGTCCTGCACTGACTTTCGTTATCTCTCCTCTCTCCTTCTCCGAGCAGGACTGATGTCCAGATGGTGTGCCCCTCCATGTGTGGTCCAATCCAGCTCTCCCTGACCATTTCATGGGCCTCAAACAGACCCAAGCATCCACGGCCGCAGCTTGACTCAACCCTACCGCGCACTCTGCACCTCGCCCTCCACCCCTCACCCCTAACCTTCGCCCTCAGTCCCCCGCCTCCCTCTGTCAAGCCTCTCCACACATTTTGACAATCCTAGCTCTACCTGAGTCCAACATGGTGGCCCGCATTCCCGCTCTAGTCTTGGTCATGATGTGTCGCGGCGTCCTGCTCTCTGTCGGAGACCCGCCTCCGTCCCGCAGGGAGATCCGCATCGAGGGAGATCTGGTGCTCGGCGGCCTGTTCCCGGTGCACGAGAAAGGTGCTGGGATGGAGGAGTGTGGGCGGGTGAACGAGGACAGAGGGATCCAGAGGCTGGAGGCCATGCTGTTCGCCATAGACAGAATCAATTCGGACAACAATATTCTGCCTGGGGTCTCTCTCGGGGTCCACATCCTGGACACCTGCTCAAGAGATACCTATGCACTGGAGCAGGTGAGCATGCATATAGATGAGAGGGATAGATCAGGATGGAGGAGTGGGAGAGAATTTTCAGACGGACACTTAAAACCAAGGGCTAGAGAACTCAATGTCGTGGATTATGGTCCATTCCTTGATAACAAGCACCAAACAATTGCAGACAGTTTGCTGATGTAGCTTACCAACTAGCTAGTTAACGTTAAATTTCAGGTGTCATATGCCTTTAAAGGGGGAATGCAACATTGAAAAATGCGGAACTGTTATGTTCACATAAGCACTCTAATATCAGTGCAGCGTAGGAGGCAGGCTGCTAATATTAGCCTATTTAGGGCCGCTAACGTTAGCAGCCAGGTAATGAGGCAGTGTGCTATTTATCTGATGGCTTGGTTCATAGCGTCCAAGCTTTTTTATATCTTCATCAGATAAATGTCATTGTAGGATTGCCACAGTAACGCAAGAGAAATCACCACAGCGGAAGCCGTTGGGCTTAAGGGCCTTGCTCAAGGGCACCTAAGTTTGAACCGGCAACCCTCCGGTCTTGAGCTCGCTTCTCTGACCATTTTAAGTTTATTGCTGCCTGGCAACCACTATTAAGCACTATTCGCATGTGTGCGGGTGTAATCCTAGATATGTAGATAAAAGTCACTTTCTTTTGCACAACATATTGTTTTCTGTAAAACTTATGTGCACAACATATATCATCGGTGATTGATGATGTGTGTGTATGACAGCGGGGAAAGTAATCACATCCACAACAAGGTAATGCCACGAGCGCATCACTAAAAATAACAGCTCGGTTCGAGCGTGTATCCTCCAACAGTGTTCGGTTGCATCTGTATTCACCTGTGAGTGCCGATAGAACTTTTTAGAAGCGCTCGGATACAGTTGGTTTAATTAGCTGTTTTGTTCTCTTGTGCTGCCGGGCAACTTGAACTTTCACTTAAAAGTTGCTCTGTAAAGTAAGTTGTGGTGTCAGAAGTAAAGAAGTGCGATTTTGTCCATTTTAAATCAGGTAAACCTATAAGGTGTCATTAAAATGTAATATTCGGGTAAAGTAAATGTACCTCGAAATTCTATTTAATCCACGACGGGTAGGAGGGCTGCCTCAGATGATAACAGTAGATCCTTGATGAGTAATAGAGATGGAAACAATTTGCTTTGAGGGAAATGAGCCGGATATAAAAAAAAAAAAAAAAAAGAAGGAAAAAAAGCACTTCCCCTCAGGGATTGTTATCTTGAAAGAAAATAGATCGTGTTTTATTGCTTCGCTACTTAGGGATGATGCATCTAGTGATCCTATAGAATGAGCTGTGGATTCTTTATGTTCAGTTTCCTGAAATGAGTCGCAGGTTATCCGGCTGTTTATCCACAGACCAGCAATATGTTACAGTGTGCTTTGGTCTCAGAGGAGTTAATTTAGCCCCTTCATTGAAAGCCTTTAAGAGCCCCCAGTGTAAAGCAACGGGACTTTATAGTTGCTTCAAACAGACAGACATTTCACGTAATAAGAAAACTATCTCTTGTGTCGCATTTCTCTTATATTGAACGCAATTCAAAGTGTTTCACAGGCTGATTAAAATCAACAGATGATGACGACCATATGGTATTCAGTATGTCTCGCTGCGTTTGATATAAAATATCCGCTGTATGTGGTTGTGTTTTTCCTAGGCTCTGGAGTTTGTGAGAGCCTCCCTCACCAAGGTGGACGACACGGAGTTCATCTGTCCGGACGGGTCGTACGCCCTGCAGGACGACAGCCCGCTCGCCATCGCCGGAGTCATAGGTGGATCCTTCAGCAGCGTCTCCATACAGGTAACGCTCACGCCGACATCATCCAACTGTTACATCCGCGGTGGCTTCCTCACTCAATCTTCTACTCCTCTGTCACAAAGTGTGCGAAAGCTGACTCCCGGTGACACGCCAGCGCAAGTGTGTCCATATCTGTCTCGCTGCCTGTGTGTGTGTTTGTGTGTACTTATTTCTTAGAGTCAAGTTCCGTCGGCGTGTTCTTGTGTGTCTCCGCGGCTCTTGTAGCTCTTGTCACAGAGCCGGGTAATTTGCATAGTTTAGCATAAAACCTCCTTCTCCCCTTACTCCTCTGTGACTGCACAAAAGCATCCTCCTATCAGTCCTTAAATCCCTAATCTCTGCAACTGTCTCTCTGTCTTCTCCTTCTCACCCTCTCTCCTTTCTCTCTCTCTCTCTCTCTCTCCCTCCCTCTCCCATTTTATGTATTCCTCTTTTTTTTTTTTCTGGCCCCTTAAATCTTCGCTCTCTTCCCTCTCATCACCGCCCGCCTCTCTCTTTTTTCTCTCCTTCTTTATATGCATTCAGAGGCACCCCTCGCGGCTATTTGGGGAGAGCTCAGTGTATGCTGACCTCAGCCCCCTTCTTCTTCTTCTCCTCCTCCTCCTTCCTGGGGCGGCCATTGTTAACACATCTGCTTCATCTCTTGTCCTTCATCACACATAATTATCCCCCTGTTTTTCCCGCCGCTCATTCGTGTTGCCCTTTGTTGCCGCGGCTGTTGTTTTTACCTGCCTTTTTTTCCGAGGGCAGGACTGTTTACAAGACCCGAACTGTGCTCTGCCTTCTGATCTCCTGCCAGCGGAGCTATTCCAGCTACTCCTTCATGCCGCTCCGCTCGGCCAGTCTGTCTGTTGCTTCCAAATGGAGTCATAGGGAATTATTTCATGTTTAACCATGCACATCTAAACTCCAGTGTTTTGCAGGCGTTTACATAGCAGGCATCATTCCTCCCATCGCTCGCACACGTGTGTGCATGTGTGCGCGTGTCTCCGTGTGTCTGTGTGAGTGTGTGTGACTTGCATTCCAAGCAGAAAACACACAGCAGCCCTCCACTGCACCAATTTTTTCCTCCTTCCCCTTTCATTTTTTTTTTTCTCTACTCGTCTCTCATATTCAACCCATTCCTACAGTACATCTCCCTTCCCCTCTCTCTCGCTCTCTCTCTCACAGGAAGGCAGCCGCTTTTACTAACAGAGTAAACTCTCAGTGTCCCTACAGAGAGGCCTCTTAGCTGGCTGTAGTCATTGTTCACCGGCAGGTAATGGAGCAATGCGGTTACATCTTGCAGCGTGACCTTCCCTGACATTTAAGTCAACTGCCATCTCAAAACCATAAAAACCCCAAAGTGCTATAAGCAGCCACCCCGAGTGTGTGTCGGCGCAGGTGCTCGTGCGCGCGTCGACCTGTCCTCGCGCTCATCCGCGTACACGTGTTTTCTAATCTTCTACATTATTAGTCTAATGAGATTCTGACACGTTGTCAAAACAGCTCATCAGCTGCGCTATGAATGAAATATAGAAAAGCCCAGAGTGATGCGCTCTAAAAGGATTAAACTCAGGCGAGAACAGAACGGCCGCGCAATTTGTGTTTATTTGCGTGTGTGTGTGTGCGCGTGTATGTTTACGCGTCTTTTGTGCGCATGAGAATGTGTAGCAATAATATTTCCACTGTTTGTGTTGGCGCCTGTGAGTAAAATTGTAATGAGGAGAACATGACCGAACCCCAATCAACAGTAAAAGGGAATATTATATGGACATCAGTAGACCCCAGATGATGTCCATCACTAATGCATGAGTCAGTGATTTATTGAACTTCTGCGCGCATGCATGCATGTGTGTGTGTGTGTGTGTGTGTGCACGTGCGCGCACTATTTTGTGTTTCTCCACGTGTGTGTGTGCGCCTACACTCGCCGCATTGTCTTTTATCTTTAAATAATCACATTATGCGTGAAGCAAATCCTATCAGCAGCAACCTGCTAAATACGTTTTTAATTTATCCTACGATAAAAAAAAAATAGAATACGTGTATTAAAGGATCGTTCCAATTATTTTCCTGGGTCTTATTTCCAAGTTTTTGACGACGCCCAAACGATTTTAAACTTTTGAATTCTTGGAGAACGTGAGACACTCTACTGGCCGACACACAAACCAGGGACATATTTTAAAAAGCTTTTTAACACAACAGCACCACCCCTGCAGTGAAGCACATATTTAAATAGCCGTGAGAAGTGTAGCGGTTTAATAATATTGTGGTTGATATATTCTTGACATCATTCACGCTGCTGGCTGACAGCCCTTAAGCAGACATCTTTACTTGCCAGCTACCGAGAAGAAGCTATGAAAGACACTGACATATTTTTCTCCAGAGAACATTTGAGGTCATTTTGAGTTCAATTCTTTGGTCTTTCTTTGTTCCATCGGACCATAGTAAAGACGAGGCGCTCTCTACAGGCTTCTATTAACTTCACTGTTTGGAATACCCAGTATTGATCAGATATTGTTGGCTATATATCAGAAATATTGAACTTGACATTGATTGACACCCCGATTTCCAAAAAGTGTATCCTTTATACAATCATGTGTTTGACAAAGTGGTGGACGACTGATCGAGGATGATCCTTTCGTACCCGGTCATGATACTATCACCTGTTATCAATGAACTGCTTACCTGTGGAATCCAAACAGGTGGTTTTTGGATCATTGCACAACTTTCCCAGTATTTTGTTGCTCTGTCCCAACTTGTTTAAGTATATATGTATTCACCGAAAGCCGGGCAGATGATGAGGTTGAACATTAAATATATTGTCTTTGCACAGCTTTCATTGAGCATATTTCAAAAAGAATTAGGAGATTATCACATTCTGTTTCACAAAACATCCCAACCTTTTTGAGGATCGGGATTGTATACAAATGATTATAGTTTAACTTGTCAAGCAGTCCAGGGGGCGAATATATCCTTCGTAGCAGTATCTGACCGGCAGATAACAGAGAAAGTAGTCATTCTAGTGTGGCTCTCGGTAAAAAATACACATTTTTCACATGTTACTCACACAGAAGTGTTTTGTTTTTGAGACATTTCACCACTTCCTTTGCTTATCCTCCAGTCTCCCGCTCTCTGTGTGTACTTGTATGCTTCTTTTCGAGTGCCCCATTAATTTAATTGCACAATAATTGGCTCTGCTGATGCCACCTCTCAAAACATTTGCATCGCAAACATTAGACTCTCGTTAAGTCTTGAGTTTAAAGCGGTTCCGCATCGTAGGCCTGACAGATACGCATTCAAACTCTCATTGCTGTAACTGGTAGTCAAACCGTGTTTAAGTAAAATACTCCTTACGACACTTTGCAGAAATGAAGTGGCGGTTAACGGATCAACATCGCACATCATTAACAAAAATTGTGATCATGGAAAGGACAAAATGTATGTCACTCCTCTATGATTTAATTGTGAATATGAGTTCATTCTGGAACAAAATCTCACCTTTTCATTTCAAATCTCAACTGAGATATGAAATGGTATCTAGCGCATATAATCCAGCCTCAGTAAGAGTTAATCAATGGATGTTAAGTTCCTTAGATTTATTTCAAATACTTGGGATTTTGTAATTGACTGTTTCATGTCTCATTTCACCGTGTCTCTCCCCTCAGGTTGCCAATCTTCTCAGGCTCTTCCAGATCCCTCAGATAAGCTACGCGTCGACCAGTGCCAAGCTCAGCGACAAGACCCGCTACGATTACTTCGCCCGCACGGTGCCCCCCGACTTCTACCAGGCCAAAGCCATGGCCGAGATCCTCCGCTTCTTCAACTGGACGTACGTGTCCACTGTGGCGTCGGAGGGGGACTACGGGGAAACCGGTATAGAGGCCTTCGAACAGGAGGCCCGCATGAGGAACATCTGTATCGCTACATCAGAGAAGGTAAAACAACACGATACAATGAGTTTATATCTGCGTGATTATAGCCTGATAGCAAAGAAAAACCAAACTTTAATAAGTAGTGTCACACTGATGTATAGCCTGAAGCTGCACCAATAACAAAGAATGGGCCACTATATCCGAGCACATAAAAGTTTGTCTCCATGTCTTATCTTGTCTTACACACAAATGGGGTTTATATTACACTGGTGTTATCAGTTGTGAGGCAGAAAATGAAAGCTTATCTCCGAGAACTTATTCTGGGTACTTTCACAGTCACATTTTTCATCTCATTTGCTACGGAGGTGCACGATGGTGTGAGACAGAAGTACGGAAGGCGGTTTTCTTTTTCTTCCTATGAATGAAAGTGACATAAGGTGATATAGGGACATCAAAATCCAGTTGGGAGCCGAAGGAGCAGTTACAGTAAATCTGTCATTACATAATGTCCTCTTCCTCTCCAGGTGGGGCGTTCGAATGCCAAGAAGTCCTATGAAGCTGTGATCCGTCAGCTCCTCCAGAAGCCAAATGCCCGTGTGGCCGTCCTCTTCCTGCGCAGCGACGATGCCAGAGAGCTGCTGGCAGCCGCTGCCAGGCTTAACACCTCCTTCATCTGGGTGGCCAGCGATGGCTGGGGTGCACAGGAAAGCATCGTCAAGGGAAACGAGGTCACCGCCGAAGGAGCCATCACACTTGAGCTGTCAGCAAATCCCGTGCCGGAATTCAACCGCTACTTCCTTAGCCTAAACCCAGGGAAAAACCTTCGTAATCCCTGGTACAGGGAATTCTGGGAGCAGCGGTTCCAGTGCTCTTTGGGTGGTGGAGGAGGTGTTGGACTGGGAGAGACGCCTCTCCCGCCATGTGACCAGGACTTGTCAATGGACAAGAGCAACTTTGAGCCAGAGTCCAAGATCATGTTCGTGGTGAACGCGGTGTACGCCATAGCCGCTGCCCTCCACAATATGCAACGGAGCCTGTGCTTCAACACCACCAAGCTCTGCGACAGCATGAAAGCGCTGGATGGGCGCAGACTCTACAGGGATTACATCCTTAATGTCAGCTTCACAGGTAAGAGAGCTGGAGCGTGGCGAAGAGAGCCAAGAGTCCCAGATAAGGTGTTCAAGGTGGATGAAGTGTGGAGAGAAGCGAATGTTTGAGAGGAAGTTGGGGAGGAACGGTGGGGAGAGAGATAGCGAGAAAAAGACGGAAATGTGAGTGCGCCTAGTTAATAGTCCTCTCATGAACAACACAGGGATGTTGTCCTTCTCCTCAGCCCGAGCAGCCAAAACACAGAACATAAAAAGTACTGAGACAAATCCGCTTAATTGCTGTGTATTGTCGGAGCCAGCCTGCCATTGACACCTATTACCCATGCGTAATTGATACGACACTACAAAGTTGCTTTGAGGAACGCGAGCTGCAGTTAATCCGTCAGCCATATTCTTCTCTCTCGCACTAATGAGATTGTGTGTGTTATAATAGCTCCTATAGCGGGCTGCCTGTCTGTCTGTCAGTCTCTGTAGAGTCGGGGGGAGCAGAGACAGAGGATTGGCTTGACTGACAGATGGCGTACAAAGAAAGCGTTATAAATAAACTGCTGTGTCTCGGGGACTGACACAGGTTTAGAGGTGCTTATTCGTCTCCCAACCGTGACCAGGAGCAGACATCAAAACAGCCAGACAAACAGCGCTAACACGGCAGCTTTGCCACGGGACGCTGGGGAGCGAGCGCGAGGGATGGATGGATGGAGGACGAAAGAATGGCACTCACCTGCGGGAGGGAGGGGGGGGGAAGGAGGCTTGCAGATAAGACTGACAGGCAGACTAAAACGAGAAAAGAGAGTTTGTGCGCGAAGGTAAAAGGGAGTGAGACGGAAAAAGAGATAGGGAGGGAAAGGAGGGAAGGAACAAGGGAGCACTGAGGCAATGCCGGAGTGGGACAGCGTGCGTCAGCACAAGACGAGGATTCTCTTTGAAATTCCCCATCTTCATTTCTGCTACAAATCAAAGGACTCGGAGCATTTCTGCCTGAGAGGAGGAGACAGAAAGAAGGAAAGAGGGAGGAAGAGTGTGAGTAAGATAGAGAGTGAAGGAGAGAGAGAGAGAGAGAGAGAGAGAGAGGGAGAGGAAATAAGTCAAGGCGATTGCAGTTGCAGCCTCCAGTTGGCACAGATGATAACAGCTCCCTTATAGGATGCATACAGAGAGGGATGGGATGGATATGCAGATTCACACATAGAAAGTTTAAAAAATGCTGTGGAGTAAGTTGGAGAGGAGAGGAGAGGAGAGGAGAGGAGAGGAGAGGAGAGGAGAGGAGGAGGAGGGAGGAGGGAGGAGGAGGAGAGGAGAGGAGAGGAGGAGGAGAGGAGAGGAGAGAGGAGAGAGGAGGAGAGGAGAGGAGAGAGGAGAGGAGAGGAGAGGAGAGGAGAGGAGAGGAGAGGAGAGGAGAGGAGAGGAGAGGAGAGGAGGTGTGAATCCCACTGTGACTCCCCTACATCTTTATTTCTGATCATCTCTCTCCTTTACATTCTCCCCTCCCGCTCTCCCTCCCCTCTATTCACCACTGATGTATGTCCATGAGGCGCATCTCTTTCACTCTGCAGCAGGGAAAGAGTAACAGCATGTACAAGGATCCCGAGTTCTTTACAGCTCAGCGTCAGCGACGACGGTGACAGCATGGCAAACAGCTGTATCTGTGGGGAGATGAAAAAAAAAAATGCATTCAAAGAAATCTGTGTCGGTGAGACGGCGAGGGGGGGTTTTAAAAGGTGGCGGGGCGGTTAAAACGGGAGCCGTGGCGGGGCGTTTGGTTTTTTGAGCTGCCGGTTAGCCCCGGATGACTAACAACACACACACACACACACACACACACACACACACACACAGCGCTGTACATATACATCTCTCCATAGACAGCATGTAAGGAAGGAGCCGAGGTGAGTTGAGGTTGAACGTGGGGTATAAATACTGCAGCATCACCATCCGCAGTGCTCTCAGTCTGAACTGTAGCAGACGGAAAACCAACACTGTTCGGCGCTCTCTATCTCTCTGCCATCTCCTCCTCTTACACACACACACACACACACACACACACGCCCGTGTTCATTATACACGCATCAAAGTTTGATCCCCGCTTACGTATTCACGCCCCCCAATACGCTGATTTACTACCCCCCCCCCCGCACCGCCCTAACTTCACATTCACAACGCGGCGGACTGTGTCTTTTAGCTGCGACGAGGCTGTGTGAGTTGTGTGCTGCCGCGAGCGTATGCGGCGCGCCGAGGCAGTATGTTGTGTGGCTCGGAGAGTGTGTTTTCTCATACGCCGCTCTCTCTTCATCTAGTCTCATCTCGCTAGTTGCTATGGTAATGAAGCCGACACTATTGCCAATTGTTGGGCTGATCCGGTGGATCATGGGAACTGCTCCCTACCAACTAGTAATAGACGCAGGGGCACATTTGCGCATTTTTTATGAGGCCTCGCTGCGTCCTCCGAAAACACACAGACAACACACACACAGACACACACACACACACACACGTGCAAAACAGTCAGCTTTTCTTCTTTTTTTTTTTCCCACAAAGAGGCAGCTTGAAAATGCTTGTTTTTTTTCTCTTTTTTTTCACCGGCGTGAAATTGCAGACACCCCCAACCCACACACTTCTCAAAGCCATCATTCAACTCCCACCCACCCACCGCCCCGATCTGCAGCAAACATATCAGTATATACACACATGCACGCGGGCTTCTCTTCAAATAGTGTTGATAGATGTGATATTCCCCCATCCCTGCGCTGTTGTGTGTGTGTGCGTGCGCGTGTGTGTGTGTGTGTGTTATATGTCTGTGTTAGCAGAGGCGGTGTGCCTTCAGGGCCATATTGAGCAGAGAGCTTACTGCAACGTTTAGATGCTAGAGAACAACCTTCGCTCCTTCTCTCCCTCCTTCCCTCCTCGCGCTCTCTCCCTCCGTCTCTCCGTCTCCGTCGCTCTCTCCGTCTCCCTGTCTCTCCTACTCCTCAACCCTCCATCTCTCTATACGTCTCTCTATCTCCCTCTCTCCGTCTCCCGTTTGTCTTTCTCACCCGGAGAGTGTCCTACTCTCTCTCTCTCTCTCTCTCTCTCTCTCTCTCTCTCTCCCTCTACATTCAAAAACAGCACATCCCACTCAGACTTCACAAGGTTGCTCTCCTGCCTCCACCGCCTCCCTGCGCCGGTCTGTTCCTCCACTCCCTCTCTCTCTGCTCATCCATCCCTCCATCCATCCTTCACCTTTTCTTTTATTGATTCCTCCGTCTAAAGGCTTTCCTCCGTCCACCTATATCTCGGCTGCCGTCACATCAGTTTCTTGCTTTTTTCTCTCCTGCTATCTCCTCTCCCTTTCTTCCCTCGTATCCCTCTCCCTTGTCACTTCCCTCCTTTTCTCAGCCCTTATCTTGTCTCCGGGGCTCATCCTCCCTCCCAGCACCTTCCAGCGTTCGGCCGTCCGTTCCCCCTTCTTTTGTCTCCCCCCTATCTCGCCGCCTTTCCTTCTGTCAAGCCTCGGCTCTCCGCCGCCGCACCTTCTCCTCCTATACATTTCTCTCGCTTGTTCTCAACTTCCCTCTCTCTGCCCTATCTGTCCTCTTCTCCCCTGTGGCCTGTTGGTCCGTGGCCCAGGCAGCGCCTCCGTCCACGGGGACCAAGTCTGCCGGGAGCACAAATATAGCTGATGTGATCCGTCTGTGCGTGCGTTTGTGACATGTGAGTGCATCCCTGTGTCCAAATCTGTATATTCTCAGGGATGTGTGTGTGTGTGTGTGTGTGTGTGTGCCTCTGTGGGCACAGATGTGGAAGGTCATCAACCATGTAAAAGAAGGGAAAAAAAGGAGGAGAAAGGTTGGTCACGCCGTTAGCATTCAGCGCCGCTGTATCTTTCTGTCCTACCTGGAACAGATGTGCTTTGCGAGCGAGTGGACTTACTTTGTCAAACTTATATCACGACTAAATCCAGGATCCAGGTGAATCGATGCTCTGACATACGACTCTCCGACAACTCATCAGCAGTCAGCTTTCAAATTTTTTGGGTCACACGTTCACACAAAGAAAAGATTTGCCCTCTCTCTGTGTGCGTCTGTGTACCTCTCTCACTCTCCGTCTCCACTTTGAGATTACTTATTCCTACTTATTCCTCCCAAGCCCCCTTCGCCTCCCCTTCTCCCTCCCTGCCTTTAATACCCACAATCCCCCTTGGGCTTCGCTTTAGCCCGACATGGCCGAGAACATAATTAATTTCACAGCTTCTGAATGAAAAGCCTGTTTTCACCATGCTTCTAATTAAGCTGGAATAATAAGGTGCTTCTCAAGTTAGCAGCAAATGCTAAAGTATCCCACAAAAATTTGAGGGATCTGGTGAGGCAGCCGCTCGTCTCACCCCAACTTTATTTGTTTCTGGGTTTTTTTTTCTATAATTTGTTTTATGATCTGGGGCACCAGCTGTTTGATTAACTGCATTCACACACACACACACACACAAAAAGCAGATTTTTGGCTGGCAATGCAATGAATCCTCTCGGATAAAGAGCAGCATATTCACAGCTGGAGAAGGTCACAGAGAAGGCATGGCCCATCGTTGGATGCTGGGGGGGCCTCAGCTGGACTCAATCAGCAGGAAGTATCGTATGGATGAGGTCACACAGAGTCATCAATCATGCTGTTTGGAAGCAGTTCGATTCTTTAAATCATCCGATTGGTTACATCACACAGAAACTTCCACTGAACTTCACATCTGCTGAAATGCAAACACTTTTTAGCCATGGGAGGCGCATGACTCACTCTGTCTGTCTGAAATATCTCAATACCTTTTTGGTGGATTATCATGACAATTTTTCAGAGATTCATTCATCCCAGAAGATGGAGCCAAATGACACTGGTGATCCTCTCATTGTCCCCGTAGTGCCACCAGCGTCTATCCTGTACATCTACCCGATGGATTGGTGCTACGTTTTTGCACAGAGTAGTTCCGAGAGGATGAAGCCTAATGACTCCTATACTGACTTTTCCTCCAGCGCCAATTATTCAATGAATTGCTGTGAAATTTGGTAATAGGCATTTATGTGCCCCTTAGGATGAATTATATTAGCTTCCGTGAATCCCAAACGTTTAACTCCATTTACAATCATATCATTTTAGATTTTAAAATTTGCCCAGTACTTTGGTTTATGACCAAATACCTGCAAAACTATTGACATTCCCATCAGCCTCGGCCGTATTTGTGTTACCTTGCTAACAAGTTTTACTACTATAACGGACACTACATCAGCTAAACACCAGCATGTTGTCGAAATGCAACCTCACATTACCAAATGGCTGTCGACTCTTTACACAAAGATCCCACAATACTCAAGCGACAAAGACTCACTGTTTTTCTACATTGAGCCAAACTAATGCTGGTATAATGCCGCCCCAGTGTGTGAGTTTATGTAGCATGCCTGAATTCCAGAAGAAAAAAATGCGTGACGTGTAACCAGTTTTGGGGGGAACACACTACAAAAGTAAGATGTTACAGTAGTATGTTACTTCACAGAGTAATATCATGCATTTGTAATCCGATTTTTGGTAATATTATTGCACTTATTACATCTAGTAACGCATTACCACTCGATATTAAGTGTTCATAGTAATAAATGTTTTTCAACCTGGTCAGACCCGACCTAAAGTTATTTCAAAGCTGCTCTTAATGATATAAATGTTTAAACCACATGGTTAGATCGGTTAGATTCTCTACAATTCAGTCTTTCAGTTCATTTGACAGAAACCATAAGAGCTTTGTTCATTCAGATTTGCCCACATGGTAAGCAAAAAAGTCGGATAATCCCAAATTGACTTCTGCAGTTATTCTGCACAGACTGTAATATTACCAAGTCACCTATTATTTTTAAATGATAATAACTAGTAATATGAAATATTACTAGTTCGTACCTTTTATACAGAACAGCGAGGTGGAAAAACTTTGCAACTTTCCCCTCTTGAACGGCTTCAGTCCTGTTTGGTAAGAGCCTTAATCTTTGCTCCACCAGACCTCTGAGCTCATCAGACTTTAAAAACCCAGCCCGCTTGAAGAGAGAGAGGGTGGCGCCCATCAGTCAAGGATCCGAGCTGCGTGTCTCAGCTCTTCGCAGTCACCAGAGGAGTCTTGGTGGCCTTCGCCGGCTCTAACTTGCACCCTCATACACTTTTTTTTTTTTCTGATAAGCCGCTTTGTCACGTCAGCAAGGTCGCCCGTGTTGGTTATTGGGAGGAATCGCCGGCCCTCTGAGTCTGTTGCTCTCTGGATGTGATGCGTTTGAGGGGAGTCAAGGACAAGACACCCTCAAATGGGTCTGTAGGCTAATGCTGTTATCTCTTTAGTCTGTATTACACGTAATTACCACATACAGCTAATTAGGCTTCAGCACACATCTAAGGTCCTAATAAGGTGCAGTTATGATAATTAGCAAGTGTTTTCTGTGAGTGTGTACGGGAGTCTGAGAGGAGGAGGCCTGGCTTGTCTTATTGCTCGGTGTTATTAGCAGACTTTATTATCTTCCAACTTGCGGTATAATGGATTCATAACTCTTCTCTGTCTGAAGATATTATCAGCAGCCTTCTTATTGAAATCATTTTCATTTTAGCTGTCACCTAAACATTTAGCCCCAAAATCCAAAGAAGACTTGACACTTAAAATTTCCTGTGACAGAGGGAGCGGAGGAAAGATAGAGGGTTGTGCTGTCTCTGTGATTTATGGATTTCATAAACCCTAACCCCCTCTGCTGCCATCTGACACGCCATTCTTCTCCGAACACACCGAGCTCGCACAACAATAGCACAGCTTTAGCCCTCGCCGGTGTTTGCGAGCGCGTACACACACACTCGCGCAGACACACACATACACGCACACACACACACGGGGAGCTAACAGCAGGGTCAGAGCTTTGGTTCTGTCAGCAGAGCCTCCCACAGCGCTCAGAGCAATACCTTAACCATCACACTGTAAAGTAAAACCTAATGGAGCTTCCACAGGCCTGTGTGCGCACATCCTCACACACACACACACACACACACACACACACACACACTTTTCAGACCAACAGCTTTATTCACAAACTGTGTTTTGATTCATTCCACTGAACCCAAGCTGTATGTTTGGAAGAAGAACTTGGCCCCGTGATTCCTGCAGTTACCCAGTGACACAGAGATATGAGGAAGGCGGCGCGGTATCATTAATGCCGCGGCGCGCTGACGACGGAGGGCCTTGTTACACGTCGAAGAGTGATGCCTTATAAAGCCGGCGTTCGCTGCACTATCCCCAGCCACATCATCATTTGACAGGGGAGGCAGCAGCGTATAACGCTCAGCCCTGTGCAGCGTGTCAGCAGCACGGAGCTGATTGCTCCGCTGTAAGGACAGAAGTGGCACAGTAGGAGTGACATACACTTTGTCTGTGTCAAAACGACCAAGTGTCAGCACTGTCAGGTCCAACACCGCCTGCGAGAAGTTGCTCCTTGTTTTTTTTTTTTTTTTACCAGTCCATGTCCACTTTTCTCCTTGGGTTGTTTTTAATGGTTTCAGCATCCTGCCAATTTTACAAACGTCTTCTGTTCCCACATCCTCAGGGTAGATGGTAATCCTTTCATAACAACTTGTATACAAACCAATTTGGCAGTTTCAGCAGTGTACCTCCCTCACATGAGAGACCCAGAGGCTAATTCTATCAATGTGTGGGTAGCTGCAGCACTGCCCGGGGATTCAGTCCTCTGCCTTCATGCCTGTACGACTTTATGGGCAGTTTGTTAATGATGCATTTGGTAATAATCTTTGTCAGTTCCGATTTTAGAGCGGCGTTTTTGTCCCTATGTGACCTAAGGGAAGGGCGGGAGGCCAATGATACACACAGCCATCACCAAGCGCACCAGGCATTTATAGCCTCTTAGCAAATACTTTAGTAACTGGCTGGTCTTCAGCAATGAAAACACTATTGTAAAATGCCCTTCACTGTCTGTTCTGGACTCCTGAGGCTTAACCGACCATGGCTTATTGTCTCTGTCCTCACTGCTGCTTTTAACAGGCATCAATGAGACATCAATGGGACGCTTGTTTGTGATTGTTTAGCCTTAATCTCCTTTCTCCACTCGTCTTATCACTTTCTCCTCCACTCTTTGTCTCCTCTCACCCCCCCTCCAGCTCCCTTCGCTCCCCCTGGCAGCGAGACGGTCGTGAAGTTTGATTCCCAGGGGGACGGCATGGGCCGGTACAACATCTTCAGCTACCAGCGCTCTGCCGATCGTTACGTTTACGTGCCGGTGGGTGAATGGGCAGAGACTCTGAGTCTGAGCAACGAGTTGATTCACTGGCCCAGAGAAGTTGTGCCCACCTCTCAGTGCAGCGACCCCTGTGAGCGCAACGAGATGAAGAAAATGCAGGCAGGTATGAGACAGTGTTCTTTTTTGTCATAGAGACATAGCGTACCGAGCAGGAATGCCTTTTGAAAAAGAAATCTCAGACTGTCATACTCTGCTGTTCATATTCCTGTCTCCCAGGTGAATACTGCTGCTGGATCTGTACAGCCTGCGAGCCTCATGAATACCTGGCTGATGAGTTCACCTGCTCGCCCTGCGCTCCTGGCCAGTGGCCCACTGAGGACCTTACCTCCTGTTACGACCTTCCTGAGGACTACATAATGTGGGAAGACGCCTGGGCCATTGGTCCGATCACCATCGCCTGTGTAGGGTGAGTGATAAAGGGCTGTCAACATGATGTCAGTAATGAAGTTCATGTCTGGCTGGATTTTGGGATGGAGGAACGGAATTGACGGTTCACCCTCCACTGAATGAGCCACACTACTCAGCCTGTAGTTGGCTTACCCTGATACTCTTACCCTTACCCTAACCAATCATCACTCCTCATATTTAAACGTAGCCCTTGAGTAGAGAGAGTCGCGTCAGCGCCGTTTACTCCAATGGACCATCTTTGGTGGGTCACGGACCCTTTCAATAGTTCCTGGAAGTTAGATGCAAATACTAGCAGCCCAGTATAGTTGCAGCAGTCGACCATCCTGGATGCTCTCCTAAAAGTTCCTCTGGACTCACTCATTAAAATTCCCCGCTATGAACTTCCGGGAACTATCAGAAGTCTCTCTGAATCACATGACGACCAAGCATTTTGAACTTCCGTTGTCACGACTCTTCTCTACTCAAGGGCTCGTAACCTAACCAACTCAACCAACTAAGGCAACTAGTACTAACCTATCGGAGGAAGAGCAGGGCAGGTTATTCCCTCACCATCCTAGGAAAAAGAACTGGAACCCCTGAACAGCGATTGTCCAATTACAGCTGAGCAACCGCAACAGCACTTTTTCCACAGGCTGAAGCAGCGTGCACGAGGCTCTGATGGCAGCAATACTCAGCATTTAAAGAGCCCGGAGGGTGTCCTTTTCTCTAGCCTCTGCTAAATCATAAACACATGAGCAAAATTGCAAGGGAAAAATAGCATGTCCAGCTGACTAGCCTAGCCTTCTACCCACAGCAACAGAGTGTTACTTTTATTCTTTCAAGGCCAAGGAGCACATTGTTAGCTTACTGCATCCTCACTATGTGGAAGCTGTTTCAGCCACTGTTACCCAAGATAGCATTGCAGTTACAAAACACATCAGTTAGTCCTCATCCTGAAGGCATTTTCTCTTGTATCGGTACAATTGAATACGAGCCCTACAACGCAGTACAAGAACAATGGTGCTTCTTTACTTTCATGTCATGGATTTCAAACTGGGAAGGACCATTTGTGACTGTGACGTAATGAAACTACTTGTCTGCTTGACTACATATACTTTCCCCCCTTGTCTACAGCTTCATGTGCACCGGTCTGGTGTTCTGGGTGTTTATCAGACACAACCACACGCCACTGGTGAAAGCTTCGGGCAGGGAGCTATGTTACATCCTCCTCTCGGGAGTCTTCATGTCCTACGCCATGACTTTCCTTTTCTTGGCCAAACCATCTCCCGCCATCTGTGCCCTGCGGCGCCTCGGCCTGGGCACATCATTCGCTGTCTGCTACTCTGCCCTGCTCACCAAAACCAACAGAATCGCCAGGATTTTCAGCGGCGTGAAAGATGGAGCGGGTGCGGCGAGGCCACGCTTCATTAGCCCGTTCTCTCAGGTGAGTGACTGCGGCATCAGATCCATCCATCTGCATCCGTCAGAGGGACGGACGGGCAGACAGTGGATCTTGATGACCTCACCTTCCTGTCCTCCCTTCTTTTTTCAGGTGTTCATCTGTCTGAGTTTAATCTCCGTCCAGTTAGTGATGGTGTCAGTGTGGCTGCTGCTGGAAGTTCCCGGGACACGGCGCTTCACGTTGCCAGAACGACGACAGACTGTCATCCTCAAGTGTAACGTTCGCGACTCAAGCATGCTGCTGTCTCTGGGATACGATGTGCTCCTGGTCATCCTGTGTACTGTGTAAGTGCTTCACAGCTGGTTTGATTTCAGAAGTTTTATCATTTCGATGAGTTGGTATCTGGGTTTTGTCTATCTTAATGTAGAAATACGAATCTCTACCCTTTAGGTATGCCTTCAAGACCAGGAAGTGCCCCGAGAACTTCAACGAGGCCAAGTTTATTGGATTCACCATGTACACCACCTGTATAATCTGGCTGGCGTTTCTTCCCATTTTCTACGTCACATCCAGTGACTACAGGGTATCTTCTTGAGCACACACACACACACACACACACACAAATACTTATCTGTGTCTTGTGGGAGGACAATACATTGCCCTTTATCAATTTCCTGTTGAGTAATCCCGATTCCAACCATAACTGCGACATGCCGAACCCAACCCAAAACTGAATGTAGCCATAATCTTAGAAGTAAATAGGCTTAAACAAGCGTATTCACTTTCCTGCCCAGGGTTAGATCAGACGATTACCAGTCTCACGCTAAATATGAAGCTACCGCCAGCAGCTGGCTGACGTAGCTTAGCATAAAGACTCGAATCAGGAGGACACAGGAGCCCCTTTAAAGATTACTAATCAATAAATCGTATCTTGTTTGTTTAATCCGTACAAATGACAATGACTCCGGCTGTAGCTTCATAGTGGAATCTGACTCCAGGCAAGAAAGTGTATCTCTCAAACTTTTAATTATTCCCATTAGCCCAAAATGTAACGATTTACCTTCTGGAGACGTATTTATTTTTCTCCAACAGGAGGGGAGCCCCTTTAAAGTAACTACGTGAGCAGTTTTTTTGCCCCCTCAACATGATTAAGCACTGTGGAGTCACAGAACAGTGACTTCACAGGTGTAGTGGAAGCTTAAACAATTTCTAATCCCGCTGGCAAACGTCCCGGCTCTGCAGCATTGGGATGACAAACAGACAGGCTCTGTCAAACTGCTGACACATGTCCAGATTTAACAGCAAAGGGGAGCGAGTGAGTGTTCACCTGATCCATACAAATCTTAAGCACACACTTCCGCAGACACACACGCACAGTACACTGTATCAAAGGGCATAAGAGAGGAGTGCTGATGCCAGGGCTGCTCATTTGATCCCTGTAAAAAAAAATAAAAAATAAAAAAAACAGCTCACTCTCTCTTCTCTCTCTCTCTCTCTCTCTCTGTAAATAAGCATCTCTTCGGCCTTGTAATCTGACTTTAAGATTAGTCAGGTAGAGGCATTGCATCACCAACATGCACAGCCGCCCACTCACACACACGTAAGTGTGTACATACACAGAGGAGATGTTAAAGGGGTTGATTACTAATGTGCTGCTCTGCGCAGCACTGTGGTTTGAATGTGAGCTGCTGTTATCCAACCCTGTAGACCTCTCCGCACAAAGCTAGACGCAGCGATGATACGGCAAACCCGAACGGGACGTGCAGCGTGCACCTCTCCGCACCTACTTAAGATAGTATTTAGGATTGATTTCGCACATTGAATCACAGAGAATGGAGTCAAAGCTTAGATACTGTTAACTTCAGCCTGTGTGGTCTCTGTTGATTAAGTCTTTTATTGATCCGTGGTGTAGTTGTTATCCTCTGGACCATTGCAAGGTAACAAAGTCTTTCAATAAAGAGTTACTCTCCTTTCGCAGGCCTCATTGGCTCTGTGTACATTCAGTGATTGTTAAATTACTTGAGGCTTTATTATATCTATATTTATCTACTGTGTATCAAATTGGCTTAAATGTAACAGTATCATTTTGTTCTCTGTCAAGCACTTTGTAATAGTCACTCAGAAAGCGCCTTTGAAAAATGTTCATTATTACAGATTATCATCATCAGATTAGCTCTTAACGGCAATTACTTTGTGCGACATTAGCATAAGATTTATCCATCAAAGTCTGGCTGCTAATTACCGTCTGCTCCTCCTTTCTCCGCAGGTTCAGACCACTACCATGTGCATCTCAGTCAGCCTGAGCGGCTTCGTGGTTCTGGGCTGTATGTTTGCTCCCAAGGTCCACATCATCATGTTCCAGCCCCAGAAGAATGTGATCAGCCACAGGCTTAACCTCAATCGCTTCAGTGTCAGTGGGGCTGCCACCACATACGCATCCCACGGTAGGTTACATGCAGTTACCTCATTTTTAAAGAGACAGGGTTTAGAGCTGCACTCTCTGTTTTTGTTTTTTTATCACGTCTCTGTCAAATGGGTGTTTTCAGCTTTCAGTATTCAGAACAACAGAAAGCACTGTTCCACTTATGCTATAGGGGATACAACTTTTTATATATATATATAATAAAAATACCTTGGTGTTTGTTTTCTGTATTTTCTGTATTTGTTCCTATAGAACAGCGCAGGACAGTTTTGAAAAGTCTGTTACTGTCACTCCAAAGGTTACCTTTTGCAGTGATGCGTGATTGACAAGTGAGAACATGAGCATTGTAAGACTGTAAAGAATGGCATGCCGCTGACAGAGCTGCAGTGTTGAGCAGCGCAATGAGATGCCAGGAGAGAAGTATGATGAATGGAATTTTTGACTGGACACATATTTCGAGTTTTTTGTGACAACAGGAAAAACACATATTTAAAATATCTGCAGCACACACTGCACCCCAGAATGAATACAAAACCTTAATGGGCTTCAAGGAATGTTGGCAGCGAAACTAACTTTAAGGGTTAACTCCACCGGATTTCCACATTTACAGGGTTACTGTAAAAAAGTCGTGTAAAGCCTTTTGTGGCTCCAGAGGAAGCTGCATGTATTCTGACAAATTGCATTCATTGACGTCACTCGGTAGCTACGTTGCATTATGGGTAATGTAGGCACCAGGTTTTTGAAAAGGAAGAAGAATGCGTGGAGCATATCTCTGGTTCTGCTGTGTCGATTTCGATCATTTGTTTGTAAACTATCCATAATGTCGACTGGTGCCTACATTACCCACAATGCAACTTGGTCATTAAGTGACATCACTGGAGGCAATTTATCAGATTACATGCAGCTTCCTCTGGAGCCACAAAAGGCTTCTCACCACTGTTTCACACATGCAGAAGTACTCCCCAAGACCTGTAAACACACTTTAGTGTTTCAAATTGGTGGAGTTACCCTTTAATTTGCCATTAAGGGCAATGCTGAGGCCAGGATAGCATCTAGACCTCCATCATCACTAAGGTTATTTGATAGTTTTTGTGACATTTTTGCAAAGATTTCAGGTCACGCTTTTAAACTGTAGCTTTAAATGTGACGACATGATGTGATGAAGATATCGTTTTTGTTAACTGAGGAAGGCTTTTACTTGAATGATTGATTTCTTTGTAATCATCTGTCTTTTCTTCTTTGTTGTTCGGCCTCTTTTTCCAGCTTCTGTCAGTGCCCACCCAGTCCCAACCGTGTGCAACGGGAGAGAAATCGTCGACTCCACCACGTCCTCCCTGTGACCACATCCAGTCCAGTCTCGAAATCTGCCCCCCCCCCCGTCCCGCGACTGTTAGCCAACCCATGAACATTATGCCCCCCTCAACCATCGTTCCACCACCTCATACACACACGCTGTATTCACACGTACACACACACACACACAAATACACGCACAAACAGACAAACAAAACCTTCCTTGTGGACTAGAACTGTATTGTTTCACAAAAATGTAGAAAGTGTGTAACTATAATTAAATTATTTTCTAGGGATGTACATACATGGAATCGACATTGTTGTAAGTAGAGAAACAAAAGAACAAAAAAAGTTTTTAGGAGGAATTTTTGGAGCCTTTGTTTTTGATAGCTTTGTTATGATGCGGTGTAAATAGACTCGCGCTTAATCATGGTAGGAGGGGTGTGTGTCCCTCAGTCTGGATGCACATTTTGTGGCTCTGCTTGCCTCACCTGCAATATCCCACAGACTTTTTATTCTCATGCTTTTTTGTAGGTCTCATTGTAATAACCAATTATGTATGCATTTCTATTGTGTATCTGTACATTTGTATATTATACTACTGATGGTTCAAACAGCACAATGTTGACAAGTCTTGTGACCCTAGAATGAATGTGGACAAAAAGGATAAACTGGATAGTGCAAGATGGCAGGCACGGGCGCGTACGGGAAAAAAAAAAATCCATCAAGCTCATCGATTTGTAGTTACACTGTGCCCGAAACATCGTTTTCAGTTTGAGAGTTCATCTCTTGTAAGATTTTTGCTTTGCCTCCTAAATCCGTATAAAGAACCCGTTGTGGCTGTTTTCTGCAGGTAAAAAAAAAAAAAAAACATGTTTTGCTTTTGATACAAATGTTCATTTTTCTATTTCTAACCATGGAATCCCTTTATATAAATGGCCATAGTTCCAGACGTGTGTTCACCGAAGCAACAGTATGCACACTCCCGCTCTCAAACTGCTGAAAAGATATCGTGCATCGACTCAAAACTGTCAGAACCTGCAGCGCTGCGATGGCTCTGCCGACGAAAACAAATTGGCGTCTCACCCGCTAATTATACATTTTTACTCAAACGACGCTATTAGACGGAAACTGTCTGCTTTGCTGAACACATGTTGATTTTTTTTTCCTCCGACTACAGGGGAGTGGTAGCTGATGTTTTTGTTCCCCGATAGATACGATATGTGGTGATGTTTCTGAATATGGCTATGTGCCTTAATTGTATGTTTGATAGTGCCCCGGGCAGAGGTTGTAAGAGATCAGTTTTTACATTACCAGCTGCAAATCCCTGTTTGGTAAATGTAAAAGTGACCCCCCAGTATAAGTAGAGTACATGTTTCAGGGCGTGACTTTGCCACTTAGTTTTATTCCCCCTCGAGCCTTCTGCTATTGATTGTTTACCTGAAGTGTGAATCTGAGGAATCCTTAGGTTGAAATGACTCTCTCTACCCCCCCTTCTTCTCTCTCCAGTCTGTGATTTAAAAAAAAAAACAACATAAAAATGGATATTTCTGATAAACACCCATCACACTGATTTCATTTGACATGTTTTACAGCTTAGCGGCTCCAATAAAAAGAAGGAAAAGGGGAAGAGAAGCTCTTACACCATTAAGATGAAGTCGTTGACTCGTCGACTTATTCAAGTGTGCGGTTTACATGTCTGTGTTAAATGTGTTGACGTCGAGAGGCACAGTGGAGCAGCTGGCCGCGGCGGTCCCAGGGAGGCTCACGAGAGGAAGCAGAGCACACAGTGTCAGCTGCTGGCAGATCCCGGCTAACAGAGAGGATGTCGAGGGTAGCGCTCATATGCATAACATACACAACATTAACAAACATCCATACCCATCAAACTCTTTGTCCTGTAGCTGGGAATATAAGAGGGTCACCGCTAGGCGACAGTTAAGAGGTCGGGGAACAAATGAGGGGAAAAAACGCGTGAATACGGTTTTTATAAGTAAATCTAAGTAGACTAAATTAGCGGACTAATTTTGCGTAACGGCGTATTTCATTTTTAAGGCGTAATATGTACGTAAACTGGCATCCTGTTCACTTTAAACTCAAAACTAATGTGTGGCAACATGTGACGAGAGTAACCAACTGTGGCTACTGTTAGCTTAGTTAGCACAGGAGCTTTGGATCAGGACAGGGCGAGCATCCTAATGTCACAATGTCAGTAACTGTCATTTCTTCACATTCTGCTGGTAAATTAAGTTCAAATTCTTACATGCACCTTTTAAAGAGTGGCCGGTCACGCAAGAATTTATTGCATTTAGAAGATTAACGTTAGTCGCTTATTAATTAGCTTTAAACGGTTAAATACTATAATATGCTGTCTTCAATAAATTGTGACTGTTAAACTCCCAGACAAGGATTTTTTAAATCGAGTTCCTTCCTGTTAAAATTCATACAGTCGGTGCAGGCAGAACTGTTGAACATCCATCTTTTGACCGGTCCACACCTTTTTCTGCACCGCCGGTCTCTTCCAACAGCACCCTGCGATTATCACAATGAATGATAGATTGAAAGAATTTTTAGAGGGATGCATCAAGACGAGCCGACCTACATCGGGGCGTGTGTTAGGTGCAGAGAGCAGGAGGAGAGAGCGATATGTGGCAGAGCAGAGGGGAGCTGCTGCTGCTGCTGCTGCTGCCGCCGCTGCCGCTGCTGCTGGATTATGTAAAGCACTCCCACAGCCCAGAAGTCACAGCGCTTCTATGGAAGCTCAAAAGCATCTCAGAGATTCACAGCCTTTGTTAGCAGAAGGCTTAGCCATCCACTCAGTGGTCCTGCTCCCACAAGATACACCCCGCATGGCAGGGTTGCTATGGACAACCACCACCACATCCGCTGCCGGAATGTCTATTTGTCTGCGCGGAGAGGAGGGTGGGAGGAGAGGGCACAAGAAGAGGAAGAGAAAGAGGAAAAAACGGGGTGCTGGTTTTTGATTCAAATTGGCAGTGACTGATGAGATTTGGCTCACTCGGGCCCGGTGCTCTGCTCCCCAGCTTTTAAATGGTCGCACAAAACAGAGCACTTAACCCTGATTCTCGTCTCATTTAGTCCGGGGACTAGCCTCCGACAACAGTCTCACACTCTTCCCCTGACCCCTCTCTCTCTCTTAATCCACCTCACCTCCCCCCCCCCCCAGGCCAACGGTGTCCAACCTCGTCTCTGCTCTGTGTGTGAAACTTGCTGGCCGAGTCGGTCTCAGCCAAGACCACCACCTAAGCCGGACCAACACATTGGTAGCCCACACTTAAACCGAAGCACTCAGATGTGGGCGCCCACTTGCAGCGCTTGCCAACAAGGCGGCCTTGAGGGAGGTTGGAAAAGGGATCAGGGAAAAGGTAGATAGAGGAGTTGGAGAGCGCATGAGAAAAAAAAAATGGGATTTAGATGTAAAGAAAATGCATCACTTTGAAACACACACACACACACACACACACACACTGCAGTCAGTTTATCAGCTCATGTACCCACTAGTTCTCTCTGTGGCTTCCTTTAATTGGCTTTACTCATGAATATCCCCTTTTCAAACAGCAAACCATCCACTACATTGTTCCCCCTATTCAGCCTCTGCCAACTGCCATGTGCTCTACAAAGGTCTCTGTGCTGTAGCCCCCCCCGCTAGACGACAAAATGTGTCCTCGGCCTCCAGGGCTTTGAAACGAACGAGACAGAATCTGAGGTCAAGCTGAACTCTGGAACTGGTCAATCGCAAAAAAATAAAAAAATAAAAAATGCAATAGTTCCCGCCGTGTTGATGATGAGTGCAATAACGAGGCTGTGATGACATCATAATAAATAACAACAAGCAAACAGCTGGTGTCGTCTGCTCGTCCTTCTGTGTCTCCTGTGTCCTGCACAGTAAAGTAGATGTGTGCCAAGACAAATCACAGTCAAAATCCTAAATGTTGGACAGGAGCGTAGATAGATGTGACCCCTCCAGAAACATTTACAGCCCCTCACTACCACTTTCACACACACACACACACACACACACACACAGACTCTATTCATAGTGCGCGCTGGCAAATGTTGAAAGATGTCTCTAACACTCCTAATCTGTTCCCTAAGTGATGGCACTCCAATTAAACCATCCAGTGGAGTGCTCCCTGCTGCAGGACAATGCCCTCCAGTGTGTAGGCTCCATCTACCCCCCAAAAAAACCTAAGACTGAAGGAAAAACAGAAGTAAAAAGATAGAAAAGAAACAAAAAAAAGGTCTTAAAGAAAGACATGGAGTAAGAAAAGAGAAATGTTTAGGGCGGCATCTGTCAATCGATTTGTCCTACACTGTCTTTAGCAGTGTGACACAGCAGCAGGGTGTGTCGGTGGGTCTTTTCTAGAAAAAGACGAGTCTGTTCGGTTGTTGATTCAGAAAAACACTGCAGATATTTTGCAGCTACTAAATGTCGGCTCCTGTCCCCCCTTCTTTTTTTTCACTCTGCCTACAGGTTCTACTTTTGCAGAACTAGATGTTGACTTTTCTGGTGTGTAGGCAATGATTGCCCTCTGGTGGTCGGCTCAGGTCATTACACAAATAGACTTCCACACAGTACAGCCAGGAATTTCTGTTCACATTAAAAGTTAGGCGGCGTGTATGTTCAACTGGCTGGTATTGGTGGAATAAGTTCTCAGATCCTTTACTTTAGTAACACAATATAACGATAAAACAAAGTAGAAAGTGACTTATTACAGGTAAACATACTGAAATCAATCAAAGTACAGAAGTATTGTCAGCAAAATGTATTTCAAAGCAGAAAAATATGGTCCTAGTGACTGATATAGGCCTTTTATTAATTTGCGCCACAAACCTTTTCACATCAAGGAGCGCTGAACTAAGAGAGTAAATGCACTCAGTTATTTTTACCAGCTGTTTATTGGTAGCACTTTAGTCAGTGCTTGGATTCCTGATTTCTGCTTGTAGGGAAACAAGAAACTGATTAAAATCAAAGAAGATAATATGGAAATTGAAGAATGTCTCTCTGTTGTCCACTGCCCTCTACTGGAGAGCCCACTGAAGGCAAGAGAGGTGCTGAGCAACATGAGCCACAGGGGCTGATTTAATAATCACACAACAAAAAGTAGTTATGTAAATAAATATTTTTGTAATCATAGACCCTTTCCTGTCAGATCCTGTTGGGACGAGGGTCCGAACAGCTACAGATTATTCACAGAATTTGGAGTTTTGTCCTCTGGTTCCTGAATATATCCTCAAATTATTACCACCAAAGTTCTGGTAGGACTTGGTGTGAGAACCTGGAATTTAATCAGTCACAGTTTCCCACTAAATTAATAATACTCTACCGTCTAAGATGCTTTTATTTTCTCATTTTCAAACTATCGACACTCGAGTAGCTCAGTAAGTGTAATCCTGTCTTTTGGTAACATAATGAACTTATTTATCATGAGGTTATTTAGTGTCGAACACAAGGAAAATGTTAAAAAAGGTGTTGTGACTTGTGTTGTTATGATCATTTTGAAAGTAACACATCATGTTAAAATAACACTGACCTGCTGTGCACTCAGCTATTAAGATATCAGGCCAAAGAAGTGAGAGGCTTTTGAAGCGCTGAACAATTTTGGCCCAGACAAAAAAAATAAATCTTTGGAGAGATGAGTCTTTGCAAGGAAACAAAATTTGACCCCGTGCATATTTTATTCCACCCACACAACTGAAAATGTAAAACGCGGCGTGCTCCCACGGTTCTAAATATGCAACACTGCATCAGGTGTTCATCATCAACTTCAAATTACAGACGTCATTGAGCGCTCAGGAAAGCTCTGAAAACCTGAGCGTTTTTCAGCTTCCACTAAATTAGAAGATGAAGCTGGATCATAAAAATTCAAATCCACAAAAAGTCCTGTGACATAAATCAGTTTGAAAAAAAACTGAGAGTTAAAACGCCGATCACACAGCGGTAACTACGCATGTCAAAATGACGATTCGGTTTATTTTGGCAAATCTGCCACCGAGATCAGAAACAAGCTGTGAGTTGTGATTTTTTCCTTGAAGAGAAACTCCATTTAAGTGCTGTATGTCATGATGATGGGGAAACATTATCTCTGCCGCTGTAAGTGAACACTTGCCATTACAAGACGAAATCGTGTAATTATGGGGAATTATCTTGTCAAAGTAATATGCGGCACAATGAAGTCCCTTTGTGGGACGACTTTACAGCTCAGTCGCACTGTTGAGGCAAAAAACGGAAAAATGCACAGTAGCCTCCATTTTCTGGACTGATTATTGAACATTTTGCCACAAGAAAAGCCCCAAATTTATACTCATATCATAAACGTCACATTCTAAATTATTTTTGCGATTAAACTGCCAGTAAGGCCGCTTTGTATCAAACGATTAGTAGACAGGAGAATCAATCAAACAGAGTCCGCTTATACATAAATACATCATAATTTATTTGACATACATGGACAGCCAACACCACAACGTCACCTCGTCTCATATGACATCTTCATCTTCTCCTCATTATAATAACTTCAACTGAACAAGAAAAACAAAAACAGATGAGAAGATAGAGGCTTTACATGGCCGGAATATAACCGGCGGTCTGTGTAAACGTCTGTGGGAGATGGACACACACTCGCCACGGTGATCCTGATGACAATTACACCGTGGCTGATTAGACACAGACTTAAATTAATACAAACGTAACAGAAACATCAATCAAATAGGTCCTTGTCTTACCCTGAGCTCTTCTTACAGCCTGTCTGACATCAGCTTGAATCAGAATATTACCAGGAAGTGTCTCACACACACACACCGGCTTCACAGTACTATGCTTCGAGTTGGACGGCTCTGTCGTACCGAGCTTTAAGGCCACCGTGTTCGTGGGACTTCTCTGAACCTGGCCCTAAGGTGCGTGACGTGTGTGCGTGTGTGTGTGTGTGTGTATGCGTGTATGTGTGTACACACAGTTGGTATTCCAGGTACCAAAGCTCATAAAGGGGGTGGTTGGTTCAAGGGGTCGTTCAGTGGAAAGCCTCCGGAGGGTCCCGTCTTCTGTCCCCAGTCGCTCCCACCCGCCGCGCCGCCTCTCTAGCTCCACACCAACGCTTTGGAGTGAGCCGACGAGTTGAGCTGCACGTGTTCGTAGCTCTCTCCGTTCCCCTAAAATCAAAACACAAGCAATCATTCGGCACACAAACGCAAAAACAATCTTTTGCAGCCTCCTAAGTTTTGTCAAAGCACTTTTTGATTAGCTGGAAAGCTGCAGTATAAATAAAGTTTGATTGATCGTTGTTGTTTTTTTGTACCAGAGTGAGATTTTCTTACTGTAAAAGTGCCACTCACTTTGGATGCTATGGCTTTGAGCTTGCCGAGCAGAGAGGGTTTTGTGTACACGACTTCATCCTCCATGTCTGCCTCGTTCTCTCCCTCCATCACAGCGCAGCTGTCAGCTCCTGGCAGCTCGCACTCCTTATTGGCAGACATCACCAAGCGGGAGTACTTGTACTCCAGCCTAGCGGAGAGACGGGCGATGGAATCAATACAGCAGGAAGGGAAAACAAGGAGCGGAAAGACGTCGCCCACATGAATATTGACAAAAATGATGTGATGTGACAAGGAGAGAATGGCAGGAGGGATCAGACGACAGGCGCTCGGAGGAGAGGCAGAGCTAAAGTGAGAGTGACAGAAAGCTGATGGGAACGGAGGGGGGGGGAGCGCCCGGGGGGAGCGCGCAGGAGGAAGAGGACTCCGGTGTTGTAATGATTTGCACAGTGTTTTTGCATTATTTGGACGTCTCTGAAATGTCATCCACAGAGTGGAGAGTGATGTACAGGCGAGCAGAAAAGAGAACACAGCAGCTTCACTCCCCACAACATCTTCAACACGCACACCTGCTCGCTGCCAAAACTCCGGACAATGACCTGTTCTCAGGCCTGGGCCGAGATTACATATTATCAAATGTCACAATAATTGTCGTTATATGCAATATTCTTCACAATGTTGGATATGGAAGAGCTGTTATGGCATCTTCAAGTTTTTATATTGAAAGAAAATGCACACGGAGGCGTCATGCCGTCGATATCCGACAGGGTGGGGAACCAGTGGCTGATTAGCTGCACCTCATATTGTAGGTGCAACAGGTGATAACTGGTGTCTTTGCAATTCATGTTTGCAATAAAGTTCAAATTCAAAAGTTCTTATTTAATATCATGTCGTTAAACAACACTCCAGACCCCGGACTGCCCATTCTGTATTTGACCATAGTGCCTGGGAGTCATTTTAAAATCACTTCCAATGTATTAAAACACTGAGCTTTGAATAGTAGACACTTTAAGCAGTCATCAATGACCGGAACCTGAAATACACATCATGACATTCGAGATCTGCGACTTGTTTCAGCGTGTTTCCACCCAGTTTCCACTTAAAAGTCCATCTGAAAATGTCTCCGCTGGCTGTTTATAATCTAATGGATGCTGTTATTGTGTGTTGTGATTGAGATCCTGACCCACCACGCATCAGGGAAAGAGACAAAGGCATTGAGGTTTTTTTTTTCTTCTTGAAATCACATTCAAGTTTTCCGGCTCTCGGTACATGAGTGGGCTGCTGTTTTCCGGGGAGAGGTTCACTGTGGACTCGACAGGGAGGACCGTCTGGCTTGTGGTGACTTTCCCACATAAATGTTGTGATATTTTATAACTTTGGAAGAAATCATGGAAGGCCACAAAGACAACGTGAGTTAAAGTTTGTTTTGCTTGAAATTGCTTCAGATAACTACCATCGGCATACAGCCGGGCTCTCACTGCCGGGGACGGCCTCGGCGGAAGTGTGACGCAGAGTCGGTTCAGAGGACAGGGGAGACTTTCCAACACGTAAATTCTGCAGTTTTTGTTCTCATGTCTTCTTGTCAAGGACTCTACCTACCACCACATTACTGTTGTACTGCTTGCTTTGTGGGTTTAAGGGCCGGAAATGTCTCTTAATTTGAACGTCTTCGTTATCATGGATCACATATTCGTTATAAAACTGGCCCGAAGTTACTTGAGATCCAATTCGTCAATCAGGCTTGGTTTAGAAAGGGAGGCCAACATGTGTCACGTTTGGTATTAAATCAAGGAGGAAGTTGGGAGCAGGAAAAGAACAGGGAAAGGAAAGAAAGGTGGAAGGAGATGCAGAGAATCATACCTTTTGTTCTTCTTCCAGAAGTAGCAGGTGAGGGAGACGAGCAGCACCGCAGAGAAAGCTCCCAGTCCTGCGCCGAGTCTCACCCAGTACTCCATCCCCTCGCACGGCACCGTTTCCTTGTCGGGCAAGGTCACGCCTCCCATGCACAGCTTCGGCTCGGTCCACACATACAGCAGGTCCTGAGGATTGAACACGCAAATACGAAGCGTGAAATAAGAATTATACAGAGAATTGTTTGGTTTTTTTTCAGAAATCCCCGCGTATGCAGCGCGGTTCGACAGCATTTGGAGAGAGGAGCGTTTTAAATTGTTTTGGATTTACTCCTCAGCATTTCAAGTGAAACAAAGGCCGTCAGCTTTAATGGCGTGTGTGCGTCAAAACCCTTTTGAATGCTCGGGGGAGTATAATTCCCGCAGTCCACTGGACGTGGGTGTAAACAACCCCACGGATTAAAGCTCAGTCGGCACATTGTTTCATTTCAAATCCGATCCGTCTCAGCACTTATGGAATATCTATCCGTCCACACACACACGCACCTGCTGTCCTCCCTTGCAGGCTCCCTCTATCTGATGGTAGTCTCTCTCTGTGCATGTGGGACAAGCTCCCGAGCTCTCCCACAGGAACTGGAAGGTGCAGCCGTCGCATGTTCCTGCAGGGCACTGGCTGCAACAGCCAAGCACAAGCCGTCAGGTCTACACCCGCATCCACGACACAGACAAACAGGTTTGATCTGATACGAGACAGGCGACCGGAGAAAGTGACATGAGAGTACCTGGGAACTGAGAGATCTCCTTTAGTGCTCTTCACCGGGTTGCAGCGGAGCGTCACCACTGCGCTCCGGCCCGAGTCACAAGACGAGGTCGCGTCCAAGGACCTTTGGAAAAAAGTGAGCAAGAAAGAACCTTAGAGCGATCCTTTTTCTTCTTCTTTGTAGGAAAAATATCTGAAATTATAGAGATACCTGTAGTAGAAGTTGATATCGGGGACTTTCTTGGAGGTCTGGGGCCACAGCTCTGGTCTCACCTTGATTCCATCGAGTGTATTCTCCACTGTCACTCCTGTTAATCACACACAAAGACGGACTGATTCAATGTGTCTGAGATTTTCTTTCTCTCCCGTGACTTTAAAAGACGAACACGACCGGACCCTTTTTCTTTCTCATCTTTCAAAGCATCGACGGCGGCACGAAACGCGCCGCAACGCAGCATCGTTATGATCGCTCACCGAGGAACGTGTCGGCCAGGTTGATGGACTGCGAGGAGAGCGCCGTGTGGAAGCCTCGCCCGCTCGCCGGGATGATTGTTGACTGGCAGATGAAGGTCTTGACGGAGTTGGCTCCCTCGCCCTTCTCTCTCTGGGAGTCGGTGACGGACAGGTCGGTCACGTTGTCGGTGCACACGGCCAGCTGACCCTGAGGTAAAGAAGGAGAGCGAACAGAGAAGGCATCGCAATGCATCCACATGAACCTTTAAAAGGGGAGTATGTTCTGCTTGTGTGTGTGTGTGTGTGTGCTGTCATCTCTTCCCACCTGTCCCCCACACAGGCTGATGTTGAACTGGTGGAAGTACTTGGTTCCTTTGGAGGTGAAGCTCGGACCGTTCATCAGCGATCCCACCGAGCCGAGGGGGCTGAAGTCGAAAGTCAGCGTGGCGTTGCCCTCAGTGTGGGTGAAGTGACAGTCGCTGTAACATAAACTGTGGTCCTGTAAAAAAATAACACATATAAAACATTTTTAAAAGTTTGGCAAACACAATGGTAAGAGTAGCTCGATTCCTATCGCGACGCCTGCTCCGAACCTTATCGCTCCTGCTGGCGGGCCCGCAGGGTTTGCAGGCGTCCGGGCCCGGCGTGGCGTGCGAGACGAGGTACGTGTTGCGCGGACACTCCGTGCACTGGCTGCTGCGCGTGTCTATGTAGTGTCCGGGTGGGCACGGCACGCAGGTGGAGCTGGAGGGCTGGGCGCTGAGGGCGCAGGCCCGGCACTCGGAGGACACGCCGTCGACAGCGTTGCTCACCGTGATGGAGTAGAGCCGCGCCACGTCGTTGACTCTCCGACGAACCTGAGAGGAAACCAGAGAGAGACGAAGCTGTAGTTATTAAGGCATTCAATCCCTGTTTTTAGATCTGTTTATCTATTTAAGTTGCTCTTATATTTTATCTAATATCTAATATTCTCTCCCTTGTTTGTTTATTTTTTTATATTAAGCTCTTGGTGTTTGCGCTCTCTTTTTTCTTCTTGTACTACAGCAAACCATCTTTTTCCACATGCTCTCACACAAACCCTGAAACACGACGTACACGACTGGCGCTGAATACAAAATGTAGGTACGAGTTAATGATTTAAGCTTCACCTCCACCCTCTGCCACTGAAGTTGGAGGCATCTGGACTGAACGCCCTACCTCGACGAAAAAACTCTTTATTTTCTCCGGTGTTCATTCATTGCGCAAGGTAAATGAGTAAGCACAGTGATGAAGCAGTCTGTTTGATTTGTGGTTTGGTTTAAACACCAACGCCGCCCTCGGGAGTGATCTTTAATACCAAACAGAAGGGGAGCGTTCAGTGTACCAAGTGTGGAGTGGAGGTGCAGGTCCAAAGGCTGTCTCAGCTGCTCTTAGAACTTGCTCATTGAGGAGCTCTGGAAAAATTGGAAGTTTTTCAGACCTTTTCTTGTTTCTGGACATAAGACAGCGAAGACAGATACGTGGATATGCAACAACATACACTAAAAGACTTAAAAACATCCAAAATGAAAGTACACATTCTGCAGAATGGCTCCTTTAAGATGTTATATTATTATAAAATATCATATCATTCTGTTTCGATCGCTAACAGACACACTTGAGAGCATTTTAAAGCTGTAGTTTGTCAATGCGGAGCCTGTTTTAGATATTTTGCATTCGACTGGCTAGATTAGTAACACTGTGCCACATCATATCACACAGCCACATCCTATTTTTCAATGTAAAAAGTATGTTTAAGTGTCAGATAAACGCAGTGGAGTACAAAGTAGAATATCTTCCTCTGAGATGTAACGGAGTCAAAGTCTAAAGTAGCATTAACGGTATATCAAAATGTCTCTTTAGGACAGTACAGGGCTTTGACATTATAAGATTTTCATCACAGCGAAAGTGACATCTTACAAGTTTCCTTCTCTGCGTCCACATCATGTGTTTATTCTTCTCAGTCTACATAATGTCCATATACGTGAGGAGACGAATCTGGCAGCTGACGCATCTGGAGGACATGTCCTTTACCCTCAGCTGAAACCATATTTTAGATGTTCGCACTGTCTTTATTTATGATCCACGTAAAAGCGTTGACCTCATACTTACATCAGACGGTTGGTTCGTCCTCTGGAAAGCCCACGTGTAGGAGACCGAGGCGTTCTTTGTCATGACGTGCGTGTACGACTGTCTCGCTTTCGCTCCCTCCCACGACTCCACCACTGTCGTGCTTTTCCTGTTCACGTCCTGAAATAAAACACGTTCGCTTCATTTCAGCTCACCTTTAACACCTTTAAATGTAGCAGCAGAGATTTGTCGGGGAGCCATCCTCACCATCATGAAGTAGAGCTCGCAGTCGGCCGCGCACACAGTTTCAAATTCAAAAGTGATGCGGCCAAACTCGTTGGCGGAGTGGCTCGACACGGACGTGGGGAGCCTGATGGCAGATGCAGAAAAAGGGGGAAGTGGAAATTAGTCACGACAAGAAAACCAATCGATGGAGACGGAAAAACACAAGCTGACTGTACTTACTTGAAGCCAGGAATGTGGATGTTCAGGATGAGGTAATCATTATCCGAGCTTCCTGCTCCACTCTGGATATGATCACCTGCCACCTCCCAGCCTAAAGGACAGGACAAACTCACATTACTCCACCGTTTCCAGAAATATATACAATCAGGTAACACTGACTGGATTAACTTTGGTCAATCTACTTTTAAAAAGGTGCAATATGTCAGATATTTTAGTTGAAAACTTTCAAAAATTAACTAAAACTATCAACAGAATGCAAAAGAAGAAACGGCTTCGACGTTATGGCGTCTGTGAATTGTGTTGCAGAGATATCCACTGAAGCTAGCATGCTAGCCAGCTAACCCATCCCAGTACAAAGCCAACACCAACACTACTCTGGCGACCCGGGCTCCCAGTATGGACCACTGGATGCATGGCTAAACAAGCTAACAAGCTAACGGCAGTCACAGTTAGCGGTTCCTCTGGTGACACGCAGTTTGTTTTGAGTATGAATTTGACCAATTGGTGGCACCAATTTAAGGAAAAAGCACCTTTTAAGGATAATTTTCAATAATGTGTGAAATTATAAGTAAGTAGTTATTTTCTTTTTTTGTGTTTTTGCAAAGAATCAAAATAAAAGGATCAATAAAACTTTCGTGTCTATACAGTAAAAAAAAGAATTAAGCTATAATTAGCAGTCCATTAGTTAGCTTAGCATTAAGTCTGGAAACAGAACACCCAAGTGTTAAAATACATTTGGTGGCTTTACAAGTCAAAGGAACATTAAAGGGATACCATTTTGATAATCGATGAATTGTTTCCATTATTTTTCAAGCTATAATGTCAAACATTTGATGGTTTCAGCTTCTTAAATAAAAGGATTTGCTGCTTTTCTTTGTCACTTATGATTGTAAATTAAGGCTTTTGTTTTCATTCTAATCTTATATTAGAATATTTTTGTTGACACATTCTTTTTACGAGAAGCAACAGGGAGAGAACGACCAAGATAAAGACAGATATCAGGATATGGATTTATAGAACACCCACCATTCATACTGTCACATTTGGAGTTGCCCACGTTGAAGCAGGAGGTCTTCATGTTTGCAGGAAGAACATTCCACCATTTATACTCGTAACCCAGAGTGGGCTCGGTGCCTGCCGGACACTTCTTACACGCTGCGGGAAGAGCGCGATGAAAAAAAAACAATTAGGAAAACAAAAGTCACTGAAGAATAAAAGGCAGTGATGAGTCTGAATAAACAAAGCTCTCAGTACGTTTCATCCCATCGGAATAGGTCCCAGGTGGGCACGGCGAGCAGGTGGCTGTGTCGTTGTTATAGAAACCGGGGTTGCAGGGCGGGCAGGGCTCTCGCTCTCCGCTCGGAGGCAGCGGCTCGGCTCCGGTCACACCCTCCAGGCAGATCTTAGGCTCCATCCACTTATACATGACCTGCGTCTGAAACCACACAGAGACGGAGGCGGGGATGATGGAACAGAACTGTGACTGCAGAAAGAACGGGTCTGCTCGGGGTGTTTTAAACCCCCGGAGGTGGCCCCTCCTTCTCTCACCTTGCCCTCGTGGTCGCACGCTGTGTGGATCTGGAAATAGTCCTTCTTGGAACACGGAGGTTTGTCCTTACACACGGCCGATCCCTCAGCTACGGAAGCAGGAGGTCATAAAACAGGCAAAATTAAACGACATTAGCCAAAGAAACACAGCTGCAGACTATTTTAATAAATAAAACAGTTTTGCAAAGCACGATGCGTAAAAGAATCCAAACGTAATACGGAGCTGTTTAGTTGAAATAAAATACAGTGAAGCAAAGGATGATACGTGATGCAAGATGTGGCTGCAGACGAGAAATAATAGAGAGAACAATGCGCTCTTAAAGAAGGCAGGAGACTGCTAAAAACACAGCAGTAAAGCAAAAAGGTCATTCAATATGCATAAAGAGGTGTACTGAATTAAATATGCAACGTGTTCTGAATAATCTCTCCGTCTCCTCTCAGTGACTTCACCAAACAGGACAAGCACTCACAGTTTCGGAAGCGAATAAGAGAGGAGGAAGGAGGAAGTCACTTCATTAGGCCATGTTAAGATATCACAAATTGACGAAAGCCAGATTTCTGTTCTTATAACCAAGAACATCAGCTCTCCTCCATTGATTTTAATCTATCAGCCTCGCCTCTCAACAGGGTTTAGTGGTGCGCCGACTGCTTTTCATGTGGCAGTGTGTTTGTGCGAACGCCTGTCGAGAAACACCCCAAAATAGATCAAGGAGCACTTTACTTCTGTCGTCAGAGAAGGCAGATTAGAAAACAAATTTTGGAAAAAGTGAGTAATATAGAAGCTTTATGAAAAATAACAGAGAATACTCTGCTGCTCCCTTGCGACACACGAGCCCTCCGCACTGAACTAACAGGCATGTTTCTCCATCTAAAGTTTGACTAATGCGGCTGAAAATAGGACAAGCTCCCTTTCTACCCCTCCGCTGTGTTCCTGTGTGCAGCACCGACGACAATTACGCCACACTGAGCGCTGCCGCCGCACTTTCATCGTGTCGTTCCGGAGGATTCAGCGCACCGTGGATGTGAGAACGCTTGAATTTGCGCCGCCGTTTGTTCCTACCCGCATACTGAGTGGTGGTGTTGCAGGGGGTGCAGGAGCTGGCGCCGTGGCCGGAGAAGGTGTCCTGAGGACAGGGGTCGCACGTGGAGGAGCCCGGGGAATGGCTGAACGTCCCCGGCTTGCAGGGGAAACACTCCGACGTGTAGGCGACTCCTGGTGGAAGGAAGTGACGGAGAGAAAATGAAAAAAGGAAGATAAACACATGATAAGGGTACTGATAAGATAAGCGTGGAGCAGAGAGAAGAAAAGAAAAGAGAAGGAAGTCGCTCCTGACCTTCTATTTGGACATTTTTCAGCAGAACAGGCTTCACCACTTTGGTCCCCATCAGGACTCCACCTGTCCTCCAGTACAGGATGTTGGTGCCAGATTTCAGGTTCACCTAGAATACACAAAATATCATGTGTTGTCAGTCAAGCTGTGTGACAAAGCGGGAGCAGCGGGTGAGAAAACAGGTCAAAAGGTTTGAGAAATGAGATATGCCTTCTTAAAATGTCTTTAAGAGACATTCATAAAACCTGTGCAAAAAAGAATTGTTGGAACGTAAGTGATCAGCTGGGAAAGTTTCATGTTGATGTCTATTTTAACTTTAACTAATCTAAAATGTACGGGAGTCAACATATCGTTAAATGCCCTTCTCTCAAAATGTGGATTTTTTTGTCACTGTGCTTAAAACCGACCAATTTTAATCTTTTTTTGTATTCTAAAGGTTTTAAATGAGGGCTTATTTTATATATCCACAACAGCCTGACTAACAACATTTTGTTCTTAATTCTTTTCTCTATGGCCGTCGATAAAAAGGGAAATCCATAATAACTTCAGTAAAACCCCTAGATAATGAGTCATTTACGTACTTAAACATTACATTTCAGAAAGGTCGTAATACAAAAAGAACCGTCTTAATGTTAACTTAATGGTGACATCTATTGGTTCAGTTTTACCCACTTCACCTGCTGTGTCTCCTCTTGATGGGAAATAAAGCTGCAAAGTGTATATTCTCAAATGAATATCTTAAATCGGTCAGTGGTTCATATTAAGCTATAATGTCACACATGCACGGCTCTTTAATGCAGGGTAGAATAATGTTATGTGACCTCATTAATATGACTGGATAACTAAACTTTTATTGTAGAAACATTTTCTTGGATTTTATTCTGAAACCGACTAGAGCAGCACATTTCAGTCCCCACAAATACTCATTTAATTAAACCTTTATTAAATCATAAGCTAAAGAAAAAAACATTTTATGCTCTTCAGGAGATCCACTTACTGTATTAACCCTCCACCCAACACTTAAAGCGAATTGCAATTTTACGGCGACTGGAAAAATACTGGAGACAACAATAAGTGATGCCAGCCGCTCTCAGCTCTCTAACAGGCTTCCTGTTTGTATCCGCCCACTTCTCGCTGCTCGGCCGGAGCTCAACACATTTATTTCAGAGGGCCGAGCCCGGATGCCAAAGATCTGTCCTCTGAAGCTATTGTTTATCTGACACGCTCACCGTGTGGGTCGCCCATTCACCGTGGTTGGTCAGCTTGAGCCACTTTGCGTCAGCCGACTGATCCATCTCCTGACACTGGTCATTCTGGATCTAAAACACACACACACAGAGAAATGATCAAACTACAATATACACAGTATAACTACAGTATTGACTTATAAACACGTGTGCACTGGGAGGATTTTGTGTTTAGTCGCAATTTAATTAAACAATAAACAAAACATCTGCCCTCTCACAACATAATGATTCACTACAATCTTAATCTTTCCGGCAAACCTGCCTTCAATTAAGAGACTCGTCATCTGACTCGCCACGGCAGCAAAAGCACAGGTGCAACTAAGAACATTACCTATGGGGTCTGCTCTGTGTCAGGATCCCAGCTGTGAGCCGACACACACAATACAGTGGGACCGGTGCTCCTACGTGGAATGCAGTCAGTATACCTGTCTTTTAACAGATTCTTAACACAAAGAGGTCTTTCCTGCAGCCATCAGGTGTCATGTGAAGCAAATGTCAGCTCACTGCAGACAATGGAAGAGGTGTTGCTACACTGAGGAAACAGTTTTGCAGAGAAAACTGCCCCCGAGGTAAATCAGTCCCCCTAACAGAGGTACAGTATCGGCTGTGAGACGACAGCATGTTGTCTGATTCATGCACATACGATCTGGGGCTTTCTCTAATTAGATGTAGCATTTTTGCATTGGCATTGTGACCATCACGTGTTCGGGCATCGATGTCGAGTGAAAAGACATACTGACGTGCTCTCCGGGGTGTTTAAGACATCTTACTGGTTGCGTACAAACTCACTCAGCAGCCACTTAAACAGATCGATAGACAGACAGAAGTAAGAGGATGAGAGCCAGTGAAACTCACGAAGAACTCGAACAGCAGGTTCTTGTCTGGATACTGGTACTCAAAGCTGACCGAGCCCTGCTTCTTCAGGTGGACGGCGTAGATGAGAGAGACCGTGCACTCGTCCCTGTTGGACTCCAGGTAGCTTCCCTGAGGCACCCAGGACGAACTGCAGGGAAAAAGAGGCTACGTTAATTTTTACACTTAGAATCCAGCTTTCAGGTGTTTTCTTTTGTGTTTTTTTTCCTTTTGCATTCGGCTCTCACACCTGTTGCAGGTGAGCCTGTCGTCTCCGCGGGGGCTGTTTTCCAGCGAGGTTGCCAGGCTACTGAATCCAGCAGGCATGGAATCCCATTGGTCGAAGCGGACGCCGCTGCCGAGGGAGTAGCTTCCCGCTGCACACTGGGTGCACTCCTGAGCCGACATCTCCAGGAACTCCCCGGCGTCGCACGAGAAGGCTGGAGGCACAGAGGGACGGGGGAGAAGGGGAGAATGTTGGATAAGTCGTTTCCCCGAACTTCTTTGTATTTTTCAGCAAAAATAATACACACGAAGTGAATTCACACGGATGAAGATGACAGAGACACGGTCTCTGCATTTCAGCTCCTGTGACGAGGCAGCTTAATCCTTACATCCTGTTACACACTGTGCTTTTTTCCCCCGCCACTGAGCCATCATGTCTTCTACAGCTGCCAGTGTTTTGAAGGTGTCAGCCTTTTTCTGCATACCTGATCTGGTCATTTGCTATTGTGATGCCTCGTCATGCTTCAACGCATAGAATGCAACAAAAAAACACACGTGTGTGGGTATGAGATGTGTGGTGCGTGTCATCCGAGGATAAGCAGCTCGCAGGTGTGATTTAAGGACAGTTTGCTGTGGCACTCGTTTGCACGGTGACATCAAAGGGTGACAGGCAACATGATTAACTGCGCCTCTTACATTGTATTATGTCGAAATCATGGACGGCGTGATCATTGAGATGCCAGATAGTTTGCTACAAGGAAGCACACGTCTGATCTTCCACCGAATTTAAACAGGAAGAAGGAAACAAATAACAAAAGGTATTAAGTGTTTTATGCAATGATCCATTGTTTTCAAGAACGGTTTCTGTCCCACACAGTTTATACATAATGCAAAGCAGCCATGCTGGAAAGCCTTAGCTGACCATTATCATGCACCCCGGGCGTTATTATCTTCTACAAAGATCTCACCGGCGATCGTCTTAATCCAGCCATTAGTGAAGCGGTGTTGCAACAGCGTAGGTCAAACCTGTTTTTTTCTTTCTCCCTGGCTCCACTTAGATGAGACAGAGATAATGTTTGTGAGCGCTGGCAAACCTCGTCCGGACACAAACAAGAATCTAACGCTCACCGTGACTCATCTTATACTTAGATCTGATTCCATGGAGAGAGAAAAAATCAAGCCCAAACTCTGCAAATGTCCCGTCTTATTCTGATACTTGAACAGATGTCCTCCTGGTGACAGATATTGATATTATATACATACATATTTGATATTTGTCTTTTGTTTTGTAGGAATTTAACATGTGGCCAATTCTTACATATAGCACCTTTAACGTAAACCTAACATGTTATTAGCAAAGATACAGTTTTGTTAAAAAGAAAACATTGATGATAGTCTACCCATGATTCCTTGTTCAAACATGTGAGCATGCTAACTTAGCTGTGCTGCACCGATCCATAACGGAAAAACTAGTCAGGCTCACTACGTATTATTGAGACACACTGGTCTGAAATCTGTATTATTATCACCCCACGTGTACGGACCTTGTTGTAAGCCACAACGGATTGTTTTCCTACTTATCAGCAGGTGTCGGACAGACAAAGAAAATTGCAGAGGGTGAGGCTAACGTGGCTAACGTTAGCTGCAGACTTGTAGTAGTACAGTGCTTTTGTTGTTTACCATGTGTTGTCTCTCTATCAGCTGAGGGGTCCTTGGCCTCAAAAGACACCAGGATGAATCAGTTAATTGAAAAACTATTATTAAACTATTTTGATCATCTTTTTTTCCTTTTGGGTAAAGGAAAAAAAGAGTCCAAATTCTCTGATTCCAGCTACTTAAATGTGAATATTTTCTGGTTTCTTTATCCTTAGGACAGTGAACTGAACCTTTGGGTTGTGGATGAAACGAGACATTTGAGGACGTCACCCTGGGCTTTGGGAAACATAGCCATTCACCATTTTCTGATATTTTATAGACCAAACAACTCATCAATACATTGAAAGAAATAATCCAGCAGCTGTGTGACAGTGTGTTGCTCTCGATGTTATTGGCCTGTGGCTTCACTTGGTCTTTGATTGGAGTAAATCCAAACAGGGTCGGTCAGGTTGTTTCCAGGCTACTATCTATATCTCACTACTAAGAAGGTGAGATACACACACATCAACTTTCACTCAGCCACACGTATACTTACTGCACTCAGTGCCGCGTACTGGCTCTGGTAGTCCGGTGCAGGCCCCGATGCTCTGAGGGATGGCCACCCTCCACCGAGATCCTGTGCTGTCACACTCTGTGTACTCATAGTAGTAGTCCGCCTGCCAATTACACACACACACAACACATATGCATCAGCAATCAGTCGCCACGACCCAAACAATGAGCAAAAGTAGGCCAGAGGCAGGTCAGTAAACACCACACCACAAGCGCCACCACCCAAATCAAAGCCCTGAGTCATCGCATTCTGGGTGAGAGTGTTTTACAAATCAGAGCTACTGCATTAGCAGCCGGCGCTGAAATTAACTTCCCCATCCAGCTGCTCAGCCTCACAAAAACATGTCCGCCTGTTATCTCCCGAGCCACAGCCACTCTTCTGCCCTGGATACACAACATACCATCTCCAAGGCGATGGGAACAGTGGGGGGTGGTGGCAGCGGTGGGGCTGCCGGTAAAACAGGCGGAGGCGTCTCACCAGCAGCTCTGCCACATTTTCATGATGAACACTGATGTTGCTGTTACAGCTTTTAATGTGTGGAGTCCGGAGTGAAAAGCCATTAGCTTCTCGCCTCCACAGAGCTCCTCACCATCTTTGTGTCTACAGAGGAGGGTGGCCTAATTTCTGACAGTTTACATAATGTTGCTCCTTGAGCCAAACCAGATTGTGACACCACGGCGAATGCATGCAGGGGCTGTTGTGAGTGGAACGATTCCCCCTGCTGTCAGTCAGTCTCGTCTGTGGGGCCTGCGATCGAGGAAAAAGCATCGTTGGGAACCAAAATCATCGACGCGGACGCTTGAGATATGACAAATCTACTAAGAAAAGTCATCTGAACTCTGTGGCACTCGTCACATCTTGAGCTGTGGTCGATCACTGACATGGCAGACTTTCAACAATCATCTCACACCATTATTTAACAGCATGAATCCAAGATATCAGCTCTGATGTCACACATCCAAGAAGACAGCCAAAGCCAGCAGCACAGTCATTTAGCACCATTATGGCCTTAACTGAGGGAGCGGCTGTAATCTCCCTGCCGGTGCGAAAGCAGAGATTGGGACAACAACTTTGGGAGGAATGTTTGCTTCCCTATCTTGGGACCGTCTGTGCTGCCAGTCAGGACCCGAGGAGGTGTTGAGCTGAGCTGAGCCAGACCAGAGGGAAGGAAAAGGCCAGTCCATGCAGGAAGCTGATAACAGCCCTGCAACAGCACTGAGTGGTGAAGTTCAACACACACCAGACCTCCTCACACATTCTCCCTCCATGCAGTTCAAACTTCATCTCTTTTTCGCACAGACTCTCTCTCTCTCTCTCTCTCGACGTGCACTCTCTTTCCCATCTCCTGCAAGATGACGACAAGGGGGATTATTTTTCTAACAACATCACACCCGGAAATGTGTCATCAATATTTCATCGTATTTGAGTACTGGGTTTCCCTTCCACCACTCACTATCGGCGACCACAGCAGCACAATCAGTCCGTTTATGTTGTTTTTTTTTTTCTTTCCTCCTTCTGATTGCTCTAAAGAGCTGAGCACGAGCTCTGTATTGATCGACTGTGGCATCTCTCACCTCGCTACACTGCTGCTGTCCTTTGGCCCCGTCAATCAGCCGGAGCGTGCAGAGGATGAGAGCGCAACTGGCGACGAACCAAGCCGAGGACCGCATTGTAGGATCATCGAGGGGGAGAGAGGGAGATTAAAAAGAAAAGGGGAAAAAAGCCTCGATCCAGGAGAGATAATCGTCTCATAGAAAGAAAAAAGCGGAGATCAATGGTTGTTCGGGTACGAATCGACACCTGCTCCTGTCGCTCCTTGTCGGCGGATTGTAACCCTCACCACCTGCGATTATCCTCAGACTGTGCGCTCCAGGGCTGCTGCCTCACCACGATCAAGCCGGGCGGCGTTAAGTAGAGTTTCCGGTGCGCGTTTTCAAAGTAAAACTCGCGCGACGCACAAATCGGGGAAGAACAGGTTGCTAGTTTATGTTTACACTCGTGTTTTTCCAATAATTGTGTTATAGTTGTCTTAATGTACAAAAACTTCATCGCTGCGCACAACAACCTCTGCATTTCCCCTATCGTGATCATTGGTGGTTTTATTTTGAAGTGAAAGGAATACAACATCCGGTGTTTTCTGCTGACTTGGCGCAGCTCTCTGTGCGTGTGCCTTTAACCGCCGGCTCTGACGCTCCGGTGACGTCGCTCAGGAAAAAATAGTGTTTTGTTATGTTGGAGCGACAAAACCATAGAAAAAATAAAAATACGTACAAAAAAGGCTTCAATCTTCAAGCTGTATGTGTTTAGATGAGGTGGGATATTACAAAATTAAGGCTAATTTACAGTCTCTGTTGCAGATTTGTTTCTGATGATGTGAGAATAGACCTTTTTAAAATGCGCCCGCTGCGTTTTGTCCTGACCCTGAAGGCAGCCTCTGATAGATGGACCACACTGTTCATAAATCCGAACCGTTGTAGTCCACATCACTGACCGCCAGAGGGAGGCCGAGCTCCACAGTCATCACCATCCCTGCAGGATGGGTCACACGGGGCCGCTGCTGCGTGTCGTTCATCTGCCTATAATGAGATGTTTGGATTTTGTATTTCACTGCCAGAACTGGATGATTTTTAAAGGCACAAATGCCCTCTGGAGACTGTGAAGGTTTGGCTTTGGACCTGGCGCTGTGGCCTGTTAGAGAGAGGGGTAAACTGTATTTTTGGAGAAGAGATTCAAACTCCGAGTTGTAATATTTACACTATTGATGAGGTAATAATACTAACTCTTTTTTCCGTAGCTGAATAAACAAGCTGCTCTCAGAGAAAAATGAGGTCCCCAGAACACTGTTTGAAGCTAGAAAGCTGGCAGGGTCCGCCACATATAAACAAAGTTAAACAGTATGAAACTGTGTTGTCCTTGTTTGACATTTAAAAAAAAAAAAAAAAAAAAAAAATCTGTTAATGTCAGTTAAAAAATCAGTCCTTCTCTTCTGATCTCCTCTGGTAGGGGTGTGAATATCTGCTTTAAATGAACTCAGTAACACTGCCCTTACCAAAGTGCCTTCAAGTAACTTTGAAACTGAGAAAAATGACTTTCAAGTTGTTTGACCGTTCAGCCAAAAGCTAGAACAGCAGTTGTGTTCTTATGAAATATGTATTCTTCTTAAAAAAACATAATCAATTATTTGACACACGCCCCTAAAAATTCAGATACTGCACTCTGTATTACCCGAAAAAGATATTTAGGCAATGATAATCTTCTTCTTGTCTTCTTGTCGAGAAAATCTATATCCAATTATTTCTAATTACATCTGTATATAATTGATTTCAGGTTGGATTTTGCACCTTTTTTTTTACATCCATTTTTCTCTAAGATAGAGCAAGATCGAACTCCAACAGACATGTAAAAGCAAAATAGTAGTTACTGTGCTTTGGCTTTGTAGGTCAGGACAGCTGTGTTGACAAGGCGTAATCCATCATACACAAGTAGAGAGAAATAAGGCCACACAAGAATTATATCAAATCATTTCTGGATATAAGGTCCGTTCTATTAGGAGACACACACATTACTTAACACAAGCTTGCTGCAATAGCGGTGTGCATCTATCACCCTGACGATGGGGCACCACTGTTCAAACCTGCAATCCTGTGCAGGTTTGTAAAATGCATCACTGTCCTGAGAAGATCCACACTTCCATTTGCTCTGTCATTCTTTTCAGGGTGCTGTCATGTAACAATAACTACGACCTTCGCCTTTAAGTGTTATAATCACCAGATGTTACGTGGACGTGTTGCATGTAGAAAATATATCCATTACTCAGCAGTACAGGAAGTTATCACAGTGCTTTTTATGAATTAACTGCCTTCATCACCGTGCGGTCCTGCTAAGTTGCTAAATGGTGAGCGCAAAACTTTGTCTCTGTTTACATCCTGAGACAAAAGAGCTCATGCATGTTTAATAGTCACAGCCTGGTTCAATTTGTCAGGGTGTGTTTCACTCACAACACGAGTTTGTCGGAGGGACAGAGAGCTGTGCTCATAACAGATTTAGTTTCTTTGTACAGTAATGGCAGAGAGGAAAAATATAAAATGTGTCTTTGTTAAGTCTTATAAGTCTTATAGTCGCAAAGTCGCAAAGTCTTATAATAAAACCTTCTAGGGGACAGAGGTTATGAATGAGGTCTATTACCTGTGCAGGTCTTCAATGAATAAATACGTATAAGAACATGTTTTATTAATATCCAGGGGCCTGCGAACACCCTACACGTGCTGCACGTCTGACAGCATATTAATTAGCTACATTTCTTAATGCACGGACATTAATCTATCTCTGCTCCACATGAGCAACATTATCCAAAGTGGTTGCTGTGTCCGGTGTGTCTCCTGACAGCACATCCACAAGGCCGAGCCCTGCAGCTATCAGACCTTGAAAGAGTGTCGATATCTTCCCAGCCCGTCTTCTCCTGAACCGTGATCTGTGCTTGATGGCTGAGGAGGATATTGACACTCCTTCGAGGTCTGTGTGCAAGTCACATCACCGCAAAACACAGGAACAAAAGATGTTGGGTTATTACAGAGGGCAATGGGAGCAATAGCATGGGGTGAAAACTGATCAGTCGTTTTTAATATTTACTACAGTATCAAAGTATTCAGTTTTTGTGCATTTTATCAAAACATAAAACATACATTTGGAAGTTTAAATCCAGAAGCAGAAGTTCTAGGTCTCGATGTGGGAGATGGAGCCAAAGTTTTTTGGTTGTGATTTTACTCTCAGTTGTATCAGTCTATTAATTACAACTCGCTGAGGAGGACTGCCTTCTTTTTGACAGTACTTTTGCTGATTGGAGTCTGGTGTAATTTCACAAATTCTGTATCTGCAATGAAGTTGTTTCTTTATCTTTCAGGGAACTAAGCTTGATGTATTGATCTTCTGTTGGTGTGGTCACTTTCGGTCACTGCTTCATCGTGCTGTGGATGCAACTGATCCAGTTTCTGTAAAGTGTTTTAGAGTTCGATGTTAGGCCAGTTCCTCGAGTTAGATGTATTGTCCCTTTAGAAACCTTTAGTCTATCTCATCTGACACTTTCGCTTAGTTCTGATGCCATGTTTCCCACTATCACAATGCTGCTTAGTAAGCTATGATCTGTTGGAAACCATACTTACAGCAGATAAACACTGGCAGCGAGTGAACGAGCCTCTGACGAGTACAACAAACCCATCTGACTGTCATCTTAAGGCATGCTTCAGTGGAAGGGGTACAATTCAAGGAAATCTGACCCTGATGTGTAATGCTACTATCAGCTATGGTTCAAAAGAAAACCATCCTAGAGTGTATTCCGTCTCCTGCAGAGCTCACATGGATAATAAATGACATTCTGCATAAAAGTGTGTCACAACCGTTGTGTGCTGATCCTGAGACTCCCCGGGTTGCAGAAGCTGTCCACATGACTTCCCTTTGTTGAGACCGGCAGGATTCCTTCAAAACATTTCCTCCGACCTGACGGAAATTGTCAGAATTTTGACTATTTGTTGTTTGTCCTTTTTGCGGGTGCGATAGTGTTTTGCTGTATTGTGGCCTGGTCATCTGAATCTGCCACCTGATGGACGAAAAGTACACCTGTAATTTATCTTTTAAGTACAGCTGCACATGGTTTTTAATATTCCTGCAGGCATGGACTCAAAGATCTGTAATGCAAAGCTTTCACTAGTGTGCATCCGAGCCCCTCATACATTATGGCAAAGACGTGCTGTTGCCATCTAGGTGAGTTCAGTGCCTTTGTTAACCCCTGATGAAGCTACGATAATGAATTGCTTGTTTCCAGTGCTACCACACACACTCATCAGCTAATTTAGCCAAAAAAAGGCTGAGCTTGCAACAAAACAGCGTCTGCTATAAGATGCTCTCTATTTTTGTCATATTGCGTCCTATGAAAAAAACCTATGGACCAGTTTGGCCAGGCTGTATTGATGCAAGTCTGCTTTATGTGATTGTATGAATATTTAAGTAGCCGTCACCCAAGGGCAGCTGGGTTTCTCCTGTCTCGCTCATTCTGTGACGCGGGATGCTCTCTCTCTCTCTCTCTCTCTCTCTCTCTCTCTCTCTCTCTCTCTCTCTCTCTCTCTCTCTCTCTCTCTCTCTCTCTCTCTCTCTCTCCCCTCCTTTCTCTTTCTCATCTCGGGGCCCCTATCGCTTACGGTGTTTGCCTGTAACATGAACTCTCATATTCAACCATCTGTAACACTCCAATAACCTTTTACACTCCAGAGCCACCGCTCTGTGATCAGACGAGTTCATTAATTAATACTGGTGAAGTGTAGGGCAAGTGTATTAGTAACTGACCCTGGATCAGATGGTAACCAGAGTCCCCGTGGCCCAACCCCTGCCTCCAAACTCGCAACAGGCCAGGGAGTACCTGTTCGAGAAATGAGACACCCATCAGTGACACGCTGCAACTCACACACACACACACACACACAAAAACCCTGAGACTCTCATATACGTATAGGTTGTCAGGGCGGCAGACAAGGGAGCAAGAAAGAGTCACCCTCGCCTGTAAGAGTGGTTGGAAACCTGGTTGGGAATTTATTTTTTGGGGAGAAAAAGGGAGAATGATGCAATAAGAGAGCTCAACCTACTGACCCAGAAAGTCTGGTGACTGGAGATTGAATCTGGGATAAACTGATGATCCATCAGCTGCTGCTGCTGCTGGACAAGTCGACGACTGATGCGGATATGACATGGAGAAGAAGACATGCTGATAATGAGAACAGCCTTTGAGGATATTTGTTGGTATGGATCAAACTGAATGTCTTCCCTGGATAAAGAGAGGTTTTTATTAAAGGAAATTAAATATATTCCTTACTAGTAATTGTTCATACTCTAAAGTTTGATGATGCACAAGAAGCTCCTCCAGGTTAACTGCCTGGTGTTTCCCCACACACAGGGAAACCCCAGATCCACCTAATGCCAGTGCAACTAGGATTTATTTTAGTGTCTCTTTTGGTCATTTCTGAATCCCCCAGCATGCACGGACTCCCTTGCTCCTCTCTGGGTCACTGTTTTGGTTATCCGTCTGATGTTAACACTGATCCAGCACCTGCCCAGGAGCCAAACAGCTCCAGACGAAGCAGAAGTAACCACGGGCTACCTGCAGCAGACCCGGTCACATCCCAGCCAGAAGGCCGTCCGGCCAGTCTCCAGGAGCAGCAGCAGCACGAACAGGCCCAGAGGACCGTCAGCTGCATCTCCACACACTCCACCAGAACCAGAAAAGTGAACGGCACCGACTCGAACTCTATCTGCCACCTGCAGGACGCGGATGAGGACCCATGCTTCGAGTCACCTCCACCCTGCCGTAGCCTCTCTCAAAGCTCAGAGGAGGATGAGCTGGAGTTGGACTGTAGTCCGGAGCTGGAGCTGAAGTATCCCCAGATCCCCAGACCCTCCATTATTATCAGAAAGCCTAAGGTAAGACATGCTGGGGTCAGTAAGTGGAAAGTACATTTACTGAAGTACAGTATTTCCAGTGAGTACAAAGTTTTTTAATGCTGTGATACTTTATACTTCTACCCCACCACATTTCAGATCAAAATAGTGACATTTTCATACCGAATGGCAACAGAAAACTTTCCTTCTCCTGTTTCCAAATGGTATTATTGTTGGTACCGCTGTTATCCAGGGTCAGGGTCAGGGTCAGGGTCAAGGGGTTTGGGGTTAGGGTAAAGACTAAATGTGAGTTTATTCAATCATTTAGTCTAAAACAGAAATCTGAAAGCAGACAGAAGTGGTACAAGTTCGCCAACCAGACTTGAGCACCAATTAATCCTCCTTTTCCTGGAAAGTTTCCTGCCCTGTGGCTGACAAAACTGTGTAGTTAAAGTGGGGCTCATAGGGAATCAATGTAAACACTCATGGTTTCAATATCCTACATCCATTACATCATGCAATCAACATTTCCTTCATAATGATACGTTAAAGCAATGATACATTACCAGTTTAAACTTATGACACATGCCATATAACATATAATGTATTAAGTAGCTCCATCTTGGCCAACTACAACATTAAAATACACCAATAATAATAAGAAGAATGTCAAACAAATCACTGATTATTCTGCACATTGATTACACTTACTTAGAGCCACCCCTGCTTTCAATCTCATGTATTAAATACTAATCAATACAGCCTTTCAAAATAAAACTATTTTCAACAGGAAGCAAATATTTAAGGAGTAAACCTCTCAGCTCCTGCAGTTGATTGTGACTGACTGTAATGTAATGGAAATATTAGATTCATTGCCGGGTAGTTTTTTCCACACACAAGTAACTTGCCATGTGTTTGGGTTTTTTTGTGCATAACAATAAACAAAGGATTAAATATATATATCTTCAAAAATAAAGTACTGTTATGTCACCACAAGGGGGCTGCATAACCAAATGAAGGTAATCATACGCTGAGTGTGTGGAGTAAGTAGAGACTGTCAGGATTTAATATAGTCATTTCTCATCAGACTACTAAAAAATCATCTTATCAATGAGATGTGAAGCTCTGAAACTCTAAACACACACACACACACACACACACACACTGTGGTCAGAGGGCTCGGTGTCTGTAGATAGGATGTCAGTGAAATGTGTCCTGAGCTCCTGTTCAACACGATCTGTGTCTGCTGATCTCCCTGAACACACACGCTGTGTGTGTGTGTGCTTGTACATGCCTCTTCGTGTTGGGGGGTTGTTGCTCTTTAATCTGACAGTAACTGGCCAATTGCGTCTGTGTGTGTAAGATTTTCCTCCTTACTCCAAGAGGAGGTGGGCCCCATTATGTAAGCCGTGTCCTCAGGCTCTGATCAATAATGCTGATCAGCAGTGGAAACTCTAGAAGAATGAGAGGTGGGGGAGGGGCGGGTTTTAATAGGAATCCTGGAATTTACACTGTTGATTACTTGATCCAAAGGGAGACGTCTCATCAGCAGATGTTTAGACATCTGTTGGGTTTGATTGTTTTAGGCCGGGGGATTGTCAGTTTCCGTACAGTTTTAAGTTAAGAAATGTGCCGTGAAAGTATTGAACACATGGTTGATTTATTGTGGCGGTCAGATACGAAATATGAGAATTTCAAATGCGCTGACCGATGAAAACGCTGCGCCATCTGTAACCATTACTCAGCTTTTGTATATAAAAGTCCCTCTTTACTACATTGTACCAGCCTCCCAATAAAACTACAGCGGAGCTGCTCATTGGCCAACAATACAAGACATGTTTGTGGTGGACACCTCCCGGGGTTATGAGATAAGGCTTGTAAATGTATTGAACCGTGCCCTCCCCCCCAACATAGCCATCACTGTGCCGCGGCAGAATGAGTTACAAAACAGCGTTTTCAGCGTTGTGTTTTGCAATTTTCGATTCTGACACAGGAAGGAGGTTTCACAATGTTTATTTTAGCAAGGCAAATATTGGACATGTGTTACACCAGGGTTGCTTCCTTATTGAGCAGTACTCTTGACGACAACAGGGTCAGAAAAAAAAAAAAAAGAAGCCTGATTGATCCACTGGATGTATGCGTGATCTGAGCGTGTGCATTAACCCTTGTAGCATTCCACCTCCTTATCAGCTGACCCCTCACAAATCACAGCCCCGAGGACTGAGCGATTCCTGCCCTCGAGGCGCAAATTTATGTCCCTTCTGTTGCGAAGCTCAAGGGACCGACTGTAGAAAACAATGGCTTTTAATGAACGGCATAATGCTGTAAAAAAAAAAAAAAAAAAAAAAGGACAGTACAGGAGGTCAAGAGATACGAGTGGGAGTGTGTGAGCATGACTAACAGAAGGTAATTTCTGAGTATTCATGTGTCAGTCCAGGGTGTCGCTCCACTGTGTGTAATTCCTCTGACTTAATCATCAGTGTCTCTGAATCCAGCGCAGCAGATTTAGCTTTGATCTCCAGAAACCCTAAGACCTAAGATCTGTGTGTGGGTGTGTGTGTGTGTGTGGGTGTGTGTGTGTGTCCGTATCAGCGTGTGATAATACGGCTGAAGCATTTATCTCTGACCCCTCCTTTAAAGGCGGACATGTTTATGGAGACTTCCTTTATCAAGAGCACAAACTTCTGTCACTCAGCACAGCACACACACACACACACACACAGGAACAATGATTTATTGTTCATCAAACAAATGTTTAACAATGAGCGCTCGATACAAATTCTTCTGTACGCTCTCGCGCACAAACAAGGCCACACACACAGTGGTTAAAGATTACTGTCATTAAGCAAATGGCGGGGTTGGTTTGAGCAAGAGGACAGAGAGCAAAGAGTGAACATTCCCCTATAAGGCAATCACTGTCAGCCACAATATCTGAGCTCTGCTTACACATGGTCCAATATCTGACAGTAGGTTTTGTGGCTGCGTTGCATACAGAGGTCCAGTTCCTCTGTGTTTATTCAATGTTAAAGGTGCAATATGTAAGAAAAAGCCACCTGTCAAATTCATAGCCAAAACAAATAGGGGATAGCTGGTATAGTTAACAAGAACAACCGCTAAGTTGTAGCTGCTGTTAGTTCATGAGCTCAGTTAGCCGTGCAGCTACCGGTTCGCGCTAAGCGCTCAGGGACCAGGGGAGTGTTAGCGTTCACACCACTGGCACAGGGGCTTTGGACCTGGATGGGCCGGGGCATGTGCTGACCATTTTTTTCCATTACAAGGAATTTGCTTTGGTATTTTGGTGCATAAAAAAGAGCGAAAGATTTTTGGGGAAAAAAGTAGATACTGCAAAAGAAACACAAATACTAAATAGAGGAAAAATTAAAATAATGTGTGACATCATTTTGTTTCTGAATTGGGCTGTCCAAGTAAGTTTTGACACTTCTTTGATACTTCCCACGAGAAACAAACTAAGCTGAAGGGTCACTACTCCCTTCCCTCTGTGCCTGTTTGTGTAACCTCATACACTGTGGACCAGTGACTTAATCTGAACCAGAATGCTGTCAAACATTTATTTTTTGTCTTAAATTAGCCACGGATCTACAGCCTGGATCCTCGGAATCACCTTTTGATTGTCCATAATTACACTTTATTCAGCCTCACACAGGCATGTTTGTACATATCGATGTGCGGCGGGTCATGCTCATCAGATTAATGTGTTTGTTATCCGGCGATGACCTTACAGTGACTGACGGCATTCCCTTTGTGTTCCCGTCCCACACGCTGACCTCAGGACTCAGAATTCCAGGAAACAGCGTCTGACAGGTCGGACGGCAGGGAGACAGAGGATGGAGGGTTATCAGGTACGGAAAACAACAGGAGCTTCCTCCCCCTTTTCTCTCCACTCCCTTCTCCACCTCTTCCACAGCTGGAGCTGTTGGGTACAGATTTGATAATGGAAAAAAAAAAAGAAAGAAAAAAAAAAGGTTCTGGCCGGAGCTGTCGTCTGCTTGGGGAAAAACAACTTTGATTTTTTTTATGTGGAGAGGAACATATTTGTCAAGAAAAGAAGAGTGGCTCTGCGTGTGAGGGACTGATTGGGTTTACGCAGTCGAGTTGTCAATGTGTCAACGTGTCATTGAGGAGGAATTTTTGCTCCATAACTTGTCTGTTTATGAGTGATTAGGGGGACTTTGTACTGTAAGACCTGATCCATAGGAAAGGACGGACATTCTTTGTGTATTCCTGTGTGTGTGTGTGTGTGTGTGTGTGTGTGTGTGTGTGTGTGTGCGCGTGCGTTCACTCACCTTGCCTGGATGTCTGAGAGCAGCTGAGAGCTGGCGGTTACCTTGGCGATGAGTCTTGGGGCAAAGCCTTGGGAGGGGTGGAGGGCTGCAAACGGGTAAAGAGGATGGAGCTGAGTGGCCGGTTGATAATGTGATTGAGTGTGCGTCTACGTGTAGGTGTGAATCTGAGCGTAGCTGTGTGTGCCAGCCGGCCTACGGCAGAGGGTGCGCGTTGTGTATCAAAGCCTTGGCGCGCACATACCGAGGCTGCCCCCGTCTGCAGTCAACCTCAACCTTTTGTTTTCCAACCCCAGTCTGATAACATTACAAAGAGTGGATTTTTGTGGGGGGTGGGGGCTGGGGTATAAAAACATCTCACGAAATAATGCGGTCCGGTGCAAGCACACCATAATCTACGGCCTCAAACATGTAAGTCTGGCACAACAAAAATACAATTTTCGGTGATTTACAGGGGTGGAATTTAGTGAATTGAATCATTAAATGCTTAACGTGAGGTATAAATCACAAGTTTTTAAACACATTATGGTTATTTTTTCAGATTTCCAGCTCTGCTACAATTTGTTTTTACATGCTTTTATGTTCCAAACACACATTATGTTTCTCACACCATACATAATTAAACACAGAGTATGTGATTATTCCCACGAGGGGTCTCAATCAAAGCAGTGACGCAAAGCAAAGACAAAGTGTGATGGGTGTCATTGCAGCGCAGGATCATGGGAGTTGTTTTCCTCTCTTGTCAAACACCACAGTCGCCAATTAAATTTCACCTGAAGTGACTTAGGCAGCAATGTTCCCCAATTTTCACGTTATGTTTTGTCACGCTTGCACGCTTACTTCCTCTCTCTGACGCATCATCTGCTGTTTCCCTGAAAGTTATGTTAACAGGAAACCAAATTGAACAGAATTGCTCTTGGGTTTGAACGTTGCTTGGAACATTTAGGTTAATGTAAGAACACGCCTCATCAAAATCTGTAAGACAGGTCTTCTCCTGTCTGGTGGGTAGAACAGCAGGCAAAATAGGTTAACAAACCTACACTGCCATTAATGCTTTACTAACCCAGCACGGTGTTTCAGATGCTTTTAAAGGATTAACATCTTTAACTATGCCTCTGTGCCACGAGCACATGAACACACACGCACCGAAAAGGAAAACAAGAGAACATCTGCTCGGGTACAGCACATGTGGGTTTTTTTAAGGGTTGTTATAATTAACACAAAGAGCAGTGTACTCTCTGACCACTGCCGTCTCTTTATCCCAATGAGAGACGTTTAAACAAGCACACTTTGTTGTTACCCCACTCCGCCGAGGCTAAAACGGGAGAGATTATGATGCACCGGGGGGTCATTTACGTACAGAACCTCCTCTGTGTCTCCTCTGACACACACACACACACACACACACACACTCACGCACACAATTGTCACACTGACCTTGATTTCCTGTGGCCGCGGCGTGTGCGTGTTGTTGGAAGGGCCTTCCTGCTCTCTGTGTTGGAAATCCTGCTTATTCAGCTTATTCACACAAACAAGCAGACAGACAGAAGGGTGGACGGACAGCGGGAGGGGACGGACACAAGGTTTCTCTATTATGTGGCCCGACTCTCCAGGGCTTTACCCGGGCCGGCTCCCCCCCCCCTTCCTTTTGTGTCCGTTGTAGTTCGTACAATGTTTGCAAGTAACCCCGCGTAACTTTAAAGGTGCACTATGTAGCTTTGAGGAAGAAATTGTAAGACGGAAATCTTCACTAAATAGATTTTGATGACTACATAAACTGAATGAACACAACAGACACAATTTCTTACTGTTTTACTTTGTTAATGTTAGCAGGAGTAGCTACATTTCTAGCCTCAAACAGTGTTCTGGGGACCTTATTACCCTCGAGAAGCGCTTTTTTTATATGGAAATATATCAAATAACTATTTCTGAGTTTGTATTATTACATTCATAGTTTAATTATTCACTTTTAATAGTTTCAGTCTTTTGCCTGAAACTATTTAACGCACCTTTAGTGCTGTTTGCCTGGGTTTCAGTTTGTTTGCACATATCCAAGTACAGAAATAGCTTTTTATATGAGTGTTTGTACAGAGAGTAATGAATCACCTCTTCTTTTGTTCCCAAGAACAAAGTTAAGTGTTCCTTTTGGTCGGACAGTGTGTGCTTTATTGTTTCTTAAGTGTCAAGTATCCAAACGTTCTGTGTCTGCGCACTGTGTGATAAAAAAGACACACCAAGAAGTGCACACTTTCGTCCAACACTGTGGATATTCCACCCTCGCTGTACTGTAACAGAGCCATCTGCTCTCGTTCCCGTTGGCAGTCATTAGGTTAAGTGGAGAGGCTCTGTACTGTACAGCCCAATAAATCTGGGTGGCTTGACCAGTAATAACAGCCTCAGCGACAACATCCGAGGACTGCAGCTGAATTACTGTATCGTGATTGTTTTGCATAAGCGCTTTCATGCGTGACATTCAAACGCATGCAAACGCGGAGGCACACGCAGGCATGCAAATGCAAAAAAGAAATAGCGTGCAGTTTATAAATGTTCTCTACTGTTACACATGAGTGCGTCGTTTTTTCATCTGAGTCGAGTGGAGTTGTGGTCAAATTCCCCTGATGTGGCCGAGACAAGAGGAATAGAAACCGTAATGAATGATAATCATAGTGACAAAAACATTTCTAATGCCATCTCAGCACAGAGGGGCAGCCCGGCTCAAATGTCATGAGAATTATTACACACACTGCTTTGTCTTATCTGTATCTCTCTTCCATATATTCATGACAAGGGAGATGCTGGGTTTGTATGAGAGAGGCGCCTCACAAAGGGAATACAGACGAGAAAACAGTGAATGGCTGAGCGTGACGTTGCAGATAGAAAACAGCGAGAAGTGAGAGTTTGTAATGAAGCCGGGGAACAGGAGATCATTTCACAAGTGCGTTGAGAGGCTGACGCAGCACTGACCTCATAAACCTCATCCAGCCAGGCACCGTGGTGAATGTGTTTGGATGCAAGTGTGTGTGTCTGTGTGTGTGCGCCTGTACGTCTGTGCAGAAAGGGACACTGGCGGTGGTGTGAGTCATCCACCAGTGATTGAATTAGCTGAACTTTGGCTGAACACTCAACGGGGAACAGACGTGGGGGAAGCTGAATGCATTACGTTACCCCAAGAAAGCACATCTCAGAGACAGACAGGCTGACAGTGGGAGTGTCAGACAGATTTTTATTAAAATATCACCCAGCGTTATTAAAGCAACACACACACGCCCTCTCCGTACTGCGCGCACGAGCCTCTTCCAGTGAGCTAATTGGCTTTTTTCTTTCCAAAACACATGTCATGAACGTGGAATATTACTTCGGTAGAGAGTTTTATCTTGCGGTTTCCTCCACCAGTGCAGCGAGTTTATGTGCCCTAAACAGTTGCTGGGTCAGACACGAGGGAGAAAAACAGAGTGGAAAGAATGCATTAAGTCTATTTGGGACGAGTGAGAAAGAAAAGAAAAAGGGGCTGGAACGGACGATTTCAACAAGTATCTCAAATTTAACCGAGGGCTGTAGAACATACGCTGCTTCGGCATATGGTGAGTGTGCTGCTGGTGTCAACCCCCGGTTCCTCAGAAGTAGGTCACACACGTGGGGGTGGTGTTTATGTACACTACAATTACATGCAATTATTTATCTGCTCCGTTCCCGTACTGGTGTGATGTTAAGTATGGCTTTACATTCCTCGAAAACAGCGATGAATAAATGACTTTCTTTAAATCCCATTTCCTGTCAGTGTGCTTCACCGTTTGAGCCCAATAACGTTGCTTTTGTTCCTCAGTATTCCTCAAAACCTTCGCCGAAGGAGACTCACTATCATCGGTTGTAAGACCCGCCCCTCGCTTACAGGAAAGACCTCTCCGTCGTGGTGTTCAGATAACTGTCATATCCTGTTTAAAGTGGAGGCCCTTGGAGGCCTGACGGAGAAAACAGAGGGGCCTCACATGCAAACCTACATACGCACACACACACACACACACACACAAATGCGAGAACTGTGGGAAACCCTGGGACGATAACTGAAACATCTGTCCCAGAAATTAGACCTCAGATACCAGCAGTGTGAGACAGAGAGGCAGGGGGAGGGAAAAAAACTGTCCAGTTACAGGCAGTGACGCGAGGAAACGCCCTCTCACACACAGGAAAAAGGGCAACGACGCGACCTTCAGTGTCCTTACCTGTCCGCGTCACCCAATCAGCCTTTATTTACAGTCAGGGATATGTTCAGCACATATGGGTCCATGCAGGTCAGTCATATGGACGCTTTAAGCCGGCGTCAGTTGTGTACACACGTAACAAAAAATGGAGGTAATCAGGGTAAAGAACACAGTGGTTTGGGGTGGAATTTTCTAGAGCAGCAAAAAGGGGGTTTCACTCGTGTCAACCACTATTTGGTTGCGCCTGTGCAAATGTTATCCTCCCTCTGAATCTCCTCATCCAGTGGTGGTTTAGAGGAAGAAGAACGACACGTCTCTGTAACCATCTGAAACGGAAAACCGCCAACAGATGCCATATCTCCACCAATATCTGTAGAGAAGTTGTTTCGCTCAAACAGGCCGGTTGCCATAGCAGAGAGGAAGTACTTTCTTCCCGCAGCGGTTGAGGTTTTAAATCTAATATCGCCTCAGTTCAGATAGCAATGAAAGTGCTTATTTTTAGTTAGACAAATGTATTTATATCAGAAATTAGGTAAGATAAGAAGGTTGAAGTTTTAGATTTAAAGGAGGTACACATTTTGGGAAATAAATGGATACATTTGCTGTCTTCCCAATGAGGACACCAGTGCCACTCTCAGAGTTTCTTTGCTCTTCCTTCAATGAATTATATTCTTCAGCTCTGATGTTAATGTTATAGCAGCTACGCTAGCCTCGGTGGGAGCCGCCATTTTTGTTTTCAAACAAATAGTTCCAGGAAATTATAATTTTGTTGGTTATTAGTAGTCGATAAATGCATAAATGAAACTGTGTTGCAATGCTAGTAATACCTATAACTTTAGGTTATTGAGAGGCTCCATGATCCACCATCGCTGTGAAAAAAATGTAATTAGTAAACAGAGATTACTCTACTCAGGGACTCCGGTTCCAGATATAAGTGCATACGTTGAAGGTAAGGTGTCTTCAGTGGTCTCCTGGCAATTGGTCCTAACAAAAAAACTGGACAATTTTTACATCTAGGTTATTGCAGAGATTAAACAAAAAAGATAGATAAACTCAAGAGGTGCTGTTTTGTTACTTTTGGACAGAGCCGGGCTATTTCTGCCTGTTCTCAGTCTTTATGCTAAGCTAAGCTAACTGCTGCTGGCTCTTGCTACATCTTCAGCCTACAGACACCAGACTGGTATCAATCCTCTCATCTCTCAGCAAGAAGGTGAACAAGCATATTTCGCAAGAATGTTAAACTATTCCTTTAAGCATTAAAAAGTGTAATATGTATTTAAATATCTTGGTGAGGATGGCTTGTACAGCTCTGCTCTGACTTTTATTCTCTCCTGCTTCTACACTTGCTACTTTACACTGTGTACACATCTGTTTCCTGCATGGTGGGAGCTCTGAGAGTGGTGGTCTCTGGAGGGAGTGTCCTCTCTGTCAGAGGCGACCCCTCTCATGACTCATCCTATTGTTCACATCGACGACTCTTAGTCACCCCTCTCCTAACTTATGAGAAGGTCCGCAGGAATGTTTTACTTCTTCGACGCCCCCACCTCCCACATGTTTAGATTTCAAACCCGGCCCTTTGGGCTGTTTTCTGTTCTTTTTGTCATTTCCAGTAAGCCTGCTCTGGAGGTTGTGCAGCAACTTAGATTTCTATCCAACCCAATGAGATGTAGTCAAGAGGACACAACCCCCCTCTCTGAAATAAGCAGGGCAGCGTGAACCGACAGATCGCCATGAAACTCGGGGTTTCTGTGAGCCGACTTAACAGAAGGAGGGTGGATAAGCAGATCCACTGACCCTTCATCAGTAAGCAGATTACTCCTTATCACAAAGAATGGTCAGGATATGCAGTCTGCGACAATAACAGACAGCCGCCTGATCTGTTGTAATCAAAGTAAGGAATGATAAGAAGAAATACCGAAGGGAGTAATGATTATTTCACCTATAAGCTCTGAAAGAAAAGGGGCCATAATATTTGAACGATATACCTTGAAGATATTGATATTTTGGCCACAAGAGGCAGAGCAACAAGAAAATAGCTTTTATCTAGCTGCTCAGTGCTGCAACCCAGGAAGAGCTCCAGGTCAAACTTTATGGCCAAATCATGTAATTACAACGTCACCTGATGCACTGGGGCCCAAAAAGACTTTTTCCCATAAGCTTACATTGTGAGAGAAGCAGCTGTAAACCGGTAGATGAAGATTTTTGAGCGTCAGAAGTTTGTAGTTTGCCACAACAAGAGACCGCCTCACATAGTCATTTGTACCACTGTTAATATCAAAATATTTATGGTGCTGCTTTAAGGAAAGGAAAAGGGGGAAAACTACCTTCGGTGTATGTTGTTGTTATTGCAGCTTAAAATACACAATCTGATTTAAAGGAATCAGTTACTTCTATTAAATCACTTCTCAGAACCCACTTTTATAGACTTGCTGTTGTGTGAAAGCAGCCTTTTTTTTTTTTACTGAATTTAAATTGTTCCAGTCCATTTATCTGTTTTTAATTCCCCCCTTGTACCGTCCTTTACTGCTTTTATGTTTTACCTTTAATCTATTTGTTGTCTTTTATTCTTTTTACTGTCCATAATCTTTTTATCTGCTCTTTGTTGATTCTAACCTTTATATTTATTTCTATTTTTGCATTACTTTTTCTATCTCTCTCTTTCTTTTTCTGTGATTTTGCCTGTTTTATTGCATTTATTCCTCTGACTTGTAAGGACTCAGATTGACTTTTTTGTGTTTTTACATTTTTCTGTTTTCTGACAAGGCCTCCTTGTGTTTGGCTTCACTATTGAGTGCTTGTTGTGTCATGTCTTCCTGAGTTGTCCTGCTTTTGCTTGATTGTCGAAGCACTTTGTAAACTCTGTTTTTAAGTGCTTATAAATAGTTTATTTATGATTATTATTATAAGTTATATTATATAATATTATCATATTGAAATCAGTGAAAACACTTGAATAAATGAAGAATATACACTTCAACATACTGATTCCTCACTTTTTATACTTAGATTTGATATTTATTTGTTCATACGTTTTTATTGTTTTTATTCCATACCCTGTGATTTTGTTGTTACACAATGCATAGCTGAACTCTTAATTCCCTTGTATGCTGAGCTTATAATGACAATAAAGGCATTCTGAATCTGATTCTGAACAACTTTATTGTCAGACCACGTGTTTTGTCATCCGGGTCATAAATAAATAATATTGTAATATAAAGGAAATAATGATAAAAAAGATATAAAATAAATACATAAAGTATCTACAGCTGGTCCATGGAGGCTATTTTCGAATACCACAGACAAAGTCTCATCACAGAAAAATGCGTCTATCCACAACACAGATTTTAACTTTTTCCAGGAAATGATGACACATTTTTATTTATTTATTTTTTTTTCTAATCTAGTGCTCATCATCAGTGTGCGCGCGTGTCCGTGGGTGCGCGCGCGTCCCGTCCACGCCCCGCCCTGAGCTCGAGGAGTCCCCCGCTCATCAGATGAAGGAGGAGGAGGAGGAGCCCTGGCGTGACGTCACTCCTCCCCGTCCCACCCATCCCACATTTACATTTTCTATGGGTGCTGACTGCGTGTGTGTGTGAGTGAGTGAGTGTGTGAGTGTGTGTGTGCGCTGAACACTTTACAAGAGCGGCGCGGCGGACACACCTCAGCCCCGAGAAGTGATCCGGAGAGGAGCTTTGTCATTTTCTTTCTTTTTTAAAATATTGAACAAGTTCAGCTGGAGAAGTCGTGTCGGGCTCGACTTTGAGGTAGGTGTGTGTCTCTGTGTGTGTCTGTGTGTGTGTGTCTGGGAGCTCGTGTGGGGTTTTTTTTGTTTCACTAACAAAAGCAGCGCGTTTTAACTGTCTGTCTGCTGGAGTCGGCTGGACCTGGCTGTTTGTTTGTTTTTTTAAAAAAATGTAAAGTGAGGAAGAGGAGGAAGAAGGAAAAAAGCCCGAGGAGTGAGAGAATGAGATTGCAAAAAAAAACAAAAAAACACAAACTCTTGTTTCATTGTCTCCTTTTGTTGCAGCGCATGACTGCAGCCGACGGGACAGTGAGGGGAGCGAACACGTTGGGGTTTGTTGTACAGGACGTACAGTTTAACATTTACTCTGGACTCGTGGTGTTCATGGCAGCGGGCACTTTGTGCTGTGGGAGAAGAATAGAAGAAGAAGGGGGAAGGAAAAAAAATGTGGGTTTTATTATCCCTGGTGTGTCTGAAGCATCTCGAGATCTTATGGCTGTGGCTCCTGTGATATTACAGCTGGAAATATCTGTTCCTCTTTAAAAAAAAATGTCCAATCACTTGTTTTTTTAAGGAGAAATCAAGATTATTAATCCATCTTTAAATCACACATTGGTCTCAGAGTGCTCCCTCTGTTATTCTCTGCTGTTTTAGTCACCATACCCTGACAAATGATGTCATCTTAATTCTCGAAAATGGGTGAGACTTCTTTAAAACAGCATGTTTTTTGGATGAGCTTTAGCTGAACTGTGTGAGTAAGACTGTGTGTGTGTGTGTGTGTGTGATGGCAGCAGTGGCTGACTTACAGCTGCCTCCTGTGTCAGAGCACATGGCTACAGTCAGAGAGCTGACACACTGGCCCCTGTGCTGTCATCAGACACAGAGGTCAGCTGTCATGTGAACAGCCTTATGATCTGGCAACAAGAGCTCACGAGTCTCTATCGGACGCAGTTTCTTATTCGCAGTGTAAACACGTCTCGGAGAGCTCGCTGTCAAACTTTAACAAGACGTTTAAACAAACAGGGTTCAACCCAAGTCGAGCCAGAGGGCTGAGTGTGTGTGTGTGTGTGTGTGTGTGTTTGCTGGGTGGAGGCTGAATGGCTTTAACATGTGAAGTAGTTGAACTCCAGCTTCATCGGATGGGCTCCAGTGAAGTGAAGAGAAGTGACGAAGGCAGGTGGTATGAATGAATTTGTTAAACTCTCCGAGGTGAAGAGCTTTCAGGAGTGTGTGTGTGTCTGTGTGTGTGTGCGCGCAAGGAGGGGAAAGTTTCTCGCACATGTGTTAGTCATTTAGAGCCGAGCTTGCTAAACGATTTACATCTGTTTTCTGATCTTTGAACCCGTTCCTTCCCTCCTCTCTGTCTCTCTCCCCTCGTCTCTCTCTGACTCTCTCGCTGTCTTCTGTTTCCCGTAAGCGCTGATGCTGTCACTGTGTGTGTGTGGTGTGTGTGTGTGTGTGTGTGTGTGTGTGTTACAACTGGAATGCTCTCTCCTGCATTATTACTGCACTCGCAGGAATTTAGATATGTGAATGAAGTGCGTTTCCATCCTATAATGGCACATTAGTGGTTCCTTCGCAGATGTATCATTATAGAAGCGGAGACCGTGTCAAGGACTCAACCTGACCTCAGGAAAGTCGAGGTATTTAGGTCAGGAATGGGTGTGTGTTTGTGTGTGTGTCCACGAGGGGTAACTGGCGACCACATGTCTGTTGACAGTATTATCTCCCACAGTCCTGCTGGTCCGTCTGTGGGCGCAGGATCTTCATTACTCAGCAGAACACGCTGATCCTCGAGCGCCGCACACGACACACTGTTTCTGTGTGTGTGATTCGTGATTACGCTCCGTTGCGAGTCCCTCACAGACGCGTTGTTGGTACGGGTGGTGAAAGACTACCTTGTAGCAGATGTTTTTCAGTCTTTTCCCCTGTAATGAGTCGAGTAAACAGAGAGCGAGGTTTCAGAGGGCCTCTGTTCTGAGAGCGGAGTCCTCTCTTAGTTTTACCAAACACGTCTCCACTCTGTCCGGTTCAAACCTGCCGAGAGGCTTTGAGTTGTGCAATGTTTCACCCTCCTTTTTTCATGATCAAGAATTGTTAGCCTAGGGCTGGATCTTGTTCAGCGGTGTTCAGATGTGTCAGTGTTGTACTTGTGTTGGATACCGATTTCCAAAAATGCTTTTTTTTCTCGACCATACTTTGAGGAATACAGTGTTTCTTCTGAGTGTTCGACAACAGTGCAAACACTTCGCCAAGTTAAAACCGTGTGAAACTGGTAAAGTTGTGTCTAAAAGGAGGAAATATCTAATTGAAGAACATGTAAACGTCACCCAGTCGGGGCCCGGAGGTGGAGCACCCCGCCTGACACGAAGCCCACTTTCACTACCACCATGACTAATGGGTTTTTCTGAAGTGAAAAGTGTTTTAGGCGCTATTTCACACAGCAGGTGTCATATTTAGCGAGTGTATCTGCTGTTTACACCGTCGTCTAGCAACTCAACCGATCACGGGACGGAAGGTGTTTCAGAATCTGGGTGGTGTACCACCTCCGCTCAACAGTTTCCTGTGGTACAACCTGGTAAAATGTGTCAAAGAGCAACACCCACACAACTTGCTCTATCTCTTTTTGTGGTGCAGGGAACGAAATTCCCCTCAAACAACGTGCAACGTAGTCATGGCATAACTGCGTTGGAGGTTGTGCACTAAAGTCTTTCATTTCAGTTACTTTTCCTCAAACTTCATTAGTACATTCCCATCTGCAACCTGTAAACATGCTTTGTTCCTTCATGTTATAATGTCAAATATCACAGTTTTTGAAAAGAAACAAGAAAAGTTTATGGTGGAAAGGACAGCGGTGCTATTTTTCACAGTAAATATCATGTATTCATTGACTGTGGGTCGTTGTTTAAACTGTCGCTGCTGCCTAAATTGATAATGAGACCATATATATTTGGACCTGGATGGTTTGCCACCTCGGCTAAACATTTACCTGAAAGCAAACCACAAAGATCCATTTGATGCTAACTATTAGCACTGTCTATTGACATCCACTCCTGGAAGTACATTTCACTCAGCGCCACGGCAGCACTGTATGATTATGGCAGGTTTGTGCAAACAGAAGTGATGCAATCACAGCCCCCTGCATCAGGACAAAGGATCTGTTTACACTGTGCTGTAGCTGCGTTGCCATGGTTTTAGATTATGATGTCACGATTAAGGTATTGGGTTTCCTGATGGAGAGCTGGTGTGGGACGGATCCATGGGAGCTTCAGACATGCAGAGGCTCGACCGTCCTGATGTTGACTTGCTCATAAAAGAAAGATAAGATGTGTGTGTGTGCCCAAGACTAAACCAGAAACACACACACACACACACACCTACAGAGACTCAGCTTCTCAAAGAATCCCATTGATTTTCCTGCTGTTATGCTGCAGCTTCAATCACAATAAAGCACCATTACTGTGCCGACCACTTTGCGTAGTCTTGGAGAAAGGATGACACACACGCACGCACGCGGACTCTAAATGCCCTCCTCCGTCCAGCTCGTTAGGTAGAAGTATAGAGAGATCGGGGGTCTGAGCTGCACGAATTGGATTAAGCTCTTTGTAAGACTCTATCAAGATATACGATCCTGTCTTATTGCAAACAAACAGGAACATACGCCCACCGAGGGACAGAGCCACTTATTTTCTCTTAGAGCCTGGAGCCAGCAGCGGCTCTCAGAATGTATACATGCTTTGGAAAGTTTCATCAGACAATGAAACCACATGATTGCCAGCTGGCTCGTCTAAAAATATGCATCTACATGCTATATTTTGTATCATGTCGAGCATAAAGCACAGAGTCGGTGAGAACAAAGACTCCTCATTTGGCTTGTTTTCGAACACCTGGTTAGCTCATTATGCGTGTGCGTGCGTGCACGGTCGGCTCGCACCTCGTGTGCCTGTCTGTCTGGATGACTGTCGATCGCCCGGTTGCCCAAGGTAACAGTTGTTATTGGGGTTTTTCTCTACCAGCATGTAAACAAAGGAGAACCTCCCAAATCCTCCCCGGTGTGCCCCCCAGCCAATGAGCGCCGAGCTCCCAGCTGGGCTCAGCCAGTAGACGGCGAGAGGGGGGCGTGACTCTGCTCCATGAGGAAAAAACAGCAGCAAAGCACAAAGCTTTGAATCTGGAACTGGAACAGACAGCCGAGCCATAACAAAGACTCTTCCTTTTTTTACGACCGAACGGCACTTCACACTGCTGAGCCAGACAAAACGGCTGCGGCTTCTCCGACCACATGGCTTTAAGAGGCAGATATTCGGGGCTCCATTTATGTGTGTGTGTGTGTGAGGAATGTGCAGTATATGAGCACATGTTTACATCTGAGCGAGGAGGAGCCACATGAAACATGCATGTGCTCCGTCTATAATTTGGCGTCTCAGGGTGTGTCTTACGTGGAAAAACAGTCTGGATTCGGTGCATGTGTCGTTCATCTGTCTCAGTCCACCTGTTCCAATCAGGCCTATACATATACATACAGGAACATGTGTCAGTGTCAGCTGTGAGGGAGTATAGACCGGCCTTTTGTATTTGACTGACAGGTGTGACCCCCCCTCCCCCTCGCTGATCATTCAGGACATGTGTTCAGAATTTGGTGCGAGTCAGCGTTTTGATTTTGACCTTTTTTAAAGAAAAGTGTCGCCGTCACTCAGAGACTGTCGGCGCATTGGAACCTCTCTGGCCGCGTCTGTGTCTGTGCGCCCCTGCATGTATGCGCTGTTGTGCGTCCGAAGCGATAATCGCTTTGCAGGTTCATCACATTCCTACAGTGTGACTCAAAGTGGTGTCTGTGCCGTTTTCAATCCGCCCCATTCTTTCTGTAATCTGCCTCGGCGCGGGGCTCACAACGTGTGGCAACAGGGCCGCGGAGCGAGCCACCGCAATAAATAACTTCAGTCGGTGCTGAGCACAAGCTGTCCTGATGCGGGCGTGTTTAAACAACGCGATCGATTTGTCCTCATCACGTCAACAATAAGAGGTGTCGGTGACTCTCGTCAGTAATGAGGACAGCCGTTGTTGAGGCACGTCAGCTGACAGATTCTGGATATTTGCTCGCAGTGCAATCGGCTCTTTAAAAAGTCAGATCTGGAAGCAGTCAAACCCACATTATAATCAGACATGACCAGACGCAGCCACTGTGGTTATCCAAGATGCGAGACACGAAGAGGGACGCGCAGCGACAGAGATTTGAAGAACTACAGCCACAAGAGATGGCTGCTTGCAGGCCCGGATCGCAACACTGATCCTAATCGGATCCCAGAGTCACGTTAACATTGTGCACTAAATCATTGCCAAAGTAATGAATGTACTGTTTTGTTTTGTGTTTCACTTTTTTTTTGTTTTGAACAGGAACTTGTGAAAGACATCGACATGAGAAGTAGAGTTGTAAAGGTTCCTCTGTTTCTGAGAAATCACCATGTCCGGTGAACAACAAAGGTCTTTGTGTGATGGGCTGGTTTAAACTCGTATTTCCAACTTCCTCAGCCGTTTAATGTCCCGTTTCCTGAAGAGCTTAAAGGCCCTGACGCACCAGGGTGACGATCAGCCATGTCAGTGAGCATCCACGGCTGTAGCCGGCGCAGTGTGTCCCAGGTTTTTCCTTTCACGCAGGCGCAGAACGTACAAGCTTGTTGGTTTGCGGTGTGTTCAAGTGCATCTTTTTGGTCGAGACGCAGGAGATGTGAGGCGATGCAACAGTCAACCTTCAACGCAGCTCGTTCTTTGGCGTGTCTGAGCCTTAAGGCCCCTAAAAGCTGATAGTGATGGAAAATTTAGCCTGAGTGATGCAAGATATTGTTATTGATATTCTGGAAATCCAATCACAACAAATGCATAGGTTTCTTTTATTGTAGACACGTAACGTAAACCGTGTTGAAAAGGATTGTTTAAATTTGCTTTTCAATAACTGACAAAGATATGTTCTGAGGGAGTTGGAGTTGACTCAAGTGTTAGCTTTAACTGGTTTCATTGCTGTCGCCTTCTTGTTTCTTGTTTTTTGGAGCTCATAGCAACCATATTTGGACAAGAGGGTGCAGCTGATTGGCTCTGACTGAGAGCCTGAGGACACGCATGTTGTAGCGACTTGTCAGCAACGGTTTCCCCGCACCCTGAAGCATAACCTGCTTCATCTGTCTGTTTTACTCTCAATCATAATATACAAAATGAATATCATGTAATAAAGACGACAACTAGCGACTGAGGCCATAGACTCGTTAGGAAAATGTTAACTGAGGACATAAATCAAGTGAGAAGAAGGGGCGTTTTCTCATAAGCCTACATTACATCGGACTTTCTTTGTGCAACCAGTGGAGTCGCCACTTCTTAAAAGGAATGCCACTTCAAGGGTTGCTGCTGCGAGTGAAACAAAGAACAAAAATATGTTTTTGCAGTAAGCACTGGGTGGCCAGAGAGCTGAGCACCAAGTTATAGGGAGAGAGTTTCAGTAATTCAGATGTTTTTATATGAACTATTACTCCTGGCTGCTCTGTGTTGTAATGAGTTTGGGTGTTTGCTCTTCATCATGACAGTCTGCAGAGCCGCCCAGTGCTCCCTTAATGACATCAGGGTGTTTTAAACACATACACACACACACACACACACACACACACACACAGGCACTGCATAGCTAAAGGCTAAAGGCAGCCCATTCCCCCCCCTCACATGATGCAATGTGTTACATTACCCTTTCATTGTGTGGGTGTTTGTGCGCATCTGTGCTTTATGAACCCTAAAACCCCGATTGTAAATTCCCATACCCCCGCGTCTCCCTAGTGACATCATCGTATTGCCGGAGCGGGGTGGGTGCTTTTCGGAGGTCGGTACACGATGAGGCCCCAGAATTCCCCAGCTCCTCTTTCTCCCCGGCTCTCAGACCCCCACTCCTCGGGAAGAGGAAATACAAAACAGATCTCAAACCCCCAAACTCCCAGGCATACTTTTGAGGAACCGTTTTTTTTTCCTCTCACTGTCGGTGTTGCATTGTTTCTCCCTCAGATCATCTCAAAGTCCAGTCTCCTTTTGTCCGAACGCTGCTAGTGTCGGCCGTGTCGTCTGCATCTGCATCTCCTGGAGATTGGTAACTAACTTTGAGCTATTCACTCAGTCTAAAGTAGGAAGAGTTGAGCTTTGTGCACAGACAGAAACATGTTCGAGCTCCTTACAACTTCACGGTGTTCATGTTTGGTCTTATCTTTACTGGCTGCTGCTTTCTTTGGCGCGCACTGGTAGGTCAGTTTTTGGAAACTATTTAGCCGACCCATGTAAAGTGCTGCACTCAGAACGAATCTGTGCGTATGTGGGTCGTCTTTTTTTGAGTGTATTTTTGTGCGTGGGTGACAGGAAAAATCTGCGTTTCCATTGTTTGATTCTAGAAATATGCGCACATGCACGTCACTGCGCTGCCAACTGTGATTTATGTGTCGTCACGGGGGGGGGGGAGGCTTGTAAACGAGCACGTACGTACGCTCGGCTCGGCTCGTCCGGGAAATGAGCACAATGTCACTACCGGGCCCCCCCAACTCTCCGCTTCCCCTCCACTTTCTCTGTCACTTTCCCTCTCTCTCCCTGCACCATCCCCCCGCAGCTGCCAGTTAAAAGCTCATCTATCTGTGTGTTTTAATTAGGGCCTCCCCTATTTATGGCTGAATGGCCGCTTCATTAACAGAAAAAAGGCTAGTAGACGCACACTTGGATCTGTCCGGCCTGTAACACACAGCCGGGGGGGGTGTAAAGGATGTGTGTGTGAGAAAGACAGAGAAAGAACGGGGTGTGGGGGTTGCTTGAGGGGTTTTGGTGACGCAATTTCCCCCTGAGGGGTGGACCTCCCATCTGTGAGTGGAATAGGCAGGATCTGGCCAAAAAAAGAAAAGATAAATGGAGATTGAACAAGAGGAACTATATGGGACATGAGGGAGAAAATGTTTTTCTTCAGTGTTTTATGTTCCGCTTAGTATTTGTTCTCGGGGAGCTGCTGTTGTCAGCCTCTATTTATCCGAGTCGTAGTAGTAGTAGTAATCCCTTTTTCACGTCAGCTGTGTCCACCATCGGCCGCGTATCAAACCAGATGCTAACGCGCTGATCAATCCGTTCTCGGAAACCTGACCCCGTGCCGTACATTTGTGCAGGATACTGAGAAAAACAAATCCTGGCTCTCGCTGAGGAAGATGGAGTGGGTGTGGTCAGCCATGTGTTCATAACCAATGACAGTTGACAGGCCAACCCCACCCTGTGCGGGGCGCTGGACGGCCTGCTCTGGGTTGCGCCTGGACCTTGGAGGAGAGCAGGGGGGGGTCAGATGGTGAAGCAGTCCGCCAGCTGCTCTCCTCGCCTTCATTTCCTCGGCCTGTCAAGGCAGCAGCGGGAGGACGGCCACTCCTGACTCATGAGTGCTGATCCCCAGTCTGTGCATCTTGATCCCGACTTAGAAGTTATCCACTTCTTTCTTTCTTGCTTGCTTTCTTTCTTCTGTTTGTCTTTAGTTTAGTGTTTACAGTATTGTTTGTTCCCTGGCAGCGAAATGAAAGAGAAGCACTGCTAATGGCCAATTTAGGTCCTCTTCCCCATCCCTCATCATTAGCCTTTCTGTCCATCTGTGCTCTTCTCTGTCGGGTCAGATGAGGAAGAATTCTTGTCATGCATGTAAATATATACATTTTTCTGTTATTGTTGAAACCAACGATAACATATTACAGTCTCATCTAGGCTGATACGTTAGCACACAGTCGTGTTTCTGGTCACCTGGCAGGTGAAAGTCGAGTATTCACTCTCTTTAAGCTCTGTTTTTTTGGTCTCCAAAACTGAGAAAAGTATTTGGCTGTGTAGCTGCTAAATTAGCTGCCTGCTTCAAGTTATTCCAACTTTGACCTCAGTTGCCATCGACCTTTCAAAGCACGAGCAATAAGGTAACATGCGGCACAGCCAGAAGCGACGTATGGCGAGCAGAGGAGGCCCAGAGTGAAGGAAGAGTTCCCCCGAAACTCTATCAGACAACATTATAAACATACCATAAATCTTGCCAGGTGAAATGTAGGCAGTCAGATGGGGCCTATAGTTTACGAATTTAGCTAAATCCCAATGCTAAAGTTAGCTTAGCCGATCGTGACCTTGTGCGTGATCGTGTCGTATCACGACAGCTAGCTATAGAACCAGTCGGTGACCAGAAGACATCAGCTCTGCATCAGTGAATCTCATCATGCTTTGACATGGAAATTCTGGTTTGTTTTTGCAAAGGGAAAGATTAACATGATGATGACGACGATGATGATGAACACCCGCGCTTCACTTTGCATAAAATTTGTCATCACCTGTCGGCAGTTTAAAGTCGCAGGCTCAAAAACGACAGTGAGCCGAGAGATGCTGTGAAGCTCCATCGATCTGACACAAACTGCAGTCTGACGCTAATTCATCATTTGATCCGTTGTTTCTAAAAAGAAGCCTGCTCATGTTTGGAGTTTATTTCGGTTGGTGAAAGTCCTCCCCAGCGATGCCCATTCGCAGCCTTCAGGTGTCAGTATGAGCTGGCAGCGGCTCCTTCCTGCCCCTGAGTGCTGTGTCACTGAATAAAGTATCGGGGGGGTTGGGGGGATGCCAGGTCGCCATGGCAACCCCGAGACATGACAGTTGAAGGGGGGAAATTGAGAAATGGGCGCTTATTATGAATGCAAGTCTTTGTGCGTGTCTGCTCGTATAGCAGAGCCGGCCGCGGTGACGCAACCGCTTGGCACAGCGCGGCCACTCTCTCCTTCCCGAGATAAGTCACTCTATCAGCTCTAATGCAACCTGCCACCGCCACGCAGTCACCAGCGCGAGCGTGCTTATCAAACACAGCACGTTAAAAAAAAAAGACTCAAAAGCTGCCAACCACACGTTTCTGTCTATATTTGTGCAGTGAAAAGAACACTCTGTGTGCGTCTGAGAGAGCATGGTGCGACCTTTTGTGTTTCATCTTCTACATCCATTTAACTTTCCGTCTTTCTGTCGCTATTTTTTCCAACCACGATTCATCTGCGGCTGATGAACGGCGTGACACTTCACAGTTTACAGCGCCGCGGCCTCACACAGGTCGTGAGGATGACAGGGAGAGGGGTGAAGTAAACAGAGGAAATCTGCCTTCGGCCAACTCCCTTGTCTTCCCGACCCAGACACTTTCCTCTGACCCACTTTTTTCTCCTTTCTTTTCCGTCGTTATCCCAAACTCTCCGCTCGGTTTTTTATCCCCAAACGCTCGGACATTTAAAACCCTCTCAGTGCTGCGGGCCATTCTCTTGGGCCTTTTTTTCGGAGACTCGGGTCTGTAATGAGGCTCATTATTTGTGTGTCTGTGTGTGTGTGTTTGTGTGTGTGTGTCTGTAAGGGTGTGTTTCCAAAACCAATAAACAAACTGTTTTTAATGGGATTCCTGAAGCAGCGGGAAGTGTTTTCCCAAAAAAAAACCTTGGTCGAAAACACCGACATGCTCGTACAAGTTTGGAACACGGATATCGACACACGCGCTCCGCTGTTCTGGCAGTTTGTCAGAGCGTTGGATATCGCCGTGGATCCCACACAGCATCCCTCTTTAAGCCACTGGAAAACATTCTCTATCGGCTGTACTCTGTAGGTGTCGAACGTGAGCTGATAGCGGAACGCGTTATCTGCACGGCTTTTGAGTGGAACATAAAGTGCAACGTACAGCGAAGGAGGCCGCCTTCGAGCAGGGCTCCAATTTGAGGTTCCTTTTGAACTCCCTATGTCACTTCCCCTCTCCCTCGGGGCGCGGAGGAAGTCGGAGCAGATGTGTTAAGCTAACGGACACTTTGACAACACTGCCAGTCTGTAAGTTCCTCTAACCCCCCCCCCCACCCGCCACCGCCGCCACCGGCAATAACACACACCGCCTTTGATGTTCGCAGCACGTGTGCGCTCACAAGCAGCCCCCTGATTGCAGCCACAAGCTGTTCTTGCCCACCTCTGCCGCCTCACACGCACACAACATGTCCTGGCTGCGACAACGTTATAGCCAGCGGTGTGTGTGTGTGTGTGTGTGTGTGTGTGTAGATAGAAAATACTGTTAAAAATCCCTTTAGGAGCACCTCCTTCTCCGATCTTGACCCTAAACCTGCGTTAGTTAAAAAATAAATGGAATGCATCCCCGGATTTTAACATGGGTAAACATCATGTTAAAAGGTTACTAATCTGAGATTAGAAGGGATTACCCACCACTACGGCTGTGAAAATCACAAACAACTGGGAACACCAGTATTTCCATTTGTCATCATGTTCCACTCCATCCATCCATCCATCCATCCAGAGTGTTTACCATGTGGTATTCCTCTGCCTTTGTTCTGCAGCGTGCAGCCACAAGCCGTGTTTACCCTGGGCTTCTTTTGTTATGTAACTGACATCCTTTCTAGGATGCGAGAGTGTCGACCCCTAGTGGAGTCCGTGGCTCGTTACATCCATCCATCCATCCATCCATCCGTGTGTGTGTGTGCTTGTTTTGATTCTGAGGACACGCGCTCCCCCACCTTTCTATCTAGCACGTGCAGGGTCATGCATCCTCGGCGCAGCTGATGGATGTGATCGGATGATGTGATGTTTTCAGGTCTCTTCACGTCCTCGCCGGTCACATTCAGCAGAGGGTCAGCTCGCAGGCGTTTGAGAAACACGACTGTTAGAGAATCTGAGTCATTCTTCTGGCTGCGGGAGAAGAAACTGCACGTGACTCTGTTATCTAATATCGAGCAGACTATTTTTGTAATGCACTGTTAGACCACTTTGATGTTATTTTTGAGGCAGGCCTCTTTCTGCCAATTCTGTGCGCGACTGTTTTTTTCTTTACAGACGGGATTAAACTGTGAGGTTCAGTAAAATGGTGAGCGAGAATAATCATCAGTCAGTGGAATCTTGTTTCTTTAGGGAGAAACTGTTCTTTGCCTGGAGATGTTCGTTTAAAGTCAGTAGGAGGGGAGTAGGTGAGGGAGGGAGAACACACACACACAGAGAGAGAGAGAGAGAGAGAGAGAGAGAGAGTGGGTGTGTGTTTGTGTGTGAGCGCGGCTATAAAACAGACTTTGAAATCCACCCAGCTCAGAAGCAGACAGCTGTGCAGACCAGAGCACCTCTCCTGTGTGACGCTCTGCAGCGCGCTGATAAACAGGACAGCGAGGTTTATTTTTGTTTTTTAAATAGCTTTTCTGGAGAAAACTGTACCGAATCAAAACAGCAGAGATGGCGACAATGTTCAGATACCCCGTCTTTCCTCACCTGCAGGGTAAGAGTCGAGCCAAGATTTGAATTTTGTGCATTTCTTCTTTTCTTGAACAGCAGATAAAAGTGAAGTGCTTGTACCTGTTTCAGTCTCGCTGTTGTTATCCTGTTCTCATTTCAGTTGTTTACATGTTCATTTAGACCCTAAACAGTCATGATCTTAAACTGGAGCGTGTGAGCCGTCCGTCGGAAGCAAAGCGGTGTTGTGAACAGTGGCTGCCCTGAAAGTTATTTTTGCTTTGGTGTTATTGTGTGCACCCTGTGATTACGGTGACGCACAGGTCAAACTTTCTGTATCCCGGTCAGTCACTTCTCAGCTTTAGGTGACCCTGTCGGTCCGTAGGTAGTTGTTTTTTTATCCCTACGAATGGAGAAATACAGCATATGTGTTTTTTTTTAACTGCGTAAGTAAGCTGGCCAGAGGCAGTGTGGCCACATTTGGGGGTCGTTAATGTGAATTGCCTTTATTTTCGAGGTCATGTAAAACAGAGGGTTGAACCTTTGGGTTAGTAATGTATCAGCAACTTACGTAAATCTGTGCCTGAAGGATGCCTGAAGAACTTTCTTGATTCATCTCTTGATTACTTTCCATACGCCCTCCGACAGGGGTGTGAAATGTTCCTCTTCACTCAGTGTGGAACAATTATGTAATTCCAGCTCTATCACCATCGAGACCGTTTAGAAGCTCTGCGTGTGCCTCAGCCAGAGGAGCAGGCAGATGTTCATTTGTGCTTTGAAGGGAAGGAATAATACGTCCCTGATAAATGTTAACCCTCGCAACACCGACATGGAAGATTCCTCTCGCTATTGCATCGCTGCGTCCGAAACCTGTGACATCCTGATGATCTAAATTTGTGTTTCTTTCATTTGCTTGTATCGTTTCAGATCCGTGTGACCCTGGTCTGTCGCTGTCACCGGGGAGGAGTGTCATGGCGGAGCCCGACTACCTGGAGGGAGACTGTGATGAGCTCATCAAACCCAAAAAGCTGATCAACCCGGTCAAGAACTCTCGGAACCACCAGGACCTGCACCGAGAGCTGCTCATGAACCAGAAGAGGTCAGGAGGCCGAGCAAAACAATGTCTTTTCTCCCTTCGCCCTCTTGTTTGTGTCTGTCTGACTTGTTTCCAGGTGAATGGGCGTCATAAATCCCCAGAGATTCATATTTTACAACCAGCAACAGAAGGCTTTACCGCCGTTTATGGCGCGGGAGCGAAACTCGGTCACTGACTATCAAAGGTGGCCCAATTCCAAACCTTTTATTGGGACAATAATAATACTTCCTCACGTGCAGATAATGGTTTATGCATTTATTAGGTGGAATCCAGACAGTCCTCGTCTCCTTCTTTGTTTGTTTATGACAACAATACCACGTCTGCCCTTTTTAGACAGGTGGAAAAACAGCACAATGTCCAGATCCAGGCTAATATGTTTTATTCATGGTGGAGTTATTCCAGGAGCGACTTCCTTGTTATTGGTCTGATCGTATCCATGCAGACTGCGCCGATGCTGCGTGTCACTTAAGTTTACTCCGCTGGTCCCTCCGGCCTCCAGCAGCAGCAGCAGCAGCAGTATTATGTAAAGCTCAGCACATAAAACTTTCATAGGCGCTATTATATAAAAGCCCAAGTGCATTAGTGTGTCAAAAATTGGTTATGTAAAGGTCACACAGATATACTGCGCAGCATCGACCCGGTCTGACGGCTGCTGCTAATCACACAACACGGCGCTGGGTGAGCATCCACGCGTCCGTGCACGGGGAATACGCACGCACACAGGGAGCTATCTTTTTGACGCCGCGTGTTTGTGTTTTTCTCTCACCAAACGGCGCCGGCAGCTTTGTGTCGGAGCTATTAATAGCTAGGTAAACGCACATGCTGTTGACAGCTGTTACATCACAGCAGCGGTGCCGTGTCTTAAACTAATCAAAGACCGGGGCGCTTTTTGCAGTGATGGGAAAGAGGCCGGAGTGGGCAGGATAAACCAAGAAATGTAATAAAAGAACACGAGGAGCAAAGCCGTTTTTCCGCTGCGCAGCGTTGTTTTGTAGTCGTCTAGACGGAGCATCAGTAGAAGCCTGAGAGGTAAATCTAGGGGGTTTTGGGGTGGATGAACTTGTTTTCACTGGGCTCTCCATCGCGCGCTGGAAGTATAGAAAGCTCGGCTGCATAGTGGATTAGTCACCCTGATGAGCGAGACGGAGGGGGGTGGGTGGGTGGATGCACGGATGGATGGACGGCTGCACGGTGAGGGGGGAAAAAAAAAATGTGTTATGTAATCAAGATTACAAAACAGTCTCTCGCTGAGGGCCTTTCTCTGCCTCTGCTACCTTCGCTGTGGTGACCCCTCCTACACACACACACACACACACACGCAGGAATTTCAGACATTCGGCCAAGAAGCCTGGCGAAGCAGTTCAGCAGATGGAGGTGCCGGTGCGTCGCGTCTTTGAACACACATTCTTTATAGTCTGCAGAGGGGGCACGCACCCGTGGGAGGGGATCGAGGTGGGTAATGAGGGTCAGCGGTTATGTAAAAGACGCCCTCGGTGAAAAGGACACCGGCGTAAACTATCTTTACAGCCCGTCTAACTGCGCTGGGTGACCTTGACCCTCCTCCCGTACACATCACACGCTTTCCCCTTTCGGCCCGTAAAGTGCTTTCATGAGACCCTCGCAGTCAGGGCGACCGGAGCGTTTTCGCCGCGGCAGCGACTGGAGGCAAAGTGGTTGCTTGTTGTGTATTAACTCCCACGACTTCTTGGAACGCAGCGCGCTCGGGTTATGTAATCTTTTCGAGGTTTAATGGTGCATTTAATTAAGGCGCTGTTGTTGCCACACTGCAGGCAGGTGGGCATGCTGTGTTCTCTCCAAAGAGCCCGACGCAGCCTGTTGTGGAGTCGGCCTCTCTTGGGAAGAGAAAAATAATCTGGATAATAAGGGTTGGTGAAATTGATCCTCCGAAGGGCATGGAGATTACACTTTTTGTCACCAACTGATAGCCTCCGTCACCGTGTGTCCCTAATCCATCACTTGCTTTTGCCGTTCATCAGCCTTTCCCAGCCGACTCCGACCTCGCCTCTGTTCCCCTCCGTCTTAAGCACTCATCCTCCCTCTCGTACTTTCTGGAGGAGTTTGGAGCGTTACGTAACATTTGGTGTTTTTCGCTGTTTCTTCGCGCTCGCACCGAGACGTCCCTCTGTTCTCTTTTTGTATTGTGCTGCACGTATCTGGGCTGGGCAGTTGTGTAACAAACCAAGTGTTTCCAAGTAACTCAACCACCGCAAGACAGCTTCCATGAGTAATATGTTAGCTGAGATATTGTTTGACATATTGGGAATGTCTCTGGGAAAGAAAAAGGGGGAAAAAAAAGGTCCAGTGAGTTTTCCAAAGTGAGCTCCGATGCTGGCAGCTATCACATTCACAGATTAGTAGATGTGGAGCAATCGGCGACTTTCCCTGAAACAAGACTAAAATGTTTAATCCAGAACATTTAGATCTGCATGTCGAACCAGAATCAGGTCACGGTCATCATCCGTTACGTATGAATATGAATATTAATCTCCGGGGCTGTGCCGTGTCATCGGCGTGGGTTGTCGGGGAGATTTGTTCATTTAGCTCCGGTTGAGTAACATGCCGTGTCACTGATCTGATTTTCCTGCACAGGGGCCTGGCACCTCAGAACAAACCGGAGCTCCAGAAGGTTCTGGAGAAGAGAAAGAGGGAGCAAGTGCTCAAGGCTCAGAAGGAGGAGCAGGAGGCCCATAAGAAGAGGAGCGACCTGGAGATCGAGCTCATGAAGCGGCAACAGAAACTAGAGCAGGTGAATGATTGAAAGAATGAAATGTAAACTGTCTTTTCAGCACGTCGCTACTGTATCTGAGCATAAAGTCTCTTACTTCAGTGTAAAGTCCATTCTCAGTGTTTGTGCACCCGAGGCTTTAAGTTAACTTTCTGTGATGTCACACAACACGCTCGAGAAACAGAGAAAATGTCCTCTTTCGGCAAAGAAATGTGAAAACGGCCTTCTAGTTTAAACTCTGCACATACATCATTCCACACAGTTAAGATCAAACATTCAACTGTAGGAACAAAATGAAAAACAGATCGAGTGTGATCGCCCCCGGATGCCTCATGTTCGAAAAAAAAGCCACGAAAGTGCCATCTTGGATGCCCATACGTCAGACGAAAGGTGCTAACGTGTTCTCTCTTCACCGTAAATATATCACGACTTTCTGTCCGTTGGTGCCCTTTTTAGTTTTTTCGCCCCCCTACATCTCAAACATCCCGAGTCCGCTGCTGTTTTTGACCGGAGGGGGCTTCAGAGTTACTGTCTGCTGATTTGGAAACGAGACGCGGCTCATAGCTATAATTAGTTTAATCCTGTCATTTGTTCTTGCAGCTGGAGCTGGAGCAACAGAAGATCGACGAGGAGCAGGAGAACACCCCCGAGTTTGTGAAGATGAAGAGCAACCTGCGCAGGACCAAGCAGGAGACCGACGGCGAGGAACGAACCACCTAAAGAAAAAAACAAAAAACCAGCAGGGGTAGTCTGGGCCTGGCTGATTGTGCGCGTGTTTTGTGGCGCACAGAGTCGTCGGGAGTGCGTGTGGTGGTGGAGGTGGTGGCTCGACCGTGGTCTCGAGATGAACTTTCCCAACCTAGCTGTTCCTTTCCCGCAGTGAGGAGAGAGACTTTACAGACTAAAGACACACCCCCCCCTCTGTCTGCCTGCCACGGAAACCGCCAGTACTCACCTCTGCTCCTCACAGCCATCCAGCAGCAGCAGCATACAGCTACACCCCCCCTCCACCCTCCTCGCCCTGCAGGAGGGACCGAACACAGACATGTTACGCGCCTTTTCAACAGAGGGCGAGCAAGCTTCCAATGAGCTCTGATGGAGAAACACACACACACACACGCAGGAGTTTTCATCCCCTCTGTTCTCACTCCTCCTCTCTCCACAGCGAGCGGTCGTTTCTCTTTACTGTTATCGATGTTGTTGTTGTCGTTGTTTTTATTTTGATTTCCTGTTCTCATCTTCAGAATCAAAAAAAATAAGGAAAAGTGGACACTGGATGGACTCTTGAAGCTGTGTAATGTAAAAGCCAAACAAATGTGCTTTTTTGTTATTTATGTTTGTAGCTTTTAGCCCGGGTATAGGGGAGGACACTTTTTTTTTTTTTTTAGTCGTTCTGTATTTTAGTTTTTGTTTTACAGCATAGTTTATTGAAGCCAGAACGGGACAAAGGGAGTGTGCGGTCATGTGAAAACACTCAAGTTTGCTTTTATTATTAATATTATTTTTTAAATTCCAGACATGCCATTTCCTCAGCTAATGCAATTTTGAGCAATAGTAGAACTCCCAGGCATGAGAGTGACCTTTTCTTTATATATTCTGTTGTTTTGTATGAATAAAAGTGTTACTTAATAAATAATTTAAGTTTTTTTTTTGTTAGGTGGGTTAATGAGAACAAGCCTTCGAGCCCCGTCTGATTCAGTCTTTGTGTGCTTTTTGTGAACAAAGCGTTGGTAGAACGTGTACACATTCAGGCCGACCCTCGTGAAAGACGGAATTGATTAACGGATCTTGGGACGTCTGCGTGGCTCCTGAAACAACTGTGATAAGTCCCGGAACTTCATGACTGCAGTGTTTTCTCTATTTACAGTGGAGCCGTAGATGTGCAGACGGATCATGACCATTAAATCTGAATTAAAGCGGCCATCTTTGGGCCGTACGCAATTTCCAAACTGGTCACTCGATGTGAGAAAGTGTGATAACTATGGATGTTAAAATGCACATGTGGGTGGTTATTTAAGAATCACACAGTAATACTATGGGTCTAAAATTCTGGTTTGTGGGTCTCCAAGAGATGAAAACTATTATTTTAAAGGGAAGAAGCAGATTTCTAACAACATAACCCTGTATTCTTCTCCAGAATCTTCTTTTAAATAAACTTAATTTTAACACGTTCCATTTATTTTTTTCCTTCATTTTGTGGTGCTGCTGCGGGAGTCTGTGGATTTGTTATCTAACTAATAGCTAACGCTAATAATTATTTTCTGAATGGAATGTGATGCAAAGATAACAGCGAGCAGTACATCTATCAACCGGAGCTCATTACTGTGATAAAGCTCTGCTTATTTAGTCCAAAGCTAATGTTGATTCTGCTCACAGACTGCCAACATTCAGATGTCTGGACGTGGAGCAGTATTTGGAACAGAACCAGGCTCTCGATTAGGCTGCAGAAGGTTTTTAGTGATGGTTTTATAGGCAAATCAGAGATTTTGCCACATGTGGATCAACCAAGAATCCAGCAACAAGAACAAACAACTATAATATCGTATTTTTATTGCAATTGTTGGGAATAGGAAGTTAAAATGTGCAACATGATTTTTCTGGATTCAGTATTGTTTTATAGCACACCAAAGCTTTCAGTATTTCCATCAATGAGACGCCAGTGAGAGGAACTGCACTATTTAGTGGCACTAATGATACACTGGGTCACTTTAAGGTTGGAGCCAATAAACGAAAATAAATAGCCTACAGTTTAAAGTCTAGGTTACTTTTCAAAATAAAACACAGAATCTGTGGTTTTGATGGGTGAAGCATACCACCACAGTAGCCTATAAATAAAAGTGAGCTCAGAGTGGAAAGAAGGTTGAAGCGAGAAAATAGTGAACAGATCTAAAATGTCAAAATAAGAGGTGTGTCTCATGCAGCCAGTGGAGTACTATGATCCCACACTGATTTTGAGTCAATTGATCACATGACCTGGAAGCTATTGAGCTAAAATGCTAATAAAATGCTAATATATTAGCATATTATAAAAATTAATTAAAAATATGAACAGATGCTTTTCTTGGTTTTGAAGGCTGAGTTACAGTAAAGTGATGTCATTTTCTGAACTTGCCGGACTTTTCTACTTGTTCTTATACATAACATCCACATTATTGATGATTATTTATCAAAAATCTCTTTGTGTACAACAGCAATATCCAAGTATTATGACCAAAATATTGTGATATTTGATTTTGTCGCCCAGTCAGAGATTTCAGAATATCAAGATGTATATCATGTATCGTGATATAGCCTAAAGAATATTGTGACATTGTTATATTATCAAAATGTGTCTTTAATGCTCTTTGTCTTTGTAATTGTGGCTGTTCAGGCACATTTAAGCATCCTAGTAGGCTATATCGGTAAATTGCCATAAAAATGAGACCTGTCAGATCCAAACATCTCCTCTGTAAGCCTCCTGGATCCGAACACGACCCACCGAATGATCCAAATCAATTTGTTTCATGCCAGTAGTTTTCTCTAGGCCAGCAGGGGGCAGTCACGCGCCGCTGCTGCCTCTGACGCGCAGGGAGAACAAGTGGACCCATGCGCTCATCAGTACGCGACAAACATGGCCGCCTGTGGGCTACTCCGCTCCCTGTCTTCCAACTTTTCCACAGTTTTGCCTTTACTTACCCGCTCGGCACCACTTTCTCCGCTGCGGCTGGCATCTACACCTTATTTTGGAAGGACACTATCCTCTTCTAGCCGATTAGCAGCAGGTATTCCCGGCGCGGATGTGTTTTATGGTAGCATGTTAGCTAAAAGTCTCGGTAGCTAAGCTAGAGGGTAACGTTAGCTGAAGAAAAGGACACGAGAGCCGACGACGCTGTTACATGTCGTGTTTGTTTTTTCTGCTGCTCGGGGATTGTATAAACTACTTTAAACTCTTCTGGTGGGAGTTTGCTTGTGTTCTGAGTCTGTTGTGTTTTCTTGCAGCACTTAAATTCACAGACAAACACGAATGGATTCGAGTAGGAGACGACGGGATAGGGACCGTCGGTATCAGCAACTTTGCGCAGGTAAGTTAGCTTCCCTGTCCCTTGCACTCACACTGACACACATGTACACGCACAAGCACACACTAAAGTACACGTGGTTGCTTCAACCTTTGACCTTGCTTTCAGGAGGCTCTGGGAGACGTAGTTTACTGTGGACTGCCAGAGGTGGGAACACAGCTGGCTCAGCAAGGTAAGAAGGTCAGGGCAGTGTGGCTCATGACAGTCCTTATAAAGCCTGATCTCAGTCATCTCATCTGGAGGAACTGCTGATGCTCCACTGCTGGTTGAGCTGCTACTATTCATTGATTGCTTTCAGTTATCAAATATTAATCGACATCTGTTTTGATAATCGATTTATCGGTGTGAGTAATTTTATTAAGCAAAAAAAGGAAAAAATCTCAGATTTTAGCTTCTCAAATGTGGATATTTTCCTCCTCTATGACATTTAACTGAAGCTGACTGAGGAAGGTCGATTAGTCAAGAAAATCAACAGGTTAATGGACAATGAAAATACTGTACCACTATATTAAGATCAGTTGTTCTGCTGTACAAGATTTCTGATCACCCTAGTACTACAAAGTCGAACTTGTGTTTTCCCATGGCCTTGAAGGTCCCAAACAATGTTGTAATACAATTGTATCTGCTCAAACAATGGCGCCCCTGTTTGCTTTATCAACATTCTGACTGATTATCTTATTTTATCAAAAGGGATACATTATAGTTGACAGCGAGGTAGCGCCTTCTCCTCTTATTTTAGTTCAACCAAAAGGCATGAAATATGACATAAGTTGTTATTTTGCCGAGAAAATAAATCATCAGTCCTCAATACTTTTTGTGTGCAGTTTCGATTGCTGCATCTGGATGTAAAATTAATTTAGCTGATAGCTCCTGTGGTTCAGCAAACATACAGTATTTATCCTTCATCATGCTGAAAAACTAGAGCCTGACTGATACATTAAGTAGCCGCTATTTATCTATCACGCAGAAATTGAGTATTGGTCAGGCGCAACCACAAACACCTATCCTTATTAAGGTAAACATAACTTAGGTGTAATTGCCGGTGCTTTCTGTGTAGTTGCCATATCTCTGAAATATTTTATTCTTCCATTTTTTTTCACAGATGAGTTTGGAGCTCTGGAAAGTGTCAAGGCAGCCAGTGAGCTGTATTCTCCCTTGACTGGAGAAGTTGTAGAGGTCAATGAACTACTGGCAGACAAGCCTGGTCTGGTCAACAAATCCTGTTATAAAGATGGTAAGCACACACTTAAAGACACATTGTCCAGTCTATAAAGATCCATCCTGTTATTTGGAGAAGGCTTTGGAAAGCGAAATAAGCAAACACACTTCAGGCCAGTGTGACAGGCTTGAACAGGAGCAAAGTTGCGGGATCATATTTGGCTTTATTAACAAATCATAATAATTCTGCACTGTAATGGGCTGTGAGGTTAAAGGAAACTGCTTAGAAGCTGTATTGTTATTGGACAGTAGGGGGCAGTAATGCAACATAACATAGAAGGCAGCCACTAGAGAGGGAGAGTGAAGGCGTTTTACATTTCTTCATGCATCTATCCTTCCTCTCAAACAGCAGCTATGTTTTCTTTTTAATATAAAAATCTGAAAATCCACTTGGATGATATGATAATCCATCACGCTGAACATTGTCGGCCTTTTGCTTTTATCAGAATTACATTTATATATTCTAGTGCTGCACAAAATGGGTATTTTTTCACTTGACACTAATAATCGCTTCACTGTGCACTGATCATATAACTTTGATAACTATAAAAGCAGAAATATAGACACAATTAATCCGCCTATAGCAGGTTCAAAGTCTTCATACTGAAATACAAAAATAAAGCCGATGGTGGAAAACGTTGGCTGTGATGTTAATATGAGACTTGGGCTGAAATATGCAAAGATATTGATATATATTGTTTTGAACTTGTAACAAACTAGATTGTAACCTCTTTAATACAGGTTGGCTGATGAAGATGACCATTGCCAACCCTGCAGAGCTCGATGCTCTAATGGACGAGGCAACCTACGAGAGATACATCCGCTCCATTGAGGACTAACCCAACACTTCCTAATAAGTGCTAAGCTCCCTCTCTCCTTGTAAAGCACCACTGGCAGGGAGATCCTCAAGTTGTGCCTGTGTCCGTTACAATGCTATGCTTAGCATCCACCAGGGGAGCTCAGAAGCTCCAGACTGCTGACCTGCCAGTGTTGTAGAGCTGTGAACTTTAGAAATCCTTTATCTACTGTTTAAGACTGACATTAGGGGGCCGGTCAGTCTGCACTGACTAAACATCCAATGTTGTTTTGTTGCAGCCTCAAATGCTCAAACAGCAGAGAATGAGACTCACGGTCTATAGAAGTTTCCAAGCATTTCAGTCAAACTTGAATTTCTGTTCTAGGATATTATTAGACTTAAAAAAGCACTTTGGTCATTATGGTATTATTAATAATGTTGGTCTACACTGCATGTTGACAGCAACACTGTAGACATGGGACCTGTATATTAGAAAATAAACATTTCCTCAAACATTGTGTTTTTTCTCATTTTTTATTCCCCAAAGGTCCAACTACATATAAATCTGGGCAGTGCTTGTCAATGTGCAGGTAATGTGCAAACACTGTCAGAGCAACACATAATGAAAATGTTATTTGCATATTAAGTCATCTGCATCACATAAAATAAATACAAAGAAAACCGCTTTAGTCAAACACCTGTTACATACACACACATTGCACAGCTTATAGTTAGAACACATATAAATTTAAAAAGACACCCAACAACCAAAATTCAAAACAAGATTGCAACCTGATAAACCCTTGTTTCAAATAGTAACAATTACATGTCAGTTTTTCCGATGATTTATGCATCAGATTGTACACACTGTAAACAAAAGGAAAAGGCCTCTATTTGGAAAATGACCTGCTCAGAAACACTGTGTGCCATGAAGCTCAAACTACAAGTAAACGTTTATATTCATGTAAAATTAAGCCCTTAGATTTGTAAGAAAGGGAGCTGCACTGAAATTGAGTATGCTGGCTAACCTAGAGCCTCAGGAAAACAATGTATAAGTAGTAATTAATAAAACCTTACTCTGAAGTGGAAATAAACTTATTTCAAAGTGAAGTCTAGACTTGGCATACATTGTTTTCCTGCTGGATTTAGAGGTATTGCAAGCTTGTGGTGAACTTTGCATGAGCTTTGGCTTTGTCAACCCACCACTCCATCTTCCAGACATTCTTCACCATCAACTTCCTCAAAGTTTGATTTTCTCTTTTGGCTATTCCTGACTAAACCCTCATTCGTGCTAGCATTATGTAAAGGGGATTCACAAGGCATGTGTCCTCAATTAAAGTTGATTAGAGATATAGATCAGAGGTTACAAAGGTTTTTTGTGCGCTGTGTCATTTATGAATCGAAGGTATGAAGGATTCAAGTATATATCTAAGACCATTTTCATACATGAGGCCCAGGAACCAGTGTTTGGCACTTGAGCAATGGATTCATAGCAGCCTAAAACCTGAGATTACACACTCAGTGTAGAAGAAGTTAGGAGCATTTTGCATATCTGTCTCACTCTGCCCACGTCTCAGAGTCCAGAGTAGATTTAAAGAGGAGATGTTTCGTTTCGTCCTATTCTGTAACATTGACTGTCTGGTCACTTAGAACCTGTAAACATTCAGTCTTGATCACTGGGTCACCTGAGTGAGGCGACCGCCCCACCAGGCACTACAGAAAACCTGTCCTTGGCTGTCGGAGTTCGCCTGGCTCTGCCCCGAGGTGCAGCAGGCCGAGGGAGTCCCTCCATCCTGCGATAATCACTCTCCAGCCTCTCCCTCCTCTGGGTTCCCTCATACATCACACTGGCAGTAAAGTCTCTCTCATTAAGGAAGGCGATGGTCTCATCCCTCTTGCGGCTCACGTATCCTTTCAGGACAGCGTTGTAGGGGTTAGATGCGGCATCTGCATCCGGATCTTCTAGCTGGTGTTTGAATTCCATGCGGGTGATAACGGGCAACAAGAACTGTTTCCCTGCTGTCACCACACCCCCATCGCTGCGTGATGAGCCCAAAGCCTCAGAGACCAGGCGCTGGGGCAGAGGCACCAGATCACAACCTGAGCGCTTGTCCACATACTGTCCAAACTTTTTCCGCACCACAGCTACGTCTTGCAGAGACTGACTCCTCCGCTCCTCCAGGTCTGTAATTACTCGCTCTGGATATGTCTGGCCAAACACCACACCTAAATAGTGAGGAGAGCAAGGAAAGACAATTTTAAAAAGTAACTGTATACTGTGGGTAGCAATTTTTCAAAATAAAAGCATGTTTTTGCACTGAAAAAATCTTTTAATCAAGAACATTGTGAAGCAGACTGTTAACTTTCTCACCAGCACGTCGAAGCATAGGCGCGGGACATTTCCAGGGTTTGTGAATAAGCTCATCAGGCAGATCTGCAAGTTCAGGGCACCATTTCCTGACATAGCTGCCGCAGGGGTCACAGGTCATTGCTGCGTCAACGGGGTGCATGACAAAGTTCCAGTGATCCAGACCACACATGCCCCCGTTCTGCCACATCATAGCATCTATGGCAACATCTGCATCCACTAGGGTGTCCTAAACACATGTGGATACAATTGGTGAGTAGTACTTACTTACAGTATTACGCTCAGCGTTGCTGTATGATTTCTGTGTGAGAGCATTTTGTGCCTGCGTCTCACCTGGAACCAGCGATAGCCTTCTTGCCAGGGCAGGTGGAGGTATGCTATGAGGAAAGACGCCACCACATGTCTCATGTAGTTGTTCATCCAGCCTGTCAGCCACAGCTGCCTCATGGCTGCATCCACCAGAGGGTAGCCTGTTCGCCCTCGCTGCCAGGCCTTCAGGTGGCCACGATCGCTGCTCCACCGCAGGGCCTGTAAATACCAGTGGGCGAGTAAGACTTAGAATAGAGTAATAAAATTACTGAGACAGAAAGTGAAGCTCAGTTCAACTTTATTTTTTGCTTTGAGTAATTATCAATGTGTTATCAAAATATCTAAAGCCTAATTCTACCTTGTATGGAGGTCTGAGTGATTCCCAGGGGAGGTCAGGAAACAACATTAGCTGCCAGTAAGCCAAATCCCTCCACGCCAGTTTGCGCTGGAACTTCGGCGGTCGACAGCGTGCCTCTTTGGCGTCCCACAGTAACCAGCGTGGGCTGAGCTGACCAAAGTGAAGGTATGGAGACAGACTGCTGGTATTTGGCGCATCCGCCCTGCCTGACTCTTTTTCATATCTGTACACACCTAGGACACATGACAGAATCATATGAGATTGTTAACGCCTCGCTTCATAACATTCCTCCAAACATTATGTGATGTGTGTACAATGTGCACATCAGGTGTCTCACCATCTTGAAGAAAGGCTTCTAGTCGTGCATGCGCTCCTTCTTCACTGAAGTCCCAGGCTTTACGAATGTTAGCGGCCCAGTCAATCTGAAAGCCAAAATGAACACAAGAATATTGAGCACATCATGATCTAATCTAAATCAGACACAGGGCCGTACCTCTTGACTACAATTACTGACCGTTGTGCCATCCTTTCTGCGAGGCATGCGTGCCAGTCCTAGCGTGTCCAAAGAGACACCCTGAGGCCAGTCGGAAGGTGTGGGTAGAGATACAGGAGGGTCCAAGGGAGCCCCTAACGCAGAACCTGGGTTCTGACTGCAGCAGCTCATGAAGTGAGACACTGAACCTATTCCTACATCAAGAAAAGAAACCATCATATCACTATACATATTTCAAGCTTTGATATTAACCACAAGTATCTAAACAAGCTTAGAACTAACCTCTGAGTCCCACGCCCTCCGTGCTGACAGAGTAGGGGTCTCTGAGACAGTACGAGTCGAACATCTTGCATTCGACGCCATCTCTCTGAAGAGCGGACACCACCGCATCATCCCTCTCCTTCAGCCAGGGCTCATACAGGGCATTCGCCACAACTGTTCTTGCTCCCGTCTCCTTTACCAGCTCCTTAATGGTATGCAGAGAAGATCCAACCCCACTTCTCTCTCTGTTTGCCTTCAGGAAGACAAGGTGGCTGCCAATGCTCTCCAGAGATGAAGAGAAACAGCGCAAAGCTTGATGAAGCCAGTATTTACCTGTGATAATATTAAGAAAAGATGTGATTAGACAACCTTTAGGAGACTTAAAAATTAATATGCTTCAGATCTGTGAAGTTATTAAAACAACCACTGAAGGCAGTCACTGATTCCTCAGTCAACTTACAAGCTCCCCCCATGGCCACTGTAATCCCAGGTCCCTCCTCTTCTTCAGGGCTCCAGATGAAGACAGGGATGACTGGTGCGCCAACCTCCAACGAGCCAATGAGAGCAGGGTTGTCACAAAGCCGCAAGTCCCTCCTGATCCACAGCAGTACCGGTGGCTGCGCTGATGGAGAGCAGGGCAAACCTACAACCTGCTGGCCGGCGCCTTTACGCCGCTGTCGCCTGTTCTTAGAGCGTTTAGGTTTCTGTGATTTGGTCAAATCTCCCTCATCCATCATTTGGTTGTCTTCTTCAACTGTGTCTTGCTTGGAAATTGAGCCAGACAGTCTGGAGACACACTCAGTCGTACTTGTCCCTGGTGTCTCCTTATTACATTTGTAAACATGTGTGCTTTCCTGAAGCTCGGTCTCTCGGGTTGTTTGTGGTGGGCTCGACTTGACCCAGGGTGCACCTTGTGATGAGTTGGTGTTTTTTCTTCCGCCAACTACATCTGCTAGCAGGGTGTGGCTGCTTCCCTGAGGCTTCGATACTGAGGCCAATTGAACAGAGCGTCTCTGATTCGGTCTGTCTCCGGGTTGCTGAAGCGGAGAATCTTGGCTGGGGGTTGACAGCCGGTGATCTTTCATCTCCAGTAGAGAGAGAGCCAGTGCAAGTTCCAGTTCGTCATCTTCAGTCTGCAAGTCGATCAGGACAACCCATTACAATAACTGTTAAAGCAACTCCTTATTGGGGCGAAGATGACAAAATTCATATTCAGTATTTGCGACTACATGTTCAAATAGTAACAAACTATTTTTTAAAGCATTACGAGTGTTTTGCAAAAGTCTTTTGCAACATTTCTTTTGTAGAAAAGTGATGGGAGGGACTCTAATTATATACTAAATTGTTAGTATAAATAATTTGATGTTAAAGACCCTACACACCCGTCAGACCCTACACACAGGTGTTTCCACTGATTTAAGATGATTAGACATCTCCTCAGGATTGTGTGTGCAGGCAGGGCTTTCCCTGACTCATTATTAGCTTTGTTTCACCTGTAAGAGCAGATCAATATACACCATTGTCATTCTTGTTAGTAACTGGTGAGCACTGATAATTAACATACTAATACATAGTATGTTTGTTAAACTTACACTCTGTACTTATGTTGGGTTATTTTCAGCAGACCTCTGCTGAGCAGAGGTCTAATCAGCTAGACTATGTGAAACACCTGGGTGTGCAGGTGTTAAATGTTCTTCAAGTGATTAGTTCTGATTACTAAAATAGAGTAAACATATTATATTGATTTGTACTAATAAATTAATTAAATCACAGAAGCCCAAACAACAGGTTTTCCCTGTCCATTATTTATATCCAAAAAGTTGCTGCTAATGCCAATATTTCCCATTTATATGACAAATGTAGGTTTGTATTAACATTAAGGAGTAAATCTTTGTTGTTGTTGTTTTTTCACTGCTTACCCAGCTTATCTAAAGGTGGTATGTTGAGACACTTGAATTTTTGTACACTGAAGTAATTCTACAATTATTGTAGCTTGAAGTACATGTTTTTACGATTTCTAATCTTTTTCTTACAGCCCACTCTTAACTTTCAACTCACTTTAAGGTGTATTTGGTCCAAGAAAGACAAAATATTGTGACTTAAAAACCGTGGACTAGCATCTCCTAGCACACGAGCTAACACAAGCTAGCTTTATTTGTGAAGTCCTATTAGGAGCAGGTAAGAGTGGACTGCAGGAATAACTGGTGAACACATTAGTATGTTCAGCAAGCTTATTTTTCTCGGTCAAAAGGTTTGAATGTCAATGAAAGTGACACTTAAATTTGGCGAGAAAGACGCAGCCAAATATGCCTAACTTATATTTCATATTTCTGCTAATGTCGACGTAACATACGTTACATAGCTTAGCTAGTTGTTTGCTAACACGTTAGCCATAGCAACTTCACTCACAAGTTAATGCTAATTTGGGGTATTTGTGTCTCTTGTACTGGTCAGTAATTACTAAATGCAGCTTCAACAGACCAACTTTTTTTATTTAAACATTTAAACACTGATGTTCTACTTGGTTCTCAGGATTTTAACACTAAAATGTACTTTTACCTGCCTCTTTTATGTATATTATTATCATTACTGATCACATCTGATTTTTTTGTCTCTTTTCTTTTAGATATATGTTCTTTTATCTGTACCTTTGAACCACTTTTATCCCTGATATGAAAGAGTCAGTATAGTGACACATAAAGTCAATAACCCATCACTGACCTTAGTGAAATACTCCTTGTAGATGGAGGTGAGGGTGGAGTGCAGGGAGCTGTTGGCCGTGGACAGAGGCTGGATGAGGGGTAGAAACTGTGACCGGGTCTCCTGGTGTCCCAAGGCGGACACGCACATCGCAAAGAACCACTCTGGATCCTCTCGACCCCCCAGAACTTCCCTCAACATCTTCCTCACCAAGGCTTTACTGTCCTCGGCACCAGGCGCTGCTGAAGAAGGCATCTTCAAGTGAAAGGTGACGATAATCTATCGCTGTAAATGGCTGCAAAACTCCTGGGAGCTTGAAATAAGTCTAGTACATCGCCGAAACTCGAGTATGAGGCGCTGCTCTCTGTAGTGGTTACCAAACAGCTGATTCTTGAGTTACACAAGCCATGTGTTTGTGTTTTGTAACCTGCAAAACAGGGTTTGTAACAGGTGTATGTCACCAGTAGGGGGCGTACCAGTCTCATAAATAAGAGCCATGAAGGGCAGGATCATGAAACCCATGGGTGCATGGCTGGTTTTTCCACTGCATGTGAGTAACAGTTGGGATTCCCTGTTTACATTTCATTAATTTGACACCAGGGAAGAGTGATATATATAATAATAATAATAAATGCTACAGGAATGTATGTTTTGTCAATATGTTTCACTCTCCCTCTCCCTGGTTCATCTTCCTGTCACTCCTCTGTCAAATCACACATCTCATCTACAATTTGTGGTGACAGAGGTCCCCACAAGCTAAATCCAATCAAATAAAAGATCCTTGGTTCAATTTGAAATTGATGTACAAAATGCCGGGAGGACATCTCCCTTAAGACAACAATTCTATCATTTTTGCATAGCCTTCATCTTGATAGGAATGTGGTCCTTTTCAAGTGCACCCTGTGATGTGAGACTGAAAAACAAGGCCAGGAGACAGTATACCCAGCAGTGAATTTTTAATCATGGTCTGTATTCACGCCGTCGAGGGGTTGCTAAGTAATTGATTTTTTTTCTTTTTTTAATGAGACCCTGCCTAAGCGTTTGAATGTACGCAGCAGGGAACAATAATTTGAGACACTTGTGGACCAAACTCCAAAATGCTTTGTGTGGTTGGTAATCTCCATGAATAGTGGTGTATGGCTAAACGTGTTATTTTGTTCATGCCAAAGTGTTGTCAAGTGTCCCTCTAAAATGTGACACACGGCTTCATGTACAAGGACATGGAGTCTCGGTTATTCAGGCTTTTGTCTGAGAAGTAGCCGGAGTGAATGAAGGGAAGATGTGTTGAGAGCTGTGGTATGTGGCGAGAGCTGGACGGGAAGAGGGGGAAAGAGAGAAAGAGATTGAGAGAGAGAGAGAATCAATAGTGTTTAGACAGAGAAGTGGAGTCTAAGTGTGTGATCAATAGAGAGCAGAGAGGAGAGATTAGCTGCTTTTCTCTCTCAAACTAACACTGACAAATTGGCGAATTGGTGTATCGGCCCTTGGGCTAAACGGATTGACCTGCTGTTTCCATGTTCCACCATGTACTGTCAATAAAGATCTGTGTTCATTGTGGCTCTCAATGAAGAGAGTGAATGAAGCACCGGAAAAGAGGAAAAGGGGGAAAGGAAGGATGTGAAACGGGAGAGGTGAAAACGGGGGGGAAAAAAGCAAAGTGCAGCTCAGGTGCCCGAGAAGCCTCGATCCTCACAAAATGCCCGCACCTTTGTCTCATTAACACAATCGCGCACTCACATGTGCATCCTCGTGCACATTGTTATAAAACCATAATAACGTCTCCAGGAAAATTAATGGAAAGACAGATTAAAAACTAAGTGAGGAGAAACGGGCCACTGGTGTAGCTATTTGCAACTCATAAATCATTCTGACACACCCACGCGCATGCAGACACACGCGTACACACACACACCCATACAAACACACACACACACACGTACTGTAATTAACCACAGGCTATTTACTCTCTCCTGCTGTAAATTAGACATGCAGACACAGTTATTACATTAGGGGGATCTGCCATGCAGAATACTAACAGGAGGAGGAGGGGGACACTGGTATACACAACAAACTGCTCATACAAACATAAACACACACACATACACAAGAAAGAGGGTATGGAAGAATCATAGACTGACGGGAGTGAAAATGAAGCTGCAGCACAGAGAATAGGGGCCCCCAGCTCTTTGTTCCCTGCTGCATTTCATTATCTGAAACGCCAGCCAACACACACGACACACACACACACACAATGCACCTCCCCCTTCCCCAAAGCTGTCTGCCTCCACTCCATGCACGCAGCACAAAAAAGAGAGGAAAATAGAGATACTGCGTCAGTGCCATTCACTGGCATTTGGACTCGGTCATGACAAGCATGTCTGCATGGTCATCCCGAGCAGATCTGCCGGTCCAGAAGCTGCTCTGAGTTCCCCTTCAACCTGCGCTTTCCCATAAATTCTATTTTAAGCAGGACAATAGGAGATAAGGACTTGATTAAACCAAGTATTGATACTCTGTCCTGGGTGGCTTGTCTCCATTTAGTTCATCTGAAGTTTTTTTCCTTTTTTTTTCCCCGGCAGTCCACCTCCTTCTGTTTGTGTGCGTGTCCTCTGGTTCCCCCTACCTTCCTCACCCCTCTCTGTCCCTCTGTTTTCCCACGGTGATCGATAGCTCATTACAATCATTGACTGTGGCTCATCAGCACCTGTTAAGGTCTGGAGAGACAGAGAGAAGGTGCATGTGCGTCGGAGAGTGTGTGCTGTGTGATGCAAGCATATTGATAAATAGAAAAGAATGGTCTGGAATGAGTCTGGGGCGAAGTTTGACGTTTGAATGGTTATTTTCTGATTCACATTCATCGCCGAGGGTATCTAGCTTGTCGCCGCTTTATGGTCCGTGGTCTTGGGGAACATCTTATTATGCAACTCACGTGGGTACCATGGTTTGTTGCTATGGTGATTGCCAAGGGAGCCAGAGTATTATAGGTGTTTATCCTAGACAGGAGCAAGGCTACTCACCGTCTATCAGGACACGCTTCAATTTACCACACAGTTTGGACCACACATTAAGATCAAAACAGTCACAGAGGGACAAAGGGAGAAACCTAGCATAACACAGTCAAGTGCGGACGAGATTTAGTGGTTGGATTATTCAGTATTCATATTCCTGGAAGAAAGACCTTGCTCAAACACTCAGCTGTTGGTTTAATGCGTCACTGCAGGGTTTGTTCTTGGAGAGGACAGGCTGTGAGCGAAAAGAAGCAAACAGAGAAAAAGAGAGAGACTCTGAGAGACTGTTAAAAAAAACTATGGTTGAAGAAGGCGAGGAGAAATGTGTAAAATATGCTAAATAAATAGACAATAGTGAGACCTCAAGAAGTCCCTCTTGGATTCATTCACAGGATGTGGTCTAAGAAAAGAGGAGAATTGGCGTAAGGGTGTGAAGTTTTAAGGGAAGGGGATATAAATAGAGTGAATACAATAGAGGACTGAAAAGAGAACAAGTCTCTGAGCCCATGCATAAATTACACACATCATTTACATATTCATTATGTTTTGTGTACTAATGAGAGTATTTGCTTAATACCTCCACCACCACTGGCAGCTTTTGTTCGACACGAGAGATTTTAAAGAGGGGAGCAAAAAATGAAAAACAAGGGAGCAGGGGTCATCTTGGTAAAATGGGTGAAGTCAATGGCACACAATCGATTTTACTGATAATCACATCAATCGTATTGCCGTATAGTGAGTGCGCGAAGAAGCACAACCTGCACAAGGCTGTTAAGAGATGTGAAACAAAGCACACAAGATGGGGGTTGGTAAAAGTTAATTAAAACAACACAAGCTTTTCGCCAAACTCTCGCCGTCTCTCTCTTCTTGTCTCGGTGGAATAAGTAAGCGCTGCGGTAATTACCTACCGGGCGCTCACTCAGAGCATTCCTTCAGGTGCCAAAAAAAGTCTACCGAATGACAACAGAGGCCGACGATTTGCGGCGATCATTTAAGAAATTAAACGTTATATATATTTCAATGAAGTAACGTCGTGTACATATACAAACGCACCATTTCATACACACAGGGAGGCTAAATGATTCAGAAAGTGCATGAATGAAACGAGGGGAAGAGAGAGGGATGGAAATGTAGAGACAGGGGGAAGGGCAACGGAGGGATGAGCTACAAATGAGAGCGATGGCGGTGGCAGGTTGGCACAGTGCCATCCAGTCAGGACTTGAGCGGGGGCGGGCATGGGCATGGGCGAAGGGGCGAGGAGAATAAGAATGGAAGAGGAAGGGAAACAGACCTCCATACTACTACCATGGTGCCACCTTGGCACAGGCACAATGAGGCGCAATACAAGCCGCGGGATGGGCAGAGAAGAGGAAGACATAGGAAATATCAGAGGACAGCAGAGCATGGAAGTGAGCAAGATGCCAGCAGACAGAGGATGAGTCAGATGTAGATTAATGAAGGGAAGCGTAGAAGGATTTTGAAGAGAGAAATGGATGATACTATGAAACTGTAAGGGCTAACTCCGTGATGACCATTGATCGCACAAAGGAAAACATCGGCGGAAAATCCTGCGTTCTTTAATTTTTCAGATTTTTCTTTCTCCCGATGCCAGCTGCTGCGTGCCAGCCAGCGGGCACCATGCCAGCCTGCAGTCGTGGCATAACCGAGGCGATCAACGCCGTCGACGGAGAACTGTCTTAGTCGAAGACGAGAAGACTCACCTCGGAGGATTTGCTGCTAATCACCGTTTGTTTGCTTGGACAAAGCCAAGAAGAGGTGCCCAGGCAACGGTTGCCAGCGATTCTGTGATGGCATCTTTTCAGGGTGGCGAGGGCACAGGGAGGAAGATGGCACGCTGCCAAGACAACATAACACACACATTTGCAAACAGAAACCTCCATACGGCGAGCAGAACATTTTCGGATGCCTTACATGTTTTGGCGATGGCATCCCCTCAAGGGAGAGAGACCAGGAACAGAGATGGCACCATGCCAGATGCAAACTGGGAGGCATTCGCGGGCGCCACCAGAAGCTCTGCAAAAGCGTAGTAAACGCGGACACAAAATAGTAGCAGAAGGTTGGAACCAGTCACAAATGCAACTGTGGTGAGAGTATGGGATAAAAACCATTTCCTGAATGCCAACTCTACTCAGTGCCAACTGCTGCACTGGAAGGAAGCTGCTGCCCACTACAAAGAACCAAGACAAGGGATCATACCATTCCAGTACGAAGAGAAGAAGAGGAAGAGAAGAGGAATAATGAGCAAAATTAATAAAGGATATAGTGGAAGAAAAATACGAGGAATTTTGTGCTTAACGAAGAACAGTGGGAGTGGGTGGACAAGGATGATGAAGAGCCTCTTTCCTGCACATGCACACCTGGGATGTTCTTAAAGGGATATCCCCTCACACTGCTGTGTGAGTCGAAGGGAGGGATGTGTTGGCATCATCTCCAGGGTGTCAAGCTGTGTTTCTGTATTGCCAGTCAGGGAGGGTGCTGCAGTCGTCAGGGGCGGGCAACTGTCTGGGCATCTCATCTGCAGCTAATTAACAGCCACACACTAATTCTAACAGCCGATCATAATTAGCGATTTAATCGCTCGTCAACGCTTTTCTCCCCCCTTAAATTGTGCCTCCTATTTGGACACGTGCGGATAAGCTAAGGAACGCCGGATCCCCCCTCCCTCCCCTCCTCCTCGTCCTTCTTTCCTTCATCCTTGGCTCCAGACTCCAGTGGGATCTTAATTAAGCCCGGGCTTCATTATGCAAATGGAGTACAATAAACGACAGCAGAGGTGGAGCTGGATCCAGACTGAAACGGAACGGTGGGAGGGGAGCACTGGAAGAGGAAAATGAAGAGATGTGGAAGGTTACCAAAATCGTCTATGTGATGTTATGACATTACAATAATTGTTTATTGTTTTGACGTGTACAGTGTGTCTTCTGTGTGCCACGACCACGTGTGGCGGGAGAGCCAACCCTTCGTGATCTGATGCTCTTTTTCTGTTGCCATTGGAGAAACTTCTCTGATATGACTCTGGATACGCAGAATGTCATCTCTCACAAAGCAAATTCATAAGGGAATGGTGACAATGAACCCCTTAATATCACCAGTTGGCCGGTGTCGTGGATATGAAGAAAGATGGTAAAGATAGGTAGAGAGAAAGGAGGCAGACAGAAACACTGACGGTGGCAGCAGCATGGCAGCTAATGTCATCTCAGTTTAATCATCGCATGGGATCATGGGGTTCATGAAAATTCATTTGCATATCATTAAACAGAGAGAGGTTATTTGGTGCGGGCAGCCAAAATGGGATTGGATGAAGGAAGGGAGAAAAAAAAGGCAAATGGAGGGACTCGTTATTAAACGGCAATGTTTTATAGTCCGCCAGCCGATTCATTTAATTTGGGCGTAATTAAAATGTGTCAGACTCAATCAATCATTCCAACAGGGATGCTATCAATGTTTCAGTCTGAAAAAAGACTAATCAGTTGATATGCGGTCGGACATTTTCCAATAACAGTCTAAGTGCTTTAGTCTACTTTGAGCTTGACCCATCCACTCGCTTTTCTCATTTATCTGAAGGAGTGTATCAAAACATCCATTGTGACTTCTATGTATTGTGTCAAGACATGTCTATCTCTGACAGGTGGTGATGCCACTCTGTGTTAGTCAGTAAGAGGATGGCTCACACTGTCTTTTTGACCTTAGTAGCAAGCTGTCAGCTGTGTGTATGTATGTGCATGCATACATGCATTTCTCATTTGCATAAGTGATGTAATTAGACCCCCCTTTCACATGCAGATCAGTTTGACAACATGGCAATCACTCCAACACACACATACAGCCATGCGCACACACACACTCACACACACACACAAACACACGCGACAGCACACGCTTACTGCCGTGACCAGCACCATATCATGGGGAGTCTGTTGTCTGTGAGCAGAGAGTGTAAAGATTAACATAATCCAGCTAATAAGTGTGAGTAATATTCACACAGTGACGCGTGGCGTAGACACTGTCCTGCTGATGCGTATTTGTATCTCATTATAGATGTAAAGTACTGAAGGGGGGCCGACACAGGAGGGGGGTGCCAGTGTGGATGGGGGATGGTGAGGGGTCACAAAAAAAGTGTGGGCCTGAATATAGAGACACCAAAGAATGACAATGAACAGCAGTATTTTTTATAAAGTTATTCTATCCACTCTTTCTGCAGAGCGCTGATGGAATATAAAGACAGACTACACAGGGTACCTCATAACTGAGACGCTGGAGATCAGTATAGGAAGTCTTTCAAATGTTTCCATAAAATCAGAGAGACAATTTCACTCATTTTTCCGTTCGGTTACTGTACTAAGAAGGCACAGAGTGTCAGTTTTTGCGGCAGAATGTAGGAATTATAAATAGAGTGTATTTGCGCTTGCAGGCTAGCTCTGCCACATGATTGATTAGGATGGTGTGACGACCATTAAAAAGTCATTTAAAAGATGGATAGGGACCACATTTCCAAATAAAAACCACTTTATACCTGATGAAGTGCTGAACAAACTCTCCTTCAAAGACATTTACTGATTACTCTCGGTGTGTGAGTGAGTGTGGAAGCACCCATATACTTTGTGTAGCTCTGCATCAGCTATAGAAGATACCAAAGCAGTCTTAAGGACACGGTAGGGCAGCGGTAGTGGTTTTCACCTTTTTAAAACTGAAATCAGATCGCAATTTTCTAGATTAAAAGACGCAGCATGATGTTCATTTGGTGGGGGGTGTAATCTCTACGTGTACACACGGTGCCACAAACAGCCCGACACGCGCGCCCACTGATTGAAATGTATCTGATAGCACAGCGTCGCCTCGACTGAAGCTTTATCCAAAGAAGCAGAGCTGTGTCTAAATGTGCGAATGTATTTCAGCTCTGTCTCTTTAACTCAAGGCTCCACCACAGCAGCATGCTTTGGGATTCATGCATAAACATGAGCTGGCCTTTCAGCTCTCTCCTCACATAACCAATCTAAATCTAAATGAGCCCCCACTACAGATACACCAGCAGGCAATGACATTACACCCCCCCACCCCAGCCCCAGCCCAACCCCCTACTCTACCCTACTACCCCCAGCGACACATATACACCAGCAGGCAATAATTTCACGCCATCCCTCAAAGCCCCCCCTCCATCTCCTATGCGCACACACTCGTACCCCTTTTTGCCGCAACCCCACCAGCTGCACAGTACTCATTTGATTAAGAGGGGGAGGACAGGGAGAAGGAGAAATGGTGGGGGATCACTTTATCAGGATGACTTTCTAAGATGGCTATCATCAGCTCCGAAGCTATCTCAAGCCCTTTTTCTGTGTTTACTTTGCTATTGTCCTCTCCGTGTATCTGTTTGTCTTCTCCCTGCAACCCCAATCGGAACTGCTTCACGGATATGTGTCCTGTGTTGTCGCATTTATGTGTAATGGTTAAATGAATGGCTCGCGCTAGAGAACTGGGAGAAGATACCAGTTTGTGCTTGAGGCTCTGAATGAACAACACTTTTTTTTTTAATTGTAGTTTTTCCTCTCTGACAAGTTGTCTCATCAGCCACTGGAAAGTTTTGCTCAACAAAAGAACAAAATAAAAAAAAATCTGCTCAAGCAACCTACGCTTTGGTCTTTGAAATGTTGCATATGAAAATCTGTGTCCTAAATGTGCTGTAGTGTGCAATTTTCCTCCCCTCTCTCCCAGAGTCGTAAAACACATTATCATCAGGAGCAGCAGCAGAAGCAGCAGTGTAATTCATCCGAGGTCGTTAATATTCATCATATCATTTAGTCACAAAGGAAACTCATCTGGCTGAATGTCACAGATGTAATTAATGAAGTGACCCCAGAGGTCATGGCTCCATTCACCAAACGCCTTCCACACACAGTCGTGTTACACACACACACACACACATACACACACCGTTGCACATCAAAAGCCTTCCAGCCAGACACACACCAACACATAACATACAACCTGGAATATGAAACACATTACACGCAGACACCCTTGCATACCACAGCACTCACAAAATGGCTTCTCTCGGTTAGACCAAAGGGATGAGACCAGAGCATGCACCAAAGCAGACTTTATTTAGCTCAGTGGAGTAAGGGAAGGGGAAGGAAGAGAAACACACACCAGTAGAGGAGAACCAGGGGAAGGAGAGTATAGAGACACACTAAACCACTGGAGCAGGACATAAGGACAGGTGCACATCACAGGTATCTTTTTGGTCATCACTATGGCAACAACATATCCAGAAAAAAATGAAAAGAATAGTTTTACCTACAGTAAGGATAACAGAGTCCCTTCACCATAGAGGACCCCAATATGTACATCTTACAGTCACTAAGATCAAGAGAATATGAGAGAAATGAAATTTGAAAATAAACAGTATACAAAAAACTGCCTTTGTGGTATTTGGAATGCACATTTCTGTACAGAAGAAAGCTCATTGGTATTGTCGTAAACATTGGTTAGTTTAAGAACAAAACATGACAGCGTTAGTCAGTCCAAATCCTTTGGAAAGTTGGCTGTGATGTCAGTTTGAGTTCAGCAAAGCTGTTTCAGCTGGACAAACTGATGAGAGACATTGCAACACAGAAAGACTGAAAACATACCAGTAGAAGGTTTGGGACTAAACTCCTTCAAATAGCTATGCAGTATCTCCATAAGTATTGAGAAGTTTAATGCCCCAGGCAGGTTTCTCTGAAACTGGAAGCTTGAAAAAATAATTCTGGTATTACGAAAGCCATTTTTGTCTTCTGAGTAGGGGTAATTAATAAGATACTGAAAAACAAACCTGATGGAATTGAGCCCCACATATCCATTTGTTTTCAACAGAATAAGAGAGGCGCAGTTTATCAACAGCATCACAGGTATCATTACAGTTTGTAGTCATTAAAGCCTAGTGGTAAAGCGATCAGAGCATGCATCTTTCTACAGTATCATTAGAAACTACAGTACATTAGCAGCAAACTGGACATCCTTAAGGGCTGAAGTTCAACACTATGGTAAAAAAAGAAAGAAAAATAAACTGCAACATTTCTCAAGAGAAGTAAAACTCTTTAACCGCTATATTACAGACTGCCATGGCTCTAGTTTGGGGTTTTGGTTACAGTCTCCAGTGTGCTTATGAGAGGCAGAAAACAGTAGCTTAGATATAGGGACTCCTTCCTTCTTTAAAAACAGCAATACATCGTCAAGTAAACAGTAGCGCTTATTTTTGTAGGTCATATGGTTAAAGTATTATCACGTCTTTGGATTTTTGTCTTAAAGCATTAATTATTGTTTAGCTATTATTGTTATATTATCATTATTACAGTTAGAATAAGGACTGGTTGCAAATGAACACAGGAAGAAAGGTAGAGAGAAACAGAGGAAAGTAGGTAGGGAAGGAGAAAGAGGGAAAATAAATTAAGTGTACAAAAATAACATCAATAACATCCAAAGTTTTTCTCAGCTTTGCGCAGTAGCTCCCTATCTGTAAGTGGAAGAGGGAGCTATGTCTCAATCATCCAATGAAGTCTTGAGTCAACCATACAAAAGCTAAATACTGTACATTTACCCCTCACACTATTAAACACTTTAGTTTCAATAAGGTTTTTGTAACAATCTATTACTCAGAGGTGAAAAGCTCAGATCTTTGAAATACAGAGATGTTTTTGTAGATATCTTTTTTTAATACTTAGTCCAAGGTTAAACCATGCCTCTTCTGCTTTAAAAACAGAAAAGTATAGTATTAAGATCACATTTGAAGTGGTGCCATGTTGAGCTGTTGACCTGAGCATAGAAAGCTTTACATTAATCACATAACATTGGTCAGCCATTGGTATATTCAAATAGAACGGAAAGGCAGTAAGTCACCTTGCCTGAACATATCAAAGCTGTCATAATCTTTTCATAATCATGACACTATTATATCGAAGCAAGACAGTTTATCTCAATCCATAAGATTTATATTAAGAAACTATTACTAAACACACACAATGTAAATTTGAGTTTGGTTAAAGTTTTCATATACAGTTTAATGGTTGAGTGCTATAAAAAATAGTTTGCCCGGACAGGACAAACTGGCCTTTACGTTCTGTGCTATTTGGGCTGTTATCCACTAAAGGAACATAGAAGGTGTACATGTACAACAGAAGACTCATCATTGGCTTGTGGAGGGTGAAGCTGCATCCAAGCACCGTATCAGTCCATTGGTACTCGGCTTACATAATGCCAGATGCAGATCTCACCCATTCACCGTACAGACGTCAGCTCTGCAGTTTGTTACTGAAAACAAACATGTTGAAACTAAATCCACAGACATGTAAAATTTTGGTTACGAGCTTTGGAATCTGAGTCAGTCTTTACAAAAGCTCTATGCGAATACCTCCGTCTATTTCAAGGATATTTTCCGTTTTTTTTTTGTTTTTTTTTCCCATCTTCTTTTTCTTCCACTGTTAACTGCTTTGTTTTTCTTCAAGTTTATCTTTTGGAGCTCTTTATTTACACTAAAATCTCTTTGACAATTTCTTTCCCAGCCTCTTACAGACTGGCACTACATGCTACACAGCTAGTCATCTAGCACTGTCTGGTGGAGGGCCCACTGTGAGTCTGTCATGCAGACTGAGAGGTAGACTGCAGGTCTAGCTGGGCAGTGAGGTCACATACTTGGAGAATGCTCTTTGGCCTCTGTGGCATCTGGTTGGTTTTATCAAGGTGGTGTTTGGTTGTAGTAAGGTGTCTGACAGAATAGGGAGAGGAGATCTTTGCAACAAGAAAGTACAGACCAGGAAAGAGAGTTTAAGAACAATATGAAACGAGGAAAGCTGTGGACTTGGTTTGGGCTCTCTCCGACTTTCAGTTAAGAGAGAGTTTGTCTTTGGGCCACTGTGGCTCTGCATCTTTGGGGTGTTCAGGTTACAGGTTTGGCAGCAAAGCGGACAGGGTATATGTTTAGAAGTTGACAGCAGGTGCAGGAGGGGTTTTTTTGGGAGAACGTAGTCAAAGGACGCAAAACGACCGTAGTCTGCCTCTCTAAGCTCGGTCTCTCTCCCCTGCCCCTGCGGACAGCTCGGCCTGCTCCCTCTCTGCAGAGTCAGAGCTCAGGCTTCTGGCCCTCTTCTCCTTGGCTCTGGCATTCTGGAACCACACCTGCAAAAAAAGATTTGTAAGAATAAACATTAGCCATTGCTTCGCCTTGACTTATTTAATCACTAATGAATGGAGATCGAGCTACATTTTATTATTTTATAATTCATGAATATTTGAAAATGTTACCTGCACCACGCGGTGAGGCAGTCCCAACTCCTGGCCCAGTGCCTCACACTCATGTCGGTTGGGGGTGCGGTGGCTCCGGTAGAAGTCTCTGAGCTGTAATATCTGGAAATGGCTCATCTGCGTCCTTTGGCGCTGCTGCTGATGGTGGTGGTGCTGCAGACTTTGTGTGTCACCCCAATCTGAGCTCGGTCCCCCAGATCCCTCAGGACTAGGAGAAGCTTGGTCTGCCATACTGGAACCCTCCTCACATGGGTACTCCTCATCTTCTTCCTCGTAGTCATCATCCTCGTCTGCGTTGTTCATATCAGTGGTTGAAGACAAAGAGGTCACAGGTGGCTTCACAGCTAAATCTTTGTTGCTGATGAGATAGCCATGGTTTTGGATAGGGTTGGAGGAGATAGATGGACCTGGCCTGTCCATGAGAGATGACATGACCATCCCCATCTGCCCACTGGATCCATTGCTCATGGACAGGGCGTAGCCTGCTCTTTCAGCTTCAGCCCAGTGACGAGACCTCATATGGGCATCCAGGGCACTCTTTACCTTGAAGAGAGCCCTGCAAAATGGGCAGCGCAGGTGGTTGAAACCCAGGCTGAAGGTGGATCCTGGCCCCGCTGAACGAAACTGTCCTTTTCTCTCTCTGGCCCGTGTATTCTGAAACCAGACCTGTGAATGATAGACCCAGTATGTTTAAAAATCAAGGTACACAAAAGCATTAAGTCACCTTCTATGCTTTTCTTTTCCACTCACTCACTCAAAAATATTACATTCACACAAATTCAAATACAACAAACATCCATAAAGTACCTGAACCACACGTCTTGTGAGGCCTACATCACGTGCAATGCCTTCCAGGACTCCTCTGGTTGGGTTAGAGTCCAAGCTGTAGCGCTGATACAACACCTCCAGTTGTTCTGGGGTGATTGTGGTTCTCTGACGTTTATCCCTTCGGTGCTCCTCCTCAACCTCTCTACTGCCCCTTTGGCTTTCAAAACTGGTCTCTGGCATAAGCTTTGAATTCTGCTTCATGGGTGTCAGGGAACTTTGAGAGAGACTGGTGAGGGTATTGCTTGAGTGATCGGAGAATGCGTTCTTCATTTGTATGCTGTTTAAGTGTGAAATCATGGGATGTGTAGAGTTAGGGTGCATCTGGGACATAGCACCCGAAAGCATTTGGCTGGCCATCAGGGTGTGGTTGGGGTGGAGCATCATGTAAGGCAAGGTACGGTCTGTGAAGCCAGAGTGGAGAAACTGGACCTGGGTCTGAGCTGCCAATACATGCCTGGTCTGATGCTCCTGCCACAGCTGAAATGATGGCAAGGACATCGGACAGAGACTGCACTGGAACTGAGCCTGGGTTTGGGGTTGGACCGTTTTTTTTGGCTGGGTTTCAGTGGATGGGCCAGAGTTGGCACCGGGCAGCCGAGTGTGGCTTCTGTCTGACTCTGGAGCAGCAGGGATGCTTGGTGATGTATCAGCAGGATTTTCAACTGCTTGATCAGAAGAAGAGCTTTTTGTATGCGCCTGGCTGGAATGAGCCATGGACGGGATGGTGGGTTCTGTTTTTGGAGAGGACGAGTGAGGCTGGGGTCTTTCTGGAGTACTTTCAGGCCGCAGATTGGGCTCCAATTCTGGAGAGGATCCTGTTTTCATGCCCTGAACCATTTCCTTACGCTCCATGCCAGCATCTGGCAGAGTTTCAACAAGAGCTGGGCTCTTGCTAGTCACAGGAGAGTTTGTTTTATCTTCTTGTTTCATCTTCACTAGCGGTGGTCCACCTTTGACTGTTGGATGCTCACTGTCTGTGCAGTGAGAGGAAGAATCAAGGGCAGGTGAGTCAGGGTTGGTGTAATACTCATACCTCAGATCCATGGAGTTTTCATTCTGAGAATCACCTTGTCCTTCATCCCCATAGCTGTTATCCTCATTATCATCACCATTCTTGAAGTAGCCATTTCTCTGTCTGTGAATGTTGTCAAGCTGGTTCTTTCCCTCTAATCCATCATCTGTTCCCCGATCTTGATTTTTGCGAGCTCTCTGTCTAGCATTTTGGAACCATACAACAATGACTCTGTTAGGGAGATTCAACAGAGCAGACATCCTGTCATATTCTTCTTCTCTGGGGTACGGAGTGGCCTCAAACACCCCCTGCAGAGTTTCAAGTTGTTGCTCTGTGAAGCGAGTTCGGGAAGAGCGTCTGCCCCTATGGTGCTCTCCTCTCTGGAGGTCTACTGTCTGGGCCTGTGGGGAGGTGTTAACTGGAAGGCCTGGGGACAGTGAACAGGGGGAAAGTGTTAGAGGCTGGTTTTGTGCTACTTCCTCTCTAGACTCCTCCAAGGATATGGTTGGGGGGTTATTAAAATTGTAGGGGGAATCCTTGTCTCGCTGGCGTTCCTTAAATAGGGTGTTGCGGAACCAGTGTTTGATGACTTTATGTGGCAGACCAGATAGAGCAGACATCTTGTTCATCTCTTCATCACTGGGGAGGGTGTTAATATCAAAGTGTTTCCTCAGAACAGTCAGTTGTTCCTCGGAAATCCGGGTTCTGGTTCTCTTACCCTGTTGTTCAAGTATTGTTGGGTTGACTTGGGGCTGCTGACCTGTTTGGATAGGGCTGGTTTGGGATGTTTGAGCCAGCAGTGCAGGACTGAGCTGTGGAGGCTGACCTTGCAGAGCTGGGCTGAGCTGGGGTTGCTGGGCTAGCACAGCTGGACTAAGCTGTGACTGTTGACCTAGCAGTGCTGGGTTGAGTTGAGATTGATAGAGTTTTGCCAGCTCAGGGTTCACACTTGAGTCTAACCAAGGTTGCTGGAGAGCCACAGACTGCATCACAACTGGAGAGAGGAGGGATAGCTCCATGGGGAAAGGCATTGGGGGTAGGGGAAGCTTAGGCAATGTCAGAGGGGGTAATGGAAGCTGGGGCATGGGAAGAGAAAGCATAGGTAAGGTAAGAGGTATGGAATTAGCTGGGGATGTGGTATGAGAAGTAGCTGTGGCAGATGTGATTGGGATCGGTGCCTCTTGTTGTGACAAATCTTGAGGTTGAGATGGACAAGGAGGAGAAGGTGCAGGGGCAGTTGGTGTTGGGTCTGTATCTGGAGGGCATGTTTTGGTTATGGGGTCGGAAACTGAAGACACAGGTGAGGGTGCAAGGGTTTTAACTTGAGGCTTAACTGGTTCTGGTGTTGGTTCTGATTCTGAGGATGGGGTTGGGGCTGCAGCTTGGGGGCAAGCAGTTGAATTCTCCCCAGGTTTCAGCTGTGTGAGGGGGTACATCTGGTCATACTGCAGCCTGTATTCTCTGGAAAACCTCTCAAGTGTAGCAGTGGGAAACAGCATCCTGTGAATGTACTCTTTGTGGCTTTTTAGAATCAAGGCATCTGAGAAAAACTTTCCGCAGTCTCTACACTTTTCTCCCTTTCCACAGCATACTTTCCCTTTGTCTGCTGATCCTTCATCTTTGTTCCACTTTTTCTCTTCGATATCTTCTTTTCCATCTGCTACTTTGTTATCCTTACAGCCTTCCATCTTTCCATCCTGTAATGCAATAGAGTCATCTCTTTCCTCCTCTGAGCACATCTTGTTGATATCAGAGCACTCTTGTTTATCTGGTATCATAGGAGTTGATATCTGCTGCTGGTGTCTGTGTCTACTTTGTATGTACTGCAGTGCCAACTCATAGCCATAACTCTGCAGCAGGGCTCTGAGAGGCTCCCCGTTTACAGCAGCATAGGGCACTCGGGGAGGAGGACACTGCAATCCAACAAGATTAACTGAGGAGGAATCGGTTTCCTCCTGTTGACTCTCCTTTTTGATGGTAGGAACAAGCATTTCTTCTTTTTCCTTCTTAAGACTAAAATCATGTACTCTTTCTGTCTGGTCAACCTTGGCTTCACACTGCACATGATCCTTGAGTTGACCAACATCTGGGTTTGAAATTTGTCCCTGTGTTTGTTTCACGTCTATTTGGGGCTGAGACTCCATTTTCGCTTCTGCCTTAACTTGTTCTTTTAGGATGGTGTTAATAGATATTAACTGACTGAGTTCTGGGCTCTTAACAGCCAAGTCTGTGTTCAGCTTCATGTCTCCTGACAAGTAAAAGGGCAGAAGAAGTTGCTGCTGCAGAGAGAACAAGCTGTCTGGTGTCAGGGAGAAGTGTTGTTTGAGGAGATTCTCTGTCCCGTAGGGAAGGTGCTGCATCAGTTGGGACTGGAGCAGTGCTGTTTGTTGTAACTGAGCTTGGGCCTGTGCCTGAGCCTGGGCTAACTGCTGCTGTTGAAGTAACATTAGTTGGTTTCTTGATGCTAGAAGCTCTGCAACTCGCTTTTTAGCCTGCTGGCTGTCATTTTGGTTAGAGAGGGCTGGCTGGGCCTCGGCAGTTAAGCCTAAAAGCAAAGAGGTTGAAGAGTTTAAATCTGACCTCTTGGTAAAAGAAAAACCTTTGGATGTTTCTTCTCTGGTGGTAGCGGCCTGGGTAGCAGTAGTGGGGACTGAAGCTGGAGCAGCTGCACTCGATGCTGGGGTCTGTGGAGCTGAGTTCTGGGCAGCACGAGCTCTAGTCTGGTGAAGGACAGAACGAAGATGTATGTCCAGTGTGGAGCTCTGGCTATAGCCCACTCCACACAATCGGCAGCGATAGGGCCTAGAATCTGGGCCACGGGGAGCCTCAGGGGCAGCAACACCTGTGCCAGAGTCCTGCAAGGCTCGTCTGGCCCGGTGGAGATGGGACACAGAATTATAGTGGACCAGAAGAATGGTTTTCTGGGTAAAAGATTCAGAGCATATGGTGCATTTATAGGGCCTGGTTGGATCTAAATAGCGGTCCATTGTGGGGTTAGAGCTCTTTTTGACAAGAGAGCTGGAACTAGGTTCTGATACAATCTCCTCATGAGGCCCTTTCTCTGGCTCAGTTAAATCCTCCTCGCCCTCATCATCGTCATTAACCATGTCCTTCCCCTTAAATTGAACTTCTTCTTTTTGTTCCTCCTTTCCTTCCATACCCAGTGTTTCTTCCTCTATCTCTTCATCCTCATCTTCCCCTGCTTCTTGACCCACTTGAGGTGATAAACTAAAATCTTGCTGGACTGAACTCTTATTGTCCTCCATGTATTGCGCAGTATGGGGTGGTAATAGTGTATTCTGCCCCTGCGTGTTGTCCAGCTGTGAGTGTGTGTTCTGCATGTGTCTCTGCAGGGCCTCCTGACTGCGGCATTGTCTGGAACAGAGGGGGCACTCTGTCGCCGCTCTCATGGCATGGTACTGCCAGTGCAGCTGGAGCTTCTCCTGAGTTGGGAACGCCAGGCTGCACCTGCTGCAACGGAACCGGTAACCATGGCGATCAGAAAGAGGAGGGGGATCGCTGGGTGAGGAGGTGGGCGGGGAAGAGGGGGGGATCTGAGTTGGGGACTGAGGAGCCAGTCTGCCATTGGAAGGGTGAGTGGTGTTGTCTTCTAGGGGTGGGGTGAGTAGAGCTGTGACATCTTTGGGTGCGGCTACATCTCCCTCAGTGTTCTCCTCTAAAATGCCTGCAAAATATATGAAAATAGTGATTGTGGGTTTCAAATGATCGAACAATAATATTACGTCAACAAGACACTGTGTTTTGAACAAATGACCATTAAATGGTTCTGTAATTTATGATTCTTTAATTATCACCAAAAATGTGGTCAATTTTATCACGCATGATACACCAACCTTTGTTTTTCTGTGAATCAGGTGAGGCAATGGAATCAGCGGGAGGGGAACAATTTGCATTGTTATTCTTGGTGTTTTTATTTTTCTGAGTATCATCTGTGTGCAACTCTGTCTGTGGATCCATCTGCAGCTCAAGCTGCGGTTGTTCCATGGAAAGTGTGACCTGCAGGAAAAAAAAAAGTGATTGTCTGTCAGTTTGAGGTTTTTATTGCCACTTACAATCAAGTGTTATTTTACCAATTCAGACTAAAAGAAATGTAGGATATTACCATATTTTCTTAATCCAACATTATGAATAAAACATGTTTAATTGTACAGCATAAAAGCAAGCAAATATCAAGATGTATAAACATAAGAGTGCCTGCACACCCTCTCCTAATATCATAAAACATTAAAGTGTGAATTTGTAAGTGTATCGCTACATCTTGCACCTGCCTGCACAGCAGTGCAGACAGCAAGGCACATCAATTTGGTAATAAGTGTATATGGAGATATGTGGGTCTGCCCTTCAGCTCCTACGACACCCTCCAACATGCCCCAAGGGTTTAATAAAACTTTACTGAGCTGAATAATGAATTTATTTAAAATCATTCTTCATATAGAAACCTCCATCTCCACAGCTTCAAGCACTGAGAGCAAATACTATATCTACGCGAACAGCTAGCTACCCTAAGGAAAGGACGGACAGCTAAAGATGAGATTTACATGACAAGAGTTTTCTCTGCGTAACAGCTTCATAAGAGAGAAAGAGAGGAACAACCACACAGACACACACACACACACATACACACTGCAGAGAAAACTGAAGGTCAGGCTTAATCTAGAGAGCGTAATTGGAAAGCAAGGTACATAATGGCCATCATCACCTCAGTCTGAATTAATGAACCTCAATTACTATCAGAGAGAGTGAGGGAGGGGTGGGAGGGGAAGGAGGGAGGACGATGGTGCGGGAGGGGGGGTTGTAGAATATGAAAAAGAGAGGGAGCAGGGAGAGGGAGGGAGGAAGTATGGGGCAATGAACAAAAAAAACTGCTTCGGAGGGAGAGAGAGCAAGTAAGGGAGGGGTAACGCATAAGAAATTGAGAGAGAGCTTGGGAGAGACAGAAAGGGAGGGGCAGGGACAGAGATTGCTGAATAGAAATGATAGGAGTTGCTAGAGGGGGGAGAAAGGGACAGCAGAGGGGAGAAAGGGTGAAAAGCAGTCAGTCAAGTGGAGGCGAAGAGCGCAAGAGACAAAGGCCACTTAGCATACGGGCCAGGGAGATGGAGGATGGTGATGTGGATAGATGACCAGTCTTTGTTAGTTGGAGAGACACAGTAAAAAGCATGGGGGCCCCTTTTTAGCTTGACTGCACTTCTGGTAATAGAGGGCTACTTAAACATGCATTATAGAAAGACTGGCTTTTCCCTCACTCACTCAGTCAAACCCTCTCTCTTCCACTCTAAAAGACGCGCATACACATACACACAGAATGTACGGCTGCATCAAAGATGATAGCGGGGAGCTACTTAAACATGCATTAAAAAAAGCGCTGCCTTTCTCTCTGGTGCCTTCTTAATGGAATTGTCTCCCTACATTTCGCTCTCCCCCATCCCCCATCGCTTCCCCTTCTCATTTTCTTTTTGCTTCCCGACGAACGCAAATACAACAAATACACACTTGCATACACTTACTGTGCTGATGAGCTTGTCCACACAGTCCTGCGCCACACTGTGCACATGTGTGAGATGCTGTTGAAGGTTCATGTATGGGATTTTAACCTGGCACAAAGGGCACTGGACAGTCTGAGAGAGCAGAGGGAAAATGAAGGGAAGTGAGAAAAAAAATAATGAATTACAAGCGAGCATAAGATGTCCATGGTTTTGTGGGATTACACAAGCACCTGCCAGGTCTCCTAATTGTGTCTGCTGTTACATTTCATACTCACATGTACAGACTTGAATTATTAAGTGTCGACTGCTCACCTGCTGGTTCTCATTTTGCTGGTGTATTCTGGGGCGTTTGGTTGAGATGGAGTTTTCCATTTCCTCACATCGAGAGGATGGACGCTTGACTGGGGGCGATGACTCCTTCTTTTCTCGTTCCTCCTCCCTAGTTCCTCCTGTATAGAGAAAAAATTATATTAGGGCCGCATAATATGGTTAAAATGAAAAAAATCATATTGCGGTTATTTTGACAGATATTACAATTGTGATATGATTCAGGATTAACGTGAATGATCATTTTTGCATCACATTTTTCATTTTCACAAAGAAAAAAAGAAAACGCTATTACAATCATGATGTGACATTTGTTGTGGTCTGTACCAATCAATCATGTTATCTTCCATCTCGATAAAAAAGATTTACTGTCCAGAGCGTCTCTGCAGCACTACAGTACTTCATTTAATAATGCTGTTTTGGCACACATTTTCCCTTTATCAAAAAAAAATCGCAGTCTCTGCTAATCTGATATTCCGATTAATTGCACAGCCCTTATATAAACATGTAAAACGATTCATATTTACTATGTATGTGATATTATCATACCATCATTTGAGTCAGCTATAATATGTGTTGAATTGTTTTACAAGAAGAGGCATCCATACCCATCTCCTCAGAAATCTGCTTCACCCCCAAGTTACATGAGTCTTTGGTTGTGTCCAAAGGACCAGTGGTGGTCTCACTGGAAGTTTCCATATCCTCACTGAGCTCTCCTGGGAGGGGACAAGACGGATAATTACGTTACACAAACATTGTGTTTCGTACAAACTATCAGGCTAATTGTAGTTTATATAATTCTCTGGATAGCATCCCTCAAAAAGACCAATGTCTTTGGACCACACTTCATTCTTCTTGCTTGCCTCCATACACTATTGATCAAGTATTGATTCTCCATTAGATTCTCCTCAGAGGTGGAGTAGAGTTAATATGGACTTACAACACATCAGTTCACCTCGATAAGTCTTAATCTGTACATTGACAAATCACGGGATACACTTAATTCAAAACTGAAGTGTTGAACTACTTATTTTCATATAATGTGCCAGCACTCTAGACTGAGTACAGTCAGTGTTTTATCTTCCACAGGCTGCAGACTGGTGACTAGCCTCCACCTCCCCCATTCTTGTCTGGGGGATTTGTATTGGTCCATTGATTAGCAGGTGCTAGTTAGCCGTTGTCAAGGGTTATTGGGGATATAACAAGGATGTGTATCGACTAATCAATTTACTCGATCAATATCTCAGCGACAGCCATTACTCATTTTCCCACTCTTTTCATCTTAATCGCCCGTCTTCTCTCTGATGTCAGCGAGCACATGCAGCATGAAATCAAATACACAGTTCATATTTGCACCTGTGTCGCCGTCGGGGCTTTTCCTGATGGTAAAAATGGCTGCCAGCTCCTCTCCGCCCATTGGCTGCAGCTGCAGTAGCCCTTCCCTCTGCTGATGGGTCGGGGTTTGACTGTGTTTCAGTACTTGGAGTTTAGAAGAGGAGGAGTGGTTGCATAGGAGACAATGGAACAGCCACGAACCTCCATCAACCTCACCATCATACTGCTGCAAGAACTAGAAATAATGAGGCAGAAAGGAGAGAAAGCAAGAAAGGAAATTATTAAATGATTACCATCAATTGCTAAATACATTTTTGTTTCAAAGCTGCTCTCAGGGATTATTATTGAAAGTGTACTGACTCTGTAAACCCGGACACTGGCCTCATGGTGGGAACTGAGGGAATGTCCTCGGAGCTTCTCCAAGCTGCTGGTCACGTAGTCACACAGGTTGCACCTCAGCTGGACGGGGTTGCCCTTAGCAATAAGAGCCGCCCCCTCCTGACCCCTGTCGCCACCCTCCTGGAGGTGAGCGGCGAGCTGGTAGCGGGTGCGGTGTCTGTCCGTCTGGCAGTGCAGGGAGAAGTTAGCCCTCAGCGGGGTGGTGTAGCCACACAGCCTGCAGTGGCAGCCGCCAGCAACCAGGGAGCACCACTCGGACTGGGGCAGAGAGCGAGGGGCGTTCAGGTGCTGCTCCACAGACTCTAAGCTGTCGGACGAAAAGCAGGAGCAGACAAGGCATTGAAACACACCCTGGGAGAGGGGTCCTGTTGGGGACATAGATGGGGCTGGAGGGGGAGAGGGAGAGGGGGAGGGGGATGGAGTCAGTGTAGACCCGAGGGTGACTGGCTGCTCTGCGACTTGTTGAGCGGTCAGTCGCATGTTCAGGGAGAGCTCGGCGCCTGAAAGACAGAGAAGACACCCAGTTGAGATTTATTTTCTTCAAACTTTTATGCTGGATCGCAGCGAGAGAAGACGTGACGCAGTACCCACCTGTGTTCTGTAGATGTTTAAGCTGCGGGGCAATGCTCCGGCAGTGAGACAGATAGTAACCTCTCTGGAGCCGTAGCATGTTATGTGTGTGTTTCTCGCTGGTGGTGTGTATGCGCAGGTTGCGGGCAATGCTGGTCTCGTAGTCGCACACATCACACCGCCACCGCTTACCATGAGAGTGAGTGTGTGCGGGCGGTGCGAGCTTGGCGGGCTGGGCGGCGGGCGTGGGAAGAGCGAGTGGGAGCTTGTACGCGGGCTCTTCCGCCGCGTGACCGTTGGAGGAGCTGCTATTGTTGGTGATGAGAGTGGTGTGCATGTGACCGTTCGAGTGTCCCCCATTCTGCACGTTGTTAAGGTGTTTATCCGACTGCATGTGTATGCTGAGGTTGCCTTTCGACGAGGTAGCATAGTCACACACCTCGCAGCGGTAGGGCTTGTAGCCACAGGCGTAGGTCTCACCGCGGGCCAAGCGAGGATGGGGTTTCCCCGAACTGCAATATCCACACACGTCTCGTGTTGCACCACCGCAAACACACTTCCCCCCAGAGGCGCTGCACACACACTGGCCTCCCGTCTCTGGATGTTTCTCTTTCATGTGGACTTGCAGTGTATGCTGAGACTTATAGTGCCAGTTACACTTGGGGCATTTCAGCGTCTTGCAGGAATTGCGTGAGTGCATTATGGTCATGTGACTCGTTAGGGAATTAGGAGAGAGGTCTTGGTTGAGGTTTTTAAGGACAGCTTCTTTCTGTTCCCCATCTTTGTCTCCCTCATCATCCACCTCCGTGTATAGCTGGCTGTCATTTGGTTCTGGAGCTTTGGCACCATCTCCATTCGAAATGGAAGAGTGAGGAACCCCTGTCGGCCCGTCATCCTCAGCAGGTGTACTGGCAGGCTCCGTACCTGCCACTGGAAAAGCCAGAGTAGACTGCTGGGATTTAAAGCTCTGAGGAAACCCAGAAATCCAGCCCTGATCTCCCTTAATGTCTTTTACCTCTGTCTCGCTCAGCAGGGCAGAAGAGGAGGACGGACAAGTGAAGTGCTTTGGAGAGGCGGAAAGAAAAGGGGAGGGCTTTGGAGAGGTGGAAGGAGTGGGGGAGGGCTTTGGAGAGGCGGCTATTTTGCTGTCGAGTGTGCCACTGGCCTTTGCAGTGCTGGAAGAAGAGCTGTGCTGGCTCTGTTGAGGTAATAAAGAACATTTGGATTTGGTTTGGCTTTGGTTTGAGATGGCCTCCTCCTCTTCCTTCTCCTCCTCTCCGCCTCTGCTGCTGCTGCTAAGGGCTGCTCGGAGGCCCGCTGTAACTGACACCTCTCCCACACCTACACGCGCCTCCCCTTCTTCTTCCTCCCTTTGCCTTGACAAACATCCCTCCCCGAAGTCTTCCTTCATCCCCTGCTTTTGACACGCTCCATTCTCCTGTGAATGTCGGCCTCCTTCATTCTGCTCCCCTCCCTGGGTCTCTTCTCTAGCCTGGGACCCCTCTGCGCCCTCCTCCTCCTGCTGCTGAGGCAGGGTCAGGGGCTCTTTGGCAGGGGCCATGGCTGAGGTATGAGAGGATGACCCCTGCTCAGGAATGACCGCCAGGGTCAGGAGAGGAAGAGATAAAGCCTGGGGACTGAGGTCAGCATCTCTCTCCTCTCCTCCCCCTCCATCCCCTCCTCCTCCCTCACCGCTGTCCATACCAGAGGCTACAGCTGCCACGCATTACTTCTCCACCTGCGTGAGGAAGAGAGGGACAGACAGGAGAAGAGGGAAAAGAAGGAGAAAATGAAATACATGAGTCATGTAAATAGTATTGCATAACAGTGGAGGCCATTGATTACAGTCCCTGGATAGCATCTGTTCAATACTGCCTTCACAGTGCGCAATACAGAGGCTGGTTACTCAGGGGTTAGCGTTAGCCCTTAATGGGAAAATCAATAGCATCAGCGCTAAACTAGGTAGAGGAATGCGGGTAAAGACTACGCAGGAGGTCTATAATATTCCTCAGGGGATAGGATTAAATAAAGAACTGAACGCTTCTGAGCTAAAGGGCTTCCACTAAATTGCCACACTTAGATAAAAGCGGATAAAAGAGCAGTTTTTAAAGCCACTGTATCCATCTCTACATCTTCTGTTGTGCATTAGGACAGAGATAGCATGGGAGACGTTGGAGTCTCCGTTTGGCACGAGCCAATTCATAACACACGGGATGGACACGATATAATAAATACCTGCATTAATGTAATTTAGTCCAAAAATACAACAAATTCTCGCTTGAAGCTCGGACAGTTTTTGTTGCGGTTTCAGACGGGTGTTGATTGAAATCTGTGTTGATCTCTGAAGCAATAGTTTGTGGCGTTACGGTGCAGTATTATATTTTGGCCTCTCCTCTTTGTATGTGTCTGTTATTGTGTCCCTGTAAGTCTTGCACATTATAAAACACACCCATACACACACTTTAAACACTAAAGCAATGATGTACATTTAAATAATTTATTTTTGCAATAACACTTTATGTATCTTGCATTTATAGATAATAATGTTGCATTTTAAAAGCAAACATTTTCAAACAATTACTAAAAGATCTCCATATTCTTTATTGAACAAAAAAATAATAATTTTAATGAAACTAGCAAAGGGCTGTGGCATTTTATCAACCATGGCTGACTGTAAAAAATTCAAGTTGATGATTAAAATTTTCAGAAATTGAGCTACGAGCCCCTATGAATCACAGGCACAATGATGCATCACGACAGAGACTTCCTAAAAAATAAATCGCGCCTCTCCTCCTCCTCTTCTGTCTCTGACTGACAGATGGATGCCAGATGAGACAGATACATCTTTCTCAGTCTGTGTGTGTCCCGCAATCTCATTACTGACCTTTTTTAATCAAGGAGAGACCTTAATGTACCCTTTCACCTTCTCCTTCAACCAGCCAGCCCCCTCCTCCTCCTCCTCCTCCTCCTCCTTAAACACCCTCTCTCTCCCTCTCTCCCTCTCCGTCCTGTAGCCACCCCCTCTCCCCTCTCTGCACCTTAAAGATATATGGCTCATATCGGCACTCTGATAGTGCTTTAATGTACTGTGTTTATGTCACAGGCCACAGACCCTTGCCCACTGCAGCTGTCCACTGTCCCGTTGGAGGAGCGCTGAGGGGGCTGAGCCTGGCTGAGCCTGGCTGCCAGCAGCTGAGAACAGTCTCTAATCTGATAAAGATTTTCATTTACACTGCAATCAATAACCCGGCTCTATCGGCAATGTAACTATTTATACAAACATTCCTGGCTCTCTATCGATCACAAGTGCGGGAAACCATCATTTAACAACGTGTGTGTGTGTGTGTGTGTCTGTGTGTGTGTGTGTGTGCACATCTACAGAATGTGTGTGTTAATGTGGATACATCCTGTTGTTCACTGCAAACTGATTCTGATAATGTCAGGCACACACACACAAACACACACACACACACAGAGAGAAACACCTGAAATGTGTCATGCATATTAGATACACGTTAGATGTGTGTTTGTTATCAGGGTGTGCACGCTGCAGATTTTGCAATAGAAAAATACACAACATAAAGTGTGTTTGCCTGGATCTCTATAGTCTGGTGTGTGTGTGTGTGTGTGTGTGTGTGTGTGTGTGTGTGTGTGTGTGTGTGTTTTAAGAAAAGAGAGAAAGGAGAGACAGGGGTGTGAGGGGGGTTGTGATGGGGGGGGGGTGAGACAGAAAGAGACACAGAGAGAAGAGTTGTGTGGCTATACTTTAGGAAAATGCCTTTTTGTTTGTCATTAAAGGATCCGGATAAAACACAGTTCGGATGCTGTTCTGAACGCAGGAGGACCCGCCGGAGCCGACACACAGCCCGCACCAGGCTCAAGGTAACTGCACTGAGCTGTGTTTTGCATCGTTCCGAGGGGCAGAGAGAATACCGGACGGACGGGCGACTACTTTAAGTTCACTCCCCGTCTGAGTCTGTGTTGTCAAGCCAGCGGCCAACATTCAGCCCGCAGACTACTTCGAGCCTTTGTTTACAGTGGATCGCACCGTACCACACTCCGATCCGGCGAAACCAAAGAGTGATCGCCGTCCACTATCCAGTAACAGGTGACTCAGTGCGCGAGCCGATCAACAAAAAAAGCTCGATTTCGTGCGAATTACGGGGCAGCACGCTGACACAAACACCCTCCGCCTCCCCCGCAGCCAGCCGGGGCTGCTTCCTACCCCCCCGGTCCCTTTAATATCGTAAACAAATGGCAGACTTACATTTCTGCAGCGGCTCTGGTACAAAGCTCCGTACGCTGAATGTGTGGTAGTCCAGAAAACAATCGGTATAGAGAGCCCACTCATTCCTTATGAATGATCCTCTGCGTTTTTACGGAGCCAGGAGGAAAAAACCGGGGGAGAGGGAGAGAGAGCAGCGGGGTCCAAGTTGTCACCAAACAACAGTGTAATTAAAGCTACATATAGGCTGTAGTAAACAGAAGAATGGGGGACGGAGGGGTTTGTGCGAGCTCCAGAGGTAGAATGAGTTCTGATCACTGTGGGGGGAAAAACACTTGGCTCTTTATTCCTGCTAATTAGTTTCCTTCAAAAAATGGCTGAGATTACGCCCAGTGCGCATGTGCGTAATTGCGCAGACACCGCTAATTAGCCCGTTTGGATCAATAGGATTCCGCGAGAGAGAGAGAGGGAGGGAGAAGAGAGGGAGGGAGGGAGGCAGGGGGAGAGGCTACAGGGGACGCATCGAGAAGACAAGGGGGAAAGAAAAATATTAAAAAAGTGCGAGAAATCACATCTGAAATGTTGGATTTTAAACACGGATAGAATATTGACGGTGGAATATTTTCAAAAAATGTGTTTTAGGCGGAAATTAAGACAAATAACAGCTGATCTGAAAAATGTGAAGAGAAAATAATATCGCAGAAAAATCATTAATTGCGTTAAAAAGACATATTCAAATAGCACGAAGTAGAGAAATGTCAAAATAAAGTCAATATTGACACAAAAGGAAAGAAAAAAAGGCACATTTAGTCCCCAAAAGTCTTTTCATAGGAATATTATGATGCCAGAAAATCTGCAACAAAATGCGACATTATCACCGTGAGGACCACAAGCACACAGCAAGGCCCCGGAGGATTGTTTCAGGAATATTATATTTACTTTCTGTCTGATATAAAGCACATATGCAGGCATGTATCCCAGATTTAAATCCTTTTTTTTTTTTTTCTTTTTTAAATCATGAAATATTTAAATTCCTGTGTTATATCCTGTCTGCTTTGGAGAAGTTGCAGCCTGTAATCGACAGATTTTAACAGACAAATATTCATCTGTAACAAAGAGATCTAAAGATGAATGCTTAAAACAAAAAGGATTTTTTTTTAAAAGAAAAGAAAGAGGTCTCGTTTAAATGTGTTTATGAAATGAGACACTGCACCTGTGATTGTGTCTGGACTCAGGCAGCAGGTCTGGAGGTTTCGGGCAGTGCTTTGCTGGTCAGTTTTTCTCAGTTTGGAAAACAAAAGAAAATAATATTTAAGCGTGAATTGATGTGTCCATTTCTGTGTTTGTCACCACAGAGGACCTTTAGTGCCTTTTTCTGCTCCGGCCGTCCCATCCTCGCCACTCGGCTCTATTGTTATGATAATAGGTACTATTGTGAATTTCACGCCGGAGGTGCAATCTGTCGATCGTCCATATTTTAGAAGGTGAAGACTGCATTTATTTGTAAGATCAAATAGTACCTTTTTACTTTATCAAGCTCTGGTTGTCAGAGCTGACCCCGTCCTTATATAAGAATTGTATAAATATGCATTTAGAAAAGATATCAAAGGTACAATATTACAGCAAAAAAAAAAAAAACTGATGGAAAGATGGAAAATAAATATAGGAATATTACAGTGTTACCACAGGAGGTGAAACGGGCTGTGGCATTAACTGCAGTAAGGTTACTATCAGCTCAGCGTTGCGTGAAACACCCGCACTACAAGGCCATATCGGAATAGAACATGAATATTAATGATATTTCGTTATGTTGGTTTTGAAAGCACTGACATTTTTAATCTGGTTCGGTTTGATTATATTCTTGCATTGTGCGACTATAAATAAGTAAAGAATCGATGCATTGGCCATTCAATTAGGAACCAGGTGATTTGACCTGCGTCTGCGCGACATCCCATAATTATTTTACGATTTGAAAACGTTTAAAGGGCGTTTTTAGTGTGTGTGTGTGTGTGTGTGTGTGTGTGTGTGTGTGTGTGTGTGTGTGTGTGTGTGTGTGTGTGTGTGTGTGTGTGTGTGCGTGTGTGTGGCACATGCCACCAAGCAGAGATTGCAGGTTATCACAAACATAAATCAGTGCCTGTTGTGTTGCCTTCATGCCCACATGGATGTTTTCTGCTGCTGTTGAGGCTGCAGCGAGAACGGTGACAATTTAATGTCGTTTTATGAGCAAAAAAGACAATTGGCAGTGAGTGGTGATATAATGTTAATGTTAGTCCATTTAGCAAGGTGTGTGTGTGTGTACGTGCATGTGTGTCCACGTTTATGTCTTTGAATTAGAAGAAAAATGTTAAATTGTTAATTGAAGCTAAATATTTGCTCAAATTTGTCCATCTTGTATAAATATAAAACAATAACTTGTACACAGATGTGAACAGATGTTAAAGAAAAAACTCAATTTTGCAGCCTTTTTGTTTTTCACCATAAACAATAGATCTTTACACCTCAGTGCTGTGACGCAACAACAAAATGCTTTCAGATCTCCCTCATATCCAGATCCTTCATTTTATTTGCATCGCCGGCCATTGATGTAAATTTTTTGATTTGCATTTAAATTTGCAATTGGATTTCATTTGCAACATTTAAAACAGCGAAAAGGCAGGTGAACACCCACACATTTGATGTCTACGGCTGCCTGCGAGGAATATGTCGCGTGTTTGTGGTTCACCGTTGAAATACAGGGAAATGCACCGTCCTACGCAGCAGCCCTGTGATAAAGTCGTGTTTTCACAGAATAGAATAACAGAGAATTATTGTCCAGATTGGTTTTGTATGCACGCGTTGAGAGAGTTCAGATAGGAGAGGGTACGCTCCCCCCTGACTGACACTGCAAGTTCATTTCCGTAGTGATAAATATAGAATTCCAATATTTTACCAATATTAAAGCTCTCGTGTGTGTGTGTACATTTACATTCGCATTTTACACACACACCCACACACACTCTCGCATGCACGGGCCGCACTGTAAAACGCGTCGTGCTTTCCATGCCCTCAGGTGTTTGCCAGGGGTTGTTGTTTTCACTGTAATATATAGTTAGCCCTTCCACCAATTTACCCTGTCAGTGCTAATGGGGCAATTAACCACTGCGATACCCCCCAGGCAGAGGGAGAGCCGAAAGCTCCTCAACTCCAAACTTGTCTTTATGACATTTATATGACAAAATGTGGGGGAAGCTGGGGACCCATCTGACACCTTGGAGGGTCCTTAATGTCACTCCCTCCCTTGCCCCCGCCCTTTTCTGCCCCAGGGTATGGCACTGAGCAGGAAGTGTAATACATCATGTGCAGGAGAGGCTAAGGCCTTGTCCAGGAGGGAGAAAACTTTGTACCCCGCGTCCAAAGCTTCAATGGGACATCTCTGATTTACACACTGTGTCTACATCTGCATGATTACTAATGTAAACCAGCCTTTATACACAAACAAGCTTCCGTGCCAACACACTCCAACTTGACCTCTCCCTTCATTTAGGTCTTTTCGGTGTCTATAAGTCCCTCCATCTTTGTCTCTGCTCACATTCCCCCTGTCTTTCTTACATCCCCAAGGAGGCAATAACCTCCCTAGCAAGTGCTTCCCCTTGAGCCGTTGTCATAGTAACTTGTGGGCTGGTCGACATGACATGGTCCAGAGATAGATGATAGGCCAGAAATGGGGAGGGAGAAGGCACATGGGGGATTTGCACCCCCTTTAATTTGGTTTGCCTGATTCTGATTCAAAATGTTGTTTTTTTCCCCCCTCTGTCTGAGGGTGAGGCTCCTTCAGCATCACCCTGCTTTACATTTATACAGGTATTTACCGTCTGCGACAGCGTTACCTAGCTTTCTCTACGGCAGCGGGGCGGACGCTGTCGAGGGAGGAAAACACATTTGTCGACCTTGTTTTGTAACGGCATTAATGCAAAATAAAAATATAATAGTAAAAATATGAATATGTTAAATATTGTATTTTTTAAATAATGTTTAAATATTTTCCTTTCCCATGTCCCTACAAAAAAAAACCTACAAAAGACCTAAAATACAGCAGTCAATTTCTTAAAAACAGAATGAAAATGCTGTTGATGGTGAAGGAACCTGGATGTTTTTACACTTTGTCCTTTTTGAGCTTTCAGCGCAGAGCCTGCTATTTACTGTTATCACCAAATTGCGGAGGAAATGCAGATATTTGAAAGTCCAGCCGGAGCATAAAGGCATCAACACATTAAACCCCCGTCTTCCCAAGACTCCATTTACTAAATCTGTGGATAGCACTGTTACTGTTCCAGCGCCATCTTATCGACTTTTGTTATGAAATGAGTTAAACAGGTTCAGTATTACTACAATTTGCTCAGTCAGTCTATTAGACTTCCTGTCTGTGGCAGAGGAGCCATGGCTCCTTCTCAAACAAAATGCAAAAATGTAAATATGTTAGAACATTTACTGAATAACAGGCATGTAATGAAATGTGTTGCACAATGTATGCGTGTGGAAGGCACTACGATTCAACCTTGTAGATTTGCGCAAATACATTAAATTTATTTTTCACATTTCTATTTATTACGGCTGTCCTGTTTTCATAAGAGGTCTGTAGTAGAATGGCCCTTCAACTGGAGGACGCGGTGTAAAGAAGCATCCTCACTACAGAAGTCTCGAGCGAGATGACGAATCCCAGCCAGCTCCGTGGGTGCTGCCCCTCAGCTGACCCTGATCTCTGACCCCAAACCGAAGGAGAAGTTTCCTATAAGGATCAATTGATCAGGAGTATTAAATACACATTATATTTTAAATATAGCAAATGTTCTATGTATCAATTGCGTGGATGATACCTTAACAGAACAGAAGGCCAAAAATCTATAAATATTTGAAACAAAAAGGAGGTAACTGAAATTATTTCACCACTCGAGAGGCTTATTATTCTGTTGATGAAGAATTTAAGCCCTGTTCTCCATAAACTGCACCACAACATTTGTTTGATTTAAAATTGATAGGCTACACCTTGTTTGCCAAAATTAAACGGTGTAAACAGTTTAAATGCTGCAGAATTCACCACCTCTTCATAAAACTCATAAAACCTCTTTGATGAATCGTAAAAAAAATCTTTACCTCATAAATTATATGTCCACCAAGATTCAGTTTTTAATTATTTAAAATTTTACTTTCCACCTCAGGGTTAGAAATAATTATGTAATGACAGACTTTGAGGTGGATTTTTGCCTTTGATGTGTGTGTATCAGAAATAGGTTTGTTCAGGTACTGACCTACCTCCATCTCACCTTACAGAAACCTCCAGATTCACTTTGGTTTAATAACTGCAGTCCCAGCAAAGAAAAAACATGAAAAACTAATCTTCTCCCCCAGATGCCCCCACACACACCAAGCTACATGGTTTGCTTTTGTGCTTGATATTTTCTCCTCATCGTGCACTTTGATAATGACTTCCTCAGGTTTCTCATCTGGCCTCCTGTTTGTGTGACTGTTTCTTTTTTTTTCTGTTTTTGGGTGCGTTTGATGTGCGTGCTTGTTTTTAGTTTTTTTGTTGCCTCTGCCTTTGACAGATGAATTTCCCCTTGGGGATCAATAAAGTGTATCGTCTCATTTCATCTCATCTCATCTTACCACCTCAGCTATGGCCCTCCTGCAGGAGAACATTAATAACATTAATGTTAGATGTAGATGAGCGTGCCTACAGGTAGCCAATATTTAGATGCAATCATACTCGGCCATAAGTAGAATGAACAGATAGATAGACAGATGCACGGATAGATGGAGGGAGGGATGGAGGTGGGTGGGTTGCAATTCATTTGACTGTATTTCCTCCTCACATTAAATGGCTTAGCTGCATAACATGCCTGTAAAACTGAGCAACAGCGCCCCTCAATGGCCGGAGCGCGCAACTGAGAACTCGCCGGGCAGCAAAAACACACAAAGGGCTTCACGGACACCGTACATTCGCGGAAGTTGTCAAAAGATAACTCAGTAAAACATGTTGGGAGAGTCACGTAGATAAAACTACAGGAAAGGAACAGTTACATTTATTGGTGTTACTTCTCTTTATTTCAGGACTTTCGACATGGAAGACGAATGGGAAGAGGAGGTACGAGAACACACCAGCGTGCAGGCGTTTACGGCATTAGCTTCATGTGGCTAGCCTGCTAGCGGGCAGTTGAGGTCCTGATGGGGTCAGCAGGACGAACGTTAACGATAAACGACCACAGATTTAGCTTCAATATTAGTTATTGTGTTCATTTTAACCTTTAAAACGGGAGTTTGGAAGACGAACTTCCCTCTGAATATTGTTTTTTGTGTGTAAGCATGTGTTTGTATCGGTTTCTTGATGTAAACGTGTGAAATTTTTTATTTTTATCTTATTTAATTTTCTGACCAAAATATTGTGCAGGAGCCCTGGCATAGAAATAGTTGACTATATTCTGATTACTTTATTTTATCTTTTAAAAAGTGTATATTTTAATTATAAAACTAATACCCATTTTTTGGTCTTGTGTTGTGTTTAGGAGCAGCTTGTTGTGGTGGAGCTCTCTGGTATAATCAACAATGACTTTCTGTCAAAGTGTCGGGGGACATGCAAGATACTGGTGAGTGTGAAGTTAACGCCTTGTAGTAAATAAAGAGAAGAAGCCAGGCCAACATGCATGACATTAATATTAATGTAAGTCTCTCACTGCATCACCCACTGACTCAGTTTTTGCTCATGTGTTCCAGGATATTGACAGCGAGAAGCCCATGATGCAGGTCGGACAGTATGTGTTTGCAGGAGAATATGAAGGTAAGAATGAAACATGCAGACTTGTGTGGTGTAACTGAATTGTGCCTTCTTTTAAATTAAAGGCACCCTTCTCCTTTCCCTTTTCCTAAAGCAAGTTGACATTTTGGAAACATGTTACACAACCTTCAAAGAGCAATTTCCTGACCTGAAACAGTCAACAGTCAAAACTACTTACAAATTATTATCATAATCATTTGCAACATTACAGTAAACAATTTAATTAATGTATGATTTTAGGCCATTTGATTGTTTGATAACAGTGAAACAACTATCAACTAAAGTTTAATTAACTGTATATTTACCATTTTTTAATGATGGTTATTGTTACCAAAAAGCCTCAGTAAACTCCTATAACAGATTTTATCTAAAAAGACATTTTAAACTGAAATCTTAATTGCTATACCTCCCTTTTCAAAGACACTTTGGGAACTTGCGTGCTGTTTGAGGAGGGACCAAAGAAAGGTAAGCTTCTCCATATTGGCACTCAATGTTTACTGTTGTGTTTCAGTAATACAGGAGGGATTTTGTCTTTGGTTTGCTTATTGTCCACTTTGACATATGTCTGCAGGAAAAGAAGACAGTGGTCCAGGGCTGAAGTACACGTGCCACACTACCAAGAAACTGATGATGCAACGAATCTTCCTCACAGAGAAGAAAGAGGGTGAAACCAGCACAGGTCAGCCAGAACAGCTAAACTCACCAATCTTCTAATACAGCTAATTTAACTTTTGTGACCTTTTATGATTATTGTGACACAAATCGTTGTACAGTTCTGCACACTTCACCTGCAAATGTTTTTTTGTGTGTTGCTTCAGCAGAAAGTGGTGATACTGGTGAACAGAACGACGTAACCTGTCTGTCCAATCAGGAAGAAAATGCCGACCAACAGGTAGAGTCAGAAGAAGACTTGGACAGCACAGATTTGAATGACTCAGTAGTGAGCTGAGATATGAAGGCTTTGCTGTATTACAAACTCCCTATAAGTGTAGAAACTAGCATTTGTGATGCTGTGAGGAACTCTATGTGTGAAACAGACAGTTGGATCTGTACAGTTCAGCAGTAATAAGGAGAAGTGTCACTGTTACTGTCAGTCTTGTACAATGTGTCACACTCATTTCCAGGAACATATAATGCCTCTTCTTCGCTGAACTGTAATTCAGAGAATTTAATATTTGAAACACATGAATATGGAATAAATGATACAGAAAGGCCAAAGAGGCGTTTACAAATCATCATTAAAATCTATTCCGCTCAGATCCAGATGGTTTCGGGAAGGGCAGTTCCAGAAATGTGCTGGGCGCCCTCAGTTTAACCGGAAGGAAGTCCTGTCATTGTGTTTCTCAATTTTTTTTTTTTTTTTGTTTCCACTGCTCATGATGAATAGTTAACTAACAGAGGAACAGAAATCTGCATGATCTGCAAGGTTACAGTAGAGATGTGCTCATTAGAGAATGAGCCATTTGTACACTTAAAGAAAAGAGAAAATACTTGTTAAAAAATGTGCAGTCTATGTTTCTGATTTGAGTAGAGCAGCTGATGAGTTTGTTTTATCTGCACTTCTATGACTATTGGTGTATACTGATGAAGCCAAAACAAATATATATATATTTTTATTTGTTTATTAAATTAAATTGGCTCAATAAAAATGTGTTTTTTAAAAAATATACATTTTGAGTGTGAGTTTGTGATTTTTTGTGGAATTTCTTCAACAGATGTGTCGATTCGCATTTGGTTACAAAGCAAAAGTGTCCCGATCTGGAAAAAAATATTTTATATTTTTAAGACAGGACAGTAATTAAACTGTAAAGAAATTCAATAAATTGTATTTCTGTTGCAGTTTATGACGTTTTTTATTTGTTTAATTCGAATAAAAAGCGAGTAAGTACTTGTTTTGGGTTGCTCATTGCGCAGCTTACCTGTCCCAGACACTGTAGTGGAGTTATGAATGAACGGAGTTTTGTTGCCTTTGAGGACGTGGCGGTTCTCGGCCAATCCAATCATCGATGTTCCCTCGGAGTGGACCAATGAGCGAGCGACATCGCACTCGCCTTCGCGGATTCTGATTGGCCGACTGGCGTTCTAGCACAGGAAGTGTATGGGTGTGTTTCCGAGGGGAGGGTCTTAAACTGCATCGAAGAACTTCCCTGAAGACACCGGTGAGTTTTCTTGATAAATTATGGCTTAAAATACGAAATATAACTCGAAAGTGTGTCTCCTGTAGCTAGTGTTGATAAGGACACAATATGGGCGGTTAAACGGTTGCCTTTTTATCTTTGCTGGACGAGTGAAAATGTAGGTTAGCAGGTAAAACTAACGGTACGCTACGTTAGCCAGTCTGATGTTGGTCCCTAACCTTGGATTTGGGATATTAACGCGAACTAACTGGAAATAACTGTTGCTATGACTCGCTTTACAACGACTTTAGCTAGATTTAGTGTGTCAGGACATAACATAGTGTGTCACACGAAAGCAGCCGAGATAGCGATGGACGTCTTCTAGTAAGAGTGTAGCTAGTAAAGTAGTTTCTCCATATACTGCATTATATTTCCTAATGACAGTAACATTGACGTTGCATCCGCTTTATACAAACTTGGATTGATGGTATTTTTTATTTGAGAAGATCGTGAGAAAGTGTAAACACTGGATTTCTCGTTGATAGATACAAATAAAACTAATGTAGTCTAACACAGCAGCCCTACAATAACTCTCCATGTAGGTTTCAGTATGTTTTTTAGATTGGTGTGTGTGGTTGGTGGGATATTAAATATTAAAAACAGCTCACCGTAAAATGCAATACAATTCAACAGCTTTGGCTCTAACATGACCATAGGAACACTCTTATGAGGCTAGGTTTAACTGCAGGTCTGTGGTATTATTATGCATTAGTTTGAGGTAGGTGTACTTTATAAATTGTTGGTAATATTATTGGTTATGTTAATATTTTGATAATTGTTGAGCTGGTGATAAGCTAATATATGCATCGTCATCTTCTACCAAGTTCCAGAGGAGGAACAAATAAGGGATTGCATCAGCTGGAGCAGATTAGCCTAGCAATCCACCTCTCATAGTCAAAGTATTTGCTTAGACTGTGAGTCATGCACAGGCATGTGCAGTGTTGAGTAGCCCGATGTTGAAAGCTGTGATCACCACTGACAGAAAAGTGCACTGTAAATGTGGATGTGCATTGGAAATATAAGGTTTTTGTACCAGAATCTACTGTTTCAGAAATAACCAGATCCGTTTGGTGTCTTATTTTGTATCTCTCATCCAGACATAACGCAGGATGGAGCTGCGACCACTTGTAATGTGCTTTGCACTCTGTGTGGTTTACGCCACCAGCAAACCCACTGAGAAGAAGGACCGTGTTCACCACGATGATCCCCTCAGCAACCGAGAGCACGATGACGCAGACAACTTTGACTATGACCATGAAGCCTTTCTGGGACAAGATGAGGCCAAGACCTTCGACCAGCTCACACCAGAGGAGAGCAAGGAGAGGCTCGGGTAAGAAGAATACATGTCTGGGAGATTGTGTTAACCTGATTTTGAATGTCCTCTTACAGCCATAGTGGTAGTAAAACTGTGGTAATGACCTAGTTTCACCTCAAGGAGGAGTGAAGTTCATCTGAGGTGATCTATTAACTGATCCTGTCAGGGAATGAGCTGAATGTTTAATGCCATCTCTCTACAGCATGTTGGTTGAACGTATAGACGAGGATAAGGATGGCTATGTGACAGTTGAGGAGATGAAGAGGTGGATCAAGCATGCACAGAAGAGGTGGATCTATGATGATGTGGACAGACAGTGGAAGAGTCATGACCTCAATGGGGACGAAGTGGTGTCCTGGGAGGAGTACAAAAACGCCACATACGGATACATTCTTGGTACGACAACATGCTAACTTTATTGTACATATTTGATTCATCCCTGAAGTATTACCTGCATAATGTGCAGACATGCTTACAAAATGTACTTTGTGTCTTGCCTCGCAGATGACCCAGATCCTGATGATGGCTTCAGCTACAGGCAGATGATGGCTCGTGATGAGAGGAGATTTAAAATGGCTGACCAAGACAATGACTTGAAAGCAAACAAGGAGGAGTTCACAGCCTTCCTTCACCCGGAGGAGTACGACCACATGAAAGACATTGTAGTGCTGGTGAGTGACAAACGCACACTCACACAAGTGTAAAATAATGTATGGTTTACATCCCTTCTCACTGTCTTGTGTGCTGTTTTCTTTTTCTAGGAAACTATGGAAGACATAGACAAGAATGGAGATGGTTTAATTGATTTAGACGAGTACATAGGTGAGTTCTTGAGCGTGTACTACACACACAGTTGAAAAGAGCCAGAAACAGTCCATATTGGTTTGACACATATTGGTCCATATGTTTGAGGAACTCTTATGAAATTTCACAATGTCTTCGACCAACATTACGTGTACGTGTATAAAGAAGTGTTTCAACATCATCAACACCCTCACTCAGCCTGTTCCTGTCTTTACTCGCTCTAGGTGACATGTACAACCAGGAGGGAGATGCCTCAGAACCCGAGTGGGTGAAGACAGAGAGGGAACAGTTTACTGAATTTAGAGACAAAAACAAAGACGGGAAGATGGACAAGGACGAGACCAGGGACTGGATTCTGCCCAGTGACTACGACCATGCTGATGCTGAGGCCAAACATCTGGTCTATGAGTCAGACTCTGACAAAGTACGAACCGTAAAACTTCAAATTTCCACAGAAAAGCTTTGTTGTAATGAATTTTACTTCCTCTTTAATTCACTAAACACGGGGGGAAATGGAACTGTATGTATGAAAGCTCAAAGTAATTTATAACTCTGTTTATAAAGTATGTACACAAGTCTGTTTGAATGATTGTAGTGCAGGGCTACAAAACACTGAGAACATTTATTTAAGGCTCAATAAGACAAACAAGTGCAGAAAAAGTATGTAAGTCTAAATTTAGACAAATATGTTTTAGAAACTCACTTCAAACTTCTGCTTGTTGTGTGCCTGTAGCTGCTTCACAGTACTGACAGAAAATACAAGGCTCATCATGTTTGCTCTCCCCTTTTCAGGATGGCCGTCTGACCAAGTCAGAAATCGTGGATAAGTACGACCTGTTCGTGGGCAGCCAGGCGACCGACTTCGGAGAAGCTCTGACTCGACACGATGAGTTCTAAACATCCACCTGCCTCCAAAGACTCTGTGTTCATTTTTTGTACCACCTTACTCCCCTGACAGTGGATGGAGTGTTTCACACGAGATTAGCTTGCCTGATCCATCGCCAAGGACAATAATTTATTTAATTTCTTGAATGTGCCCCGTTGTACACACGCTAACGTGCTAAGTAAAGTGTACATGCTCGGCCAGTGTGTTCTCATGCTCAGTTGTCCATAAGATTGGGATATATTGCCAGCCTTTCCTCTGCTTCCACACACTACATTTGCCTCTTCCAGGTCAGGCGAGGGACAAACAGTGTTAGATGACAATGGTTTTTTCTTTGAAAGGATGATTTTATTAAATAGCCATGTTTTGTTACAAAACCCTAATAGGACAAGTGTAGGCTTGCAGTATACAGAATAGTTTGTAATCTTTTTTTTGTTTTTGCAATGCACTGGACCTTGAAGAGTAGAACTGATTTCTAGTCAGTAGAATTTGTTCTACTCTTTTGTCTAATCATGTAATCAGGCCCATTTGTACTTTGTTTGTTTTTTGTCTTTATTGGCCATAATTTGATATTGCTGGTGATGTCTGGAATGGAGTACATATTAAATTCCAGTGACAATGAAGACTATTTGGACTTGTGCAATACAGTTTCATCAGTGGGACTTGCTGTTTGCTATACAGGTCCCCAAAGCATCCATAGAAGCTACTCGAAGGCAGGCTGTGTGTGGATTTAGAGACTGATGGATGCTTTGTCTTCGAAGCTGCCTCCTTTCTTCTCTCTCATCACCTCAATAGTGTGTGTGTGTGTGTGCGTGCGTGTGAATCTGTGTGTGTACATATATTACTTGTATTATTAATGACTGAATCCCCCCTTTTTTTGATGTTATGTTTTGTTTGACTCAGCTGAACTAACTCATTTGTGTGCCAAGCAAAAATATTTGTCCTGTTTTGTAAGCGGTTTTGGAAAAGGAAAAAAAAAACACTTTGCCCTCCTAAATTTGTTATGCTTGTATTCTCACTACCACCATTTATAACCACTGTTGGTAATTTGTATGGTATACTATAATGTATATGAAAATGTTTTTTTACATGCTCACTGCAGTGACCACCCTTTCACTAGTGACTTTACTGTAAATAAGTTGTTGGTCTGCAAACGGAGCACTCTTAACAATCAGGTCCAGTTTTTGTGATTGAGAAGAATGTCTCAATAAAATCAAATAAAGTTGGAGCTTTTAGTTTTCTGGTTTTTTTTTTACTATCACAGTTTTTCCCAGCTTTCCTCCTTTTCAGGAAATGCTCTGTTTCCTGGTTTCTTTCTGGCCGTTGACCCACTATTCTGTTCTGTTCTGTTTTTTTCAGACCCTTTTCCTCTCACCACTTCTTTCGGGTGAATCATTTGCCTCCTGATCTTTCCATAATAAACCAAACATATTATAGCTTGAATCTGCAGACACTCATAGCATCACAGCTGAATAAATGTTTACCTCCCACGACAAAAATCAGCTGGTAATGCTTTCAGTTTGTGTGTGGGTGTGTGTCATCTTGGCAAAATGTGTCGCCTATTGCCGGGTGTTTATGTCTTACTGTGGACAGATTTTTGTCAGTGCTATAGCATCACAACCATGCAGTTCAAATTCAAATGAAGGCTTAACTCAAAAATGGCTGTGGTCCGAGCAAAGGTGCTGAAACTAGGGAGCTAGGAAGTATTAAAGGGGCCATTGCCCTCCCACTTTAAACCCCTGTATTCCCATAACTTCGACTCTTGGGCCAGTACTTTTGTTTATGAGAAAATACTTCCATCATACCCCGACATCAACATACCTGCCAAACATCAACATAGTAGCTTTGTCATTTTATGAGCATGTAAGCATTTTGAGACAAGTATGTAGCTCAAAGTGTCGCAGCGTCTAGCCCCAGGTTGTGCCTCTCATAACTGCTCTACCAATTTAAACTTTTGATCATCAGAACAGAAACCTGTCTGTCTTTATTTCACTTCCTTAACACGATTCATCGAGAATCCTAGAATCAAAGATTTTACAGACACAATTCTTTGTGTATTTATATTGCGTAGGTACTATATGCGCAAAGGGGTTTGAAGAAGTGGGTTAATCTGCAGGAGGTGAAAAGCTGATGTTTGATAACAGACCTACTGAGGCAAGGTGACAGATTGCTACTTGCCACTAAGTACATTAGTCACATGCTGCAGACATTGTTCTTGTCAAACCTACTGAATGCAGCTTTCTCTTCCTTTTCTACCCACAAGGTAAACATTTCAATTTGTCCACTACTTTGGTTTGTAACTAAATGAGTGCTTAATTAAAGCTAGGGTCTACAATGTTGTTCAGAAACACATTTTATTATACTGGGTGAAATGGTCCTTCTGTCCTGAGAGTAGTCAATACATTATGTATTCAGAAAAGGAGCGAAAATAATCAGACCTCTGTGGCAGCTGCATGACTGAGAAAAAGCTGACCAATCAGTGCTATCCGGCCTGAATAGCACGGATTGGTCAGCTTTTTCTCAGTGCCTTCATTGGTCAGATGCCTTCATGTCCCGCCCTCCTCCGCGCGTGCACACGTCCGGTTTCACTGATGCCGGAAATATTCAGCACACTCCTCTGCAGGAATACGGAGTTCATTTGGTTACAATGGCAGAGAAAATGCAGCCACCGTTACTTCTACCAACTCACCCCGCTAAAAAGGCAAGGAAAAGAAAGCCTGAGGCAGAAAAGGGTGCAACGAAAAAGGCTCTGGATAAAGAAAGAAGTCGGACCCGAGTCAACATCGGTCCTGCGTTTGAGCGGTGGAGACAACTGGGGCATGTGAAGGGCCTGAAAAGTGATGCAGAGGTTGCTCTCTTTCTGTTGGACAGGTAAAGATTTTTTTGTCTCGGGGGGATTTGTTATTTTCATGAAATATGTAAGGTTTGCCAACTTCTCACTGTCAAATGCACGTTCAAGTTTGTGGGGGCGTGGCTTTGGACGGAGCACTGACGGGATGGAACTTAGAGGCGATGCCACTTTGAAATCTTGCTAGCTCTCCAGGATTGTAGACCCTAGCTTTAATGGTATTCCCATCAGCCGCAAATGTACTTTGTGTTCAGCGCTATTTAGCAAATGTCATGTTAGCATGCTAACACTCAAAATTAAGATGGGAATTTGCTGTGCCTTTGTGGCTCTTATGTAGGCCAGAGCTAATCATACGACCTACCGTTGTGTTGAGGGTATTTCCACAATCCTCAAAGACTGTAGCCAACAACAATGGTAGTTGGTATCAACCTGTTTAAGAAACATTGCTGAAACTTGAGTCTATACCTTTAGAACAGCCTTGTTCAATAACCTTCTGGGTTTTTCAAACATGGCTGATACTACTGTACTTCACAGATGCTAACACATTAGAGGCACAACCTGGGGTAGCTCTGTGCAACTGAGTTGCTAGCATGTATTGCTTCACACTGGACTAGTCCTGTCCAGATTATTATCCCAATTTTCACCACCCAAAACCTTTACCTAACCCCAACCAGTTCTTATCTTAATCCTAACATAACCATTTTTAGGTGTATAGCTAAACTTAAGCAGTGCCCCTGCCCATAAGTTCACTTTAATAACAACTCTTGGCTCATTGATTCAGTTGGACAATAACTTTACTCATGTTCAAAGAAAAAAAATGAGGCAGCTTGTAGATTAGGCATAACAAAACAATTAACGCTGCAGTACGCTTTGACAGTTTTGAACATGAAGTAGCAGCTATTTAAAGGAAAAGTCTACACGGAACCACACAGTATGCAAAACCGCTGCTGCACTGTGAGTTTTAAACAATCATATCAAATGATGTCACAGCAGGTGTTTTGCACGTTTTACACTGTGATTCCATGTGGATTCATTTTTAGAGAACACAACACACAATTTCATTATTAGTCGTAAACATTTGCAGACAATTTGACTTATTCATTCCGGCTGTTCTATAACTAATCTTCCCTTCAATGGTATATCCTTGAAAAATTGATTCATAGTTTATGCTGATATGTTTAGTCAACTACATGGTGTAAATGGAACAACAGTATATATTATAATTGTGCGTACCTACAGCACAAGCAAACCCGCGCGGCAGTGATGACATGCCCGTTGTCGCCTGTCTGCGTCATCCATCTTCACCGTACCTCCTCCATTCCCTGTCGTTCATCCCATCACTCTCAATGCCTGCGATATAGCAGAGTCATCACTTACTAAATGTTAGAAATATGGGATTACAACGAGCCATCACCCTCAGCAGCTCTTCTTCGTCTGACTCAAGCTCATCCTCACCTTCACTGTTCTTGTCGGCATCTTCATCTCCCAGAAAACCATCATCATCCACTTCCCCTGCCTTGCAGCAGACTTGCATATTTCCTGAGTTTGTTGAGGGCCTTCTGTCCTGAGATGGACTGCTGGCGTCTGAAGCCCCATGTGGGAGTTCTGATTCTTCTGTTTGGTCCAGTGATGTGGAGGGTTCGTCTGCTTCTGCGCTGAGAGTCCTCGATGTTAGCTGTGGCTTTGTTACAGGTGTATCTAGGGGAGATGTATCTATATGTACCAGCTTGGCTTTGAAAGGTGCATGGTCAGGGGTAGTTGGGGGTGTGCCAATCTGTCTGGGAAGGGGTGAGGGCAGTAAAGGGGAATATGGGGGTGTCTTCACACGAGGTTTACAGAAGGGTTTGTCTATTTCTGCTGAGGCAATTCGGGTATGGCTGCATGGAATACTAGATTGAGAGCTGGGGCTGGTGACGGGCTCAGGAGGGTCATTGTTGGTGGTTGTTTGAGTATTTTGTGAATCAGAGCGGGTGAACGGTGGGGTGGTGGTGGCATCATGGGTCGGAGGGCTCGGACTGGTGTTAGGTAGTGCCTTAGTTGAGTCAGGTGATGAACAGGGGTTGTCTTTGGGTGCATCTTGAGCACTTTGTGTGGGGCTCAAGTGTGTAGGGGCTGGCTGAAAGGTGGGTGTACTAGTGGAGCTTTTGGTTGGTGTCGACACATTATTATTGAGGATCACAGGGCTGTGCACAGTTTCAGTGGGGATGAAGCTGGTGTCAGGGGCAGCGGTCGTTCTGGGTGGAACGGGTCCTCGAGAAGCGGGGAGGTCCTGGTGAGTGTAGATGCCAGGGTTGTCTGGTAAAGTGAAGGAGGGATTGTAGGTTCCATATTCTTCGTTGTTGTGGGGCACTTCCTCCATGTGTGGCATGGCGTTACGGTAACTCAACTGAAGAGCAACCACAGTCATCAGGTCAACATTTGGAAAAATTGTATCTCAGAGAGGAGGTGAGTGAAGGATCCTGGTTCAGTGTGACAGGTAAGAACTTCACAGCCTTCTAACAACCAGGAAGTCTAACCTTTACAGAACGAATCAGTGATTATGTGTGTCATTTACTTTCAAGACTGATGAGGTGCCTTACACGTTTAAATATTGTATAAACTTGAGCTTGAACGTAAATTCTCAAAACAAGTCCAGTTTACTTGCTCCAAGCGTGCGACCACATCTTCACACCTTTATCAGAGGACAAGATGTTTTGTGATTAAGAATGTTTTTGTTAAACTGTCTAAAACATTTTCTTCAAGCATTCATTTCATCTTTAGGAGTTTATTAAAGGGGAAGGGACAGGGAATAAAGGGCCACGCGTTCACCCAAAGAACCTGGAACTTTTAGGACAACTTTCCAAGGAACTTAAAGGTTCCTTCAGCCCATTGTTGTCTGCATTTCCAATGCAGTCTATTGAGCCACTGCTATATGAAAAGTGATGGCTTTTTCTCCATGTCATTTTTGCACGCAACTAAGGCCTGGACCCATCAGACATATCTGGCACTGCGGTTCTCACTCCCAGAGTTCCTCTACTTTTGGAAATGACTACCCCCCGAGCATGTACCTTTTGGGGTTGCCGGAATTTAATTTAGACCCTGGTCCCTCAAAGGTTCCTAGTCCTTGGGGAAAGTTCCTGGTGGTGGTGGAAACGCGGTTTAGGACAAGGATAGGATTAATATGAGCTTCAATAGTAAATGACTAACTCACCAGTTGGAACCACCGTAAGCTCTGCAGGAGTAAATACAGAAGAGAATATTTTCAGAAACTTAAACTTCCACAAAAACAAATCTTGGTAAATTAATCTAGATTATAGAGATTAAGGATCTCACCACATTCGGGTGTTTGCCCTGGGCCACACAGCCCCTCTCCAGTGGGTCCCTCTTTCCCTTGCGTTTTTTCTTCAACCACATCACCCCAGACACAATACATCCGAGTAAAGCTGTGAACACCAGGCTCAGAAACAACGCTTTTCCCACAGTGCAGCCTGTCATACGGCCATATGCCAGTGGATTATAAGGGACTGCAGTGTACAGAGACAGACATGCAGAAAGTTTGGTTCAGTCTGCAGGATCATCAGTGATCAGCGATGAATGTGAGCTTGTTAGCATGTGTCCTTACCTGATTGTCCTTCAGATAACACGTCCACCACCACAGTAGCAAAGGTGGCCTCACCCGACTCCTCGTCTATAGCCATTACCTGCAAAGGATTTTGACTTTTTCATTTGTTTTTACATTTTGAATATATAAGGTTTTACATCATTTGTTGTTACTGGCCTTAAATATGAAAAATCACTGATATGATCTCTTGAAATCAAACAAGAAAATCCACTGATTAAGTTTTCACTGAGGCTCACCTCTAGAACATGTTTCTGCTTTGGTTTGAGCTGGTCGGTCCTGGTGATCAGAAAACCATCCTGTGTGATCTGGTAGATGTCGGTGTGATTCGATGTAGGACTGAAGGTGAAGTGAATTTTTGGATTGAACTCCTGTCAATTAATGGGGACAAGGGAGTTGATGGGTAACAATATTAGTCAAATACAGGACTGCTCTGAGCATTTTTGAGCTGTGGTTGTATATGTCGTGTTGAGTACATACATGATTGAAGTCTTGATCTTTTACATGTAACATCAGGGCCTTGTTACCATAGGTAATGACCAGAGAGGCCAAGCTCTTTCCTGCAATTACAAAACCTTGATATTCAGCCCTGTCGAACTCTGGATAAAACTTGTTGACTGCCAGAACTCGGACCAGCACTGTAGCAACAGAGTACTTCCTGGGGTCATCGTCCTGATATGCCTGGTTGCAAGACACAGAGAGATAGTAAGACAGAGCAGTGAGAATTAAATCTTTCAAGCCCAACACTAACTGAATATGTGAGACTTACCATGACCTGGAGCTCCAGTGCTGGAGTTGTGAGACTGTCTGTAATCTCCCGAATCAGTCTCACCTCCCCTGTCTCGCTGTCCATCAGGAAATGCCCATCATCGTCTCCTGGCATGAACAAAAACACAATCACAGATGCATACATGCAAGCACATAACATTTTACATATCAACTTGCACCGGTTTGCATGGTACCTGAGAGAATGGCATAACTGACTGTGGAGTTGAGTCCTCTGTCTCCATCCACTGCATGAATGGGACCAGGAGAGAAGTCCAACACAATGTCCTAAAGTATGACACACATTTGTCAGATTTTTATGACATCTAAAACAGTAACCTGTTTAAGCCCATCGAGGCAATGTGATTGTGATTTTGGGCTATATAAATAAAATTGATTTGATTTGAACCTGGTGAATCAATCTGGATGTTGCAGCTGGACTCTCAGATTTGGATCGAAACGTGTTGAAATTCAAAGCTGTTTTCCAGATTTTTGGAAAAATTGATGTTGTGAAGGTACTTGAGTTTCAAGGGGTTTGTGCATTCATCTGTGGATTGAGTGGTTTGATACTTTTATAGTCCTGCTTTATAATGGAAAATTACCGGATAACTTGCATTTTTCAATTTGGGACCTTTAATGGACATTTCTATATAGAAGTGGTAATATACACATTGAAGGACGGTTTATCAACTGACCTCTTCCCCCTCCGTGACATTGACTGTGTACACAGGGCTGGCGCAGATGGTGCTGGTCTCATCCTGGAAAAGCAGCATGCAGGGCAGGAACTGTGGGTACTGGTCATCTCCATCCAGGACTTTGATGGTGACGTTGGTGCTGGTATTGAAATGCTCAGCTGTGGTCATTTCCTGAGATAATGACAAGTCAAGAATTCTTTTTAGGACATTGTCTTGAACAAGCATGTCTGCTGAAGAAATGGACAGAAGTAAAGTTCATCTTCTCTACATAATAAGCATCCAGAGCATCAAGGATGATAGAAACATAGAAATTAATTTAATTTAGCTGAATGTGGAGACATTTACAGAAATGAAATGTACGTAGCTTACCGAGGCGTGGATGGTGACAGTAAGCATGGTTTTGGTCTCATAGTCGAGAGGTTTGGACAGGATCACCTCTCCACTGTTGGGGAGATCGACTTTGAAGTACTGTGCATCAGGCTGCAGAACAAACACACACACACCCAAAGATGTCAGCAATTATCCAGTGATTCTGTGTGTGAGGGGTTATTTTGTGTAGAAACACTGAGTAGAGTAAAAAAGTTGAACTTACTGATGTCTGGTCAATGGAGTAAATGATCTTGTCATTATCTCCATCTGTTGCCTGGACGGTAAAAACCACAGTGTTCACTGGAGTCAGCTGGAAAAAACACACGTGCAGAAAAACACTTTAGAACATTAATCCTGTGTGTTTTGTGTACATGTGTTGGTGAAACAGTCATACCTCACTGATAATAAGAGAGAGGACAGTGTTGTCTGCAAATGTGGGTAAATTATCATTCTCATTGAGAACCTCCACCATGATCCTGTACACACTCTGCAACAACAGCAACAACAAAAAAATAATTAAAGAAGTCTGAATGTGGGATGACACACTGAAGAGATATTATATAGATGACAGCACAAAGTGTACCTGAAGTGTGTCCTCCTCATGACACGATAACTCGGCTATTAGGACAGGACCCTGAGCCTGAGAGACAGGAGAACAGAGAGTCATTTTTTAAATCCTGAAAACCAAAAGAGCAGACGAGTGGCAAGACAAAACAAAGTAAGAACTTTTCATTTCAAAAGCTCAAAATTTAGCTATTGGCATGCTATTTTTAAAGAATAAACCCAGGCTTAACAACCTTCTTGAATTTATTTTGCATTTATTGTTCACTCTCACTCTCTTCTCTCGTGTAAGTAAGTATAGAAAAATATAATATTGTAACATGCAGTTTCTCTTAATTTGTACACTGCCCAGCCCCCAAAAAAGTCACACATTCGAATATTTTGTTTGACCGCCGTCACAATTTGAGCCCGATCAATTATGGGATTTTCATCTCGGCATATGCTTCGCTATCAGGGTAGAAAGAATCCATTGATGGAAAAACCTATTCACTGTATTCAGATAGTCAGCTGACCTGACCAACCGAAGCAACCTCAGATCATAACACTACACCCACACGCTTGTACAGTGCGGTAAATCTGGCCTCATCAGACCACATGACCTTTTCCCATTGCTCCAGAGTCCAATCTTTATGCTCCCTAGCAAATTGAAGCCTTTTCCTCCAATTAGTCTCACTGAGTAACCAGAGTAAAATCTTTTCCACAATGACAGGATATGTCTTCCAACATGGTTGAAGCTACTCACTGCATCAGTTAGGGTTAAATAACTTCTTGCCAGCCAAAACATATTAATCACTGCAGTGATTATCCAATTGAAGGCTCTTACCTATTTGCTTAGTTACAGTAAATCCAGGTGGTGACTTTGTTTTGGCCAGGCAGTGTATTAGTTATACAAGATCCCCAAGTGGCAGATAAGGCACACTTTATACAACTCTGATTCCCCAAAGGTTAGGTTGCTGTGTGAAACGAAAGTTACATGCCAAGTATATTTGATGAGGATGTAATGCTAAAACTTTGTAGCTGTAGTAACAATCCTTAGTTTATATTAAATAATAAGATAGGATGACGGAAGTTGATTGAGAGACAGACAAGGAAAGAGAGAGAGACTGTTAATCTGGTTGACCCTTTTACAGCTGCCATGATGTAAGACAGCTGGCTGGGAACAGGATGACGGCAAGAGCGATTGTGTCCGGTCCAAGGAAGAGGCTGTAGGGTTCAATCTTACAGTTTGTTCTAAACTTAGTAACCTCCTCATTGCAGCTCCACGCTATCACAAGCGTTCCAACAGCCTCAAGGAAATGGGATTTCATTTCAGGGCATATCTTGACTCATTTACCTCTCGGTCGAGGACCTTGTCAGCTGACGCGTTCAGCCGGAGGTTTCTTTCATCCAACAAGAACCAATGAGCGTCCTGTCCATCCAGCCTCCAGTGAACCCCCTCCATTGTGGTGTCAGCCATGAGTTCAGCGACAACTTCTCCCGGAGGACTGTTTTCTCTGATTGCTGCAAACACGTCCTGACCGTCCAGACATCCACCCCACCCTGACATCCCTGTGTCAGCGCAAACACAAATGCATAATGTAAGAAATGAATTCCTGCCAAGATCTGAACTCTGTTGCGAACAAATGCAGAGCGGTTGTACCTGTGGCTGCGTGCAGACACAGGAGGACCAGCAGTGAGCAGACTAGGGCCTTGGCTTGGAACAAACTCCATTTCAGTTCAACGAGGGCCATTCCTGGGCTCAGTTAGGCCTCAGGAACCAGTTCTTGCTGAGTGAAGAGAGACAAATAACAAACACGGTTAAGTAAACAAAGTCATCCTTTCCCCTCCTACAGTGTGAATAAATGGGCTCAGCCGTGCCTTGATGGCAACATGTCTTAAGAATCATCATTAAGTTAAGACTCTGGTGCATAGATACACTCTGCACTGTCCATTAATTCCTCTAAATCCCCTGTAAGTGGGTTTCTGCATGGCTTTCCCCAGTCTGAGGGAGCAGACCAGCAGAATAGTAGCATGTAATCCCTCTTCTCTTCATGTTTTCCCTTCTCTTTCCTTGTCCATCCCTACACACTGGTACTCCTCTGAGTGGAGACCCACCTGTAAATCTGTTAACAATTGACCTCACGTAGCATAGAGCTTACGATTCATACTCTTCCTGTAGCTGTGGCTTAGCAGAATCTGGGGTCCCATCTTACTGAAACAACTCCTCTGCTGCAAACGTGAGGTAAACCAACACATATAAGCCTTCCATTACACACTCAATTGAGCTTAACTATGAAAAACAGACTTTTGTCAGCTGTCCGACCTGATGTTGTCAAATCCTCTGCAGCTCGTCTGTCAGTCTCCATATCCTCCTGACTTGTGATGGAAGCAGCATCTCTGATTCCCCAAGAGCCTGAAAAGCCACTAAACGCCCCTCAGAACGACAGACTGAGGCTTTTTGGAATAATCAAAGTGACAGCAGTAGATAACACCGGCAAAACACACACACTCAAGCACACGCTGATCCACCCCTACATACATTAAAAAGCAGACAGCAGCTTATGGTTTGTATCCAAGGATAAATGTCAGCTCAGAGGCTAAAGCCTGAAGGCGGGACTTACCTGGTCAGGGACAAAGACCGAGCCAATCAGCTTAGATACTGGGCGGTGAGGTGAGAGACACAGGTCACAAGTGAATTTAAGAGATTTGTCTGGTACAAGACACTTAACCTTTGTAAACACTTTGACATGCAATCAAAGCTCAGCAGCCAGAGCGTCCGTAGAGCTCGTTCAAGCTGTAGCTTCTGTATTTAAGAGCATAACAGGAAATCACATTTACTGTAGTAAAATAGGTATCATACTTAAATGTGAATGTATAGGTTAGAAGCTGCCTGAGCATGTACCTTAGCCACACAGCTTGCGCCTCTTGGATTTGTTCAATCACCTAATGAGGCCTGACAAGGGATTAGCTATCAAACATCAGCTGTTCACCTTCTGAAGATTAACCCACATCCTTTCCCCACTTGTCCCAGCATGCACACACACAGAGAGAGAGAGAGAGAGAGAGAGAGACTCCTGCGATGAAAGCTATCGTCTGGCTCCATGAGAAATGTTTTGGTTAGAGCGGCCTTGTGAGTGGTTTCCATTGTGAGATAAAAGCAGGGGGGAGCAGAAGTGTGTGGAGACTAAAGTTTGCCTCAGGGGGAAAGGGTGAACACTGCACCATCTGTGTCCCTGACAGAGAGGGAACACAGAGGACGAGCAGCTCTCAGATCAGATAAATGTTTCAAGATGGTATTTCGAGCTGAAATAATGGCATGAATTGAGAGGAGGACACAAACCATGTGTGTTGTCGCAACAAGCTAAAGTTAACAATAGCTGAGCGGATTAACAGATGAGCAGACTTGTTGAGTTTCCTGCTCTGACTGGATGTGACCACTGGATGTCAGCAGAGATGTGGTTTAAAAAAAGACTCAACTTTGCTGTTTTATACTTGCTGTGAAGAATTTAGAGATGTGAGCACTTATCAAACTCTCACACTTGATGCATATGGAATTAAAGAACACAAGATTTTTTCAGCGCATTTTGTTTCCACTGTGTGTAGTTACGTGTGTGAATATGTTTGGGCAAAGCATGCATGACCTTTAAAATAAATCAAGGCTGTATTAATACATTAAATGATTAAACACTGCAAAATCAAATGTTGCATTAATGTTATTAGACCATAGAAATTCAGTACTATGCAGCATGTACAGCGGCACTGCTCTAAGGATGTCAAAATCAGTCCGTCAGTCAGTCCACACTGAAATATCTGTCACGCTTCTGTTTCATTTTTTTTTTAGGTCACTTCCTGTTTTATTTTGTAGTCCATGTGTTCCTTGTCTTGTCCTTCCTGTCACTGTTCAGTTTGATTACCTGCACCTGTCCTCTTGTGTCTCACCTGTGTCTTGTTCCCTCGTTTGTGTCTTGTCATTTAAGTCCTGTTTTTTTGCTCAGTCCTCGTCTGCTCATTGCATGTGTTTGTTCTATGTAGTGAGTGCCTGTTTGCTTGTTTTTGTCTTGTCTTGCCACGCCACGTTCTTGACGCCTTGGTTTTTGGATCTTTGGAGAATTCAAATATTTTTGAATCCCTGCAACCACAGTCTGCTGTCTATGCATCTGAGACATTTGTGGTTTTGAGCGAAGTGTTTCCACGACTGTTGGATTGAATACCATGGAATTAAGGCTAAAACGTTAATGTCCCCCTCAGGATGAACTTTAACTTTGGTGCTCATCTCTCACCATCATCAGGTCAACATTTAAAATTTGTCCAGTACTTTGCTTTGTGGCTAAATAACTGAATGGCTAAATAACTGAACTACACATAATGACATTCCCTGAAGATGGTAGATGCTGAACATGGAAAACATTATATCTGCTTAGCATCACCATGTCGGCGCGTGCATGTTGATGCTAGCATTTAGCTCAAGCACCCATGGGCCTCCAGCTTCACTGAACAGCATTTGCACGGCAGAAGACAGTAGGCATTATGAGGGGGGATGCCATCGAAATGACTTTTTTGACCTGCCTTCCCCTCTCTCCATTTCCACACTCAGAAAACAGTCAATGATTGATAAAATAGTAATAATATGACAAATCTACCTCTGGAGCTAAATATTTCAGGGGCAGACTAGTGAGCCACAGACACATGTTTATTCTGTATCAGTGTTTAGTGTGTTAGTGTTAAGTTGGGCCAGAGTTTGAGCAATTAACAAATTGTTTACTGGCTGTAGTGTCCTATTCTTGTTCTAAGTAGCAGACTATTTGTCCAGCACACTGACCCAAAAGCATCTGGGTGTAACGCTTATGTACGTCTTCCACAGAAGAGAAAGGCCCTCTGGGTACAAAGTGGGTGTGAGTAGCAACATTTTGTTCCTGTCAGTGTTCATCTGCAAGGCATTTTTGACTTGTGAAATTTTTTTTCATAAAGCTTAAAACTACTTTAAATGTTAAATCCCCCTTGTCGCATTCTTCTAGTCTCCACTGATTTATCATAGTCTTCAATCAGCCCTCTCTTGGCTCTGGAGGGGCCATGCCATCCAGAGGGAGTGTTTGTTGGAAAAACCACTGGAGCGAAGAGGGCAAGTCTTGCGGGAAAACCTTTTAATTGCGATTATTACAGGCAATGCGGCATGAGTCATGGACAGAGGCTGTGAAAATCTCAGTTCGGATGTGTGTCTCGTTCTCCTGGATCCCCAACAGATATCATTTCCAACTTTACTGAAAAACAATCTGGCACCAGAGTGGCGATGGGCTCTCCAGTCTGCTACATCCATTAGCAAACACCTGGGTGTCCTTTCATCACACCAAAAAAACACTCCACAAAGGGGAATGTGTGTTTTCTATGCAAGTCTCAGAGCTGTTGTCTGTGAGGGGGTGCACTCATGGAAAAACTCTGAACTAATAAACACAGCAGAGAGGAGAAGGGCAACAACATGAGGGGAAAGCCAAGAGTTGTGGAGACAGATGTGGGGGGGGGGGGGATCGGGCACAGTGGGATGCACTCTGGGATTGTTTCCAAAGCAGTGAAACATGACTACTTGTGTTTACCCCCGCCCTCTCTTTCTGTCTCTGTACACACACATACATTTTTTGGCTGCCTCAGCAGCAGCATGGCTCCCATCCAGTCTCCAGACCAGGTTTTAGCTGATTACCAAAACGGGGGTCTTTGGGAATCAACGCCACTGAGCAGTGCTGGGAGGAGAGATTTTTTTTTTTTCCCCCTCTGACAAAATGAGGGGAAACATCGGGAGAAAAGAGTCCACTCTCAGCTATCCTTCTGGGACTGGACACTGAACGAGCCAGAGACAATAGCCGGTGTCCTCACGCGCACTGCACACCTGAACTTTTCTGCGCGCCCGCCTTCTTTATCTCCCTCTCATCAGAGATACCAGGCATCAGCAAGGATAGTAATAATCATCAACCTTTTTCCTTCGTGATTCAGGAGTGAAAGTGTGCTGCAGACATGGCCCCAGGGGGAAATGTAAGTGTGTGACTGCAGAGAAGTGACGCCCTGCCTGCATCCAGATGTTTCATGTTTCCCCTGCGCGCTCTTTGGAAAGGGTCCTGCTCGCAGAGGAACAGGGGGATCTTAAACACACAGTTCAAGCTCCATGTCACCAGATCGGGTTTAAAAGGACGCTGAATAACATGTTTACTGTGTAAAGGTGTTTGGAATTGAATCCAGGCTGTCCATTTTTTTGTGTGTGTGTCTGGAGAATGGAGAGACTGAGGACGCTCATGTTGCTGGAGGTACATCTGCTCTGGGTCTTTGCGCTGTCGGTGCAGGGGCACCCCAGTCCAAATCAAGACAATGGTGAGATTGCAATCATTTGCTTGGATCTCTGGTCACATTTATGTAGTTCTGTTTATTTCTCATGTTGATTTTATATGGAGATTATACTTGTGAACAACAGTCATCAGTGGGGAAAGTATGCAGGAGATATTTTATTTTGGTAAAAGTAGCAAAACTACAGTGTGAAAGTATATTTCAGAAATCAAATTAAAGTTATGTCACAGACAGTGTTGATATTGCATTATTATTAATAATTAAAGGTGCAGTATGAAAGAATTTGCCACCCCTCAAATTCATACTCCAGACCAACAGGGGGCAGCATATCACCAGAGTTAACGCTAACTGCTGCTTACTGTAGCTGCTATAAGCTAGTTAGCTCAGTTAGCCATGTAGCTAGTGGTCCAGACTGGGCGCTCGGAGTGGTATCACGAGTGAGGATGTGCTACGGCTAGCTGGTTAGCATGCTAACTTCAGCATGCAACACAATATACGCTGTAGATGTCTTTGACTTTACATTAAAACTCTTATTTTTCCACATTCTGTTGGTGATTTGAGTTAATTAGCTGCATGTTTTAAACTCAAATTCCTACATATTGCACCTTTAATTAGGCAAAGGTGAAATGTTATTTATTGCCGTTCAAGGAGGAGATTATCTAAACTATATCATTTGGTGGTTCAATCTACAACAATGCATTCAAATTTTAGAAGATGATCACCTTTTTTATGCAAAAGGTTTGCTTTATTTGCATCGTAACTGTAGCTGTCAAAAATAGGCCCAATATTTTTCATTTTCTCTACATAAATGTAGTTCAGTGTTTCCCTCTGAAACTCAGTTGAATAGAAGTAGAAAGTTCATTGTACACCTACTTGTGTACGTGCAGTGACCTACTTATCAAACCAAAACAAGATTTCTTGTAAAGTTTGAAGAGCTATCTCCAAATTTAAAGGGTCGTAACAGCCTGAGATAAGAGGCAGATGGGTCGGGCTGTGTCATGCGGGCCTGTTGGTGTTTGAGGTCGGTGAGTCAGCCATGTGTGACCGGCTGATGAATGGCTTCATTCTGATTCCCTCTCAAAGACTCACACTCATCACAGCCCAGAAACCTGAGTGCAGTCGTCCATTACACAGAGTACGACCTCATGTAGCATGTATGTGTCTCATGTGGGACTCTCTGTTTTATCTCCCTCCCAGTGATTGACCTCCTGGCAGCTCTGAACATGTCCCACCACATAAGCGGTGTGTCCAGACTGCAGAGTGCCGGCAGTGTGTCTTACAGAATACGTCCCAGAGCCCCGTACCTGAGTCTTCCTCGTGAATATTCCAACTTCCTATACTCCAACCTTCAGGCTGGCATGGGGGTGCATTTGGTGGGGCACCAGGCGTCGAGCTCCAGCGCCACTCTTTTCTCTCTCTCCTCTGGGTCCTCCCCCATTCTCCAAATCATCTCCTCCACCCTCAATAACACCCTGCGGTTGGACTACCAGGCCGGGGGAGGAGGAGGGCAGGGCCTCGCCAGCTTTCACTTCCCGAGGAGAAACCCCTTCTCCCGGGAGGAGTGGGCACAGCTGGCTGTGAGCCTGGAGACTGATAGAGTGGCATTTTTTGTAGACTGTCAAGAAGCCGTGGTTGTGCCGATAAAAAGTGAGGAGAGAATCAACCTGGAGCTGCCTCAGGATGTTGCTGTCACCCTCGCCAGCACACCAGGGAAGAAGGACAGCAAATTTAGTGTGAGTTTCTCATACGTACTGGACGTAACGTAATTGTAGCCACTTGCAGTTTTGCATAATCACAAACTCATCAAAAACACAACTAAACAGTCTTTGGAACGACAGCAAAATGGGAACTACTCCACATAACTTTCCATATTTTCTGCATCCATTTAATGTTCCCTCTGTATATACAGTAACATTTTGTATGTGATCATTTCTGTGTTTCTTTATGAATGAAGGGATATCTGAAGACGGCTGAGATTTCAATGAAAGCATATCATAAACGGCCGTGGCTCTGTGACAATGTTACAGGTAAATTAAAAGTATCTACATAATTTTCTTTGTTTGCAGGGACAAAAATAAGTAAATAATGTGTCTATGCATTACATTTAAGCACAGAAACAGGATATATGTGTTTGAAGATGCAAACTTTTAGAGTAAACATTTCTAATCTCACTCCAGAGGTGTGATTGATTTCCCTTTTTCTGAGATACTATATATATCAGTTTGTTGTACTGAATATGATTCTAAGTGACAAATTCTTCATAAATCAGTTTGTAACAGCATGCTGAGGCTCGTTGGTTGCAGCGTCAATCCCTCTTTCTTTTTGCTCCATTCTTTCTCGAAATGACTCACATAATAACAATAATTTTGAGTTTCTGAGCTGTATTTTGCAACTCTGTGTACAGATCCATGCAGCAGATTACTCCTCTTTTTTCTCACAGTGAGTTAGAGCTGTTAAGTGTCGGGACCACCATGGTTTTTGTGCATTAGATCATATCTTTAAGCCCTCAGGCAGAAAGTCTCCTGAAGAGTTTGTTTATTATTCCTCAGTGTGGGTCTTAATTTTGACAGCATTTTCTCAGGATGTTTGTTTAGGCTCCGAATTTGTTCCCTTATTCATTGAAGAATTATTGAGGAATGTCTTCTCCCACCGACTGCTTTTTTCTCCTTCTAGATGCTCTGCCGTCGTCTCACTACACAGATTCCCGGACCGACAGCAGTCGAATGCTCCAGCAGGATAGTAAACGTCAAACAAGCCACAGGCCAACAGACCAAACCAACCATTATCTCCATGAAGTCCAGGGTGACCAGCTGCAGAGAGGTGTGGTGCTGGGGCCCCCAGGATCTCCTCAAGGGGTAAAGTCTGTTTCTCAGGCACAGACAGATGACAGGATGAAGAAGCTGGAAAAGAGGCTGGAGGAGCTGGCTCGTATGCTGGACATGGTCAAAACTCAGGTACATATTGCATGTCAAAAGTACAAATTTACAAGATAAAATAAGAATATCGAGTAGTATGACATGGTGTGATATGGTGGTGCTCTTATTGATTTTTGTTTTTCTGCAGAATGCAGACCTACAGTCACGTGTGCATTACCTGGAGGGATGTGAGTGTGTGAGGCAGCGATGTGTGTGGGAGGGCCGTGAAGTGGAGGACGGCCAGCGTTGGCAGGTTGACCTCAACACCGTGTGTACGTGCGCATCTGGAAAGGTCACATGTCAAGCTAACATCAAAGGTAAAGGTGTCTCCGCTGCTGACAGCTCTCTCTTTCTCTCACTCATTCCTTCGATCATTTGCTTTCTCTGTTTGACTTGGTCGCACACAGACAAAAACACACAAAAACAACCTTTTATTTTAACCGAACACTAACACACATTCAACTGCTTTTAAGTAGCTAGTGTGCAGATGGCCGTCCCTCTGTCAGACCCCTGTCTGTCTAACCCCTGTCGAAATGGAGGCGTATGTTTCGTCTTGACCTCTGATCCTGCTGGGTTTCACTGCTCCTGTCCGCCCAACACCAAAGGACCAGTGTGTCACAGACAGCTGAGACAGGTATTATCAGGCCAGGATAAGTGGAGTAGAGTAGATTCTTTTACAAAACAACAAAATGTCCGTGTTGGTGTCAGTCATTCTGTCCATGATGTAAAAATATATAAATTCCAGACTTTTTAAAGCCATGTTTGGCGATGGCAACGTCAGTCAGTCATTCAAAAACGTATGTCCAAATATCTCAACAACTACTGAATGAATTGCAATTAACATTTGTACCCAGAGAACGATTTGTAATAACTCTGGACCCTGTTAGCCTTTTATCTAGTGCCTTCATTAGGTCATAGCTGTATGTTGTGTTTTGTGCTAATCAGCAAATGTTAGCATGCTAACATGCTAAACTAAGATGGAGAACATGTCAGACATTACAGTAATACCTGCTATATATCAGCATGTTATCGATAGCCACATTTTCACCCAAAGGACCCAGAACTGTTAGTCCCAGGAGCTAAGAGGTTCCCCCTCAGCCAGATTCCATTGCGTTCTAAAGACCTGTGAAGATTAGGCAAATTAGCCAAAACCAAACTGGCTTGCGGGTGCAGATTTTTCAAAATGGTGGCTGAAATAAAATTCTCCAAGTACTCCACCAATCAAATGTCAATAATGTCCCTGGAACTTAATGAAGATGCAGCTATTGTCATTTTGAGCATGTTAGCATGTCAACATTATTATGCTTATTTAGCTCAAGGCACTGTGCCCAAGTGGAGCCTCACAGAGCAGCTAGCATGGCTGTAGATTGTTAGTGTGATATGTTTGAGCATGTGACCTTGAGTGCTTTTCCCAAATTACTACTGGAGGTGGTTCGGTTTTAGTTAGAAGATTTGCTTATTGTATGTTTGATTACCCGGCAGGTCTCCAGAGCTTTTCAAATGCTTGAGGTGGGTCACAATCTCAAATGAAAGACAGGTTTGAAACCCCCTTCTGTAGTTTTCTTATAGCTTCTTATAGTTTTAGCATTTTCTTTTAAGTCATTTTGTTTGTTTTTTTCCTTTGTTCCTTCCAACATTTTACAAGGCAAGGTGCTATCACAGTAGTGACTTTGACATTTTGGGAAAAACACCAATTACATTTGCAAGGAAGATACGAAGATACCTTCTCATAAATGCTGTTTGGCTGATTTCTTTTATCAGGCTGAGTGAGGCTAGTTGTTTTGCCCTGTTTCCAATCTTTGTGCTAAGCTGATTTTAACATCTCCTGGCTGTAGCTTCATATTTAAGAGACAGATATGAGAGAGGTATCTTTTCATCTAACTCTCAGGAAGAAAGCGAATGACTGTGTATCTCAAAATGTCGAACCAGGGTTGAATGTAACTGATCCAAATCATAGATCACTTGCCAGTGTCTGTATGTCAGTGGTTTAGCTGTAGAACATTGCCTTGCCTGCTGCATTGGGTGAGCCCAATAGTAGTGCTTTGCTTTACTTTTGTCCTTCATAACTTTTTGGCTATGGGCATTGCAGTGGGGTTTAAGGCTGGGTAAGAGGCCCTGTGTCCCCCCTCCCCACTTCTAGGCATGTTGGGTACCCAAACCAGAGAACAACTGTGAAGGCGTGCAGCCATTTCAACGCCACTGGGCCTTTAATCCTACTTCTGGCCTCTGTGAGGACTTCCTCTACTGCACTGGAAACAGCAGCAACAACTTCCCTTCCTTTAATGCCTGTAGGGACCAGTGCATGTTGGGTGCATGCTGCCTCCGTAAACCAAGACTGTCTTCTGGCCGCCAGCATTACATTCAACACGGATACAACATCTCCTCTGTGAACTGGACTCTCTCGGGATACGACCAGCATAATTTGGAAGATGAAATATGGTACAGCATTATAGAGTTCAACCGTACTGAGCTGGACGATCTTACAGGAAACCATACAAAGGTAGACTGCCACGAGGATCCGGATTTCACTTTCACCTGTGATTACCTCACCATAACACAGTGCCAAACTTTGGTGAGGGACCAAGCTGGAGAGGCACAAGTAATGAGCTTCTCTCCCGGAGTGAAGTGCTCTGACGTGAAATGTGGTGGAGGTTGTGGATGTTTCTTTCAACACAAGCTCCGGAGATATGGGGAAAGGTTCAGGCAAGGCTGTGAAGAGTGCATATGCACACATAGTGGCAGAGTTGACTGCGTGTGCAGACACCTGACCCAGCGTAAAGAGATTAGAGACCTGACGCCAAGAGAGATGAGGTTGTACCAACGGGCTGTGAGGAAACTCTACGCAAGGCCAGGTAAGACTGTAAATATAGGTGCTTTTGTTCCTGATCTTGCTTACCTTTTCAAAATTCCAAGTATACCTTTGTTTCTTATTGGTTTACTTGTGTTTGTGTGTGTATTCATGTGGATTTAGCTCTTTGGAAGGGCTTTGCACTACTGAGAGCGGAGTTCTCCCCTCTTGCCGGTGATCATGCCTTCTTCCTCCCCTGGCACCGCTACTTTCTGCGACTAGTGGAGCGTGAGCTACAGTCCATGTCATCATGCAAACTAACACTTCCATATTTTGAATGGACAGTGGACTCTGGGTCAATGAAGTTCTCGGCTGCCTGGCAGGCTGGATTGTTCGGAGGAGACGGTGAGCCCGACTCTGGCTGCGTCCCACATCACCCTTTCCAAGGCTTGACATACCGCTTCCACTGGTCCCCTTGTCTCAGACGGCGCTTCAACTCTTCGGTTTGTCAAACAACTTGCAATGATGGTGTTTTGAGCTGTATTACTGGTACCGGGTTTGTCTAACTGATAACCATTTATCCCTTTAGGTGTGGCTGCCAGACGCAGTGACCCTACAGAGGACTATAAACCAGGCGGACTTCAAAGTGTTCTCCCAGTCTCTGCAGACCTTTTCAGGCCTCTTTAGGCTCTGGGTGGGGGGCCACATGGCGTCACCTCTAGCTTCTTACGACCCTTTATACCTGTCACACATGGCATTCATGGACAAACTGTGGGCACAGTGGCAAGAGAAACATCAGCATGGATCAATAAGACAAACTTCCAGCGAAAATCATGCTCAGAGCAAGATCCTTTACCCTGCTGAACAGAGGCATGTCAAGATGAAGCCTTTTGATGTCACCCCTGATGATGTGATTTCTTCCCAGCAGCAGATGTGTGTTGTTTATGTGCCCATAACCATTGGTGCACCTTGTAATATCACATTGTTACATACACACCCACAAGGAAGTCGGGGTAGGTTTGACAAATACAAATCAAACGATGATGGTTTTGTCATTGGTGGCTTTGACAGCAGTGATTATGACCAGCATGGATATGATCGTGAAGGCTATGACCGGAGCGGTTGGGACAGGTGGGGCTATGACAAAGATGGCTTCAACCGGGACTTCATTGATAGGGATGGATATGACGTATCTGGTTTCAACCGTTATGGCTTCAACCGTTCTAATGTCACCTGGTTTGGCATGCGTAAGGATGGGGTTTTTGAAAATGGGAAGAAGAATGGAAATGAGAACAGTGATCAGACACACAGAGACAAGATAATGTCGGAGCTCTTCAGTGACACAGGCTACAGTATCACTGGGTTTGATCCGTTTGGTTTAGATCGCAGTGGGTTTGACGCATTTGGCTTTCGAACAGACGGTTACGACAAGGACAGGTGCAACTGGTTCTTCAACGGGCCGCACTACCTGCGGTTCTACTTCCACACGCAGCAACAATTGGCGTCATCCAGTGACAGAGCTTTAAGCCGCATCCCCCGTATCTGCCCTCCTATCACCTCCTTGCTCCAGAGCTGGGCCATCCAGGACTGGATGACTTTTGATCCAGACAAAAGCTTTGCTCTGGATGGTCAACTACAGCAGGAATGGACGGAACAATATATGCCAGAAAGTGATGATACTGTTAAGGCAGCTACTAAAAATAGGAGCAAAACATGGCTGCCAATCACACCAGATCACAGGTATGAGCATCACAAGAAAACATGACCCCTCCCTTTGGCAAACACACCACTTGCTAGGCTGTAAATGATTCATTTTCTATTTCAATCCATTAAAATAATAGTTTCAATAACTTTGATGTTAAAACAAGGCCATGACCTTGCAGATCCACACTTTATTGTACAGCTACAGCAGCCAGTTAAACAGATGTTCTCAAGTTTCCAAAGTCAGAGCCACATGATCAGTTCTCCCCACAACTTTAGCATCCAAATTCCAACCTTAAGCAAATCTCAGTAAAGGTTTTTGAAACTAAATTATTTTGGTAGAAACAGAACTTGAGATGTATCAGCTTGCTTTATAGGGATAATATGTCAATGGTTATATCTTGAAAAGTAAGTTACATCTTTTCCAATTCCAACCAATGTTGTGATCCCCTTTCCCTCAAAACTTAGGTTTTGTTTCAAGCTCCACTGGTTCAGCGGCTGTCCCCTTGGTTCTGCACCTATCACCTGTCCCGACCTCTGCCGTCAGGCCCACTGCCATGTTTACCCTGATGCTGTCTGTCATATGCACAACTGCGGTTCCTGTTTCACAGAGTGGCGGGATCCAGCTACGGGAAACCATGTGATATGCCATGGCTGGTAAAAACTGGATTTTTTCCCAGAAAAATGCAGGAACAAAGTACCTTTCACAGCTTTTTCACCGCAGTGAGAAAAGATTGAACTATCAGTTGGTACCGATGTGCCAGCGTCATCTCTGTGAGTGCAGAGAAACAGAAAAAACTCGAAGACTGATTGATGGATGACTGCGAAAGATATGTTTTGAAATATTTTTTCATCTTTCCAAGATTATCCATTTGTTCCACCACATTTACATTTTGACATGAACCTTGTACAATGTACTCTATCTCGTCTTTATATGATGTGAAAGCAGCACATTGTTTTGGTTTTTAGCGTCCAACAACTCTCCAGGCTCGCTCTTACCTCTCGCATTAAAGAATGAATTATGATATGGCCAGAGTTTGGGTTTAAAAGTTTAAAAAAATTAACAATACAAGCAGAGTGTGATAAAACAACAACATTGTCATTGATGTACTGTGTTTTCAGAGATGGCTCCTGAAGTTAGCTTGCTAACCAGGTTCCCCCTGGCCTGTTCTGTATGTATATCACTGGCTCCGTGGTTGCTAATTTGCTAATGGTAGCCAGCTAGAGCAAAGGACAACAACCAAAGAGCAGCAGTTGTTGGTCACACTGGTGATATGCTGCCCCTTCTGTTTTTGGAGCTTCCTTGAATACTGCCCATATTCTACAAATTGAACCTTTAACCCTGTTTCCTAGTGCAGCAATTAGCTGTTAATGAGCCAGATATTCCCCTCAGGAGTTGGTAGAGACCAAAAACAGAGCTAAAGGAGACTGAACGTTGGACTCAGATTCTTCTGAGGGAAGAAACATGACTGTAAATTAATGCTAATGCTGCTTGTGATTGCTGGATGTGCAAAGAGACAACTGTTTGCTATGACATTTAATATATCAACTTTATAAGGGGATCATTTGTTAATGTTTTGTTTACAGCTTTCCACCAAGAGTCCAAAAAACAGTTAATGCAGTTGAAGCATCATCGTCGTAGTTTTATGTCTTTTTGCCAATGCATTTTGTGTTACTAACATTTGCCAAAGCATTTCTGTAAGTTTTAGGTGATAATATAGTTGTTAGCAACTTCCTAGGTGGTGCAATTGTGGCGCCTGTGTTCAAGCGGCTGTCATAGAAGAGTGAACTACAAACATGTGGGACTTTAATTGAGGTTGGACTGGCCTCATGAAGGATTCTCTGTCTTTCCCTCAGAGTTATGTAAACTTCTGTTCTGTGCTGCTTATTGTGCGCATTTCTTGCCAACAATGTAATACACATGTGCACAAACAACCCACTGTCTGCTCTCTCACCCCCTTTGACTATTCTCCGTCACTGTCTCTGCCTTTTCATCCATCTTGCCCTTAATTGTTTCTGCATGTAGGCCTGAAGACTCCAATGGCACCCAGTTGATACACACTCGCAGACTCACACTCCCACACACACACACTTTGATCTCATGCATGCTTGGCTTGCTGGAGGAAATGCCTTTTGGCTGCTGGCGCAGTAGGCAGCCTCACTAGCTTCTCTCACACTCTGTGATTACTCCCGACTCTCACACACAGACATTGTCTCTGTCCTTTGGCGAGTCATCATTAAAATAATTATCTGCTGAGACGTCCTGGCTAAGCAGAAATAATATTTGATGAGGTGCTTGAAAGCCTTTGATGAAAAAAATTGACATTGACCTCCAGTGTTCGGTATGCGCTATACTGTAAACAGCTTTGTTTTTCATCAGAATAACTTAAAAAGCCGTAGAATGGGGTATGGTTTGGAGGGAATCCTCCAGAAAACTTCTACCCCATTCAGTTTTTTCCCTGTTTCTCCAACAGTAACTCTCTTTCAGCGTTAATAGACTTGCTGGTGGTAGTGTTTAACTGCTGGAAGGCTGCAGGCACTTCTGGTTATTGTTACGGCCCATAAAACATAGTGTGTATGAGAGAGCAAGCACGTGTATATTACATCAGAACCATGCTGTTCTGTCATTACTGGAGGGAGAGCAGAGCCAGATGTTCCCCAGTGACCTAGAGTCGACACAAGGTGAAGAAAATCTGGATTCATAGACAGAAAGGGACCAGCTATACTGTTCAAACTTTATTCCACATTCATCTTTTCTGACTTGGGATATACAGACACACTTCCACAAGCTCTAAAAAATGTGTGTGCACTTAAACGTGTGTCTCGTCTTCAGGGTGTGAGCTGGATGGCACGGTTCATAATGTGTCCTACAGCAATGTTGATGGATGTCAGACATGTACGTGTAAGGTGAGTATTTGAAAAACGCTTGCACCAACACAAACATTTGTCAGACCTGAGCTTCAATCTTCCTAATTTTTCTCGCACTGTGTCCCTTCGCTGCCAACAGGGGGGTAACAGGGAATGCTATCCTCTACCCTGCCCTTCACTGGACTGCACCCAGAAGGAGACTGCACCCGAAGGCTGCTGCCCACGGTGCCGAGGTAAGAGCACAGGAGAAAAGTCTCTACACAACAACTTTGTTCGAGAAATTAACTTGGATTGTTGCAGTGTATCCATCATCAACATCACAAATATTACCAGAGCACAGGATGCATATAGGGGCTCTGGGGCCCTATCGATGGAGCCATACTAAGGCCAAACAAAAAAACAAAAAACTGGATCTAGATATCGAATGCAAAGAGTTTTTAGCTGCAATGCCGCAAGTGGCCACTGGGCAAAATTGGTAGCAAGGTTGCGCAGCACGATAGTATCCAGGTCTGCAGTACATTTGTGTTTGTTACACAGAACCATCTGGAAAGGTACTGCTAGAAACAGTTTGGAGAAGGCATCTTTATTAAGACCTGGATATGACGGCGCTGCTCACGCTAGCTTCTGCCCAGTGACCGCTTGCAGTATTGCAGCTAAAAATTCCCTTCCAGTGGACTGAAAGGCACCATTGTTCCATTTGGTATCTATTATTCTTGATATTAATAGAATGTGTTTAGGGTGATGTTAGTCCATTTGTCCATACGCTGACTGATTTGGTTATAAATTAAAGTGGTGTAAAGTTTGAACCCACATAAAGAGGCATTTTTCTATGTTTTCTGGCGTTGAATTAACATTTAACCTCTGATGTCAAATGTGTTTGCAGGCTGTGTCCACTCTGGTGTCCAGTATGATCACGGAGCCAAGTGGAGCCCAGTAGAGAACCCCTGTGACGTCTGCTACTGTCTGGTGGGTCTGATACTGACTGAGGTCAAACATTACATCTTTTCTATCACCTTCATCTGCATTAATATGGTTCTCTCCTCTCACCAGGAGGGTCAGGTTCGCTGTGAGAGGGAGCGGTGTAACCCCCCGTGTAAAAACCCAGCTGCTCCTCCCCCTAATACCTGCTGTCCCGTCTGTCAAGGTGAGTTTCTTTAGTTCACTGTGTGTGGGTTCAGTGAACTGCAGTGACACAGTGTGTGTTTGTGCGCGTGCGTCTTGTAGGTTGCGGTGTGAACGGTCATGACTTCCCTAACGGAAGTGTGATCCCGACTGGAGACCGGTGTCAGGAGTGTGCATGTGTGGTACGTCATTTGACATCATTTTCACCATAAAAGCTTTTTTTTCTGTTTATAAATCATTTGGAGATTGTTTTAAAGTTTATCTTTAGTATGTATGTTCTCCTCCAGAATGGCAATGTGGCTTGTTCACCCCTCCCCTGTCCTGCCTTGTCTTGTCCAAACCCTGTGCATCGTGCTGGAGACTGTTGCCCACGGTAACCATCCCTCATAACCTCATTCATTTCAGTTTCACACCTGCATCAGTCCACCTTTTTCAACTCCTTCTTTGAACACAGAGGTGGTCTAGGTATATGATAACATGAGGTCTTTGGAGGTTTTTCAAGACAGCTGAAATATTTCCAAGAATTTTCAATCCTGTAGGTGCAAGCAGTGTGAATATGAGTCCAAAGTGTTTGCGGATGGACAGAAGTTCCCCTCCAGGAGAGACCCCTGCCTGCAGTGCCGCTGTGCTGTGAGTTCAGTCCGAGTGTGTTTTGTCTGATGTGATGTTCGTGTGACTGGACTCGTGCTGTGTTGGCAGGCATTCAAAGAAAACCTGTCAAAACCTATTGAACTTTCAGACGGCAATTTGAATGCCGTCTGATAATCTGATAATAGGATTAAGCGCGACAATGAAATGTTTTTGTCCTGAAAATGTAGTTTATAGCGTAGCATAACAAATCCAGGGTTTCTTCTTCAAATTGAGGCTAATAATCTTTGTGAAATACACATATTATAGACAAACAATCTTGACACGGATCGTATATGTTGTTGTTAAAGAAGACCTATTCAGCTTTTTTTGTCAAATTCATGAAAGTCTGCATCAACAGAGGCTCCTCTCGCCTACAGAAAACACTGCTATTGAAACGTCTTCTTTCGTACACCGGGACTAATCTCTATGAACAGATATCTTCATATGAATGCATATCAACTTTTCACATTTGTGTTCCAAGACTGAGCCCAGCTCAAATGTGATTCGCAAATACAACTCGGACTACAAACAAGGACCGGAACACTTACGATACCAACATTCTCGTCCGTACAGATATCTGTTTAAAGAGTTTATCTGTCGACAAACACACAGACACCGATACATCCGCAATACACCAATATCAGGCAGATTCATCAGTCCATCTCTAGTTTATAGGTTTGAGCTTTGTATCTGACAGTATCTGACTGTTAGAATGCTCTATCATAGCGACACTTTTAATCCCTTCTCGTGTCTACCTGTCAGGCAGGTGAAGTGTCTTGTGAGCGTATGGATGCATCATGTCCCACACCTCGCTGCAGTCATCCAGCGAAGCGCAAAGGAGAGTGCTGTCCCACATGCGATGGTCAGTGTATCTGTAACACTCGTCGAAAATATAAAAAAGAAAATTTCTATGTCAAGTTTGTTTTGCCGTCATCCAGTTTGACTTTTATCACTTAAACTCAAGCAAACATGATCAGAGTTTGTATTTGTTCCCACAGAGTGCGAGTACGACCGGAGGGTGTACGCCGACGGAAAAGTGTTCACCCCGGCTGGAAGTGGACCCTGCCTGCAGTGCAGGTGTAAGGCAAGTCTTTTCGGTACATATTCTAGGAAATTGTGGTGGAATTTGAGGCTTTATGTCCGAAAGAAAGTTTCGTTTAATGAGCAAATCTGCATCAGACGTCATACTCAAAGGGAGACATGTTTCTGACCTTTGTTTTATGTCTAAAAATCGTCACATTATTTGACTTTCTTGTGGGTGTTGGAGCACAGGTATCATTCTATACTTTTCAAAGTAACTAATGAACCTCTCCTTTATGTTTTCACACTCTGTGTCTGTTATAGGGCGGTAATGTTATCTGCCGAGAAGAGAAGTGCCCTCCTGTCCAGTGCTCCAACCCTATTACAGACCCACATCTCTGCTGTCCGATATGCCAAGGTTAATAATGCATTCACACACGCACATACACACAAACACACCCAGGTGCAGCTCATCGATGAGTATAACTCCTCTTGTCTCAACGTAGCGTGTGTGTTGGATGGGGTGGAATATGAGGAAGGCTTCAACTGGCACCCCGAGGGTCCCTGCTCCAGCTGCACCTGTGTGAAAGGAGAGACCTTGTGCACACACACACGCTGCCCCTCCACCGAGTGTCGTCATCCCACCAAGATCACCGGTAAGAATGTGCGCATTTTAGCTTTTTTTTAAATACAGATGCCTGTGTAACCGCAGTACACTGTCTCTCTCCTCTCCTCAGGTTCCTGTTGTGCTGTGTGTGAAAGCTGCACCTATAACCATCGTATCTATAACAATGGCCAGAGGTTTACCACCCCCGACCAGCCCTGCCACACCTGCACCTGTCAGGTAAGCATGACCACTTCGCACACACAGAACAGAGTATTGTTCCCCTTCAAACCAGCTGATACATCCTCCTTTTCTCCTCAGCATGGCAGCGTGGACTGTGAGAGGAGACCCTGTCCTCCACTCAACTGTTCCAACTCGTACACACCGCCTGGAGAGTGCTGCCCGAAATGTCCAGGTACTCAAAAGTCAGAGACATTTACAGTGTATATATAAATCAAGCAAATGTTTTTTTGAGTTGCTTTCTAAGTGTTTGCATCTTTGCCAGACTGCTCCTTTGAAAACCGTGTGTTTGTGGATGGAGAGGCGTTTCCAAACCCAGTGAGTGTGTGCGAGGAGTGTAAGTGTGTGAGCGGCACGGTTGACTGCCACCAGGCACAGTGCCCTCATCCTCGCTGCAACGCACCGCTACCTGGAAGCTGCTGTCAGAACAACTGCAACGGTGAGGAATATGCATCTTCTGTACAGGAACAGAAATACTTTTAACTCAGTTGAATCTCACAATGACACAAAATCCCTCCACGTTAGGCTGCAGCTATGCTGGGAAGGAGTATCCCAATGGGCAGGAGTTTCCCCATCCGACTGACAAATGCAGGACATGCAGCTGCATAGTAAGAATAATGAGCATCGAAGCATGTGCTGATCACCTGTGGTCCACCTGGAGCAGGTTTTTTATTTCAGTCTGTGTTATGTTCGTTACAGAACGGGAATGTTCAGTGTCTGATGAAGAGGTGCCCACCACTGTCGTGCTCCAACCCAAATGTGCTGCCTGGAGACTGCTGCCCCCAGTGTCCTGGTAAGGATGTGCAAGAAAAGTTGAGAGTGTTGAGACATAACCATAGCAGTGGTGTTCACACTGTGAGGGTTGAAGGGTGCATGACAGTGCTCCAGTTCGGCAGCTTGATCCGACTGGTTTATCAACACGGTCAGCAGCTGGAGCAGCAGCAGTGGCTCATGGAGGTAATTGAAAAGCATTAGCGCCCCATTCGTGTCAAAAAACATCTTCTTGAAGAATCAGCGTGACTTACACGTTTCGAGGTAAATATTATCTCATGATGAAATGCCAATAAATCCAGTTAGAAATCAGAGAAGAAAGACGCTCATTGTAACTTCAGAACTTGCCTAAGAATCGATACATTTTTAAGTTTTCTTCAGGTTTAGAGTAATACAGTGATAGTTGTCTGTACATCCATGGATAAACTGGAAACAGGACAACAAAATGATTTAGATGAAATTTGATGGGCAGATTGGTGATGCGCCAAGAATCTTTTTTTTTCTTTAAAGTTTTCATAACCAGATTATCAATTTAGAGTGTATTTTTTATTATTAATGATCTCTGTTTTTGCCTATTAATTTTAAATGCAGCCTTTATGTCCCTTTACCCCCATTTTTTATTAGTATTGGACAAAATGATGGTTTCATACAGTCTTCATCTGATCCTCATTTGGAGAAACGTACGCTAAGAAATGAGCATCATAAAAATCCTTAAAGCATCTGGTTTACATTCATTGCCATTAAGGATTTAGAGTTTAACGTTGTTTTCTTTCCAGACAAATGTTCCTGATTTACCCTTTCTGTGGTTGCCATTAATATGCATTTATGAAATGACCTGCTGTTTGGTTTGTCTTTTGGCTCGTGATAGTTAATGACTGAACCCAACCTGCAATGAACCGATGAAATGTTATAGTGAAGACAAAACGGCTGACACTTTTCGCTGATACTCCTTCAGCTCCTCCAGCGGACTGTGTGTATGAACACCGAAGCTACAGACACTCTGAGCGTTTCTACCACCCGACTGACAGCTGTCGATCGTGTGCCTGCACCGACGGGAAAGTTCACTGTCAGCGCAAGCCCTGCCCCTTCGCTTCGTGTTCTCACCCCATCACGCAGGAGTGCTGCCGGACCTGCGAAGGTAAAATATATCTGCCCAAGTACATCTTTTTTTTTTGTCGGTTGCAACAAAAGACCTCATCGAGTTGGATGCGGTCACAAAAGAATCTGCACTTTTCTAGTCTAATCATGTTTGTTGTCTCATTTCCCTTGCAGGCTGCCTTTATGAGGATCGAGAGCGAGCTAACGGGGAGTCATGGGACGACGCTTCAGACCCGTGTGCGGTGTGTGTTTGTCACGAGGGCTCTGTCCGGTGTGAGAGGAAGCGCTGCCCACCCTCCAACTGTAAGCACCCGGTCCAGAGGCAGTGCTGCATGTCCTGTGATGGTGAGTGATTACAAAAACACCTTCCAGAAAAAGGGTCCCAATCACCAGAGATGATCCACTGAGCTTCAGATTACCAATTTTCTACTTGCAGGCTGCATGTTTCACGGTAAAGAATATCCTGATGGCACTGAGTTCAGTGACGACAATGACCCCTGTAGCGTATGTTACTGCTACAGCGGGGAGGTCGTCTGCACCAAGATGCCCTGTTACGGAGAGTGCAGCCACCCTTACAAACCGCCCGGACAATGCTGTGGAGAATGTGAACGTATGTAAAGTCAAACTCTGCACACGGTCCCAATTTAGGTTCACTGACTTTAAACTTTGTTTTTCATGATTACAAAATGGCAGAACAACCTGTCTTTATTTGATAGGCTGCTTCTACAACCGCGCAGTCCTCGTAAATGGACAGTCAGTCCCTGACCCCGGAGACCTCTGCTCTGAGTGTACCTGCCAGGTAGCATCAACACACACACACACACACATTCAAATACACACTCAGCGGGTTAATCTCTTTAGACAACGTGTCGTGCTTCTTCTTCTCTTACAGACCGGCTCAGTGCGATGCAGGAAGAAGTCGTGCTCCGCAGCATCCTGTCCTCACCCGGTCACCAACGCATGTGGCTGCCCTGTCTGTGACGGTAACCAGCTCACATTACAACGCAGCTCAAGTTATGTAAAGTAAGTGAATAATCCACGTGTCACTCTGTGTGCAGGTTGTCATTTCCGAGGCGTGACTTACACTGACGGACAGATCTTCCCTGGAGGAGAGGGCGGGTGCCAGGACTGCACATGCTCAGTGAGTGCATTCACGTCGGGTCCGCTGACTCGCAGCATCCCTCACAGCTGATGTGCATCTTACCTTTGTTTTTTTGTTTTCCATAGAGAGGTGAAGTAGTGTGTGCGCGGCGGAGATGCCCGGCTGTGTCGTGCCCACACCCAGCTCTGGACGGCTGTGCGTGCGGAGTGTGTGACGGATGCAACTTTAATGGACGGGGCTGTTTCAACGGAGAACGTTTTCCCCACCCTACAGACCGCTGTCAGCTCTGCTCCTGTCTGGTACTATCACTGTCACAATTGACATTTTTGATAGATTTCATCCTGCATCTGTTGATTTTCAGTTGCACTAGGACTGTAACTGACTATGTGAAGAAATTATTGTCACCCTCAGTTTGTGCGTTTGTGTGCCTAGAACGGTGCTGTGGTGTGCGCGCATGTGTCTTGTCCGAGTGTTGCCTGTGCGCGTCCGCTGACCCCTCCTGGAGAGTGCTGCCCCGTCTGCACAGGGATTTGTCTCCATCAGGGGAAAGAGTACCAGTCTGGCTCCACCTTCACCTCGCCCTCTGATCCCTGCTCGTCATGCTCCTGTCTGGTCAGTCTGACAGCTCTCACTGAAAGGGAAGGAAATAAATAATCCAAATCTGAATTGTGTGATTCCACTTTGTCCCTTCCCCTCCTCCTCTGATCAGAATGAGGTGGTGAACTGTCAGAGGAGACCTTGTCCGGTCCAGTGCTCCCATCCGGTCCCCTCAGACTCCTGCTGCCCCGTCTGTGACTCCTGTCTGTACGAGGGTGTCGTCCACTCTCACGGTCACACCTTCACGCCCTCCTCCAACCCCTGCCAGCGCTGTACTTGTGTCAGAGGCACCGTTACCTGCGTGCCCATGGTCTGCCCGCCAACACCCTGCCTCCGACCAGTTACCAAGCCAGGACAGTGCTGTCCTGAGTGCACAGGTACATGATGTGTGAAGGATTACATGTTTCCACTGATTCCTGTTATATGTTTACAAAAAGCACGCATGCACAAACTTCTGCGCACATAAAAACACGTTGTCACCTTGTCTCTCGTCTGTCCCTGACATCAGTATGTACGCTCGATGGACAGGAGTTCAGCGACGGGCAGACATGGAGCCTGAGTTCAAACCACTGCTCCACCTGCACTTGCCAGGTCTGACTCCTCCATCTGCCTTTTTCCCTCCGTATGTGCTCTTTTCCTTGTGCGTGAGTGTTAATCTCTCTGGGTCTCACAGGTAGGCGAGGTTCAGTGTGCACCTCCCGAGTGCCCCAAGCTGCCTTGTATGCATCAGGTGACGGATCCCGGAGCCTGCTGTCCTCGCTGCAGAGGTAAACACATCACTGGAAAATCTATAATCGCAGGGGGAAACGGTTTTACCAGTGACTGAATTTTCCCTCTCAGGTTGCATGTATGGAGCAGAGGAGCATACCGAGGGCAGCAGCTGGTTCGCAGACTCCACCCCCTGCATGACCTGCATGTGTGTGGACGGGGTGACCACCTGCTCTGAAGTACGCTGCCTGTCTCCCTGCGTCAACTTCATCAGCGTGCCCGGGGAGTGCTGCCCCGTGTGTGCTGGTACGAATTCAAAACACCGGCTGCATTTTTCACCCAATTGTTTCCAAGTTGTTTGGTTTCTTGACAATCTTATATGATTGTTTTTGAACAGACTGTGTGTTTGAGGGCAGAGTGTACGGTCCAGGTGACAGTTTCCATCCAGCTGATGACCCCTGTCAGGTCTGCACTTGTGAGGTATGACACATTTTTTTATGTTTAACTTGTTAAGTTTTTATTTTTTAGATGGTTAATTCATCTTTGACTTCCCAGGTGATGCCGGACGGAGAGCAACACCTGAGGTGTTACCGAAAGCAGTGTCCCAGTCTGGTCGACTGTCCCAAGAGCAACATCTTGTTCTCTGGACCTGAATCCTGCTGTCCCGTCTGTGCACGTCAGTACCAAACCAAAGCATTTTGTGCTACGCTCTGTATCACCTTTCAGCTGTTACTGATCTCTGTAACGTTTGTGTGTGTGTTCAGAGCCTCTCAGTAACTGCACCTCTGCACTGATCGGCAACGAGGTCTTGGCGACAGATGACCCTTGTTTTACCTGCCACTGCAAGGTACCGCAGTGAAGACACTTATCTTGAGTTCTGTTGTGATCTTTGACGTTTTCTGAATTAAATCTGTGGCTGCGAACATTGACTTAGTTTATAATAGCCTCTAATGGAAAGTATAATACTAGAACAAATGTGTAAGCTTGTTAGAATATCAACCATCATACAGTTTTAGTTTTCTGCCATTTAAAGCAGTACAGTGATACGCTGTCTTTAATTTAGGACCTGACATGGACCTGCTTACACCAGATGTGCCCCCCGCTCACTTGCCCTCATAATGAACAGTTCACCCCTCCAGACTCGTGCTGCCCTGTGTGTAAAGGTGAGTTAACACTGTCTCGAGAGTCTAGCTGAGTCTTATCGGTGTTAAAACATCCGAATCTGTGATGCTTCTCCTGTGTTTCACACAGATTGTGTGATTGAGGGCCAGAACAGACGTGTTGCCAACGGCAGCAGCTGGACGGACAGCGACGACCACTGCGTCACGTGTACCTGCATTGTAAGTGTCACAGAAATACTCACACTGTAACACATGTAATGATTCAGCTAATAATAATTATAATAATAACATTTATACACCACAAAACAATGATCATATTCAAGATGATATGTGAAAATATTAAAGATATAATTAACATATTTGCATTAAACTTCTAAAATGATTTGACTTAGAGGAATATGTAATTTTATTCAAAGTGAAGGTGTGTTTCGTTTGGTCTACTGTCGCTTTAAAGGGGCGCCATGTAATGTTTTTAGACCTATATTCTTAAACTGCAGGAACTCTAGATGGGAAATTGACTCTTTTCAATCTCAACCCACCAAAACTCAGAATAAACACCTGGTTTTCAAGTAATGTTTACACACAAATGTAAAAGTATGACACCAACCGTATTGTACCAGTCAGACCAGATTTCTTCTCCAAATGGAGAGAAGTAGGATTAAATTGGCCCTAAACTCCTGTAGTCTGCAGCCTTAGCTTGTATTCCTCGTATCAAGTCCTCTGTCTCTGTTTGTTTATAGGCCTGTGAAAAGTTGAATAAAACTTTAACACAATAACTTGTCCGTGAAAGTTTCTGCCAGAATGATGCAGATAGATCTTCATCAACAATGCTGGTTGTTTAACAGTGAAGACAGCATCTCCCATGATCCCACGCTGCATGTGTCTTTTGTTTTGTTTGTTTTGATCGAGAGACCCCTGGTGGCAGAAATCACACACTGGTCATTTAATGCAGGCAAAGAAAAAAAAGACAATTTAACCCCACAAAAAAACAAGTTAAAGGCCTTTGAAGAAGAGTTGCAAATAACTTGACTTGATTCTGGTGATGTTCATATACTGAAGAATAATGAGTGCACAATGTTTATGACATAAGTGGACAGGTCTGTATAAAGGTCCTGCATTCAAACCTTTACGTACCCCAGCAATAGACAAGTCTTTTGTTGTAACTAGTGTCATCAAAAATAGTGAATCTATTTTAAGTGCAAATTCACATTTTGCGTATCTGTAGAATCTTAATATGAAAAGTCACCACAAGCTGTCAGATTAATGAATCTGGGTGAAGCAGAAGTATAAAGCAAAATAAAGTACAGTCAGTTACTTTCTGCCACTGGACCAAAAAATTGTTAATAGGTCTTGCATTTATTCAGTTAATCTGTAGTAATCTGCTGTCTTTTTTCTGCACTTAGTGGGGCTACATTGAGTGCAGCATTGAAGAGTGTTCGCCTGCAGTTTGTCTGGAGGGTCAGAAACAAGTGAAGATTCCTGGAAAATGCTGCTATGAATGCCAAGGTATCACAGCCAGCCAGCACACTGAGCGTCCATGATAGTGTCTGTTCAGAGTACGTCTTAACATCGTGTGTGTGTGTGTGTGTGTGTGTGTGTGTGTGTGTGTGTGTGTGTGTGTGTGTGTGTGTGTGTGTGTGTGTGTGTGTGCTGTAGACTCACAGGCGTCGTGTTTGTACCAGGGAACAGTATATCACTGTAACGAACGCTGGGAGGTGGATGAGTGCACCAGCTGTACGTGCGTGTCTGGAGACGTTCACTGTCACACCGAGCGCTGCCCTCCCCTCACCTGTGCGACTGTCAGTATAACAAACCGAACAAACACACTCTTTCTCATCGTAGTCTCAAAATGTTCCCATGATGCCTCTCTGTTCTGAACCTTCAGTCAGTAGAGAGACATTAAATATCTGACGGTTCTCTTTGGTTTAGAGCCGTTCGCTGCAGACACTTGTTTGGCTCGCTCAAGTCTCCTGAGTTCATAGTTGTGGGTGTGTTTGTGTGTTTGCTTCCAGGACGAGATGCCAGCCATTGTCCCAGGCTTGTGTTGTCCTCATTGCCTTCCTCGTCCAGCCACATGTATCGCCTTCGGAGACCCTCATTATCGCACCTTCGATGGCCGCATGCTGCACTTCCAGGGAGCGTGCACGTATATCCTGGCACAGGACTGCGAGGGCGGAGACTTCAGGTGCGTGGGTCCAAAGCGGTCGCTGTACAGCAGTAGACATTTTTTTCGACTCTGTATCTGATTGGCTTGTACTCATTGCCTTGGTTGGTTGGGTTGGTTCGTTTTTAGGCCTGAGAAGTGTGATCGGTTAGATTGGCAACACGTCTGGTTAGTAGGGCTCGTCATGACTTTGCCACCCGGGAAAGTAATTATTGTGTCCTGGACACCCACTGTCCTTAAAGTAACAGCAGTAAAATATATATATATATATATATATATATATATATATATATATATATATATATATATATATATATATATATATATATATATATATAAATAATAGCAGTTGGATATCTACTTTTCAAAGCATCTACTTTTCAAGATGGGTAAAGAAAAGACTCAGTTTCATACATTTAGAAGAGGAAGCAACAACTTCTCAATTCAAGTCCCTCCTGGCGTTAAGAAAATGACAGGAAAAGAAGAAAAACTTGCCATCTCATCTGAGCAGTCAACATAGAAGTTGTATCACTCCGCTCTTTGTGCCCGGCTCAATGACTCCTCTTTGTCGGTGCAGTATTCACGCGACTAACGACGATCGTGGCCGTAAAGGAGTGTCCTGGACTAAAGAGGCCACCGTGTTTATCGGAGACGTCACCGTGCAGCTGCTGCAGGACTGGGTCGTGAAGGTTTGTGTGCGCAAATACTGCAAACTGCTTTTTGTGCAGTCATGTTTGTGTCATGCATCCACTCAGCTGTTTTTGCACTCCTCAGGTGAACGGTGAGGTTGTGACTTTGCCGTTCCTCAAAGAACCAGAAATCTATGTCGAGCGACAAACCAACACCATCTTACTCAACACTAACATCGGGCTGAAGGTGCGGTCTTTCGTCTCTTCTGTCTCTTTGTCTTTGTCAATAACATCTGACTGGATACGCACTTATACACCCACTGATCCCCCTTTAGGTGCTGTGGAGTGGCCGTTCGCACCTAGAAGTGAGTGTGCCAGGCTCCTATAAGGGCCACACCTGTGGTCTTTGTGGAAACTTCAACAACTACTACCAGGATGACCTCCGAATGCCCAACGGACGAATCAGCCTGTCGGAGTCTGACTTTGGCAACAGCTGGAGGGTAACAAAAAAATACACTGAAGAAACACAGAGACAGAGTAAAAGACATCAAGTTGGATTTTCACGAATCAAACAACTTATTCTCCTTTTAGGTCAAAAATGGCAGCCACTCCCTCTCATCCTGTCGTCCCGGTGAGAATGTCGACCCCTGTAAAGACGCAGGCTACCAGGCCAAGAAGGGGGCCAACGCTCGCTGCAAGGTGCTGAAGTCTGCTGCCTTCAAGCCGTGCCATCGCGTGGTGCCTCCTGAACCGTGGTACGGAGCCTGCGTGTACGACCTCTGCGCCTGCGGGGCAAACACCGACGAGTGTCTGTGTGACACGCTGAGAGGCCTACGCCAGTCAGTGCAGAGAAGCTGGAGTCGTCCTGCAGTGGAGGAGCCCATCACTGTGTGGTGAGTACAGCACAGACTGAAAGGCCCTGACAACAGCTTCTTAGCATGAGCAACAGGGAATTAATCATCCAATGTTCAAACGACAGATTTCTGTATTTGTGTGTGTCTGTGCTCTCTTGGAAAAAGGTGCTGTCACATACTGCAGAGCGCTAAATTAGAATAAAGCATCATTTAATACAGTATTATGACAGTTTGTTTGCGTCTCGTCGGCGAAAGACTGGAAAAATATGCACATGAGCAAAGTTATCCTTTTTAAATACATGTTTTGATGTTGTGAAAGGGTCTATTTTAACACCAACCCAAATATTGTTGTACCCTAAAGCTAACAAGACAATGAATACAATGTGAGAACAATACGTGGGATGGTTGGCAGGAAGTAGTGCGCATGCCAAGGACACTACATTTCATTTATCACCTTGTGGGAATTTTTGAGGACACATAAATTTCACACTCAAGAATTGACTCAAAGAGTTTCTGAGTGTTAAATTCTTCATTGTTTTGTCAAAACTAGCCTTTGATGGTTGCTTATTTACCTAAGAATGTATAATGTTATCATGAAAAACCCAAGATTTGAAACCAGGTTTTTAAAGGCCTCTAAACATGAACTCTGATTTTGAATTGACGAGAAAAACAAGGCGTGATATGTGAAAATTCCATTGAAGTGCAAATCAAAATGACCAAATAACACTTATATATTTTATTTCTACATCTCAAAACTAAGTTTATGACTAACGCTCTGACCGGTATGCACTTAAATTTACTCTCAAACGAAAAAGCCAAAGCAATTAGCGGTCTCATTGTTGTCAGACACCGGCCGGTTATTACTGGTCACCATCACAGGTTAGCAGAAGGTCACATCCTTGAGGCCGCCGTGGACACAATGTTCTCCGCCCCTCTCATTGTTTCCTCTCTGTCGCTGTCTTCCACAGCTGTGGGCTGTCCGGTGGAGAGGGGCTTTGTGTTTGACGAGTGCGGACCCCCGTGTCCCGTTACCTGCTTTAACGTCGACGTACCACTGGGGGTGATAGAGAGCCACTGCTTCAAGCCCTGTGTGCCAGGCTGCCAGTGTCCTGCCGGCCTGGTTCTACACAACAGCTACTGCATCCAGCCAGAAAAGTGCCCCAGGATCATTCACGGAGACCCCTCGTAATGCTTGAAACGCGCACTTTCAACCGGACTAGTACGCACACACATGCACTGCCACCACTAATAATCTACACTTAAGGGACTGCACAAGACTTCTGTTACTGTTTGAAATGGAAAAAACAGACGAACCTCCATCACCTCTGGATTTAACACAGTGACTGTGTGAAATACTGCATTTTCTTCTAATTAACATTGTAATATTATTATTATTCTATGTAGCACTGAATATTTATACTACACAGGGTTTGTTGTTTTTATTCCACATGTTCATGGGTATCCATTGGCAATGTCGCTACCTGTTTGTTCTACACATTTATGGTATGTTGTCCACAGCCTTTAGGTTATTTTAACAGTATTATTTATCTGAAGAGCATTTGTTTACTGTACAGGTTTATTGTCAGACTGTATAAACAGTAAGCCTCATAATCTCAGGTACCCGTCTCTCATTCTCCAATGTACAAATAAACAAAGGCTTTACTAATATTTGTGGTGTCACTCTTTTATTTGAAGGTTCATTTTACTACCCATTGAGACATGAGCATGTTCTTGGCAACGCTCTCTTACTTTAATTTCCATGGATGTTTCCAGGAAAGAAATGGGTTATTTGGTACAGCGTTCAGTTGGTAAATTAGATTTTTAATTAAATTTAAAAAGAGTATTCTTATGAACTGGATATTTACTTGAGATTGAATGAACTCTTCTGAGGAAATTCTTTGTCATTAAAACTTCTTATGAGCTCATTATGTAGTAATTTGTACTTTGTTCAGGTTTCATATGGGCCACCACTTTCTTCAGAATTAGTCCCAGTCTCATTATTTCTTCAGGAAAATATTAGAAAGAAACTACAGACCCTTACTAGTGTGAGCTTTATAAGATTTTATTATGACATATACTGTAAGAGATATAATATATCATTTACAAGCTGGTACTCAACAACTTTCACTGTTACACAACACTTTTCACACATCACACGCATCACATTTCACTCCTCTCTGCCTTCCTCTGACAGATACAGTCACTTTTCTTGCTCGGTAACCTGATCCAGCTGTTTGTCCAGAGGCCTGCTGTAACCATAGTAACAGCCTGTATAATTCATCAGCCCGCAGTGCTGAAAACATGGAGCGGGTAAGAAGTTTTGACGTTGGTTGGGAACTGTTTTCCATTTGTAAACTAACCCTAATGTCCTCATATCTTCCTCCAGGATTGTATCTCTGGTCTGTACCAGTCCCTGGGTAAGTCCGCCGGAGCAGAGTTCTCCTCTGAAGATGTGAGTCTCCTCTACCGCAAAGTGTTTCACGTTCCCTTCGGCACTGATGAGGCGCACGCAGCCATGGGGAAGGTAACTCAGATGTATTTTGAACAACTAGGTCACGATCAAGCCTGCTATCATTTGATGAAAAACCACACCATGTTTCAGATTGCAGGAGATGACAAGAGCTGGTCCTGTGTTGGTGAAAGTGTGCTGGACGTTCTCCTAGAAATGGAAAGAGAGAAGGAAAAGAAGGAAAAGGTAGTCGATGAAATTCTACCAAGAATTTATCCAAGAAACCCTCTGACCAAACTATTATTTTGTCATCGTCTCTACTGAGAGTCAATATTCTTGTCTCTCTAGCTCTACTGGGACCTCCAGCTGCTCAATGGAAATCTCAACCCTCTCCATGCGATGGACAAGCCAGTCATCATCGCGCACCGAAGCACAGAACCGAACGCTTTCAAAACAGCTCGTGACCAATCCGATTCAGGACCTGTACAGTCGTGCACCTCTGACACAGGTGGTTTACAGGTACAGGTTGTGCTTTGGCGGTGTCGTAGATTTTCCCTTGCAATGGAAACAGTTGCTCTGTTCGTCTCTGACATTTGCTTTCAACTCACAGAGGGAGAGGCTGATGGAGAATAAAGAGCTGTATGGGAGCGTGAGGGCAGCGAAGAGGCTCAAGAAGGCAGCCAGGCAGTGCTGGGCCAGGTGAGCCCATCAGGTTTAAGAAGTTACTCAACTAAAAGTAAAGGCACTTTGCTTTGACCCTTCCAGAATATAAAAGGAAAAATAACATGTTTACTCCACTGAATGAATGAATGAATAAATGTCTTGTTTCATCTTTCAAAAGTTATCTATATATTATATTATCACTTTAACTGAGTATTTACACATTACAGTATCGCTCCTTTTTTTATTTTTCAATGATTTGGTGCTTTTATTACCACTCGAAAACAACCAACAGCTCTACCTTATGTCACGAGCCAACCCTGTACTCACTGAAGTGATTCTTTATTATAATCATGATGTTGATATTTGCTTATGTTTATCTTAGATTGGCGTCACAGGGCGTGCAAAGTCTATTATCGCCCTCTCCGTGGCAGGGCCGAAGCCCAGGGGTCAGAGGTCAGGCCTGGGGCTGTGTCACCCTGTCAGACGTCCTCCTCTTGGTGGAGGTGAAGTACGATGTGGTGACCCACCTGCTCTTCACAGAAATGCTCCAGGAGCACCACAGTAAGGAAAAGTTTACCTGAACCGTCACCAAAACATGAATATTAAGTCCAACATCATAGAGGCAGATGCCTCACTTTTCCTTTTTTTTTCTTTTTTTGATGAAACCACAGCTCCCAGTATCTGGGAGACCATGCTGCCATGGCAACAACAAGAGGAAGAACAGGAACTAGAGGATGGAGCTAAGGAAGCTCTGGAGTCGGGTGACATGCTCCGTCTGGCTGAGCTGCCTGGAGCATTCAGGATGTACAGGTAACACATACAGGGGCGGCTGTGGCTCAGAGGGAGAGCCAGCATATTGTTATCAGAAGGTCGCCGGTTCAATTCCCCTGGTCTGCATGTCGAAGTGTCCTTGGGCAAGATACTGAACCCCAAATGATCGCTGGTCGGCACCTTGCATGGCAGCCACCGCCATCAGTGTATAAATGTATGTTTGAATTAATGTAAGTCACTTTGGACAAAAGCGCCTGATAAATGATGTTAATGTATTATTGTAAATTTAAGATGAAATGGAAACTAAATTCGCTTGAAAATCTTGAATTGAAAAGAAAACTACAACAACTACAATACAAGACCATTTATGGGTTCCAAAACTAACTTGGCTGAAGTAAGAATACAATTCCGTTCAGTTATGTACAAAGATAAACATTATAAACCGCCTGCCACTAAGTATTATAATAAAAGTAATTGTCCTGCAGGGCCTGCCTGGGAGTGTCTCCTACAAGTCGTCCTGAGTCCAGGGAACAGTCCTGGTCTGCTGTCACGCTCCTGTGCGAGCTGCACACATTTCGCCAGGAAGAAAGGGACACACTAACAGTCCTGGGCGAGAGGTTAATGCTTCTGAAACATGAGCTTGACTGTAGTCTTTTATAATAATACTGCTGGATTACTGTAGGATCTTGCTGAACTTGCACCCAAATCAGATTTGACACACATGGATTTATAGACGGCTCTCACTACGCGAGTTGGTTCATTAATCTTCTGCCCTCCAGGCTCGACAGGGAGAGCCTGACACTGCTGTGTCTACACGTCAGGCTGGCAACTCTCAGAGCTCAGAGAGAAAAAATGTCCTACAGCGCTCTTCTGGCAGCTCGGCAGTCCTGGGAGACATGGTGAGCAAACAAACACTAATCATGACAATAACAGTGTAAATGAAAATTGCTTCTTGGTCTTGCTTTAAGGCCTCTGTATGCTCAGTTGTATCCTGTGTGTCCCTCGTGTGTCTGTTTAGGCCAAATGTGAAGAGTCCATGCAGAGCAGATCAGGCAGCCCTGTGGCTTCATGGTGGAGAGGAAGAGCAAAAGACAGACCTTATCTCAGCGTCAGCACAGCAGGTATTGTAAATCTGCTTATGGGCCTACGATTCCGAGACAGTAAAAGGAAAAAAACACTACAGTAGTTTTTATCAGCAGCAGAGCAAAAACTTTGGCTCTGTCACAACAGGCAGTGCTGCAGTTGTTGGTGCTGACTCAGGAGCAGGAGAGGAAGCACCTGATAAAGCTGGCATATGGCGTCTCCCTGGAGGACCTGCAAGAACCAGGCTGCAGAGTGCCTCCGAAAGAGGGTAAATCAGTATTTCTGTCGGAAGTTTTGTCAGAATTGTTTTCTTTTGTTTTCCCCAATCTTTCTTGTTTCCTGTTTCCTGTTTCCTACGCAGATAGTCATACGCAAGCCGCCTTAAAAAACGGTTGTGTAAAAAGGCTGAGACAAATTCATGCCGACCTGCGCACACGCGATGAGAAGACGAACCCTCAGCCTCAACACCGGGCCAACACGTGGTCCCAACAACAGCTGGAGGATTGTTCCCTGCTCCTCCTGACCCATCTGATGGAGCTCCAGGAGGTCCAAGCCTCTGCAGTACTGCCAGCACTGATGGACAAGGTGAGTCAAGGAGACCACAGCCAAATCCAATCCAAAGATTGGTCTTTGGACGTCTACACGATAACAATAACTGGTCTTTTTTATGTGTCTGTTAGAGTGCACAGCGTGTCCAAGCTCTGCGAGATGAGTTTGAATCTCAACTTCAGGCACAGCGCTACGCCAACTCACTCCAGCTCCTGATCTCTGATGCCTATCCTTCTCCAAACTTCACCGAAAGTAGCAGCAATGAGCAAATCGCAACTCAGTCCTGCGGCAGCGGAGCAGTCGATGCCCGAAACAGCAGCGATGGGCCAGCTGAAGCTCTCGCGGTCGATTCAATCAGAGGTGACAGTCGAGAACTGAACAGAGCTCAGGCTGACAGACAGGACGTCTGCACAGGTACTGCAAATACGGGCAGTCATTGATTCCCACACTGTACAATCACACCTGCAGTTACAATACTTTGCATCACCCCAGGTTGTGGAGCGGCCATGGAGGACCTGCCCTACTTGGAGATCGTGTGCGTGTCAGATGCAACAAGTCACGCTCATCAGAGTCCCGCTGCAGAGGGAGAAGCACAGGTAGAAGAGGAGATCGGCGCCACAAAGATCCCCCAGAGCTTCGAGAAACAGGACTCACTGATCACCCTGGCTTGGAGCAAACCGCCAGAGGACGACACCGACTGCGAGGAGCAGAGCCAGGACGGTGAGGGCTGCATGCAGACCCAAGTACAGACAACTGATATAAGCAGCATAGCTGAACACAGGCAGAGTGTGGAGACTTTTGGAGACATAGAAGATTTGAGACCCGCTCTGCTGTGGTCTGACTCCACAGGTCATTCTGACCCACAGGCTGCAGACCAGCAGTGCAACACAGTAAGACCAGACTCTGCGAGCAGACCTTGAAATACAGTATTAATATGGCACGTGTCTGATTTTTTTCCCTTTTCTGTTCTCATTAGTTGACACTGGAGGGGAGAGCGGCGGCCGAAGAAACAGAGAAAGGAGAAGCTGTATCTGAAGTGTGACCTTCCATCACATGGTTTGGTAGCGGAGACCATGCAGGCTGCGCAGCCACACCTCTCGGTTGACCCTCCAGAGATTAACCGGCATGATGGTGACCTCTGTGGTGAGACAGTTAATGTAGAGAGAGAAGGGGTCGAGGTGGAAATGTGTTCCTCTGCAATAGAGTCAGAGCCGTGGGGCCTGAGAGGGCCGGACCCCACTCATGCTGAGGACCAGAAATATACAGTAAGTCTGGTGTTGTTTGTGCGACCGGTGCTCATTATTTACTTTTTTTAAGCGCTACCAATCTGCCATTTCCTGTTGTGAAGTTTGACCGTAGCCCTGCCGAGAGAGAAGCCTTGCTGATGGAGAGAGAGCGAGCCAGGGAACCGGTCTCGGCAATGGAGAGAGAAAGGACAATGCGCAACCTGGTGGACATGCAAAGAAAGGTGGAACAGAGGCAGCAGAGAGATCGAGAGAGACAGCTGCTGAGGGTGAGAGAAAGGTGTAGACGACGAGGAGGGATTTCTGGCACAACTTTACATACCACAGAAAGGTTGTTAGAGGAGCACTGAAGGATTTCAGGTACTCCCCCTGAGATACGGTTTGTCTTTCAGGTTCAGGAACGTCTGTCGATCATTCAGAACAAAAAGGCAGAGGAAGACCTTCTTGGCCTAAAACACACCGACAGGCTCAGACACCTCACACAAGATCTGCCACAGGTAAAATACTGTATACTGAGGGAATCAGGAAGTTTTGTAATAGAATCATTTAGGGCGTCAACTAACAGCCTTTCATTATTGATCAATCTGCCTATTATTTTGACTGACAGATGTTTAGTTTATAAAATGTCATATATATATATAAACATAAAATTGTGCGATAACTCTTTATTTCCAACCAGTAGTCCAGAACTCAAGATTAATTTACTATCATAATGACGAAGAAAAGCAGCAGATCATCACATTTAAGAAGCTGGGACCAGCAATTTTTAGCTAGAAAAATGATTAAAATTATTTATCGTTTATCGCAATAGCTGTCAATTAATTCGTGAGCTTTCAATCCACTAATCAGTTCATCACTACAGCCGTAGAACCATTACTATTGTGTTTCAGGAGGATAAGAACCAGCAGAAGACAGTCGTCAGAGAGCGACTCGAGCAGCTGAGAAGAGAGCGCTCCTATGTCATGCAGTCCAAACGAGAGAGGTAAGGGATAGATCCTGTAAAATTAGACAGGAAACACTTAAATGTTAACCACCATCCCCTCTCTTCCCTTTGTATTTGATCTCATTTTATATTCTTTGCCCATTATAACATTTGCCTCTGGGTATGAAATGTGCTTTATAAATACAGATTGCTATTCCTTCCTTTAATCCTTTAGGAATACTGCAGGATTTAAGGAGCTCCTGGGTCCAGTAGCTCTCAGCAGCAGAGAAACAGATGAAGGAGCAGACTGAGCATGTGCTTAAATTCATGTCTTGTAAAAAAAAAAAAGGAATTTTTAGTAAGTCCCATACGGTTCATAAAGGCTGTCAACAGGCGACTTCCAATCCCAAAGTAATAACAGTAACAAATGTATGGTTTTCTAATAATCCATTAAGTTTCACAGATATTTTGTGTCAGTGAAATGTTGCAGATTTTGTATCAGTGATGTTCTTCTGGTTTTTTGTTTGTTGTCATAATACCACATATTGAAAAAAAATCTTCTGAATGCAGGTTGCGTATTTAAAATAAAACATCTCAAACCTGTGGTGACTGTGTATTATACAGTTTAATTATCATCTCGACAAACATAAGCATAAACAGTAACGTCATTTATCAATGACCCCCCTTCAGTTGTGTACACATTATCCCCCCTGTGCCCTAAATTACATACACAATGAGTCACAGAGGTGCATGTTAAGTCTACAGAGGTTCCATTAACTCCCCTTCATGTTAACGCAACAATTATATTGGCACTGCTGGCCATTACTCACTTGTGTAAGAAATAATGATGAGACGAAGGACACTGCTGTAGACTGAACGCACCTATGGACTGGGGCTGTATTTATTTACAGGTCTATGGGAATGGAATTTTTTTTTAACATGTCAAAGGATTTGGCTAACAACTCTACGATGGGTAGATATGTATAATACAGAGGGTTGGTGCGGGCCCAGTGGTTTTCCTGCAAGAGAGGATGATCGCTCCCCTGGCGAGAAAAAAAGGAAAATGTCTACATGGGAGAGATTCTCGACAAATAAACATTCTGTTTTCTCCTCTGTAATCAACCCTATAGTATAGTGTCCACTCACACTGCAGTCCAACACAAAGCAGGAATAACTATCACCCTAATAAGCCAGAACATTCCACAGCAGCTCAAACACACTGAGCCACTGCATTACACACATACATAAAAAGTACACAAGTGTGTCCTCATACCAAATAATGAGCACACAAATTATGTTCAAGTTCTGAGGTCTCAAACACGCTAACATTCAAACCGACAAAGACAAACGAGCTTAAATTCCAAACTAAGAAAACATGGTGCCTGGCTGACCGGTGCTATAATCAGGGCTTTAAAATTCTAGCAATGTGACAGCTGGGGACTAAACAGAACCAGTCCCACTTTCAAAATATGACGGTTCACCTTAGAGGATGCAGTGGGTTAAACATGTGCGGTTCTCAGCAGGCTGTGCAGAGGACACACTTTTAGGGCTTCAGTCAGGTCAGCTCTTATGATAGCAGGGCACTTTGAAACCGGTGTGGAGTCAGATTTCTCTGTAGTGTCCGGACCCTGGATCTACATGTGCAAGATCTTCGGCAAGAAAGCAGCATGCGCTTGTGTGTGATAGACTAAACTACACCTTATACAAGATAGTCAACAATATTTGCATTTTATACACTAGACTGGTGTTTCCCACAGTGAAAGGTAAAAGCCTAGGATGAAAACGGGGAGGTCCGAGTCGGGTTCAGTCAATGAACCTCTGAGACTGGGAACACCTTCCTGCTGGAGGCTTTGATGAGCACTACTGTCCATAAACACAAAATGGTCATCACACATCCAGCATATCTCTGACTTATGGGCACCATGGAACTGAGGAGGGTGGATATATGTGTAATATGTATTTGTGTTTATCTCTTTTTCATGGGACTCATGAAAGGAGAGAAAACTGCATGTATGTGCGTCAAGTCTTGAATGGTGTTAGCGATGGGACTCGAGGGATGTTTATGTATGCGTTTGTGTGTGTGCATGTCTTCCGTATGAGTCTTTTTCTATTGGTGTGCACACTGCACTCCTGGGCCATGGTGGCCACCTTCTTCATCAGAACTATCATTGTAGGCCTCTCTCCTCGCTCCGCCTCCTGAGCCTTGGCTCTTGTCGAAATCTGTCAGGTCAACTTCCTCTGCATCTGCTGAAATGACAGGATTCTCAGCGCGAGCAGGCAGCAAGCACTCGAGTTCCTGAAAGAAATTAATTTAACAGAGAACACGTCATTACACAACAATCAATCGAGCCTAATGGAGTTGAAAAATGTGCAAATGTTTGATCATCATGACTCACATTCAGTTTTTCAGCACTAATCCAGTTGTTCTCAGGAAACTGGACGTCAAACTTGATGTAAAGGTCTCCCTTCTCAAAGGGATTTCTGTACTGGGGCATTCCTTCTCCCTTCACCATTCGGATGCAGCCTGAAACACAAACACGCATCAGTTGAAGGGAGTGAAGGCATGCAGACACAATAACAGTCCTATGATACAGCATGAGGCCTTGGCTTTTGTAGGCCTTTGCCCAATTTATAAGCTATGATTTGGCATTTCTCATGATTTACACACTGGATTAAAAAAAAACAGTAACACATTCCACTTTCTTAAGTTTTAACCGAAAATGTACGTTTATGCCAAATATCTGGGGTTAAAAAAAATAATTTTTCAAGCATGCACCATTGTTAAAAATGTATTAGAGACAAAGTATTCACCAGGAGATTATAATTTATTTTCTAAACAATAGCTGCTACAGTGGAGATTGGCAGCAATATGTCTCATGGTTGATGTTTACTTCTCACTGTGCTTAGTTCTGTGAGCAACATTTCCATTATTCCATGTTTAAGTGGATCAGCCTGCACTCCATTAGTGTCAGTGTGGATTGCTCTCCAAATTCATCAGTTATTTTTAATCTGTTGTCCCAAAAATAGTGTGGCTCCACCACCCGCTTAATAGCTGCAGTAAACAGTAAATGTAAGAGCCATTATCTTTTGTTGACTACAGATGTCCACCAGATAAAATGATAGAATGCGATGAAAGAGATCAAATCAATGAATGTGTTATGAAGACATGCTCACCTGGCTCGATGATCTTGCCAGGTGGGTATTTGACAAGCAACTGCCGTCCATCGAGGTGAGTGACGGTCATCTGGAATCCACACAGAGCCTCAACCAGGCCGATACGTTGGACCATGTGAAGGTCACTGCCTTCACGGCGGAAATCCTGATTTTGAAATAAATCAGAAAATGTGTTGCTTAGTTTTACATGTTTGTCGAATATCGAAACATCGCCTTAACATTATTTCTTAGCCATGATAAAGTAACTACACGATCTATATCAGAATCCAAACTGTTTTTTTTTTACCTCATGTTCTTTCTCTTGCAGAACCAGGACTATATCTCCTGGTTCAACACCGGGTGCTTGGTCAGCCTCCCCGGAGAATGTGATCTTCTGTCCATGTTTCATGCCTTTGTCCACATGCACCTCCAGAAGCTTAGTCTCCTTACACACCTTATGACCCTCGCACTTTCTGCAGCGGTCCTTCTCATTTATCACCTCACCTGCACACAGACAGAGATCAGACGATTATAAGTGCTGCTGGGCTTGTAAGTGCACAATATCCATATCTTTTAAAAGAATAGTCAGTGTGTGGGTGTTGGTGGACATATTACCCTCTCCATTGCAGTCTGTGCAGACTGACTGCATCTGTTGGACCATCCCAGGGGCCAGCTGTCTAATCATAATTCTCATACCTCGTCCTCTGCATGCCACACACTTCTGCACAGCTCCTGCTTTACCCCCCTGACTAAAAGGAAAATAGGAAAGCATCAGCATTGTTAAGTTGACAGGTATTTCTATCGAGCAAAATGACTGATATTACATACTACGTTCCGTCAGGGCGACCACAGATCCAATATCTCTTTGTTTTATGACTGAAATGAAACATTCAAAGCAAACTCACCCATTACAGGCACCACAGAGCACATTCTTACTGAGCTGCAGTTTGGTGGTTTTGCCATTGTAGAGGTCTTCAAGAGAAACTCTGTGTGACAGAAGAGTTGTGAGATGTTAGCAACAACACTTAATATTGAAACAAACCAAAGAAGCATCCAAAACGGCCTTTATGTAACTTACTTGAGAGGGTGCACCATGTCATCTCCTCTCCTCTTGCCTCCATTTCGTCCTCTACCTTGTCCCCCCATGAACCCAAACAGTCCTCCGCCAAAAATGTGGGAGAAGATATCATCCATGCCAGGCCCTCCGCCTCCTCCCTCCCGCAGCCCCTGTTCTCCATAGCGATCATAAAGCTCCTTCTTTTCTGGGTTTGTCAGCACCTCATAGGCAAAGCTGATCTCTTTAAACTGGAAAAGGAAAAAAAGAACAATGAGACAGCCTGACACAGAGAATACAAACAATACAGAAGATCACAGCAAAAAGGGGCAGCTGGTTTTGTTTTTGATGAGCCCCTCTGACAAAGTAAAAAAGGAATGATAAAAGACAGTCGCGTCTCTTGTGACACATTCTCCTAGAATCTGTGAAAATAAGTCATAGAGCAGCGCAAATCAAAAACTAATGCACTTTTCTCTGGGGAAAAACGTGTTTCATGTTGCGTACTCTGATCTGTACCTTGTGTTGATGCTCAAAGAGTCGGACTGTGTGATCATAACAAACTAAGCCAACATCAACTCTTGGTCCCAACTGTTGAGCAACTGAGCTGCTGCTGTTGATTCTGTTGCTAACTATGCTGTTGCTGCTTTTACCATGTCATGCTTTGGTGCATCATACCTTGTCTCCGGCATCAGGGTTCTTGTCAGGATGGTACTCTTTGGCCAGTTTGCGGTAGGCCTGTAAAAAAAAAAAAAAAAAAGTATAATAAAATAATCATATATCACAGAGAACAAAGCTGTGTTAGAGCCCTGAAGTCAGGCGCCAGGTGTGCTAAAAGGCTCTGCTAGCAAATCATTAAGTGTATCACCTGTCTTTACCAGCCGTACTAGCAAAGGGCTTGACTTGTGGGCCTCCTGTCAAGAACATCAGGGCACCCAAAGAGCATCGCTGCCTTTGATATCTCAAGACCACTCTTGACACTCTTAAGTGTAAAGACGTCGTCAACAAAACGAAATTTGAAAAAAAAAATCAGCCTCTTCACAGTTTCCTGTCTTACCACCAGAGGAGTCCACATGTTTAATAGCAGTCACGCTCTTATGGCAAAATCCAGAATCCGTTAATTTAACACTGAAAGCACTTAATTTTGACTTAGATGGGTGCTAGCTGTTTCAGCCCAGCATGTTACATTTTGTTGGGGGAAAACGAGGATGACGCGCGATTATGTTGCAATAACTCAAGATCAGATAAAAAATGTATCACGTAAATCGATTGGTTTAGGTTACACAACATAAGACGGTTAGAAACAATAGGCCACACACTGACCGTGGCTGCTTTGATGTTAGGAAGGAGTTTACAGTGACGCGCATGTTGGCTAACAACCCTACAGATACAGTGCCGTTAATTAGCTAACGTTAGCTACACGACGGTTGAAATTAATGTTAGCTAGCAACCACCGCTCACGTTTACCGATTAACGTTAACCGAGTTAATATTCACACCAGTTTGAGTTCCAAAATGTTACACGAACGCCGTAAAAACACAAGCATAATTCTTTTCTTGGTATTTTAAAGCTGTGTGAGCTGTTTAGCTAACGCTTGTGTCGTTACAGCTCGACTTGGCGTGGGCTATTTGCTGGAATGTAGCTAGTTATCATCTAGTAGCCGGTATTATCGCACTCGTGGTCACCAGTGTATTTCTTGTTTATCGGGTAGGCTAACTCCGTCCTTCTACTTTAAAACAGACACGATCAAAAAGACAATCGTTGTCGGTATTATGCCCAGACCTTCGAGCAGCTTTGTTTGTATTTAAACACGAAGCACATACCTATTTTAGCTAGCTTTGTGTACTAGCTAGGCTAGCAAACTGGCAAGCTAACTACTGGTGAGCATCTTCAGCTAGCGGGTTAGCAAACTAGATCACGTTGATTAAGTTAGCTCGTTTCTAGGCCACATTTCACTGGTGACCTCTCTTCCTCTTTTTATCCAGTCCTTACTCGGACAAATTCTCGACTGGTTTCCGACGGTTTCTTACCTTTTTCAGTTCATTTTCAGAGGCAGAGGGTGAAACTCCGAGGATGTCGTATAGCTTCGTATCCACAACGTTCGCCATGATGCTAACCGGCTACACTGAAAAGACCTTCTGCGGAGGTTCAGCTGAGAGAGGAACCGACGCAAGATCCACCGGCTGGGACTGTCCAGGGTTGCCAGATACTACGACAGACACACAAACACCCACTCGGAAACAGATGCCAGAAAAGCAGCAACCATACTATTCCTAAAGAAAAAAAAAAAAAAAAAAAACAGCCACGGGGCTTATGTTATGTTTTCATCTCGACTGTGTTGTTATTTTTGTCAAGTATTGAACAAAATGGTGCGTTTTTTTCACATTGTTTCCAAATCGCCACGTTTTATAATCAATGACGCTACAATGTTGTGTTTAAATACACACACGAATCAGATAATATATATATGGCTGCTATGGCTGTAGATTTACTGTATTCTTAAAAACATTAATTCAGATTTGTCCATTGGCCACCATAACGTGGGGTGATATGTGAGGGAGTTTAGGGACCGTCTTGAAGTTCAGAGCTGCTCTTTAAATGAATTGTGGCTCAGTGTCATATCCCCCAAAATCTGTCAGCTTCCATGTGAAGAGGAGCATCATTTATCTGAGATGTCCTGAGTCCGCAGGGAGCAACTTGAAATAAGGTCTAAAAAATGTGTCATGGGACATTTTCAGCATCACTGGAGATTTTTTCCTGTGGCCTGATTTTGTTGCTGAGAGTCAGATTGTTGAGGTGCATCACAGCCGTGAGGCCTCATTAGTTCAGCTTGTTACTATTTACATTATTACCAGTTAACATGATGTATGGAAACCTACACCTTAGGTTAATAGTGTCAACTGTTTGCATAAGAATTTACCTTTTCCATGCAAAAATTGAAGGTACATTAGGAAAGTACATCGCTGAAGGACTGTTGTTGTGTGCAACTTTATACGTCTACTCCACGTTTCCGAGACAAATAATGCAGTTTTTACTCCAGATCATACGTTTCACAGCTACACTTAGTAGTTTTGACAGTTTAAGATATTACATCTCAACATTTTTGAACCAACAACACTACTGTTTACATGTTAATGCATCAATAATAATGAGCCATAATATACTAAAATGAATCACTGATGGTATTCTGCATGATATGACCTTTTTCTTTTGACCCTTTATTTGTCGCCAATACTTTCTATTTTACTTAAATAACATTGTCAGGGCAGGACTTTTACTTGCAGTGGTGTTTTCTACATTGCGGGGTTGTTTCATTTATTCAGACTGAGCAGGATATATTGATCTGAATGCTTTCTCCACCACTGGCTCACAGACAGAGCGCCTGAATATGCTTCAGTTGTTGCTTGGCAGGGATTACGAGAAGGCTACAGCTAATGCTGAATTTTTCAGCACTCGTGTTTGCCAGGCGATGCAGCTCCACGGTGTTGATGCTGCAGATGCACATATGGTAAAATAATGAATGTGCAGACCTGTAACCTGACACACTCCAGTCCTGTTCAGCTGCAGGAGGGCAGCAAAGGAAGACCCGAGTCACCGCACAGGGGGTCCTGCTGTTCACCAGGTTATGGATAAGGTGCAACATTTTTGCTGTCATCCTTTGCCGGTATTGATTTTAAGCTCATTCTAACTGCAAATTTGTCTTACCTTGCCTAATTTTGATCATGTCACAAATAAATGCACCATTTTTTAACAATGCTTATATAAAGAACAGTATGGCCTAATAACATCAATACTGACATAGTACAAATCACAAGTTCATCATCTTGTACCTTCCCTCCCTTCTCAGCACCCCTTCCCAAATTCACCCATCCAATATTTTACAGTATAGTATAGGCCTAATTTGTATTTACACTACTCGGAAGTAGTCAGGGATATTAGGATATGGGTGTAATTATATGCATGTGCATGGATATGAAATAAAAGTCAAATGAAAATATGTCACATTATGTTTGGGTCACAGAAAAATAAGAAATAGTCAAGTGAAACGCTAAAATATCACTGTGTATATCTAGCAGGTGATATTGGAGAAGAAAGAGCTGTATAAGACAAAAAAAAAAACACACACCACAAATTTAGTTTGTTTATTATCAACAACACACTGAACTGCTCCCTGGTGACAGTGAGCTGAGCCACAGTCCCTAAACACGTGTCGCACTACGTGGTGTCCATCAGCAGTTTCTTGCAGTGAAATCATTTGTATTTTATTGCATCTTCTTTCACAATAAAAAAAATAAAAAATTAACTTCTAGGTAGTTCAGACTAGTCGTACAGAAGCAGATACTGGGACTTATGAATCCGAACATGACGTTTTACCGCAGTAACTTGACGCTTTTTACGACCCGGCTCCTGACTGCGAACCTTCAGCGTGACAGCAGATAAATACTCAGTTGGTCTCACGCGCTTGATGGACAGCCGAACTTTTGATTACGTTCTAGGTATCCGCCATTTTGATTTCCAAATCTGACAGCTTCTGTTTCTTGTGTTTTTTGTTGTTGTTGTGCGTCGCCCGCCTGCTGAAGTGAAATTCGGACGGTGCCAACGCAGCCGCTCGGCAGGCCGACCGCCGTGTTATCGGCTGGGTACATGACATTGCAACCGGGGGAAAGGGGCGATATCTTCGAGCTAACAACGCAGTGATGAACAGCCAGCTATGGGCCTCTGGGTGACCTGACAGCACAAAGTCGTCGAGTGTGCCGTTCATGTTGCGGATGACGACTGATAAAATGGACATACGGTAAGGGTGGCTTGTTTTAGGGGGGGTTGGAAAAAGAAGAAGAGGCAACCCGAGGTAAACCCTGCGTGAGCTGCCTCGCTGTCAAGTGGTCGGAAGACGGTTGCGCTACCAGGAGGACATCGTCCCACCTAGCCGCGCAGCCGTTATAAACAACACACCGATGCTAGCCTCTCATCTGACACACACATCGCCTGCTACCGGTACCCGTATTAAAAAATAGTTCTGCTAATGTTAGCAAAGATGATTGAGACGTTTGCTAGCGCGCAGGTTTACGATGTTCGTGCAGGGTGAGTGAAAGGGAACCGTCGTTGAGCGCTAGAAGACACAGCGACAGGGCTGATAAGAGGAGATAAGCTAACTTAACGTGAAGGTATGATAACTGTCTCGATAAGCTAATCAAGCTGAATACTGAGTGTTAGCCTGTTGTGATTAGTAACCGTTAGTAGCTCATTGTAACCGCTACCAGCTGATCTCAAGACGCAAGAAAGGCCTGTCTTACAGCTGAGAATGGTTGTCCTGTTATAATATTTGAAAATCCATAACTAACAACAGGGGAAGGATGATTCGCTGGAGTTCATAGTTTGAGCTTTAAAGCACCTGTTTAGCTCCAACATGTTTATAAAATGTCCGGGTACACAAAGGGCTGCACACTCAGAGAGCGTTCATGTTATGCAATCGATTTTTAGTGGTGCTTAGAAATCAGCAAGTTGTCCTAAAATGCTTCATTTTACACTGTAATACTGTGGATTCCCCACGTGTTTTTGTTGAGGGACAGCTGACTTTGCGGTATCCAGGATCGTGTCCATTTACATGCGCGGCCTTAACCACAATTCAGCAGCATTTTTACAATGGGAAGTGTGTACTGTAATGGGCTGAATCATAGGCCAAGTGTCATGAAGATGTACTGTACTTTACTGTATCTGTGGTTTGATTTGGTTCAGGGGGGATGTAAGCTGGAGATCCATGCCTGAAAGTCAATGACAAGTGACAGCTCCTGCCTGCCTCATACAGTGTTAGACTGTCATCCTCAACACACCTAGTCTTAAGTTGGCATTTTGTAGTGACACCAATGTCAGAAGAGTCAATAGTCTGCCTCCAGCTCACTGTCTTATTTCATATCAAACACTAATAGCTAGGGGATTTGTTTTGTCCTACATTATTCTTACTCCAGTCTTTATTTGATGATGTGTGTTTCCATTCTGAAAGCAAGCTAAGTAATGTCAATTATGCAGATGTGCAGCGATAACTCTATCACAGATGCATTGCTTCCTGCTCTTTCCAGAGTGCAAGCCTGGTCTCTGCACTCATGCCGACTTTAACTCTTCTTGTGGCTCTAAAGAAGTCTTCCTGGAAGTAATTCATTAACCTTTATTATTTCTCATTTGTCTCATTTCTCATTACCAGGTCGAAGGCAATCTCTCCTGGGTTTGTGTGTGTGGTGTTAGTATGAGCCAACTGGGTGTGTTTGTGTCTCCATTTTCTCAATTTGCTGATGCTGATTGATGTGCAGGCCATGCAAAGTCAATAAGGCAAATGGCTGTTTAGCAAGACTGAAGAGGATACTAGTCCTTGTCCAAATGTAAGAGCGTACAGTATATAGTATTACAAAATTGTTCAGTGCACATTTGAAAACCGTGTCACTAACTTGTATGTATGCCTGTCACATCCTCTTTTTGTCCGCAGCTAAGTATATGTGCCTGTAACGTCAGCCATGTTTTGGAAGTTTGATTTGCACACGTCCTCTCATCTGGAGGCTTTGCTGGACAAAGAGGATGTCACTCTCATCGAGCTCATGGATGAGGAAGATGTCCTGCAGGAGTGCAAGGCTCAGAACAGGAGGTGTGTTTGGTGTTAGCTTTAGCATATCAGCAGAACATTATTATTATCATAATTCAGTCTCCAGTCATTTCTGCTGTTGCTAACTGGTGCTTCCCCTGTCATTATTATGGATTTGTAGGCTTCTCCTGTTCCTGTGCCAGGACCAATGCATGCAGGAGCTGGTCCGTATGATCACTACAGAGCCCCCTGCTGGTGTAGAGGAGATCCGACGCTTCAAGTAGGTGGTGGTGTTGAATGTGCTGATGTAGTACACTGTATCCAGGAAAAACGTGTTTTGCTGGTGCTGCACTACATCTTATCTCTAACCTGCAATTGTGTTGTAAAGACGAGAGCTTGAGTTGGCTCAAACCTGTAAAAAGATGTTTGGCATCTCAGCCATTTGTAAGGCATTAAAATTGTAAAAAAAAATAAAACTGTTGGATAACTGACCTGTAAAAGACAGAAATCCTGTTCCAGAATTTTTTTTTTTCCGGTTTACTTTAGCAAGTAAAGTAGAGAATGAGAATTGATTTTGCTTCTGCTTTGTTTTACTGCCAGGTGTGTTCTCTTTTATTTATTACAGGTATCCAAATATAGCATGTGAGCTGTTGACATGTGATGTGGGAGTGATCAATGATAAGCTGGGTAACGAGGAGCCTCTGTTGGAAACTCTGTATTCTTTCCTGGAGCAGCCATCCCCACTTAACCCCCTCCTGGCGTCTTTCTTCAGCAAGACAATTGGGAACCTCATCACACGGAAGACTGAGCAGGTAACACACACACACACACATACGCACACAGCTAAATCACAGGGCATTACTCGGAGAACTTGACAGCTATGTTGTTGTGTTGTTGTGATTTAATTCACAAAGTCTGAGGGGTGCTTTTAGCAGGATAATACCTGCTCACACTGGGAATTACTCTCAACCAAGGTGGCTGTGATGCCAAACTAGTGGATGTTCTAAAACACAAGCAGTGCACGTAGTTCACCTGTGTTTTACTGTGTTAAAGGTGGATGTGTCCTGAGGATGTCAAGGTCAGTAGGCTTGTCCATCTACCAATTGGCTTGTCTGTCCAGAACAACGTATCTTGCAAACTTCTCTGAAAGCTTTGACATTTGAATGTTTATGTTCCAGAGGGGAGGATTTGAACTGATTCTGGTGACATCGTGACCTTGACCATTACTTTGGTTCTTTGATGCTTTACTCAAACACAGAAACTCACAAATTAATTGCAGGACTTGCTGTGGATATCATTGCCAATCCCCCTTTTAGTAATACAATAATTTTGATATTTTAAAGATTCATATTTTTAAGATTTTGGATGTACTTGTTTGTATAGATTTTTGTATTTGAATATGAATGCTTGTATGTGTGTTCAGGAGTTGTATAGCGATGTAATGTTTGCATATTCACTAGTTTGCATTGCAGTTTTGATTTAGGCTTCGCTCTGGTCGGAAAGTCCTTTTAGCTTATCCAAATATCCAAGTGGCAACTGTGATAAGAGGTGGTTGAAAAGGAAAGAAAAAGGTGCCGCAATGCTTCCTTTTTTATCTCCTTTTCAATGAGTATACTGGGCTGTCCTCAAAGTGCAGTTAGATTTCTCTTAGCACTGCGGTTGTCATTTCCTCAGTCCTCATGAATTCTCCTTCACATCCTTCCTCTACCTCATGAGGTTTTATATCAAGGTTAAAAAAGGGTTCATCAAAAGACATCAGACGTACTTTTTTTGACTGTTCCACTCCAGGGTTTTATGTTGCAAAGTGGCCCAGCAGGATACATCTGCTGGTATTGAATTGATTGACACTTATTTTTGGTGACAGGGTTAAAACACTCGACCCAGAAGCTAAATAATTGATTGCATTCTAAAATCGGTGTAGCCCAAGCATCTGTGGTGCGCATAGAAACTGAAGCAGAATGAAAAGAGCATTCCGTTGCTTGTTTGCTAATGTTTTGAAATGTATGTTGGAGGTGAAAGGAAGTTTAATTTTTTTCTATCTAATAAATGAGTTACAACTTTTGACACGTCATTTATGTCCTTTTCTTACTTTGCTCCTGGACACTTATTTTCAGTTTTGTGTCTCTGGTGTTTCCTCTGCGTTCTGTTGTGTTCAGGTGCTTAGTTTCCTGCGACGGAAGGAGGGATTCCTCTCCCTGGTCCTGAAGCATATTGATACATCAGCCATGATGGATGTGCTCCTGAGACTTATCAGCTGTGTGGAGCCACCCCCACTTCGGCTTGAAACACTCACTGTATGAGATAAATTGACCCACATTTCGTATTTGTATACATAAATCAGTGATATTGTTTGCAGTTCTAATATAATATTTTTCCCTACAGTGGCTGAATGAAGAGAAGCTCGCACAGAGGCTCGTAGAGCTCATTCACCCTGAGAGAGATGAAGAAGTAAGATGGCATCTCTAGTATTTCTATACAAATGAGTAACTCATTTATGTGATAAAATATACTGTTGCTGGCCCTCAGAGAAAGAAGATTTAAAGGCTTGTGTGTTTCTCTCACAGAGGCAGTCCAATGCATCTCAGACTTTGTGTGACATAATTCGTCTGAGCAGAGACCAGGCCAATCAGCTCCAAGAGATGTCACAGCCTGACCCTCTGCTGACTGTGCTGGAGTCGTAAGTCAGACAGATACACACACACACACACACACACACACACACACACATGCTCACACTCCCTTTACAGGATGTGGAGACATACTCCATTGTGTTCCTATAGGCAGGAGTGTGTGGAGCAGTTGTTGCAGAACATGTTCTCAGGAGAGACTACTGAAAGCTGTATCATCAATGGGATTCAAGTTCTTCTCACATTACTGGAAATCAGGAGGCCTGTGTGAGTGTGAGACTTTCAATCAATTTCAAAATGTGTACACGTAATGCTATCTAGTTCTACTTTTTTATGGATCGCTAAATGATGTATCAGGATCCTCTTCATGTGCTTGATATGTGTTTGGTCTGTGTTTATGACAGGGTGGATGGTGTAATGGATGCTCAGGGATTTGAGAGAAGTTACACTGTTAACAGCACCATTTTGTTGGCCATCCAACCACACCTGATACACTTCCACCAGCTACTTCTAGAGCCACCCAAGGTACATAAACAAAGATATAATCATCTGACAGGCCTTAATATTAGCTAGTGTAGCATGATAAATACAGAAAGTTATTGAACAGTTTTGTGTAGAAAAATTAGAGTTTCCCTGCAGAGCATTATAATTCTTTCAGGTGCTACTCACAGGCAATATAAAGAGCATCAAAAATAAACAAAACACACACAAGGGCAGTCTCTTTCACTTGCAGAGTGAGAGCACGCTATTAATATCAAGCACCGTGTTATTTTTGCAGTGCAGCAACCCATTCTTCAGTAGTTATTTTTGTTGCTCTGCTATTTAGACAACCACGACTATACATTAGTTGCAGATGTGTAACAAAACTCTGCTGAACCTTGAGACTGTTTCCCAAACTCCTCTCTGCCATCTTTCTGTGTATTTTTAGCGAAATCCCATGCTGACTACCCTGGGTGTGCTGGAGGAGCCATTGGGGAACACACGTCTGCACGTAGCCAGACTGGTGGCCTCTCTGCTGTATACCAGCTCCGCTAGCCACGCCGTAGTAGCACAGGAACTCTGCCGACTCAATACGATGGACCTGCTTCTGGTGAGATGAGCAGAGGTGTTATATTTACAATATATTTATAGTACAATGTTGAGAAAGTGAAAAAATGTTAAATGTCTCATTGGAAAATGTGTGCCTTTTTTTTAAAGGACTTGTTCTTCAAATATACGTGGAACAACTTCCTGCACCTCCAAGTGGAGCTTTGTGTTGCAGCCATCCTCCGGCCCTGTGCCCATGAAATGAGGCTTCAGCCTGGCTTGGGAGCCCAGGAAAAATTCAAGCCTCCTCAGGATGCTTCTCAAGAGCAGGCTGCGACTGAAACCCCTTCTGAACCTCCAGTCACCACTGAAAACTCTGCACATAATCTGATGGTGACTCATGTGGGTGTCTGTTTGTGTTTGAACAAGAGGCTTAAGTGACATTTGATCTAATGGCTCATTTTGATTAAAAACAATCAATTGACTGAATCTTCGTCTCTCAAGTTGTTTCAGCACTGCCACCTTGTCCAGAGGATCCTCGAGGCATGGGGAGAGAATGATAAAATACAGTAAGGAGCTTCGAAATAAAGGCTTGATGTTGTTTTTGCTAACAGCCAGTAGGGGTTCCCTAAGTGTGATACTTCTGTGTTCAGGTCTGAAGGTGGTATGAGAAGAGGATACATGGGACATTTGACCAGGATTGCCAACACAGTGGTCCACAACCTGGAGAAGGGCCCGGTTCACACACAGATTAGTAGCCTCATCACAGGTGTGTGTTTGTGGAAAGAAAATGATTGTAATACTCTGCCTAAATATTTTTCTTAATGCTGTTGTTCTTGCATGTAGAGCTGCCAGAGGACTACAGAGGGCGCTGGGAAACCTTTGTGGACCAGACCCTGTCAGAAGCCAATAGGAGGAACACCATAGACTTGGTAAACATGCATACATGCTTATACACCGTGTCTAATAGCTGTTTGTAATGAAACACACACTCAAACATCATGTGTGACATTTGTGGTTGTTTTTCACTGTTCAGATCGGCACTGGGAACCCACGGCCATCCTCTGAGGATGATATGGAAAGCCCCTTCCCGAAAGAACTGACACTACAGCAGGTACACGGACATAAGCACACACACAAAACCACTGAGGGCTTCTGTTATCTGAGACGGTAATCTAATTCAGGCTGTGATGTGTGTTTCAGGCATTTTCTGACTACCAGATCCAGCAGATGACCGCTAACTTTGTAGACCAGTTCGGCTTCAATGATGAGGAGTTTACTGATCATGATGACAGCATTGGGTAAATTAAAGTACACTCCTATCTGTATGATAGTGAACTACTGTTATTGTGTGTCAGTTGAGTCATTTCTGCTGTAATTGCAGGGCAACGTTTGACCGAATTGCAGAGATCAATATCAACATCGATGCAGGCCAGGACAGTGTGAGTGTATTACATGTTTGTTCTATGTATGGCTGTCCCGAATACCATTTTTTAGGGCTTTGATGTTCAGAGCAAAATATTGATGGGTTAGTCCTCCTCTTAGCATTTGTTCTGCAGCAGTATGAATACTGATGTACATTGTTTCAACTTAACACATTTCATTTGTCCACCTGCCCTTCTAGGCTAATACAGCTGTGTTTGAGGCCTGTTCCAAAGAGAGGATTCAGCCCTTCGATGATGATGAAGAGGACATTTGGGAGGAGAAAGAGATAAACTTTGCAACACAAGCCAAGTCCCGTAACAGGTCAGACACACAACAGTAAATACAGATGCTCTCAACATTGGTTTTTGGAATTATTTATTTCAGCATAATGTATTTGAATTAATTGTCCGTGCTCAATCAGACACACTAATAATGCTTGGTTTGATTTAAGATTTGGTGGATCACAGTCATCCCAGAGCCAAGCAGCCAGTAAACCAGGTGATAGGACGGCAGCTTCTGGCAGTGAGGCCTCTGACAGAACAGCAGACTCTGACTCTGAGGAAGGAGAGGATCCTAAAGATGACCTGGATCCTTTCTCCAGCCTGGGCCAGACTGAGGCAACAAAGAGTGAGAAATGTCACATTGTATAGTAATGCATAATTTTGGCTTTGACCTATATGTCAGGACTTAAGGAGGTTTTGAGCGAGTGTCTCATGTAGATTGTGTTGGGTGCTTTTAATACTCAGCCACTGGCTGGGTTGCAGACTTTGGGGAGGTGAACTCAAAGGCTCCTGCAGCAGGAGTGGGCTTCTCAGCCTGGGACACTCCAGACTCCCAACCAGCTGCCACAGAGGCAGAGGAGAAAGGATGGGCCAAGTTCACCGACTTCCAGCCTTTCTGTTGGTGAGTCTTTGTGTGGTTGAAGTATGAGGACCTATTTTGAGAAATTGCCTGAAAACATATTAAAGCATTGCTTTGATGTACAATTTTAATAGTATGTACTAATACCATTTTTGCATGACTCTTTCAGTAATTGTAAAACTGCACATTGAGGCATAATAAAGAATTTTTCATCAGTCAGCTTAACTAAAAAAGTAGTTTAAATACATAAAATCAAGGGAATTTAGATAAATATCATGTGATACTTCCCTGTATCACACAACCTGAGACCACAGCAAAATATGTAATTTTCTTCTTATTTACTTGCAATATTCAATACAGCTTTCAAACCTGGATTGTATCCATGGTCTCCAAAAGTATTTAGATATTTTTAAAATTTGTTTTCAATAATTCAAAAGAATATTTTTTGAACACAAGCAAAGACAGACACACACCATGACGGGGACAGATTCATCCTTAAATTGAATTATCTGCACTGTATTTTCTGCGGGTTTTCTTATCTGTGTGATTTATGTCCCTAGCTCTGAAACAGGCCCCAGATGCAGCTCTCCTGTGGACTCAGAGCTCAGCGGGTCAGACGGCACCAAAACAAATCAGAACCGTAAGTTGCTGCGGCATGGCCTTTTGAGTTATAGTAATTTAGGAACAAATTAAATTGCTCTGGATTAGAAGCCAGGATATTATAGCTGGAAAATGCGCAGATATAAAGCCTAAGTCATATGACCCAAACCTATATGCGATTGGCATCTTTTAACAACTGCCCCTCTATGGCTTTCCGCTAATATGAGTTGACTTCTTCAAAAATTAACTTACATCCACAATTAAGTCAGATTGTTTCTTATCCGTCACTCTCTGCAGCGTGTGTTTGGAGTGTGTGTGTGGCGAGAAAGGCTCCACTGGTGGCATCGGACAGCTCTTCCTCCAGCAGCTCAGGCAGCGATGACGAGGAAAGCAAGACAGAGTCTACGACCACCACAGAGACCATCACCACGGGGGCTGGCAAGGAGACCATTCGGCTCACCGTGGATGCCAAAAATGAGAGGGCAGTCTTCAGCAGGTACAAACACTCACACTCGAATACTATGTAGCTTCTCTGTCTTGATTGGTACAGTCTGCCCCCCCTGTATCTATCGCACTTCTTTCCCTTTCCCCTCCAAACTTTTCCCGTACAATTTTACCTCCACCGTCTCTGTTTTTCTTCTGATATTGCCCTCCTCCTGTCTGTTCCCTCCTTTCTTGACTCCAGAGTATTCAGACCAGCAGTCAGACGGTATGTTGTGCTCGAGGTCCTCTGCTCTGGAGTGTGGAATGTTTTCCTGAAGTTGTTTGAGGGATTTTAAAAGGCCATCACAAGAACAGATGTGCCACATGTTTTTAGTTTGCTTGTTGCATTTAACAGGATGCGATGTAACATTTAATTGTGCCATTATCCAGGACAAGTCTAATTTTCCAAAAAAAAATACACTAACCCACAGCAGGGGACTTGTAGAGAACCTACAGGACCTTCCTCCCGATCCTCAGGCTCATACCATACTGCAACATGACCCCAGCGACGACTCCCTGGCATGAAACAATCGACTAAGCATCTTATAAATCAAATGGTGCTCCGTTATCTTACTGATGCAGTTATACCAAAAGATGAGTGTATGACTCACTGTGGTTATATGATACAGATAACTCTTTCAGTCATAACATTGATCCAAGGTGACACGATTTGTTTACTTCCAGAGCACCAACACTACTAACAGTTTGTCAGGTAGCATGCAATGAGCAGAAGTTGCCACCAATTCAACATTCTAACCAGTCAACACATTAGTTACTAACAAACGTTCACCTATGAGCATGCTACAATTAAAAAGATCCCACTTGAAATCTGAGAGTAACTTACCTTAGCTCTTAGCAACTGTTTGCAGAACTTACAGTACACATTGGCAGTAACAGAGGAGTGGATGCACGGGGCTGCTGTACGTGCTGGGCATGGTGATGTAGTCGGTGTGGACAGCTGAGAGCAGATATATATGGTGAAATATAGCTAAAGGCAGAAAGTAGCATCTGCGGTTTTTTTTTCTTTACGGTCAGGTGACGATCCCTTGCTATCCATCTAGTTTGTTACAGCTACATTTGTTTTTTGCAGCGAAGCAGATAAGGTGCCATTAGAGGGACTCTCCATCAAGGACAAGGGGAAAGGCAAAGAGAAAGAAAGCGAAAAGGGAAAGAAACATGGAGATGGTCCCAGCCCCGCTACCGCCAGTCCAGTTCCCCAGTCAGCTTCTGTTACACAGTAAGTGTGTGTGTGTTTGTGTAACCCAAACCTTGAGGGAGGTTAATAAGCAGTTTTCATTGAGAACTTTCTATTGAAGCTCAGACAAAGTTGCCAGTGATCGGTGCATTATCCTCAGCCACATGCCTTTTATTTTCTCTTTTCATAAGAGGTGTCACTGATTCCTTTAACTGTAACTTTCTGTGTCAGAAGCCTCAGTGGCAGCTAACATATGCAGATAAAACCAAGTTGTTTGACTTTTCTTTTACCGTCTTTTTCATCATTTTCTTTTCACTTGCAGAGAGACGCAGCCCTCTGCTAATGGACCGGCCTAATGATGCAGCACAGGCACACACATACACACACTTCTTACTTGTCCATTCAACACACAGCCATGCCATCTTTGCTTCCTGTTAGCAGCCCTCCAATGCTCTTTGTTTCCTGTCCGAAGAATGAGAGATCCTCCGTGTCGAGGTCAAACAGCCCTGAACAGTATGTATGTTGGATAACACAAATCTACGTATGGGTACTACTGAACTTTCCTGCACCTTCATGGCATATTTAAAACTGCTTCCAAGAGGAATGTGTGTTTTAAAGAACGTTTTCATCTTACCAGACCCCCCAAAGCCAAATTGTGTTTCATATGAACTATTTCAGAATGTGATTTTCTCATAAATCTTGGGAAACACTCTTACCTGTGTTGATGAGCAGAGGCTACACTGAGTTTGCCAGCTGTGGCACTTTAATTCTAAGAAATGCGTAAGTGTGAAATTTGACCTTTTATTTAAATCAGCATCAGAGTTTCAGGTTGTTTGAGCATGTGTGGTCATGAATCACAGCCCAGAGAATTTTTCTATCAGAGCATTTGACTGTTTACACTTTACTAAAGCAAACCGTCTTCAATTAATCAGCCAAGATTACAAAAGCCAAGATGCTTGCAAAGCTAGCTGCCATTCTCTCTTTAGCGATGTACAAAGCCAGGCAGACATTTTATCAGTGCTAATGTGTGAGTGCTCATAATTTGGCTCTTTTTCATACATGCTAGCAAAATAATTTCTCAGTCCAAGTAAGATTTCTTTGCTTTGATCATGTGGAACATAAATTGTTAATTTGGAGCATCATGTGTCACTTCCTCCTCAAACCTCTGACTGATTCATGTAGTGTAGAGGTGTGTGTGTGCTGTAGTATCCATGTGTGTAGACGTGTGTGCGTGTGTGTTTGAGCTCTGTCTCGGGTACAGAGTGCATTCTCAGGTCAAAGGAGAGGTATGCAGATTTAAAGAAAGCACACCTGTGTAACACACACACACACACAGGGCCGTACACACATGTATATGCAACCAAATCTATACACACATGCAAAAAAATACAAAAAAAACACGAGACACAGTGATTCATATCACCCTCAGAGCTGTTTAAATGTAATATTGTGAAATTTGAACCTGTATTAGGTTGTGGCTTTTCTTGGTAACATGTAAACGTAATATAAATGTAAACAGTATATATAAACATTATATCTATTTTTGGAATAAATCCAATGTATGGAAAGGCAGTTATTTTGCAGGTTGCAAAGTGTGTATTGTATGTGTGTGTCGTACTGTTGAAATGAGGCAATAATGATGTCTGTGTTTCGGTTAATACCCCAGCATCAGTTCCTGTTCCTCTGCTACATGCTTCCTACGTGGAGGTTTGGGAGTGCGAATGTGCATTAATGTGAGTCGGTAGTCTGTAGTATGTCCTCTGTGTTCTTTGGCTAAAAGGGTAATTCTGGTTTATTAGAGCCTGATTCTTATTTTCATTCATTAGTTTAACGCAAAATATCAGGTTAACTTATCTGATGTGGGGGAGAAAATTAAAGGTGCAATATGAAAGAGTTTTTAGTTTAAAACAAAAAACAATGTGATGAGATTACAGTTTCATCTGAATATTGTGTTGCAGGGATATCAATTGAAGTTAGCATGCTAACCAGCGAGCCCCTTGCTACTTTGTACCTCAAGAAGTTTAGTCTGATAGTAAACGACACCAATTCTCCCCCAGTGCTCCAAGCTCTCAGTCCGGCCAGAGTCAGCTGATACGACTGTACGGTTAACTTAGCTTATTAGTCAACAGCAGCGACAGTTAGCAGCAGTTAAACTGTTACTCTGGTGATATGCCGCCTCCTATATGTTCAGAGTATGAATTCGACAGGTGGCCAATATTTACATGTTGCACCTTTTTTTTTTATATAAAAGTCGTTTGAACTTTAATCATATAATTTGTACACACTTGTTATATATCATGAGGGATCATTAACTTTAGCAAACTATTTTGATAGTCAATTATTTGTTAAAGACATTACTTTTTTCAGGCAAAACATTATTTAATTTCGGCTTCTCAATAGTGAGTTTTCTTTGTTTGATGTTCTTATTAACTGAATATCTGTCCTATTTCTTGGGGTCAAGTTAATAAAAGTTAACTTTTTAGTACAATTTAATCATCAGAAATCATCCTGATCAACAGAAAAACAAGACAACAGTTGTAATAAACCAGAATTATCTTTCAGGATTGCGTGTGCCAGTCATGCTTTACGTTATCTTTCTCCTCGTCTCTCTCTTTCTCAGGGCAGGAGTTGACTTTTTAATTGCGTATATGCCTACGGAGCAATTTACATAGATTGTTGTATTTATTTTGAAAGCACTTTTTCAAGAAGCACTTTTGGTTTGTATTTGGTGGTGCCACCAAGTGTCACCACATTATTCCCCACTCAGAGCGGTGGGGATGTTTGACTTGAATGAGTGAATCATGTAGATACTTTAGGATACTTTCTTCTTCAATGCTTTCTGCCAAAGTGTGTCTTCCCACCAGTTGCACAACTGGGTCTCATATCTGTGAAGTAGCCTCCTTTTCTTGCAATGCTCTTACAGGTCTAGATTCATCTAAAGCGGTCCTCGTTTGATCCCTCGTGTGTTTCTTTCCTTACGTCATGTGATGGAGTTTTCAGCGGCCACATGTCAAAGAAAGACTTTGAAGATTCATCTTAGATCACGGCCATTTTGTGTCTATCCGTTCAGCGCTTCGAGCTGTTAGAAGTGGAACTGCACAGAGAGGGAGCATTGGTTAAAGTCAGGGTTAGAGGAGACAAACAGGGCTGTTTTATGTCAGGGTGTGTGTGTGTGTGTGTGTACAGGGTCAGAATTTGTCATCTCGTCTTTCGCCAAAACCTAAGCACTGCGTCTGACCCTTACCTTTGTGTTTTTGGTGTGTGTGTGTGTGTGTGTGTGTGTGTCCTTCACCTTGAGAGTGCGGTGCGCGTGCAGTGTAGCTACGGGTACGGTGTGATGTTACGCATAATGGCATGAGGTACAATGCAGTCATCTTTTAAGTGCCATTAAGTTTGCACATTATCTCATTCACCTCACTGGGTATGTCGCTGTACTCTGCAGTGGATGCCCAACGCTTTTTAATTGAGAGACAATGGGTGATAAATTGTCACTTCATCCCCATTGGGTGTTATTTAACACTGAGGCCATTTCAAGGTTTAAATCTTACTTGCATTATAGCTCATTACATAATGTGTGTGTGTTTGTGTGTTTGTGTGTGTGTGTGTGTGAACGAAGTGGTGTGAAAGACAGCTGTGTTGTAAAATGCCTTTTTTTTGTAAAGTGGACTGATGCTGGTGTTTTTTTCTTTTCTTTTCTTTTTTTTCCATTTAGAGAGTAATGTGTCTGTTATCTGTTGTCAATTTAGCTTGTACATTCAGATATGAACCTAATAAATATGTCAGACCAAGAAGAATCACGAGTCTCTGTTTTATCTCGCATTTGCAGCATGCTGAAACACACACACACACACACACACAGTCCAGAAGTGTGAGACCACTTTAAAATCTAATACTGTCTTTTCTTTATAATTAATAATATGCGCCTAACAATTCAATTTAAAAATAGAATCTTGTAATGTCCATATATTTAAAAAAACAACTAAACTTTTTGATTAGTATTTGCAATTTCCTCCGTTTGCTTTGAAGGTGCTATTGTATATCACCAGAGTAACCGCTAACTGCTGCTAACTGTAGCTGCCATTAGCTCGTTAGCTCAGTTAGCTGTGCAGCTAGCAGTCCAGACTGGGAGCTCAAGGACCAGGGTAGTATGGATGTTTACATTACTAGAACTTGAACCAGGACTCTTGGGACTAGCTGGTTAGCATGCTAACTTCAACAGACATCTGAATAATATGTAAGTTCTTACTTAAAACTGTTGAACTTTTTTTTTTTTTTTAGCTCACATCAAATGTTTAATCTTGTTTCCTCTCCTGAGAAGCTATTATTTGTCGTGTGATATAGTGGCTGATTGAAGTCATAAGTACTTTATTTAGCAAACTTCATTAGGTGCCTTGGATACAACTGATTCAGTTTCTGTAAACTGTTTTAGAGTTAAGTGCACTGGCCCCCTTAGAAACTTTGAGTCCAGCCATGAATAGAAGCTGCAAAAAAGCCCCTCTTTGCTTATAAAAACAATTTGACCTCTGACACTGAATTTATTTTCTGAATCCTTAAAGGAGACCTAGTGACCTATGACCTATGCTTTTCCATTTCTTTACTTTCTTTCAGTGTTCTCGTGCATGTAAAAGGTCGTGAAGTTCAAAAGCTGAAAGTCCACGCAGCAGGAGCTGCCCTCTCCCACAGAGAACACGTCTCCTGAGGTGCCTGAAACGCCTCGTCAGTAGTCCCGCCTTTAATTCTGTGACTTCTTGACGTCACACTTCGTCACTGTGTCACACACTTGCACAATACATACCTATATTCACAGTAGAAGTGACGCCAACTGGAAGCTGAAAGCAAGTCAGAGCTGACCGCAGACACGGTGAGCGGTGCTGGCTCAGGCGTGTGTGAGCCGACCAATCAGAGCAGACTGGGTGTTCAGGAGGCGGGGTGGGGCCTTAAAGAGACGGGAACAGTAAGAGGAGTAGTAAAGCATCTGATTATTTCCAGGTTTAGAATAAAATAGATTTTCAATGTGGTCTCAGACTTTTGCAGCTTTCTGCGTGCACAGTACAACAACATGGCGAGAGTCTTCGGGAACATGTTTACCTTTAGGGGCAGGTGAGCTAGCGGATTACGTTACATCCCGGTCCATACTGTGTGTCCCACGAAACAATTAAAACTACACCCTCACACCGTCACCATCCTCCCACAGTGCAAACATAAACCTAGCTGTCACATAAATCTTACCGTGCTGCAGGCAGAGAGGTGAGATGAGTTCATGTACCTGGGTGGAGGAGGAGGAGCAGAGCATCTATATTATACACCTCACATCTCAACACTTGGAGTCTTCTGTTTCACTGACTTTTGGCTGTGGGTGTATTTTCATTCCTCGGCTCGGATACATCATGTTCTGTATGTCATCATCACATTCCTCTAGTTTACGAGTGGAGCACATACTGGGCACACCTGATGCTGCTCCCTCCTCCTTGAAGGAAGCCACCTTTACTTCGTCACCCACACCTGCCTGCCTCTCTCTCTCTCTCTCTGCCTCTCACGTATGGAGAGGAGAGTGTGGGTGTAGAAGAGGAAGAAGGCGGAGTTGTGTGTTTTTTTTTGTGTGTATGTGTGTGTGGAGAAACCTGCCTGTCCGCTCCAGAGCTGGGAGAGGAGGAGCCTGTTGGGTGTGGGACTCCAGACAAAGGAGACACAAACACACTGACACTGGATCACCGTGAAGGAGAGGCGAGACAGCTGGAGGAGACGCGCCACAGCTCCTGGACCAGTTTCGTCTGTTTTGTTTTAAATCTGGAAAAAACTTTTGCCATGCGTTCGTCAGCTGTGGGCTGAGAGGCATGTTCGCGTCGGAGCAGCAGCAGCAGCAGCAGCAGCAGAAGTGGCGAACATATGCTGTGCGGATGAAGTGTGTGGGTTAGTGCGTTTGGGGATGGAAAAGTGGGGCTGGCACGACCGACAGCTGTGCGCTTAGCTCTGCGCCATGGGGGGGTGCCACAGCTACCCCTCGGCTACGAAGACGGACAGCAAGACTCCCTCTGACATCAGCGGTCAAAAACTGTGAGTTGTGTTTTCTCTTCCTCAACTTTACGCCCACTTTTACACTTTTTCACACTCTTACATTCTTGGGGATCAAAACAGAAAAAGGATGATCGAAGCGGTGGATGACTGAAAAGGGAGGCTGCACATGGTTGACAGAGGAATGTTCCCCAGATAAGAGTGTGCGCGCCTGTGAGTGTGTGTGTGTGTGTGTGTGTGTGTGTTTTGCATATTTCCCCGATGGCATCAGTAAAATGTGGATTCCTCTAACAGCGGGAACACATGTTGAGAGGCAGCAGTCTGAAGCCGGAGCGGTGTAGATGTCGTTTACTTGCGCATGTTTTCTGTTCAAATATTTGCTCCGGGTCGAGTGTTTGTGCGCAGCCAGCTGGCGCAACTCAGGACTGTTGATCTCACCCACACGGGGCCGAGGTGAAGGTAAACAGATGGCCCGGAGTAGGTAGAGCAGGGTCGGCCACAAGAGGAGTAGTGTTTACACACAAACACTACATCACAAGTAGCTCCGGGTCCATTGTGTGTCTGTGCGTGTGTGTGTGTGTGTGTGCGCGCGCGCTGACAACTGGTAGCCAAGAGGCGGTGACTGAGTTAATGCCATGGAGGTGGATCAGAGCAGGATGTTAACAAAAAGAAGTTCCTGTGGACATTAGAGGAGTTTGTCATAGTCAGGGATTGGTGGTCGACCGATATGTTTATCATCGGGCCGATATTGATTATTTGTAGTCCACGAGACCGATAGCCTGTATTTGGAACTGATAGGCAGTAAGAATAAAAAGCTTAGTGTCAAACTGTAGAATAACCATTAGTGTATAAGATTGAGAACTTTATTTCAGTGTTTTCCATTTTCTGCTACTATACTTTTACCCCATTACTTGATAACTTTAGTAATTAGTTACTTTACAGCTACAGATTATTGAGTTGTGACGAGATATACGTAATCAAGAGGACATCTTTACCTGGGCTACAGTGCTGCATGTGGCTACTCCCAGCCTGATCAATTATCGGCCCAATGTTGGGACATTTACATTATCGGCTATCGTCCGATAGTGGAATTACATCGAGACGATAATCTGAAGCTGAATTGCTTTAATTGACTTAACAAGCCCAGAATCTACACACAGGGACGCAGGAAGTCGGTCACGGTTGGCGTTGCTCAGGTTTTTTTTGTATTCATTTGAATTGACCACGATAACATGTATGAAATCTTCATTCACACATAATTTACAACCAATCCCAGAATGTTTGGCAACACAGCAGACAGCAGAGTTGAACATCAACGTACTATGTGTTAAAGCAGCCACATGAAACAACAGCAAAGAGATGAAGAGGGAGAGAAATTCCCCAGGCCCCCTTATAAAACTGCTCAATTTTGAGAATTGTTGATTTAGAAGACACTTTATAAGCTTTGTGAAGCGCTCTCTCGGACAAATTCTTAATTATTTCCACCTTTTTGTAAATTCGGCACATGTAAGCATAGTTTTAGGGGCTGTTGCAGCCCCCAAAGCGCCCCCAGTTCCTGCATCCACATCCACACACTCGGATACAGGATACAGGATACAGGATACACTTTTACGCACCTTTGAAATTGGTTTGCAATGCGCCAGTAAAAACAAAGACAAGACTAGAAGGAAAAAAGAAGACTACAGAGCCAAAAAACAGCGAGGAAGGTTTTTACAGTTTCAAAGGGAGACTACGCAATTTCAATTAGCAACTTGCAATACATGTTCCTCAGGGCTTCAGAGAGGAGTTTGAACAAAATCTTACTGCAGCTGTTGAATATCCTCGGGTTCGCATAGACTTTCAGGATAGGAACTTCTCTTTAAATGTAAAATGATGGGTCAAATTATCAGTATCAGCCATGAGAAGCAGGTAATTATCAGTATCGGCTGGAGAGAATTCATGTCGCGCATCCAAAGTGGTAACCAAGGAAGTGGGACCTAATACGCAATAATAAGTAATCATAGCCTGATTTAATCAGATGGATGAGGAGGAAGTGGTCATAAAACTGTTAAACTATAAAACCCTAAAGATAACACATACAACTAAGTGCAGCGGTGCTTCCTACCCCGTAAACGATGTAGAGTCATCCTGCTTTTGTGTTACGGTTCAGTGTCAATGGGCGGACACTGAGCGAGCGCACAGAGCTTCTGACTACAGACGGAGAGAGAGAGAGCGCTGCAATCGAACACAGAATCACCCACATGGATAATCAGAAAAATGCTGAATATCGGCCCCAGTGATCAGTCTGTGCCGAGCTAGGATTGTCACGTCTGTTACCTTTGACGCAGCTAATGTTTACATTCTTCTCTGTCGCTGTTCCTCTTTCTCTTCCTGACCTTTACTTTGGACAAAGACCTGCTGTTTAGACCATTAAACTCTCACACATTTACACCAGGGCGAGCGAGACTCCATAGAGAGGGCACTGTGCTTCACTTATCGCAGAAAGGCAAGGTCACACTGAGTAAACTCTCAGCTGCCGTCCACGAAGCGAGTGCAGCAGCTGGCTGATGGCGTCACACTTTGAAATATTCACTTTAATCAGAGCGCTGTGCGCACACACACACACACACACACACAAAAACCACACTCGCTTTCAAAGAGACGAGTAGAGTACCTACAGAACAAGGCTAAATGTGCGTCAACGTGGCCTCGCTGTTTGCATAAAGTCAAATCTTGCTGCCAAGTTTAGCTTTCCAGTACGCGCCGGCATTCGCAAACAACATCATCCACTTCTCGCAGCCAGTCCTGTGCCTCTGATTACAACACAACACAACACTACCTGTAGTTTATCAGCAGGGGAGAACAGGTCACACTTTTTAACTTCCATTTGACTCCCTAAAACAACAGATTCCCTCTCAGTATGTAATGGAAGGTGGGGTGACCTTACTCTCCTTAAAAGTACTACGAGGGATTTTTATCTCGTCATAAAACAGCCTCAGTTTAATGCCTCTGTATGACCTACATGAGCAAACAAGACTATCAGTGAGAAGATTGGCTATTTATGAGTAGTTGTTATAGTTCTTCTCGATGCCTGTCGTCTGGTTGGAGAAGTCAAACAAATAAAACACAAGCCAGAGGAAAGAAACGGCTCTGTTGTCTGGTGGAACGGCGCGACGCGGAAGTAGACAAAGAACCCCGCTAACATATGGCTTTATTCTTTGACGGGAATGGGTACGTTCGGCATTCACTTCCATGCAAATCACCCTGCGGTAGTCACAGGTGTTTATCAGCTCCAGCTCCTGTCGTGGTGGAAACACGCGCTGGTTTCCGGGCCGTTGACAGGAGCGATGCTGTGGCGCGCGCTGAAGCTAAGGCCGAGTTTTTCTGCCGTGTTTGTGATGAAGAACGCGAATAAAAAGGCAAATGTGTCTCCGAGCAGTGGGAAAGGAGTCCAGTGTCAATGTCAAGTGCCTGACTCCTGAAACGACCCTGTAGGTGACCTCTGACCCCAATGCTGAAAGCTCTTCTCTTGCCTCTATGGAGCAGACAACCAACCCCGTTCTCCCCTCGGTATATGAACCTGATGTAGGCGAAGAGGTTTGGTAGAGCCGGCGGGCCTCGAGTCAGCGCTCACCTCCACACATCATCTCACACACTGTTAGTCCTTTCACTGTTTGCTTTGTAGCACCGACCACTGCAGCAGCGCGCTTCATTAACAGTAATCACTCCGGCTCTGAATTGACTGCCTTCATTACATTAACTGCCGGTTTTACTGGACGTTCACGTCTGCAGTTCCAGCGTGTGTTTGCATGTGTGTGTGTGTGCGGCAGCCACAGAGGGCAGGACGGATCGGAGCCGATCAGAGAGTGTGAAACTTGTTATCTGCAGCCTGCAGCCGGAGTAATTAATCCGCTGACCTATCGATTGTTTTACACAGCAATATTTTCTGTCTCTCTGCCTCTGCTTCGTTAACTCTGTACCATCTTCCCAAGGGGAATTAATAACAATCATCTGGAGGAGCGTCCGTATCTGCAGCAGCAGTATGTGTGCCAGAGGATCCCACACACAGACGTGTGCGCCCTCACGGCGCTGCCGCCGGGCGTCGACCACGCCGAGTGGCTCGCCAGCAACAGTGAGTAGACCCCATTAAACACAGCAGATCTGGGACCGTTCGTAGCCTTTATCCTCCCCCACACACTGCAGAAAGACAGACATGGGACGATATACTTTTACGACGTGATTTTCTTCTCATTGATTTCTTTCAGCGGTGGCCTTTTTCAAGCATATAAACCTGTTCTCCAGCGCGCTGTCTGAGTTCTGCACACCCAGCACCTGCCCAACCGCCTGTGGACCGGGCAACACGTAAGTTACTGAGAATTATGGGCCGAAGTACGTACTTAAAGGGTCAGTTCACCCAAATCACAAGTATTTTAGTTTTAGTCTTTTTGTCATTTGAGTCATTTTAGCCTTCATAGCGTTAGTCCAGTTTTAGTCGAAGAAAAGTCAATGAGGATAATAAACCTCTGCATAATGAGCAGCTTCAAGTTTGCGGATTTCTTTTCAAACATGCCGGACAGTTGGACCAGGCTGTCGTGTAGGTTGAACTTACAAACACCACCATGAAAATTACAGAAACAGTTAGTTCAGCACTTGTGTAAGTTAGTTAGCTCGCCAATATCTGGTCTTAGTCATCAAAAGAAGGTCTTGGTGAACATTTTTCAGTATAGTTTTAGTAGATGAAATTACCACTGATTACAAGCAAAGAAAACCAAACATTTGTTAACATTGTTGTGGTTGTATTTTGTCATGCAGACACTCTGTTTTTGTAGAAAATATCGGATGTCTCCTCAAAAACGGTCTTAAAAGCTTTTGACAGGGCCGTTTGTTGTCCTAAGTAGCGAAGGATTGTTTCTGCAAAGACAAATTGCGGCTGAATTTCTCGAAATGTCAGTTTTCGATTTACTTTGGGCCGCACAAGTGAGATATTACAGTGTTCACCTCTATTTATTAAAAGGGGAACTCCCTTTTAATTTGACATATCAAAGTGCGTTATGTCTTCGGGAGAACTGCTGCATATGCAGAAAAAAACAGCGGTATAAAACCTTTCGTGACTCCTGAGGGATCTGATAAATGTCCTCAAGTGATGTCACCTTAAATCTGCATCTGCTGGGGCTGAAGGTGACCAGTTTGAAAAAGAATACTGTCGATCAAGTTGGCAGGCGAGTTTGAGTCGTGGGTAATGTAGGTGCCATGTTTTGATGAGCGAGAAGAACGTGCGGAATAAAAAAAGATGATGTTTCTGGTATTGTTGCATTGATTTTTAAGGTAAAACAAAATCTCGCACAAAATCCACCTCCCAGCTTCATCCTGACCCTACAGTGACATCACAATATTCATCCTTCGAAAAACAACATGCAGCAACGGAAACTATGTTGAATGTTTTTCAAACGACCGTGTGTGTCTGCGCCGTCAGGGTTTACGTTTGGACCGACGACCACGGCAGGAAGCTGAAGTGCTCCGCCCCGCTTTACTTCGACTACGCCATGTCATACATCCAGGAGCTACTGACTGACGAAGATGTGTTCCCCACAAAAGCAGGTAAAGGCATTTTATTTCTGCTGCGCTGTCATTCGTCACAATCAAGTTATGATGCTAAGCCTTCCATTCTTCCCTATTTTTTTTTTCCCAGGTTCCGTTTTCCCCACGGGCTTCATCTTTCTCGTCCAGAAGGTGTTTCTGCTGTTTTTCAGGACTCTGGCTCACATTTACTGGGCTCACTACAAAGAGACGCTGGCGCTGGGCCTGCACCCGCACCTCAACACACTCTTCACACACCTCATACTCTTCTGCCGGCAGCACGCCCTGCTCGAGCCGGAGGACACGGAGCCGCTGCAGGACCTCATCACAGCTCTGGGACAGCAATGCTGAGCCTGAAGAGCAGACACAAGACACATTTTCATCATACTTATACACTTGTATCTGGTTATATCGCTTTATTATGCATCGCACCACTTTGGGCCGAACGTAAACGTACTTCGCTGCATGTGTTTTATTTTAAAGGTCTGAAAGTACTGTTTTTCTGAACAGTACGCGGGAGACTGAATGAGTCTGCTGCGCTTTAAAAAGCAGTCCATGAGGCCGGCTCCTGTTGTATATAGCTTGTCGTCATCAGTTGTCTGAAACTGTATTATTGCATGTCTATTTTAACATTATAGTGCATTATTATATTTTGATAAGGTCAAGAACTTCAAGGTAACTTATGTCTTCCTCGTAAATCGAATCGTCCTCTGGTGTCCTCTCCTGGAAGACATCAGCCGACCCCGGGCGGTTCGGTTCTTACAAACAAAACGTGCCATCGAGGGCGGTGTGTTAATGCAAATGTGACCACAGCTGCACGGAACAGCACGGCTTATCTCTGCATCTGCAAGTATGATACTGTACTCTGTAATAAACAAAATGAAGGACGGTTTTCTGAATAAGAGTTCAGGTTTTTGTCTAAAGACAAGCGAAGAGGAACACTGAAGGTGCCATTTTGATTAAAGTCATTTCTTCGGTCTCACTTCTCCACATTTGGGTATCTTGTTGTTACAATCCAACAATCCCATGTGTGTTTTTGTCTTGATGGTGATGTAGCTGCTGATGCTGCCAACAGGTGTTTGAGAGAGCAGCAGCACCACCTGCTGCCAGCACGGGAGCCCAGCATGCATCTCGTTTTAACCTTCGCTGTCAGCGCCGGCGTGTAAATGTTTGTTTTGTTGGCCGCAGCTTGTTGGATTTCAAATAGAAGGACAGTAGGATTAGAGGGGCCGAGTTGCAGCTTCCGTGTGAGGGTGTTTACATCTGGGCTTGGATCAACTGTGTGGCGTTCTCACAAACAACAGCACTATTAAAAGGTTAAAAGTCCCACTATTCATCTATCCCAAATATGAACACCCTCCAGGACTCTTAAAGCTGGAAAGTCAGCATTTTCTGCGAAACCTTTGTCTTCATTTCATCAATTTTAGTGTCATGGAGTGAAGCCAAAAAAAGTAAATGTACCCTAGTTGAAAAAACCTAAGGAGTGCACTTCACAGCTGGCTGCATCACGGAGGCAAGAGAAGCCCACTTTGCCTCATCGCTCAGTAAAATCAATACAGACATGACTAATATTTTTAGATTCAGTGCGAGCTACCCTTTCACAAGCTACCCTTTCACAAGCTACCATTGTCTCCAGCTTGCGTTGTATATTGTACATAAATGTGCAGAGAACTGACAGAACAAAGATCCTCCTTGTGACTCCTGAACTTGCCTGAGAATCATCACTTTTTTTCTTCAGTATCAAAATAATCCAAGTGATAGTTGCCTGAACATCCACGGCGGGATCGCAAACAGGAACTGCTATTAACTAATTCAGCATACTTTTATTGGTGCTAACTGCAAATTGTCAGTCAATATAGGCTAAAATATGTGGGCTCACTGACTCTACGGCGGCATATTTAGTTTATATTCTCCAAAGCCCCAAACTGTAGCTCCACATCTTAAGCCGCATAATCCCCGAGACAAAAACAATAACAGGAGTGACAAAGGCTGTTATTATCAACGAGGAAGTTTTCTCGATGTTCTCAGACTTTGACAAATCCCTGATCTAAGATCACTGAAGTTTTCAAGACACAATAAGTCAGAATTCACTGCTGTTTCCGTGCTGACAGACCCCAGACACTCTGGCCTCTGTGAATATACTGTGTGCATTCACAAAGTGGGGAAATCTGAGAGCAAGGATGTTTTACTGCTGAAATCAAGAGACAGATTCTGGAGCTGCAGGGCTACCAGAGGACACCTTTGTGTGCTCAGACAGCAATTTGACAAGACGATACGAGCTGCTTTTGTCTGCTTCTTGCTGTCAGTCACAAAGACAAAAAGAGTATCCGGAACTGAAAGTAAACTGATACCGAAACCATGAAGTCGCTCCTGCTGACCCTCAGTTTCAACAGCAGACTGTATGTACATAACGGCCCATGTATAGTAGATGAGTTGTTTCTCTGGGGGCGGGTGAACCAAGTGTATTCAGAACAATGCAGCCTGCTCATACAGCTAACACTCCTTCACCCAGCTAAGGAAAACTAGATGCATTTCCAGCTTCTCTCATTTACTTAAATTCAAACAGCTAAAGCGAAAGAGTTGCATGTAATTCACCGCAATGAAAAGATTGGTGAGGATTGTAAATGTAAATCTGTTAGTCAGCCAGAGGAGTACAGAAATGTCTAACACATCAACAATTAAATGGAGGTCAGACACCAACTACAAACCATCAGAGGTGAGACTACTGGAAGGAGAAATCATATTTTTCCCAAGACAGAGGGGTCGGGTCCCCCTTGTGCCCCCCTGGGATTTATGCACATGGCTGCCGCATCAAAAGTGTATTAAATCTTGAGATTGTTCAAATAATATGATATGATATAATGATTCACCCTGAATAGGCTCAGCTGGCAGGGTATGATCATAGATTTAATAAACACAGCGTTGTGCCATGGCGGAGCAGTGGTTAGCACTGTTGCCTCACAGCAAGAGGGTTTCGAATCCAGCCGGGGCCCTTCTATGTGGAGTTTGCATGTTCTCCCCGTGCATGCGTGGGCTCTCTCCAGGTACTCCCACACGTATGGTTGGGTGAACTGGCAACTCTAAAATTGTGCATGTGCATGTTAGCCCTGTGATAGGCTGGCAACCTGTCCAGGGTGTACCCCGCCTGAGTCAGCTGAGATAGGCTCCAGCTAACCTGCGACCCCAGTGCAGGATAGGCGGTAGAAAATGAGGTGAGATAAGTGTTGTGCTGTGGTTTTTCTTTCGTCACGAGCATGTAGTCCCATATTTCACCACAGAGAGGCATCAAAGTGTCATCAGAAATGGACAGACAAATACTGATGTGAAACCTTTGCATGAAGATAATCTTTTCCCACTAATATCACAATACATTAATAAGAAGACAATGTCCATACACAGGGGACTAATTTAAATTAAGTCATGCAAAAGATCTATCTAATAAACTGCCTTTTTATCAAGATTTTCTTTAAGGACCTAAAAAGAAAATCTAAAACTCTTCACAGGAACTCAGTTTGCGTTTTCGTACTTGGCCGATTTAGTGCTGAAACGATTGATCCACTGGTTATGCAAAAACCAGCTTGTCTGGCAAAGTATTTCTCAGCCTGATTCCAAATGCCCTGAGAAGTATTCGCCAATGAAAGCATATCTCACTGACACCTGCCTCAACCCATCTGCTGCACTCACTGGCCCTCATTTATCAATCTAACGTAGAAACCAGCGCAGATCCGAGCGCAGAAATCATCTTACGACAGGGTTCACGTGTGATTCATGAAACGTTCGTATCTCGCCGATCACAGCGTAAGAATGATCGGGCGTTGATAAATGCGGCGGCTGAAAACAGTCGTCATTTAAATACCACGCCCTTAAATATTCTCAGTTTAGAGGCCTCGCCCCTAGAGTTTACGACATGGAGATGCGTAATACGTCCAAGAAGAGGAACTTCTCCGACCTGAATGCTTGAAGCATTTTGGCTGTTTAGCCTATATTTAAATAAATAAGGGTTATTTTACGGTTGCAGTCAAGTTTCTGTCGTGCGCTCGTTTATTTCTTTATTTAAATGATGTTCCAGATCATTCGGAGCCTGGCACGAGTGGCGTTGTTCAGGCTGGAGTCAGTCCCACAGAACCAGTCAAATGCGAGCTGTGCGTGCGGACGCATGTCCTCCGCTGCCCGTGTAGGTACACCACCACAACCCTGGATCCTGACAGCAGAGGTCTTGGAAAAACAAACCGAAATGTGTCGGTCAATGGCGGAGAGAAATCGCTCACTTATAGCAATAAACGACACTTTAAAAGAGAAACGAAAACCCGAAACGTGCATCACATGAATAAAATGTTTGACTAAAAATTGTACATTGTCTGTTTCCCTGTATTGAATAGTTGCCAAACATAAGTATTTAACACTTTTAGAAGTGATGAATGAGGTCCTGTCTCCCTCATGCAGCCTCCAGTTGGGGCTCTGATGGCCAGGCTCTCTGGACAGAGGTTCATCTGGCTGCATCGGGACATCAAATGGCTCCCTGTTTTGCGCAGTAATGTGCAGAACCCCACAGGCTAAAATGATGTTGCAGACTTTCTCTGGCGTGTACAGTAGGGTTCCCCCCGTGGATCCTGGACAGAGCCATCTGCCCTTAAGCTACTGTAAAAACACTTTGCTCAATAATTCCTGGCTATGGGTGGTATCTTTGACTTCTACACATCTAAGACTACAAGTATAGTGGATACTGAGCATTGTTACTGCACCAATGTGGAGAAATTCAACAATAAAATTCCACACTTGTACCTCCAAGTGGCATATTTTCTTATGTTTAAGCTACTGTAAAAACACTTTGCTCAATAATTCCTGGCTATGGGTGGTATCTTTGACTTCTACACATCTAAGACTACAAGTATACTGGATACTGAGCATTGTTACTGCACCAATGTGGAGAAATTCAACAATAAAATTCCACATTTGTACCTCCAAGTGGCATATTTTCTTATGTTTAAGCTACTGTAAAAACACTTTGCTCAATAATTCCTGGCTATGGGTGGTATCTTTGACTTCTACACATCTAAGACTAGAAGTATACTGGATACTGAGCATTGTTACTGCACCAATGTGGAGAAATTCAACAATAAAATTCCACATTTGTACCTCCAAGTGGCATATTTTCTTATGTTTAAGCTACTGTAAAAACACTTTGCTCAATAATTCCTGGCTATGGGTGGTATCTTTGACTTCTACACATCTAAGACTAGAAGTATACTGGATACTGAGCATTGTTACTGCACCAATGTGGAGAAATTCAACAATAAAATTCCACATTTGTACCTCCAAGTGGCATATTTTCTTATGTTTAAGCTACTGTAAAAACACTTTGCTCAATAATTCCTGGCTATGGGTGGTATCTTTGACTTCTACACATCTAAGACTACAAGTATACTTAATATCAAGCATTTTTACTGCACCAATGTGGAGAAATTCAACAATAAAATTCCACATTTGTACCTCCAAGTGGCATATTTTCTTATGTTTAAGCTACTGTAAAAACACTTTGCTCAATAATTCCTGGCTATGGGTGGTATCTTTGACTTCTACACATCTAATACTACAAGTATACTGGATACTGAGCATTGTTACTGCACCAATGTGGAGAAATTCAACAATAAAATTCCACATTTGTACCTCCAAGTGGCATATTTTCTTATGTTTAAGCTACTGTAAAAACACTTTGCTCAATAATTCCTGGCTATGGGTGGTATATTTGACTTCTACACATCTAAGACTACAAGTATACTTAATATAGTATACTGTAAAAACACTTTGCTCAATAATTCCTGGCTATGGGTGGTATTATTTGACTTCTACACATCGAAGAATACAATTAATACTGGATACTGAGCATTGTTACTGCACCAATGTGGAGAAATTCAACAATAAAATTCCACATTTGTACCTCCAAGTGGCATATTTTCTTATGTTTAAGCTACTGTAAAAACACTTTGCTCAATAATTCCTGGCTATGGGTGGTATCTTTGACTTCTACACATCGAAGACTACAAGTATACTGGATACTGAGCATTGTTACTGCACCAATGTGGAGAAATTCAACAATAAAATTCCACATTTGTACCTCCAAGTGGCATATTTTCTTATGTTTAAGCTACTGTAAAAACACTTTGCTCAATAATTCCTGGCTATGGGTGGTATCTTTGACTTCTACACATCTAAGACTACAAGTATACTGGATACTGAGCATTGTTACTGCACCAATGTGGAGAAATTCAACAATAAAATTCCACATTTGTACCTCCAAGTGGCATATTTTCTTATGTTTAAGCTACTGTAAAAACACTTTGCTCAATAATTCCTGGCTATGGGTGGTATCTTTGACTTCTACCCATCTAAGACTACAAGTATACTGGATACTGAGCATTGTTACTGCACCAATGTGGAGAAATTCAACAATAAAATTCCACATTTGTACCTCCAAGTGGCATATTTTCTTATGTTCAAGCTACTGTAAAAACACTTTGCTCAATAATTCCTGGCTATGGGTGGTATCTTTGACTTCTACACATCTAAGACTACAAGTATACTTAATATCAAGCATTTTTACTGCACCAATGTGGAGAAATTCAACAATAAAATTCCACATTTTTATCTCCAAGTGGCATATTTTCTTATGTTTAAGCTACTGTAAAAACACTTTGCTCAATAATTCCTGGCTATGGGTGGTATCTTTGACTTCTACACATCTAAGACTACAAGTATAGTGGATACTGAGCATTGTTACTGCACCAATGTGGAGAAATTCAACAATAAAATTCCACATTTGTACCTCCAAGTGGCATATTTTCTTATGTTTAAGCTACTGTAAAAACACTTTGCTCAATAATTCCTGGCTATGGGTGGTATCTTTGACTTCTACACATCTAAAGACTAAAAATATACTGGATACTGAGCATTGTTACTGCACCAATGTGGAGAAATTCAACAATAAAATTCCACATTTGTACCTCCAAGTGGCATATTTTCTTATGTTTAAGCTACTGTAAAAACACTTTGCTCAATAATTCCTGGCTATGGGTGGTATCTTTGACTTCTACACATCTAAGACTACAAGTATACTGGATACTGAGCATTGTTACTGCACCAATGTGGAGAAATTCAACAATAAAATTCCACATTTGTACCTCCAAGTGGCATATTTTCTTATGTTTAAGCTACTGTAAAAACACTTTGCTCAATAATTCCTGGCTATGGGTGGTATATTTGACTTCTACACATCTAAGACTACAAGTATACTTAATATCAAGCATTTTTACTGCACCAATGTGGAGAAATTCAACAATAAAATTCCACATTTGTACCTCCAAGTGGCATATTTTCTTATGTTTAAGCTACTGTAAAAACACTTTGCTCAATAATTCCTGGCTATGGGTGGTATCTTTGACTTCTACACATCTAAAGACTACAAGTATAATGGATACTGAGCATTGTTACTGCACCAATGTGGAGAAATTCAACAATAAAATTCCACATTTGTACCTCCAAGTGGCATATTTTCTTATGTTTAAGCTACTGTAAAAACACTTTGCTCAATAATTCCTGGCTATGGGTGGTATCTTTGACTTCTACACATCTAAGACTACAAGTATACTTAATATCAAGCATCTTTACTGCATCAATGTGGAGAAATTCAACAATAAAAGTTCTACATTTGATTCTCCAAGTGGCATATTTTCTTATGTTTAAGCTACTGTAAAAATACTTTGCTCAATAATTCCTGGCTATGGGTGGTATATTTGACTTCAACACATCTAAGACTACAAGTATAGTGGATACTGAGCATTGTTACTGCACCAATGTGGAGAAATTCAACAATAAAATTCCACATTTGTACCTCCAAGTGGCATATTTTCTTATGTTTAAGCTACTGTAAAAACACTTTGCTCAATAATTCCTGGCTATGGGTGGTATCTTTGACTTCTACACATCTAAGACTACAAGTATAGTGGATACTGAGCATTGTTACTGCACCAATGTGGAGAAATTCAACAATAAAATTCCACATTTGTACCTCCAAGTGGCATATTTTCTTATGTTTAAGCTACTGTAAAAACACTTTGCTCAATAATTCCTGGCTATGGGTGGTATCATTTGACTTCTACACATCTAAGACTACAAGTAATACTGGATACTGAGCATTGTTACTGCACCAATGTGGAGAAATTCAACAATAAAATTCCACATTTGTACCTCCAAGTGGCATATTTTCTTATGTTTAAGCTACTGTAAAAACACTTTGCTCAATAATTCCTGGCTATGGGTGGTATCTTTGACTTCTACACATCTAAGACTACAAGTATACTGGATACTGAGCATTGTTACTGCACCAATGTGGAGAAATTCAACAATAAAATTCCACATTTGTACCTCCAAGTGGCATATTTTCTTATGTTTAAGCTACTGTAAAAACACTTTGCTCAATAATTCCTGGCTATGGGTGGTATCTTTGACTTCTACACATCTAAGACTACAAGTATACTGGATACTGAGCATTGTTACTGCACCAATGTGGAGAAATTCAACAATAAAATTCCACATTTGTACCTCCAAGTGGCATATTTTCTTATGTTTAAGCTACTGTAAAAACACTTTGCTCAATAATTCCTGGCTATGGGTGGTATCTTTGACTTCTACACATCTAAGACTACAAGTATACTGGATACTGAGCATTGTTACTGCACCAATGTGGAGAAATTCAACAATAAAATTCCACATTTGTACCTCCAAGTGGCATATTTTCTTATGTTTAAGCTACTGTAAAAACACTTTGCTCAATAATTCCTGGCTATGGGTGGTATCTTTGACTTCTACACATCTAAGACTACAAGTATACTGGATATCTAAGCATTGTTACTGCACCAATGTGGAGAAATTCAACAATAAAATTCCACATTTGTACCTCCAAGTGGCATATTTTCTTATGTTTAAGCTACTGTAAAAACACTTTGCTCAATAATTCCTGGCTATGGGTGGTATCTTTGACTTCTACACATCTAAGACTACAAGTATACTGGATACTGAGCATTGTTACTGCACCAATGTGGAGAAATTCAACAATAAAATTCCACATTTGTACCTCCAAGTGGCATATTTTCTTATGTTTAAGCTACTGTAAAAACACTTTGCTCAATAATTCCTGGCTATGGGTGGTATCTTTGACTTCTACACATCTAAGACTACAAGTATACTTAATATCAAGCATCTTTACTGCATCAATGTGGAGAAATTCAACAATAAAAGTTCTACATTTGATTCTCCAAGTGGCATATTTTCTTATGTTTAAGCTACTGTAAAAATACTTTGCTCAATAATTCCTGGCTATGGGTGGTATATTTGACATCAACACATCTAAGACTACAAGTATACTGGATACTGAGCATTGTTACTGCACCAATGTGGAGAAATTCAACAATAAAATTCCACATTTGTACCTCCAAGTGGCATATTTTCTTATGTTTAAGCTACTGTAAAAACACTTTGCTCAATAATTCCTGGCTATGGGTGGTATCTTTGACTTCTACACATCTAAGACTACAAGTATACTGGATACTGAGCATTGTTACTGCACCAATGTGGAGAAATTCAACAATAAAATTCCACATTTGTACCTCCAAGTGGCATATTTTCTTATGTTTAAGCTACTGTAAAAACACTTTGCTCAATAATTCCTGGCTATGGGTGGTATCTTTGACTTCTACACATCTAAGACTACAAGTATACTGGATACTGAGCATTGTTACTGCACCAATGTGGAGAAATTCAACAATAAAATTCCACATTTGTACCTCCAAGTGGCATATTTTCTTATGTTTAAGCTACTGTAAAAACACTTTGCTCAATAATTCCTGGCTATGGGTGGTATCTTTGACTTCTACACATCTAAGACTACAAGTATACTGGATACTGAGCATTGTTACTGCACCAATGTGGAGAAATTCAACAATAAAATTCCACATTTGTACCTCCAAGTGGCATATTTTCTTATGTTTAAGCTACTGTAAAAACACTTTGCTCAATAATTCCTGGCTATGGGTGGTATCTTTGACTTCTACACATCTAAGACTACAAGTATACTGGATACTGAGCATTGTTACTGCACCAATGTGGAGAAATTCAACAATAAAATTCCACATTTGTACCTCCAAGTGGCATATTTTCTTATGTTTAAGCTACTGTAAAAACACTTTGCTCAATAATTCCTGGCTATGGGTGGTATCTTTGACTTCTACACATCTAAGACTACAAGTATACTGGATACTGAGCATTGTTACTGCACCAATGTGGAGAAATTCAACAATAAAATTCCACATTTGTACCTCCAAGTGGCATATTTTCTTATGTTTAAGCTACTGTAAAAACACTTTGCTCAATAATTCCTGGCTATGGGTGGTATCTTTGACTTCTACACATCTAAGACTACAAGTATACTGGATACTGAGCATTGTTACTGCACCAATGTGGAGAAATTCAACAATAAAATTCCACATTTGTACCTCCAAGTGGCATATTTTCTTATGTTTAAGCTACTGTAAAAACACTTTGCTCAATAATTCCTGGCTATGGGTGGTATCTTTGACTTCTACACATCTAAGACTACAAGTATACTGGATACTGAGCATTGTTACTGCACCAATGTGGAGAAATTCAACAATAAAATTCCACATTTGTACCTCCAAGTGGCATATTTTCTTATGTTTAAGCTACTGTAAAAACACTTTGCTCAATAATTCCTGGCTATGGGTGGTATCTTTGACTTCTACACATCTAAGACTACAAGTATACTTAATATCAAGCATCTTTACTGCATCAATGTGGAGAAATTCAACAATAAAAGTTCTACATTTGATTCTCCAAGTGGCATATTTTCTTATGTTTAAGCTACTGTAAAAATACTTTGCTCAATAATTCCTGGCTATGGGTGGTATCTTTGACTTCTACACATCTAAGACTACAAGTATACTGGATACTGAGCATTGTTACTGCACCAATGTGGAGAAATTCAACAATAAAATTCCACATTTGTACCTCCAAGTGGCATATTTTCTTATGTTTAAGCTACTGTAAAAACACTTTGCTCAATAATTCCTGGCTATGGGTGGTATCTTTGACTTCTACACATCTAAGACTACAAGTATACTGGATACTGAGCATTGTTACTGCACCAATGTGGAGAAATTCAACAATAAAATTCCACATTTGTACCTCCAAGTGGCATATTTTCTTATGTTTAAGCTACTGTAAAAACACTTTGCTCAATAATTCCTGGCTATGGGTGGTATCTTTGACTTCTACACATCTAAGACTACAAGTATACTGGATACTGAGCATTGTTACTGCACCAATGTGGAGAAATTCAACAATAAAATTCCACATTTGTACCTCCAAGTGGCATATTTTCTTATGTTTAAGCTACTGTAAAAACACTTTGCTCAATAATTCCTGGCTATGGGTGGTATCTTTGACTTCTACACATCTAAGACTACAAGTATACTGGATACTGAGCATTGTTACTGCACCAATGTGGAGAAATTCAACAATAAAATTCCACATTTGTACCTCCAAGTGGCATATTTTCTTATGTTTAAGCTACTGTAAAAACACTTTGCTCAATAATTCCTGGCTATGGGTGGTATCTTTGACTTCTACACATCTAAGACTACAAGTATACTTAGATATCTAAGCATTGTTACTGCACCAATGTGGAGAAATTCAACAATAAAATTCCACATTTGTACCTCCAAGTGGCATATTTTCTTATGTTTAAGCTACTGTAAAAACACTTTGCTCAATAATTCCTGGCTATGGGTGGTATCTTTGACTTCTACACATCTAAGACTACAAGTATACTGGATACTGAGCATTGTTACTGCACCAATGTGGAGAAATTCAACAATAAAATTCCACATTTGTACCTCCAAGTGGCATATTTTCTTATGTTTAAGCTACTGTAAAAACACTTTGCTCAATAATTCCTGGCTATGGGTGGTATCTTTGACTTCTACACATCTAAGACTACAAGTATACTGGATACTGAGCATTGTTACTGCACCAATGTGGAGAAATTCAACAATAAAATTCCACATTTGTACCTCCAAGTGGCATATTTTCTTATGTTTAAGCTACTGTAAAAACACTTTGCTCAATAATTCCTGGCTATGGGTGGTATCTTTGACTTCTACACATCTAAGACTACAAGTATACTGGATACTGAGCATTGTTACTGCACCAATGTGGAGAAATTCAACAATAAAATTCCACATTTGTACCTCCAAGTGGCATATTTTCTTATGTTTAAGCTACTGTAAAAACACTTTGCTCAATAATTCCTGGCTATGGGTGGTATCTTTGACTTCTACACATCTAAGACTACAAGTATACTGGATACTGAGCATTGTTACTGCACCAATGTGGAGAAATTCAACAATAAAATTCCACATTTGTACCTCCAAGTGGCATATTTTCTTATGTTTAAGCTACTGTAAAAACACTTTGCTCAATAATTCCTGGCTATGGGTGGTATCTTTGACTTCTACACATCTAAGACTACAAGTATAGTGGATACTGAGCATTGTTACTGCACCAATGTGGAGAAATTCAACAATAAAATTCCACATTTGTACCTCCAAGTGGCATATTTTCTTATGTTTAAGCTACTGTAAAAACACTTTGCTCAATAATTCCTGGCTATGGGTGGTATCTTTGACTTCTACACATCTAAGACTACAAGTATACTTAATATCAAGCATCTTTACTGCATCAATGTGGAGAAATTCAACAATAAAAGTTCTACATTTGATTCTCCAAGTGGCATATTTTCTTATGTTTAAGCTACTGTAAAAATACTTTGCTCAATAATTCCTGGCTATGGGTGGTATCTTTGACTTCTACACATCTAAGACTACAAGTATACTGGATACTGAGCATTGTTACTGCACCAATGTGGAGAAATTCAACAATAAAATTCCACATTTGTACCTCCAAGTGGCATATTTTCTTATGTTTAAGCTACTGTAAAAACACTTTGCTCAATAATTCCTGGCTATGGGTGGTATCTTTGACTTCTACACATCTAAGACTACAAGTATACTGGATACTGAGCATTGTTACTGCACCAATGTGGAGAAATTCAACAATAAAATTCCACATTTGTACCTCCAAGTGGCATATTTTCTTATGTTTAAGCTACTGTAAAAACACTTTGCTCAATAATTCCTGGCTATGGGTGGTATCATTTGACTTCTACACATCTAAGACTACAAGTAATACTGGATACTGAGCATTGTTACTGCACCAATGTGGAGAAATTCAACAATAAAATTCCACATTTGTACCTCCAAGTGGCATATTTTCTTATGTTTAAGCTACTGTAAAAACACTTTGCTCAATAATTCCTGGCTATGGGTGGTATCTTTGACTTCTACACATCTAAGACTACAAGTATACTGGATACTGAGCATTGTTACTGCACCAATGTGGAGAAATTCAACAATAAAATTCCACATTTGTACCTCCAAGTGGCATATTTTCTTATGTTTAAGCTACTGTAAAAACACTTTGCTCAATAATTCCTGGCTATGGGTGGTATATTTGACTTCTACACATCTAAGACTACAAGTATACTGGATATCTGAGCATTGTTACTGCACCAATGTGGAGAAATTCAACAATAAAATTCCACATTTGTACCTCCAAGTGGCATATTTTCTTATGTTTAAGCTACTGTAAAAACACTTTGCTCAATAATTCCTGGCTATGGGTGGTATCTTTGACTTCTACACATCTAAGACTACAAGTATAGTGGATACTGAGCATTGTTACTGCACCAATGTGGAGAAATTCAACAATAAAATTCCACATTTGTACCTCCAAGTGGCATATTTTCTTATGTTTAAGCTACTGTAAAAACACTTTGCTCAATAATTCCTGGCTATGGGTGGTATCTTTGACTTCTACACATCTAAGACTACAAGTATACTTGGATATCTGAGCATTGTTACTGCACCAATGTGGAGAAATTCAACAATAAAATTCCACATTTGTACCTCCAAGTGGCATATTTTCTTATGTTTAAGCTACTGTAAAAACACTTTGCTCAATAATTCCTGGCTATGGGTGGTATCTTTGACTTCTACACATCTAAGACTACAAGTATACTGGATACTGAGCATTGTTACTGCACCAATGTGGAGAAATTCAACAATAAAATTCCACATTTGTACCTCCAAGTGGCATATTTTCTTATGTTTAAGCTACTGTAAAAACACTTTGCTCAATAATTCCTGGCTATGGGTGGTATCTTTGACTTCTACACATCTAAGACTACAAGTATACTGGATACTCAAGCATTGTTACTGCACCAATGTGGAGAAATTCAACAATAAAATTCCACATTTGTACCTCCAAGTGGCATATTTTCTTATGTTTAAGCTACTGTAAAAACACTTTGCTCAATAATTCCTGGCTATGGGTGGTATCTTTGACTTCTACACATCTAAGACTACAAGTATAGTGGATACTGAGCATTGTTACTGCACCAATGTGGAGAAATTCAACAATAAAATTCCACATTTGTACCTCCAAGTGGCATATTTTCTTATGTTTAAGCTACTGTAAAAACACTTTGCTCAATAATTCCTGGCTATGGGTGGTATCTTTGACTTCTACACATCTAAGACTACAAGTATACTGGATATCTGAGCATTGTTACTGCACCAATGTGGAGAAATTCAACAATAAAATTCCACATTTGTACCTCCAAGTGGCATATTTTCTTATGTTTAAGCTACTGTAAAAACACTTTGCTCAATAATTCCTGGCTATGGGTGGTATCTTTGACTTCTACACATCTAAGACTACAAGTATACTGGATACTGAGCATTGTTACTGCACCAATGTGGAGAAATTCAACAACAAAATTCCACATTTGTACCTCCAAGTGGCATATTTTCTTATGTTTAAGCTACTGTAAAAACACTTTGCTCAATAATTCCTGGCTATGGGTGGTATCTTTGACTTCTACACATCTAAGACTACAAGTATACTTAATATCAAGCATTTTTACTGCACCAATGTGGAGAAATTCAACAATAAAATTCCACATTTGTACCTCCAAGTGGCATATTTTCTTATGTTTAAGCAACCCGATGCAGCGCTCCAACGTGGCCCGTGTGCGTAAATGCGCATGGTTGAATCTGCGCTCCTGCTCTGTTGCAGGGTTTGCCGGTGGAGTTACCTGTTATTCCTTGAGGGGATAACCTTTGTCACCGAGCACATGAATCATTGCATGTATTGCTTGTAATTATGTCCTGCCTCAAAATATTTCTCAAAATGAAAGAGAAATTAATGTTACAGCAACAAACGGTTAACCCCGTTAATTGCAAACTATTTGAAACTAGTAGGCTACCTTTAATGTCAGTGATATATATTCTAATAACAATTCTCGGACTCCGCCAGATTTACTATGCTGCACCGCAAATCAACACGACTTGAAAACTTGCGTACACGAGCTGAGACCTGACGTGAGATTTGATCGTAGCCTCCGCTCACGTCCAAATTGATAAATGCCAAACTTTGCGTGGAAATGACCGTACGCCCAGTTTTCTGTCGTACGCTCGTTTGATAAATGAGGGCCACTGAACCTGACAGAGAAGAAATCCCAAGTCCACATCCAAAAACTGGACTCTCCAGACTGAACATCAATCAGATTTCAGTCTCCTTCTTTTCATTCCTAGATTTACCGTTGACAAGTGAAGCTGAGAGTTGCTCAGATTGTACTTACAGATTGTGAATGTGACCAGACGTCTGGTTTCCTTTCCGGCCCGAGGTGTCCGACAGGCTCATCAAAGTTAAGACTGAGTTTGAAACTCAGCCTTTCTCGTTGAGAGCCAAAGCATCCTTTGCCTGCTTAGAGATCGAGATCAGACACACACACACACACACCACACACACACACACACACACACACACACACACACACACACACACACACACAGGCTTGTTCTTAAGACAGATAGGAGATGTGTTAATGCACATGTTGGACTGAGTCGAGGCTCACGGTGTTGGAAACTGAGCTTAGAGGGTAATACTGCAAACTGCTGAGTCACAGACACACACACTCAGCCCTTTAATTAAGACCTGAAGTCACCTCCGCATACAGAGCATTCCTTTAATCAGGTTCAGACGCTGAGCTTCTCATCTGTGTCGTCCCTCACACAAAACCCATACCTGTTGTTACACAAGGAGAACGAGGAGAACAGGGATCACTGCGACCAACGCAGAACCAGACTGCCTCTCTTTGTCTTCACTTCTTTGGACGTTTGTAAATCGAGGGACGCGATGAGGATAGGAGCCGGACAGGCTGAGCTGAACCGGGTTACACGACGAGGCCTATATTCATTTCCCCGCACAAGAACACGTTTGATATGTCTGATATGAGATCTTGCTCCATGTCAAGAGGTAAAACGAGGTATTAGCGCCTGTCTAATAGTGAGATTCTTGTCCAATGTATCTAACCTGTTCAAAGAGTGTGATAATGATTGTATTGTTATTGTTGATATTCAGTGGAATAAAGTCATCAAACAAAAAGCAAATCATTAAACGAGAGCTTTAAATTTTTCTCAACCAAAAAACCTCACTTTAAAACAGTGACATACTGAAAAAACAAACCAAAAAACTGAACTGAACAATTATTTTCTGTCAAGTCAAGTTGCAAGTCTTCAAAATAATGACTCGAGTCGACGTCTCTGGTTGTCGACTACTAAATGATTGCCAACACTTGTGATAATTAATCAGTTTGAGTAATTTTCCAATTACAAAAAGTCTAAATTCTCTGATTCCAGCTTCTTACATGTGAATATTCTCTGGTTTCTTTTCTCCTCAACGACACTTAACTGGATATCTTTGGGTGGACAAAACAAGACATTACAGGATGTCATCTTAGGCTTTGGGAAACATTGATCGACACTTTGCACCATTTAGACCAAACATCAATGATTAATGTAGAAAATAATCGACAGATTAATTGACAATGAAAATAATCATTAGTTGCAGCTGTACTCATGGTTAAATAGTTCTGTGTGAACATTTAATGCTGATTTTACCCCTCTGAGACTGTTAATTAGAATACTTAGAGGCCTCAAGAGGTCAAAGTGCACCAACAGAGAAGCAACATATATATATAAAAAAAATATTCTAGTGACTCTAGTGGGGGACCTCGACCTTCAGGTTGGAAACCAGGGACATCTTTGTTACTCACATATGAAGGAACAGGTGTGAAGAGGGACAGACTTGTTCACACGACGGGGCCACATCAGGTCAGATATCACCGCTGCATTAAGGTCACTCGAATGGACCCGTATTTTTGTTTTCACTGAGATTGAATCTGGGCTGTAAAGATAAATGTCAGTTTGTGCAGTTAAATGATCAAATGTCACAGGAACAGAAGCACAACTTTTAAAAAGGGCAAGCAGACATGAATCTGGACTGTATATATATATAAAGTAAGCAGGTCAGATTCAATATGTGATTCCTCTGTCGGGCAATGAGAGAGAACCAGGAGCTGTACTCAAAGGCCCGTCTTTCATCTCTTATCAGCAAAGTTTTACTGTGAGCTAATTATTGATGAACAATTGTTTTAATCAGTTTCACAATCAGCCGTCCAACAATCACGCTCACTCTTCAAGGACACACCGACACCTGCAGGCTTTGATTATAACCCTCCACAGCTCCACAGCACCACCACTTCTCTGATAATCACTTTGATAAGAGAACTGATTGATGTTGGTTCATTTTTGTCTTTGTTCAGCGCTTTTTAAAGTTGCACTGTGTAGTTCTGGAGAAGAAATTCAAACTTAGAATTTTAATATCAACAATATTAATGAGGTAACAATACAATCTCAGAATTATTTCTGTTTTTCCATGACTGAATAAACAAGCTGTTTCTCAGAGGAAAACAAGGTCAACAGAACTGTTTGAAGTCAGATAGGTGGCAGGGTCCGCCAAATATAAACAAACAGTATGAAATTGTGTTATCCTTTAAGGTCAGTTAGTTTATTCAGTCATGAAAATAAAGACAGTTTGTTTAGGCATTAAAAAAAATTAAGTCAATGAAGATCTTTTTCTTCTGATTATAATTTCTTCTCCAAAACTACATAGTGCACCTTTAAACTGTCCCTAACCCACATGCATGTTATTCCTATTTACAAAACAAACTGACTTTGCATTTTGTCAGTTTAAAGAGGTCATATTATACTTTTTGGGTTTTAGCCTTTCCTTTCTTGTGTGCGTGTAAAAGGTCTGCAAAGTAAAAATAGCAGTGTTATTTTAGATCACACTACCTTGCTTGACATGACGCGCCTTGCTCTGCTTCTGACTGGCTACACCCTGCCCGTTAAGTAATGTGCATGTGCAACTCTTACCAAAGACTGAACAGAGGCGAGATGTCTCACTCTGTAGCTAAAACGGCTCGTTCAAGACACAGTGTGAAAAGAGATGCTGCAGCAATGAACCATGTGAGAAAAATAATGTGTTTTGTAAAAATTAAAGTATGTAAAGCTACTCTACTCGGACCCTCAAATAAAAGTATGAACTGGAAAATTAGCATAATATGACCTCTTTGAAAATTATTGCTTCACATGATGCAGCCTATACATAAAGTTCTTACTGTAAAAGAAACATGGCCATAGTATTCACTGGGAGACTTTAATATGGCCTCACTGTGTTAATGATGGGTGCAGAAGTTCCTTTCCAAGTGGGTCAAGCTCATTCTTGCCACAATCCAATAATACAGTGATTGTATTATTGGATTGTTTCAGTCTATAAGGAAACCTGTCACGTCACTATGACCTCACACAATTAAAAAAAAAACCCAACAACAACCAGAATAACAAAGCAGATGTGGTTTACTTCTACGACTAAGATTACACATGTGAAGACCGGTTTAATTAGGTTGTGAGGTTCATTAGAGGAAAGGTTGTTGAGTAGGACAGACAATAAGCCGTCTTCCTCCTCCTCCTCCTCCTCCTCCTCCTCCCTCCTCCCTCAATCAGGCTTTATAAATAAGAGCGCTCAGGACTCCAGCAGCTCGCCTCAATGGGCTTCTGAGTTTCACATCTTTTCCTTTTTTTTTTTTTTTTCCTCCGCTGACTTTCTTATTAAAAGCAGAAGGTCAGTGCGCAGAGAGGATGAGGTGATGCTGCCAAGGTCACTCATCTATGCTGGACAATCTAGTTTTTTAGAAGGAACTTTAAGAAAGCTGGATTTTTTTTTTAAACTAATATTTCTCATATTTCTGGTCGTCTGAGATCCGCCTCCACCCTCGCCGGGCAGTGCGTCTTCGCCGCGCCGACATGTGCGCGCTGCCGCCGGCGTGGCTGTGCCTGCTGCTCGGCTTCCTGCCTCTGGAGGTCCAGTCCCGGGCTCTGACCCTGCAGAGCCTCACGCACAGACACAGGTACACGGACCCGCTCCGCATTCACACCGGAGAGTGGACGCTGTTTCTCATTAACGGGGACTGAACTTTACTGCAAACTGTCGTTAAAGTTTTCATGTTGCTGGCGTTTGTCAAAATGATTCAGGGGGTCATTTCTATTTCAGGTTTAATTAGGGTATTTGTTTCAGAAAGTAAACAGTAATGCCTGTATGCCAACTGAATATCAACATATTGATATTTTAACCCATGATGAACTTCTGATGAATCACTGTCATCCATTAGTGAGTGACAGTAAAGTTATGGTACTGTTTATTTTACTTTATTGTTTCTCTGTGGTCCCCATACCCAAACAATATCCTCTATATTTTATCATTTAGATCATATTATATAGTTTTTTTTAATCTAATAAACTATGTTGTTACAGGTTTACATAATATAAATTTGTAAATTCAACATTGTCATCATGATATGTGACTATATATATATAGTCTTAAAATTAACTTACCAGATTTTTAGACTTACCTTTACCCACTCAGTCATTGTATCCACATCAAGTTATTGAAAAATCTCATTGTGTTACTATTGCGCTTTTAAGGTGATTTCAAAATATCAAGATGAGGCCTGTCACCATGTCAGAGTTTAACTACGCAATTATCGTGCCCAAGCAAATTCACGATAATGAGATTTTTGCGATATCTACAGAATAAAATAAAATAAATCATCTTTAACTGTGTTTACTGTGTTGTTAGTGTGTGTAGGAAGTTAGAGAGATAGTCTGCAACCATAATTGTAAAAAAAAATGCGTACGAAAAGAACAATTACATTCAGTGATCAGTGAAAAGGCAACGAGATGAAGTGATAAACAAAAGATGCACAAAGCCTGACATCTCCGCTGGATTCAGCACACGGTATTATCATATGCGTATTAATAACCCAATCCGAATTATAAACGAAGCCCTTCAATATAATTTTAAAACAATTTTGATTATTGATTAATTGTTTTAAGTTGTTTATCAAGCAAAAACAAAACATTACCTGGTTCCAGCTTCTACAATGTGATGATTTGCTGCTTTTCTCTTAACGTTACTTTAAATTGAGTATCTTAGATTTTGAGGGTTGTGGTGAAACAAAATATATTTTTCTTAAATCAAATTACCCATCCATCCATCAATCAAAGAAACTAATGAACCGCTTCATCAATACTGAAATAATCATTAGCTGCAGCCCTAACAGCTGGAGGACATTAAAGGTCTGTGTCCTGGCCTCTGGCAGTCATTAATGTGAGAAAAGGGTCCAGCAGCAGAGTGAGGTAATTCCTCTCAGCAGCAGGAGGTGAGACAGAGGTGAGGCTGATTTACTGGGATTTGGGACAAGGACACATACCGAGGGGCCAGGCGGAGAACAAGCTCAGAGGAAGGTAGACTACAACGGCACACTCCACAGACGGCAGTGTGAAGGCTGTGATAGTTGAGGATGTGAGGGCATCATCAGCATACTTACCAGTAGCCTCGGATGTCAGACATGACTTTTTCTTTCTTTCGTTTCCTGTGTTTAGAGAGGTATTTGAGTCTTATATAAGAAGGATTTCTCTATAATTCGATGTTTAATTAGCACTTTAATCCCATATTACTCTTTGCACAAGCAAGGCACAATAACAAGCTACTATTATTATTATTCATTATTTTTTTTAGCAATTATGTGAGTTTTTGACAGTCGTTTAAGGTTTCAGTACGTTGGGGCACAGTAGGTGTCCAAGAAAGAGGAGCGAGGATCTCAGTGTGATTCAACACTGATGGATGTAACATAATACGGCTGCTGGCACCTGACGAAATACCTCGAAAGAGAAAAAAAAAAGGAAGAGCGGAAGAAAAATTAAAAGATCCTGGTGTAATTTAGAAAAAGACAGAGAGAAAAAAAGGAAGAGAAAATAATGAATAGACCCAGGAGCAAGAACTAGTAACAGTGGGGATCTGATGGGAACAAAAGTTTGCTTTTGCACAGAGTAGTTTTGAGGAGTTACGACAGGAAAGTGTGTGTGTGTGTGTGTTCAGGTCCTCTGTGAAGAAGAACCCCATGCTGCGCTCTAACTTGGGAGGAATGTTGGAGAAGCTCCTTTTGCTCCCAGGCTCTCCACAGGTTCACAACCTGGACTGCCATAACAACACACAGGCACACACACACACACACACACACACAAGAGAGTGGGAAACAAATGTGAATGTTCTCCTTGGCTCATACGTGTGTCGTGCAGCGTTCCTCAAAACTCAAACCTTGAAACAGTCTTCTCAGCAGCGTGGCTCTTTCCATGGTAACGTTGGCCGGTCGGTTCCTCGCCGCACCAACATCTCAACCACTAGGCCCTGCTGGACAGATCAGCGCAATTTTGTACAAACATTCACGGTACAGGGTCCACAGAGGACGAAAGCCGAATGATTAAGGTGATCCTCTCGTGAAACAGCTTGGCATCGACTTCTTTGATTAATGGTTCCCAGAGAATGAATCCCAATCACTTCTCATCTGGTGCCAACACATGAGGTTCACATTGTTGCTCTCAAGGAGGATCTCATAACTTTGGCAATCCTCTGACTTTTTTTTTATTTCTATCTCAGCACCGTAATTATGTTGATGTTTGTCCATTTTATGGCCAGACACTTGCAAAACTGACACCATTCCCAGCAGCCTCAGCTGTAGTGCTTAGTGTTAATTAGCAAATGTTAGCATGCTAACTCACCAGACTAGGATGGTGAACGTGGCAAACATTACACCTACTCAAAATCATCATGCTAGCACTGTTTCTGTGAGCATGTTAGCATGCTGCCAGCAGCATTTAGCACAAGCTGAATGTGCCTGAGAAGGCCTACATGTGCGCAAATCCAACCAACTCATCTATATCATATCATACAAGACAGTAAAACACATTTCCAACCATCACCAGTCTTCAATTTCCGCTGCACTGAATTACAGGTCGCTCTTTTGTTAGCCGGTGGTTAGCTGACGTTTGCTAGCTAGCCACAGTAATCGGCAAATGCATGCAGCTGATGAAGTGTTGAGTTTTCGATGGCGGAGTTGCAGTGCTACTTTAAGAATTGCTCTTGAGAGAACTTGGTGTAGTTGTCGCCTCTAAAGTCGATAGGTATCAGATTTTAACCCCTGCCTCGCACAGATGCTAGCATGGCTGTAGACTCCCATGCCTTTCGACACAGACACACACTTGCATTTGTTCACTGCTGGTTGCTGGCGTTGATGCCGATATTTGCACCTGTGTTGGTTGTGTTACACTGGCAACCTGTTCAGTGGCCTACATTTCCTTGTACTGGGAGGCACCTCCGCGCCAAGTGCCTTTTCCTCCAGAGACCACACCACAGGTGGTCTTTTAACCGTGGATGTGCGTGTGCATGTCTGTTTTTGTGTGTAGGAGAGAGAGAGACAAAGACAGTGGGAAAAAAAAAGTGCATTTTAGTCATTTTAGGCGAGTGTTTGTATATATGTGTGCATGTTTTTGTATTGATAACTCGTTTGTTGCCAGACAACCAACATTTCGACCATGTGGTGTGTGTGTGCCTTAAAGGCAATACAAAGCTAACAGAGCTGGGGTGAGCGAGTGAATGAATGCATGTGTGTGCGCGTGCGTGCGTGTTGGCAGCGAGAGCCCAAGGTGTCCGGCCAGAGGAGTGATCAGAATACCAGTCGGGATTACTTACAGGATAAAGATCATATGGTATTCTGGCCCACTTCTCACACCAAACAAACACAAACATTATCTGGCTCCATCTGTCTCCCATTATTCTTTGTTTCTCACACCACGAGTTGCCGACGCTCGAGTGGGTGAGAGAGCGGGACACGGATATGCACACATAAAAAAGTGATTTTCTGTTTTGCACGACAGCTGTGCATCATGAAAGTGGGGAAAACGAGTAGGAACGACGTCGCCAAGAGTTGTTTGCTCACATTTTCCTGCACTGCTATCAGTGATCAACCTGCCGGTCTGTTGCATATTAATGCCACCTGAGAAACGTAAAACGGATGAATGGATTTACTTCAAGATGATACATTCATATAAGTCAAGCTTTTAAAGCTTTTTAAAAAGGGCCAGTTCGTAACGTAGCCTCTCGTCCAAGAGTAGATGCAACTTTCCTTATGCTTGTTCCTACATGAACCTGCCTCACAGCTGCAACTGCTCTGGATTATCTTGAGTAACTGGGTCACGATTTCTGTAAAGAAACATTGCTGCTCATGTTTTTTCGCTGATATCTCCAAAATTTGGCAACCTGCACCGAAACGATCTCGATACTGCGTGAAAGCTGTAGCGCACCGAGTCCTCCTCGTCTCTCCTGCTGCTTTACATCATCTATAGCGAGTATTTCATAATCTCTGACTGGTCACATGGCCAAACAGACGGGGCTCTCCGGTAGCTGAACTCTTGAACGTCTGAGAAAGCGTGGGGATGAATGAAAAAGGAAAAAACAGTATTGTTACGACGTGAGAAAAAAAGTACAGCTACACAGCCGGGAGGTGAGAAAGAACAGCACTTCAAACCCACTCAGGAGGAGTGGTGGTGGTGCAGCAGCCTCTGACTACCATCTACACTGTGGCTCTGCTCTCCTCTGTTTCCCTCTCCTGTTGTAAGATTAGGCAGCTCAGACACTGTTGCTGATTAACTGGAAATGTTGTTATTGAGCTGCGTCGGTGATGGAGCGGACGGCAGCGTCAGCTGGTTGTCGGTTTAAACCACCTCGATCCGGAGAGGTGCAGAAGGCAGCGCAACCTTTAGTGGCCGCGAGTTGGCCATTTAGACTGTTGGTCTAAAATTCAATCATTTACTAAAAAAACACAACTCCAAACTCTTTAACTGTGTTTTGCAGGTCGACGTGAAGACGAGTTAGCAAGAACTTGTCTTTACGCTTGTTTGCTGTTTTACCCAGAGTCAGATGAGAGAATCAAGTTTATCTCACTGAGTCCAATACATGGATGGATCTGGGATATGTTTTGCTTAATTAAGCAACAATTCTGAGGCAACTTAAGAATTAATACATGATAGTGAGAGCTGCATGTATTTGTAAGACTTGAAACCCATGTCAAAAGATGAAGAAACAGCTACCACTTCTAAGAAACTTGCCCTCGAATGACCCTCTCCTCACTCGGGGATGTAATGAGTAGAAATAACGGCGCAGGAGTCTGAATATTCACGTGATTGGTTGAACTCAGACTGTTGAAACCGCCTCAAGTTAACGTCGGAATATGTTTTTACACAGAATTGCAGATATTGTCGGTTTCAATGGCCTAGGCCAAAAGATCACGCATAGGCAATACAATCAAAAGTGAAATGCAAGCTGTCGTACTGGAATGAATGAAAGGAACACACACACACACACACACACACACACACACTATCACATAGAGAGGCAGACTCCCACCTGTTCACCACCCTCTGTCTATCTCTCCTTCTATCTTTCCTTCTCACTTTCTCTTTCAATCCACTCTTTCTCTGTCCTGTTTCCCTTAAAAAAAAGAAAAAAAAAGCAGAGACCACAGGTTGAGCACGGTGGACATTCCTGCAGTACAAGCCTGACTTCCTGTGAGGCATTTCATCTTGTCGTAGTGATTCAGTTTCACTCAGAAACCCGAGCAGGCGACATGCGCGTGAACAGGCTGTGTGTGTTTTTGCACTGCTTTTTGATCTAAACATTTCCTCTGTTTCTCTGTCCCTCAGGTTGGGTTTACCCAGGCCGACTAAATACCCAAAGTCTCCTCGCACCGCCATCATGCCTACTGCGTCTGATGTCCCTGTTGCCTTTAACAACCTCCTCACCCAGGGAGACAGACATGTCGTCTGGAGGGCCCGGCTCCACAAAGAGGCCCCGGCGAGGCCGTCCGATCAGCTGCGTGACCAAAGCGACGGCGTGCTACAGGAGCCGCCGGCCTGGCAGCGTGGGTCACGGGGTCGCCGTCATGCCAACGGCAGCGGCGGGAGATCCCACGGACACCTGATGAGGGTGGGCTGTGTCCTGGGCACCTGTCAGGTTCAAAACCTCAGCCACCGTCTCTACCAGCTGATTGGACAGAGCGGGAGGGAAGACTCCTCCCCCATTAACCCTCGCAGTCCTCACAGCTACGGATAAGACCACGCCAGCAAATCTGTAGCGAGATGCCTTCATCAACAAATGTCGGAAAGTTAGCCAGGTCCGTTGTTGAACAAGTAGGGCCAAATAAGCCTTTGGTGTCCTTGCAACCATAAAAATCCAATTTATCTGGGCTGTCCCGCATCTGAGGCTTCGAAGCTTCAGTGAGAATCTCCCACGAACATTCGAAGCTTCAACATTCACACTATACTAATTATTTACTTGTCTTTAAGTGTAATTGTGAGTCTAATGAGGAAAAGACATTAGCTACTGTTTTCCATCCCCGCTTTCAAAGTCCAATGAGTCAACATGACAATGGTGCGAGTTTTGTGCCGTTGGGACGGTCAAACTCCGGCTTCTCACAGCCCGAGGCCCACGGGGCAGCTTTCAGATGGTTCTCTGCTCATTCTGTGTGCACGTATAATGTGTAAATGCCTGGGTTTTATGTGCACAGGTCTTGAGACTGATTAAAAACACCATTGTTTTGCATGTGTAGCCGATGCACCGACGTCTTCCTCCTCTTTCAGAAGAATACAGACTCGGACACAGATGGCAAATGACTGAAGCTTCGAAGTTTCAAAGCATTCGGGTCAGCCCTCTCGTTTATACGATACCAAATTGTTTTCCCAGTTGTGCTGTGATGAAAAACATAACTGCTGGCTGGATCATGGCAAGAGACAGCGCGTGGTCCTCGCCCATGATCAGCACTTCACTGCAGTGACACTAGAGTTCAACCACTTAGGCACTATTTATGTGAACGAGGACAACTAAACCAGCCTTTTTCAAACTGTCCTACCTGTCCATCTGCTATCGTCATCAATGGTGATCCTGAGCTCAGAGCTAATCCATCCTCCACCTTCATCTTCAGCCCAGAAACCAAGAATAACCTCCAATCAAACCCAGTTAACCCTTCACCCAAAACCCCACAGTGCGCACAGTTAGCCAAAATAACCACTAACCCTAATCCAGGAACTGTCTGCACGCCTCTTAGCAGAGTGTCTCGTAACCGGTGACGCAGAGAGAGGACGACTGTACTGTAGAGTGCTAAATCCACGATGTGTTATTTTGATTGCTGTAACCATCAAGTCTGTTTTTGAGCCTTAATCGGTTTAATCGTTTGTACGGCCTTATAATGTCTCGCCTTATCACATTTACAGATCAAGCGTAACGTATTAAAGTGTTATTTGAAGCTTTATAGTCCTCTGCTTTTCTGTATGTGTCGGCCCAGCCTGTCTTCACTCTCTGTAGTCGTACTCACACGTCAGACGTTGATAGGAATGCATGAAGCACTTTATTCAGTGTGACTTGAATTTTAAAAAAAATGTGTTATTTAACTTAATGAGAGTGTTTTGCTGTAAATATCCCACTGTACTAAATCTTCCTGTTCACGTGAGAGTCTCTTCAAGTGTCCTTTTGTAAACCGTCTGTGTTGCTGTTTTTTTTTTTTTTAATAGCGGCGGTGTGAAATAAAAAAACGTCCGTGAAAGCTGCACGTGCTTGTTATCTGTCGGTCTGAGGTGCGAGTGTGACCTTTTTAAAGTCAGTGCCAGCAAAGTTTATGATTGGAAAGTCTGTGTTACACCGTGTTAGTGACACCGATTATTAATCTGGGCTACTACGCATGCATGCACCACACACACACACACACACACACACACACACACAGACATTAGATGGCCCATGAGAGCAAAGGATAAGGAAAGTGAAAAGTCCAAACCAAAGCACAAAATATGTCAAGTTCACCATGACATTACATATCTGTGTGTGTGTGTGTGTGTGTGTGTGTGTGATTACAAGCTCCATTGTTCAAAAGCACGAGACATTTTTTGCTTCTTAAAATGAACAGTCTACCTTTCCTACACCTAATTTTCCTTCGGCCGCTGGTAGATTCTGCTCTGTAACCGTTTGTACCAAACATTTCAACCTTGTAATGAGCAAAACTTGTACATTAAATCAACCGGACACCCTCGGGCTAACAGATTTGTTGGTAAGTGGCGAGTACCGCTGATTTGTCTACACCTATTGCACAAATGAGGGGTAGACGGATTATCGGCCCTGGACGATTATGGGGTTATTCAGCCTTTTCCAAGTGATCTGTGTCTGTGATTTTTCAGATTGCCGATAAAATAAACCAGTTTAAAAATGCGCTACTTTGGCTCCGACGCAGCATCCTCGAGCGCAATGTCCTGCCCACAACACTATCTGATTCAAAATGAGTTGAACGTGCAGCTTTATATCAAAACACGCGTCCTCATTACCAGGTGGAACTCAACGGGCTGAAGCGAGTGATTTACTACAACTTTGTTCAGTCGAGAGAGAGAGAGAGAGAGAGAGAGAGAGAGAAAAAGATCCGGGACAGATTTTTGAGCTATTCTTTTTCAAACTGTGGACATTGTGTCTTTCATGGCCATGGGAGTAGTCCTCCCAAAAATAAACTGAAATCAGTGGAGCAGAACCGGAGATACTGTACTTTTCATTCCACACATTCTTCTCTCTCTTGTGAAAACTGGGCAGCTTCATTTACCCACAATGCAACTCAATCCCAGTGAGTTCGGGGTGAGATTCCAGTGATGGCTAATGTGGCCTCAAGCAGAGATGAGGAGTGGGGCGACAGCCGTCTGGTACGCCCGACTAGTCTTCAAACCAGAGCCAACACTGACTCGTGTTACATCACTCGAGGCGATTAATTAGATTGGATGCAGCTTTAATCAAAGCCTCGAAAGTCTTTACACCATTTTATTTTTTACATCTGCAGCAGTTTAATTGTTGGAGTTGCCCTTCAAGCTAGAAATGTGGTGGCTTACTGGGGACCTGACTTATAATTTGGGATTTAAGGGCGGCTGCCAAGGTGGCCAATCAGAGTTCAGGGTTTGACTGAGCCTCCTAAACCACCAGACACTCCCCCAGATTTAAACAAAAGAACAACTAGTAAAACAATTTGACAGCTTTTCTGGCTTATTGTTCTCAACGGTTTTGTGGACAGCTCGTGGGTCTAATTTTCACAAGATGAGATGAACAGCAAAACGGCGCAAAACACTCGACCCAGTTTAGTGTTTGTTGCTGTGTGTGTTTGTGTGTGTGTGTATCCGGGCTCTGACCTCTCTTAGGGCTGAAAGCCAAAAAGTAAAATTCTCTAAAAATCCTACACCAACCAATCAAATATCACATCACAACCACCGCTCTTACTTTGCTTTAATGTGATAGATATGAAGACGTTATGAAGAATTTCCTCGCGGTCACACGTTCAGTCCAAAGTGTGTGAGAAGGAAACCTGGTGACCTGATTTTACCTCCTGAAAAGCAGGTCATCTGATGCGTCTGACTGGCAGGAATCAATAAATTACGAGTACTGGACTGAGGACTGTTAAATAACTTCCCCTGTGGTTCAACAAACAGAACCGATTTGCCCTTATTAATACACAATCGATCTGTGGACTGACAGTAAAAACCAGGACGTGATACTTGGAACTCACCAGTCAGGTGCTGCTGCTGTGTTTTACGTAACGTGGTCAATACTCATAAGTAAAAATGTGTCTATTAAAGCTTATTTCTTTTTGTTTAATTTGTTTTGTGAAAAATAAGCCTGTACATTTTGATACTAAACCTATTATATGGTTAAAATGAACAACTTAACCGTGGAATAAAAAAACTCCTGAGTCATTCTACATCAGTCCAAACAGGAATCCTGCTGATTGTTGAAAAGCTCCTTCCTGACATGGACAAACACACGCATGTACACAAGGCCAAGGTTCATCACGGGGTACCCCATTAGCTGAGGTTTTGGTTAAAGTGTGACTGAACAGCGGCGTACACTTTATATAGGCCTACAGTGCCGATCAAAGCATCACAGTTTAAAAGCGGCAGGAGATACAGGAGCAGGGAAACGTTCAGTCAGCTCCAGAGGACCAGCGCACCACAACACAGGCTTCACCTGTCAGCATGAGGGTCGTCAGCATCGTACGTATCGGCTTTAATACACCCAAGGCTTCGTTTTTGATGTTTTTTTTAACAAATCTATCTATTTTGACTTCTTGTATTTCACTTCTGAAAGACTATTTGTTATTATGCAGGGTCCAGACCCATCGCTGGCTTATCGGCCAAACTTGGAGAAGGCTGGAACTAAAGAGAAGGAAGAATACAGAAACTTTGAGGTAAGTGTTCAAAGTGTTTCCTCTGCTAATACCACTTGCATTCCTTTATAGCCATTTCAGAGGTGAGAAACACACCGTTAGTTCAGTTATACACTGTGAATTTTAAAAGTTGACTTAGGAAACCGATTCCATCAGAGTTAACTAAAGTAAAGTAGAACTATTACATTTAAGTTGTACAAGCTAAAGAGCTTTAACAACATTGAATTATTAGTCTGCTTTATCTGTGTTATAATTACATAAAGCCACCAATTTCTAAGCTGTATTATCTATTTGAAAGGACACAATCTTATTAATCACCATTAAAAGAAAAATTCAATCATACCCGAGTTAACTGAAAGGAACGTTTTTATCAGTAGTCTCTTCTGCTTCGATGTAAATGCAGAATGAAAAATCTACTTTTGTTGCATCCAAAACTTTCCCCCACGCTTCAACAAAAAAAGCGATGAAGGAAGCTGCTTCACACTTTCATGTGTGCGGCCACAGGAAGAGTCAGAGTAGGAGAAGTCAACCATGTCATGAATGTTGGACTTCAAACCGTCGAGGTCATTGTGGAGTCACCCGGTAGCACACTATTAACCTGAAATGATGTTAATCGCTTGTACTGCATGTGTGTGTGTGTGTGTGTGTGTGTGTGTGTGTGTGTGTGTGTGTGTGTGTGTGTTAGACAGGAAGTCTGATCGACCGTGTGTTCAGAACATACAAGTTGATGCACACCAACCAGACGCTGGAATTCGTGAAACAGAAGGTGAGCAAATCAGGCGCATGTGAAATTCAGCAGAGTGTCATCAACAGCCTCTGTACTTAAACACCGAGGTGTCGTTGTCAGAAACATCCATTTTTCGATACGTATGGATTCTGATATGTGTGAAATTGTCATTTTTCAAATAGTACTCTCCGTTCCTTCTTTCTCTCTCAGCAAGTTGAGACACATTATTTTTAAAGACCTCATCTTAAAAAAGGAAAGTGTGATAGTAAGTGTTTACTGCATTCATTCTGCTGTGTCAATTTTTGCCTATGAAATCAAAAATCGGTATCGAATACTGATATTTTTCAAGGTATTGTATCGAAGTTAGACATTCAACACATACTCTACAACACATCCGATATAACTTTTAACGCAGTGGTGCGTCAAAATATTTGATCTATGTGTCAAAGTGTCAAATATCAGTGATGAAGTGCAAAATAGTGCAATTATTTCATAAAGATAAAAATGGGTCACAAAACTGTGTTTTAATGGAATGTGGCAGTGCTGCTGAGATGCTCTGACCTACAAAGCTTGTTATCCTGATGTAATGAAATGTGCTTTGTTTGGCAGAGACGGGGAGAAATGTGACATCGTCATGATTTCAGTCGTTTTTTTAAATGACAATGAAAACTGACATAAAATGTAATCATCCATAATAATCATGAGTTATACCGCAACACCACTGTTTGACCGTGTCGTGCAGCCCTATCAGTGACCCAGTTTATGTAACTTCTCTTGCACTAAATCTCACTGATTTTGTAATTTCTGTGTATTTTGTGAATGTCTGTTTTGCTGTGGTCGACTGAGCAAACAAATGCTATCCGGTCTTTTGAAGTGAAAGACAAAGAACTGATGGACTATCTGTCTAGACTAAATGTGTAACTAACCTCACTTCCACTTCTCCAAACAGTTTGCAGTGGCACACTGTTCTGTTTTCGTGTATGTGACCTAGTCACGGTCATCTGCTCTGACGCCCTTTACGGAACTTTGTACGATACTGGAGCATGCTGTTAATATTTAAAGAGGTGCAGCCCTTTTAGCACGATGTGACGTGCTGGTTAATAGTGCTCTCCCTGTTCACTGGATGCATTTTTATGAACTGACTTTGAAATTATTTACAGACACGCCAGATCCCTTTATCCCTGAACATTTAAGAGTAGGCATTGTTTAAAAAAGAAATTAAAAAAAGAAAAAAGAAAGACATTTTGAGAGAGAAAATCTCTCCACCAACGCTGTGACTCTTACCTTCCTGCAGCACTCTCAATGGACCGGCTGCACACACACTCAGATGGGAATGATGGACGCCATCATGTCTCTAGACCAGCTGGTGGACGAGTCCGATCCTGACGTGGACTTTCCAAACTCCTTCCACGCCTTCCAGACTGCCGAGGGCATCCGCCAAGCGCACCCAGACAAAGGTGCCATGACAGGGACAGAGAGTTCACACAGAGGCTGTGTACAAGCACATAGACAAGTCTGTTAAACATCTGCATCCACTGTCTCTCCTCAGACTGGTTCCAGTTGGTGGGTCTGATCCATGATGTTGGGAAGATCATGGCTCTTTGGGATGAACCACAGGTAACACCTGTCTCCTCAAAACTCTTAATTCTATTTCTTTTTTCGTCTCTTAATGATCATCTTTGTGATCATCATTATTATAAACACCCCATACATTCTTACTTTCATATAGTTGATCTAATGAATCCTAACAGCAGTCTCCTGTATGTTTGCTCTCTGCAGTGGGCTGTAGTGGGCGACACCTTCCCAGTGGGCTGCAAGCACCAAAACTCCATCGTGTTCAGAGACACTACCTTCCTGGACAACCCAGATGAAAAAAATCCCAGCTGCAAGTTGGTATTTTTACTACTCTTTAGTAGTAAAACTTTTACTTACTTTTTACTTTTACTACTTTTTAGTACTCTGTTCCATCATCCCTGGTTACACTGCTACTAAAAAGATCAACCCAACTATGGGCTTGTGTTTTGATGTACTAGCATTTTGTCCCACTACATGATTTCTTTTACTCTCTTTAGCACTGAAAACGGGATCTATGAACCAAAGTGTGGGCTGGACAGTGTCTTGATGTCCTGGGGCCACGATGGTAAGAGACAATCAGCCAAACATTAACTGGGCTGTAATCAATCATCATCCACTATAATTTTTAAAATAAGAAAATATTGGTTTGCACCCTTAACTCCTGCTTTGTTGTTTTCAGAGTATCTCTACAACGTTATGAAGTTCAACAACTGTTCCATCCCAGAGGAGGTGAGGTCTTGTAAATAATAAAAAAAACAGAGCAAAGCAGAGATCATCTCCTTTACCTTCTCTCCTCAGGGGCTGTACATGATCCGCTTCCATTCGTTCTACCCATGGCACTCCCACGGAGACTACATGCATCTGTGCAATGACAAAGACCTGCGCATGCTGCCCTGGGTCCAAGAGTTCAAGTGAGCATCCATCTTACATGCACATGACTTTACTTGTTGCTTTGACCTAAAACTTCACCTTCCATCCTTTCCACAGCAAATTTGACTTGTACACAAAGACCACCGAACTGCCGGACATCGACAAGCTGAAGCTGTACTACCAGTCTCTGATCGACAAGTACTGTCCGGGAATACTGAAGTGGTGAAAACACAGAATTCAAAAATAGCGGAAATCAGCTCTTAATGCGAATGGTTTGACGTGATGTTGCTTTATAGTAACACTAACGTGCTATATTTACACACAGATATCAGGAACCACCGCGTTTAAAACTACACACATGATAACATGAGTAACTGTATCTTATGCACGCTGTCAAGTTATTAAAAATGTCATGATTGTTACACATTTTCAGATTAAAAAAACAACAATCTGGAGAAGCATTTATATTTAATTGTATTTTAATGTTATAAAAAACATTTTTAAAGTACTAAATCTATTTGTGTGATGTTTCATTTCTAACAAAAGAATGAAAAGTGCAGAGTTTTAGTTCTGTACATACAGTAAGAAACCACAGCGACAAATATAAAAGGGCACCAACACAAACCACAGACAAGAGACCAAAAAACAAAAAAGAAGAGTGACATGAACAACACACACTTACTCTCTAGACAGGAGACACATAACCCGTTTTATATTTTAAATTCTATATTTCTCTATTTTTAACATGATCGGATTTCTCTTTTAATGCAACATAAGGTTTTAAAATCTGGCAAGATCTGCTGAAGTGATGGGTTTATGATGTATACAGCTGATATATGAAAAAGTGTACTGCAGTAAAGTGAAGGTGGAAGAAGGCAAATGGTTTTCCATGATTGACCTGCTCAGAAATACAAATATACAAAAGAACACTTTCTTTGGTCATTCTGGGAACATTTCACGAAGGCCGGTGGTGAGATCAGTCTACTACGTCTATTACCTGCGTCTTTTCTCATCTTTTTATTTCCTCCTCCTCCTCTTCCTCTTGTTCCTCATCCTGTTCATCATCTCCAACAGTGTCTTTCTCCTCCACTTCCTCCTCATCTGCCTCATCTTCACCATCCTCCCCCTCCTCCTCCTCCTCCTCCTCCTCCTCCTCCTCCTCCTCGGCTGCCTGCTGTTCATCTGACTTCCCACAAAGGTCTGAAGAGCTCTCAGGCACATGATCATCACTCTGATCGCTGACAGTTTTGCGTTTGCTCCTGTTTTGTAATCCTTGAAGGAGACAGATGATGGTGCTGCACGCAATGAGGGTCCAGATTAGCATGGGGGCAGGAACACCTCTGACCTGAGAGCGCACCCACCTGACCCCCTGAGCAACAGTGGTGTTGGACATGAAACGTAGAGGCGATTTGTCCTGCACACAAAGGTTAACATAATTCAATATTGATAGGTTTGAGGTACCGAAACACATCTCTGCAAGTTTCGATCTCAAATTTACCTTGAGTCCATACTGGTTGAGCATGTTCTCCAGGAAGGCATTGCCCAGGTGCACTGTGGGATAAAACTCCTCATCGTAGACCCTCCTCCACCAATGCTCTGGGTAAGAGCTGTCAACAAAAACCAACCCAGTCAACATTTATTTGTTATGAGCATCATCAGATTTTCTCAGTGAATGTATACAGTGTGACAGAGAGAGAGACGAGAGAGATAACTGACCCGTCAGCCTTTGGTTCAGTGAACCAGTATCTGTAGCGGTGGGCTCGAAGGAAAGCAGGAGGCTTCTGGTGGAACGGATACTGAGAGACATCTGTCTGGATCAACTCGATCACTGCAGAACAAAACAAAACGTTCAGATCTTAAAACAGACAAAAATCACTGCATCCTATTCAATGGTAATTTAACAATGAATCGTTTAATGTAGAGAACATTTTCTGCACGGTGCTCTGTGGCTTGGCTTTTAAGTGCCTGTAGCCCTGGTAACAAGGTGCAACATGGTTGGGTCTCACACTAACACACTGTCAAAGATGGTGAAAATGTTAAAGAAACTATTAATGTTAACTTTTACAGTCTTCATCACTAAAAGTAAAGACAGTAGAGCACATTGGTGTCTGCAGCATTCTCTTTCTTGATTATACCACTGGAGGGCAGTAGAGACAAATACTCATCAAATCCTACAGGTGGCTTTTAGTGCAAACACTGATGCCCTGACTACATGATATTGATATTAGTATGATCTAAATTATACCAACATTAGAACTATTTTTGTTAGTGCAACCCTTGAAATTTTAGTAGAGCATAAACTCTGTCATATGTTAGAAATTAAGGGATTCACTCCTTATCACAACCCAGTCACTGATGTCACAGGAGGCCTCATCATTAAGCTGACGATGACAAAAGACCCACTCTGACATCACTGCGTGTATCGAGGGATGCGGCATCTTTGGAAGGTTTAACCCATGAAGTGCAGTGCAGTGGTTGTTTTCTGCCTTATTTGAGTCTGCACTGAATTGTGCTTTAGGGACAGGAGATACAGCAACAAAAACATCACATACCATCTCTTTTGCCCTGCAGCAGTCTGTAAATGAGGCTGGTGAACCACGGAGCCTGTGTGTGAGTCCCGAGGGCAGCAAACCACATCTGCCAGTCCAACCTGGGCTGGTGAGGGGTCACCACAGGAGGAGGTGCACTTCGGTTGCCAGGTTTATACATAAACTCAATCTCCTACAAGACAAAAAAAAGACACTGAAATGAATAACTTACTACGGTGAAACAGGACTTCCTCCCTGGTATTATTGTATAGTTACAGACTGTGTAAACTACGGGCATCTTACACAGCAAGTCTTGTCATCATAAACAGTCATTAACAGGCTTTAGGTTGTGATTAAACCATATGAATTCTCTCTCTTACCGTCCATGACACTCCGTCGTCGCTTCCCTCGATGACGACCTCCGGCCGTCCAGCGACCCCGGTCATCCTTCTGAATAGGCCGTATGAGTTGACCAGCTGGAAGCGATCCACCACCTCGTAGGTCCGACGCACTCCCGGCCACAACCTGCCGTGAGAGTCATGCTCTATGTAGGTGAACGGCACCTGAAAAAGATGAAGACAGTCGAGAAGGTGAAAATATTTTGGTGAACTTGCGGCAACAAGGAATGAGAAATTATAGGACAAAGAAATCCACATATGGTGATGGTGGTAAACATAAAGAGTGAGATGAGAACAAATACGGTTGCATCATAATGAAGCTCAACTGCATGACACAGCTTTACGATATGAAGTCCAATCATTACTGTATGTCCAGGAGCACCCACCAGACTAACAGTGAACATAGCAGCAGCGGCAGCAGCAAACAAAGTCCACTGGACAGTTCCACAAAACCTCCTCAGGAAGCCAGACACACACGCACACCTAGAAAAACACAAAATTAGATATCTTATTTTTGTACTTAATAACATTTTCTAGAAAAAAGGTACCTCACTACCATGCAAGAACAGAACTACATAATCAAGCACCCACAAAGGGAGAATCGTACCTGAACATGGATGTGACTATCTCCCAGGTGAGGGAGAGGACGCCGATCCAGATACAGGGGATAGTGACAGTCTTCAGAAACTGGTTAAACTGGTGGTAGGTGAATGCTGCAAGGACAATAAAAATGTAAACAAAAACAACTGCAAAATGCAATCGTTTATATTCATATATATACAGACACACACACACACACACCTGTCCTGGAAGAGACGACGTTCTTCTTTGGATCCAGCTGCAGGTCAAACAACACAATTGTTCCGAAGATCGTGAGAGCCCAGACTGCCAGCTCCACCAGGTAACACAGCCACGACCACAGCTTGGAGTCTGACCAGAGCAGAAAGACAGCGTGATGATAGTCTGGTAGGTAAACTATGACAGTTTTCAATATGTGTGTTGTATGTACACTGTTTATCATACCATTGTTGCTGATCTTTTCTGCCTTGCGTAGCCAGAAGTGTACGTGCTGGTCGTCCAGAAGCGACAGACAGAGTGTCAAAGTCAGCAGGTTGAAGAAATTGTAGTTGCCCGTCAAAATGATGAGCACTTGCAGAAGCACCTGCAAATAAATGAACCCAAAATTAAGCAATGATTTCTCCTGCTGCACAAAACGAGGCACAAATGATTCTCTGAGCAAAGTTAAAGGGAGAAAACTTTGTTAGAACAATTGTAAGAATGAAAAACACTTGTTTTTCTACCCACCTGCAAGTAAAAAGACCCGAGCCTGAGTCTGCGCAGTGGGCTGAAGAAAAGCAGGGGTACAGCGATCTCTATGACGAAGGTCCCCATCACACTCAGCTTCTGCCACCACACTGGAAGCTGGTGGGCAAACCAGGCCAGCGAGGTGGGGATACACTGAGTCTCATAATGGTACGTCAGAGCTGTTAGTGAAAAAGTAACATAGAAAAGATCCTGATGCTCGCGAACAAAAGTCAATTCCAAACAGCTGAGATAGTCTTGTAATATATATATGCTGAAGGAATAAAAAGGACTCATACACACCTGTAAGGCCCCACCACGTGGGACAGCGTGATGTGAGTTTTACCACACCGGAGGCAAACATGAGCCTGAAGAGCAGCCAGCGGATCAGCCAGAAGGTCACACGATCGTGCTCTCTGACCCCTCGTGACCCTCGGATTAATGTCAGCGGAGCAACGAGGATACAGAGGAATCCTGTCTCCAGAAGCAAGTTGTCCCTGGACAAGTAATACGTTGAGAAAACACCAGGAAACAAATAAATGGATGGACAGAGAGGCAACTAAGAGTAAAGCATGGCTGTCATTCTAATTTAATGATGTTTACAGAGTTGTTGCACAGCAGCAGGGAGAAACATTACTATGATGTTACAAACAGCACACTGAGGATGACACAAACATATCAGCATACTGCCTTAGCCGTCTTGGGATTCTTAAACCAGCTGCCATTTATAGCGCTATTATGTTAATTACAAAAAAAATATATCAAATCATTACTCACCACTGGAAGTACAGAAATACTTGGCCCACCTGAAACAAGAAGCAAAAAGAATGGGCGGTGAGAGAAGACACACCATGACAGCACACGCAGCAACCCGTGAATGAAAACTAGCCACGATCAATACTGTAAACTCACCTGGTACATGGACAGGTACAAGGCCCAGAGGCAGAAGAACACCACGCTGTCTCGGAGAGCTTCCACCAGCGTGGCGGCGAGGCTCAGCGCAGCCCCTATGAGACACAGCAGCTCCATGGCGGTGTGCGTATCCAAGCCGAGCCGAGGTCCCAGCCACAGCAGGGTGGGAGAGGACAGCAGCTGTTCCCCCAGAGGTTTACCGCTGTATCGCAGCTGCCAGCGAGCAGGCAGCAGACCTTCATTACCATAGAGACCTGGAAATAGACATCAACATGGGATGCAACAACATTTATCAAAATAAACTCTCTTGGGGTGGAGCCACAATGATCTTAGGCACCATTTCTTCAAGAAACTGTACTGGAAGGATTGTCAGTATATCATCCAGTTAACCATAATTAAAAACTGGAAAATAATAAAAACTAAATCAATCATAACCACAAATGGAAAAAAGATCTACATCTGCATTTGTTGTTACGTTTCTCCACTGACGGGTTATTTTGCTTAGTTCTTTACCTGTCTGTATCCATTAGGACTACATACTTACTGTTAGCTGAGCAGTTTATCTAGCTGAAGATAAAGCTGAATGTATGAAAAGCTGAAAAATCAGAAAGCTGAATGTTTTAAAAAGCTGAAAAGGCTGAAAGAGTTTAAAAAAGGTGAACAGTTTCTCTGGCTGCACATATGCTGGAGCAGTAGCAGAGCCAAAGTTGAAAATGTCCCCATAAGAATGAATGGGAAAACGCCTCCCAAACTTCTGTGATTTTTGAAAATAATGTACTGGTTATGGCCAAAATATTCATATAGAGAGTAACAGCAGACATTGCTGAACTCTGTGATGTCTTTTAGTAAGTAAGTCCTACATCTGAAATAAGACCATCAGCTGAAAGCCAACAAGATTTCCTACATTTCTATGTAGATATTGTCTATGTGAAGTAAAAGATGTGGGATCCAAATCAAGCTGAAGATAATTTTTTCTCCAGTTTTTCCAGCTGCTCTCCACTCTAGTGATGATGTCACGCACTCTAGCTCACGCAATACACACCTATTATAAAATCAGAAGACCAGTTGAAAATCCTGAAAACTAAAACTGTGATGATTTCAAAACCGTAAAAGATTTTAAAAATCTGAATACAAGCCCAATAGTTCAGTCTTTTAAAGTTGGAATGGTGTCTCTAGCTCAAAGTATGAGGGACAAGAAGAGGTTGAAAGTCGATGAGTTTTGAAGAGGATTTGATTTACTTCAATGTTAATTTAAAAAAAAAAAAAAAAAAGCTCAATATTTTAAAAAGCTGAAAAGCACAAGGCTGAAAGAGCTGAATGTTAGCATTCACACTAATTATTGCATAGACAGACCATCATCAGGATCAATGCATGTCTGCCACAGTCCAGTTTGAAATGCCTCTTACAAGGAATAACTTGTATACTTATATTTTATATGCAACAACACATGGGAACACAGCATTATGTGATCTTCTGTGTTTGTGTTTGATTGACTGTACTCTGAAATCAATGAATCCATTCCTGCAGTGGCCTTAAATGAATGGAAAATGCACAGTGGAAAACAAGACACTGTGAAATTAAGTTAGCACTGTGACTAAAGGCTTTTTCCAAATACATGGGCGTGGGCGAGGTCTTCAGGAATTCTGCTGGGCTACTGAGAAAAAAAAGCAGCGTCCTGCTGTGGTAAAAAGCAGAGGTTTTGTGGGTAGTGTAGTAAAACACATTGCTATCATGTGTGCGTATTTACAACAGGTTGACTCTCTCAGCAGCTGTTAGCTCGTAAAGTTAGCCAGGCGCAGGGCAAACTTTCAGGAAACTTCCATGCTGTTCTTCACCTCGTACGTGAGCATGGAAAGAGCACAGACCGCAGCTAACATGCTAACACATTAGCAGTCAACACAAGCAGCACTGCGTGAAGTGGGGCTAGCGTCCACGCACGTAGCAAAGCTGCGAGTCTCACCTGGGATCTGCACATAGAGGGAAACGAAGGCAGTCAGATAAATGACCGCCATGCACCAGAGGAACATGCGCCGCGGCAGGATGACTTCTCCCATGTCTGAGCCGAGCTGATGGACGGGCACAACCGCTGCTTCCACTGCTTATGTGCCGCTGCCTGCTCCAGTGGCAGGACGGGAAACAGGGGAGCGCGATTTTACACAGCCGCAGGCGGGACGACACGTAGCGGGGAGCAGTTGATAAACAATTCGCTCGAGCGGACTCAAGATGGCGCCGTAGTTCTGTTGGACGTTGTGGTGCATTCAAGTAGCATCGGATTTAACATTAAAATCAAATTTTAGATGTTTCCGATTACCACACTCAGCAGTCCTGTCTTTACCGTTTTCCTCGAGTACTTGAGTTGGTATTTTACATAAAAGTATCAGTCATAAATACAATACAACGTAAGCAAGCAACGTTGTCCCTCGATTAGTTTTGAAAAGTCCAAACTGAGTCCATATCTTTGAAATTATCTAAAATTTCCAATATTTCCTTGACTTCGAAAATGCAACATATTCCCATTTCCGGTGGAGATCGGATAATGCGATACAAAATAAGAGCTGAAACCAAACATCCTTAGTCACAAAAGCTCAATTTAATGCTAAAAGCTACAGCTACAGCTAAAACTAATGACAGATTAATCAATGTGAAAACATTTACATCAATTAATTGAAAGTACGCCGAGAATGTAATTGTATAGTTTCCAATATCCCATATACAGTTACAAAATACAAGTATTTTGATCATCATTAAAATCATTTCATGCAAAAACATATTGTTTCAACTACTCAAATGTAAAGAGTTTCCTGCTTTCCTTTAAATTATTTAAATTTATTTTTAGTTCTGAAGTTCTTGGACTAAACATACATTGTGTCACTTTGGTCTTGAGGTGATTGTGGTGGCATTTCTCAGTATTTTCTGAATTCTTACAAACCAATCAATCAATTAACTAAGAAATAATCAGCACAAACAGTTCTATACAGAATAGTTAATATAGTTAAATAGCTCTACCTCAGTCTACGACAACAGTAAAGCATCCTGCTTTAATGTTACTACAGGAGTAATATTAATCTAATAATATAGCTGTGCAACAGTCACAATTATTATTTATCCTCTTAATAGTAGATACATTTTCCTGATTATACTTTATTTTTTTATTGCAGGACTTTGAGCATTTTTACATTGTGATAGAAGTACTCCCTCTGCCACTGGCATTGGGTCACAATATCAGGCAATGTTCTACTTTACTACTTATGTCTGATAAAAACAGTATGTTCACAACTTTTATCAAAGAGGATGTTCAAACAGATACATCTTTGTTTGAGTTTATTGTGCAAGACTTTCCAGGCGAGCATACAGATTCATGGCAATAAAAAGTGGGTCTGCATGCTGCTAGTCAGAAAGCAAAAGCATCTAAGTATGTACATTCAAGTTTTAGACACAAATATAGGAAACTGATCACAAACTGCTGATCACACAAACAGATTAGAGTACCACTAATTATCTGACACGGCGAGTAAAAACATCAGGAATTGATTGCACAGGCAACATGAGCAGTAGGTTTCATAGATTTTATGTTACAAAAATACTAAAATCTGATTTTTAGAGAACATTTACACAGTTTCTTTTCCGGTGGCACCTACACCAGAGGATGCTTTCCCCAACATTGGACATTTACATTAGAGATGTACAGATCAGTAGCAGGACTATTATGAAGAACATGAGTGCCAAAGCAACAGTGAAGAAGCTTGACAAAAAGCATTTGAAATATTTCCATTTATAGCCAGATGACTCTACACCCATTATCATTTGCCCACTCACTCCAGATGTATGTGAATAAAATGCTTACACCATTTGAAAAAGTTTTAAGATAAAGCAATAGCAATCCTGATCGTAATAATGGCTGTTCTAAAAAGAAAATGATTGCCCTGTAAAAGTTTTTTTTATATGCCTGTAATCCTGATCTGTTTTTCTCACTGATGTTTGGAAAAACAAGATTATTTTTTACACTTATTTGACACTTTCTGAAGAAATCTGATTATCTTTAGGATACTGCCTGTGATACTGCCCGACTCCCAATACTGACAGTAATTAGGAAGGTTATCAATCAAAAAAATCAATACAAAAATCTAAATTAGAAAATTATCTAGTAGATTATTCTTTAAAAAAAATGGCATCATATGGTTATCTGGATTGTTAGATTCAAAATTTCCATTCTACTTTCAGGAAGTTGAAATTTAAATACTTGCCTTGCCTGACAGCCATTATGTGACCACTGTGAAATGAACAGATGGGAAACAGACTAACACAATTTGACTGCATTGTTATTATGTAATTATTCCATGATATACTACTGTGTCCCTTTTGGCATGACCATTTAATGACTCCTCCTGGGAGCTGTGGATGGACAAATTAGTCATAGCTGCCTCAAGCCTCACGGGATGGCCAACATACTGTTGCTTTGAGTGACCCCAGTATGGACGGCTATAATACATAGGCAAAAGTTAGATACAGTGGGGTCTTTGGCTGTTGTTGTAAGTCTTAAAACACTCTCAGATGACCTTATTCCCGAAGAGCTGCATCAGTATCTCCTGCACAAATGCTCTCTTTATAAAAACAGAAACATCCTGCACTCTTCTGTTAACACAGACCGCATGTTATAAAATGTGTGAGTACTTGTTCTTTATTAGCTGTGTCCAAACCTTTGGATCTTTTACAGAGTTTTAAGGCAGACATAAATGACTTAAATTTGGACGGCTAGACTCAGATTGTGTGCTCTGCAGACAAAGTGAGGTTTGTGTTTTACTGTCATGTAGCCCCGTCCGTTTCGCTCGTGCAGGTCTGTCCGATATTTGAGGGGACGGGCTCCTGGTCGGTTTCCCTGACACAGATGACAGCATCACCACTTACATTGATGAGACACTGAGCCTAAAGGAGCAACAAAGACAAGAAGATTAAACCCTTAGAACGCAAATAAATGTGAGGTCTGAGGATGCTAATGGTAGTTCATTGTGCTTTAATGTATAGATGGACTTAATCGGGTAAGGCGTGTGTGTGTATGAGTACCTGGTTCTTGTTTGGATTTTCCATAAACACACACTCTTTCATGCTGTAGGACACTACTGCATTGCCACCCAGGGCAGCGACATGAGCTCGAACCATCGCAAACACTTCTGCTATGAATGTATGGAGGAAGCCACTGACACCACCTTCCTGTAGAAGACAAACACACATGTCACATGTACAGGGATGTCTGCACTTGCACAAGATGATCCTGGGGCCTACGCATGCGAGGTACGTCCTTGCGGCCTTACCTCCCGCAACGATGTCGTCTCTCTGATAAAAAACATGTTGATGATCCCAAGGTATTTAATGATGCGTGTCCCGGGCAGGAAGGAGAGCGGCGTCATCTTCACCACGGTGACCGAAGTGCCTCCAAACCCGCGGGTGGAGCGCAGTGAGCGCGAACGTCCATCAGGCACCGGACTGGAGCGCTCCAGCGATGAGACTGCAGGTTCAAAGAGAGCAGGCAGAGGTCCAAAAGAGGGAGACGTGAAAAGGAAAGGAGGGGAGGGAGAAACAAAAGGCAAAAGGGAATGGAGATACACTCAAAAATAGTTGAAAAATGAAAAGCAGATATGAACTTCAAAGCAGAAAGAAATGTGAATGTGAATGTGCATGAAAAAATGCTGTTAGCGATTACACAGCAGGAGTAACACGTGTGAACAGTTATATGTGAGTAAGTCAGTTGTCTGTGTGTGTTAGGTACATATGTGAGTTGACATGAAGTGGTGTGTGGATGAGCGGTGCCAGGACAATCACGTGAAAAGCGTGAGCTGCCATGCATGTCATGCAGTTAAAGCGAACAGACAAGACAGTTAAACAGTGTCTGCAGACAGACAGACAGACCTGGGCACAGCTGTGTATGCTTACATGTGTGAATACAGAATCTGCAGTACAGTGAAGTACATGAGAGGATATTTACATCTGTTTGCTTTTGTGAAAGAGGTTTGAGAAATGGAGACGGACAGAGACAGCTGTGAGCTGAGCTGGGCACATGTACACGAGCCAGAGTGTGAAAGATGCTCCATTGTCTTACTGCGAATTTACCTGATGTGGCTTACATCCATCAAACCAGGAACCTTCAGAGCCACACATTAGATTGTAGTTCACTTACAGAGCACAGGACTGAAAATCATACCAGATCTTGCAGAAAGCACTGCCCCCACGCCCCACTGTGATCTCGACCACATTCAGATTTGTGTATGTAGTGGGATGTAGCAGAGTATCTCCTCAAATCATGTAGTGTTTTTTCTCAGCTTAAGTAGATTCACAAATGCAAATGCAGAGAAAAATCAAAGGAGTTCTTCCAGAAACTGTCATCAAATTGCAAAGTACAAGCTCGCCGAATGCAGAAAGAGAACAAAAGAAGCTTCAGATTAATTTGTCATCACGGTTGCCACGGCTAAAGGCATCTCAAAGCCAGGCTGCTGATTGTGGATCCCTCTGAGGGGCGGGGCTTCAACTTTCACACTCTAGCTAAAAAAAGCTGGTGCTTGATTTACGATGCTCCGCCCCCCAGCGGCATGCATGGAGGGGTGTGTGAGTGTATCGAGCATGTGTGTATGTGTGCGGGATTGCTTGTGAGACTGTGTTCTGTATTTGTGGGTTTGATCACCAGAGTGTGCTAGAGACTGTGTCCTCCTACTTGTCTTAACTGATCCTCGTCTTATGGTGTGAGCTTTCAGCCTAAGCAGCTCTAGCCAGGTGCTGCATCTGTCTGCAAAGGAACCGTAATCAACGGAGGCAGCTGGAGAGAACACACACACACGCACGCACACACACACACACACACGCACACACACACAGCCCACACCCAAACATCCACAAACGCAACAACAAGTACAACAACAACAACAACAAGAGAAAAACGAACAAAACAAAAGAAAAAAAACAAAAAACGAATCAAGACAAAAAAAAACGAACAGAAAAGAACAAAAGTGCATGAGGTTTGGGAGCGGTGCAGGATAACTCTGTCCGAGACAAAAGGATGAGAAGTCAAAACAGGGCAGTGTAGTTGTTTTGGTAGCGGGGAGGTGGGTCAGGGGGTGATGACTGAGGAGGGGGGCTTACCTCTAGATGAGACGTTGGTAGTCTCTTGGACACCTGTCACACACACACAAACATCAAAGTCTACTTTTGTCCTTGACAAAAAGCGAAAAGAGTTTAGGGACAGTCCCCCCCTTGTTGCGAGGCTAACATAGTTAGCTTTTACCTCAATGTTTACCATACATTAATATATTTGTGGGAGCCTGGTACATTTAAAATAGATAAGATTCGTTGAGCGCTTCCTTGCTCCACTCTTACTCTCACAATCATGGACCCGTCTTTGAGCAGCGTCTCCTCTCTGTGCACACTCTAAATCAAGAGAAAACGGCTTGCCAAATTCCTGAATAGAATCGATCTTCGGGAATGGAAAGTGTAATGAACACCTCTGCAAAAATTTGAACAAAGCTCTCGAAGTTGGAGAACAGCATTCATGAAATAAGCAAGCATGTAAGAAACCTAGCTAGTACAGACAACTGTGGTCAAGTGAGCTGTTATCTGTGAAGACCCAGTCAAGCCGCTGCTTGGATTTTGATGCACACCTACAGTATTTTGGAGCAGCCAAAAAGGACAAAACACACACATTTTGACACAAAGTGAAGCGATGGAGCAGTATATTATGGTTAAAAAAACAATTATCAGAATTTTTCACTCTATGTAGTGAACAACAAACTCCAGTAAGATTGTTAATATGTCTAACAAGACTGTGGGTCCACAACAACACAGCATGTTACTGCTTTGTGAGACCCGAGTGGCAGGAAAAGGACGGGCAATCCTTAGTGGACAGACATGAAGAGGACAGAAAGGTTAAAGGAAAGAAAGAAAGAAAGAAAGAAAGAAAGAAAGAAAGAAAGAAAGAAAGAAAGAAAGAAAGAAAGAAAGAAAGAAAGAAAGAAAAACTAACTAAAACTATTGGTACTTTCACAAAATAGCAACACAAATAATCATCAGTAATGTGGATATAATAAGTACAACAGTCTGGTACTTCACTGCAGCTCAGCCTTTAAATTCAGGAAAGACACACTTACGTCATATCACCATAAAACAATATCCAAAATCTGAGATGTTATGTAGTCTCATTTCATAATAATGATATATCCATATGTTGTCCAACTCTTTATTTAATAATTTGCCTAATTTAAGAGCGTAGGTGTGCCCCCACTCCAGTCAGCTATTACCACAAATAGCATTCTGAACTTACATCAAAATACTCCATCTACAGAGAATGAGGTCTCATCTAGACAAGATCGCACGCAAGTTCTACATGAACAGGACACACCGAGCTACGACACATCACTGTTTATTTACCTGCTGGGCGAATCATAACCAGCTGATTTTGGCAGAGTTTTGCAGCTGGGGTGAGTAAAGAGACTGTACCTAAAGTGTTAGTTGAAGAGATGGGCAATGCCTGTTAGTGAGGCAGGGCAGAGGAGGAGGTCCGTGAGCAGACAAATAAATATGGTGTAAGGCTACCTGAGATTTTGGACGATGGCTGAGTGTTGGCGGATGACGAGTCTGCGCACAACTCCAAGGGAAACTGCAGCTGCTCTTCAGTCTCGATGCACCCTGAAACCATACACAGAATCACCTCTGTACTTCAGCCGGACTTCAAACACACAACGTGACAGAAGTGATGTTTCTTGAATGGGTAACACTGTTTAGACTAGTGTGATCCTAAAAGGATAGTTCTGAATTCCCTTTAACCAGACAGACCTTTGGTGACGGGCTTTTCTGCTGGCTTCTCCTGAGTCTGGTCTTTATCATACGTCATGGCAACCGCTGTCACTGCGACCTGGGAGGCAGGCGGACAGAAGAGGTAAAGAATTACATTTTCAGAATTTAATTCCAGTTCTGTTCTGAATGAAATTTCACAAATAAAAGACGGCTTGAAACTTCTCACCTGTATGAGTTCTTCTTCTGGCACTGCTACGGTAAAGTTGAGATGACAAAGACAGCAGGGGATCATAGAGCGCAGCTTGAAGTAAAAACTCTGTAACAAACAGAATGAATTACTTTAAAACACTGCAAGTACCATCGTTAACAGTGTGGGACAAAAGCTAAGCATGGTGGTGTAATAACTACTTGATCAATAAGGGTTTCTTACCTTCAGCAGATTCTCACATAGGTCGGTGAAGATCTTGTTCAAGCCTTGGTTAGTAAGATTGGCATTACTCAACCTAAAGACCCTCACTGATGTAAACATCTGGAATACAGTAACAAAAACACATAGCATAAACACATAAACATAATATGCGCAAATTTCAGAATTCCAGGACAATAATGTGTAATCTGATTTACAGGTAGAGATGCACCAATTGATCGGCAAAAGAGCAGAATCGTCCGTTTTAAAGCACTATTGGCCATGACCAATTTTGTGTCGGTCAAATTTACACACAACACAAGAGTCCTTCCGCTTTACCTTTCACAATCAGACTTGTCACAGCCATGTTAAAATTCTAGCTTTGCTGTAAATGTGAAAAATACCCAGTGTCCACCACTGCACAAACTCTTTCAAATGACAGTTTGGTAAAGATCACAGCAGGGCAATGTGTAAAGAAAGAAACATGAAGAGTATTATTAAGAACTGACCTGAACTGCTGATGTCCAGTTGTAAATTCCAGGCATGATCTCAGTGTTGCAGCTGTTGAACCCTGAAGATAGAAAAGTGTAAATGGAAACAGGGACAAGGAAGCAGACGAAAAATGACATTTGTAAGAGCCTCGTCCCAATCAGAAGACTGAGCATGTGCAGTGAATGACGATGCACTGTCATTGCTGTGGAGCATACCTGTGGGGATCGTAGCATCAGTGAGGAGGGAGTGGATGTCCTCCACAGCATCAGTGTCATCAATCTATGGGAATGACATCAAATGGTTACACTTGTCCGCAGAAATAGTGGCATATAAATGTATTTATTTTTATAGATACGCACCTCCAGGACGAAGGCATCCTTCTTTCCATGTGAGAGGTCCAGTTCTGACACTTCGTCCGAGCTTTCCGAGTGGGAGCGGAAAAGTCTGGAACGTTGCCTTGGCTCAGGAATCGGAGAGCCCACCACTTCCTCTGTCAGCTCCTGCAAGCCAAAAAAAAAAAAGAAGATACAAGGCCTGAGCAGACGGATGTCAAATTAAACATCTGAACACCACCGCAGCAGCAGCAGCAGCCGACATCTGCATCTCACGCTAGTAGAAAGACTATGTTAATAACACACCACATGCTCACACTCATTCCAGCACCCAAACAGCTGCACCATTCCACACACGCAGCTGGTGTTAATTTGAATATGGATCTGGAAGAGTAAATAGTGGCCCAAACACACGCACATACATCCATACACACACAGGTGAGAGTGTGAATGGGCAGGGTAGATGGTCGTAATACAAATATATTAATAAAGATACTACGACTCTACAATGGGTTGCCCTTGAGAAGTGACTCTGTAGTGGGTTACATATCGTCCAGCTCCCAAACGTCCCCAGTTAAGAGCTGTTATACAGTTATTGTCCAAGTGTTGTAGTATTGCGATTAATATAGTGAAATATTTGTCATGCTTTGTTGTGTCTCACAGCTAAAAAGTTGCCGTGCTCAGTACCATGTTTGTGCCGCAGAACACCTCAGGGTCCAGGGCAAATAATTTCTTTAACGACCAGAGAGAGACAAGAGGGGTAAGTTTGCCATGATTCACAAACATTTTATGCTTATGTACATGTTTATAACACACTAGAACAGAAATCATTTTACCCAAAAATGATGAAAACAGTCGACTGAAAAATTGATCCGTTTATGTACAAGAATTACAACACTTATAGTGTAAAAGTTGCCTGACATAACACTGAATGTGACATTGAGGCACACATCTTTAAAGGGCCACAAACCATGCCCCCTTCAAAAATATATGTGAAAATTTGGCCTAAAATACATAAATAATATTCCAAGATTCTTCAATATATTGGAACAACTCCATTTTAAACTTGTGGTCGAAACAGTCAGTGTGAAACTTAACAAAAAAGTATGTTTAAAGTAAGTAAAGAGTTTTGGTGCCTAAGTCATGGCTGGGGGCTAGAACGCCTTCTCATTAGTGGCTGCTGTGTGTCTCACCGGAGGGTTTATTTGATAGATCTCTTTGTTCTTGGCTATGGTGTCATTGATCCGTTTCTGGATGGTCAGGATGTGGTGCTCATTGCTCAGGTCACCCGGAGTCTTTCCTGCTATCTGGATGCCCCCAGGTGCCGGTAGGGCTGTCAGGTAGACTCCTGTAGCAGACTGATCACACATACACATACATTTAGAAAGACTGTGTTGCATCAGACACACTTCGGGCTAATTAAGCTGTCAACCTAAAATGTCAACCTACAGCCAGACCCAGGAGCATGTTCTCTCCGATACTGATCTGGATGCGTAAGCCAAACAGAGCGTTCATGCTCCGCAACTTCAGTTTGTTCATCAGCTGAGTGTGGAGCTCGTATTCCATGAAAGGCAGCAGGTTGGAGATGGCCGTTGCATTCACTTCACCCTGGGCCTTCTTTTTTAGACGACACAGCCTAGAAGACAATAAGCGTTGGCATTAACTTACTTTGATCAACGTTTTGGATGCGAGGCTCCATTTTGGGATGTGTGTTGTTCAGGCTAAATGCTGCTAGCAGGAAAATATTTTCGGATAATACAGGTGTGAAACAGAGATTTCACATTTCTAAATGTTCTCTCTATACTACATTGCACTAGATGTTATTAAATGGTACTGTTATTTGAACCAGAGTTTGTGTAGCTTTATAAGACTTTCAAAGTACCTAAACCAATAATTTCCAGACTCTCGAAGCACCTAAAATGCAATTGCCAAAAAAGTACGGAATATCTTTATATCTCAAGCAACCAATGTATATAGTAACTTTGGTCTTTTTTACTAGCTGTTCATCAAAACTGTATGTTTTGCTCATGATTATTGAAGCATTTTTTTTACCTGGCCTGGATAAGGCAGCCCTTCCCTGTGACAGCTGCCTCTGGTGGCAGGTCGATTGTTGTGAACAGCACATCAGGAACCTGTAGAAAATGTATTGTTATTATCATTATTCATACTTTTTCCATCAAACTGAATTTAAAATTGCATACAAACACATAGGAGTCTTTGATTTAGGCAAACAAAAAAATATATGTGAGACCTTTTGTCGTCTGCAGTGGTAACAGTAGGTGAGCTGGGTTGGAAAGGGCATGTTGAGCTCATCGTACGGGATGTGACAGAAGCCACAAGTCGGGGGTGACGGGTCCTCAAACCTGCCAAACAATACACACCATCTGCTATGACCCTCTATAACTTAATCCAGATGATCAGAATCTGTACTGAACTCTACACATAAGAAGGTTTTACAATCAGTTTGCTCAGTCTCTTAATCAGAACAACCTGTGGTCGACGATCCCGATGTCCAGGCAGCCTTCACGCATATACCGAGGATTGAGGATGGCTGCTGTGCCTGATGCTGACAGGATACACACCTCCTCGCTGTGTTAGGGGGAGATGGACAGAACAAGAGAGAGAGAAAGGGAAGAGGAGGAGAACAGGGCAGGAAACCCTTATCATAAACTGGTCCATGACATCCTGATGCAACAATAGGAAAGGCAGGACAAATGTATAAAAGGGTAATATTTTCCCCCGTGTGGAGTAGTTTATTACATACCAGATGCTGGTGCTCTCGCTGTACCCCACAACAGCATGGCAACCAAGAGCTTTGGCATGAGATTTGATCTCCTGGCGAATCTCCTCCCACCAGGCATCGCGAGTCTCTGGCTCATCTGAAAAACACAAAACTCTGAATCAAACAGCTTTCACAAAAAGGTCAAAACAACATCCCTCTCTAAGCACTGAAGTCTAGCTAATGATGAGTTAGTACTCAACGTAACTGACAGTTTTTAACATAGTTAAATTTAAAAAAAAACTGCCCTGACAAGTGCAAACAGGAAATCTAACAAGTCTGTATCTAATCTTATAATATCTACTCTGAGTGCTTTGATTTACCAGAAAATAAACAGACAGCAAACAGTACAGTTTGTTTTCTGATGATGACTCATGGGTTAAATGGTGTATCAAAGCAAGCCAAAACCAACTATCAGTTTGTGAAACAAAGTGACAATGACGATGATTTCATGATTGAGGATGATGATGAAGGCAAAGTCAATGGTTAGGTTAGTCGTGTGTTCTAGCTGGCATTTCTTCTGTGTACGTTAACCTAAAACGAATCGTCTCCCTCTTCTCTGTGGCTCCTTTCAGTCAGCTACACTCACAGAAAAGACACAGGTGAGAAACACAGCCATTTGGTATGTTTTGGCCAGAGTTGGGACTGATCCGATCCAATATCAATATCGGGTGAGGATATGAACGTAGTGTAAATAATTTATTGGACTGGCATCACCGATCCACGTACCGATCCAGATTGTGTGCAACACCGAACTGTCAGGTTCCCTTTGCACTCTGTAAAATTCTCCTTTCACATTCCAACTCATATAGAAATCCACCAATTACAGGCCTGGCCAATTATAGGGGCAGATATTCAGCATTTTTCTGATTAATGGTATCTGTTTTTTTTTGTCAGGTTGCAGATAAAACAAATTCATTTGAAAGAGCTTCTTTGGCTCCCATGCGGCATTTGCTCTCTGTCTGTAGACACCATTCTGTGGCCTCACTCAATATCTGTTTGGTTACAAGTCTCAAATAATAGCCTATCAACACTGAATAATCTGAAAGTAACTCGTAACCAACTATAAACTAAGGTCATTAGATAGATGTAGTGGAGAGGAAGTACAAAGTAGCAAAGTAGTAAAATGAAAATAATATCAATCAATAATAATCATACTGATAATAATAATATTCAGGGGGGGCAAAAAGCTCTAGCATCAGTTACTATCGGCAGATATCTGAATTCAGGTATCGAAATTATATCAGAACTGAAAAAAAGTGTCTCGGTACATCTCTGGTGTTAGCTGTGGTGGTCAGACTACAGGAAAGAAAAATCTTGCTGGCTGGTCGTACAGTATGCAATAAATATACTTATAAAAGATATAAGAAGACACTGTGTTCGAAAAAGTGTTTTTTTACGCCGGTGGCAAAGGTTTTAAAATCAAAAAGATTGAGCCTTCATCATACTTAGACTAAACCATGGGTGTGTGTCAATAGTCTCATGAGGCTTTGCCGCCTGTTTTAATGACCCAGTTCAGGAGAGCCTAATCACTCAAAGTTGTGAGCATAATCTCACTTATTAAATCTCACAGTTTAGCAAAGGACACATGAAGGAAGCGACATTAGAGTATTGAGCTGCACCCCATGACTTCCTGAGAGGGCCACATGCTGACGATGCCCCAGAAAGAGAGAAACTCAGCTGTTTGGAGAGACAGGGGAAGAGGAATGGGTGAGGGGGAGAGAATCAACTGAGGAGATGAAGAATAATGGCTGATGATCAGGCATCAGGCCCACGAGGTGGGTTCCTTTCAACCAGAAGCAGCATGTCACACAGGCACAGGCTCACCAACGTGCACGCTCATGACCATGTGCACGCTCATGGGCAGAGAAGGGCCATATTCATTCACCAGAGTCCATCAAATCTAGTTTTAAGTTAGAAAATACTGAGTGATATCATGCCTCCTCCTTTCCCCAAGCTCACATCTTTCCTTACATCGTCCATCTGAAATCAGTTTTTAATTTTCTTCAACTGTCACCCAACCAATCAACCTGCCTTCCATGCATCCATCCATCCCTCCTTCTCTCTCTCCTTTCTCTCTCTCTCTCTCAGTATGAATACGGCCCAGTGAGTTAAGGATGCACATGCCTGGTCAGTGGCTCTCTGTCACAGAGTAAACCTCCTAAACCTCCTCTGGTCTAGACAGGTTTGACCACAATGCTGACTCAGGATGCGTTAGAACAGCGCTGGGACAACGTTAGGGAAGAGCTGCAGCTCTTCTGTGCAGCAGGATGAGCTGGGTGTGGGGACGACGAAGCCAGGCCAGGCTGGATGGGGTGGGGGTGGGGGACACAGCGCATGCTCAACTCAGCTCAGCACACACTCACACAGATTAGAGAGAGGAGAATGGCAGCTCACTGAATTCATCAAATTTAAGTGATACACTATCCAGCTAATGTTAAATTTGTTTTTGTTAATATTTAGGCTACTGGCTCTATGTTGGCTAAATGTCAGTGCTGAGTGCATGCTAAGAGGTTTAACTTCACTGAGCTGCCATCACTCCATTGGGTGAGAGCAGTAAAAGGGGGGAAATACCTGCAGTGACACTATTCCAGTCTAGCAGTTTGTATGAGCGCGTGTTACCCAAGGCTGGGCCAGAACACACCGTTAGTACAGAAAAGAGAGAAAAAGAAAAGAAGAGATAGTCTAACAAACAAGCACAGCACAACAGCAGCACTCCACTTTGCAAAGACAGACAGCACTTCACAGTCACTATGCAAAGACAAACTATATTCAGGCCTACAAAAATCTTGAAAGAAGAAGACTGACGAGGAAGAGAGGAGAATAGAGATGAGTAAAAGCTGAAGGCCTAGCCAAAATCTTAAAAAGACTTGAGGTGAAGAGAAGCTATATAATACAAAAAAGGTGCATGCAGTAGCAGTTTAACTCCAGTATACGCACTTTCTAAACTGACTGGTGCCCTGTGGAGTTTTGTTGTAAACAAACAAATGTTATGTCTACATTCAGAGTTTCTCACTAAATTGCATCTTATGTATTTTAAATGACTTGTAAAGCCGACATTTTAATATTTCAAATGGTTGCACAATACTGCCAACAACTGTATGCTCGCAAGTGCACGATACAAGACATGGGGATCCACTGGTAAGAACACTGCTCCACAGTGCTTCTGGTCAAAACTTCACAGGGTACCTTTAATGTTGCTCTATAGTTGATAATAGACAAGGCATAGCAACAGTGAACAGGGCTCTTTTCAGAATGGCTTCCAAGTGGAACCTGAAATTTGGATCAGGAAAAACTAGGTGGAAGACAACGGTGCTAACACAATCCTAGCTTACACTAGCTTAGACAACCCTGTAGGTTGTGAAATCATTTCTGAAAAGCTTAGGTTGCTTCTCTTGTTCACCTCTGAAAAGAACCCTGCTTATCCTAACCCAGCCAACATTCATCAGCACTCCCCTCTCCCTAAATTCTCTAACCTCCCTGATTCATAGTGGTATATGACCATTAAACCGAGCAAAGGGGGAAAATTACTAAGACTTCCAACATCTTCTATCGGCAGGCTGAATCTCAATTAAAAAAGGTCTGCATAATAAAAGAAAACATATGCATTTCACAGAGATAAGAAGCATATTTGATAACTGAAGGCAGCAGAGCAGACACCACAGTACATAACCACAGCGCCACCTGCAGCCAACACCACCACACAACAGAAGCAGCAGGCAACAGATTGGAGCCATGCACCATTGTTGCACCTCACCTCCAGGGGACAGCACACAACAACACAGCAACCAGCGAACACACGCGCGCACACACACACACAGACACACAGAGTCAGTCAAACTACGAGGTGAAAGTTGCCCCTATTCATAGACGTGATAATAGCCTATCCTAACTTTATTTCCATCTAAATGCTACCAAGTTGCAGGGTGTAAGTGCTACCAGGAACAGCTTTCACCTTCTTTAGGACTCGTACAGAAGTCTTTCAACATAATTTCTTTGAACAATCAAACAGATTGGGACTGGGAGCATACACAGGAAACTGCTCAACACAAAAGGCTAATGGGCAGCGTTAACTAACAGCCAACGAGACTGGACACTCACACGATACTTTAGGTTAATGGTGGAGCTCACTCATATCGTTTCACAGGACAATGGACATCAGGACATCATGTATTCGTGTGGTTTGAACTCACCAGGGTTGTGTATGCGGTCCAGCAGTTTGACAGAGCGAGCGCTGACCACTCCACCCACATGAACCAGAAAACCAGGTGGGAAAGACGTCAAGGTGAAGAAGGGGAACTCCTGCAGACAGAAAACCCTGTCACTTACAGTAGGGGAGAACGTACTCCATGATTGTGATAATTTATTAGATTTGACGGTATTTTTCATGACTTAAGGTCTATAATATCAGAGTCCAAATGAGATTGTTGTTGATATTTCAAACGTGCTATATTCGGTTTTGGTAATTTGTAATAAAATCTGTAAAAATGTTTACTTTAAAAAACATTAGACTTACAAATTAGCACTTAATGTTTTAGTTGCAGTAGAGCCTGAACAATATACTGGTCAGCCGATATTGTCGGTAGATATTGGCCTTTTACAAGTATATATGCATCAGCAGATATGTTGTCTGATATGCCCCAATATGAGACCTTTTATTATTTTACAGAATATACATATCTTTACAAATCCAGCGCTAATGATAGTAATAGTGGTTGTTAGTGCTGAAAAAGTGTTTCAAGTCGAATAGCGATTGATTTTTTTTTCCTCCTAATATGTGTATCAGCATTGGCTGCAAAAGCCCAGTATCGGTTGGGCTATATATAAAAAAAAAAAATTATATTCTTAGAAATTCAGGGTACATATCATTAGAAACCCTATAAAAACTATTATTTACATGTAAAAAAAAAAAAAAAAAAAAAAAACAGAAGTATGTATTCAATAATAAATGTTTCAAAAAAAGATAAAAACTGGACATCAAAATTTTAGATTTAGTTTTGTCTGTGTGTGCATTATGAAAAAATATTGCAAAAGTCAACATGCAGCAAGGATTGAGTGTGATGGTGTCCCTTCATGCAAGGTTTTTACCCCTATAAAAAATTCCCACTTGGTCCATTCCAGCCTACAAACGTAGAGACGACAAACTGAAGGGCATTTCAAATAGATTGGAAGTGATTGAGCCTAAATATTTTGCATCACTGCTTAAGTGATTTCATTCAATCTTTTCAAATCTATATAAATGCATTCATTAGGTTTGGAGTTGAAAGTGAAGAACAAACACACAAAAACACAAACTCTTCACAAGGTCCTGGCTGAGGATCAAGACCGTTTCACATGCTTCTCTCTGTCCACTAGCATGACAGCCAGTCCTCTGCCTCCAGTCAAATGATGTGATGCAGATCCATGCAGTCACTCACAAGAGGAGCTGGAAATACTTGAACTGCCTTTGAGCAACTTGGTATTCATTCTACGTTGCACTGATGACCACCTTTACAGAACACCTCAGGGCCACGTTGTGATTTCCAACCATGCATGTATATGTGATGGGACTACCATTAGTTTCTGTCTTGTCCAGTACTGCAGGAAGGAAGACAGCTACTAATTTGACTGACAGCTCCTCCCACACGGAGCAAGAGGGCAAGAATGAGGTGATGATGTGAGCGTGCTCATTCCCGTTACTGACACAGGAAAACCAAATCAGACTCAGGGAAAAGAGGTCAGAAAGGAGGTGAGGTGGGTATACAGAAGGCACACACACACAGTCATACACCCCTTCAAACCTGAAGGGAACACAACTCCTAGCCTCTAGCCCTCCACCTAACATGTCTGTGAATCTTTCAGAGTGCGGCGGGTGCTGAGCAAACACACAAAACAGGGTCACGCATGAACGCGCTGCCATTTTGCTCAACCCGGCCTGCCCCTGTGAAATCTACAAACAGCGGGAGGGCGGGTTAGGAGTTGATTTAGACTTGGTGGAGGCCATCAGCTGGTCAGGGTGTTAAGGGAAAGGTGGAGAGAGAGAGAGTGTCACACTGATGGGACATACCCTGGCGTTTAACAATAACCCAGAGGAGGACGCTCCCTGAGTAGCACAAGTGGTCAAGAGGACAGAGAAAGGGAACATTACTTGCTCTTACACAGACCCACTCCCCATGTAACACCTCAGCAGTGTAAATTAGTGAGTTTCACAAAGAATGCAGCTGTGAGAAAAGTGTGCTCAGCCTAACTGCCTACGTGCAGACATCCAAGGTTGACATGAAACACAAACAGCATGTCAAAGGCTGAACTTACAAAAGCCACCACAAGCTCGCTGCTTTGACTTCTGATGCTCCTTGTGGATTAATAATAAAATTGTATCTGAATGCTGCTAGTCAACCAAAGCCCAGATTAAAACAAACTGGCATGTATAAGTATGTGAAATTAAGTGACTTTAAGTTGTTTACATCTGTATGACAACATCAAATGTCTATCTCAGTTTTAGCATTTTATGTTTTTTCAGGTAGTTGCACAGAACTTTAATTTGTATGGAGCCTCTTCCGTGACGAACATTTCTTTTTGTGAAAGCTTTTGAAAATGTTTGATACATGTTCTTTTTTTTATTTATGCTGTTTTCTATGGCTTTGAATGTGATATTATTCATTTATTTGTTTTTTTCTGGTCTTACTTTCTAAGTAATTTCTATATTTGCATCATTATTATTATTATTACGGAGTGGAAGTGGGTTGGGAGAGGGTGTAGAGGGTAGTTTGGAGAAAGCACCTTTGACTTGCAAGTTGGCGTGCATTTCATTCTCAATGTCTGCACCCAGAGTTAGTCATTAAATACATGTATGATGAGCATGTGTGAATGCTGAGTGTCATTGTACCCTCTGCTCGAGAGCCGTCTGCGTCTGTTGTCTGAGCAGGGTCTTCAGAGGCCCAGCCTCCTTCCCAGCGCTGCCCCCACTGCCCATTCCTGATCAGAGAAGAGAGTGTGGCTTCAGTTTTGTCACTTTCAACACAGAAGCCAATGGACTACAAAGCCAGTCAAACTGTCAGCTAGGAATGCATGATAAAGTCATGAAGCATTTTATGTATGTATGTATCTGCCAGTGGGCCATTACAATAACAGCAGGCATGATAGTATGTTAATTGCGCTACAGGAGAGACTTAATGTTCTCTGTTACTGGGTGAAAAAAGAGCATATCGGTATCGGCCGAAAGGAGTTGGAAAATACCGGCCAATCGGATATCTACAAAAATCCAATATCATGCATTCCTACTGTCAACAGAATATTACGTTGAAGTATTAATGATATCCTGACATGTGAAGTGCTGGAATGAAAACACTCAATAAACATCCTCATCATAAGACTGGCCTAGTCTTAACTTTTTCTCTTCAGGCCTAAACACTGGACCTAAAGTAAGGTTTAGTTACACCTAACAAACATATCAAACCACATGCTGAGGTAGGAGAATCCTGAGTAGGACATAAGTCAGTAGTGTTGTTTCACGATGAGCTCTGGGCAGTCACAGCATGCATGTGGAGTTAGCGTTTCTCTAACACCAGTCAAGTTGATCCAGGTGTGAACAATCCTGCTGTTGACCCAATGCACAAGTCAGGCCCCAACACACAAGGTGCTGTTACTTCATGACACACAGTGGTCCTACTATACCGGAGGCTGCCAGCAGCAGGTCCTCGGTGAATGACACGCTCTTTCTCAGCAAGGCAGAGTCTGAGCGGACGGAGGTGGGAGGGGGCGGGGTGGTGGCTCTGGGGGCAGAGCTGTCCCCTGGAAGGGACAGAGTGTTTGTGGAGAGGGTGGGGGAGCTGGGGCAGAGGAAGATCCCAGGCCTGAGTCTCACTGGCTGGGGCCTCTCTGATCCAGCAGAGAAACAGATGGAGGGTGCACAGAGGGAAAAAAAGGTATATTGAGAATGGACAGGCAGAGCAATGAGGAGAGTGGTCAGAAGCACAGCAACAACAACAACTGAGGAGGGCACAGAGCGCAGAAGGATGGGATGGGAAGAAGGTGGACACTCGTAGAGACCGAACAGCCTGGTAATTAGAGTGAATTGGGAAAATTAATTAATTCAATTGGGAGAATTAATTCAATTTCATTGAATTAATTCAGTGTAACATTGTGATCATGTGAGCCATTTTCTTGTTGATGGGTGTTCAGAATAGAATAGAATAGATGTTTTTTGTCATTGTTTACAAAAACAACGAAACACAGATAGCAGCTCTTTGTTTGACAAATAAATATCAAATATGATATTTTCTTTTGCTTTAACCATTCACTCATCTGATCATCTCGAATCACTGAGAAACAACTGATGCATCCATTAATTAATTAATCCATTAATACCAGATCCATTTGAATTACAGGACTGATATTAACTTTATCAAAATGTTTTCATTTACAGTAACACTGCTGGTTGTTTTTATTGACCTATGCCCAGAACGTTGATCCGTTAACTTTAACACATATGTAACTATCTTGCCTTTGAGTTTTAGAGTTGTACCTATTGGAGTTGTATGAATGGAAGCCAGGCTACAGAAAACAGGTGTGCAAAGAATAAGGGTGAGCAAATGAGAAAATGAGAATATGAGAAAAAGAAGAGAGAGAGGAGGAAATATGAACAAGGAAATCAGAGGAGTGGGGAAGGTGTCAGCTTGTGGGGGCAGCTGGTCCCCTCCTGAGGGGTCAAAGGGAACGGCTCTGGTAAGAAGGTTCATCAGGCTATAAAAGCAGTTAAGAGCTGAACTGTGTTAAAATGGGCTCAAGTTGTCCTGGGATCGGAATTTGACAACACTTACCTTTTCCTCAATGATTAACCATAATGGCTGCTAATGAAGAAGTGACCTTAGATCAACAACAGCCCCTCATGAGACACAGTGCTTCCATTCAAGACCACAACAACAGGGGGACAAAACTTATACAGAGATCTGATGTGTCTTCCTATTATTAGAATCAAGTCTTTTTCAATAGTGGGGAAAAAAAGAAGACACATCAGGCCACTGAGGACAAGGAGGAGGATGGGACCTGGCTAAACAAATATTAACAAGAAATTAATGTTAAACTCAACATGACAAAATGCGTAAAAAAAAAATAAATAAATAAAAATAAAAATTCAAAGACCACCACCCGAGTAGCACCACAAATGAGGTGAGGGATTCGGGAGGGGTGAGAATGGGAGAGGGGGGATGGGGCGCCAAGTGTTCTTACCCGTCTTGGGCGTCAAACTGAGGTCTGTGTCTGATGATGAGGACTGGCGGCTGCATGGCTTGGAGGGAGAGAGGGGGGGAGGAGAGGAAGAGGAGGTGGGTAGTGCTCTGAAAGGGGTTGGTGGGCCAGAGGACGAGAGCAGGTCCTCACCAAATACCGGCCTGCCAGGAGAACATGACACATACACACACCCACGTCAGTCACCGCCTCACCCCTCTGAGCGTGTGTGTATGCACATGAGAGTGTTGCCATCAAGTGGGAAGGTGAGTATTTTTGTGTGATCTGTTTTGCTTTGGGTGAATAGTGTTTGAGGTGCTACGGATGGCTGGGGAACAAAAAAAGCAAGCGTGGAAAGCAAAAGATTAGAAAACACAACAAAACACACACAGACGTAAAAAACACACACAGACATACACACATTTAACTAAAAAAAAAAAAAAAAAGCAACGTGGCAAAACACAGGAGGGTCAGATTTAACAGAGGATGACGAGCTGAAGCATGTGTCCCAGTAGAGTGAAGCAAAGGTCAGGTGACTGTAGGGAGACAGTCACAGGCCCTGACAGGGCCAAAATCCCAATGTAAATAGCCAATATAAAGACAGAATGATGCACCTGGGAACCTGGCTACCCACCCTCTATTGTTTAAAAAATCAGAGGAATTTGAGGCTACCATCAACGTCTGACAACAAGGTATCTGCCTTCCTTTTATGGCTTGATACCTCTCTCTACACCATGGCTTTGCTGCCTCTATGTTGCTGTCAAGCAAAGATATATTTACTTTCCTCCTCCAATGTAAACATCACCATCTACTCCTCTTTGTATTTTAAACTTCTTCTTCTTTCTCCTGTATCTATTTTCTTCCCTGCCTCTGCGTACCAGTGAAGATGAGAGTGGGGACAGAGACAGAGAAGTTCTGGGACAGTCTCTGGGCGCTGCAGGCTGAATGCACTGGGCTGTTGTGGGTGGAGCGGCATCCGTGGGCAAGGGGAGACCTGGGCCAATCAGCACGCAGAGAGAGAGGAAGACGAGAGGGGCCGATTTGGACACGAGGAGTGAGAAACGTCCCAATCCGAATGTAGCCAGAGAGGAAAAAAAGAGACGCACACAAGAACCAACACCACAACATTGCAATAGAGTGAAAAAGGAGACAAAAAGGAATAGAAGTGTTCACTCCCTGACTGTCTTTGCCTCAGCAGGAAACTCATGCATAGCTCTCCGCTAAAGATCTCAGTCTCACACAAACACACACAGCTGCAGGAATGTAAACACAACAGAAAAAGGTGACAAAGGCCCAAACAGGCACAGGGACAAGTTAACCTGTAGGATCCCAAACAACAGAATTTGATGGTTTCAGCTTCTCAATAGTTAGAATCTGCAGATTTTCTTTGTTTTACATTATTGTAAAATGTTTAATATGTTGAGAGACAAAACAGGCCATCTGAAGACCTCATTTTGGACCCTGACAAATCGTGAGGGGCACGTGTCACTATTTTCTGAGATTTAATTATTGATTTATGCTTCTTCCAGAGGACAGAGACCTCTTTTACAATGAAAACTTGGACTAGACTGCATCATAACAAAGGTGCTGACAAAACAAGAGAAAATAATTATTAGGAGCTACACTGATAATTAAAAATGATTCTTGAATAATCGACTGTATTTCTTTTTCAAACAGTGTATTTATACTGTAAGTAGTAAGAGAACAATATATCTATTGTTGAACAGGGCAAGAATCAAATCATCACCAAACAGTGTTTACATCCCTGATATACATAATCTCACACACACTGACACACTGTATAAATGCAAATAAGAGGCACACATGCACTCAACTGTAGTTATTCCTACAGTAACTAAAGGAAATCACAAGCTAACTACTAAATAAGCCAGGGTGAGGGCAACAGAAAAAAGTGAAGGAGCACATTGTTAGAGGCTGAGGAGAACACAGGAGTGCTAGATACTCACTAAAAAAGACGCAGCGCTAGAACATGCAGAGGCAGAGCTGAAAGCCATGCAAGAGCGGTCTAAAAGAGCAGACAAGGCAGGAGCGGGGTTGAGGATGGCTGTGTGTGTACTGTGCATGTGTGTGTCTCAGGATATGTTGTGTGCTGTTAGTTTCATGATGCAATACACGTAACACATCAGACATAAAGACTACAAAGGGGAACCAAAGATACTGAGACACACACAGGACTAACTGCTAGACTATAAACAGACATTACATTCTTTACATTTTGTCAAAACACTCTCCCACTCATGCACACACCGATCATCTTTCCCCATTCTCACAAACTAGATTTGCAGTGAAACTTGCACATAAAAAGGGGCTGGGTCCATGCTTTCGTTGTTGCTTCATACTCACTCCTTTCCATCCTTTGAGGGGGAATTACAGGCATTGGAGGCAGGGGCTGTGTTAGGGTGCGTATGTGTGGCAGTGCTGGGAGCACTTCCAGAGCTGATTTTGTCCAGTGTGCAGGCGGTACCTATAGCCCGAACCACCAGGCCAGACTCTCCCTCCAGGTCAAAACACTGCAAGTAGCCCACCACTGCGTTCCCACCCATCTCCAGTACCTTAAGCCCTATTTTCCTCTGCAGCTCTCCTAAAAAGGGGGTAACACACACATGAATGAATTCACCATGAGAGGGGAACCAGAAAGTTCCTCTTCCTCTCCACCAACATGAAAAGAGGATCACTGTGAATTTCCTTACCAGACATAAGAGAAATAAGTCTCTGACGGGCCTCATTGGAGGCCCGAGGAGTTCTAATACGGTCAATCCACTGGTACTCTGGATCTTCATTCACCACGAGTTCCTCCACAAACCCGTGCACCATCGCTGCCCGGTAGCACCGTGGTATGGATGTGGCTAGTGTACACAATTAGACACAAAGAGTATAAGGATTTCAGACGTAGATTCAATGGTAAAAGATCACTTTAACTGTCCCTTCAGCTAGTTTTCCAATATTAGCACATTTTCTTCAGCTTCAAATCTTGTTTACAGATATGACCGACCATTGGCTTGGAAATGGCACCTTTCCTGACTGAATAAGAGCATCAACATTATGCCTAATACATCAAATTATAATGTCCTCAAATAAACCATCTTTCATGAAACTTGTGGGTAGCCACTCTATGTAATGTTGATCAGCATTTCATGTTAACTGTGTCTTTTTAAACTGTAAACAAACAATTGTGAAGAAAAAGTCGAGTCAGACGTACTGCAGAAGAACTTGACTCCGCAGGATGACTGTCTGAAACGGTTCAAATCATTAAAAAGCTCCACTTTGACGAGGACATTGATCTCCCCTCGGATACCTAATAACACATAAATAGACAGAAAAACATTTATCAAATGAGGAATAGTAAATAAGGAAAATAAATTACAATTATCAGGGTCATATAAATTTATTCTTGTACCGTGGATGGTATCATAGATGGGAAACCAGCCAGAGATGACAGAAGCAGCCTCATTGCACAGCAGCGGGTCAATGTCAATGTAAACTTTCCCTATGGCATCATTAGCACTGTAAGTGTCGTGGTCCAACACTGTGACCTGCAATGGCTCATCCTGCAAGTCCTCATCATCGACCTGGACAACGAGAGAAGAAGATGCAAAAGAGAGCAGAGACAAGAGTTTAAGAGAGGGTAGGAATGAGGAAAATGAATGCAATGCATCAACATCGCTGAGATGTATTTAAATAATGTAAGTACTACCACGTTTTGAGAGAACTTCACAGGTACTTACCTCAAATTTGAACCACTCCGAGTTCCACTGTGGATTGAGAGACTTGGGACAGACATCGGTTTTGAAAGTTGTGTTTCCAAACTTAACCTGCAATATAAAAAGGCACAAGGCACACGTTTTTAATGCCTCATTTTCTGTTTTAAGTAATGAAGATGAGCCAAACTGAGACCAAAAATAAGTAACTACATATAGTATGCTGTTGCTGACATGAACTGTTTATTAGGGTTAAGGCTGAAAATTAGGGTCACTCACCTCTACAAAAGCATCAGTAAGGTCACTGGCTCTGTCCATCACAGGCAAGTGGCGCCCTGCCACAATTTTGGCCTTCAGTTTCCCAGGCATGATTTAATTTTAAGTTTATCTGTCGAAAAAATAATGTAACATTGAAACAATTATCACTAGATTTTCAACTGCTGCAATTAACGCTGCTATCTCTAACAACAGTGTAGACTGAAGAGTGGGCCTCTTAATTGGGGCATATGTTGTTGACAGTTAGAAGGGGCCCCTTCCTCTGTTTACATACTCACTAGCTAATAAGCTAACTTAGCTCCCCTCAGCTAAACACGACTTGAATACTTCTGGATTGACTCTAAATAGCTTATCCCCTCGGCTCAAAGTTAACTATTGAACTCACGTTTATAAACACGCCCGCAAAAGTCAGTTAGCTAGATTGTGTTAGCAAAGCAAAGCTAGCAAGAAAAGCCACTTAGGTTAACTGCATTGCAGTCACAATCTCCTTAGCTTTACCTGATCGGCCATGTTTTCACAGTCATACTGCATAGCCACCACCACCACCTATGTAACAACAATAGTATCTCTCACTACTGCCAGTGCTAACAGTATCATCCTTACCAGTGCTATAATATCAAAAGACGGCTGTCAAGGCGGTAGCAGGCTCGTTTAGCTCGGACATTAGTGTTGACAGCCCACCGCTCGTCTGACCTCCGTAGCTCTCCCATAACACGAGTCGTTAGTTCCCAGTACACTGGGCAGGAAAGTGTCGCTCAAGTTGGAAATATTAATCAGCTGATAATACGGCTACATACACACAGCTGTACGGGTGTCGTTACGACCGACTTATTTAGTAAAAACACATGTCGACGTTAGCGCGCAAAGCCAACGGTTAGCCTGATACGGATACAGCTCGTGATGAATGAGTTTTCGGGGGTTGGTGTGTGCTGCCTTCGCGTACATCCCGTAGACTCGTACATTCATTTGTAACTACCCTTCTGTTGAGAAAAAAAATATCTAGATAATATTGAGAACAACCCGTCTCACTGAAAGCACTAAGCATTACACACGTATATACATAATAAACATTCAGAAAAGATTTTGGTTTCTTTTTAAGGTATGTTACGCAGCTACATTAACAGATATTACGAAGCTACCTAAAGGCAGCGCAGGGGTTTGTTTTGGACATGCGCATCTTTAACCACCCGGTTACCAACTGCTTCATTCTCCAGGTGACAGCCAAGTTCTCACCTTTTGTAAAGTGTTGTATAAAGTACCCAAAATACATAATTAAGTAAAAGTAATCTTGTTGAGATATTACTTTGGTCAAAGTAAAAGTCACCCATACGAATCATACTTGAGTAAAAGTCTTGAAGTATCTGATAGTAAATATACTTCATTATCAAAAGCAATTTTCTGGCAATAAATTGGAACTATCAGATAGTAAAAAAGTACTAGTAGATTTAAATTAAACATGTATTTACCTGTATATTTGTGATTATTGGATTCAGTGTTGTTGTTTTCTTTTTATCAGATTACTGATAAAACAAATACATTTAAAGGTGTGCAGATGTGGCTCTGACACACCCTGTAATCTGCAAAGTAACCATTAACTAAAATGATTTAATAAATGTAATGGAGTAAGTACAATACATGCAAGATGTAGTGAGGGGGAAGTATACTGTTGCAGAAAATGGGAATACACAAGTGCCTCAAAATTGTACTTAAGTACAGTAGTTGAGTAAATGTACTTAGTTCAGTTCCATCACTGTAAATATAATTGATCATGTCTGTTGATCATTGATCTTGGTCATGTCAGGTAATGTTATTATTAAGCTTTTTTTTTTAACTTATTTTTTTGGTTTGTTTGTTTTATCTATTTGTTTATTTATTCACATTGATAGGCTACAGGAATTTATAATTTTCCACTATTCTTTGTCAAGAAATACCTCAATATTTCTTGCTAATGTGGGTGCTGGTTGAGTCCTCTTGTCAAGAAATTCTGAGTCTTGTGCCAGGTGGATTTGTCTGAATTAAATCACAGAGCCTACAGCTTGTCACCTCTGTGTACAGGGGGAAGTCAGACCATAGGTGGTTATTTTTGGGCTGTATGTATCCACGAAGACAAATGTCTGTACCATAGAGTCATCATTCAAGATTAGGTCACGCATGTATGACCATCTATATGTGTTGATAAGTGCCTTGTTTCACTTGGACCCAATTTTAAGCGTTACCTTCTTCTCTACATAGCAGTTTCACATTACTGGCTCCTTGTTCACTACAATATGTGACATAGCCCTAATAACACAGAGACAGGAAGATGATGAGGGAGATGTTGATCCCAAGATAGATATAGTGCGAAAGTTGTGTTGCATGCTGTCTCAAGGAGATTGAACCTGCCTCTATAAAAAACACGACATGCTTTAGTTCACGTTGGCCCACAAAACATATCGTCACGTCACAGGAGGGTGACACCATCAAGGTCAACACTTCCCAACCATTAAAGGGTGGTAACAGCCATGTGCCATAAAGAAGAAGATCAAATGATCACCCAGAAAGTGTTTATTTTCTGCATCATTCTATACAAATTTTAATCATGTCACGAAACACACACATTATGGCTTTAAATGTGAGATTGTCCCACGCAAATGTTTTCTGTTTTCAATTTTAAAAGAGAAGGGTACAAACATGTGCTTCTTAAGTCCCTTCATCTTGAACGCGATGACAGGGCAGACAATCATGTTGTCTGACAATCACGCGTTTTCCCGGTATTCCCACACAAACCTGTAAACAATCCTGTTGGCGACCAGAGAAATACTAGTTTTGTGTCACCCTCACATCAAAGAATGCCCTTGGTGTGAATCTCAGCTGTGGTGTTTTTTGTGTGTTGCCATAAGTCAGGTGAACTGCCTGTCTTCCCCCAGTGAATGCTGGCACTCCAGCCTGTCTGCGACCCTGAAAAACAGTATACACGTTTGAAATATGGGTGAATGTTGCAGGTTGAACCTTTGATGTTGTTGTTGTTGGTCGTATGACACAGACGTGGTGGACGTGTAGCAGTAGTTATATATTTACACGAAACTGAACCAGGCGTCCTCCCAAGAATCACCTGTTATCTCTTGCTATTCTTGGCCTGAATTTCTGCCAAAGCATTGGGCGTAGTTTGCATGTATATTCAGAAAAGGTACAGCCTCTCAGAGCTGCTGGCATGGCTTCATACACACAGTCTTTTTTTTATTAGAATATCCAACACTTAAGTACAGTATCGATTAAAATGGGTCTGTCATTATTACCTAATATTTCAATACATAATTAGACACAATAATAACTTAATTTTAGCTATTACTGTGTCGACGTGATGTGCATATTCCTAACGTCAGTTGTCTTTAGTTTCTGCTGTGTGCTCTGTGCTCGATGGGAATGGTTTTTGCAACCTTGGCCCCTAACAGGTTAATCCGACCACGTGTTTAATAGTGACGGAGCGGGTGCACCGCATTGTGTGGATGACAGACATAGCACCACAAAGGTTATAGAATATGGCAATGTGACATCTGCAGCAGAGCAACAGTAACAGAAAGAACAATAATGTCTGCTGTCCTTCACAAAAGTGTCTGCATGTTAAAATTCAAGGTTGTATGTTTGTGTAACACAAACGTGGTCGCCGTTCGGAAATCTGTTTCGTACTGAGAGGAATACTGTATGATGTTTTGTTTTCTGCTATTCCTCTCTGTTGACACATAGGATTAGAATGACCACTTCAGACCCGGGTCTAGTGTGATTGTTAACAAGACACCATCCTTTCCAACAGAGGTGATAATCTATCAGTCAGTCTTGTCAGTCCGGAGTAGTTGAGTTAACAAGCGGAGCTTTCCTGTTAATCCCAGTGACCGACCAGTAATTTCTGACTGAGAGGTGGGAGGCGTCACAAGGCCAGATATTAGTTGGAGAAAGGGAAGACATCTCACTACGTACTTATTTCAAAGTACCGCAGATGCCATCCTGACGGGACAGGCCTGTCGACTAGAGTCTGCTGCCTGGCATCAATACAAGACTCTACTTGTTGATACACTTAAAATTTGTCTGGATCAAATTGCGTGCTACAAATATAATCCATTCAGCGAGGTCAGTGAGGTAGCTAATAAGTCAATTCAAATCGTCATTTAAATAAAAAAAACAACAACACTCTATCCATTGATCCGTGATGATAAAGGATAACTCCACTTAATAACATCAGGTAAAAAAGACAGATATAAAAAGTACAATATGACATGACATGATACAAGTAAATACAAAAATATATAAAGAATATGAAAATGATAGATTCATACTGGACCCAGGAGGGCAAGGAAGTGTTTTTTAGAAACTTGCTTCACAAGGAGTTAGCGGAGTGAGTCATCTTCTCAATAGAGGATCTTCGGTGCACAAGTCTCACATATAAAAGCAAGCTGCTGTTAAATACCACTCTGATTTCTTACTCTTACACATTGATGCATCTTCTGTTCATCACTGGACTATTCTTTTCTTTTTGAAAACAGCATCCTGACTGTTACTTTATCAAAGGTTCAACGATGTCTGATGAGTAAGTTCTGTCTTCACATAGGCTAATTTTTCCAAAGTGTTTATTCGTCCATGAAGCATCTTAGTTTTTGTTTCCAGTAAAAACTGTCTCTTGTTGTTTTTCTTGTTTGTCTTGTTTCTCTGGTCCAACAAATTCCACGTGGCCATCACAGTTATGTAAGTAGCAGCCCGTATGTTATTCCACGCTGTCTAACCTGAATATTTGGGGAAAACAATATGAGTTGGATGTTTGATTTAACTTGAATTCCTTGTCTTTATTTCTTCCTCCTCAGTTCGCACCATCATCCAAGGTGGAGGCTAAGGTAGTTATACCTACTCAAACTGACAACGTTTATGAATAATAGTGCCGATGTGCTAACCGGTAAGTATTTATATGACTCAGGAGCATGCACTAACATCCCACTTGATCATTGAATTTGAATATCAGAATCAGATGTTGATTTGTTGCTTTCATATTGCTCACACTCTGTTTTGAGGTACACAAGATACTGTAAAATATCCTCTAAATGTGAAGTAAGTGTTGTGCTGTTCTGAGCCATATGCAGTCATGCATTTGCAAGGTTAAGAGACATTTTTGAGAGAAACAAAAGACAAGACAAATATCTCTTTTCATGACTAAACACCGGGCAATAATGCTTATTGCTGTCAAGTGGGACACTCAGATAAATAACGAGTAAAAGACACAAATTTAGGTCCTATAACAGACGTCACTCGATATTAACTTCCTTTTACCTGATAGGAATGAATGCGCTGCTATTGCAAAAAAAAAAAAAAATCAGTTACCAGTAATTATAGCAAACTAGGAACCTCTTCTAGCTATTGCAGGTAAAGCATTTGCAATTTATCAACATTGCAACATTAAAGTTAAAATGTCTGGTGTGGCATCTTATGTTTTGTATTATTTTCAGCCAAAAAGCAAGATTTCAGCCTCCCGCAAACTCTCACTGAAGGTAAGCACCTCTTTAAAAATAAATGTACAATACGTTAACTTATTACCTTACATACATAAGAAAAATAATAAGTGCTGATTACGCACCAAAACTCTAGATCCTCTTGCTGGCCCGTGCTACGGAAGAGCTGGAGGCAGAGAAGGCGGCAAGAGAGGAAGCGAAGGTCCAATACCTGGGAGAGAAGCTTCCACCGCTGCAGCTAACTGGTTTGAACGGGGATGAACTGCAGGTGATAAAATCTGACATAGGACGTAACGCATAACGTAGAAGGCTGTCTTGTGTTTGCACTTAAACATAATTTGGTTATTTGTGTTTTGTAGAAACTCTGTCAGCAGATCCATGAAAAGATTGAGACGGTGGATGAGGAACGGTACGACTGTGAGGCCAAAGTCTACAAGAACAACAGGGATGTATGTCAGGCGCCATGGCACAGTAGATTTAAATGAAAAGAAAAGAAAAACAAGAAAAAGAGTTCTTTGTAAACAATAACTAATCAGCTCAGCTCTTCACCATCTTTCTTAGATACATCAATTGAACCTGAAGGTGCAGGACCTCGGGGGGAAGTTCAAGAAGCCAGCTCTGAGGAAAGTGAGGGTGTCAGCAGATGAGATGATGAGGGCTCTCTTTGGATCCAGAAACAAGGGCTCCATGGACCTGAGGTCCAATCTCAAGTCTGTGAAGAAAGAGGACATCAAACAGGAGAAGGTACGGCTACTCAAGCAGACGAATAGGAATAAAAAAACAATGAAACCTCATTTTCTGAATGTGTGTTTTGCTACCTCAGGAGCTGACCTTGGAGGTGGGTGACTGGCGTAAGAACGTGGAGGCCATGTCTGACATGAAGGGCAGGAAGAAGATGTTTGATGCATGATGTCCAGGAGTAAATGGGAATAATGAAAAAAAATGAAGATATACCTAACAAAAAAAATGCATGATTTAAAATTTAAAACTTAAAAACGAATTAATACAAATTTAAGTTTGCAAGCGTGATAATACACATGACTTTTATTATGTTCCTTTAAAGTAGCATTGTGAATACACAGTATATTACTGCCTGATAATGCTGTTATGTAAAAGAATCAAATACATTTGTACATACTGCCTCTTCTTTCTGCAATACAGAACATTTCTGTTGTTGGTGGGATTTAAATGGACTTGAATTTTGCAAAGTTTCCTTCATGTACAATATTGAACTTAGTCTGTTATTCCAACAGACTTGACATGGTCTTTTTACACAGTTATAAAAAGGATATTGAAGCCGTATTTCATGTACAGTTTCCCCTCTTAGCTATGCCATTGACTTACTGTACAGTGACAAAGCACCAGAGGTGTTTTCTGTCAGAGCCAGGATATACTTAGCCTTTCCTCTTGACTGGAATGAATTCCTCTCCAATAATAAACAGTAAACACCGTCACACACACACGCAGACTCGTAGCTGTCCTTGGACTGACATCAGATAGTGTCGGTAAGACGACGGTTGAATGATGGAAGGTGAAGGATGAAGTCTGCAGCCTCTTAGGTATTTATGAGAGCTCGTGAGCATCTGTGCAAATACAGTATGTGCCTGTGTAAACGCCAGTGTACAGTCAGTGACTCTGTTATTCTTAGTGTGTACAGTATTGTGGCAACACTTTATAATAATGGTATTTATCATATACATATATTATTTAGACTTTTAGGCGACATCACTATATGCAATATACATAACTCAAATCACTTTACTGTAAGGCAGCCTTTAAAACCAGGACAAGACAACACTTACTGCATGCCATATCACAATATCCAAAATCGAAGACATTATATGGTCTAATTTAAGTATATTGCAGCTAAATCATCTGTTAATGGTGACAGCCACAGAAATTGATGATACATCCTGCATTAATTACCGCTGCCAAGGAGGTTACGTTTTCATCCGTGTTGTATGTTGGCTTGTTGGTTGGTTTGTCAGCAGGATTACACAAAAACTACAGAACAGATTTCCCTGAAACTTGGACGGAGAACAGGTATCGGCCCAGAATAGACTTCATTCACTTTTGGTGCGGATCAAAATGAAGGGACTGAGCCAGGAATTTACTTTTCCAGGCGTGTTTAGTTGGCTGGTATCTATGAGTGAGCGCAATTTCATGCAGGCGTAAATAACCATCAGCTAGAGTGGAATTAAAGGGGCCTTGGCGGAGGTTTGCACTCTAATTCCCACATTAAATCATCACTCTAAAGGCTTAAAATGGTCCTCAAGCACCACAGCTGTGGTTCTCTTACATTGTCTTTTTGATAAAGAGCGTAGGCTAAAAATCTGTCTGGATTTACACACTTAGAAAAGATGAGTCATCTAGTTATGGGACTACCCAAACAGCAGTAATTTATAACTGAATGTAATCTGAATGGTTACTTTATATGTTTAAAAATACTTAGACAAGGACATTCATTGTCCTCTGATTGATGCAATGTGTGTGATGTTGTGACGAGGCTGGAGCGAGTGCTGTGTATGCCAAAGGTGTGTTCAGGATTAATGGGATTGGCAAGCCACCCATACGTCAAATGAAAAAATAATGGCGTATACCACACCTTTATTTAACATCTGCAACAACATCTGCCCGGATCTTTAGCTCCTACCGGATGACAGACCGATGACTGCAGAGCTAACAGTGAATGCTACGGCAAAAAAAAAAAGGAAAAAAAAAGATGGATCGTCATCTCATTCGGATATTAAACAGTTATACTTGTTGGTCAAACAACTCGCTGTTGTTTGCACAGGACCGTGCTTTGTTCCCGTCTAGCTCGAGAAATGCTGCAGTATGTTTCTGCATGAGATTTCTGTCTGTCTCATCGGTAATGCCACTATTAGCAACAACACAACACATTTTTTAACTATCCAGATAGCTTTAAAAATGTTCTATATTAAGAGACATCCCTTCCATTAAAGTCCAAACCAAAAGGTAATGATTAAACCAAACGATGCTGATGTGCAAATATGTCTAAAAGAGGCCATGGAGATTTTCAACAGCATGATTTATTCACATTGTGATGAACTGCTTATTATTTATGTTGTTGTTATATAAAGTCTTTAGACATACAATTAATTGCCAGAATACCTTAGTTTATGTTAAATCAGTTGGATGTTTAAAGTTTGTCTCAGCCTAACTATTAATAAGTACACAAAATGCAGCAAAAATGAATTTACAGAATATAGATTTATTCTTCAGATTTGTCACGGCAGTGAAACATTTTAAAAATACTGTCCCTGAGAAAAGAGATTCAGGTTGCAGGTGAACTCCCAGCACAGCGAGAGGAATGAGGTATATCTAAAAACAACAAAGTAAGAGGTGATCACTGCTTCAGGAAAATTAAAAGTATTAAAAAAAAAAAAAAAAACAACATCACACAATTATTTGCAGTGTCAGAAACCAAAACCAAGAACAAAGCCTAGCACCAGAGCAGCAATTGTGTTTTTATCTCCCCATATGACAAGAAAGAAAGAAGAGCACAACAAGTTTCTTAAATCGGAATGTGGACAATCAGAAAATGCTGCCATTTGTCTTAAATAACAATAAAATAGGATAAATATACAAGGTCATTTTTCATTTCCCAACACTAGAACAGGAAGCTTTTTGGACTGAGGCAAAAATGTAGCTTTTAAGATTAATGGAAACAGTTTTTCCTTTGAAGAAAAGGAGCAGGTAGATCAATAAAAATAGCTTGCACTGGCTGCATGGACACAGATTTCAGTAAAACTAGTTGCTGACTAAAATTGCCCTTAATTTTACATGTGAACATGTTAAATAGCCTCCAGTAGAGGTCCTTCTATCCATTTTTCAACTCCTGTCTTTGGTAAGTGGAAGAGGAGGGAGAATCGGCTGACACATTGTTTTATGATTTGCACGACTCGTGCCGATAACTTAAATAATTAACTGTTATTCCAGTTTAAGGCTTTTCGTCTTTCACCTGTAAAAACAGTCCTGTGCGGCTCCAGTACCTGAATAACAGTCACAACAAAAAGGCACAGTCAATATTAATGAGTACAAACAGGGGAGGGGCACTAAACTGAGGTACAATTGACCATTTGTAGAAAAAGCATTAAACTCAAATGAAAAAAATATTCATAAAATAAATATAAAAGTTTTTCATAATTTTTCTGCAGTTAAGACTCCTGTGCAAGACTTGCGATCTTTATGATAAAGGACACTTAATTTCATTAAATTAACTTGGCAATGTCATTTAATTTAGGTTTTGTCTTTGGATCAGGTCCTTTCCCTGCAGCCAGTAGTGCAGATCATCCTGACGCACGGCATTATCTTCACATGTAATATCACACACTCATTGACCAGTACCCTCTTAGTAATCAACAGTACATCCAGTGACATAAACTCTTTGGAAGGAGTTTTATCAGTAGTATATCCTTAAAAATGACCTTCACTGCTGCCTTTCACTGCAGCTTAAGTGGCTGAGGACAGTATCTAATCCGATGTCACCCTCTCTGTCAATCAGCAGTATGTAGCAGGAATCACGCTCCGGCCTTATAGCGCCCCGGTAACCGTGGTTGTAAAAATGACGACCATGGTGAGGGAGCGGCCACAGGTGACCTTGTCCCGACACCTACGTGACCCACATGCCACGTTTGGAGTGAAAGTTGTGGTAAAAGTTCCTCAGGAAGAACCTCTCCACTTCCAGTCCCCCCTCGAGGACCCTGGAGCAGAAAGCAGAGGAGAGTTTGTTAAGTTACTTAAAATGTGTTAGCTTTAAAGGCAGCGTCTCCGAAACGTAAAACTGCCACAATACTGAAGTTAAGTGAAATATTAGTCATCATTACTCTCAGATGTTAGCTGTTTTATGTAAGATTCATTATTCTTGTTCCTACAGTTGAATGTTGGAGCCATTTTCACATTCAATGCTGAAAGTGTACACTTTGTCTGTGCTTATTGGAGATCTAATTTGTGACGTCACGGAAAAATGTGCAACCTCCCCAGTTCACCTACACTGAGAATGAAGCTTACAGTGAAGCAGGAGGCGTCTTGTGTCCAGTGATTAAACTCGTGAAATTAAAAGTATTTGCATATTCATGAATTCTGGACGAAAAAATACTTCTTTAACGATTTCTCTTCATAAACCACGTCAGACACACATTAGAGACTTTTTAACCATTCCACAACATGTGTGGACAGTAAATGCAGGCTAGTTGATTAAATGTAGATAATTCGTTCTTTTAAAAATCAAAACCTGCTTACTACTTCTATATATGAACCCTCTAATCAACATCGTGCACTGATTAACGCTTTCATTTCACGCTCTCATTTGCTTGAAGTGAGCTATTCAACAGCTACTCTCAAAAACAAATGTGCCGCAAAGAGTGTTGCGTCACCACGCAGAGCTGTCGTCACTGGTCGGAAGCTTATTTGTGCCTGTTTTGTTTTGTTTTGATATGTTTGAAAGCGCCACGCTGGTACGCGGGTGGCGTCAATGTTGCCTGATGCTTTCCATACATTGTGTTGCAATGTCGATTTAATGTACCGTAAAATAAATCACCGGCCGTCTCTGAAGAACAACTGCTTTAGGGTATTTTAACAAACATACAAACAAACAGTAATATACTCTAACACTAACTATCTCTGACTTTATCATCAGTCTGCCATGTTGAATGCCTTCCAGCGGTTATTGCAATCTCCACCCCCCCTTCTTCTCTCAGGTAATTATTCTAAACAACGCCGTAAAGGAATGTGATCGAACCTGTAGCACTCGTAACATGTAAATACATCTAATGTGTACATCTAAATGCCAGACTCAAAATAGCCTGTGAAATTTTCATATTTGCACCGTAAAAACACAGTATTTACATTTACATTTGCATTTAACAGTTACATTTATATTATTGGATCAAAAGATATTGTCATGCTGCAACCTCAATCGACTCGACTAACCATGCAGCGGACTATGCAGCGTGGAAACATTACATTGAAGACATTAAGTACCGCAATCTTAACAATTCCCCTGAAAAGTAGATTTTGAACGTTGTCAAGATTAATCACGGTCTAAATTAGTCTAAATCTGTCATGTCTTCTGTTAAAAATGACTTATTGTCAAGCCTCTCATTCAAACTGTATCTACTACTGTTGGTGCAGAAATGTGTTGGATCCTCTTTTATGGTGGAAGCTGAAACAGGCTTTTTACACTTTCTTCTATACATTTAAACGAAAAAGAAAAGAAAATATAGGGAAAAGACAGAACAATTATGAGCAACAAATGAGTCTAAATCTGTTAGAATCACACCTGTCGAGGAGCTCCCAGTCTTCTCCTCCCCAGACGTCTTTGTATTCCTTGGTGTTCATTCCTCCCACTGCCTCCAGGTCTGATTTATAGATCCCCAGCAGGCCAAAGCCGTGGACCTCCCAGAAACCTGACACACAGATGGTCACATTTTTCATTTAAATCTAGTGCCACAAACTCTACATTTACGGGACACACAATACACATCTTACCATAAACACTGCTTTTGTTTTAGAGATCTCATAACAATGCCAGCAAAAGTGATAGGACAAGACACACCTGGGTTTCACTGAAACAGGTGAAGCTGGTAGGGCTGATTTTTTTTTTTTGCGTGTGTGCCCGTAGGCCATGTGCGCTGGCAATTCAACTTGTCACAGCAAGATAAGCAGCTGAAGATATGAGCTTGCTGTGTGGATTCCCTGAAGCAGCGGAAGAGTGGGCTTAAAGGAATTATGGACATGTCATAATAAAACTAAAGATGGGCGTATTTACCTCTGGCATCATATGGCGCAGCCCCGCAGTCCAGTCTCATGAGTATTGGAGCAAAGACCATGTATCCCTCCACAGTGTGCTTCCTGATGGCATCAATAATGTTGGAGGGGAAGTGGAGGTGGAGGTCACAGAGAAACACAATGCTGTGTTTATCCTGACGGAGAATTAAGACGGGAAAAGATGTTTGTTATTACCGTCTTTTCTCTTCACATCTTGTGCATTATGGCGGAGTGACGCTGCGATACTCACCTTGATGAGGTCGACACCCGCCTGCAGCCCGGCAGAGCGCTCAAAGTTTCCGCTCAGCTTCAAGTACTCGTACCTGATCAGTTCCACAGGTTATAATACCTCAGTATCGTACAACGAGTTTCACAGGTTTGGATTCAGGGCGAAAGTAAAACACGTGAGCACGTACCTGTGGAGCGAGGACTCCTCAAGAGCCTTCTTCACGTCCATGTCGGAGCTGCTGTAGTCGGTGATGATGAGATTGAAGTTGGTGTCCTGAGTCTCTTTGAACAATCGTTCCATTTGAGCGATCAGGTGCCGCACCCACCGAGCCTGGTTTTTCACTGAGGGGGACGTACAGACAAGTGATCAGTTATTTAGGTAATGCGTACGTAGATAAAAAAAGGCACAACAAGGTCTGTGTATCTAATATTGTGTATTAACTGCAGTCACAATAAAGCCTGCTTAGACTGAATTTACCACTTGTGCCATGAGACGATGGACTCTCCAGGGTGGCAACTTGCGGGCCTTCCCTTTTAAAAGATCCCCTCTGTACACGTATTAATTCTCTAATGTGTGCGTGACATGGTTTTTGCAGTAAAACAGCATAATTACCACATTTCAACCCTTAAATTGGCACTTATTCATTCTCCCCCGTTAAAAAGTCCAAAACATATGAATACGCGGATATTTTTCATTTCACAAGTCTAACTGTGATTTTAAGATTCCTCCGTCTTTGAAGTGGAAATCAGATTTTCATAGAGCGCGGAGAAAATTTACACTTCCGACTTCCGGCTCCAGGTGCAAGACGCTGAAGGTTCACAAAAAACTCAACCGACCATAACAAAATGATGACTCTTTGGCAATTTAACCCTCGTTGCATTGTAAACGAAATAGAGGAGGAAAAAAACGACACATGAGGTGGCAGACACCGTTCTACATTTTATTTTACCGCACTTTTATACTTGGAAACGAATCTAAACATTTCACTCTCTTTCCCTACAAATACACCCTAAACACACCCGCACATTGGTGCTGTGCTTGTCTTGTGACGTCAGACAGCGGCTCCCTCGTGAAGTTGAGGTAGACGAATGTGAAGGTTTCAGGGGTGATTGCAAAAAAAAATCCTGAGCCGGTGTCGTGCCAAAAAGTGATCGTCTGCCAGAATCTGATTACAGGCCGCGGGAGCGCGCACAGCAGCCCGTTGAGCGGTAGCACAAAAACGTCTGCTTTTCTCTAGATTAACCGGTCATAATATGCTGATACACACAACTGCATTACAATGTAATCATAGCAAAGGCATGTGTCTTAGAAAGTTTAATGTTTGTTGTTACGTAGGCTAATTATTACAACTGTGACCAAAAGAAGTGTAGTTTGTAGAGAAATCAGACATGGCAATTACGTGATATACGTGTCTGTGCTTGGTATGTCTGATGACTTTGTTTAGCCCTGTCTTCGGAAATTAGACTATAATGAATATGATTTATTGGTGGGTTTTCAATAAAGATATGATAACGTTTGCAATGATCCTCGTGACTCTGCATTGTTTTTATCTGATCTGGGCACTATACATAGCATTTGCTTCCCATGTTTGGATGTGTTTTGCAGTTTTCAATCAGTTTTCACCTGTAAAAAATTGATTGAAGGCCAAATACAGTTAATGAAAGGTGATTTCTGCCTAAATATGACTTGATCTCATTCATGAGCTTCATAATGTAAACAATATGAGCTCACATGACAGCTTTGAATCCTTTTAAAGGACCATTACAACACAAAATGGGCATTTTCACCTGCCAAAAATTGATTGAAGACCAAATACAGTTAATGAAAGGTGATTTCTGCCTAAATATGACTTGATCTCATTCATGAGCTTCATAATGTAAAGATCTGAGCTCACAGGACAGCTTTGAATTCTTTTAAAGGACCATTACAACACAAAATGGGCATTTTCACCTGCCAAAAATTGATTGAAGGCCAAATACAGTTAATAAAAGGTGATTTCTGCCTAAATATGACTTGATCTCATTCATAAGCTTCATAATGTAAAGATCTGAGCTCCCAGGACAGCTTGGAATTCTTTTAGTTCTTTTAGTGAACTGACAAGGACTATTGTGGTTTTTAAAAATGCTTTGCACTCCGTTGCTTTGCGGTTGTGAATGCTCATCATCAAGTAAGTCATGTGCGATGGTGGGTGCGCCTTTACGATGAATGTTTTTGTGAATAGCCAAAAAGTCAAAACAGAAGCCAATATACAAAAATTGAGAAACAAAAGGTTGGTGGATGCGTTGGGTGTAATAGACCAACTAAAGGTGGGTGTACCTGGTACTACGATGTGAACTGTAGCAGCCGGATTCCACTGGAAGCCCACCGGGTTGCACAGCAGCGGCTGAGGTTTCAGCTCCTGGAAAGCCGTGTCCCTGCGGCGACGCCTGCTGCTGCTGCGGTTCAGAGTGTAGATGTAGTGCGACAGGCGCAGCAGCTTGCCGCTCGCATCTATCACCTCCAGCTCCAGGAGGTAGCGGCTGCCCCTCACCTCGTCCACACGCTTCACCACGTTGATCACACGCACCAATCTGAACTGCCTGCAAGAACAGAGAGAATACAAAAAAAAAAAACTGTTTGAAATGTGTTGCAAACCACACTGCACTGCGATCTCTGCACGTGATTGTATCTGTTACTTCATTACACTGGAGGTGTGGTTTACGAAGAGATGTGAAATGCTGATTCAGAAAAACACCGCAATACGTTAAAAAACTCGAATTACCGCCTGGCATGCGCATGATATTATACTACATATTATATGTATCGAAGACTTCGAAGAATTTAGTGGAAAGGTAAAGATAATAACGTCGAAGTCTAATAAGCGTAGCTCTTACAAAATGAGAGCTGTCACCGTATCAGTGTTGTTACGGACAACGTTTATTTCCAGTGAGAAACATGCTGCCTTCACTCAGAGGACTGACAGAGAGCTTTATCACACGGTGCAACAACAATCGCCTGAAGCTCAATAGCTCATCAGCTTAGACGAGAGTCTTAAGAGAACATTCCAGAGTCCATGGTGACCTTTTCAAATGTTTTGTTTCGTCTTATCAACTAACAATGTAAGAAAACCTGAACTTATTGTTGTGAAGCTGGAAATCCACTTCAGTTCAGTTATCTTAACTAATCCATTAATGGACTGAACGTTGCAGCTCTAGATATATGTGACATGTTAGAGGGACTGCAGGTGGAAACAGATGATCTTCACTAGAGGAATTCAAGGGAAGAATTAGGGTTAAATCTTTTACTAATTTTCATCTTTAATTTGAACTACATTTCTTATAATGGAAACAGAAAACACTCACTGAAATGATGCTGATTCCCATCATACTCACCCAGGGTGCTTTGCCTCGAGTTGGACCATGAACGCCTTGACCACGGGCAGAGTCTCACTGGTGGAGAGCAGCACGTTGCCCTCCAGTTTGCATTCAAAGTTAACCTGATCCGATCGCAGCGTCTGAAGGTCCTGGTAGCTGACCTGGAAGGTGTCGTTCCACTTTATCTCTGGCACTTGGTCCTCCCGCTTTTTCCTCATTGTGCCTCTCGTCGTCAGCATTTCTAGATCAAGTTGTAGAGGCATGTTCTTCTCTATCTCCTTTTCCCTAAGGTGTTTTCTGGTATATGTATCTGGAAAACGGGGGTTATTTCTCGGGCCCGGCCAGATTTCCTGCTCTTGTTGATCGGCTTCAGCGTCAAACTCTTCCTCGTCATTCAGCACTGATTCTCTTCCTTGGAAACCAAATTCCTCATCATCATCAAACACCGATCTCCTCCTCTGGAAGCCAAAGTCTTCCTTGTCATCAAACACCGATTTTCTCCTCCGGACAGGAAAATTTTCCTTGTCGTCTAACGCAAATATTCTCCTCTGGACAGGAAAATTTTCTGTGTCATCGAATACAGATTTTCTCCTCCGGACAGGAAAATCTTCTGTGTCATCGAACACCGATTTTCTCCTCCGGACAGGAAAATCTTCTGTGTCGTCGAACACCGATTTTCTCCTCCGGACAGGAAAATCTTCTGTGTCGTCGAACACCGATTTTCTCCTCCGGACAGGAAAATCTTCTGTGTCATCGAACACCGATTTTCTCCTCCGGACAGGAAAATCTTCTGTGTCATCGAATACCGATTTTCTCCTCCGGACAGGAACATCTTCTGTGTCATCTGATTTCGTTTCCGTTAAATCAGAATCTTCCTCATCATCTTGGAGTGGTTTCCCAAAATCTGACATTCACCAGAGGGAGAGACAGAATAAGAGAGTGTAACAGACACTCTTGTAAAAATACTACTTTTTGTTTTGCAAAGAAAAGGGGATTACAAAATACCTGTGCTACTTTTCCCCTCAGGACGGTCTGGTACCATGTATCTAGAGAAACCGTTCCTGCAGACAAGAGGAGAAAAAGAGGACCGTGAATTATGCAAAGATTCAGCTTGATGTTCACTTTCTGATCACGGATTAGATGTGACTGTCGAAAACAGAAAGACACTTTCTTCTTTTGCTGTTTAAAAGATTCTCAGTCCCCTGTCCTACTGTGTGACTTTTTATTGATTACAGCTCACTTCTTCATGAAACTGGGTGTCTCGGGGTAGAAGCAGCTGTCGTCCACCTCCATGTGTGTGAGTCGGGTGTAGTCATTGGGGTAGATGTACGACAAGCGGACCTGGGGAGATGACATGAGACGACATATAATAAATGATCCGACCAAAAAATGTAATAGTCATTAACAATTTACAATAATTTTTGTTTCACGGTTGTAGCAGACGGTAAACTTGAACACAAAAAATAGATCAAAGCGGCCACAGCAAATACAGTCAACAACAGCAAGGAAATGAGGAGGGAGAGAATTTTTCCCCAGACTCCCTTATAAAATCACTCAATTGTGGAAGTTGTTGATTTAGAAGAAACTTTATAAACTTTGTATAATGCTCACTATGACAAATCCTTAATCATTTGGGCCTTCTTGTATATTCGGCACATGTTGGACATTAAATTATTTTTTCTTTGTGCAAATATTGCCATGTCCGTTTGTCCCCAGTGATGTATGCGTTTATGTGTACATAGAGAGGGGAAGTGTGATCCGATCAGTGGTTGCTCGAGATGCATGTCGAAACGCCCGATGCCAAGGACGCACGTTAACGCCGAGAATAAACAGCCTCACCGTTTACGATGATGCAGCGCAGTGAGGATACGCGTGTTTCATAGAGGAGACAAGCTTGTATACAACACAGATCTGCTCAGTTTGTGAGTGACAGCAGAGCCTCCAGTCTTCAGTGTGCTTAAAACTGATCGATAAACCGCAGAACTTCAGGTTTCACGATCAAAGAAAGATTTTACATCCGGTGGACACTTCTGTTCACGCTCGCGCGCTCCCCCTCCCGTGCATCACTCCTATCATGGTTGACGATGGTTTTTACAATGCCTCATGTCAGGGGCTGCTGCAGCACCCTCAGCACCCCTCGTTCCCATGTCCGTGTCCTGCATGCGTTTTCATTTTCAGACGTAAATCAGATTTCAGAATTGTTGTGAATCATTTACTAATTAAAATATTTCCGAAAGAATAATGAATTAAAGAATAATTTAGTGTTTTTCGGGAATTATTTTATTTGCTTTCTTGCCTCAAGTCAGATGAGACGATGTACATGAAGCTATGCTAAGTGCTAGTATATCGTAAGCGACGAAAAGTCCAGTTGCAAACGATATAGCGCTTAGTCTTACTGCGACCTGGATGACTGAGAACCTTCGTCGACATATATGAAGCTACACTTGTATATGCTGCTGGGTGATGTATGGGGTTGCTTGGCAACCAGCAAAGACTCCAGGAAGTCACCACAAAGTGACGAATGAGACTTTGGTATAATAGGATCAGCTGAGATGAATCAGAAGGCTGTGAAAGCTTCCTGTATCACTTGACGGGAACATAAACGGGGAAACAAAAGCTTCTCGGTGTTTTTTGTTGTTGTTCCCACGCTGTATTCAAGAGCTGTATTGTGTGAATGATGATCTCTAAAGAATAAAGTGATCTGCGGTGAAATAAGCTGCATTAATACATACAATGTTCACTCCTTGGTAGCGGGCCAGACGCGAGCCTTTGAACGTGTAGTTGGGTTTGTACGAGCAGTCGGGCAGAACACCTTTCAGGAAATTGCTGTCGACCAAAGGCACTGCAAAAAGCAAACACAATGATTTGAGCTGAGATTACTGCGTGCGTTCAGCGGGAGGAAACAAGTTGCACAGCAGCTGCAACGTAGACGGTAGGAAGTGAGTGATTTATCTGCTGTGTGGCAGAGAAGCGGAGCAACAGAGAGACGTCTCTTACCTCGGTAGAAGGTGTCGCGAGGGTCTTCCCTCACCATGTCTGCTGTTGCACCGGGCTGTTTTGAGGGGATGCGTTCGTGGCTCGCAGCCGTCTGCGGTATGGTGGAAACATTAGACGGTATCAAGCCCAACTCACCTGTGGCGTAAGAAAAACAGAAGTGCTCTTTGTTTATAAAAAACACTGACTTGATTTGCAGTTATGCGCATCCTAACAGAATAATAAAACGCAGACAGGCTTGTGAAACACTGTGAGAGTAATAAAGATTTACTGAGGCTGCAGAAATGATGTGTGCTTTCTCTGTACTCACTGGCATAGAGGGAGATGTGATCGGAAACAATAACGATGAACCCAAAGCCTTCGCTCAGGAGCTTCCACTGTGTGAAAACAAACGCAATGTTACTGCACAGCTCTTCCACATCATCACCCACGTCGCACACGAAGCAGAGGGCATTTTATACGACCGTCCAGCTACTTACCGCCACCTCCACATGGCCAGTCCCTTTGTCGTCTTGCACGTGGAGAACTTCGAAAAAGTACCTCCTCTGAGCAGACAGCCTGTCAGACAAAAAAAAAAAAAAGAGTTCAGTCACATAGCTGTGTAGGTCTTGGTTAGCTTTGCTGTGCATCAGTCTCGTTCCTCTGGGTGCTGATAAGGCAGATATCATTATTTCTTTTCCTTAATAATCAGGATAATTGTGGGGAACTGCACACATTTTATAACAAGTTAGTTGTTTTCTGAATGTATTCCTGCAAATTTCACCTCATCAAAGTGTGGAAAGTGAGATTTGTGGCAACATATGTGAGCAACTCCTCAACATTATTTCCTATTTTTTAAAACTTCTTATGTTACTGAATCTAAACTGAAGATTAGAACTGATTTTTTTTGTGTGTGAACTGTTCCTTTAAGAACAATTTCTATTTGTGTGTGTGTGTCTTCTCCTTCTTCCTCCTTGTCCTTGAGAATCTCAAATCAGGAACACTATTTCAATATGTAAATCGTCACTACAAGCTAGAACCCCCCGCAAACTAAATGCTGATCTCAGTTGCTGATGTTTAGATTTTCCATTGTTGGCTAATGCGGCTAACTGGCCTGCACTACATCTCCTGCTAAGCTCCAGTAAAGGACGCCCACACAGCGTGTCAAAGTTTCCGGCATGTTAGCAGTAACGCTATGTAACACTTTGAAAAGTGGTCTTATTTTTTTCCAGGACCCATGCTGTAACAGCGGTGTAGAGTTTTTACCGTACCAACCACTGTAACCACATGAAACTGTGTCATCTCGGGGAATTGTGTTACTTTGAATGAGAAGTTGACACAGCTTTAGATGTTGTGTGTTTTGACAACATTAAATAAGACAACACCTGCCACAAACATGTCGAGCACGGCCGCAGGAACCTGGAAGTGAGTTAGCATTTACGCACTTCCTGCTCCATTGTCTCGCAGACAATGGGTCACGAGGGGTTTATTTTATTAGACGCTTGATATAAAGTTTGTAGTTTGCACAAGCTTAAGAGAGTGTTTTGTTCGATGACATAAACTCAATCAGTAATCCCCCCCGCCACCATGAATTTTAATGTGCTTCCGTGTGTACTGTAAAGTGGCTCATTAGATTAGGCTGTCAGGGACGTTTAACAAAATAAAATACGTCATTCCCGCCGCTCTCAATCATCATGTGGTTGCTTTAGGCGCTGGCTGTCAGGACACCATTCCAGTGTTTTGCAGTCTTTTGCACCACCCTTCAAATAAAGTGTTTACCATTTTTTGTTCAGACATTTTTTTGTGTTCATGTGCTCTTGTTGTGGGATTGCAGGGGGAGGTGTCACGGTGCTACTGTGGCTGTCAGGGTTCCTCCGTTGTTTTGTGTTCTTTCCCCTATCTGTCTTCCCCCCTCACCTGCTCCTTTCCCTGTGTGTGTGTGTGTGTGTGTGTGTGTGTGTGTGTGTCTGCGGGCGTCACCAACTTCTGCTATATAATCCTGGTCTCTTCTCCGCTCCGGTGTCAGATTGTTCCGTCCCGTATGGTGATTATATCAGTGTATTGTATTCGCTATCTTCAAAGTGTTTTCTATTGTTGAGATTTTTCTCGTGCCTGTGCTCCAGTGGTTTTTTTTTCTCCGTACTGAGCCTCGTCTTGCGCTCGTCTATTGCCACCAGACAACCGAGCCCCGCCTGCCTGCCTGCCTGCCTGCCTGCTGCCTGCCTGCCCCTCCTCGTCCGACTTCCACAAAGAACTCTGTCCTTTAAACCTGATTGCCAGCCCCTGGTCTCTCGCATTTTGGGTCTGGACAAACCCCATTATCTGACAGTAAAATGAAGCTTGGAGTCAACTCACGTAATCGGTCCAGAGGTCTGACTGGCATACTTCTCAAACTCGCCCGGGACTGTCCACTCTGTGCCAGTCTAGAGACAAAAAACCCCCCACATGTGAATAAACATACGCAAAGGTGACACTGTTGCATGTTGACGAATATTAGAAGAAACACGAGGATCACCCTGAACCGTTTGCATACCTTTCCAACCCATGCCAGTAACTTCACGTTGAGGGGAGAGTCATCTGTGCTGAGCCAAAATTCAGAGTTGTCGTCAGAGCTCACGGCAAACACGAACTCTCCTGGGACAGAGGGACGAAGACGCAGGTTAAGCGAGTGATTGCGGGAAATGTATTTACATTTAAGAAACCAGATGAATCCACGTTGTACCGTCGGTGTATGGGTGCAGATAACCGAATATCCTGAGACCGTAGTTGCTCCAGTTGGGACTGATGGCCAGCTTCTTCACCGTAGTCCTGGCCTGAAAGCGGGAGGGGAAAAAGGGAAACACAGAGGATCAGCCATGATGTTTACTCAAAGTGAGACAACACGAGGATCTAGCACGTGGATGTAGAATGCGCCTCTCGGTGAAAAACCGAGCGCGTGTTTGCCTACGCTCGCGTCAGAGTGTGTGCAGGGACGTCTTCGCCACATAAAAAACACTCGGCCGCACAATTACGGCACTATCCTTCAAGAGCCACTCATGAGGAGGGGATAAACGATAACTGCAAGTGATAGATGATCTTGATAATGCTGTCCTCTGGTGTAGTTGAGAAAAAAGTGGACGGCAAAAATCCGATACATCAAGTAACTTGAATGTGTAAAAGGCTTCACTGATTTCTGTAAAGAGTCTACATTTCTTTATCTTAACCCATCACATTGATCGTATGTTTTATGTAATGTTGAGAAATACGGCTGGACAGTTGGAATGACTTCTTGTGTGTTTGACTTCTTGTGGATCTTTGCGGTCATCCTGTGCGGCCTCTGTGAGCTACCCCTGTCGCAAATGAACAGGAATTCATTATTGTGAAGTGTTCAGTGTAGTGAATAAACGAGAGGAGGGCGGAGCGATTGTTTTATTCATTTATTTAAGGTTGTTTTATCGTCGGTGGCTGGACACCGAGGAGACTCGACGCGTAAAAGCAGCCTCGTATCGTCCATTTGTGGTTATAACAGCGATGAAGTCAACATAAAGATTAAAATAACAAAGACTCAGTTTAGTAAGTAAAACGGCCGCATCGCCTGTGACCGCGCCAGAGCTGAAAGGATAACGCGATTAAAAGAACACGGTTAAAAGATAAATACCCAAAGCTAATGCATGCAAAAGAAGTTAAGATGATATGAGAACAAGATAATTTTAATACAGTAGGAACATTGATATGAAGCGTAACTGAATTCAATGCCATGACGACACCAGTTAAAAGATAAGTGCCCAGTGTTAATATTTGCCAAAGAAAGTTAACAAGATGTGCAAACGACAGAGTTTGAATACAGTTATGGACACTGAGAAGCAGCAGAACTGGTTCAAAATAAGCAAACACCTGCTACTCAGCTTCTTTTTAAAAAAAAAAAAAAAGGACTCACTGCCCAAAGCTTTCTCATGTCGTGAGAACAGAGCTACAGACGCCACGCCAATACAAACTGTGAGCCGGACTTGGGGAACTAAAAAGCCAATATTAAACTGGTCCTAAGCAGATTTGTTCAAACAGTATACGTGGTGACAAAAATTCAACGCACAAAAGGAAAGAGAGTAGAGACGCTCAAAGCTAAAACAAAACAAATGCAAGGAAGTTGTGGCCGGTCGTGAAACAGCTCCAGAAAATTCTTGGAAAACAAATAAATAAGCAAGAAAAATCTTGATGGGGAAACATTTTGATGTCCCTTTGTGAAGTTTAGAAGATTTGAAGTTTGAAGATTGCAGTTAGAATGACGTCCGACATGTTCTGTATCGTTCACTGTCAGCATGTAACGGTAAACTACGCTGACATTTCACATACGTATGATGTTCACCATCTTAGTTGAGTGTGTGACTTGAAAATAAGCGATAAATGTAGCTGTTTTTTCACGTGTCTTGTTGATTTTTACAGTATTAGTGTGCCCAGCTAAGGTCAGTTTGCGTATTGTTTCAAGTTAATTCATGTCTTTTATTTTTACAGCGTTTAACTATGACGGTCCACCAACTTATTGTACCCATTAAGAAGCGAGTGCTTTCTCTTTAGGAGTTCAACTTTACGTTAATAAAAGATAACAAAACATTAATAAAAGTTAATAAAAGTAGTAAAAAAAGGAGGATAGATGTTTTTGGCGGTTCATTTTTTGGGGTGCAACATAAACAAGAAGTACAGCTGCAGCAGAGCGAACTGTCATTAGCTGTCTTTCTTTTTTAGGGTATTTAGTCATAAACCAAAGGGGTGAACTGATGGAAATGTTCACTTGATGACTTGGCTTAAGTCAAGAGCTTCAGGATGACCACAGTTACTATAAGCTTGAATGTCTGTACAAAACTTCATAGCAACCCATCCGATATATAATGGAGACATCTCACTCAAAAATCTGAATATCAGCCTCGTGGATGGTCGCACGTGCGGATCATTGGTGTCTGCAGGGTTCATCCTCTGGGTACCATGAACGTCTTCACAGGACTGAATGCCATACTGGAGAGTGAGTGACTCACGTGAGGGTACAGCGGGTAGTGCGCGTTCTTGCGGAGGGCAGCTGTAGAAGTGCCACACCAGTCTTCAAAGGCGTGCAGGTTGGCCCGTCCCTTAAACTGCAGGAAGAGAAAAGAGAGAGCGAGGATGATGCTGGGAACACCCCGGTGTTTGTGTTGCAGTCAGTCAGCGGACGGACAATTAACCATCTGGCCTCAGTGCTCAAACTAACGAACACGCACTTCCTAAGACACCGCTTGACATCTCCATGACTGGACCACAGGCGGATCTATCAGCGCGCTTCGTTTTAGCGTCGTGTCAGTGCTGGAGAACACGTCTGCAAAATGTCTAACGTCTAAATCCCTGAAGAAAGAAAGCGCCGCATAAAACAGTAAAGCAAACAACAGTTAGTTTGATTCAAAAGACAAACATAACTTGATAATCGGCGCCCAAGAGGTGAAGACTGCCAATACTTTGGACGATATTTTCAGCTCGTCTGTTGCAGCTAAACTCACACACTCCAAACACAGCGACCATCAACCGCAGACTCCTTCACCTGCACCCCGAAACACTCAGCAGCTTCCTCCTCGACGTTAGATCGAAGCATTCCGCACCTTAATGGGACTTGGACCTGAACCCCGTCAGTGTTATTTATTTAGAGTTTTATATAGAAATATATTGAAGAGTTAGAGAGAAAGAGAAAGAGAAAGAGAAAGAAGAGGTGTTCTTTCATGTAGAGCCAGAAAATTTGAATGTGGAAACACACGGATAGTGAAAAGGGAGAATAATTTTACTGAAATAGGGAAGTGAAGTCCCTCTGCCTCCAGGGGATGTTCCTCCAGAAAAAAATACGTGCTGTCGTCGCTGGCAAGAGACATTTTTTTTGACCCATTTTGATTCATGCTCTGAATTACACATAGAAAGTTTGTCCATTCTAAAGGTAATCTTGCAAGTCAATGAAGTCTTGTTTGTCGTTAAAGAGAGTGAAGTGCCCTTTAGTTTTTTTGTGAAACTGCTCAGTAAACTACATCCCTCGTCTTGTGCAATATACGTCACCAACACGGCAATCTCCTTGGCACAGAAGAGTGTTAAAAGAGGTTGAAATGTTGATGTGTCTGGCTACGATGAGAGCTGCAGTCAAGTGTTAAACAAGACACATCACGTGGTTTTTGGGTGTTGATAGTCCACTGGTACGGCAGGAACCTCGCCTCTATATAGTCAATTGGCAATTACGGGCTTATTCACACAGTGTTCCTCCTATGCGTCCGACCAGACCTCAGGTTTGATTCCTAATGTATACCCCTCCTGCTGTGTACAGACATGTCTTGCTTAAAGAGTCTGCTCACCCAAATTACACAACAGCACATCTTGTCTCTTACCTCTAGTTGTATCTAGCCATGTAGATAGTTTTGGTTTAATTTGCTCGGGTTCAACAGAACTGAGGTTTCTTTGAAACTACTACCTACCAAAGAAATAGTCCCTATAAATAAACAGTTGACAGTGTGTAATTGAAAAACTCCACAACACACTCAACACAAATAAAATTCTATTCACCTCCACTGAATTTGCATGGAGGCAAAAACCCTCGGTCGCATATCTCAAAATCAGTAAACAGGTCGTGTAAAAACCTGTGTGATATCTGGCAAAGAGGCCGTCTTATCTGATCTGTCTTCGCCGACTGCACCACAGCAGCCGAACGATGCGGGTAAGAGCCAACGCTTTCGGCGTCACAGAGTCCAGGGGCTCGTCAGATTTAATGAGCGTTCATGCCACACACACTCTGCTGTCATCAGCGCACGGTTAAACGTGAGCATGACCCACGTTCTGAGGTTCAGGCAAAAGGCTATAAAATAATCACTCGAGCGTTTTAACAGGGCTTGTTTTGCTTGTAATCATTTAACAAGCACATGATCCGAGTCCACTTGAGTTGGGAGTCGAGCTCAACCTTATTCCGCTCCACTTCTTTCTCCTTCTTTCCCTCATAAAACAGTCCGACCGACGGCAGCCTTCACTCTTTAAAGCCGTATTTAGTTATAGGAATGAGCAATATGTGTAAAATCTCCTTCACATTGTAATATCGATGCGAACCGCGGAGAGCTGCAACGATTAGCTGATCGACAGAAAATCAACAGGCCGCTTCTTTAAATCTTGATGATCAGTAATTGTAAACTTTCACGCAAAAGAGTCAAAAACATCCCCTGATTACAGGTTCTCAGTGATGTGGAATTTCTGATTTTTCTTTACCTTACAGGATCATAAATTCGGGTTGCTAGAACAACCACAAGAGATTGAGAACTGTGAAGGGTGTTTTTCAGCAGTTTTTGAAATGCTTACAATTTCAAGACCAAAATAAATGTTGTAATATCTTTTGGGGGCTAATTTAGTGCCTGAAATAGCTAAAAAAAAAATGACGCTACTATATCACGTTGGTGCAAATCAAGTGCATCCAATACTGCAATAAAATAGCAATTTGGGCGATATTGCAGGGATACATGCCCTGGCATAAACAGCTATTTAAAAAAAAACAATGATGGTAATTAAATTTTTGTTGGAGCACAGTTTGTGAGACAACAGGTTAGACGGTCTTTTTGGGAGAGCGAGCATCATCCAACCCATGACTAAGAGGGCACCAGAACAAAACATGATCCCTGGGAATATCACAGTGCTTATGTAAAAGCACAGTAACAGCTTCCCCCCAAAACATGTAATATGAGGCGGAAGCAACTGGCCAGAGCACGGTGCTGCTTAATATAGTGGAAATACGATAACCCTGGTACGGGGCGTCGCAGGCTGCTGAGGCGGACCCTGGCGGACCCTGCTGCAGGACATATAGTGTGCACATACACATATGCACTGTGGTGGAGAAGCCGAACAGGCCCGGGCAGGTTGTTCAGAGTTCAGAGGAGGTGAGACCGAGTGTTTACGCACACACGCACACGCCGACACACACACACACACACACACCTTTGGTTTCCAGGTCGGTGGAGTGTGGTTGGATCTCCAAGCATCCGGTTCCTCCACAGGGTCTGCTTGAAAGTCCGCTTTGAGCTGGAAATAAAAAAACACACACAAACAAAATCCTGACTCCAGCACGCTCGCCTCCACCCGTCCCTGCACACAACACACATCCCCTCGCATCACCACGTCCTTTTCCCACGAAACCCATCCTTACCACTTTGTCGACCATGGCCCTCCACCAGCCGTTGTCGTCAGAGTGAGGATTCAAACCTGCGGGAGGAGAGCGTGAAAATAAGAGGCAATAATATGAAGCAGCTGTATGACGTTGTCCCTCCAACAAAATCCGCTTTATCCGTTACAGTTAACTCCCAGTTTAAACCACGAGGGTGTGCCGGGGAGCGGGAGGCACGCATTCACTCACCCTCTTGTAATACATAAGTCGAATTTTAATTAGTGCTACTGAAAGAATTGCGCAATGTTCTTCTGCAACCAGCCAACCACACCTGCAACGTACTTAAAGGCACACTATGTAGGATTGGTCATCGCCGTTGGCAGACACGCCGTTCAACGTTGGCCACTCCTCCGCGGCTCAACCGTCGAGACAGGGAGCGGAAAAACGTTTCTCTTTTTTCTGATTGTTTCACAGCGGGGGTTACGTTCTAGATCACAAATAAGCACGCCACACCTCGGCGCAACTCTCGAGGATTTTGTGTGAACGCAGCCGAAGCGCGTGCCTCATCCTGTCTGCTCTCCCGCTTGATGTAAAGGCAGAGGACAGGGAGATGCAAACGCCGCCACACGCTACTCATGGGTCATTATGTTTAAGAGGAGTTACAGTTGTGTCAATGAGTCTTCTCAGGAAACTCACGCACAGGACACCTTAAACTGCCTCGACAAAGATCGCATCCAGTGTCATGAATCTAGCTGCCCGGTCGGCCATACGCAAGCCGCCTTTTCATCTATTTCTCGTGAGCTTATGTTGCGTGAACAATGAAGCCCAGTGTCTGAGCGGAGTCCCACCCCGCACCCTGTTCCAACCCATCGCTGACGACCACTGAATGCAAGTCATCTCAGCCACAGCCCTCAATGAGCTGCGACGGCGGCGTTGGCAAAAGCACGAAGAGAATTATTATTCCTTCGAACCTCTTTCTGTCATCTCTTAAATTATAGCCTGGAGTTTATTTCAAAAGGGGGAGCTCCCTGTTTGGTTTTTTCTTTAAGGGCTTGTGGTGTCAGTGAGTGAATTGGGGTTCCAGTGCTTGCAAACTCAGAGTCTGTCATTACAACCAGGGCGGATATCTCCACACACACACACACACACACCCTCGAGACGTGGGTGCCAATTTTGGTAACACGCGTAATTCTAGAGTGGCGGTCGAGAAAAGAAAGAGAGGAATATTTTTATGTTCATCTGCGCTCAGCCAGTCTTCCTACGTACCCTTCTGCTGTCGCCTTTCTGTCACGACATTCACGACAGCGCTGCCCTGGTAAATGCATTTGTTTACTGTCAATTCAAAGTGACTGCCAGCTGGCAATTTCATCAGGTGAAATTCAATGACTCAGCATTGAAATGTTTCAGTTGCTAGAAAGAAAACTGCCGCAGGGCTTGACAGGCTTTCAGCCTCAATGCTGTGCCCAAAACTGACTTTAAAACAACGACGGGGCTGGAAGTCTTTCATGTTGTTGTATTAAATTCACATTTTCGTAATCTGACACTATTCCCGGGTTGGTGCAGCTGCTCTCCCGACGCAGCCACAAAGAGAATCATGTTATCATCTTCATCTTATCGGCCCTTCTCCACCTGAGGATTATTCAAAAAAATGTGGGCGAGGAGCCCAGCAGAGACAATGACCACGTAACAATCGGCCACCCGAACAGGCAGCCATTTCTCCGTGGGGACATTTATTAACCCCGACACCTTATATGTTATCTGCGTTCTTAAGTGTCCATGTGACCTACATGTGCAGGGTCGAGCAGAAGAGCGCTCTGCAGTAACCAGCGTCACCAGTATTAGTCACTCAGTTTCTTATTCAGCAGTTTACGGGCGGTGAACACGATCTGCTCTGCTGCACAAGAGGAAACCACAACAATAAGCATTTGCAGTGAAAATGCTCCTGGGTTGTTCGTTAGGACCCGCTGAGCCAGAGAGGTTTATGATAAATGCTCAGTCTTAAGATGAATAATGTTTTTGCTTAATTTTTTTTTTTACGATGCTCCTTTTTTTAGCTGTTTGTCTTTTATTTTTTCATTAAAGGTCAAACTCTGTTTGTCAGTAATGCTGACTCAACATCACCGGTAGGTTACAGGAAGTGTATTGTAGACCTGTTGTTGAAATAGTTGGAGCTTAATGAGGAGTCAATATTTAATCAAAGCCTGTGTGTGAAGATGTCGTTATACTTTATGCCGTCTTGAGAAAGCTCTGCAGGCTGAGTCGCCATGTCACCCAGCCATCTGCTTCTTGTTTGAAAGGAATTTGATTTGAGTCACAAATGAACGAATGAGAAAGGGAGAAATTAGCAGGAAATTAATCGGTTAAGTCCTCGATTAATCGATTTGTTGTTTGTTCTATAACATACACCATCAGAAAATAGTGAAAAACGTTTATCAGGGTTTACCTAAAGACTAAGCTGATGTCCTCAAATGAAGAAGCTGGAAAAAATGACTCAAACTGATTCATCTATTATCCAAACGAGAAGAAAAGTCTGTACAAATGTGTTATTACTGCCGTCGAGGCGGTTTTGTTTTCACCTGTGTCCGTTTTTCAGTTGCTTGGTTTGTCAGCAGGTTCACACAAAAACTACTGACTGGATTTCCACAAAACTTGAATGGAGGATGGGTCTCGGTCCAGAATAGAGCCCACTAACTTTTGGTGCAGATACGATTAAAGGGACGGATCTAGTGATTTTTCTCACTTTCTTTACCAGTGAGAAATACTCATGGATCTCGGTGAAACAAATATGGCGTATTCAGGTGGTTGGTATGTATGAGTGAGTACAAAAACAGGACTGTTTGGGCCGTGGCGGAGGTATGTGCTCTACTGAGGGCCATCCCAGTTTTAAGTATCACTTTAATCATTAAATAAAAACGCGTAAATGAATAAACAATTCTAACAGTTTTTAAAAATCCACTGCTAAACTCCTTTAAACTCCAGCCAACACGAGCATCATGTGTGACGCCCGTCTTCACCATCTGTGATGTGAAAACTAGGGATGTTCCTTACGACGTATTTCCTTTTAAACTGAAATTTAAACTAGTTTAAAAGTTAGAAAACACTCAAGCGAATGGTCAAAATTGAGCACAAATGAAGGTTAAACATTGTCCAAACAACATTGTGTTTATTACACCTGCGTTATCAACATTAGTAACAGTTTTTAGTGTGACTAGGGAAAAAAATGACATTTGAGTGCAAAATATGTACATTTGAATGTGCATATTAATAAAATAATAGCAATATGTTAAAACCGACTAGTATTTCTGGTGCCGACAAGCGAAGGCAGCAGTATTTGATCGAGTAATCGACCAATCGCACACATCAATGGTAAAATCATCAGCAGCATCCTGCTTATGGACCTGGCTCAGTTATAAAATCCCAGCACACCTTGGTGTGTTTGTCCTGTGTCAATCACCGTGGACAGCGGTGGAGGAGGTTGTACAATCACCTGGTTGTTGAGTTCAGCTGCCTTCACTAATATTCATCACTGGAGCAGAGGGAGTCAAAGCCGGCAACAGAACAGCCCTGCCTCACTCTGAACGCGTCTCGCTGCCCTCTTTCTCTGTCGAACGCTTTTTCCGCTTCCATCAGTTAGTTTTCTGATTTGGCATCATTACAAGAGTCTGTTTAAAAGGTTTCCAGCCTGTCATGCTGTTGCCCGGAGAACAAAAGTGTGATGAACCGACTGACAAAAAGCGAGTCTTCTCGAGTGACTATTCGAATCATCGAGTTTTAAGGGGCAGTCTTAGAAGCTGCACCTTTTTCGACACCTTTTGTCCTCAGAAAACACCTGGAACAATCCTGATGTTGCCACCTGCCACTCGTCCGTGACATGCCTACGTCTTCACGTTGCTCTTCCAGCTCCGTTCGAAGGCTGCGTGGACTCCTCTGCCTTTGAGAGAAGCCCCACTGTGAGGAGGGGGTGACAGCTCAGGAATGTGTAGCTAGGCGGGCTCTTTAATGCAGGTCTCAGGCATGTGTTTACACGTCAGACGTTGCTCCAAAAAAGCGCCTGTGTCATGTTTTGATGTTACTCTCTCGTGGGCAGACACACCAACCCCGACTACTTTCCGTGTTTTCATCTCCTGCCGTGCCCGTGTGGTGACACCCTGGTGTTAGAGCTGAGTGCGAGAGCAACGCAACAGATGGTGAGCCGAGGTGTGAATACGGTAAAGGGCAGGAAGTTTGGTTACCCAGTGAGAGACGAGACATCCTTCTGAGTAAACCTGCAGTCTGGCCTCCCCATCCCCCTCATGACTCTGTATTTCTTCCAACCACAAGCACTCACTCACTCACACAGTGCTCCATCTCTATAAGTCGACCTGTGTTTCACCTGCTGTGGGTTCAGGTTTCCTGTACAGACGGACCCAGCATCATTCATGTGAATCAAAAACAAAAGTAGATGTTGAGGATATTCCTGTTCTTGCTGAGATTTATGGAGATTTATATTGCACCGAGACATACATTTCATGTCAGAGTGGGCTCTTGGGGTGCTGCACTGTTTTAAAACCTCAAAATTTATTCTGCAGGTTTGTTTATTTTCAATCTTGAATCTCATTGTTCACAGAAAACGCACTAAACTGCTTTCTTTTTTAAAAAACAGACACGATGCGTTATGGTCACTCAGCTGCACCGAGATGGGAAGACAATGAATCAATGTTGCATTAGCCAACAATTAGACAATAAGACAGACTCTTAAGGAATAGAATGGTTATTCAATGGGAGATAATTGTTTAAACTTGTAGGGTCACTCAATAAAATTCAATCTGCAAGTTTCATTCTTTCTTTTTTTTCTTTACATTGTCAGGCTTCTGTATCAGTCACAGGTTGTCTATTAGATCTAAACACTGTCTAAATGACGCATCAGTAACACTGAAGTTAGGACCTATCATTGCTGAGTGGGAACACTTACTCACCCAGTTCTTCTGTCGCGACCATCTCACGGTAAACGACCACAACTCCGAGCAGGAGAATCGTCCCGAACAGAAGATATTTGCTGTTGCGCCGCAGTTTCTTCAAGGGGAAAAACACCGCAATCATCTTCGCTCTCGGGCGCAAAACTCCTCCAGAGTTATTCGAGTTACCGGCTTTGTCATCGGGGGCGGGAGGGGGCAGCGACCACACGGTGTGCCCGTCCGCCTGACACCCAGTGGGTGCGCACTACCGGCGCCCTGGATGTCCCCAGTGCGCGCTGCCCCCGGCGGCTCTCATCCCGCGAAAAATCCCACAATGAGGGCAGCCGCACTCTAAAACTGATCTCCTGATCATCTATGTTTTCTTTCTTCTTCTTTTTTTATTTTTAAAGAGGGCTTTTCTGTCGCTGCGTCCTGACCTCTGCACCGGCTGGTGTCACACACCGAGCAGCACAAACAGCGGAGTGAGGACTTGCTGTCACACCAGCTGTAAACCACACTGCCTCATGAAGACAGAGAGAGAGGCAGGGAATGAGCGGAACCACGCTTCCCGCTTCACTTTCAAAGTAAAAGCACGTGTGACCAAAAAAAAAAAAGGCTACATAAATAAGATATGTCACTCTGTAATTTTTAAATCAATATTCTGTAAATTATAATATATTGACATTGATTTTCTGTTTTTGTTTCACTGGACACAAAGCGGGTCACATGGAACCAAGGGCGTAGGAACGGGGGGGGGGGAGACGTCTCCCCTCCGATATTGGAGACTGTTGCATTTGTCCCACCCAAAATTTGACCGCGGAGGAGAAAAATATTTGATTTTGAAATCACCATAGACATGTATATATGTCTGCAGCAACAGCGATACTGACAGCGAGTTTTGAGAGTTGAGAGATTTGTGTCATTTAGCGTGTTTGGAGTGTATAGTTAGTGTGTTGTGTAGTGTAGTGTGTGTAGTGTTGTGTTGTGTTGTGTTGTGTTGTGTAGTGTAGTGTTGTGTAGTGTAGTGTGTGCAGTCCCTTTTTTGTTTTGTGTGTCAAAACAATGAGGAGACTGCTGAATGTGGAACAGGTAGTGCAGGTCTTCATTAAGCAGGAAGGACCTGAGGGAGGCCTGAGCCTGAGGCATTGCCTGCATTTAAATGCAAATAGTATCACTTTTTACATTTCAAAAACTTATGTACAAATTTAGCAAACAACAATTTATATTTGCATTATAAGTAATAACAATGGTTCGTTAAATATGTTTGTGGATTTCACAACTTTTTCCTGCTCGGATTTTACTTTTTTTGTGTGTGTGATTTTATGTCCAGTGTGTTAATACAGTCTGTTAAAATGATAAAATAACTGCACAGTCACACATGTGAGGTTGTGCTGAAAAAAATGACACCAAACGAGGCGAGGTAAACAGTTTTCAAGGTGAAATATTAAGGTTAAAATCAAAAGTAGTCAAAAACCTGGACCCCAGAGGGTTTTAAGATGAAAAGACAGCAGCAGCTCAGTTTAAGTGATTTCTTTCTCATGGGGAAGAAAAGAAAGAAAGGAAATGTGAGTTTTTAATACTTTTGTCCGGGAGGATAGTTATATTTTCTGTCTAATGTTAGACTTGTTGATGTTCAGGTAGGTAAACTTTGCTAGGTGAACTTTGTTACTTTTAACGTTACTAAGTTGGCTGGCGAAAATATGGCGGACTTTCCAGTAAGGTAACGGACAAAAGCGATTTGACACTAAAAACAGTATTTAGGATGACTGTAAAAGATTTTTCTATTAACTTAACCAATGTAACTTGAAAAGTTAGTCTGTCTGTGTGTTTTCCGCTTGTTCTTGACATTCCCATCAGTATTTTTCTATACCTTATACCTTTCATACCAGATCAGATGAAGGTCAGCTGGAAGCTAACACTGGTGAGGGTGATGCTGGGAGAGCCAGCACTGCAGAGCTGCAGGTAGGTGCAACATGAAGGGTGAGGTGTTTTTAGTTTGTTGATCATGAGAGGAAGGTTTGAACGTGATGAGAAGTGAACACGGTTGAATTTAAACAATAATGTAACAAACATGATTTTAATATTGCACTAGCTTTCCCATCAGTATTTTTCTATAGGCCTACCTTATTCGCCTCACCTTAAAGGGTTAGGGTGCTTGTAGTAACTGCAGTCTCATCGCATTGTGTATCAGGGCTAGATCAGGGTTAGATCAGGGTTAGATCAGGGTTAGGCCTACATCCTTGCCCGCATGTTCCACGATAAGTGTCGGGAAAGTATAAACTGGAAGACATGGCAACTGGCATGGAAGACACTGCTCTGTGCGGACCAGCGGTGGTCCGTGAGTGACCCCTAGTGGTCCGCAAGTAGATTTGGTAAAATATCACATTTAATATGAAGCGTTTCTCAAACTGTGTGTGTCTGTTTGAGTGACTCCAGAGCCTCAAAGTGCGTAGAACAGATGTGTTGTTTTGAATATCACATGAACTCGTATGTAAATTCAACCATTATTATTTGAATAGGCTGTTTTGCTGTGTTGTAGGCTTGCTGAGCTTGTGACTGTTTTTTTTAGCGACACTGCCTTTGTAACATTATGTGCGTCTGCATTAAGATTTTTATTTTTATTTATTTATTTATTTATTTTTTAAAAAGCGTCAGTGCAGCTTGTTTTTGTGAGACTAAAACTCTCCAGTTTGGAGCCAGACATTGCTTCAGTGATGTCTCAGAAAAAAAGCAGCAAAGTTCTTCTGCAGGAAGCTCAAGAGAGGGCGCCACTTGTCAGCAACCCTCCCCAAAGAAGATAACTCTACTCTCCTGTAATGTCACAAAGTATTCGCTTGTTCTGAATGTCCCAAAACAGGCTAAGTTAAAAGTTAAATGCCCTGCACGTCCCAGTGTGTTTTTATTCTTATTGTTCCAATGAATTCACAGAGTAGCCTAATAAATGAGATCCAAGTGTTCCTTGAAATGTGTGTTTAAAGTTATTGATTTTGTTTAGGCAGTAATAAAAGTGCAATGTATTTGCATTTTGTATACTGACCTAGCTGACTGTCGTGTAGTCTTACACAACAAGTTAAACAGCTTCACAGTAAAAGCAATTACCTGAAGAACGACAGGGTGGCTTGGTCTATAGGCCTGCCTCTTCTTCCCCTGCGTGACATTTACATTCGATACTATTTAAACGTGTTTAACAGGTAAAACCAGAGCCTGTGCATTCTTCGATTAGATGAGTGGAGGTCCTGTCGAGAAAGCCTCAAATGTGTTTATGGTTTCTGCTGCAGGCTAAAAGAGAATGGGGCCTCTAGTAGAAAATGTGTCCACTTGACTGGTGGTGGTGATTGTAATAAAGCATTAATCATTATTTATTCATGTACCTGGTATCAACAGCAACTTGTAGGGTAAACTTGTAGGGTAACTCAATAAAATTCAATCAGCAAGTTTCTTTCTTTCTTTCTTTCTTTCTTTCTTTCTTTCTTTCTTTCTTTCTTTCTTTCTTTCTTTCTTTCTTTCCATTGTCAGGCTTCTGTATCAGTCACAGGTTGTCTATTAGATCTAAACACTGTCTAAATGATGCATCAGTTTCACACAGGTAGCCTATATTAGGACATATCATTGCAAAGTGGGAACACTTAACTCACCCCGTGATTTTGTCTCGACCATCTCATGGTAGACGACCACAACTACGAGCAAGACAATCGCCCCGAACAGAAGATATTTGCAGCTGGGCAGCAGTTTCTTCAAGGGGAGAAACACCGCAGTCATCTTCGCTCTCAGGCGCAAAACTCCCGCAGAGTTACCGGCTTTGTTATCGCGGGAGCAGCGACCACACAGTGAACCCGTCCGCCTGACACCAAGTGTGTGCGCACTACCGGCGCCCTGGATGTCACCAGTGCGCTTCATGAAGGCAGAGAGAGTGGCAAGGAAAGAGCGGAACAAACGATTTCCGCTTCACTTTCAAAGTAAAAGCACGTGTGACGAAAAATAACAAAAGGGAAGGCTCCCAAAGACGCGATTAAATGTCTTCGACTTCACTGCATAGGCATGCCACCGATAAAAATGTCTGATTTTACTTACAGATTGGTACACGGGAGTACTTACGGCAACATTTTTGTCAGTACGCAATTTATTTTGAAATCTACTCCCGGAGACGCGTTTTGATTTGTGACTGGCTTGACCGGTTCCTCTCTGAGAATGGATGGAGGAGCGGACACCCATCTGTGTACCGTTACCTGGGCGCGCCTGTTTTCCCCTTGAGTTACATTCAAAAACCTGAGTGGCATTTATTTTTGGGATTTTACCATGCACTTTAAACACGTTAAATAGGTAAACACGGCGCCTGTGCATCCTTGGATTAGATGAATAGAGATCCTGTCAAGAATAGCATACCTTAAAGGCTCTAATAATTAGGCTATTTATTTATTTATTTATTTATTTAATTTATTTATTCATGTAGGCTACCTGGTAGGAACTGCAACAGATTAAAACTAGCCTACATATCTTTAAAACTAGGCTGATCCAACTCATCACAGTTTCATTTGTCATCAGAGGAGCTTGTTTTGTGAAATTCCACCTGCCAGCGTCAGTCAGTAGTAGCCTTTATGAATCTTTAATTTACTTAATGTACTTCATATTATGCATGCAAGTAGTCTAGGAAGTAGGCTACTTAGTTCAGCAGTGTATGAATCAAAAACTACTTATGTAAAAAAGAAAAAAAGAAATTCTCACGTCGTCCTTTACTTTGAAATCCGGAAGGATACCATCGTGATACCTTCAGCTCACTACCGGGAATAATTACTGTAAAAGTATCGTATGTTTCATGGGTCTGACTGAGAGACTGCAGTCTGCCCCAGTCACCACTACCAGCAGCTCTTCAGAGTGGTTTCATCTCGAATACCGTAAATGTTAGTAGATTCGCGCACTTGAAAAAAATGTGCGGCTGATTTGACCTAGCAAACGCGAACCACGGCTGGCTTGACCGCAGTAGTCAGGTAGCTGGTATAAATAATGTGTCAGAGCAGGCAAACGGCTTTAATATTTGTGGTTACAATCTGGCAGAGAGAATAAGAGCACACCTGTATGGGGCATCGATTGTAAAGTCGTTCCCCTTGTTAGCAAAATTGTCGAACTTCAATACATCTAATACTTAATGAATAGCTATTTTACTTTGTTTTATCATCCACCTGGAGAGAACAAGCAGTGCTATTCCTAAATCACACCAGAGACGGATCACATCACACACAGGCTTGCAGGGAACTTCCCTCAAAATGTTTGAGTGCGCAAAGTCACAGCGACCTCTGACCACCAAAATTCAATCAGTTCATTCTTCAGTCGAAGTGGACGTTGCTGCCGAATGAACGTTGAATTTCATTCAAGCTGTTCCTATTGCGGTCAGGAGAATGGGATATACGTACATGCAACTGGCAAACATAGAACAAAAAGCACTGTATAGTGACTGGAAACAATCAAGAGCATCACACACAATCAAGCTGAAGCTATTGTTTATTGTATCCTTCTGTCAGGGCAGACCAGGCAGTGACCTTTCCAACAGACAAAATAAACTCAACATACAACCCCACAGCCCAGTTTGAAACCAGCCCCCTATTTCAGTTTCTGCCCCACTCTACTGGTTCTGTTGACTAAAATGAACGAACAGGGCTCCCATCTTCTTCGAATGGCGTACCATCTCTAACAGCCTGAATCTGATGAGCCACATATGCACATGTTCATACTGTACATGTACTTCTTACAGTAAATTAAGACTAAGACTTAACTGTTTATTACTTGAGTGTGTCCAGGAGAAGCTGATTAATGTCCTTTCTAGCTGGTTTAAAACGCACATATTCCAGTTAAGTAATTGGTTGAATTCATCATTTTGAGAACAATACAGAAATCACAAGCACAACACTGGAAAAAAAAAATGAAAAAAAAAGTACAAAGTCAGTATTTCCAAAGAAAAAACTGAACAGTCCTGTACCCTGGGGGCTAAAGGGGAGCTCCATATTCAGATTGACAGAGAAGCTTGAAGTCCGACAGCTTTTCCAGGTTAATGTCTTATTATTCCGCCTATCCACAGTGCTGCTACATACGTACTTTGGGACACAAGCACTCTAACATTCAGACACATTATATCTATGCACACAACCATCACAACTCCAGGAATTGATCAGTAGGCCCATGAGAGAGGAGGGTTGGATGGATGGCATAAAACGTGAGGAGGAGCATAGGACAGAGGGGGTAGTGCAAGGTAAATGGTCTAGCCCTTGACGGGTGAGGGTTTGAAATTCTGCGCTTAACACTTGGGTGCACTTTTTTTTTTTTCCTACCCAAAAACGCTGTGAAAACACATGCACAGTTCAAAGCTGTGGGTTGACGGGGTTCAGCGGGGGGGGTGCGGGTTGTGGCACACGATTCATTTATTAAAACCACGTCTCACAGTGCCATCAGCTGGGGAGGACCCCACCCGCTCCTCTTAGCAGCCACAGCAAAAAAGCCCAGACACAGAGAAAAGCCAGAGAAGACGCGCCCAAAATCAGTGCTCTCATTGACACGCTCGTTCTTACATACACACACACTTCATACAAACACAGTCAAACCTTAAACACAAATGGCAAAAGTTACAAAAGTCTGACGAACAGATGAACCATAGTCTCATCCTCATCTACACTTTCGCTTCACTCGCAGCTTCTTTGTCTCCGTTCTCGACCTCCATCTCATCACTGCCGTTGGTTCCACTCTTCACGGTCTCGGCTTCCTTCTGTTCATGAGCGAGAGCGAGAGAGAAAGAGAGAGAGAGAAACAGATCAGCTTCCATTTCCTCTAGTACAGTCTTTTTGAAAAACATGCCTTTTTCTCCCTCTGCTGGCTGTTGTAGAAAACACAATCTTTCACCTTTGAGTCCCTCTCTGCAAACTTCTGGAACATGTTGGCGTAGATGCGTTTGTCTTTCTCGTGCTGCTCCTTGATGCGTTTCTGACAAAGGACCACCTGACAGGATATATAATGGAGGAGAGGTCACACAACCATATTTTCAGACATAACAGGTACAGCAAGAGCCCAAAGATGCAATATAGTAAAATAGGATGAATTCAGATTTTTACTTAGGATGTCATTATCTAAAGACCAAACTGATATGAGCCAAACAGACAGGCAAATCAATGAGGTCTGCAATAACATCGGCCAATTATTTTCACAATAAGTCATTTCGTATATAAATTATATTTGGCTTTCCCAGATCCCAAAAACTCATTTTCAAATTGCTCTTTTTGTCAAACCAACAGTGCAAACCCCAAAGACTCTTCATTTGCTTCATAAAGGACAAAGAAAAGCAGCACATTTTTACATCTTTGCTTGAAAAATGACTGAAATTACCACTAGATTATTAAAATAGTTTCCAATTAATTATCTTTCGATTTAGCTACTAAATGAAACAGCAAGAGTTTATTTGCCAATTATGACTTAACACGTGCAGCATAAGCCTAAAATATCGGGGATCTTTTTGGTATCGGCCATGAGAAGCAGGTCAGTGTTGGTTAACAGTATTGGCTAAAAAACAATCCATATCAAAAGAGAGCAGCGGATGCCAGTTTTGTTTTGGATGATAACACGATGAACATAGCCAGACCTCACAGCAAAATGAGGCTCGACTGTATAAAAAGGGACATATTTATTTATCTATACCAGACTCGATCACCATGATGGCAAATTCTTGGAAAATAAGACCCAGGTAGAAAGTTGTTGAGACATTATTTTGTCGTACCTGGCTCTTGGCAGCTTTGTTGGCAGGATACAGTTGAACAACTTGCTGGAAGTCATCTCTTGCCTTGTCAAACTCCTTCATACCGAACAGTGCCTCCCCCCTTCTGAACAAAGCCTTCTCATTGGATGCATCCAACTCCAGAGCCTACATTAACAAACAAAGCATGAGGAAATGTTTACAGTATCTTACCAGATAAATAAAAAGCCATTATAGTATAAAAGACACCCGTTTAAACTATACTCAGTGTGAGATCACTTTAAGACCAACAGTGTCCACCTTGAAGACAAACTTTACCTTATCACAGCTTTCTAGGGCCTGGTTTGGCTCCTGCAGTTTGAGGAAGCACATGGCCAAGTTCAGATGTGCAGCCAGCCGCAACGCTTTCGCTTTCTTCTCGTCCTCCTCCGACAAACCAGATTCATGTTCCAGCCATGACACGATCCTTTTGTACTGCACTGACGCCTGCTTGTATTTTCCCTCCTAAAGCACAAAGAATCCACATGAGAAAACATAAAATATTCATCTGTCTTCAAAAGTCTCTCTTCATAGCTGTGTGTTTGGTGACTACACCCCCCCTGCATACCTTAAAATACTGTGTTCCTTTCTCTTTGACAATGATGCTCTGCTCCAGCTTCTCTAACGTGTTCATTTCCCATGATTCCTTAGCCTAAAGAAAAAAACAACAACAGACAATTCATCCACTTCTTAGGGCGGAAAATGTTTCTGTACACAGTTGACATGTAATTGGCCAGTTTAAGTCAAGACTTGTTTACCTTCTCAAAGTTGGTCAGCTTGATTTTGTATTGCAGCGTTGCTCCGCCAGGAATATTATACTTTTCATTTCCTGCATTCCCAAAGCCGTACCTACAAATAACATATACTTATCAGTCATCTCAACAGTGTTGTGTAAATGTTATTAGCTGTTGCAGTTTTACTAAAAGCAGTATAGAGTAGAGCAGCAGGGTAGATTGGAAAATTTTGTAGCTGAAGTTCTTAATTTTTTTCTCATGACACAGCTTAGACATCTGTAGGTGATTGTGAAGGCCAAATTTCAGTCCTGTTATCAATAAGTCTAAACATACCACTTGCTTTATAGCCCAATGACTTTAATCCCTATAGGGTCATCGATACATATCTACATTTACCAGTAACGGCTAGTCAAAGAGAGGCAATGATTGTAAATAGACGTTCAGCGTTGAAGATGTAGATTGACCCATGAATAATGTTAATAGAACAAAAAACAAACAATGGCTATAATAACACATCACTTTAGCAAAACATTGATCATACTTAGGCTTCATAGTGAAGAGTGCCTCCTCCTCCTGCTCCATAGCCATGATAGCTTTCTCCACTCCAACTGGGAAACCAAGATTTTCTCCATCTCCGATCTCAAACTTCAGTTCTCTCTCATCAAATACACGTCCCTCACAGGAACCCTCCACCGTTACTGTAAGGAGTTGGAAAGATGTTGGGGTTAGCTTGTGATTCAAATCAGACTTGAGTTTGCCACAAACTTGTTTACATCCAGCAGACTGAATGCTGAAGGGAGGAGGCAGTGAAGACAAGCGATAGAATTTCTGTGAATAACTGAATCATTTAAAATATTTTGCTTTGTTAAGGATGTCTGTAATCACAAAGTGAATCGAGAATGGGGTATACACTGTAGATAAATTACACAATTTAACATTGGCGGTACAAATTATTTGCTCCACGAGCATGGAGAGGTATAAGAGACTTGAGACTTTGCTTAAGAATAAAAAAATTTGGAAACCATTTGTATAGTGGAAGGAGTCCACCATTTTGATGGTTATCATACAGTGTATAATCAAGTGCTTGCTCAATAGATACAAAAACCCTTCTGTTTTCATTATTTCAAGGGTCACTGCAGCTGCTACTACTACTAAGATTAAAATGAAACTAATAACATGGTTAAGCCACCCTTCAAATCTAAATTGGTTAAGTGTTTCAATAGCCAAACACATATGTAAAATTTGGGAGGCAACCAAGGGAGGCTTAAGTTATGTACCTTGCATTTGTTTATTGAATCATGTTTTGCTCCGACTCAGCTTGCCACTTTCTAAAACCAATTGCTTACAAGTCCAGCTAATGATTTGATGAAACTAAAAGATTTATGCAAATTAATCCAGACACTGAAAGAGTATGAAAGTCGACCATTAACATGGTGACAGTGAAGTTACTCACTACTGTGGTAAATTCCTTAAACTCCATGAAGTGTCCTTAGATGGGATGCGCACACTCCTTGAACTGCTCTCACTTACTACCGTATATACACCGACCCGACTTTTTAAGGGATGGGGATGAATCAAACTTCAAACTAACTAAACTCTATGAATAGTATCAGTTATATTTTCAGTTTTAGCAAAGAAATAGCTGTGTCTGGGTGTGTTACCTTCAACGGAAGCTCCTTCGTTCGGCTTGGAATATCCCTGCCCTTTGGTGATAATGCGACGGATGATTCCTTCATCCTCATCCTCAGTTATGTCCTCACCTCGAAAGTCAAACAACTCCACCTACAAGTGTATAGACATGTAAATAAATATCTTTTCACACCAATAAAAGGACCACGGTGCACTATGGCTAATTAAAATACCCTGATATTACTAAAGCTTACCTCAAAAACAAGAGTGGCATTAGGGGGTATCTTGGGTGGGCTTCCTGCAGACCCATATGAATACTCTGGCTTGCAGATGAACTGGCTCAACTCGCCAACTTTCATTGTAGCTACACCGATGTCCCATGCCTTTATTACTTGCCCTAAAAGACAGAGAAGACTGATTACCAACACTTGCTATGTAACTATGGCAGGTGAATGTTCGTGTCTCTGCTAGCTATGAAACCAACCTTTGCCCAACTCAAATGAAAACTTCTCTCCCCTGTCTCTGCTCGAGTCAAAATGAGTGCCATCCAGAAGTGTGCCCACATAATGTACAAACACTTTGTCACCGGTCATGGGCAGCTCTGTGCCTGTGCCTTCCCTCTTCACCAGCTAGAAAACAGACAGAAAGAAGAGAATGTATCAAAAATTCAGTTACAGATTCATAAAAATGAAATCATCTCTGCATCAGACAAGTCAAGCCAGCCAGACACATTTGTGTATTGTACCCACCCTGCAGTCTGATACTTTGCATCATAAGGGATCAGGCTGCCAAATCCTTAATTGTGAATGAACGTGAGCTGTAAGGTCTCATTCAAATCCCTTTGCGGTGTGTGTGTGTGTGTGTGTGTGTGTGTGTGTGTGTGTGTGTGTGTGTGAATATCAAATGACTCGATGACCATTAATAGCTTTTACATTTGCTCTTCCTCCTGGACTCCAGATCATTCTAGAAATGTGGATGGTTGCAATACCCAATGGTCCACGTTGTTTGCATCCTGCTAATTAGTTAGCTATGACACAGATGACAGGAAACTACAGTAAATTGCGTTAAAGTGTTGTCAATGCTGTGGTTAGCTTGACTTAGCTGCTTTTTGTTGACAGTGCACGCGATAGGCTAGCTTACAACAGCTAACGTTAGCATAGCCGCGTGAGTAAACAAGCAGCTCGCTAACCACTCACTCAGCTAGCTGGATTAATATACAGCCCCCCAAATAAAAAACGTACCTTTAAAACACCCCCATCTTTCTTTGGTGTGATGTCCTCTCCCTCCATTGGGATGCTGTGTTGTCCTTCACTTGTCTGCTCCTCTGCAGTCATTGTCATGAAGAAGCTCCCCCTCTCCTACTCTGACCTGCACTTCAACTCAAACCAACACTGGCTAATAGTCGTGGCTAAAGCTAACTACTTCTCAAACCACGCCAAATGCAGCAAGCAACAACCTGACTAAGGTCAACGCTAGCTAGCTAACTAACGTTGGTTAAAGCTCCCCGCTAGCCTAACTTAGGCTACTGGCGAATGCTAATGTAAACAAAATACACGCCACAGCTTTAAACTAGCTGCGTTGAGACCGTGCTATGCTATCGTTGTGCACCAGCCACACTTGTATCCAAGCAGGATATGAGCTTCCTATCAAGTTGCCTCAACTCCACGTTGTCTTGCAGCCAAGCGTCTGACAAGCGCTTAAAGAAGGGTAGAGAATTTTCCAGACATTTCAAGGAGGAACCATGGGGATAAGCCCGCGTTTTGGCGTTACTTACATAGCGTACGCATTTTCCGGGGAGGCGGTGCACACTCAAAAAACAGGGCAAATCCATAATCTACATGTATTTTATGCGGTCACATAAATAAATAATAGAGTACTCAGTTAAGATATTACGTAATATCTCCTAACCCTGCGTTAAAGAACTAAAATAAGCATATAAACGTACATAACTCCTTCCACTCGGGCGTTACTGTATAGTAAAACAGGCGCTCCTTGTTTAATCTCGCATCCTATTGGCCAGATTCTATGTCCACTCCTCTCTGTTGGCGCGGTTGTTGAATTGCCGGGAGTCGAAAGTATTAACGCGTAACGTAAAAACTACTTCACATTGAGGACATCTGAGGGTAAATATAGCGACGATCTCTGTCAGATTATGATCAGCAGTAACTTACATATAAGTGTTCAGCTAATAAGGGGACTTGGATTGTTTATATGTTAGCTAGCTAACATTATAGCTATGGATCAAGACAGCCAAGTTAGCGTTGACATTACGTTTCATAACATCCTATCTTTAGGCGACAGCCTTTAAAATGAAATGATAGCTGCTTGTCACAACATGTAGACGAATTGTAAAGCCATATAGTTGAATGATAATTTATGTCGATGTGGTTAGTTGGGGTATCGTGGCAAGAATTAAGGAAACTTAATCAGAAATACGTCAGGTTAGTCTGCGTAAAAAGCAGAATTTGGCGCATGCGTGGGTGCCTCATGTGAGAAATGACATCGCTATCAGAAGTTGTGTCTTGTAGCTCATACAGCCAGTCTAAACTGAAATGTTTTATCTGGTTAACCCTGATTTTATCTTCCAGGGAGCTTTACGAGCATGGAGAATGGAAGAGCCCAATTTCCATTTCCCTACCAGCCCTATGACATCCAGGAGCAGTTTATGCAAGCCCTGTACAGTGCACTTGACCAGGGCAAAGTTGGCATCTTTGAAAGTCCAACTGGAACGGTGTGTATGTGTGAATGCGTAAAAAAAAAGAGAGATTGGAGCAGAAGCCATTCGATTTCCTTGACATGTATTTCCTTTAATTCAGGGCAAGTCTCTGAGTCTGATATGTGGAGCGCTGAGCTGGCTCTCAGACCACGAGGAGAAGAGGAGACAGGAGGCCGCTGCCCTGCTGCAGGAAGGAGAGGCAGCTCTTTCCACCTGTACCCCTCAGTCCTCCACCAGCAGCTCCTCCGCAGAGCCGGACTGGATCACTGATTTTGTTCAAAAAAAGGCTGAACGAGATTTGGTGTCAAAGTTGAAGGTAAGGATGTCATTGCATTTCAGATGTGACCTCGGCGTGCATCTCTGGGGATTTTGGCTTTAATGTTGTTGTTTGTGTCAGGAGGAAGAGTTGAAAAGAAAGAAGAGGGAAGAACGACTGGAAATGATCAGGAACAACGTTCAACTGAAGTATGCGATGAAGAGAAAAGTAAGCGATCTAAAGGATCAGGAGTTTACTCTGTAAATACAATCACTCTGAGCCACGACTTAAATGTCTGTGTGTGTGTTTGTAGAGCTCTGAAGATGATGAGGCGTTCAAGTTGCTCCAGCTCAGTAAAGAGGAACAACCTGAGACGCAAGGAGATCAAGAGGACGAGGAGCTTATCGTCGCAGAATATGAGAGCGATGACGAGTCAAAGACCAGGAGCAGGTGAGGGCTGCCGTTAATTGTTCACCAATCACATCAAGTGTTACATCCAAGTGAGTTAATGAAATGACTGACAGTGACATCAGGGTGTGTTGGCTCTCATGCTCAGGTTTTGTGTGGCTGAGGAGGACACAGATGATGACCTGGTTGAAGAACATGTCACTAAGGTGTGCACTGTGTAACTGTGAGAATGATCGTCCCACTGGTATAAAATATAATAACAATAAGTGTCACACATTATCACAGAATTTCTACATTTCTGCATGTTCTCAGATTTACTACTGCAGTCGCACTCACTCCCAGCTGGCCCAGTTTGTCCACGAGGTTCAAAAGAGTCCGTTCAGCAAGGACATCAGTGTGGTCACTCTGGGCTCACGGCAGGTATGTACACACACACACACACACGCACACGCACACAAAAGCAAAGTGTACCAAATATTGTTGTATATTCGGTTAAATCTCATTATTGTGACTTCATGTATGTGAGAAATACTAGCAGTACGTGTGATTGAATTGAGAAATGTTTCATCCTGATAACTAGAACAGGAATAATAACTCGTATCGCATCTGTGAAACATGACTGTTAATCACGACGCCTGACAGGTGTATTCGCCCAGTGAACCTAAACCTGTGTATTGTTCAGAATCTGTGCGTCAACGAGGAGGTGCGTCGCCTGGGCAGCATCCAGCGCATTAACGACCGCTGCATGGAGATGCAGAAAAACAAACACGGTGAGAGCCCCCTCACACACTAGCTTCAAAACTTGCTGTCTTTACTGATGAACATTTGTGGCTGACTTCAAGCTTGAATTAATCAAACGCTGCCTGTCCATCCATTCTGTAGAGAAGCAGCGTGATGAAGAGGGCGTGAAACGTAAGCGTGGCCCAGCAAAGACTGTGTGTCCCTTCAATAAAGCCTCAGCGCTGCAGCAGATGAGGGACGACCTTCTGGGTTCAGTCCAGGATATAGAGCAGCTGCTGAAACTGGGCCGCGAAACACATTCATGTCCTTACTACGCCACACGTCTCGCTATTCCACCTGCACAGGTAACAGTGTCCTCTTTTGTTCATTCAGTCCTTTGTCTCATTAGCCTGGTGATGGCTTGTGCTCTGTGTTAGGAAACTTTGCTTTTGGTTTCCCCCCCAGATTTCCAAAGGTTAACCCGAGGAGCATTGGACAATCAGCTTAAAGTGTTTTTATTTATTGATTAACTTTTCTATGCAGGTTTCAGGTTAATCTGTATGGTGTGTGTTTATTGTGTCCTTATAGTTGGTGGTGTTGCCCTATCAGATGTTGCTTCATGAAGCTACAAGAAGAGCAGCAGGAGTCCAGCTGAAGGGACAGGTAGCTGTTATTTTTGAGCATTTCTGATTCCATCATTTTGTTTTGCTGAGCCATTGTCAGAATTGTCATAAGAATTCCCAAAACAATTTAACCGGGCACACAGGAGCACACAATGGTACAAATTGCTGAAGAAAGATGTAAAAGAAAGTGTGCATATCTGATAATTCTGCCATACGTTCACCCGTTTCTCAATTTATCTGTTGATTAATTCCACGATTAATTGTTTAGTCTATAAAATGTAAAAAAAAAAATTGAAAAATGCTCAATGCACCTGTCCAGAGCCCAAAGTGACTTCTTCAAACTGATTCTTTTATCCAACCATGAGTCTAAAACCCAAAGATCTTTCATTAGATATCATAAATTAATAAACATTTTTGCTTGAAAAATGACTGAAAACATAAATCAATTATCTAAATAGCGGGCGATTGATTTTCTTTCAGGCGACTAATCGTTGCAGCTCTATTCTGTATTTTTACAGCTTTTCTCTAATGGACGGATGTTGTCTTTATTTGCTCCTTTTTTCTCTATTACATTGCTTCCGGTTGCAGTGTGTTGAGCTCTCAGGGCCACCGTAGTTCCAACTATTTGAAATGGAATTAATCTGTTTTATTACTAACCAGAAATATATATATCAATATATATTTTTACAGGTGGTGATCATCGATGAAGCTCACAATCTTAGTGACACCCTCTCCTGTATACACAGTGCAGAGCTCACTGGAGCGCAGGTAAACACATTCATGTACAAATAAATGTAGCTTTAAATGATGCATGTTCCCTGTAGTAGTAGTAGTAGTATGCTTAAATGTGAATCTTCTGCAGCTTTGCCGTACCCACTCTCAGCTCAGCCAGTATGCTGATCGCTATAAGTGAGTATACACACGCTCAGACACACACCGACACAGTCACACGATGCTCTCGTTCACAAATGAAATACCGTATTACCTTCCTGAATCCCCGATGTTTTATATTTCTACAACATCAGGAGCCGACTGAAGGCAAAGAACCTGATGTACATCAAACAGATTCTGTTTGTGATCGAGGGGCTTGTCCGCGTGCTGGGAGGTGAGTGTGTTTGGATTATTGATTATTGCCTGTTTGTAATGTAGGTTTGAGGGGGGAGCTGTTGAACGGGGCACATGTAAAATTTCCACTTTTGATATAAGCCGTATCCCTGCAGGTAAGGTGGGGCAGAACCCACAGAGCCAGACGACACAAACAGGTCAGTAAATGACACATTAACACACACCATTACACACCTCGAGCAGACATTACTCATCAGTCATGTTTCTTTTATCTTTTAGGTACTGAAATGCTCACCATCAACAACTTCCTGTTCAAGGCTCAGATCGACAACATCAACTTGTTTAAGGTATGACAAAAATGTGTTTAAAAAAAATCACGATCACGGCTCCAAACAGCAACTCTGATTCTTTCAATGTCACTTTAGTTACAGAGATACTTTGAGAAGAGCATGATCAGCAGAAAAGTAAGTTTGATATTCACGTACGCACCGATCTTGCCCTCATGTAAATGCTGTTCAGTTCTGAGAGAGATCTGCCGTAAGAGCAGCTGAATGCTACGCGTGTGTCCTCTCTCTGTAGCTGGGAGGCTTTGTGGAGAAGTACGCGGGGTCAGGTGTGAGCCTCCACGTTCAGAGCAGCTCCAACAAGGAGAACCGACGCACCGAGGGCTTGAACCGCTACCTTCAGACGCTACAGGGCAACCAGGGCGCCGCGCCAGGTCAGATTCATGTTTGAAAACACATTCGGAGGATGGGCATCCTCACTGCAGACACGTGGCGTCATCTGTTGAGAGAAAACATATTTATTTTAATGTTTATTTGTATAGGGACAGGTGTGCAGCAGAGACGCATGCAAAACACTGCAGCATTTATAGCCTCAGCTGATTTACAATGCCTGTCCCCCTTGATTGGCATTTTAAATACTTAAAACATAAAACTCACAACAACAAATACTCAAGAGACGACACAAACACAAATTCTGCAGTAAATACGTACAAGCAAATGCAGACAGGATGATATAAGACACGGACTGTAACACAACTCCTACTTGACTGTCATGAAACATTGATGCACGTTAATCAGCCAATCGTCCGTACTGGCCAATGTTCGTCTCGTGCCCGATCAATTTTGCACTTTCACCATGTAGCACTGAAAGATTCATCACTGAGCAGTGGGTAGTTGCACAGCAGGCCAAAAAGGCTTTTAAAGCAGATACTTTTCATGTGAAATAAGGTTGGATTAAAGGTTGCTTCATACATTTTTATGATTGAATTATTTCTCGTGTGTAGTGTAATGAGGGCTGAAAGGCTTTGAAGGAGCTCAGTTGTATTTTTTTTTTTTAAATCATGAGTATATCTTTGTTATCCTGGCCAGAAAGGGATAATTATCAACAACAAAAACAAAATGAACAACACAAAATAAACATCGTGTCGGCCATTGGCCAAATTGTTATTTTTAAGATTGTATCGACACAGAATTTCGCAGTCAGTGCATCGCTTTCAGTACCCACAGTTGTAGTCCTACTGAAGAAATCTCCCACATCACCTTGTTTGTAAAATGCAAAGGCAAGAGAACAAACGTGTGTGTTGTTATTTAACTGAGAACTGGTTCAATGGTTTCATCCTGGTTGTTCGTTATGATTTACTGTATCTGCCCCGTCTGCTCCCATGTGTGCAGTGTCTCCAGCGGACCAGCAGGGGTCTGCAGAGGCAGAGAAGGCGCTGTCTGCTTCCCCCATGATGCAGGTGGAGGGTTTCTTCATGGCTCTCACCAACAGCAACACTGATGGCAGAGTGGTGGTGCACAGACAAGGTACCTTTTTTTTTTTAAAATGTATTTATTTTAAAGCACAATGCCAAACAAAGGAGTGACTGTAAGAAGATCATTTATCCCCACAGCAATCAGACTGTTTCCCTCAAGCACTACCTGATCGATCACTTTTCCACTCACTTGTTTGTTTTTGTAAATATCTTGTGTTTTTCTATTTATTTTCTATTTGACTTCATGCATGTTTTTTTTATTATTTTGCCTGTACTGTTGCAACAAGCGAATTTCCCCCGTTGTGGGATAAATAAAGCCAATCTTAATCTTAATCTTAATCTTAATGAAATCAAGGTGTTTTAAATTACACCATTTGTTTAACGCGCAGGCACTTTGTCAGAGAGCAGCGTCAAGTTCCTGCTGTTGAACCCGGCGGTCCACTTCGCCCAGGTGCTGGAGGAGTGCAGGGCGGTCATCATCGCGGGAGGAACCATGCAGCCTGTGAGTCATTTTAAATCCCAGCAGGAGTGAACGAAAGCCCTCGCGTGTATGTTTTTTATCATTCCTAAAGATGTTATTTGTAGGTTTCAGACTTCAAACAGGAGCTGCTGTTTTCCGCCGGAGTGGGAGAGGAGCGCATCACTGAGTTTTCCTGTGGTGAGTGGCCCATTTTAGAACACGGCGGTACTTCTTCTTGTGTTTTTTTTTTGTAATGCACTCTCTCTTACTCTCTCTCTCTCTCGCAGTGATGGGTTTATCAATATTTCTGTGTGTGGGATTTCTTGATGAATATTCCAATGCTTGACAGAAAACTCAAATAACAAGAGATTTTTTTTTTTTGTGTGTGTGAGTGCTAATTTCCCTGTTTGGTTATGCACTCAGACTGACTAGATGTGAGTCGTGATTCTGTGCCACGATGGATGTGACGGATTATATTATTGATAAAATGATGATAGAAATGGCCCAAACAAACCCCCCCCATGAACTAAACCGTGAATTAATTGTTAATCCGCTCTATGCAAACAGTAGACTAAATGTTCAGGATGATTTGAATTATCACTATTATTAAGTTCATTATTTATATGCACAGACAACACCGTGAAAAAAGAAAGATACAATGGCAAAATGGTTAAAAAGCCTGATGTTTTTTTTATTATTTAGTCTGTATTGTTTTATTAAAATGAATAAAAACAACTTTCCTCTTGCCTGGTAACGTCGTCCGCAGGTCATGTGATTCCTCCCGAGAACATTCTTCCTCTCGTCTTGTGCAGCGGTCCGTCTGGTCAGGAGCTGGACTTTACTTTCCAAAACAGGGACTCTCCCCGCATGGTAACAGACACGCACACAGTAGTTCATTTAAGGATAATTCTGGTATTTTTTAAACCTGGGGTCTAAGTGACTAGAAAGAAATTGCTCCCGTCGAAGTGGGTCCGTTAAAAGGGCTCGTTTCTGTCGCTGACAGCCACAGATTGTCATTCTAAGCATCTGACAACATTACGGATAAGATCTCTACACGGATCAACGTTTTTTGTTCAAGTGTTAGATCCTTTTTGTTTAATCAGAGACAGCTGTTCTATCGCTCTGTTCAAAGCCACCAGACTCCATTGACAAAAAACAGACATTTTATCTTGCAGAACACAGAAGCTGCAGTTCCGCTGCCTCGATCTGTTATTTTGTTTGTGCCCTTGTGCGACTTTGTTGTCGTATCGTGTTGTTATTTTGCAATCTTCTGTACCAATTCCAAAACTTTTTGTACCTATGAGTCATTTACACACATATTAAGAATATGTAAAGGGCCCAGGTTAACAACTATGGAAATTTCCTTTAAAATGATTGCTGTGATAGGGTTGTCTGCAGCCGACACTGTTTACACAAACATTACTTTGTCGACAGATGGACGAGACCGGGCGCATTCTGTCCAACATTTGTAACGTGGTCCCGGGCGGGGTGGTGTGCTTCTTCCCGTCTTATGAGTACTCGAGGCGGATCGTTTCTCACTGGGAGGCCAGCGGTGCGCTGACTCGTCTGGCGAACAAGAAGAAGGTACATCAGCTACGTCTCTTTTTCTTACATGAGCTGCTATAAAAAAAAAATAACTCCTAATACTTGAAAAAAAGAATTTTCCCGACAGACTTTAAGTTGTCTGAATTACTCTCTCAGATATTCCAGGAGCCAAAAAAAGCCAACCAGGTGGAGCAGGTGCTGAGCGAGTTCTCCCGCTGTATCCAGGTAGAAGTGTCACTCCTCAAACGCCAGTCCTCATCACCTCGCATTGGCAATATATCATTATTCTACAATCTCATTACATTTGTTCTTTTGGCAGAGATGTGCTGCTGACAGCAGCAGTAGCCTCACGGGAGCGTTGCTGTTCTCTGTGGTCGGAGGCAAAATGAGCGAGGGCATCAACTTCTCCGATGACCTGGGCAGGTGTGTGGTGATGGTGGGGATGCCGTACCCCAACATCAAGTCCCCGGAGCTGCAGGAGAAGATGTCGTATCTGGACAAACACCTGGTGAGACTCCTTACGAATAGTCCTCACTGCATCCACAATCCTGGAAAAACTGTGCCTTAAAACTAAATTCTTTCTGTTGGCCAGACTCCACTGGTTGCAGAAAGAAGTCCGATTGTATGTAAGCTTATGTGAAAATGACCCTACTTCTCACCTGATTTATTACCTCTGTAAACAGTTCCCTAACGAGTTAATGATCTCAGTCGTTAGTTTCAAATCTTCAACGCAGCATGATGTTCATTTAGTAAATTATGGTCCCATTGAGAGTAAAACAGACAGGGTATGCTTCAGGTGTGGTTACCTTTTATCATTGGCGAGTTATCTCCTGGTTCTCAGTCAGATCCAATCAGGATAAGGTATGGTCACCTCTGGCCCCAGCAAACCGAGATGGGGGATGAGCAAAATGCCAAACTCAAGGCCTCAGGAGTATTGAAATGAAGCTCATTCTCAACACTGTTTTGTTTTGTTTGCGTTGTAGCCTCACGGTGGAGGAAGGAGCCCTGGCCAAGCGCTGATAGAAAACCTCTGCATGAAGGCTGTCAATCAATCTATAGGTAATGACACACTATTCATGACGGATAGATATATAAAAAAAGAAGACATTAACAGTAATGATTCATTCTGTAGGTGGTAGACAGAATAATTCACATATATTTGACTTCATCTGCCCGAAGGAAGAGCTATCCGTCACCGCGGCGACTACTCCTCCATGGTCCTGTGCGACAGACGTTACGCTCGACCCGCGACGCTCTCCAAACTTCCCACGTGGATCAAAGATCGCACCAGCACACACACATCCTTTGGCCCTGCTTTTGCTGCTCTGCGGAAGGTGAGAAGCAACCACGCACACGAGTCCACGATCCGACCGCTGTTACCGCGATTATTCTCACGTTGTCCCGTGTTTTCTTTCTTTCCCAGTTCTTCCTGGAGAAGAAGCAGAAGCAGCGGCTGTAGTTTCGACTGACGAGACTCGACGGAGGGATTAGAGAGAATTTCCGGGAAACTCGCTCTGCATTAGCGAGCCCAAGATTGTGCTTCATTAAAAATACTGTGCGATAATTAAAGGGCTGTGTAATAAGTTCCTTATCACAAGATTGCCTCAGCTCTTTTTATGCTGCTTTATGTTTACATTCATGAACATTTTGAAGCCAAAGCACTTCCGACTGGAGTTCAAGGATCAGTCAGGGGACGGCTTTTCTTTTTTCAGCGCTTCGCCCTTCTTTATTTAACACGTTCAGCTTTCATGTTTTGTCTTCTGCCCCAGCTTGCTCACGTCTCTGGTTTAGAGAGGTGAAGACGAATGCAGACAAAGGCCAAAGGAGGAATTTATCAGATTGACTCAGACGTATCAGTCATCTGCAGTCTGGAACACGCTGAAAGCACAACGAATGATAAATACTGAAGCGGCACCGGCGGAGGCATCCGTGTGACTGATTCACACTTGTGATGTTAAATATTTAAAAGGACTCAATGTAAAATGTTATGTAATGGGAAAGAAAATACTTTTATTTAATGGAGACGTGTTAGTGAAACTATTTCAGTGAATGTTTATGAAAATATGATTTACAATGAATGTGATGATTAACAATAAATTGTTTCATTATTTGAGTTTTAGTGGTGTTTTGTTTGAATTGGGTAAACTGACCAATGCAGTGAAAAATGCTGTTAGTGGGATATATTTTTATAATATTATAGAGTGATTAGAAGTCCTTCGTATACAAAATTATCCAACAATGTCCAATGCTTTCATTATCAGTGCTTTTAGTCTTCATTGTCCGTCGTGTTATGCCTCCCAGTCATCGTCGTCTGTTGTCGGATGCGGGGCAGGAAGTGGTGGGATGACATCTGACATCCTGGCAAATGCACCGCCGGTACCAGCGGGAGCTTCACCTGACTCCCCGCCCGCTGGACCCTTACCAGATATGCCTGCGGAGAGGACACAACACATTTATTTACCGCCTGCAGGTCCAACCACCTGCATCAGTATCCTTAAATCCCCGCTATCTATTTATAGGGATCCTCACCTTTCCTCCGCATGGCCAGTTTATTGAAGAGATCGGACATAAAGTCTCCACCGCTAGATGCAACTCCCACTGCTGAGAGACGAAGACAAAACAGTTAGTGAATAATTATACAATCAGTATTATTTCATTAGTAACTCGTCCCCTGTGCTGCACATCGCTACAGCAAGACTTGATCTAGTTGGTCGGTTTCAGCAGCTCCCTCTAAATATTAAATGTGAGGTCGTGATCCGGCCAGCGAGCCACAAATGAAGGCAAAGAAATGCGCTCTGATATTAGGTCAGACCATTTAAAACTGTAATCAAGCCAACCTTTTAATGAGTCTGGTCTCACAAAGCCGTGGATTGTGAGGATACACAAATGCTGGATGAGCGCCAACTACAGAGATCTCACGTGCTGCTTCGACTGCTTCAGCTTTCCCGTCCTCGTTCAAGCTGCATCATGTAGCAGTTAATAAAACATGAACACGACCACATCTCCACTCAAACAATCTGACACCTTGCTCTTGCTCCTTCTGTTTCTTCTTCTCCATCTTGCGCTCTTTGATGTTGCGTAGCTTGGCTTTGCCGATGCCTCCGGCGTTGCGGATGGACTCCAGTAAGCTGGCGCGGCCGTCCGACGGCTGAACCACCTCGCTGGGAGCACCAGCGACGGGGGCTGCAGTCAGAGGAGACAAGGGTGGCAGTATGATTAGGCCCATTAATGTCAGTTAGGTCAGTCTAATTAAGGGAGGAGCAGCATTTGAACATTTTGACACACTGCCACACTCGATCATAGTCCTACAAGTATGTGTTATATGAGCACAGGAATTTTGAGTCGCATGCATGACAAACCTGAACTTGGCGTCCGAGAGACTTCCGTGGGGCCGTCAGCAGGAGGAGGAGGTGGGGGAGGCGGAGGAGGGGGAGCTCCCGCAGGTGTGGCGGGGGCGAGGGCAGGCTCAGGAGGGGGAGGAGGAGGTGGTGGAGGAGGTGGAACGTTAGGTTGGAGCTGAGGACCTGAGAAGAAGATGCAAAAAGTCAGCTTACAAGCAAAACATCAACACAAACCACAGTAAGATAGTGGAAAGTGTGTGTGTGTGTGTGTGTGTACCAGGTGTGTTGCTCTCCTCAGAGAAAGAGGGCAGCTCTGGGATGTTGTGCGTGGGTCCTGACGGGGCAAAGCCAGGCCCGAGGTCTGCACTGTAGGACAGGTCGTCTGCGATGCCTGGCAGGTCGGGCAGGTACGAGGGCACATCGATCTCGGGAACCTGGCCCAGGTCTGGCACGTAGAAATACGACTCTGCAGTCTGTTAAGAGACAAACGATTATCAAGATGAATCATTAAATGTATCATCACTATTCCTACATATTAAGAATCATCAAATTATGAATGTGTTTCGGTTGGAGAAGCGTGTGAGGCACCTGTCTCTCCAGCTGCTCTCTCTTGGTGATGGACAACGGCGCGTCAAACGGCTTCTCTTCTTTCTCCGTCTCTAGCGTCGTGTGTGTTTTTGTCACCGCTCCCGCCAGAGGATCAAGGAACACATACTTCTTGTATCTTTGAAAACACACAAATCCCCAGACATGCAGGGAAGATTTCAATATAATCTGTGTTTACAGCGAGCACCTGTGTCTATACGTGTGCGCGCGGACTCACAGGTTCTCGGTAGTATTAAAGAGCAACAGGGAGCTGACGGATGAGATGTTGCGTGGCAGGCTGCCCAGCCCCTCCTCCGTCTCGTCCTCAGACCGCTTCTTATTGCTCACGCACACGGGGAAATACATCAACTTCTCCTGGAAAAAAAAAAGACAAGCAGACGTTGAGCGAGAGGGAGATCTGGAAAAACGTCAACTAAATCTTGAGTAACGCACATCACAAACGCAGCCAAAGTGCCCCGGCGCACAGATGCGGGCGCACGTGCACTCGCATGCAAACACTGTCTGCAATGCCGAATTATATGGTCGGGGATATTGCTTCTGGGGGATATTGAATAATGCATTTCTGCACCAGAGAAAATTGCTAGCAGTGTTTTCATTTTTTCTCTCTCTCTGACAAATACACAGAGGTGCATACACACACACACACACACACACAGAACAACACACTTGCGAAACCAAGCACACGCAGCACAAAATGTGCCGTTTTTTGTAAAGTTTCCAAAGATGGTAAGGTAAAAACTGTGGTGTTCTCCATCAATAATGCAGGAGCTTATGCGGAGTCTCTCACACACACACACACACACACACACACACAACCACTTAGACAAAAAAAAAAAAAACTTTCCTACAGGTCTGTGGTTTTCATCAAAAAATCAGAAAATCCCCGCGTCATCAGCATTTTAACGCATTCATCTTACCTGCAAGGCCTTCTCATCAAAGGGCCGCAGTTTATTCTGTATCCTGTGTCGGGGGCGGGTTTGTGAGGAGGGGTCCGTTGCCTCGGTAAAGATAGACGAGTAATCCTGAAGTCGATCTGGGGCCGGGTACTTGGCACTGGAGAAAACCTTTCAAAACACAGAGAAGAGCTGATGTAACGGAGAGACACAGGGCTAATTATTGTCTTCAATGATCTCATTGTGTATCATTGGTGCAATATGTGAAGCTGCTTCCAAAAGTGGAGGTGCTGTGTTACCTTGGTGGCTTTCTTACTGCCTTTGATCTTGTCGACACGGGCCTGAGCCAGTCTGATCCGGTCAGTGATGCTTTGCAGCTGGCAGCGGTTCCTCTCTACACTGTCAGACACCCTGGAAGCAACACACACACACACACACACACACACACACAATCAATTATAGCTGGGTGCGTCACTTGAGATACCATTGTTCACTTTTCTTCTACACATGCACTCTGCAGGGAGCTGAATCCCGAGAATGAAAGAACAAACTACTTGTAGACTTTTTGCAGGATGAAGTGCACACATTACACTGCCGTTTCTGCATTTATACTAATTATTTAATTACTAACGCAGCATCTTTCAAAAGTTTATATTGACGAAACAATTCTGTGAATAAATGGCATTGTTTTCATGTCAGACGAGACCGTTTTTTCTCACACAAGTGGCACAAAATGTGGCTGAGAATATGAATTCCTCATGTATTAGACTGTGGAATCAATAATTTAAAGACAAAACAAATAATTTCTGTTGAGAAATACGTACAAGATGCTGATATCAACAAACTTAGTGATGTTTCCTGTTATGTGAAAAAGTAAACGTTTCTGTAAACTTGCCTCGTTTGAGTTAGACACTACCTTAGGGAAAAAACTTTAAAACATGGCTTTTTTGACCAGATCCAAATGAAAGAATGATTAATTAATACCAATCAATCAACAGCATGGAACAATGCAACCAAAACCTAGAATTTCTGAAGATGCAACCACTAAAAATTAAACATTTCATTGATTACCACAATAACTGACTGAATTTAACTTTCTTTTGAGAGACTAATCCAACAAATCCTTTTAGCGCTACTCATTCGAGATGCATGACATGTTAGGCGTGATGTTAACATACAATTCAATATCATTTAATCCATAAATGACAAATCCTCTGATGCAAAATCCAGCAGCCTGTCATTTGCATGTCATGGGGAAATCATGACACAAACACGCTATTGTTAATTTCAACAAATCCTTGGTTTTCATTGTGGCTTTAAGTCCGTATCACTAGCTATTGTGTGTGTGTGTGTGTGTGTGTGTGTGTGTGTGTGTGTGAGAGAGAGAGAGAGAGAGAGAGTCTGGGCTTACCTTTTGAAAATATCGGTTGAGATGGTCTCCAGGTAGAGTAATGCATCTGCTATCTGATGGACAGCCTCCTCTCTCCTCAGGTCTGGCTGGATGAGAGGCACTGAGTACACCTGGCCCTCCAGGCAGTGCTTCTGTGTCATCCTTCAGACAACAACAAGGAGCAAAGTTTATGATCAAGAACAAGGCTGTGTGTTACTGACATCCTTACAATAAAACCTAACTTCAGTGTATGATTCTGGTAGATGTATCAGGGAAATCTTTCAAAGTGGTTGTTTTTCACTAAAAGGTGTTGTTATCTATAGACCTTTATCGTTATTCAAACTCTGACCTATTTACAATACCACACTTCTCGACCTCATCTGACTCTCACATGACAATGCTGGAATATAGAAACACACGAACTCATTCCAATGCCACGTTTAATTCTGTTTTTACACCAGCTCCGTTCGATATATGGTTGATATCAACAGCTAATAAACACACACTACGGCTGTTAACTAGCAAATATATTCCAAAAGAAATAATAAGACAGTCTGTCCATGCTAAAGGAAGCATCGCCGTGAGCCTTAAATCCAACAATATCCGTTTAACGACACGTGAAACTGCGAAACGTAGTCGCTTGGAGACATTTCTCTCACCTGACCATGGGTGTTGTTTACTTGTTAACGGTTATATGACAGATATCATAAGAATTAGCTCGGCTATCGGTGCTAGCATCTGAGCTACTGGTTAGCAAAACAACGGTTCCGTACTTCCGCATCCCCGTGTCATGTGACCACGTCTTATTTATATTGTTGCCTTCAAGTTTGCTCGGACATTTCTAATTTCTTATTGAATGAACTGAAGAATTTATGACAAAACTATAACTTCAAAACAGTATTCTTCAAAAGAATATGAATTATTATTATTATTCATAGTAATATTATATTTTTTATTACCATTTATTTGTCAGTTGTCAGTGATGACAACTCAGTAACTCAATTTGCTGAGATAAAAAGTGCAATAAGAAGCGAAAGCTCCAGAGCAGCGATTGAATGGACCTTGACGTGATGTGGATTTATGTATCGTTTCATGTGTTAAACAGCCAAATTTGAGCCAAAATCAGAAATGAATGAAGAAATTAATAGATGAACACATAGATGAATTTGCCATGATATGCACCAAAAATAAAATAAATGTCACCACCAATGAACACATAAAGTGTGATATAAATTTATATTTTTGCTTTAATTTGCCTATTTCTTTTATTAATTCACCTATTTATTTATTTATTTATTTATTTATTTATTTTTCATTTCATTTTTCTATTATGTAGGCTATTATTTTTTCATTTATTTATGATGTCGGAAGTTTCAGTCCTGCATACTTAAGCAGGTGAAAGGTGCGAAAAAGTTTCTTCTTTTTCTTCTTCTTCCTCATCTTCCTCATCTTCTTCTTCTTCTTCTTCTTCTTCTTCTTCTTATTATTATTATTATTATTATTATTATTATACTATTATACTATAACTATTCATTATATGTATTAATTTACAAATAATCTTTAATTATTCTGGCGGCCTATAATAAAACTTGAAGGAAGTTATTTCTAGATGCTACAACAAAAATATATTTTTAGATGTTATATGTAGTCAGGCAGACACAGGACGGCTGCTCAGATGTTGAATCTCCTTGAGCAGCCTATAGGGCGCGTGCTTGCTCTGTAGTTCTTCCCGTGCATGTGCGTAATGACGCATCCGTCCTCCAGTGCCTCTCCTCCCCTCCTCCCTCCTGTCACATCTGGATCTGGCTCCTCTCATCAGCACCACTCAGCGCAGTGGGAGATAGAGACAGAGGGAGGGAGGGAAACGACCGGAGAAGCGGAGGGTAGCTCGGTCGGTGCAGCCTCGTCCACAACCGAGCAGAACCAAGAAGCGGAGAGCTGGAAGGACATCTCACCTTCTCATCCGCACTCACGGATATTTTGCATCTCCTCTGCCCTCCATCCGTCAGTCCAGCTTCTTTTTTTCTTCTCCTTCTCTCCCCTCCTCTTGTCCTGAGTATGATGAGCTCCAGCCTGCTGGAAAACCCTGTGCAGGCGATTCTGTACCTGCGAGAGCTCACCACCATCGTCCAGAACCAGCAGAGTCTCATCCAGACGCAGCGCTCCCGGATAGAGGAGCTGGACCGGCGGGTGGACGAGCTCATCGGAGAGAACAGGCACCTGCGGGACGTCAGGGTACAACAGCATCATGCTTACCATCACCACCATCACCATCACCCCGACCCCAGCTGCCTTCTCCTCCACCACCACCCTCAGGACCCCCAGCTCAAGACTGGTGCGGGGTCTCTGCCGGACCATGCGTCTGCTCCAGCACAGGTCGAGGCGGCTCCTGTGGTCCAGGAGTCGCCTTCTCAAACTATGGATCCGGGGGACATGCAGCTGGTCCCGGCCGACCCGTCCACGATTTCCCCGGTGGAAAGTGACCCAGAAAACGGGGGAAGTTGCCACGGCTGCCGCTCTTTGGTTCCGATGACCCCCACAACCCTGTGTCGGTCCCTGGCCCTGTCCAGGAAATCCGAGTGAGTAGAGGTTATATGGATGTTTGCAAATGAGTGTTTTAAAATAGTCCAACAGAGAATATACCTATGTGTGAGTCTCTTCAGAAGGTTTCTGCATTTTTAAAACCATCCACGGTTCCTGTTGAATTTCCTGCAGTATCGACCCACGCCTGAATAAATCCAATTCCTTGGTTATAGTAGACTGCTTTCAATCCTCCACAATATTTCTGTAGCATCCGTCTAAAAACTGTATAATTGGGCGAGTGCGCGCGCGCGCGAGCGTGCCCTGCAGATTGAGAGGCGTTTAATTAATGAAGAAGGCGCCTGCAAATTTCCAATTTTCAGCTGTGTGTGTCGGCTAAAGACTGTGCCAGCAGAGGAAGAAGGTGGATTATTTAAATGAGAAACTGGATCACGATCACTGGATCATTACATAACACACAGCTGTAGGCCTATACGTGTGTGTGTGTGTTGTGTGTGTGTTTGTGTGCAACAAACAGCACAGCGGTCAATGTCAGATGAGCAGCTTCACGTGCGGTGATGAGACAGAGAGTCGCTGTCCGCTGCTGCTGCTGCTGCTGCTGGATTCTCTGTTAATTACAGCACGGGATCTGGGAACTCTCACGGGACCTGTGGGCCTCTGATGTTGCTGTGTTAGATGAGACACACGTGCACACAGTCACACACACACACACACACACACACACACACACACACACACACACACACAACACACGCACCGTGCTTGGCACCGGAGCCTCATAGTAGATCAGCACATCACCTTCAGTAATGAGAGAAAACCCATCTTTCTCTCTCATTTTCTGGCTATGTGTGTGTGTGTGTGTGTGTGTGTGTGTGTTCATAAGTTGTATCCCTGCAGGAGTCCTGATTGGTCTCTCTGGGACTCCACCCCCACTGAGAGGAGCAACACAGAAGAGAGGAGGAGTTGAGAGGAGCAGAGGAGTGCAGAAAGGGGGACATACATTAAAAAAAAGGAGTTGTTGATATTAATCGCAGGGAGCGATTCACCTGCCGCGCACACACTTCCTGCTTTTGAGTTGTGTGAGTGTGTGTTTGCATTAGTTTGTGAGCCTGTTGCTCTTTTTCTGCAGCCCTGCATGAAACCTGAGTTGTGCCCTGCGGCAACTATTTGTTGTCATTTGACGGGAATCGGTGCAACACGGCTGGTTGTTAATTTAAACGAGTTCAGCTGGGGGAGGAGGATTTTACAGTAAATTCATTGTCATTCTGGAGAGCTGCGCTGCCGTCCACCAGTTGATCGGACGGCAGAGTGGGCCGAGAGGTTCATTACACGGCCGTCTCCCTCCTGCGGGTGCTGGTGGTGTGTCCTTGAATGCAACCTTACAGGCCCACCTGCTCATTGATTTTTAAGTCTTTCTGGATAAGACTGGCAGCTTAACACCTAATTTCTAGTTTTAGCTCGGGGCCTCCAGGCAGGTGAGGCGTTCACTTGCATTTTTATAGGATTCACCTTCCCGTCAACGCCCGCTGCGTCCTGCCTGCAGCCGCCCTCTGCATTTCCTGTTGTCGGAGTGTGTCAGCATGTCAAAGCATACATATGTATGCTTTGGATGTTTATATAGGGCCCACTTTCCTACACGCTACGGATACTCGACATGTGGGCTGCGTGGCTGTGAGTGTGTTTGTGAGCTCTGCGCTGTTGTAAGTGCTGCCGATGCACATGGATGGGCCTATGGGGGGAGAGACAGGATCCTCTCCTCCTCTCCTCTCATTCTCTGTCTCTCCCTCTCTCTCTCTCTCCAGCTGAGCCTCCTATCTGCCCCACTTAGCCCATGGAGCGAACGGTAATCAGCCATTCTCAGGAGAGAAAATGGCAGAGATGATAGAAAGGGAAAAAGGAGAGAGAGATGCATGCTCGGTCGTCGTCTTTGATGGAGCCCCTCGGAGGTGTCTAGAGGAGGGAGCTGGAGGCTGACATTGGAGTGGACGGGTGAAAGGGAAGGAGCGAGGAGGAGGAGGGGGTGGAGGAGGAGTGGTGATGAGAGAACAGGAAGGAGAGGGATGGAGGGTTCAGTGCACAGAGAGCGAGACAGGTAGAGGGAGACACCCAAAACAGAGAGGACACGATTTTAAAAAAAAGGGTGCATTTGAGGTAGCTGTCTCAACAGTTTGTCTGTCGTTACTGGCAGACAAATAGAAAGGTTGGACAACAGAGGGACAGGCTGTGGCGTCCTGTGGCGCAGTGGAAGGTGCACACAATGTACTGGCAACGTTTTAGGTCCAAACAGAGCCGCTCTTGTTGCATGTCAACGCTCTACCGGGCGCTGATGAGAAGCACTGCATTTAAGTAGTCTTACAAAACAGGACAGAGGAGAGGAGAGGGGCGGCGCGAGGGACGACAGGGCGCAGAGATCCGGGGAGAACACGGGTCGACAGCAGGAGGAATGTACTGTTAAAATATTCACCTGTTCTCTTTGTAAGCGTTGTTGGGAGCGGATGGCCGTTGTGTGCTTGTCTTGTACAGACAGATGGATGGACCTGCTGAGAGTGTGTGTGTGTGTGTTTGTGTGTACGTGTGTGTGCGTGCGTGCTGAGGGACCCGAGGAGCCCTGGCCCCCGTCCACAGGGCTCAGGGCTCAACTGTTTTGTATCAACCTGGCAAAATCATTCAGCTTTTACATGCCGACTGTGAGCACGAAATGGGTTTGCAAGTTCAGGTCTTTTTACATTTTACATTACATAACTAATTAGACTAACTAACTTACTGAACTAAGAAAACCAATTTAAATAAATGATAGCATTTTTCTGCATGCATGCGTGGGGGGATTGTGAATGCAGGGTGGATATTTTGATGACCAAAGCCAAAGTCTTCAACTTTGAAAAGCTGATTTTGACCTAATCGTTCATCCTTTTCCTTTTCTCTCTTTTATTTCTATTCTAAAGTTTGTGATGTGTATGATTTGTCTAATTTTAAAGTTTGACATTTTGGAAAATATTTGCGTTTTCTTCTCAGAATTAGATGAGAAGACGGGAACCACTTCTCACATCTTTCTGTAAATCACAAAGCTATATCCACCCCCATTAGCTTAGCTTAGCTTAGCATAAAGACAGGAAAACAGCTAGTCTGGACCTGCCCAAGCAAGCATAACAAAATCAACCTACCAGCACCTCCAAAGCCACTAACTAACAAGTGATATCTCCTTTGTTCAATCCTTTGCAGAACAAAAGTGTACAACAACAAGTTGTGGTTGGTACATGGGGTTGTGTGCCAGGAATTTCCTGGAGTATCAACTCCGGACTCCACATGACCCCCTGTAAAGCCACAACTGCTGGTTTTTGCACTTTGGTTTTTCCTGACTTATGCTAAGCTAAGCTGACCTGCTGCCGGTAGTTTCATTGTTAACACACAGACACAAGACACGCTGTGAATCTTAGCAGCTAAATCTGTGCGAGAATACGAAGAAGTATATTTGCCAAATGGAAAACGATTCCAGGAGACGTGCTCATTTTCAGGTTCATGGTTTTATTTTGGCTTACTACTTGATGTTCAAAAAACACATCAGTCTTCTCGAATGGTCCAGTGCTGCAGCTCTGTGTCTGAAACGCTCTGTTTTAGCTCCGGTCTCTTTAAGGTCCCCCGTCCTGAATACCCAGTTTCCTCTGATTGGTCAGCTCACACACGCCTGATCTCGCTTTTCTTACGTTAATTACCACGTGCCAGCCAAGCCACTAAGCATAAATAATGCAAATGTTTGACTCTGTGACATAGTGTGATGTCACAAAGTCACGGAATTATGGGCGGGACTACCGATGTAGCGTTTCTGGAGCAGTGTTTTCTGTGGGAGAGAGGAGCTTCTGTTGGAGCAGACTTTGACCTTTTAAGATCTTTTACATGCACAAGAATCTAAATAAAACACTGAAGGAAAGCACAAAAAAAACATAATAGCTCTCCTTTTAAGGATAGGACTTATTGTTGATGTAACTGTCTGAGGTGTTTGAGATTTGACTCCCTTTAATGAGTTGTTACAGCCTGTGGCTTCAGTACGAATATCAGCCCTTCAGATTGTGGATTTGACGCCTGACCGATGAATCGTGTCTCAAATAAACTGATGGTAATTGAACTTTTTTCACGGCGCAGATTTATGGGTGTTCAATTAGTCTGAGTATGATAAAGAGGAGATTAGATTAAAGAGATACATTAACTCATGGGTTTTTATATTTCAATGGATATTCCCTGATGGCAATTAGCTGAAGTGAAGAAAGAAATCCATTTCATACAAGAAAAACCTTCCCGTACTGATCAAGGGACTGAAAGGTAAAAATTGGAAAAGTAATGAAGTAATAAAATGCAGAATTATATTAACCTGTAGGGGGGAAAAAACACTTTATTTGTTATCTGGTTTTCTGGTCCTGCTGTTTGAGTGATGCGAGAGCGAAGCACAACAAAGAAAAATGTGCGCGCTGATAAACGAATATTGAGATTTGACGTAATTGTTTTAGAGATTTTTGTAACCCCTGCGGGCCGTTAAAAGAAAGCCAATTGCTCGTGCACTGAGAGAATTACTGCAAGAAAAATAAGTGAGTAAATAAATGCTGTCCATGAATGCAGCGTGGGTACCGGGGGCTCCGAAGACGACAACAAATTAGTCACATATACAGTTAGTTTGCGTCCGTGTGAGCGGTGTCAGCGGTGACGTAGGTGTTACAACAGATGGAGGAGTATTATTCATAGAAGCCAACTGTGAGGAGCGCTGATCAGAGATCTTTAAAGGAGAAAAAAAAAAAAACATCATTGTCCCTTTAAGTCTGTGGAAGTTGCTGTGAAAAAAGTTGCTTTTTATAGCTCGGACTGTCACAGCGAGTCTTGCGCCGACTCTGACTGCCTGTCACTGTGGGTCTGTGTCACAAGCAATATGCTGGGCCCAGGTCAGAGGACTTACTGTAGCGTAGCCAAGAAATTCACTGTCAACTGAATGCTTTCAGCTCATTGTTGAAGAACCCCGTGTGACCCGCAGTCGCGCCCACTGTTGCTTACAAAACAGACCTGGCAGACATAATTTAAAGTCATATTCATGGCCATTTTTATGTCTCCGGTGGTGGAAGGAGTCCTGCAATCCAGAGGGGTCAAAGGGTCGATATATGCAACAGCTCAACCACGATCTGTCTTGGTTTTTATTTTGTTCTGTTTTTCCTTTTTTTTTTTTTTAAAGCTCTAAATTGTTCCAGATAAGAGCGCCAGCGAAATGCCTAAAATATGAATGTAGATGTAAAATGTATGAGAGTGAAACGAGAGAGGCGAACTTAAGAGGAGCCGGAGCAGGAAACAGAGCTTGAGTAACCATCTGTCCAGATTGGGTTTGGGGAATTCTGCTAAATCACCGCAGATCTGATGAAGCGGAGGCGTAAATAGGCACAACGGCGCGCGCAAACATATAAATACTCACACTCATCCTAAGCGTTCTCAGCCTTGAATTGACCTACATAGGGTATTTACCCCGGGATCAGTGCCAAATTGTAAACAGAACCCATGGAAATAATCCAGAGGAGCCTAATGAGAGCTTCTCTCCGGGACCCTCTGGGATGTTGGACTAAGAAAGAAACATAAAGAGGAATATGAAAACAAGGCAAACAACAGCAGCAGCAGCAGCCGATAAAAACTGAATGACATGCCGTCCTTCCCGAAGTCTGTCTCCTCTTACCTCTCCTCCTCTCTCATCTGCCCTCCTGCAGGAGCGAGACCGTGCTGCATCAGTTTTGCTGCCCCGCCCCTGAACATCCAGAGGCCGACTCCACCGGCTCATCCGGGTAAGAGCAACCAATCACAGACACTCTCACGTCCCTCCATGTTGTCTCTCTGCGGTGTGATGCTGAAAACTTTCCCGGCTCCCCTACATGTGTGTCGTCTGAGTGAATCACGTCCACACCCGGGCTTTTAATCGTGCTCGTTAGCGTGTGCACAGTACAGCATGCCAGTGTGAAATGATGTATTTATGGACGCCCGGAGTTACAGCAAGAGGGTTAAATGCTGCGTGACAAACCTATAGCTCTCAGAGCCTCGAGGGCACCTCACAAATAGAGAGTTATAGAAAGCAAAAGGGGGTGGGCGGTGGGGTTTGAACTGATATTGCCACCATTAAAGTGCCCATGGCAACCCAGTAATGACGCTATGAACTGCTGCCACTGCCATAGTAACTGAGGGATATGACTTTTGCCGTCTGTCTCTGCGTGGGCAGATGGTCTGTTTGTTGTTTTGAGTTTGTTCATTTCAGTTTTGGCGCGCACGGGGGCGTGTGAACGCATGACGTTTCACTCGGAGGGTTGTACAACTTTGAAAAGCTGATTTTGTCTTGTTTCTCTGGTGATTGCTGTTTGCCCGCCTCCCCCCTCTCCTCTCCCTCCCCCGGAGTTCCTCCCATCTTTTAATCCTCTGTGTCTAAATCCAGTCTTTCCTCATCTGATGTCTTCTGCTTACTTCTGCATGCATCCCTAATCGCTATTTATCCGTCTGTTTCTAATCGCCTCTCCTCAATTATTTCCATCGTGTCCCTCCGTTTCAGGTCTCTCTCCCTCTCTCTCCCTTTCTGTTTTTCAATAATATCACCGTCTGCCTGTCTTGAATCCCTCTCTCGTTTTCTTCTGATCTGATGACTTAACTTCTTACTCCCACGTAGCCCTGATTGGATGAGCTAATGGCACAGCGGCAGTCGGACGGCCACCTGAGATGATAGAGGAGCAGTGTAACCTCATTATGATCATCCCATGAAGTTGTGTGTGTGCGTGTGTGTGTGTGTGTGTGTGTGTGTGCCTGGTGGCTGGCATCGCTGTCTGTCATCCGCTGAATCCATCTGAGCACAAAAACCTCCCAGGAGATGTCATGAGATCCGCCCGCAGCCTAACCTGCCGTGCCTTGTCTCTCCTCTATTCAGCTTTCGTCTGCGTGCGCGCGTGTGTGTGTGTGTGTGTGTGTGTGTGTGTGTGTGTGTGTGTGTCTCCCCTGGCTGTACAGTGCTGTGAGTCTGTGAGAGAGAGAGAGAGAGAGAGTAGAGAGGATATAGCGCCCATATCATTACGGAGGCTTTTGCTGTCCAGATGCATTAATAGCTCGACTCTTGCTTTTAAATCCCCTAATGTATTCTAATGTACTCTAATGTATTCTGATGCAGCGCAGGGGCATGGCAGTGTTTTAATAGAGGTTCTGATAGAGACAGCCTCCAGCGTGCACACACACACACACACACACACGCACAAACACACACACAAACCAACACAGTGTCTCCGTATCTTCATGTTTCCTCTCTCTGTTCTTTATCTCGGTCTTTCCTCTGGATCTCCCCCCCTATTCTCTCCCAACTTTTATCTCACTCAGAGATATGACCGAGCGTCTCTATCTCGGACTTTTTAAGCCGGGGACGCAGAATATTTGCTTTCAAGGCAATCAAAGAAAACAAAAGAGGAACTTTAGTGATGCAGTCATTATTTAACCATGAGCAGGCTCTTTAGTCTCCCCGGCTCTGTTTTTTTGCACTGTTCCCCCTCGTGTAAAAAAATGATTAGAGTAAGCATTATCTGGGTGGAGGAAAGATTGCACGCGCACACAACATCACGCGCGCACACACACACACTCTTAATTGCACGCCATTATAAAACCTCTTAAGAGGGATCATACCTCTATGCTTACCTCAGTCCAGAGCAGCCATATAAAAGGTGCTGAACGTCTGTGTTTAGTATCTTTTAGAGGTGGTCTGATGCCAGAAATCACTTCTTGTCCACAACAGAACTTGTTGTTAAAAAGCGCACTTCACGCACAGTCTGCTGTGTCACGGCAGTACTTTGCCTCTGTAAGCCTTACATGGCCTTCACAGTATTTTCAATAATGCTGTCATGTAAAAGAACATTGTTCCGTCTGTGGACAGGAGCTGGGATTATGCGAGGAAGGGCTGTGAGCACTAGTACACAGCCTCCACAGACGACTTTGTCGGATTCAAATGTATTTTGGTTGTTGCTTCCAGCGGGTGCTGTTCTACAGAAATTAATGTTTATCAAATATCTGTGCAGCCAGATTTGGTTATTTCCCTTCTTTTTCTCCGAGTCATGTTTGACTTTGAGGATAAGATGCTCCATCTCTTACTGTATTGTAGTGCAGCCTGTGTTTGTGAACACTCACACGACCTCATTGACTTCGTCTCTTCTTATACGGTTAATAGGGATGTCACGATACGCCGGTATTTACGATAAATATGCCTTAAACACACAGTCTGTATACGGTATCTTGCCCCTTCCCCCCCTTTTCTTTTCTTCTGTTGCTGGAATATGCTTTGTTTTTTCGATACATCATCTTTTTACTATTGTATTCACCATCTATTATCATATTTGCTATGGGTTTTGGTTGCTTATTACGTTTTTGTGGAAGGAACAATGAAGAGCAGGATTTAAAAAAAGAAATCTATAGATGTCAAGACAATGTTGTTATCGTGAATTTGTTTGGCCAAGATAATCAGGTAGTAGTGATTTCATGAAAGCTCTATCTGTAAACCTAGCGGCGCAATATAGAAAAATGTTATAGAACAATCATTTTATGTCTCTGAAGGAGACTTACTGAACTGTTCATCCAAATTGATGTCATTGCTTGGGAAACAAATCAGCTTTTGGAGTCATGCACATGCACAAAACCAGCCCCGATTTCAATCGTGAAACATTTAGTGACCACTCAAGAGTGCAGATCCAGCCGTGTCCAATAACACTCCCCGTTTGCTGTCTCGTGCACTATAAATACTTTCCACCGTTTCGATTCCAAGTACCAGACAGTGTCAAAAATGTGGGGACGGAAGAGTTCACATGAAGAAAAACATCTTTTGCAGGATCTTGATCACATTTACTCAGTGTAATGAGGGGATTGTATGAGGTCACACAGTGGACATGAATGTCATAATAGTGCATTAAAATCCATTTAGTCTTTTTTGTTCATGTGCAAGCTCTCTTTTTAATTTTTCTTTTTAGCACATTTGTAACTCATTATGCAAAAAGTGATGGGTCATCTCTAGAAGTGGTGAGGTCACGTCCCCCGCATCCCAAGTGTAACTGACGACTGCGGGCGGTGCTACCCAGGAGTGCTTTGATTGGTCCAGTCTGTGAGCACATTGATTCTTAATCATGTACACGGCAGCCCCCTAAATGATGGATGTGTTTGTTTGTTGCGCTTTGGTGGTGTGAGGTTGACAATGCAGGTTTTTAAAATGTAAGACTACTTAGTCGCCTCAAGGAAATTCCCATGATGGAGCAAACACACTTCAGAGAGTGCCACGCTCCTTTTTGCTTAAAAGCTCATTAATCTTCACTTCAATCTTGATAGATTTGTTTTAATCACAGTTCAGTCGGGAGACTCGCATCAAAGTTTGAACCCTTATACAAAGACGATGCAGTTTTGTTTTTTGGCTCCGTTCATCCTGAACAAATATGTGCGAGCTCAACACCGACTGTCACTGAGTTCAAGCTTTCCTGCCGGAGTCAGCGGTACATAACATTCATTGAATACCTGCACGCCAAAAGAAACATCAAAAGAAATAAGGGATTTCCCTTTTCCCTTGATGTTTTGGTGAATTACAATAACAAGCGGAACAATATGAAGAAAGATACATAGAAAATCAATAAAATCAGAACCATACAATATGAAAAAATATTTTAAAAATATATGTTATGTAAATGAAATAGCTGCAGTTCACAGCCGTATAAAGAATATTTGACTGTAAATATGTGACTATGAAATGATAACTGTGCCTGCTTGAACTACTGCAGGGCCTCATTTATGACACCACAGTCAGTGAGGCACAAAATGGTGATCAATTATAAGTGTCCAGAAATTACTGCTCACAGTAAAGTAGGACTGAAACCATCAGTCAATAAATTGGTTCATTGGTTGCTTACCCCGGGGTCCGGACTCTAAAAGGTCATAAGCTGATCACCCAGGTAGAAAATAAGAAAAGGACTAAATCTAATACAAATAAACATGATTATTTTTCAGACTTTAATCCACCTTGTTTTTAAAAAAAATGAAATACCACACAATATTACTACCTCAGGCCTCCAAAAAGTAATGAAATGAAATAATCTAAAAAGAGAGAATCACTCTTGGACCGAACTGCTCACAACTGATAGATATGCAACCTGTGACGAGGCGGCACAAGCAAAAGAAGCAAGTAAGAAAGTGAGTAAAACTTTATATATAGCACTTTTCTAAACCCAGTTTACAAAGTAGAATATAGAATAATGTACAAGAGTAATGACAAATACCTACCACAAAGCATACTCTATACATACAATACAAAAAGAAGTCAAAATTACAGAGACAAACAGCACAAATCGACACACTTAAAGGATAAAGAAACCCATAATCACACTGAGGAAGCCTCGGAGTCATAGAAAGGTCAAGAGACTGAACTGATCTAATGGGAGAGGGGAGATTATTCCGGGGTCTGGGTGCCAGGACCGCAAAAGAGCAGTCGCCTTTGGTTTTAAATTTAGCACTCAGAATAACCAAGAGGCTCCGACTGGATGACCGAAGAGGCTGGTCACTGATGTACGGGGTCAGCAGCTCGGAAATGAAAAACAAGGGCTAAGCCATGTAGCGTTTTGTGTGCAGGGGTGATACTATGGTCAGCTGTGGCCCGAGGCACAAATTTGTTATTTTATAAATAATCTGGCACCAGTACTTGTACATGCACTAAATTTCCAAATGTTCACACAGGATTTTCCAATATAATAACATTCAAAACCAGAACTTTTAAAACCCAAATGAATAACTAATCCACCTCCCTTTGCCAGATTTCTTTATTGGGGCTTGAAACATTTGCTGAATATTCACTCTTCTCTGCTTTTATCTGTTTTATTTCTTTGGACATTGAATTTCTTTGAGCTATAATGGTTGAAAAACAAGTTATTGACGGATTAATTGGTACTTTAAATATGGTTGCAGCCCTGATGGTGAAGTGGTAGTAAGTTTAAATATGTAGAAAATAGTAAATGAGTGAGGGAGGAAATGCTTTTTGATACAGACCAGTTCAGCCTGTAAATAAAAGGTATTTTAATCCCGGTCACATGTCCAGAATTGGACTCCCGCAACCTGCAGTGGAGCCATAAATCTGACCAAATAGGACCAGACACATAAATTCAGTCATCCTTGCCCCCGAGCCACCACGGCCACTCACTACTCTCCACCTGCCGCTTCCCACGTGAACCTCCCCACACTCCACACAGTTGATGACTTGCCGCTGCGATAACAGAGCCGAGTTTTGAAGGTCAGTGGGGAGGACTGATAGCTGTCTGTCCTTTCATTTCCATGGCAGCGGACAGATGCTGAGCCTGGAGGATGGATCGTCCTCTGGCGGTGGACAGGAAGTGGAGGGGACCAAGAGAGAGGGACCCAGCGAGTATGAGATCTCCCTGGAGAATAAAAACAAGCAGGTAATGTTCTGTTTTTGTTTTTTTTCTTTTTCTGGAGTGTGTGCGTGGGCCTGGTGGTAAGCACATGGTGGGACGGAGTGGATGTTGACTCCTCTACCTGTTTCGCCGCGAGGAGGTGTGCGAAGGCTGATCATTTGACTTTGCGCCTTGCGTGACAAAAAAAGATTCCCATTGAGATCTATTTCCGTCCGTGTTGACATGAAAAACAACACCAGCGATTCGGCTGCCACAGCGACAGGAACACGAAAGATGCTAGGTTGTCATGGTAACAGCTAATAACTGCTTCTGGCGGCTGGAGATGTCTTTATTTCTCATACCAAACTGCTGAGGGGTCGGCTGTTGCTGCGGCAGTGCGAGTGTGTGTATACGAGTGTGTGAGTGTGTGTGTGTGCACTTCTTGTGGCCGTGCTTGTGTGAGCAGACACGCAAACCAGGCACATGTGTGGCTGTCCTCCTTTTTCTCCCTCTCTGCCTCTTCTTCCCCCCGCCTCCTCCTTTATTTCCCTCTTGCTGAAAATATAGGAGGGCAAAAAAAAAAAATCCTGGAGGATGCTGAGATCCGGGCTGAGCTGCTCTGCCAACGAGCGGCGCAGAAACAGGCCCGTGCGGGTGTCTCCTTCCTTTTCTATTCATTTTACTCAACGGCACCTTTGTCACAGGCCATCCATCCTCCTTCCAGTGGCCCCTCAGACGGTATTAGCAGTCGAGTGATGATAGATGATGTTTACTTTGGCTCTAATATCGTAAGAACCCCTGACTGGTTTTCAAAAAAGTGGACGGATAAGTGAGAAGGAGATGGGTGCGAGTGGGAATTTCTTGACTCAGGCGTCGCTCAAGCCCTTTTGATCTTTTGTCGACATGGGCACAAAATGGCAACATGATGTTTGCCTGCCGGTGGATGAATAAATATTTTCCACTGGCTGCTGTGTGCTTTGCAATATCACTCTTGCAGTGTCATCAGTGGGTTTCGGAGCCTTGTAAACATGTTTGATATTTAAACTCACTCCCCCTCACTCTCTCTCTCCCCATCCCCAGATAGAAGAGCTGGAGCAGAAGTACGGAGGCCATCTCATAGCGAGGCGGGCGGCCCGGCGCATTCAAACGGCCTTCCGGCAGTACCAGCTGAGCAAAAACTTCCAGAAGATCCGCAACTCGCTGTCGGAGAGCAAGTTGCCCCGCCGGATCTCCCTGCGCCACCCCAGCCCTTCAGGACGCAACCGCAATTCAACCCAGAGACACAGTTACAGCCTGCATCCGGGAGGAGGACAGATACCCTTACGCTCCAAAACTCCTCCTCCGCCCCCGTGCCGCTCCACCTCTCTGCCCCCTTCGCCTGCGTCCGCCCCCGCGGCTGCTCCCTCTCCGGCCCCGGGCCCGGCCCAACCGCAAGACCCTTCGCAAACACTCACGCAGCTGGAGGACTGCTTCTCCGAGCAGGTGACTGTGTTTTTTTTTCTCAGTGTTACAGCTCCCACTGGTTTCAAAAGAAGTTTGATTGTATATAAGCTTATGAGAAAATGACACTACTTCTCACTTGATTTATTACCACAGCAAATAGATTCCTAATGAGTTTATGGTCTCAATCTCTAAATTATGGTCCAATTTAGAGTAAAATAGATTTTTTAAAAAGCAGGGGATGCTTTAGGGCATTGCTACCTCATGATTGGCAAGTTGCTACCACGGCATGTTCTCGCGTTCTCAGTCAGATTCAATCAGGATAGAGAACAAGCTCTTGTCCTAATAGAGTCACTTCTGGCTCAAAAAAACTCAAACAAAACCAAGATGGTGACGGCTGTCATGCCAAACTCGAGGCTTCAGGATGGTAGTCCAGAAACCAATGGGTAACGTCACAGTCCAGACTAAAATATTGCGACTTCCAAGGAAAAAAATACTGAGTCAGCTGTATACTGCCGATAAATGTGCCTAAAAGTTAAAAGTTCCCTCTTTCAACTATATCTAACTATTTGATGGGTAAAAATGAAATTTTCTTCAGACATGCACGGTGCCCAGAGGATGAATCTCAATGAATTTAGTGACGCCTGCAGGTCAAAGTTTTCCCTTTTCCTGTGAAATATCGTAATAACATGAAGATGGATTGACGTAACATGAACGATGAATCATAATAACTTTGGCGACACCATTTAAGTCAATATTTAAATTTCCAATCCAATCCATACTACAGCAGTTGCAAATCTTCAGCCGCTCGACTCGGCCTCATATTTGCATTTTGTATGCGCAGACTGCACTACGTTGGCTGGCCCCACTGGCTCGATCACTGGCAGTTTCATCTGAATGCCATGGTCTGCTCAGTAGCCAGCCACCATCACTGTTTATCCAGTTCCACTTGTCTCACAAATAGCCACCAATTAGCAACCCCTCAAGTATCAGAAACATTCCTCACATGTGTCGTGTCTCTTGACCCGATTAACTCGCCGGTTTCGAAGTGTTTAAATGTTTTTGAAGTGTATTCTTTCATCGTCATGTCCGCAGCTTCATTCCTTGGCCCAGTCAATTGATGATGCCCTTCGTGGTTGGAGCTTGTCGGAGGGTGGAGAGGGGAAGGGTTTACTGATGGACCCGGGGGCTCTTCGCGCAGCTGCCGAGAGCGCCTGTCTGCCACGCAGTGCCAGCTCGCTGCTCATGGCCTTCAGAGACGTCACCGTTCACATCGACAGCAATAGCTCCTACACCATCTCCTCCGCCACCACCACGACCACCACCTCCCTGGGCAACGCAGGCGGAGGAGAGGCGGGCAGCAGGAAGACCTCTGTGAGCGGCATGGCTGGGGGGGGACTTAGACGAGCCAGAGTTTCCTGCTCCGCCGCCCAGCGAGGAGCTGGAAATGGTCGATCCAGGATCCAGGAGGGGTTCGGCCGTGCCAGCTCCAGGTGGAGGTGCGATGGAGGGGGAGTGCGGCTCCACCTCCACTTCTACCTCTACTTCCACCTCTATCTCCACCTCGGCCCAGTCCAACCAGCAGCCCGCTCAGATTTACACCCAGTACCAGCAGTACCACTACACTCATCCTCAGCAGATCCCCGGAGGGCCGAGCCCCGAGGCGCTGCAGGCTCTGGTCGTCTCTCTGCCCAGGGACCGCTGCCAGGATCCAGCTTCCTGCCGCTCGCCAACGCTGTCCACAGACACACACCGCAAACGCCTCTACCGCATAGGACTCAACCTCTTCAACGTGTGAGTGGGCCGGCGACACACACACGCACACACATGAAACGGCAAAGTATATCTGCGCCCCGTGGCTCGGGGTTCAAAGAACAATTATTACTGTTTGTGTCTAACAAATCTCCAACAGCCCGGCAAAACGGCTCTGAGCAGCAGCTGCTCATTAGTGTTTGTAATAGTTGGGAGGAGCCGCCCGTTCAGTGCCATCTTGTGATGTCGTGATGTCAACGAAGAAAGAGGTGGAGAGGGGGGCGGGGGACGTATGGAAGGAAGCGCGAGAGGGAAAGAAAAGAGGGAAAATGCAGTTGAAGAGGAGAGGCAGTCAAGGAGGTCAGGAACAATGCGAGAGCCTCTCAGCTTCTATAAATAGAGTCCACGGTTGGCCTGCACTTAATATTAGTTAATACAAATTAAAGTAAATTAACTCACATGCATCAGTGAGAGCGGGGCTGATCCAGAAGTCCAGGGCTAACAGCTTTTGCGCATGAATGCACATTTTCTTTCCTTCCTTCTCTTTGTGCTTCCTCTTACACACACACACACACACACACACACACATTAAGCAGCCTTTCTCTTAAAGACAGTGTTACGCATTTTCTTTCTCACTCAGGCCCACACACCTATCCGCTTGAAAGCACACAAACATCACACACGCGCTGTTTAACGCTTCACACCATCTCCTTTTTTCTGCTGTTGTTGGCTATCTCGCGGGCAGGAACCCAGAGAGAGGCATCCACTTCCTGATCACGCGTGGCTTCGTCCCGGACACGGCCATCGGAGTGGCTCACTTCCTGCTGCAGAGGAAGGGCCTGAGCAGACAGATGATCGGAGAGTTTTTGGGGAACAGCAAGCTGCAGTTCAACAGAGACGTCCTAGAGTGAGTCCTCATTATTTATATATGCATCATCAAATATACATATGGTTCGATTTTGATCGCGTTTTATCCAAAATCAACTTTCAGCTGCACCTCAAGGTCTTCATCAGTCGAGTTTGCTCAAATATCCTGGAAATAAGATGTAAATAGCAGGCTACTTTTTTTAAACTAATAGATATCACCCTGAAACGTCCCCTGACTAACAACAAGGTGGTATTTTTTTTTATTACAACTTTTCTGAAATGTTACGTTAAGGTATGCAAATTAGGCATTTACTTATCAAAAACACACTAAAATGCACCAATCCCCCTCACTGAAATCTGGATAAAACCTGGTTTAAAATGATTTTTTCTTTTTGTTGATATATGAGAGTCAAAATGTTTTTACAGAGGGACTTTTGGATGTCTCACTTCATCACTTCCATGAGTCATAAAGCAATAGGTTTTTGCCCAGTTCTATAATAAATTGTTGCATAAATCAGGCTATGAATGATAAATGAACAAACCCCTCTGTAAAAACCCTGAATAATGTAGTTCATAAATCATAGTTAATGCTACTGAGGTATATGTCTCTGGGCGGCTGTGGCTCAGGGGCAGAGCCAGCGTCTTGTTATCGGAAGGTCGCTGGTTTTCAATTCCCCTGGTCTGCATGTCGAAGTGTCCTTGGGCAAGATGCTGAACCCCAAACTGCTCCTGGTGTGCTGGTCGGCACCTTGCATGGCTGCCACCGCCATCAGCGTATGAATGTATGTATGAAATACTGTAAGTCACTTTGGACAAAAGCGTCAAATAAATGATAAATGATCTAAATGTAAATGTAAATATGGTTCAGAGGAGATGGCCTTTAAACATACTGTTATGAGGGTACAAAATTAAACTAGTAGATATCACAATGAAACTTCCCCAGTCGATTATGAAGGCAATTTTTATTTGTATAAGAGTATTCCGATGCTTTATGTTTAATTATGCAATTAAATATGTGCATAATGATTAGAATAAATGTCCAGAACCGAAATCTGAACTAACATTTTGGATGTTTTCTCTCTACTAGTCTGAAAGAAGCAATGTAATGGAAACAAAATCTCAAAATTGACCAGTGCATCTGTTGCATTATCTCCTCTTGAAGTTAACAAATGGCTTATTTTAAATTATTTACTCATACCAATATATAGATCAGTTATACGCCATTAAGGTGCTCTAGTGATTCAGTATTGCACTTCTACACAGCTTGGGGACTTTGTGGTCAATAGTAAAAGCAGCAGAAGCAGAGATATATTCACTCGTAGTGCCTTACTATGAGTCAAGAACAAAACAACGCTTCAGACTGTAGTATCTCTTTGTAAGACTCTCTCTGACCGTTGAACGCTGTCGAATGCCCACGTCTTTCAAACTGCACACGTCCACTTTGAAATGCAGGCTCTGCATCTTGAATTTCCCAAGCCCAAGCCAACAGGACTCTGAAGACATAACCGTTGTTATTTCTCAGGCTTTAGAAAACTCGACAGAAGCGTCATAATTAATGTTGCTGCGGGACCATCGTGATGCCGCCCAATCAAGTTCTTTTAATGTCGCAGCTTAGAGACTCTGGGAAAAAAGACCAGAGAAGTTATTCCTTTCAAATAAGGTTCTGAAAGGGTATATTTTAACCTCAACCATGTTTTTCTGAACCCAATCAAGTATATTTTTGTCGCCAGAAATCAAAGCCCAGTCCCCTGAGTGAGAGTCCTATTCTTAACCCACTCAGCCACAACAACTTCCTCCAGGTGCAGTTACTCATTGGTGTTTTGTGAGTTGAAATGATGGTCCCTGGAGCATTTCTCCTCCTGCGTGACACTTATGTGGTCTTTTACTAAACCCTTTAGTTAATCATAAAGACCTCTCTAATGGGCTGGACCTCTACCTACCTTGTGGAAAAAGGGCTACAGAACATCTGGAACAAAATCCATCTTCTTACATGTGGACTTGATTTGATTGCTTGCTACTTAACTGAATGACTGACAGGATGGTAACAGCTCTGGAGGTTTCCACCACATCACGTAGGCCTCGTCTGCAATTTGATTAATTGCCGCTGTGCTGCAGATGCTCAAACTTCCATCTTATTGCGACTTCTTCTCGTCCACGCTGACTTAACTGATTATCAGAGTTCCTTTATGACATTAGAAACAATCCTACCTCACTGTCTATGTAGTAGAAGCTCTGGAGCTTTCAAATGTACCTGTTTGCTGTGTATCCATGTATCTACGTTGCCCTTTAATACAAAAAAAAAGGAAAAAGGGGAGGAGATAAAATATTAAACAGGAGATTTGTTCGACATTAATGTATTCAGGTATTTTAAAATATCCAAAATAGAACAAGCTATCGGAACCTAACCTGACACACACACACACACACACACACACACACAAGCACACAAAGTCACTTGACATGCGGCACTTGCATGCATAAATGCAACACATCCGCGAGAACACGCATTCGCTTAATGCTTTCACACTCGCTCCCTTTTTGCATCCAACCCGTGTAGACACAGATCCAGGATAGAGAGGCTTTTTGCTGAGGTTGTTGCAGAGAGCTGTAGAAATAGGTCACTGCACTGAACACGCACACACACACACACTCGAGCACACGGCCTCAGTTTCTTTCATTCAGACACATAGACACACACGCGCGCGGACACATAAGCGTAGACGCACAATCTTGTGTATGTACTTCTTCCGTTGCTGCAGCCTGTCCTCAGCCTTTCATGCACCTCTCTCTCTCTCTCTCTCTCTCTCTCTCTCTTGCCCCGCCGCTCTAAAGATATCATTATTTCGTCCTCTCTTGCTTTTCTTTCCCTCTTATCTCCTACTGCCGTTAGACCCGGTCGTCCCCATTGATGTTTGCACAAAGTGTGCGTGTGTGTGTGTGTGCGTACACGTGCAAACATGTCGTCTCTATGCGCGTCTTCCAGGTCAGTGCTTCTGTAATGGAAGTGTGACTGTGAGAGGGAGATTTGCCATCAGCACTTGGGCACTCATAGGTTGATGCGCAGGCACAAACACACTCGCGCAGGCTCACTCGCTCACCTTCGCCTCACAGTGACACACTACAACTAAAGCCAATCTCACTCTGCTTTCTCCTTCGCTTTCTTTCTCTCTCTCCCCCTCTCTCTGTCTGTCTGTCCCTTTGCAGTTGCGTCGTGGACGAGATGGATTTCTCGGGCATGGAGCTCGACGAAGCCCTGAGAAAGTTCCAGGCTCATGTTCGTGTTCAGGGAGAGGCACAGAAAGTGGAGAGACTCATCGAAGCCTTTAGGTGAGACTGTCAACTCGCTCGCAGCCGGGGCCTCGCTGACTAACGGGCTCTGGCTTCACGTTTTAACACGATTCAGCACAACGACAGTCCGTCACATGACCGGGGAGGGCTTGTGAGGGCACTCTTGGCTTTTGAGAATGAAAAGAACCTTTTGCCTGTAGCCACCGATGCAAAAAAAAAAAGCATTTCTGATCTCATCCTGCAGCCGCGGGGTTGCAAACGTCTCCAGAATTCTGTACTAATAAGCTGACTTTATAGACAAAGTGTTTAACTGGTTCTGTAAGCTCACTGCAGCGGGCTGAGATGAAGCCAAAGCCTCATATCATTAACAAATTACACTGATTGCCTGTAACCTTTGACTAAACTCAGCGGTGTTTGATTGTCAGCCAATCACAACGGAGATCTGAGCTGCAGGCAATCAGTGTGCGTTCCATCAGGACCAAAATAGATGTTCTATTTCACAACTTTCTCCCCTGGATGACACACAGTTACACAAATCTTGGGCCTCTGCGAGCTGTTTTCTTCTGTGTGTGCTTGACAGTTACGCGTCCATTTCCATCCCAAATTACACATGAATATGTAAAAGTACATGTTTAGTACTCATGAGGTTGTAGCGGCAAGCTGGTTTTCTGCTCGTTTTGTCGGCGCTGACTCCTGCCCTTGAGCCACTGGTATTCATGAGCATATCTGCCGAAGAATTAAGACTCATTTAAATACCGAGAGGGCCTTGAGAGACCGACTGTAGCTTGAACGCTCCCTCTGCGCCTTTGAGTGGACTGTCTGGCTTCACCTCTAACAAACCCCTCGGCAGAAACCGTTTTTTTTTTTTACCTTCTGACTGAACATTTTTTGAGGCGAAAACAGACAAACTGCAACTGATGCTCTATCCCCCTGGCAGGCACCGTCCTTGAAATGCCCCGCTGATGTCCGAAGATTGCTCCCGGGACCGAAAAGGCAATAAAAACGGCCATCGTTGTTTTCCATTTCAGAGTAATCGTTTGCGTTGCCGTGTACATTTAATCTCCCTCTGCCGATGCGCTGCTCTTTTCCCTCGGGACTGCCAACAATGTCACCACCAGCGCGCGAGTTGAGCCACTGCCCCTTTCAAGCCATTAACCAAGATGTCCCTCCGAATTACGCTTAATTGCGAGTATAACTCAACATTAGGGGAGTGTAATCACCATAGAAAATGTGCCGCATATTAATTGTCTGCCAAACAACTTTCTGCGTCTACAGTGTAATCCTTGTTTGTCTGAGCTGCTGACTTTGTTGTCTTCTTGTGGTCTTAAAGCTAACTTGGATTTCAGGCGTCTTTTGATCGTCAACAAACCCCATGGAAAACAACATTAGCGAGCCTGCTTCTCAATACTTCCCCCCACTTTTCTTCCCCCGTCTGTGGCAATCAGCCCTCTGGTTCCTACTGAAGATTAAAACCTTTAACAGGACTAAGAGTCTGCAGTCATGCTATCAGCTCTGCGAGGCTGTACACTGCACCCTGGCTGGCACAATCTCCCTTTGAGCTAAACGCTAGCGTCGGCATGCTGACATGCCCACAGTGACAGTGTTAACATGATGGTGGTATAATGTTTGCAATGTTTACCATCTTAGTTTCTACTTGTTAGCGTGCTAACATTTGCTAATTAGCACAAAACGCGAGGATGAAGGAAAGTTATTAACTCCTCCAAGGAGTTTTTTCAACGTTTGTTTATTTGTTGGTTTGTCAGCAGGATTATATAAAAACTGCAGAACACATTTCCACAAAACTTTGACGGAGGATGGGTCTTGGCCAAGAACAGAACCCGTTAACATTTGGTGTGGATCCAGATCCAGGATTGTTTTATTTTTGTAATTTCGCAGGGAATAATGCATCGGGAAAAAAATCTGGCATATCTACATGACTGGTATATATGAGTGAGTACAATATGATGTGAATCCTGAGCTTTAAGCAGTTATTTGTGGTTTTAAATGTTGAATTAAACGGAGCTGCTGGACCTTGGGCGGAGGTATGCACTCTACTGAGTGCCATGCTAGTTTTGCAGCTGTGTTGTTGTAAGCCGAGGTATTGGACAATTTTATAAAATGTGATTATGGCAATACGTGAGAAGACAGTGGATCACCCAGAGTTATTACTCTTCACCCGGAGGGCTGAAAGCTGTCTGAACCCAATTTCATGGTAATCCATGCAGTAGACCAAACTGGTGCCTCCGCTAGAGCCACATGCTGATTTAAAAAAAAAAAAGAAAAGAAACAGGTCATATATAGTGTCGTTTTCTGCACTGTAGTTTCTAGCAAACAGGAATATTAGCATATATGTTGGAGACTATTTTTAGCTACGGATTAAAACACAGTTGTTGCTGGGGTGAACATGCAGGACTGGTTTAAAATAAGCTTCATGTCCATGTTCATCATAGTAAATGAACTTGCCACTCACTGCAGAGATGTAGCTCATTGATGTGTTTTAATAGCTACTACAGCAGGCTGCGGATGCATATACAATACAATTGCTCGAGGGATCTATTCGCTGCTGATTTTATTCCTTTTTATTGGATTTGGAGCGGTATGATTTAAAATGAAATCAGCCGTCCTATCCATTAAAAGGAAAGTGAGTTCCTACTCCGAGCAGGAAGTGGTGAGGGCAGAGAAGAGAAGGAGCAGTCGTGACACTTCCCCCCTCTCTTGCTTCTGATTTGAGGGGGGCCAATCAGAACACCCACCGCGGTCATCAGTTAATCACATCACACTCAATCATACGTGCTGAGCCCCGGGGTGCAGATTACAAATTCATCAGCGATCCGAGACCACACTGTCTGTCGCTGGAGCTGTGGAGTATAGGTCAGAAAATGAGCTGGCTTTATCGGGACAGCCAGACAGCCTGATGCCACGTCTGTTACGTAACAGTTGTTATGTCATCTGTTTGGGGCGTGTTGTACTCTTGTCGTGAGTAGTTCCTTTTATACGAAGCGGTATTTGTGCCAGCTGGCATGCAACTTTCATATGCAGATATGAAGATAAGAGATCGAGAGCCAGTGTTTAAATGCGCTGGTTACGTAAGACGGAGATCCGCGCTCGTAAATGTGTGAATGCAGCACACATATGCACACATATGCACACGCACGGCGCTTTATTTATTCACTCAACTGTTTTCTCTCCCAGTGCACAGCCATATATGCACTTACACACCCGTGCATATGCTAATTCGCATACACTCACGCTCACACATACAGTGGATCTCGCCTCGCATGCAGTCTTTGATGAATTTGCCGCAGAGTTACATCAAGTTGGCAAATCAAGGGGGCTCGTTTGTGCCTCTGTGTGTCTACGAATGTGCATGTGCATATTATATCTGCAGCGGCGTCTGTGCCGAGCGGGATCCGTTCTTCCTCAAACAAAGGCATTGCTGCTGAACTGGGCTGTTGTCGATTGATACCCGGCGAGTTCCCTGGCCTTTAGATGTTGTGTGGGGTCCGGGAAGAAGGCTCGCTGGTCGTGCAGGTCTCAGATGTGGCCTCTCGCTCGCATACGCTCTGACAAGTACATAGTCCTCTGGAGCAGAGCAGCCCTCTCCATGTCTGCATCCTGCCTGGCTGCAGAGATAAAAGCCTCCCACCACCAAAAATGGCCCACTGTGTAAGTGTAAGTGACAGTAAGAAAGGGAGATGTGGGGGGAGGAGGAGGGGTGGAAGTGAGAGTTTGTGAAGCCTGTGGGCAGCGAGGGGAGCAAAGCAAGTCCAAATGCAGCATCTCCTGTTCCATCGTAGACTGGGCAGCGTTACCTGACCTCGGGCAGCACCATTTCGCATTGTCAAAAGACTTGTGTGTCCTGTCAGTCTCATTTACAGTGAAGCGACTGCTCCTCACATACGAGGAGAACTTACAATCAGTCTTTCCATCAGATTGTAAGATTACAAACGAGTGCGGCTTGTATTGGCCTTGAAACGCGTCTGTATGCCTCCACCTCACAGCAGGGGCGTTCTCTACAAGTCTGAGTTTGGTTTTTACTGTCCTGAAATGCACCAACCAAACTCCGAAGATTTCCCTCAAGCTTTCCGTTGATATTTTTGAAACATAAAAAACAATTTGAGCTGAGAGGAGCTCTTGCGATTTGAGTGTGCGATTGGGCACAATAACAAAGTCACGGAGAAAATCATTAAGATTTAGCACATTGGCTCCGGAGTGTTCGTGTTGCTTCTACTATTCTCTTCCCTCACTGATTGTAATTTAACTGGAGCATCATCATCATCTACATCCTCCAAAATGACCACAAAGTTGAATCGCTGCGTTTCTGAAACGTTCTGAAATATTAAAACCTCCATGAAGGTGAGGTTTCAGACCGCTGTATTAGATTGCTTTCATTTTAGCGCGGTGTACCTAATGAACTGGCAACCGAGTGTGATTTGATGTCAGTCCAGCAATAAAATCCAACAGTTTCTTCAATTAGCTGATGTCGAATTGATTTTTGTGTTGCTGGATCGTTGTCCTCCACGTGTCTGTACGAGCTGAAGAGATGATCTTATTTACTGCATTAATAACAGAATGTGGTTGGCTTGGTTACAGTGTGTAGACAAAGCCAAACAATGTGATTCATCCGGGATCCATTAAATCCACGAACCTACCATTACAAATATTAGCAAAGCATCTTTTCAGGGTAATTCCATTTTCTTTTAAACCAGGGACCTTTATTCACATGTTTGGATGTGTTAACGGCTCATACTTACCAAAAGTGTTGGAACCGGTCCAGTAGTTTGCCTCAGCTGGCAGCCGCTACACTTTTAGAAATAAAAGTAGAACCATATAAGGTTCTTCAGCTTGTCCTCATAGAAGAACCCTTTTTGGCTCCAGGTAGAACCTTTTATAAAGGTGGAGGGTTCTACCTAGAACCCAACATAAAGGGTTATACCTACAACTGTGTGTGTAAGGTTCCACCCAGAACCCCCCATGAGAGGTTCTACAAAGAACCCATACAGGATCTTATCATGATTTCAACAATTTCAACAATCCCTGAAGAACTCTTTCTCCAAAAAAAGGGTTCTCTGGATCAAAATAGTTCTTACTGGAACCGTTAGTGTTACCAAGAACCCTTGAAAAACCTTTTCTTCGGGAAAAGATTTTTCAGAGGCAAATGGTTCCAGGTAGAACCTCAGCCCTTGTAGAAGAACCCTTTTGGAACCCTTATTTCTAAGAGGGTACATGACTGCAACGTAATCTTTTGGGGCGACTGTCAAAGTTATGTCCACTAAATGTGTTTGTTTTTGACAAGTGTCTGTCAACAATTAGGAAACGATTCCTACAGATAATCAGATATTTTTTGTTACAGGAATCACAAGTCTTGACCTGAAATCTAAAATCTGAAAATACCGGAAGTTAAAAAAAGTCCCCTTTAAATGGATTAGTAGACTTTGTACATCATTTTTGATTAATGTTAATGTGACGACAAGGACATTTTAAGTGTTTATGAATCAGTCTTGTGATTCCTCTTGTGATTATAAATGACCTGTAACAGCAAACGAGACCGTCAGCGAAAAGACTACTATTTTTATATAGTTATTATTAACGCCTGTGCTCAGGTCCGATCACATATATTACATATAAAAACATTACCTCATCGAGATCCATCCTTGAAGGAGCCGCCAGCACACGATTTACAACAGCAGGCGCTGGTGTCGTATCGCTTTCGTCAAAAGGGGCAGCTAGAACCAACAACAACCGAAAGTTCCTCGTAGTCACTTTATACTGCAGTTTTACTGACCCCATATTAATATATATAGTTTTTTTATTTGACATTTTTTTCTTTCGTTTTAGTTCCTTGCATGTCATTTACTGTTCCGTCTCACCCACATGTAATTGTGTATGGATGTAAGTGGATTCGGTATGTTAACCGTTACAAAACAGTGCATAAGGGACTGGGCTCTGTCGGAGCAGAAACATGGGGGTGGTACATTGTGTTTGTCCAACTGTATCTGTGATTCATTGCATTTTGTATGACTTCATATAAAAAGACCTTGATTATAGAAAAAAACAAAACATGGATTCGCAATGCTTGCTTGGTATTATTCACCGGCATGTGCTGTACTTTGTGTCTTTGTTATCGTGTCGCTGTTATGCTGATGATATCCGATGCTGCTGGTGGTACTCGTAGCGTCTTCTTTTAGCTTTAATAGTACTCTGTTGTCCTATTTCTCCTCCACAGCCAGAGGTACTGTATGTGTAATCCTGATGTGGTGCAGCAGTTTCACAACCCAGACACCATCTTCATCCTGGCCTTCGCTGTGGTCCTCCTCAACACCGACATGTACTCGCCGAACATCAAACCCCAGCGCAAAATGGGCCTTGACGACTTCATACGCAACCTAAGAGGTCAGTGCGTACACATACAGTATAGTACATGCGTATGGGAGAGATGAAGAGTGTGTGTTTGTATAGTAGCTGTGTGTATGCGTCATGTCTGGGAGTGTAAAGAGATGGTATACTGAGCTGCAGGCACGCTCCAACTTTTTATGGCGTAACTTCACGTGGGCACACAGGCACATTTTCAAACCTTTTACTGCAGATTATGATGAGGAGATCCATTGGACAGATATGTCAGGAGGAATGATGAGACAAGACGCAAAAAAAGAGAGCAGAGGGCAGAGGAACTTTTACAACAAGCACTCTCTTATCGACCTCACCATCAGTAATTTGAGTGACAGCTTCTTGAAGTGAAATAAATTACTCAAAGAGGCAGCGGATGCTCGCCTCGGCTCCCTTACCATCAAGAAAAAACCCTCAGCTGTGCAGGAGGAGATTTCAGATATCCTTGAGTCAGAGTTCTGCCCCAGAGGCCGTGGCGTCGACCCATTTAATTGAGGCTCACTTAGCGTTAGATTTAACGATATGAGCTCCAGTTACCGGAAGTATCTCATCACCTGCACTCCCCGAGGCTCTCAACACATTCCCTGTCCGGTGAGCAGATACCAACATTTACTGAAACCGAATGAGGGGTTTGACTTTCATTTGTACCTTCAGCTGACAGAAAGAGCCACAATATAACACATTTCAATATCTTCTTCATAAATATTGCACAGTTCAGGTTTAATTTATGAACCAGCCAGGTTTTCCCAGCAGCAGCGACAGAGCGTGGTGATCGATGTCATCGTGCCGCATGATGATGGAACAATGACCGCGACACAATGACAGCACACACACCGGGATAAAAGCACGGTTTGCGATTCACAGCTGCCAACACTACAATGAAAATAAAACTAATTTGGTTTTTAATACCGCAGACAAAAACTACATGAGCCCACGAGGCCAGTCTCAAATTCAGTGATTACTAAGTGTTTGGATCCCCATCAGCTTGCACTGTGGCTGTTGTTAATCTTCTCGAGGACACACACAGTGAAATGATTTAATTCACAATCAACTTCTGTGCATAATAAGCATAAATATGACATTTTAATTAGGTGTTTGAGTTTAATAATTTTGGCATTGATTTGGAGTCTCTGGGTCACATTACAAGAGTCCTATTAAAAAAAAAAAAAGAAAATCATTATTTTCTAAGCCCTTTAATAAAGTAATTAAGTTTGCCACATGACACCGATTTGCTATAATTTTTAATCAAAGTTTTCAGTGATAGGCAGGTCACAATAAAAAGGTAATTAAAAAACATTGGTATTATGTAATTTAAACAGTAATTAACTGTCAAAAGTGGAGGAGAGCAGCTAAGCTAACTGTCCTCCTATTGTTAACACAGGGTGAAATACAGGTTAATGTCTGTTGAATATACCACTTAAAACCAACTTTTCCGAGGTTGTCATCAACAAAAGTTAACTGGAAACATTAAAAAGTCAGACAGTTATTGTATTTTCAACCAACTCAAGGAGTTAGCGTTAGCTTAACTAGCTACGTGACTACAGCTGACAAGTACAGAAGAAGCCTGTTGTCAGCAGGATGTACCGCCAAAGTAAAAGTACGTGTTTGGTCCCTGTGACTGATGTCATCAAATTGTTAATACTGTTAATGTGAAAGCGGCATTTTACTGTTGTAGCTGCTCGAGGTGCAGCTAGTTTTAACAACTTTTCTGAATAGGCGAGTCCTGTAACTCAGCAGCCATCTGACAAGACCAGGCCCATGTAAATGAATCGGGACAGAGCAATAACTTCCTTTTCAATGGTCACCCTGACATAAAAACTGCATGTAAAGAATCACCAGTAAAATCTGATAAAAACTGCTTATAAACTTTGGTGACTTTGTTCTAAAATAAGCTTAATTCAAAAGCCTTTTTCCCGCAGGTTATAGCTGCATGTGCACTGTTTCACGACACCAACATTTTCTTACAGGTCAGTACAGAGTGCCCAGAGGTGACGCTTGAAGGAATTCGAGTTTCATTCTCCATCAGCGAGATAAACCTTGCTATCGGTGTACAATTTTGTCCATCACTGGGCGAGCGGTAACCCGGCAAAAGGAAGGTTAACTGGTGATGCGTTTCTATAATAGACTAATTGATTTAATAAACTCAGGGTTGTTGTTACTTACAACCGTGGCGAAGTCGTCTTTGCAAAAGCGGCGCCAACAATAACACCACTTGTTGCCGTCCGTTCAGCGGGTAGGGCTGATCACCTGCAGGATACAGATGACTTCTTACATTTCACGGACGATTGTTCCCTCAGGTGTGGACGATGGAGCAGACATCCCCCGAGAAATGGTCGCAGGCATTTACGAGAGGATCCAACAAAGAGAGCTGCGCTCCAACGAGGACCACGTCACCTACGTGAGCCGTGTGGAGCAGTCCATCCTAGGCCTGAAAACTGTGAGTGATATTTGTGTGCCGATCGTTCCCCTTTGCCTTTCTTCTCATTTCAGTGAGCTGTCTGCTCTTGTTAGTACCGCCTCCGCTCTCTTGTGCCATGTATTATTTCGCTGCAGTCTGTCCTCTGTACTATCTGTCATCTCCGTCTCTTTAACCTCGCCTCCGTAGATCCTCGCTGTGCCCCACAGACGTCTGGTGTGCTGCTGTCGTCTGTTTGAGGTGCCTGACGCCAACAAGCCTCATAAACAGAAACTCTCCCAGCTCCAGAGAGAGGTCTTCCTCTTCAATGACCTCCTGCTGGTAAGAAGCTTCTATTTAGTCACTCACTTCTCTAAATATGCAGCTGAAACCAGCCAGATATAATCAAATGCACAGTATGTTAATTCATTGATGTTGCGTGTTTTTGCCGTAGATCCTCAAGCTGTGTCCCAAGAAGAAAAGCTCGGCCTCGTACACCTTCTGTAAAGCGATGGGTCTCCTGGGAATGCAGTTTCACCTCTTCAGTAATGAATGTAAGATGCTGTTTGACTCTGCAGCAGTTTATTCTCAGTACATTTCTGGCCCGGGGCTGGAAAAATGCTGAGCTAACCGTCGATGCTGTCTGTCAATTTGAGGTCGAGACCCAGACTTTGAATGAATAAAATAAAAAAGAAGGAATGCACAGCTGTCAATTTATGGGCAAGATCTTTCAGGAGAGTTGCTTGCTTGGTCTTTAAAAGAAAGTTTATTTGATCAAAATCTGAGTTATTGTCTCTGGTAAGAGAAACTGAACCTGCAGTAGGCACACGTAATGCGGAAATCAATGGACCTTGATAATGATAATAGTGATGTTTACTAGCAGTTAGAGCCCGAGGAAATTGTTTAAAAATCTAGACACAGTGTTGGAGGTGGAGCCCCATTCATTCCTATGAAAGCTGCTCTCTGGCGCACGAAGCCAAAGCCATTGTGAACGTGCCAGCAAGCTGATGTTAGGATTTCCCTCACAAACTGGTGGTTATTCGATTACATTTGTGGTTGTGTGTGTGACCGTACCTACTGTTAACCTGTGGGGCCGATAGAGCGTGCGGACTGGAGTCTCCGACCAACCGAGTCAGCTAACTTTCGGTTTAGCTAACTTGAATGGATATTAATTTAAACTTGTGGCTCTTCTAGACTTCCCAGATTTAATTGGACCGAATGGCTTAACTTAAGATACTCAAACAAGTCATTTTGTGGGGGGTTGTGATTCTCAAAAAGACGCTTCTTTCACAATGTAAGCTTATGAAAAAAGTAAGGGTTAGGGTTATTTTTGGGCCCCAGGGCATCATGTAATTGGAATTATCGTTCTCTTATCGATCTTCATTCAAGTTAGCCGGTGGAAGTCGGTGACGTCTGGGTAATTTTAAAGCCGGGAGGTCGACCTTTGTTTTTTCTTCAGGCACTACTGAGCAGCTTTCATAGGAATGAATGGAGCTTTGCCTCCAACACTGCATCCAGGTTTTGATGTAATGTCCAGCTGAGAATAATTTGACATCATGATGGCACTACAAATTGGGGGATTAACAAAGTTATTACAATTCATGCTCAAGGGAGCGTGAATGCCAACCAAATTTCATTTGGCACAGACACAATGCGAGGATGGCAAAAAAAAAAAAAAAAATCTGTGAAACATACAAAAGAACGGCAGCCAATTCAACTTCTGTTAATATAAGCTCTCTAATGTTTCTGCAAACCTTTGGTTGCAATACTCAAGAAGATGTTGCTGCCAACAAAAACACATTGAGTTTTTTGGCAGGTATTTTTAGATGCAACATCTGGAGATCTGTAGTAGAAACTGAAATTAAAACTGCAACACTAAAGTGAAAGTTTGTCACGCTGCATCCTTCTTCACAATCAAAGTGAAAGTTATAGTGAAAATATGCTTTCTATTTCCCTTTGACACCTTTGGGGTCTTTCTCCTCAGACTACGCCCATGGCATCACCATGCTGAGCCCGTTTACCTCAGAGAAGAAGCAGCTGGTGAGTTTCTGCTCCCCGAGTGGAGAAGAGCTCAGGAAGTTTGCCGAGGAGCTCCGAGAGGCTATCACAGAGGTCAACGAGATGGAGCAGATACACATCCAGTGTAAGAGGAAGCACACACACACACCTCAGCGCAAACAAATGCAAAGGAAACAAATCCTGCACTGAAATGTTATGTGGCTGGTTGCAATCCCCTTCTTCTTGTGTTCTAGGGGAACTGGAGAGGCAGCAAGGTATTCAGCCACACGGCATTCACACCAATGGCGGGCAAATGGACACACACGCAGGACACGGCTCTCCCTCAGGTGCTGGTTATTGCTCACGCAGCATAAGATGCATAACACAGCACACATCACACATGACAATTCACACATTACTCAAGGCAATGTGGAAAATAGGACAACTTCACGGAAGAGAAAATGGAAAAGAAGTGTGGATGATGGTCAGAGGGCTCAAAGTTTTGCTTTCGCTGTCATTTTCACTTGAATCCATTCTTCATGCTAACATTAGGTGCTAGCCCTGGCTACGTGTTTGCTCTCAGCGAGAAGGCTACATCATGTTGTACGACTACCTGATACAGACTGTCAGCTTTAGAGTTGTTGGTATGCATATTTTCTCCACTTTGGACAGCACCAGGCGAGCCATTTCCCCGTTTCCAATCTTTATGCTAACTTAAGCTGCTAGCTGACCCGACAGGCGTGAGAGAGATATTTATCTTCTCATCTAACTCTCAGCAAGAAAGCAATTACATGGATTTGTAGAGTTATTGGGTTTATTTTTATTCCACTTTGGACAGAACCAGGCGAGCTGTTTCCCCGTTTTCCAGTGTTTATGCTAACATAAGCTGCTAGCTTTACGTCATATGTACCAGACAGACATGAGAGAGGTATCTAACTCTCAACAAGAAAGCTAATAGATGTAATTCCCAACATGTTTAACTATTGTCGGGTAGCGTTGTTGGTAAACGTATTTCTTCCACTATGGACAGAACCAGGCGAGCTGTTTCCCCGTTTCCAGTCTTGATGCTAACATAAGCTGCTAGCTCTAGCTAAATACTCACCTGACAGACATGAGGGAGCTATTTATCTCCTCATTTGACTCTCAGTAAGAAAGCAAAGTAGTGTATTTCTCCAAATCCCGAACTGCCTGCTGGAGCTGTTGGTTTACACTTTCCTTCCACTTTGGCTTGCTGTTTTCCGCTTGCTCTCAGTTTAATGCTAATGTCCAAACTCTGTGAGCGGTATCAACGTTCTTAACATTCTGTATATGAAGCTAAAATCTGCCTGTTGACTTACAAACAGACCCGTTTGTCCCCACAGGCCAACAGGATCCGTACGATAAAACTGGCAACAACAACACAGTAGAGGTAAGTGCTAAAGCCATTCTTGTCTCCCTCAGGTAAGTGCCTGCATCTCCAGCGTTGTGGGTGTGGTTTTTGTCTTTGAGTGAGTGTGTGTGTGTGTGTGTGTGTGTGTGTGTGTGCAGTTAGACAGGGACCGTGCCTCCTCCTGAAAAGAAAGCCTGCTTTATGCTTTGCTTTTAAAAGAGCACCGCCCGAGGCACATCCCCACTATGCAGCCTGGGATACAAAAAGGCCGCCGAGAGGAGTCTGCGGCAGCGGCGCCACAAACAGTCCTCTTTCTGTGCCTCGTGAGTGGATCAGCAGCCACTCCACTCGCTATACAACATCCCTTCTTTCATCAGCTGCTGCTTGCCAGCCTTACTGTATAAGCCTTTGCAAGCCACCATAAGCCCGGCTGGCTCCTAGAATACCATCTACAAAGCCAGATAAGCTTGATACCGTTAACAGTCTGTTGAGTGTGTGGGTGGGTGGGTGTGTGTCTGATAAAAAAACAGCCCTTCCTTTAACTAAGCGTAGCGATAGAAACTGTTTTCCCCCCCTTTTTTCCCAGTTTTCTCTCTGTTTTATACCTTCGCCCATTCTCTCCTCTCTCTCTCTCTGTCTCTCCCGCTCTCAGTCGGTCCTTTAGAGATGTAATTAAGTGTGTTAGGGAGACACCACGCCCTCGGTGTCACTTCTCTCCTCTCCCGACACCCCCGAGCTTCCCATTCTGCCACTCATGACCATGTCCGCACACACACACACACACTCACGCACGCACGCACACGAAATCCGAAAACGTTCCCGCCATGATTTCTTACCAAAATCTCCTCTCACCCCGCAATCCCTTTTTCTCTTCCTGGGCTGGTGTGTGTTAAAAAAAAAAAAAAGTGTCTAAGAGAGAGAAAGTGTGAATCATGTGAAAGCATGATGGAGGGAAAAAGAGAGGAGGTGTGTGTGTATTCTGCATGCGCTCGCTCTGCATTGTACCTCCCTGCATGCCTGCATGCCCATGTGCGTAACACACCAGAGGGCTGCGTAGAGGCTGCGTTCAGGCTGGTAACTCCTCATGCGTTCTCTGACTGTTCCTAAACTAGGTGTCAATTCACAACAGGCTGCAGACCTATCAACTGAGCCAGCCCAGCATTGAGTCCACGCCTCTGGCCCTGGCTGCGCCACCCGCCCTGCTCAGCCCCGTCCAGACAGGGGAGCTCCGCCCAGAAACACTCATCCAATGCCAGCAGATCGTCAAGGTGATAGTAGTGGACCAGAGCGGGCGAGGGCGGATGGAGGCCTTCCTCAGCCAAGGCCCGGCCACCCATCAGCTCATCCAGTCCGCCCTGTCCACCCCGGTACGCGTCAGAGAGGGGGATGGTCCTCAGCCCCCTCTGCCGCCTCCCCCTCCACCTTACAACCACCCCCACCAGTTCTGTCCCCCTGACTCACCCATGCCCCTCCACCACACCATGCCTCTAACCCGCAGGCGCAACTCCAGCGGCTCCCGCAGCATTGTTTGAGTTAGTCAGCTGCTCTACGAACCCGAGGGGGGGGGGGGGCAGACCCTCACACTCGCACACGACAACACGCACTTTCTCTGAGCGGTGAGATAAAAGCATTGCAAGGGATATACTGGATGAGTCCAAAAAAGGGACAGAAGAAGAGGAAACCAACCAGAATCTATTCATAGTCTTGACTGAGTGGTGTTGTTTTTGAACGTGGAGTAGTTTTGATGCCATTTCTGAAAAGACTTTTCTTCTTTCTTTCGTTTCCAACATGTCACCCGGTAGCTGATGATGTTGTCCGTCTAGATTTCACACTCTCCGAGAGGTCTTGTGACTTTGCATTTTTAAATGTCACCTGTCCAACGACTGTGTCTGCGAGCTGTGGCCGTGACGCCGAGGGGCGGCGTCAGAAAAAGCAAACTTTGGCAGCCCTGAAAGGACAAATGATCGCTTTAAATATGAAGGACAAAACTCTGGATGATGAGTTCACACCTCTTACCAAACCCAGTGAGGGATCACTTCAGCAGAGCGAATCTAGCTTCTCCTCACTTTTTTTTTTTTTCTTCCTCATCTCTGCATAATGTGAGCAAACCAGCTTATTTGTTTCCTTCATTTTCTGGGGAACAGATAATCAGTATGTGTGAGGAAGAAGGGCGAAGAAAGGCTGCAACACCACCACCCTGTCATGTGCGGTGTAGTGTAGTAAGCAAGGATGCTGCTTCTCACAAACCCAATCTAGAAATCTAAAAACCACATCCTGACGACAATCATTTTTTTCCCGTGCTTCATCTTTGTGTTGCTAAACTCGTGTGAGCAGATATCGCCACAGCGGTGTGTGACGGCCCCGATTCTGTAGCGCTTTGCTCTCTCGGAGCTCAGGAAAGGATTTGTTGCACTGTAACATGTAATTTCTGCACCTCTGAGTCGAACTGAGAGGACTGCTTGTGTGCTGTGCGTTCAATCTGCTTACTCACGGGCAGCAGAGAGTAGGGCTGGTAATTCATCCAAAACAAGGCTCAAACAGCCAGCCGAAGCCTCCCTCCTCCTGTATATTTACTCCTAATGGGTTACCTAGTGTGAATATTATTGTTACCTTTGGCAATATCTCTGCCTGGAAAACTCTGAGTTTGAAAAATGAATAAGAATTGCTCCACGCAGGGCAGATCAAGGTCACCTCACCGAAAAAAAAAAAAAAAGAAAATAGAAAAACATCCCTCTCCTCTCACGTAGTATATTTTTTCCTTGCACACAGAAAATGTTCTAAAAGCAGAGATGCATTCCTTTGCTGAATGTTAATCAGGGGGAAAACCGAAGATGTCCATGGAATACTTATTGATTTCACCGTGTCGTCTGTCCGGCGTCGATGGTTCGAGCTTGAGCCAGTTTGTGCAGCAGATCACAAATCATCCGACTGAGACACACCGAACACGTCTTGTATCTTTTTTGCACCACAGAATATATTGAATATATATTGTACATAGATAATATAGATTTATTCTGAAAAAGTGATTGGTTTGCCCAGTGTGTGTATCTACGTATGTATTTGTACAGAGAAGATCTAGTTTAAAAAGAAAAAAAGGATATTATAGTTATTATAGATATTATTATTATTCACATTTAATATCAGGGGGGTGTCCTAAATCCTACTGCTACCAGAGACAGGAAACAGGCAGCTTTTATAGAGTACACTCCAGTTACCATGGTAACACACACTGATATTATTACAGATCTGCATTATTCATTAAAAATTACCATGTCATGTTATTATAGGATTACTAAGAGATGGCTGTGTCACCTGTGAAGGTGTGTCAAGGGCTATGCTGTATTGGTAAATACATGCAGTTAATCACTGGTCATTTGCACACACACGCACACACACAGGTATATAAATACAGTATATATATATATTTATATATATAAATATATATATAAGAGCATACACAACCACGCACACTGATGTATACGTAGCTGCCAAAGCAACAACAGATCCAGCTTAGGTTCACCTTTAGGAACTGCTTGATTCCTCGAGTCAGAAACCCCACTTTGTTTACTGTAAACTCTGACTGACTTGTACTGTACAGCATGAGATCGTTTATTTCTGTTTTATTTTTTTCATTTGCAGTACGGGGGGGGGGGGAGTTTAATTATATGTTTGTATCATTATCGTCAGGGCATGTTGAGTTGATTGATGTCATTTTTTCTCCCCTCTCTCTCTCTCTGCTACTTCCTCTCTCTCCTTCCTGCCCCGACCGGCCCCTGCACCGATCTGCATCCTCACTGTGGAGCACTGTCATTAATCTTTGCACCCTCACAATATTTCTAAAAAGGAGATTTCTTAAAAAGACCAACATGTTTACTAATGGAATATTTCTAATTTTTTCTGTTTGAAGAGAATGAAAGAATAAAGTAGTTTTTACTCTCGACCTCGGGCTCTCTGTCTGTGTGCGCTGACGTCAGCGTCGCCTCTCCGGCAGTCCCTCACCTCGCGGCCTCTAATGGCTTGAATTTGCACCAGGTGTGCGAGAAGGACGGCGGAATGAAGGAGCGTGTGGGAAATCAGTCTTCTGCTGCATTCCTGCGTCCTTCCAGCACACTGGCTCTGACCTCATTCATTAGCGGGCGAGGTCAGCCGCAAAGCAATATTGAATCAGAGTTGTTCTCGTGAATGTCAAGTTGTGTGTAGCGGATCTGTGTGTGTGTGTGTGTGTGTGTACATCATTTACCATGTGCGTTGAATCTGCCTTCTGAACAATAAGACAGTCATTTGTATTTCATATTGCGAGATGTTTTCACGTTAAGTGTTGAGGCCAGAAAAAAATACAAGTAGCTTTTATTTTTGCAAGTCACTCTTGAGAAAGGATAATGCTGTCAACACCTCGACGCAGGTAGAATTACAAAGAGATTGAAAAACAAAAACAATACCATTTTGGCTGAATAAATTATCTTACAAAAACATAGATGATATCAACACAATGCAGTAACGACAATACGCAGTGAAATCAATTTGTGCAAAGTACCTGAAGGCTTGCAGAGGGGATAGAGCTCTCGCAGTCGGCTCACCGTTTTCGCTCTTTTTTTCTCCCTGTCGTCTCCGAGACTCTTTGTCCCTGTCTCCCTTTTGTTTCTCTCACTCTCTTTGAAAACAAGTGGACAGGAGGTTCATTTAAGGGGAGGGCTGCGCTGAGAAGTGGGGCTGAAGTGGAGCAACAGAGTCTTAGTCGACTGACAGGCCGTTCAGTTCAGACTGTGCTGTTCACCTCCTGTTTCTCCTCCCTCTGACCTTGAGTGGTGGAGGCGGCCCAGTCCGTGGTTGGCGTCCCGGTGACCTTGAAACATTCGAGTGTCACTCTCCTCCGGGCAAAAGTGTCCCTCGGTCGGTCTTTACATAGTGGTCTCCTCCCATTCCAGCTCAACGTCACCTGAAAAGCCAGGACAGACGAATGGAGTGAGCACTGTCCCGTGAGGAGCGTGAGGTTTATGTCTTGTTGTTGTTTACCTTCCATGGCGTCCAGGGAGTCCATCTTTTCCAGAGCAGAATAGCTGACAAACCAGATGGATTGACTGTTGCCTTTGTTGTTCAGAAGTTCAAGTGTGCTTTGGTGCAGGAAGATGTACTGCGCCTGAAACACACACGCACACACATTGACAAACACTGAGCTGATGTCCGTGTTAATTCATCTGATGTGAAATTAAGTCTCAAAATTAATTTTTCTTTGGTCTCCTGGTGGTTGATGCAAACCATGAAATAAGTAAAACCCTGATTTGAGTCCAACTAGGAAAAATGACTAAAATAATAATACATCAACAATTGATAAAGCACATGAACTTACATGCAATTAAGATTATGCCTCTTGATATGTTTTCTCTCTTTCAGGACGAACCTGTCGATCGACTGGTCGTTTTGATCTATCTCTCTGTCATGAACACAAAGTGCTCTACAGTCAGGGTTTTACACACTGCCAAAAGTAGAGCTGCAGTGGACAAACCTCTCAATTTCTTTACGAAATTGCAGTTTAATTTGCTGCTCGGTCTGACACAACATTTCCTCTCTTCTTCCAAACTTGTCAGATATAATCTGCTGCAAAAAAGGTTCTCCTCCTGAAGCACAACTCGAGTTTCACATAATCAGCCAGCCAAAAGAAATCCATGTAAAGAGAAGACATTTGCATCCCTTATGTCATCACAGCACCTTATTAGAGCTGATTTGCAGATTTATTTCTGGCTTCCTGAAACAAAAGTAACATTTAAAGACTCAAACATTGAGTAAATTGTCATATGTGAAATGACTTTGTCTTTTATTGCTGCATGGATGTATGACAGTAAGAGAAGTGGATACCGTGTTTCAAGACAGCACCAAGTAAGATAATTCAAATACATTTTTTTCAGGCTTCCTCAGGCTTTGAGTTTTCTGGCCCGTAGTTCTTCCTAATTACTGTCCTTCTCCGGCTGAGCGGTGAGATACGGACGTTTGAGAGTGGTGTGGTTTCAGATCAAAGAGCAACTCTTCCATTGGGGCGACGATTGACAATGAAAGATAACCTCCGTCCCTGAAGGATTTCGGTTCATTTCTGTCTGTGTGTATTTGTAAACTATAATGAACTGAAACCAGTGTTGAGCTGGGTGCTAGGCAACCACCTATGGTACTATTAAGATGCAAAGTGGCACTAGGATCAAGTACTTACAGATCCTACATATTAAAGAGCATTTTTACATCACAAACATAAAACAGCATGAACATTATCCTGGACTAAATTGAACCTCGTGGCGGGCCAACTTTGGCGGGCTGCCCTGACCGAAGCAGATCTGACACCATCCTATATTGATTAAGCTTATTGCTGTGATCTGCAGATGTGGAGACATAAGTTTTGAAAGTCAGGCTACAAGACAGATTTGACGTACATCCTTAATTCAATTTAATTATCTAGGGATAACAACAAAAGTGAACACACCTGAAATGCTACATTGTAATTGTTCATTGTCATGTCATTGTAAAACCATGTAGGAACACAACAATGGAAAGTGGAGAAGATTATTTACGCATTTTGTTTTAGATCACTAGTTCTTTTTGAGTCGCGTCTCCCCCAGAAAAATCACATTCACAACCTTCCTTAGCACTGGGCTTACAAGACACAACATCCTCAAAGTGCCAAAATAAAATAAAGAGTGTATATTCACACTTTGACGCTCACAAATGCACTCGATTAAATATTTTTTAAGCCTCGTTATATCACTGGTACAGACAGTTTCTTGTAAAACCTACACCCCAGTCTAAAATATTTGTAAAAAAAATTCTCCACAACCATCTGGTGACCTCTGGGAAATGAACTTGAGAGACAATGTCCAGGAGTCCCACTGTTGTCTTGTTTAAAGCTGTCAGTTAAAGAACTGTGCTCCAGTATCTCCGCAATGAAATTTGTGAGTTCATATAATACGACTGGACTCTGGCACGCTGAACACTGCTGTCTCAAAGAATCATGCCCTCGCCGCTTGCAAGCGACTCTTGTAGCTGCAGACACTGCAGGCTCATACCTCACTGCCAAAATGTGGAAACTAGGAAATGTACAGCACATCTAGAAATAATGAAACAATAATACTGAGATGAAGCACCGGCACTAGGCACAGGGTCCCTGCAGACCCCGAGACGCTGAAGTAATGACTGAATCGGGTAATTTTAGGATAGGTTCACGCTGTTTTTAAGAGGGGGATTCCTGCTCAGCATATCCCTTTAATCCACTGCCAGATCATTCCCTTTGTCAAAAGGAGAATTTTCCAGATATTTCCTCACGGGGATGGGATCACAGCAGGGCACGAAGTGAAAAGTAGGACAGCTTCACTGCCACTGGAACAACTTAAGACAAAATACTGTATGATCACCCTTTTTTTTTCCTCTTTTGTTTGTTCCTTTTTGAGCTCTGAAAGAAACTAATTTGACGTGCACTCACCAGATTCTGTACCATACACATCCGCTCGCTGCGCAGCTCAGCCACCAGGCCATAAATATCCACGAAGTCGTGATCTCTGACGTGCTGAATGAGGTGGTCGAGAGCAATAAACACACCTGTCCTGCCCACACCAGCACTGAGGAACAGTGAGAGGAACAAACCATTATACTGTCTGCCGCTCTGCACTTAAAAAACTATTAGCGTGTTAAGCACCAGAGGAACAGAGGAGGACATTATATCATTGACTTTGTTGATATGCGACATATTTCTGCAGTGTCAGTACACACAGTACCTGCAGTGGACCGCTATAGTGGTGTTGTCGTGCCTGTGGGCTCGGACAGCTTTGACAAACTTAATGAGAGTGCTGCAGGACTCCGGGACTCCGTGCTCGGGCCACGATGTGTAGTTGAAGTGGCGAACCAGAATGTAGTGCCCGTGCTGCACAGAGGCATTTAGACAAGAAGAGGGACGGCAAGTTAAATGTCACGACAGTACCAGAGTTTATTTCATTATAGCGCAGTGCAATATGTCGATATTATACCAATATCGTGATATGAGACAACATATCGTCTCTGACTTGGATATCGTTATAAGGTAATATGTCATAAGTGTTGTCTTTTCCTGGTTTTAAAGGCTGCATTACAGTAAAGTGATGTAATTTCTGAACTAACCAGACTGTTCTACTTGTTCTAGTACGTGCCTTTACACACGTAATACTGATGATGATTTTGTTTAAAGATCTCATTATCTTTTTCTCGCAATATTATCAAGGTATTTTGACATAAATATTGGAATATATGATCTTGTTGCCCATTCTCAACATTTATAAAAAGCTTTTCAGGAGATTTTATATATATAATATCGACAAATACATGTACATTGCGATAAATCCTAAAAATACTGCAATATTAATTTAAGCCGACCTTTTGTATTCATGTTACGATGATGAACATTAGATTTACATTCTGTTTACAATAACACACCCAAATTTGGAGACATTTTTGATCAGATGTATTCATGCAGAATCTTTTTCAGATCTCAGTTTGTCTGATGTGGAACAAATAACTATCAACACGGTGCATTAAGGAACAGTTTGACATTTTGGGAAATCTGCTCACTGTCAGTGAGATAAGAAGATCAATATCACCTTCTTTAAATTCAAACCGGAGCCAAGAGACTGTTACATAAACAGCGTCATATTTCCCAAACACACAAATACGATCATCAATCTTCTCATCTAATTCTTGGTAAGAGATTGTATGAGTGAGTTTCCCGAAATGTCGGACAAATGCTTTAAGTGGTTTTGCCTTTCAGACATACTGAAGACCATTAACTAGAATAAATGAGAACCAAAGACACCCACAGTAAATCACATTTCATTTGGTTTACAGTACATAGGTTGTTACTTTCTGTCTATGTGGTGTTTTACAGTTTACAGTGTGCACATGTACAGTTCATGTGCTGCGTGTGTGTGTGTGTGAGGGGTCAAGAGCTCAGTTACCTTTTCTACTTTTAGGGTCCTGACAGTCCAGTCAGGCAGGACCTCCTCTGACACTTTTGAGACGAGAATGTCACTGAACACTGACATCGGCTTGTTGTCCTCTGGCCAGTACTTGTGACACCGAATCTGAAATGTCACACACACACACACACACACACACACACACATAAACACATTAGATCTTCAGAGCAGATATTACTTTCTTGGCAATAGACTTGTAAACCCAAAATGGAGCACAGCCTGTCCTCAGAACACTATTTCATAACGAATCCTTGATGACGCACTCTGCCTTTCTCGTAACACTGCGTGAGCATGGCGATGGTGCGGGTTCCTGTTTCCCAGATCATCCTCCAGAAGTCCGCCACAGTGCCAGGCAGAGGACCCTGGGTGGCTATGAACTCATTGGGACAAAGGTAGCCCTAAAAATGTACGGAAAAAGAGAGAGAAATGTTTAATTTGCGACATACAGACCCACTGAAATTATAAATAAACATAATGTATTATTGAAAAGATTAATTACAAGAAACAAATGAATAAGCCTGAACATTAAAACCATGTTTGGAAACGATGCACATTTAATTTGTGAAGACATTCGCAGGGAAATATCTGGAACAAATTCCTCGAATGGCAACAAATGTGTCTCATGCCTGCGTGACTTCTTTCATAACCTGATAATGACTCAAGTAGAAGCGAGCCTCCAGGTTAACCGCCGGGGTTTTAGCGGCTGATAACTTGTACTCACTGAGACGAAGCTGGCGTTGATGTAGTCGGAGCCCGCAGTGCCCGGTTCTGACAGCAGCTTCACTCGGTTGTTATTGTCTAGACACAGTTGAAATCCATATGCAGTTAATGTTAGAGCTAAAACACAGAGATGGTTCTGCTATGCTGTAGGTTTTATAACTCTGGACAGCTAGTTTTTCAATCTGACCACGTACAAGGTTTGATATTGGGGAAGCGGTTTTTCGATTTGTTCCAGGGCAGGTCAGCGTCAGTGGTGCCCAGGTCCTGCAGCAGTTTTGGCAGCTCCTGAGGATATAAGATATAAAAAAAATCTGTATTCACATAAATACACTCATGAGGCTAAAGGTCAGGGTTATAATTTGAGATGACAAGATGTTATTTTCACCCTTTTTAAGATGAAATCTTGTGAGTCTATGTGTGTAACCTTGATCTTGGAGCTTTTGGAGACTTGGACTACGCCATGGTGCCGTTTTATGGGTTTTTTTGGGTTGTTTTTTTATGTCTTAAAAGAAGTCCCCATCTACTTCAGGTGTTTAGGTGAACACTGCAGCTCTGTTTTGCTGCTCCAGAAATGTTTCATGGACTACAAACCTTCCCCCCAAATTTGGCATGAGCATGAGTATTGTCTGAGTTCTCATATCTGGGTGCACTTATTATTCAGGTGAGCGTGCAAACTTTTAAAACTTTGAAAAACACAATGAAAATTAAGAGCGTGTCGAAGGTGTCTGAGTTAGTTAAGAATAAAGACTAGGATACTTTTAGCTTCCTGTTTGCAGTTGCTGCAATCTTATGAGATTTTTCCCCAAATTCTTCTTTGATTTTTGCACTTCTGAGAAGTGCATGAAAACAACAATGAAGCTGGCACTTTCCATTCATCTTCACTGTCTGTCTGCACTAAAGTCTCCTCGTTATCTGTTTTTTCTGTGATGTACCAGACTTTCCTTTATGCTCAAATGTTCTTTTGGCAATTCCAGTGCAATTTTCTATTATTTCATCCTCATTCATACATTTATGAAAACCTTTCTGATATGAACGTGTCCAGCTTGCGAGCCAACACTTACGGCAAACTCTTCCTGGAACTTGGTATTGTCACTGGCACACAGATCCTCTACGTGCTGCAGGAAAGACTTCTTGTTGACAGGCCTGACAGGGAAACAGAGAGAGATGTAGCCCTTCAACATGCCATTGTCGGTAGGTTTATTCTCGGTTACAACATGCAACGCTGCAGCTACTGTGTGAATAAACACATTATTTATGCAGGATGACTTACTTGAGTGATTTCCTGTAGCTGAGCAGCCTGCACAAAAATAGACAGCAAACATGAACCAAAATAAACAAATTAGCTCAATAATCACAACCCACACCGTGGTATTTCTGACAGCCGAGCTGATCCACAGTGCAGAGAGTATGTTGTTTTGTATGGTGAAGCAAAAGAGCGTCAACCATTTTAAATCAAATCCACTGATTAAAAACTGACTTTGATGGTTCATTCTGAAAGAATCTGTGAACGTCAGAAAACTTGAATGAAGCATGTGGTTGTCCCCCCCCCGTGTCTGACGCTTCCTTGCGTTCCTGACGACTTGCAGCAACGCAGATTCTTAGCTATCGATGAAACTTTCCATCTGTGCCCTCTGAGGCCGCTAAGCTGTCTGAGCAATTTCAAGCGAGTGGGTGGGTAAACACATTAAAATAGTCTCAAGCAGAGGAGTGTCAGCAGAGCTCTGAAATTCCTCTAGTGACGGAGGAAGAGGAGAAGGCTGTGGGCACTACTAATGAATTCAATTGTTGACCTGCGCTGAAGGTTTAGTACACAACACACACGGATGATTCAAAGCCTTAAATTAATGGGCGGCGATGATGACACATGCACGGTGACGAGAGGAACATGCGACGAAGCAAACTCACACACACACACAGACGCAGGTCAAAGCCAAACTTACTGGATCACATAAATCTCTTTCCGTCTAAAGAAGAAGGAGGAATACCTGGTGAGAGAAATGTGCTCAGTGAGAGAAATATAAAGTGATTCGAGGCAGGTTTGCGTGTCGCAGGGGAAGTTATTTGAGCCATTCGTGTGACACGTAACAAGGAAAAAGTGTGTTATTTTAACAGATGGTGGTGTTTTCATACAGATCTCAGCTTACTGTCCAAGTCCTGAAAAATAGTGTGGTCACAACAAAAGCAAAGAGATACACACCTTCCTGGTGACGGCACATTAAACGTAACCATGAGCAACACATGCAGAAATAAAAACAAGAACTTTTGCTCTTATTTTTTCTAATTCTTTCACTGATACAGCTAAAATGAGCCAATTCTACTTCTACAGGAATGGCCTCCTTTTTTTCACAACTAGGGAGTCAGTGGGTATGAAAAAATGTCATATTGATGTTTAATAAGGTCGGCTAATATTTGCTCCAGTAGGGCAGTTATATTACTTTTACACATAAGAGATAAGAGACCAGATCTATCTGCCAAGTGGAAGTTCCTTTATTTATGTAGAATCTCACGTGGGTGTTTTTTCATCAATCCCTCTTGAAGACATGTTGCCGCTCTATTTGCAGTTCAATTTTTGTCATTATGTGGGTATCCTTGTGATGTCGAAGAGGGAAAGTGTTCCCACAGCTTTTTATGCTGATTGGCTGTTTCAGTGTTATTAGTTATCTCTCTTGGAAAGTAAAGCAACATTTTAGTTTGTTCTATTTACATTGAAAGCTTCTTCTTCTTCCCTGAAGTTTTTTCACCTTGATAAACCAAAACTAACACTGAATGCGACTTAATTTCTCACAGGCTGGCAGCACTATCGTCTGTGCAGTTGTTCGTGCCAAAAAAACAAAAAAAGGCTAGACGCTGAATATGTAAGAGAGGGTGGTTGGCGAGATGCAGACAGGATGACTCGTCTGCTCTGCAGAGAACTGAAGGTAAACTTTAAAGCCACAACGATGCTGTGTAGTTTCGTAGTGCTGCTGCTGATTCTATTTTCTGCACACACTCTGCCACACTAGAGGAGTTTGCGCTGACAGCACATCAAGTTGGCTGAAGCGAAGAGATTTTTTCTCTGTTGACTTAGATTTAAAATCTTGTCTGGAGCGGCTAAATCAAGCCTAAAGTCATGTAGTGTGCACACAGCTTCAAAACCGTGTGTGTTGCATTTGGTGAAGTGGCACTTTTAGATTGAAACTAAACACACAGACTAACCGGTTGAGTTTTTCTTGTTTCAGCTCCAGATCTGCCACAGCGATCAGCTGATCCAGTTTACACTTGGTCTCTATGATCTCTGCCTCTCTGGGTGAATACGTCCCGCCCTCCTTCTTACGCTGGTGGATCCTGAAATGTCAATCAAACACAGATTTAAAAAGAATAGAAAAGGAAATAGATTTGTTGCAAATTTTGCAATCTGAAATCAGCTGTATTTATAGAGGACTATGAATGTTGATTTAATGCTTGTTGCCATCTTACTTGACTGAGCCACATATGATGATGATGAGCAACACAGCCAAGAAGAAGGAGAGCAGAACTCCAAGAATGATCTGCTCCTCTCTGGTCAACAGGCCGTCCACTACAGAGAGAGGTTGAGGAGACAGACTTGATAATGTGACACAAAAACAACACAATCGGCTGCACAGGTTTTGTTTTCACTTTTTAATACAGGGATGAATATACGTACCTGCAGTTTTGACATGCTCAGAGTACTCAGAGTCTGTGGATTGGCCGTTGATGTTAGTGGCTCTGAACTTGAACCTGGTGAACAACAGTCGAGTGTCAGCATTATGTTGTCATAAAACATGTACATACAACAATTTCAAGTTGTTGTGTGCACTCACACGTAGACCGTGTTGGGCTTCAGAGGTCCATTGCAGAAATGATCGGTGTTGTTCTCCTTCATACAGTCATCGCTCTCTCCGATCACGTACGTTCCTGCCGCGCTGTGATTGTGCCTCACCTGGGGCCGGCTGTCTCCGGACACACCGCTACCGCCTCTGACGTGTGCGGCCGTGCGTGATGCCCCGTCCCCCGCAAAACACGGCGGGTTGGGGAACCCCTTGTCAGTCAGGTAAGGGGCAGGACGATCAAAAAATGCTTTTTTCCAGTTGGTCAGGTTATGGCTGTCCTTCACTGCGGCAGGAGGGAAGTTAGAGAAGAAGGAAAGACAGGAAAACACATCACAGGCGCACTGAGTCAAATTTCTGCTGACGTATCGCCCCTTTGGCTTTTGCTTACATTTTGTCTTTTGTGAGCTTAGCGCAGAGTGACGTACTGTAAAACGAGATTCAACTCGGGGCTTAAAAGCACAATAACAATATTTACGTATGTGTTTAACTCAAAGTGATGGCTGTCAATGTTTCTGAAGAGTCATACCCCCTGACTCGGCCACGATGACCTGGATTTTTGTGATTGGTCCGTTGTCGTCACTATAGAAACAGGCAGGCATGCGGATGGTGATACTCCTGTGGGTTACCATGGCAACCCCTCCATGGCCCAGCGCTGCCTGGGGTCTCTGTGTTGGCTTGGCCGGGGCTGGAACACACACAGGAACACAACCACACACACACACACACACACACACACACACACAAGCACAGGTTGTGTGAACACAGTGTGTGTGATGATGTGGTTTCAGTCTGATGCATTTACATACAAAACATGAGAAACACGCTGCTGCACCGAATAATGAGAGAAAAACTGCACCTCTACATCATCCACACACATCTGACAACACTGCCGAGTTACACTTGCTGTGTCAGAGCGGGGCCTGTGTACTGTTGTGCTGTGCGATTATACTGTGCGGTGGCAATTCTCTGTCTCCGATCTATGCTGCACTGCTGCAACAAGAAAGAGAGAAACTCTGCAGCGCAGTGCAGAGCACAAGCAAAGAAGGGGGACTTGTACCTTTGATCCCTGTAGTTATCTGGACATGTGGGCTCGGTGGGCTCCTACCAGCCCCGTTCTTTGCTGAAATCTACAAAGAGACAGAGAGAAGAAAGGAAGTAAGACAGCAGAGAGGAGTTAAAGAAAACTGTTCTTTAACTGAGCGACCGTTTTAACAAGGGCAACCCGGAGTTACAGCCTCAGGGGCAAAAAGTATAGACTACGCCCAAAAACCGTGCATACGCCTTTTCCCTTCCTCCCTCACTCTTCCCTCCTGCAGTCTTAAGACCCATCGTACACACTTTTCTATAGAAATAGCTGCGGGTTAAATGATGAGGTGTAATTTTGCAATAAAACTTTTTATGTAGGTTTTTTCTAAATATCACTGATTTTGTTATTATTTTTCAGTCCACACACTGTTCAGTAATCACACTCAGAAACACATTTATAAACTTAATTTTAGTGATTTATGTTTGATAAATTTACCATTACTTTTATTTACATTAGACTTACCTCTTAATGATCTCTCTTCTATCTGATCCTGAATTGCAAAGCACTTTGTAAAGTCTGTGTCAGACAGTTCTGTTTCAGCTCTATAGAAGAACCATTGATCATCCTTCTGACATTTAAAAATAAAGATTGAGATATTACTGCGCTGATGATTTATAATGGTACATGTGCAGTATAAATAGCCACAGCCGTGTGAAACGGTCTCTCATACTGACAGCTGTTCTGATGCCGATGAATTGCAGACACAAGTATCCATATTTAAACTGATGTTAAAGAGCTTTTTCTTCATCCATTTCTCCAAGCTGAGTGCTTTAAGGTGCATGCCTGTGTGTTCTTCACCTGTATACTGTAGTTGTTTCCTCCTTTGAGCCCCTCTATGACAGCAGTCATCATGTTCTGGTCATTCCGGGTGATATTAAGGCTGATGTTCTTGACCAGCTGGCCTTTTTCGTAGATGTACACAAAGTAGGCAGTTATGTTTCCATTGGGCTCCTCTGGAGGGGTGAAAGTCACCTTCACACGGTTCACCTCCTCTGGGATAATGGATACAGTCACGTTCTTGGGAGGATCTTTGGGCTCTGGGGACAAAGAAGAAATGATACATGGGGATAATATTGATCATATTGGTCATATTTACAGGTGGCCAGCAGCTCCAACAGGGTTTACCATTATAAGGCTTTGGTGCAGCAAGCACCAAGCTGTTTTGGGGACAAGCTAAGCCGATTTAATGTAAATTTAGTCTGGAGAGCATCCAAAATAACTTAGTGGCTTCAACTTGATTTAATGGTTGTAGTTGGTCTCCAGTAGAACTCTTGGTTTTGTCTCGAAGTGTGTTGGGCGTTGTTACCTGCTGTTCTAGCAGTTTTTTATTTTACGGAAAAATCCAAACCCCTGCTAAATAAGTGCACATACCCAGGGAAACACTGTCCAAGTCTTCACATACCCTCTTCTAGCGTTTGAAATCCAATAGGCCCGATGGCTTTCCCATCACTGGCTGCGTGCTCCAGCGGACCAGTGAAGGCGGTGATCGTCACAAAGTAACGAGTGAAAGCGCTCAAGTTAGTCACGACGACCGTCATCAACTCTCCTGGAGCTCGGACGGTTGAGGTGTTCAAATCGGGACCGTTCACCTGGTATGACAGAAGAGTTCATGGACAGATTTAATATTTGTGGATGAGCAGAGTTGGAGATATTTACCTGCCCTTGAGCTGCAACTGCCATCCGAAAAAAAAACACCTTTTGTTGACCTAACATCTGAGAACATCTGTGTGTGACTTTGAAAATGAAACCCAATAGAAGTGACCTGCACAAGATACGACGTGGGTCCAGAGAGAACAGCTGGAGAGTCCCATGTGATGCGAAGACCGTTGGAGGTGGCGGTCACATTCAGGCTACGGGGAGGAGCATCAGGACCTGAGGGAGGGGATAAGAGAATACAGAATACCTATGATGTACTATTAACTTTAAAAATGGTTCAAGTTACATCTCTGTCTAACTAATATATGTATTTATGTATACATTTATACATTTTCTTCCAGTTGCTGAATTTACATACTTTCTATCTATTACCAAAGCAGGTCAGATACAGTATGACTAACTGACTTCAAGCGCTCCCCTGGCAACACAGGAAGGTCATATCATCACGGTGATGTTCTTACTTCCAGCCAGGGTGCGTGCATAATTCCACTGTGTGTATTCTCCAACTCCAGCGTTGGTCACAGCGGCCACTTTGAAGCGGTAATATCTGTATTTAGCCAGGGATTGGAGTGTGACGCTGTGGATCTCTTGGGTGCTGTTCGACGCATTCACCGACAGCGTGGCATCGGAGTCCACGCAGACTGAGGTCAGTTCGTCCTCTGGGGCGGGCTGCGCGGGAGCTGGTGTGTTTGGTTCGCAAACAGTCGAGAGCAGCTGTGCAATGATGTGGTACTCTTTGAGCAGGCCGGGGACGGAGAGCGGTGGAGCCCACTGAAGTGTCACATTGTTAGTTGTCACCTGAGAGATGGTGAGGAAGCGAGGGGCAGCTGGGACTGTTAAGTGAGACAAAGAGGATTAAAGTATTCATTCTGTATGATTGTACGTCAGCAGCCGAAACGATACACATTGGAATAAGACTACCTGATTCAGAGAGAGTGGAAGCTGTGCAGTTTACTCGATCTCCGGGTCCCGCAGAGTTGACTGCAGCCACAGTGAACGCATACTCCTGGTCGGGCAACAAGCCAGACACTGTGTACTCTGATGTGTGAGCCTGGTGTGTGTAGGACTGCAAGTCTGCCTCCAACAGAATGTCATAAAATAAGATCTGCCCATTAGGGTTGGCTGGAAGTTCCCAAGACAGCTGAACTGAATCCCAGCTCACTCCTGAGCAAGACAGGTTCCCCACAGCATCAGCCACTGCAGACAGAGACGTTGTTACACTGGCATTAGCTTTGGTTATCATTCTTTACTGTCCCCTGTAAGAACTAAGAATCAGACTCAATGTCAGTATATGTGTAGGTTGCTACGCACATACTCTCTGAATAACTGGAAACTGTCTGGAGACAAACATTAGAGATTTGTCATTGGAAATCCTTCAACATATTTCACAGGAAAGCAAAACAAAACAGCTTTATCTTTGCAGGCTGCATATTCAGCAACTCTGCGGTAATGACCCGCTGTTCCTGAGGGGAATCACATTCGACTTGTGTTGTGCGGTGCTGCTGTGCCTTTTTTTTCGCATTGACTGATGAGCTTGTGTAACAGACGCTACCTTCTGAAGTAGATTGTAGAAAATGAACAATATTTCTTCACTCGGACTGAAATCACTCCAATCGAAGGTCTTGGGTCGACTGTTTATATGGAATGGAATTGATAAGGCATGGTGTTTCCATGCAACAGCAAATCTAACTGGAGCAGCTGTGTGATGTGCGCAAAAGTGATGTTACAGCATGCATTCGTCTTCCTCGTCAGGTGTTTTATTTCTTTCGGCATGTGTTTGATCAGCTCTCTGTCCTAAAAATGGATATCTATCACCTAGGAGTCCTTTTGTGTTTAAGTTCTCTTAAGTTTGTATTAAAAGCAAACTCTCCACAGCAGACCAGTTCACCTTAGAAGCCACCATCTTTTGTAAGCGCAGAAATGTTTGTCACTACGCATTTATGTCAAGACAGTGGGCATGTGCAGAAAGAAAGCAGCCAGAAAGCAATCAGGTAATATTGTTTACATAGAAAAAGCTTTCTTGACTACCCCTCGGCAACCGATTAAAATGTCATTCAGTTTGGTCCTGATCATTCTGATTGTGCTGTTAATATGGAGCCTTATTATTCTGTTTGGGCTTTTAAACCGATTATAATCGGAATATTAGGCTAATATTAATGTTTTATACCACTTTTATGGAAAGTATCTCAACGTTTTCATTCATTTGTTAGTTTCGTCTTTCACTTCCTTCATCAGAAGAACAAGAACTGGTTCGTGAATTGTGAGGTGTCGTTAACCTCAGAAATGAGTGGCCCCACACTTCACCTTTCACAGCTACTTCGTGCCAAAACCATGACAACTGTGTGTTAGTTGTCTTATTCTTCTATATTAAAACATATAGAAGAAGGTTGGTTTTATGTCAGAGGTTATAATAACAGATGAGATTAAAGAGGTGATCCATTAACCCTTGGCTCTTGTCTTTGCTCACTATTTCTTCTCTTCTTTACTTTTAAGGTCTTACATTTGCAAATGTTTTTGCAAAACGTTTTGATATTTTATTGCAAACTTGCTTTTCTTGAATGCCTCTTTAGAGACTCATACGGTATTTAAAATTGAACTGAATATACTGAACAAAGCCGTACAAACCACAAACTGTGAGCAGCAACATAAATCAATGCTGCATCCCCTGTGTGTAGACAGTGTGTACCTCACCTGACTCGTTAGTCGTGAAGGTCACGGGGCTGCTGAACTGATTCCCATGGCCCACTCTGGTGTAACTGTAAACACTGATCTCATAGGAGCTGTGAGGCCTGAAGCCGGATAGATACTCTGTGGTCGACGGACCAGAGGAATTCTGCGTTCGTGCACACACACACACACACACACATACACATACAAAATTGACACATAGGAGATTAAATCATCCAACACTGATTGCTGGAGTGGATAATGTAACTTATTGTATCTGCAGACGTATGCGCATGCACGTGTACGTATAGTGTTACCGCTGAGTGGTATCTGGAGTGTGAAATTAGAGCTACGGTCTGTGCGACAGTGTGGATTCTTACTGAGTGGTTCTCTGGAGTGTGTGTAAGTGTGTGTGTGTTGTTGTTATTATGGGGTAGCTTTCAGTGTGTGAAATTGACGATACCCTGTGTGTGGCGGTGTGTGTGATGAGGTCCCGGATCCTGAAGCCGTACTGTATCACCACTCCATTGGGCTCCAGAGGAGGCTCCCAGCTCAGCCACACAGATACCGCCGTGTGGTTGTATATAGTCAGGTTACGAGGAGGAGACATGGGGCCTGAAACGCATAATTAGACAGAAGAAGACAGTAGATGATTACACTGATGATTTATTCAATGAAAACCACCTCATTGCGATGTTAGAAAAACTTTCAAACTAACCTCCTTCGTCCGTGTGCAGCTGCAGCATCAGATACGGCCCTGAGCCTTTACGCGTCGCAGCCGTAACAGTGAGGTTATACGCTGTGTACGGAAGTAGGTTGGTGAGGGTGAACGAGGTGCTGGGGGTGTGTGTTGTGTTGGAGCCCCCGGGGCCAAACAGAGTGAGGGTGTACTCTGTTATCTCCCCGTTGGCCTCGAGAGGGCGCTGCCAGACCACTGCGATGGAGGACGACGACAGATTCCTGGTGGACACCAGCAACGGAGCAGAACTAGGAACTGAAGGGTAACACACCCACACGCGTCAGTATCGCAATGTATACACCCACCGTACTCTACCTGAGGGAACGTTTGTGTGGATAAACTCACTGTCATCATCCGTTCTCAGGTACATGGTGCTGGTATGGTTGTAGGCAGGTCCAGCACCAGTTGCCGGTGTAACAGTCAACACATAAGGGAAATACTTCTTGAGTCTGGTGAACAGGAAGACGTTGTCAGTTGTGGTATGCTTGATGGTCTTGTTGACAGCTGGAGGCCCTTGGTTGGATAGGTTAGCCGGGACGCCCGCCTCCTGTAAGGTGAGAATGTAGGAGGGACGGCCGTTGGGCTCCAGGGGAGGGTCCCAGCTGACGATGATGGCCGTGGAGCTGAAGATCTGCGCAGTCAGGTTTCGGACCGAGTCGCTTGGCACTGAGGAGGGAAACAAGTAGAATGTAGTTACTATCACATCTGCCAGTGAGAACAATGGGTGAAATCTGTGAGCCTTTTGATGCGAGTTTACTATACTACAGAATAAGGCGTTGAATTAGGGCATCAATCAACCACACACACTCCCGACGCTTGAGGGAAAAATGAACAGCGCACCAATCATCATCACCATTATCATCATCTGTCACAATCATGGGCAGCATTGACAACAACAGCACGTCAAGTAGAACAATATGGCAGGACATTAGGAGCACAGAAACTCAGCAAATTAAAACAGCACGGTAAACAGACACAGAAACAATACCCCGTAAAATTTAAAGCCCATTCAGAGACACACAGAGGCAATTAGGAGGGAAAATGGCACACTGAAAACATTGGGAAAGAAAGGGGTTGAGGAGGAAATACTTATCCTGTTCATCATCTCAGCCCAACCAAAAATAACACATGGTGCATAGAGTAGGAAAAAAAAGGGGGAGATGAAGGGAAGAGGGAGATAAAACTCGAGAGACCCATAAGATGAATGAGTGGATGTGAGGGGCCAGGTGTGTATGGGGGTCTGAGCCCAGAGGGAGTGAGCCCCTGCTGGGCGTGGAGGCGCCCTGGAGATCCGGTGCTTGTGCTGAGAGTGGAGCGGCTAGAGCACAGGCAGAGATACAGAGTCAGTGTGAGCAGTAACCATCAGCGGAGACAGAGAATACTTCACAAGAACAACGTTAACGAGAAAAAATACATCACAACATAGAAATATGTGCTGTTCTGTGGCGGATTGTCTGCACCATTTTTCACAAAATCACATAAAAACAAAGAGATCCAGCTTTGTGTGCACGTCACTTTTTGTAACTGAGGATATCGAAAAAAGTACGACTACTATATGCAAAAACTTCAGTATCCATGGAAACAATGCAATTGTGGCATGAGCACAGCGTGAACTTTCTCAAAGCACATCAGGCTTTGTTTTTTCTCTCCGTGTCATCATATCGTAAATGCTCCTGTGCCCTCTTTGTCTTTCTCTGTCTGTTTTTTTTTTTTTTTAATCCCTAACAACTTTCGTCGCGCCTAGTAAAAGGAAACACAAACTGGCTGTCTTCAAGAAACACAGTGTCACAGGCAGACGAAAATAGAGCCAGTTTGCCAGACCCACTGCTATCTCCTTATAATAGGCTGAACGTTTCGTCTTCAATCGCAGAGTTTTTATGCAATTTTATTTTGAAGTCGGAGAGTTTCGAAAAAAGTGCGCAGACTTACCGTCCAGTGAGACGCTGAATAGTTGTATGCAATAATTGCCCGGTGTCATGTGTAGCTTTTTATGTTTATGTCTATTCTTTTTTTTTTTTACTAGTTAATGTTGGTAAATGTGGGATTGTGTTAGTGTGTCTGACTGACCATCCTCCGGCATAAACACGGTTAGAGGCTCGCTCTGGACCCCTCCGTCCCCCTGCAATGTGCTGGAGGTCATCCACAGGGTGTAGTTTGTGCCCCCAATCAGAGTTAGAGTGTAGGAGTAGGCTGAGTCAGGAGAGGCGAGGGCAGGTAAGTCTGAAATAGGAACCCTCTATGGAGGAAAGGAAAAGAAGTGTTACTGCAGGGTTAGTTTACTGAAACAAGCATTTGAAGAAGAGCAACTTCATCTGTTTTCCATCTAACAAATTAAATGAAAACTCAACATTAAGTCTTGGTCAGTTGTTAGTGGGCCATGGGTCTCCACTCAAACATTCAGATTGTTTCTTTAGAGAAGTATTGACTTTTTGGCCAGCAGCATTTAAACACAACACGACTAATAGCACATTGTAAAATCGATATGGTAACACAGCTTGCAGACATGAATCAACATTAACATTCGTTAGGAGTCATGTTTGTGTCCACCTGACAATTAAGTCCAATATTCCCACTTCTGTTGTCTCCCGAGAGAATTATCTGACTCTTTAGCTGCTCCACTAGGTTTAGTAGCTTGTCACCAACTTTTTTTCTGATGGGCTGTGTAGGTAGCCTGCAGTGAGTTTCCTGAGCTGAAAACAGGTGCCTGCTGCTGTTATGGAGAGCAGTGAGAGTGAACCAAAAAGTGAGCCAAATTATGATAAAATGCTGTGTAGAGCTGCGAGAGACTGCAGAGTTGGGTGATAATTTTCTGTGTTCGTCACTATGAGTGTCACTTTTCACTTAACATGGGGTCATTTGACCCTTTTTTATATAAATATATTGATTAGTAAAGCTTTAATTTGTCTCATGTCTGTATATACTATATACAGTATGTCTCACCTGTTCAGTCACAGTCTTGTTATCAGAATAGTAAATACTGTAGTGTATAATGATTCCATTGGGTTCAGTAGGTCGGTGCCACAGCAAGGTGACAGAGGAGGTGGTCACGTTTGTAAAAGTCACATTCTGCGGGGGGTCAAATGGTTCTGAAAGCCAGCGAGCAAAAACACAAATATTCAGAAAGTTCAAAAAAATCATTCAAATGCATCAGGATGAAATATTTTGACAATGATAAGGTTATCTTTCAAAAATGATGAAGCAATTAACCAGCACCTGCATCAGTGGTGGTAAAGCTGATGTAGATCAGCAGTCCTCCATCTCCCAGCCTGGTCCAGCTGGACACCGAAGCGTTGTAGCGGCTCTCTGAGTCTACGTTTATAACCACTGACGTCCCCGTCACATTCTGCCACAGCTCAGTCGTTTCATTCCTGACAGACAGAGTAACCGTTTATGTTGCAGTGAGTTCTGTTTGAGAGTCAAACAGACAAAGAGAAGTGGATAAAGAAAACTCACCAAACTCTGACAATGTAGTAGAGTATGTCTGAATTGGCTTCCACTGGAGGTTGCCATGACAACTCTATCTCATAGTCTGACAGCTTCCTGGAGTGGAGGAACTGAGGAGGTGTGCTTGGAGCTGAGAGGCAGGGGAAAGACTTTCCAGTAACACAATAAAGACCGGTGTATCACGGCTTATCAATACAGGATCTTAACTGATGAGTGATATTTTTTTTTATATATTTGCACTGGCAATTAAGAACCTCAGACGGCCCCTCGGGAACGTGCCAGAGAGAAAGAGAGTATTGCCCTGAAATTAAAAACTGGTTAGCTGTAATGAAGTTGTTGTTGTTGTTGTTGGAGACTTGACTGTCACGCGGCGTCAAATACCTGTGATGTAACATCATTAGTAAGAGCTGAAACAGAGAGATGTAACTGAAGAGGAAAAGACGAGAGGAAAGTGGGATTTAATCAGATGCCCTTCGAACTCAGTCATGACGTAATCGCGCTGGAACTGAAAACAAACCCTCCCCCTCTCCTCCTCCTCCTCCCCGCCCGTCCCTCTCACCATCCTCCAGAGTGGTGATGTTGAGCGGCTCGCTGCTGTAGTTTCCGGGCCCGACGCGTGTGTGCGCTTGCACCATGACGCGGTAGTGTGCATACTTCCTCAGATGCGCGACGTGGATGTGGTTGGTCGGGGAGGTGAGGTTGAGGTAGTGACTGGAATTCCAAAGCTCCAGGCTGTAGTGGGTAATGACCCCATTAGGCAGCAGAGGGGGCTGCCAGGTCACGTTCACCTCGCTGGAACTGACCGACTCAAAAGCAACGTCATACGGAGGACTGCCTGGGACTGGAGACACAAAAAGTTATAGGTGTTATCACTTAAGGTTTCAATATGTGTGTATTCATGTGAGTGGGTGCATCCATTAACACACCATCCTCTCCAGACAGCAGGTATAAAGTGTCTGACGTCTGGTTGCCGTGGCCGAAACGCGTGTACGCCCTCACAGATACGTTGTAGTGGGAGAACGGCTTAAGGTTCATCAGGGTGACTCTGTTAGAGGAAGTGTTCATCATGGCAGAGTAGGATTCGTTCTCATACAAGACCTCGTAGTATTGGATCACCCCATTGGCTTTCTCTGGTGCAGACCAGGCCAACGTGGTGGTTGAGGGGCTGGTGTCATCCACAGTGAGGTTCTCAGGAGGGGAGTCAGGCTCTGAGGATGGGATGGACGAGAAACATCTCAGCGTGAATGGACACAGACTAAAGTTAATTAAACGTAATTTCACTGTTAACAAACAATGAAATGCTTTATTAACCATCGATTAGGCAATTGTAGAGGTTTATAAACATCAGTTACAATTTTAAATGATTAAAAAAGCATTTCATTGTTTACTAACAGTGATATTAGTATTAACCAAAGTATAATTACCTATACATTTGCCATTTCTTTTTTCTAACACTCAAAAGAAACATACTGGGAGTTTGGGAGTTAGTCCATTCATTCTCTCAGTTTCATCAACTCAATCAGTTTTTGGGGTTTTTGAATAATGTCAATTTCTCCCACTTTTATTCTCGCTGTGTTTCTTGTAATCTCAGATGTCGGCCAATCTTTCCATTATGTAGATTTCCTTTCACAATTTCTATCCATTGTCCACGGCTAGAAGGGTCCACTTTACCCCATTTCCTTGCGACTGTTTTCTCACTCGCTATCAACAGTATTTTGACCAAACACCTATATCTTATTTGTACTTTCTCTTTAGTAAAGTTAAAATTACAAAGATAAAGTACCATGTGGCTCATAGGGATATCATACCCTAGTACTGAGAGTAAATCTACCATTTCTCAATGATGGTCACTATAAAGTGTTTCCAGTGTTTCATATTGAATGTCAATTTGACTTACATTCGCTGACCTTGAAGGGCTGTGGGTGCCAAGTTTGAGGTGCATGCCGTACACTGACCACCCGCAATAATTTAACAAGGTGAAACAGACTAAACAGTTATGTAAGCAGTTTGTGTTCGGCACATACCGTCCTCTAAGGTGAAAACAAAGATGTCATCCTCCTCAGACAGAGAACTCTCCCCCACAGCTGTAGAAGCAGCGACACGCAGCTTATAGCCCGTGTACTTGTCCAGATCTGCACATTAGAGCGCAGATACTTAACGACGGAGCGGCAATATAATGATCATAATGACTGCGTGGAACTGTGCGGGAGAGGCGATCGCTCACCTCCTATCAGTATGCTGGTAGTGTTAGTAACCCACTTCAGGGCCTGATTACTGTGCAGTTTAAGACCGTAGACGGTGTAATGTGTGATGCGTCCATTAGGGTTGAGTGGTGGGACCCAGCTCACTAGTATGGAGGTGGAGCTGATGTTTTGATAGGACACTTCGAGCACGGAGCTGGGGACTGAACAACACAACAACATCATTAGGGAACAAGACATTTTTAAAGGCATTGCACACTTTAAAGGCTTTATTGTAAGTTTTTTTTATGGTTAATAGTTATTGTTACATGTGAACACTCACCCTGCTCCCTGGTCTTCTCAGTGATATCTCTTGAGGGACCCTCTCCCACAGTTGTGGAGGCAGTGACCCTGAACGTGTAATCGGTGAAGGGACTCAGATCTGACACCAGGTACGACAACTCCTCAGACAAAACGTCCATCACCTCCTCTTTCACCGTTACACCTGCAGCATTCATCCAGATGCAGATGGATACACAAGACAGCACACACACACAGGATTTAACAGCAGTGAAACAATAAAAATCATCAAAGCAGTGTTAATCCTCTCCCACCTGTGGTGCCAGAAGCTGTCGCAGTGCGTGTTGAAAAGTGTCCCGTAATTGATGCATCATGTGTGGACGAGCGAAGCTGGCCTGGGGTCAGGGCCAAGGGAGAGGAATCTGAGGTCGTATCCCCAGCTTGTGAATGCTTTGTTAGCCAGGGTGGAAGTGTGGCAGGTGGCACAGAGGTAGGAGAAAAGGAGTAGGTCCCAAAGACCACAGAGTCAGTGGGGAGAATATCTGTGCTGTTAGATTGTGAAGCAGAAGCGTAACTGGTGCTGGGCTTCTCGGTAACTGTGGAGTCAGTAGCTGCCGGAGCGTCGGTGTTAACGATTTGGTCAGGGGAGTGTGTGGAGCTGGACGCAGTCACAACAGTGGGCAGCGTGCGATCAGAAATAGTGGCCGTGAAAGATGGCGGTGACGTGACCAGACCGAGCTCAAGCTCAGCAGCTCTCTTACGTCGATTGTTATGGACTTCAGGGGGAGGTGTCTCATCGTCATTCAAACCAGTTGTATTCTAAGGGAAGAAAAAAAATGCATCTTATATTCCGACTGTAGTGTTCTAAACTCATTAGCTGTTAATCCAATCATTCTAAATATTCTATTTTAAATACTCTTTTCTTGTTCACTTTTTTCCCCTCTGCTTCTGACTCTTGAGCTGCTGCAACAAGTGAAATTTCCCCAGTGAGGGATCAATTCTTTAACTTGTCTCATCTTAGAAATGTCTACTTGACTCAGTAGACTTCAAAAGACAGCAGACATGGCTTACAAGCTGCATGAGAAGATGTACTGATAAAAGGCCCAATGATTACAAAGAACTTGTCAAATTACAGTGAAGCATGTAGATCAAGTGGACACAGGATTTGTACAGTACAGTCTAATGCAATCCATGAGTGCAGTAAGGGCAGAATATTACCCTTGTACTATTGATCAATACGTTGATTTATGATGCTGAAGTGGTGTTTTTGCTTTTGAATACATCACACTGTACAGCCTGATGACGTAGCCTTAAATTACTATGCCTTTATTGTCACTGATGCCAAGACTACATCAGAATAAATACATATAAAAATGATTTACGAGAAAACAAACAAAACTTTTCAGGACTTTTGGAGCATCAGCCAAACGGACCAAATAATTACTATAGGACCATTTTAATAAGGAAGGAATGTATGGTGGCAATGTACTGTAAACAAATGGATCAAGAGCTTTAATACAGAGCTGTAACACCTGGCTTACTTCTGCGGTGAGTGTGATGTCCTGCAGCAGAACGTCAGCGACCAGAACCTGGAGTCTGTACTGGGTGATCATGCCGTTGGGCTGAGCAGGGATCCTCCAACTCACACGGATTGAAACCGAATCCTCGGCTATCGCCTTCAAGTCCTGCACTGCACTGGGTGCTGCTCACACCAACAAACACATGGAGACACAGACATGTGGTGCAAATAAAGACGCAAACACACGCTCACAGGGGAACACATGCTCATATCCCTTGGTAGCTTAAATGTTAAACTGAAAGCATTACTCAATTAAACTGAATATCTATAGATTTCCTACTGTTGGTTGGACAAAATAAGATATCACACTTTCAAAATGTTCTCTTTAATCAACAAAGCAATTATTGGATTAACCTTCAGCAGGTGTGATGACGTCATCCTGTGCTTCTGGACCCACTTCTCCGGCGGCTTTGGCTCGCACCGCCACCGTGTACCTCGTGTACGGGGTCAGACCGGTAAAAGCAAACCGCGTGTCTCCTGTGCTGTTCTCATACAAATATCCTGGTAAAAGAGCAAAATGAAAATCAATTTGGAGTTCGAGTCTGTTTACGCACGCACGCCAGTGTGTTACATAGTTACTGTCCAATAACCTGTAGGTCCGTAAAGGTAGACCATGTAGGTGAATTTTCCTGTGATAATGTTGGGAGAGCTCCAGGACACGGAGATCGATCGAGACGTCATATTTGATATATAGAAGTTTTGTGGCGGGTCTTCTGGGGCTGAAAGACACACAAATAACATTTTTCATACATGCAGTAAATATTGTATATGCTGAGCACACTCTAATTCACAATTAACCATAAAATATCCACACCTGATTCTGGCATGCGGACCATAGTGGAGGCTATCTGTCCCTCTCCGTCAGAGGTGAAGGCAGACACTTCGAATAGATAGGCGGTGTAAGGTCGTAGCTGATCGACTCCCACTGATATGGGCACACTCCAGGAGGCTGCAGGGGGCACGGCGGAGAGGGTGATCGGTGGAGACGATGCTGTTATCTCCAAGGGACTGAGAGTCGCTCGGGACAGGATATCGGCTGCATCCTAGACGTACCGAATCATACAGGACATACACAGAGGGAAAAGCGTATGAGAAAACAGTCCTGGCCTTGAGCCCTGGTAGCATCTATAATCCTGACAGTAAAAGAACATTTCACAACAACAGTTCAGTTGAGAATACAAAAGGTGAAGGCATAATGCAGTACATTGCAGTGAGGCAGCGCTCCGGTCATGATGTCCTCTGCGTTGACCTCCAGCGTGCGGACCGTCTGCCCTGTGCGAGCGTGCTTCGCCTTCACAGCAAACTTCGTGATGAGGCCGTTGATGCGGTGAGGCAGGAACCAGGTAACCATGACGGAGGTGTGGTTCTGAGCGAACGCGGTCAAGTTGGTCACCAGACCAGGGGCTGCAGGGAATTCAAAATACTACTGTAAATAAAACTGACTGCTTTGGATTTTGAGATCATTGTGTTAGTGCACGAATACTCACGGGACTCAGCAGTCTTTATGTATACAGATTTGCTGAAGGCTCCTATTCCAGCTGAAGATATGGCTGCTACCTAAAGGGACAGAGAGAGTCGATAGGTATTACTTCATGAATAATCCGTGTTCCTGTCGATAGTCATCAGATACAGATGAGGAGCTAATCTCGAGCAATGATCCCAGCTGGGACAACACTCTGTTTGAGGTGACTCAGTGATCCCAGTGACACATAAACAACAAGGACAAGTCATCAGGTATGTTTCCAGTGTGTAAACAGACCACTTTGCTGCCTGCATCTTTGATTTGCTCAAAGATTTAAACAGTAAGCCTTGAAATTAAATGGCAATTTAAGTCTGATGATCAAGCTAGAGGGGAATTTATCTAAATGGACAAAAATGAATAATGACCCCTCCAAAACATCCATCTTCAGCTTTCATTTGCTTTATATTCAGAGCCGAGCAAAACACTGCATATTTAACAAAAATGTCAAGTTATCAATTAAGAGGAAAATAATCTGTGTTGATAGTTTGGCCCCAAAGCATTTGGTTTTAAAGATATTTCTAAATGCCAGTACTTATGTATGTTGCAAGCACAACACCAGCACAGTACAGTCTGATATTAAATAAAAACATCAGGAGATGACCACCGCGCTCTGAATTGGCCTTGCACTAAAGTACACATGGGTAATGGCCAAGATTTAGATTCAGACAACTCTATAAATCCCACCAGGGGCAATTTGTTTGAATAGCTTGCCTTGCACACATACTAAAACATACAGTAACATGCAGACACAAAAACAGATGAGGATATATTGGGATTATTACCTACAAATAACCAAAATTGTTCACTTAAGTTCTTTGCCTACTTTGGTGACACTGTAAAAACATGTTTTCACAGGTTATTGTGCCTCATATTCAGCTGTGCATCACCCATTGGGTGAAATGGGTGTATTATTTGTTGCAGCTTACAGTATGTATGATTGTTACTGCTCAAGTATTAATAACATGGATATATGGGCCGACGTAGGAGAGAGAAGTTGGCCAGCACACTCACAGGTGGGATGTAGTAATATGATACACATACACACACACACACACACACACACACACACACACACACACACACACACACACACACACACACACACACACACACAATGAATTATAGTATGTGCGGGTACAATCACAATGTGTGTTCCCACTTGTATGAAGGTCATTGTGGGTTAATGAATTCTGAAAACTAATAAGCACGATCACATTCAAGCTCGGTGACAACAGACAGTGGAAAGAGCCAAGGCTGATCCATAGATCTGTTTACCTGATTAATAATGCAATCGGGATCAATTACCAGTATTCAGCCAGATCAAGAGAATGGTCTGGAGCTGTGGGATCTGTTTTATCTATCCCCACCCACGTGAACATACATGTGTTATAAGATATTTAACTTAATATATTAACCCATATCCAACAGTTACATCCATAGAATTTGGTCTGATGTATCATCCTTTATTATTTAGCTAAAGTTGTTCCCAAAGCAAATTCCTGATCAGCGACACTGTAATGTTTTGACATTTAAATGTGTCTCCTACCTCAATGTGGTATGTAGAACCTGAGGTGAAGTCAGTGAGCAGGATCTCTGGTATGTCCAGGTACTTGGTCACCTGTGTGAAGGTGGGGTCGGGATAGGGACACACCTCCTTGTACCTGCAGGAGGAAACCATCATCACCATCATCTCCCAAATCACATAATACATTTAGGAACATAATGTGTTATTATTACTTGAGTACTATTTTGAGGCACAGTTCTCTACAGTTCTTGTACTTTTATTGGGTATTTACATTTGATGCTACCTCCACTACATGTTTGAGGGAAATTTTGCACCCCTTCTTTTTCATCAAAACTTAGGGTGAGCTTCACAAATCTGATCCATTGTCCACTGAAAGAAACATCTGTCTTATCAGGTCTGTTTATACTAGAATTGAGACTTTAAAAGATTATTTTATTATACATAATGATAAAAAATTCTCCTTTTTTACCATAAAAATACTTATTCTATTTTTATTTGAATGTCTGGATCAGCTGGTCATTGTCAGCTGTATTTTTCATGGAGAACATCTGTCAAATGTTTTCATTAATAAAGGGTGATTTAAATTAAAAACAGGTTGACATATTTTTACTGATTTGTACAAAATTAGGTTTTTAGGACTCTGTAATATCTGTGTCATAGGAATGTTTGCAGATAACTGTTGAACACTTCATAAAGTAGTTAAAACCTCCACCAAGACGGTACACTTCATTGATTTCTGCAGCTTTACTTAAACAAGATTCCAGATGCGAGACTCGAACCTGCGGTGTAGTCTTTCTACTTTTACTCAAGTAAATGATTTGAATATTTCCTCAGCCGCTGAAAATTGTACATCAGTGGAATCATCCCCAGGCATGGAGAAATGCAAGTCAAGGCCATAATGAACACAAGATTACAGTGTACAAAAAAACAATTGTACTCAACTCCACTGACCTTCTTTCCTTTATTTGATGGCATTCCCCTTTTCTTAAATTTGACAGTTGCATATTTGGTAATTCTACATCTGACATTTTCATGATCTCAGCATGACTCAGCACATGACTGGCATTTGCTATTCTGTCATCACAGACACACACGATAAATCTCTCCTGAACTGAGAATCTGAGACTCACAAACCTCTGTGGACTCACAGTAACAGGACCAAAATAACAAAGAATTACCTGATGACATATTCGTCAATATTTTTGGCATCTGGTGTCATCGTCCAGGAGAGTAGAATACCATTAGAGCCCACGGCCTCTCCTTCTAGGCTCAAAGGTGCATCTGGAACTGGAGTAGAACAAGGGAAGTGTGTGTGAGGGAGAGAAGAGGAAAAAAAAGTCTTTCCCTAATTCTACAAATATTGTGATAAATAACAGAACACAGTATCACAGTCTTTTGGAGAATAGTGTTGCTGTCTGTCGGGGACTGATCTTCCAAGTGTGTGTGTGTGTGTGTGTGTGTGACTGTGTGTATGAGTAGGCCTGCGTGAGTGTTTTAGGCTGAACACTGATGAATAAGGCCTCACACAGCAGTGGCATTTCACTGACATTCACTGCAGACCCATTCATCCTGCGGTTCAAAAGCCCGGGCTTAAGTTACCTAAGAGGAATTAAACAGGGAAGGGAGAATACACACACGCACACACACACACACACACACCTACTGTACTAATTCCTTTCCTTGGTGTGTGTGTGTGCGCACGTGTGTGTGTGTGTGTGTGTGTGTATACAGGGATTGAATTAAACAGCAGAGGGCAGACGAGAACATGATGGCACTTGAACCTCAAGACAAAAAACCATCCAAACAACAACAAACAGTGTGTGTGTGTGTGTGTGTGTGTGTGTGTGTGTGCGTGCGTGCGTGTGTGTGTGCGTGCGCACGTCTCACCACTCTCGTTAGTATTGATCATGCGGCTGACTCCTGGGCTGATGTTGGAGGAAGAGGAAGCTGTGACCATCGCAGTGTATTGTGTCCCCGGACTGACATTCTCCACATCGACCTGTGAAAACAGGTCAGCACAAACACCCGGTCACAACAGCATACACACATTAAAGCATCAGTAGATCAGAGGTTGCACACAGACAGCCATCAGCACCACCTGTCAGTTGTCAGTGTCAAGGCTTGGTCTACTTCTGTTTTCACACTGTAAGTGTGAAAACAAGTGAGTGGCAGAAGCTGCATGCTTTAAACTTTTAGCTGACTATTTCAACGCCTCTGCTCTCTTGCCATAACTTAGTTGGTGGGTGTGTCATGTTAATTCCGCTCTTTTTATTCTATTATTATTATATCTATTCTTTCTATTTTTGGTTACTGTTACAATAAACATATGAAAGTGAAGCCTCACACTAAATCCTGTAAAAATGTACTGTAGATCAACCCAATGATTTGATTTTTAACATAACATACGGCATGGAAAAGCAGCATATTTTCATAATTGTAAAGGTGGAATTTGATCATTTCAGTTGGATAACTTGTGTGAAAGGAGTTGCAGTATTTGTTTTCCTCCTAACAGTTTGCAAATATAGTTTTATTATTAACCTATTTGTCTATTTTGTTCTTTACTTAGCTGGGCTTCCCCATCCATCCATCTTATGTATCTAAGGAAAATCTAATATTCACCTAAGCTATCGCTTCAAATAGAAGCAATAATTAATCTAAAGCCTTCTGTTTTATCACCACAACTCCATTTGAAGATTAACAGAATTAATCCCCAGCCATCTGTATCAATATGAAGGTGGGCGGATGTGAAAGGATGACAGCTTGTTTCTGCTTGCGGTTGCACTTGTTTGTATCTTGATATAGTTTACGTCTGTTTGACAGAAGATCAGTGTTGCCTGTGTTGTGTCTTTTTGCTTCAGTGCGTGTTGCAGACAACATTTGCACCTGTGACATGAGCACGCTGGATGGCAATGTGTTGCACCAATACCTTCTGGTGCCTCCCAGAAATATGACCAAGCATTTTATCTCCAACTGTGCGTGTAAGTGTTTTATTGATGTTTTGTGTATCTGTCTTTGTATATCTATGTGTGAGCATTTATGTGCACGGCAATGACACACATGGTGTTGAGTGTTGAATTCTTACCTGGGAGTGTACCGAGCAGAGTGTGAGCAGCAGGAGGAGTGAGAGGAAGGCCATGCTGGGTAGCAGAGTTAGCTTTAGTTTAGACATTGCAGGTTAGAGGCCTCTCCAGCTGAGCCGCATCCAGTGTTAGTGCACAATCGTTAGCAGTGGTCTACAGGTAATCCACTGAGCTGATCAGGAATAACTCCAGCGCTAGCAGTTAGTTAGTGGCATGAGCAAAGGTCATAGTGTTAGTCGTCCAGGTGTTGGATATTAACGGCTCTTGGTCCTGAGGTATTCCAAAATTTTTAGTGGCTAGCCAGGGAGGGCAGTTGGTCCTTTCATTAGCAGGAGGCTAGCGTTCTCCCTCCGGTCTCCCTCTCTCTCTCTCTCTCTCTCTCTCTCTCTCTCTGGGGAGAGCTGCTTAAGCAAATGAATGATTCAGGGTTGAGCTCATGAGGCCAACTTAATAAATAATGAGATCTATTACTCAACTCTGTGCTCTGTGCGCTCTGTGTGTGTGCTGTGTAAGGTTACATTTTGGGGGGTATCTGACACCTGGCAGTTGGGAAGAGCCGGTATGGGGTGGGACTTGGTTGAATGGGAGGGGAGCTAATGCAATCCACGTTTGTGTGTGTGTGCGAGTAATTTGTACCTTTATTATCATAACTCATCATAGCTGAGAGTCTGGAGCGCTACAAAGCAAGGGCCTCCCACGTTTCCGCTGCTCTTAACAACACTGCACTCTTGCCGCTGCATCTTAGCAGCGTGTGTTTCATTGAGCGTGCGTGTGTACCTGAATGTATCCGTCACGTGCAGGCTGCACTGTGACTTTTCCCTGGTTTGGTTGCAGGGTCACCTGGTAATGATCCACGCACCCCGGCGGCTGCTCCCAACGCAGCGAGAATGCACGTGCAGACACATTCACCGCACGCACTCCTCGCACACGGGCTGGCACTCATGAAGGACAACCGAGGGAGAAACAGAGTCAGAGAGGTGGAGAAAGTAATTAAATGAGGAAGCGACCGGGGCGGGTTGATAATAATGGGATGTTGACCGGCGCAGGCCTTATCTACCTGTGGTTACAGTCAGGGAGGCAGCGGTCCCCGCCGTCACTCCTCTCACTCTCGCTGCGCTCACGTTGTAGGTGCAGCCGTCCACCAGCCCCGTAACCACGGCAACCCGCTCCTCCTTGGGTACGGTGAGTGTGTTTGTGACCGAGGCGTTGGCCACAGTGACTCTGTGGAAGTCGAACTCTCCAGATGCGCCGTCCCAGCTCAGAGAGACAGAGGAAGAGTTCACGTTGGCTAAATGAAGCGCACATAATCCTGCTGGGCCTGGAAAACAAGTTTTTTTTGTAATTTTACACTTGGAGTCTTCAGCATTTAGGCCAGAATTTAATTATTTCTTTAAGTGTCATAGTGCTCTAACTGAGGAATCACCAACAGCTTTTTTTTATCTTGATATACAGTCCAGAATTTAGGCCTTTGTGTTTCTGTATTATGGCTGAACAATTACTTGAAATCGTAATCACAATGTGACAGATGATAAATGTAAAATGTGCCATAACATACATACATGACAAATCAAGCACTGTGGTGCTTCAGACAAATGATTTTCTCCAGATGTAAGGGAACATGCTTGACTGGTACATACCCGAGCAAAACACAAATTAGGTGTCTCTTACGTGTGCTGAACTCTCTGTGGACTGCCTGACTGGTGTCTGATCCGAGCACACTCTGAATGCTGATGCCGTAGTCTGACCCGGGGATCAAATCCCTGATCTCATAACTTGCGCCCTGGACAAGCCTCTTAATCCATGATTTCCTATCCACTGACAGCAGGCCAAACATAATCTGAGAAAAACAAACAAACAAACAAACAAAAATCTTCCAAGTTCCTTCTTACATCAACACATCTTAAGATTCAGTTATTAAACATTACAAAACCGTGACACTTTTTTGCTTCAGCAGTCCCGTGTATCTACCAATGTCTCTCTTTTTTTTGTTAATGTGAGTTTGTACTGTGCGTGCGTGTAATGTGCTTGGTCATTCTTTTTGGCCATGGCTCTATCGAGGTCATACATCTTTAAAGAGTTGGTAACCAAATCTGTGGTGTGCCGACAACAGTTGCTAAGTTACCGACAGGTAAGTGCGGAAACTGACGTAAGTGGCCTCATTTGTCCTTGAACAAAAAAAATAATTTTGAGTAATATGTATCTGAGATGAATGGTCGAGGACACACATCATTAAGCACATCTGTCTGGAAGTTACTGTGGTGTAACAACCTATAATACCTCTCCCTCCTCCTGTGATTGTTACTTGGAGCTGGACAGGTGCAGCAGTGAACTTACCTTGTAGCCCTCAACCTGTCCCGGTGGTGGTCTCCAGGTCACAAAGACAGACGTCACTACCTGCTCTGAAAGAGCCACTTCCTGCGGCACCTCTGGGACTGGAGACAAGATTATAATTAGCATGTGACACCATGTGCCGACACTTAATCATCTGTCACACTGGCTAATAGGCGTGTGAACAGAGGTGTGAAGTGAACTTTATAATGACTTTTTTCGGTAGAGACTGTGTTCTGAGAGTCGAACAGAATTTTGCTCGTTCACCTGAATGTGAAAAATGTCTAAAACATTATAGATTTAATCAAGTATAATCAGTATCATCATTGTAAAAGCACCGTTCACCAGCATTACAAGCAAATACCGAAGACAAAGACATACATGCATAATTTCCTTTAAAGCTGGTCGCTCTACGGTTCAGGCGTTTTACTCCGATTTCTATTGTGACAATGATTTATTTCAAACCACCATCCCACGCTGGCACACTATTGTAATAAAATGTTATCAGTGAAGTGAACTAAGACTGAAACAAAATGCAGACAAAATCATTTCCTTTCTGTCTCTCGTGGTTTACCTGGGAACCTGCACTCCTTGAAGAAATCTCAAAATTCCTTCTTTCTAATACTGTATGTGATTTTTTTTTCATTTGGCATATTTCCTGCAACATTAATTTTGTGATCCAAATCCTTTGATTCCTTCTCTCTCACACACACATAACATATGACTCAAACAGGCTTTATAAATAGTACAAGTATTCCTGCAGTTGCAGTGTCTTTCAACATTTCATTTTTAATTAGCCTTTTTTTTAGTGTTGAACACAAATAGTTAACTGTTAATAGGTATAAAATAAAGAACTTATTGCCTTTGATAACCAATTTTTCTTACTTTTGACCTGACAGCTGCCAAATGCATAGTTAACTGTAAACATGTCCATAGCTTACTGCTAATAAATGAATAATAAAGCATCTATTAATCTAAATACAGTATCATAAAACCTTAGTAAAGGTTTATCAATTAAATAATAGGTAACGTAGTCAAACTCACTAAATGTGTTTGTATTGCTTTTAAACAATTGTAAGAAACTCACAGGGCTTTTATATAAACTGCTAACAAGCGCTTATAATCGTCTCAAACTTACTGGTGTGGAGGATCATAGTTGCAGGCTTACTCCTTTTTTCCCTGCTGGTGCTAAACACTTCGACTGTATATTGGCTGCCCGGATCAAGGCCTTCAAAGCTGTAAGATCTGTGAACACACGCAGCTCGAGCAGTCAGACTTTTCAAGTACAAAGCGTGATGTAATCCATTTCCTCAAAGGAAGTTTGATCTGGTGATTGTAATTCCAGTCTCATAAAACTGTCATTATGTTTGCGACCTGGCTGACAAGAGCGAGGCTGACCTGGGCTCCTGATGAGAAATGTTCAGCTCTTGATTGAACGCTCTGTTTTTGATTGACAGGATGAGCCCGCTCACCACTCCCCTGGCCGCACTCCAACGGATGCATATGGATGAAGTGGTTTTATTGACAAGAGACACTTCCACTGGGCTGGGAGCTGGCACATAAGAAAAAGCATTACACGTAGTCGTTAGAACAGAGAGATTGGGCGGTGTGTGTGTGCCTGTGTGCGTGTGTGTGTTTACCTGCAGTGATGTTGACAGTGACGGGGGAACTGTCTATGAACGACTCCTTCTCTGTTCGTACTGCAAAGAGGTAGAGTCTGCCTGGAGTCAGACTGGAAAACACTGCGCTCTGACTGTAAACCTTTTGCACCTGGAGCACATGAATGATATAACTTAATATGTTGACACAGAGCCTTATTATAAGTCTTACAGTAAGAGATACATAAAATATGATATGATACTGATATGATGAATATGAAACTTAAAACACAGAAACATAGACATACTCTGGGAAATCAAATCTCAAACCTAAAGTGAGTACAGGTAAAAAGGTTCACTGTGTTTTTTTTGCTTACCATGTGTGAATGGTCACAGTTGAGGCAGATGACCTCGTAGCTGTGAGCCTGTCCTTGCGCCGGATCCCAAAGCAGCTCAATGGATGAAACCGTCACCACACCCTCCCTCAGTCTGTCAGGAGGAGCCAGACCTAAAAATCACAAACCATATCCCACAACACACACTGTAATTACTCACTAACATACTGAAACATAATTACCTTTGGTTGGGGACATTTTTTAAAACGAACCTAGGGGTCACGCGATAAATTATGCTGAAGAAAAAGCTGAATCATCAACAGTTCTGATGAATTTTAATAAAGAAGCTGGACAGAAGACATCACATAAAAGTCGACAGAAAAGGTCTAAAGACGATATTACTTCTTTGAATCTAAGCTCTTCAGGACGTCTGTCTCATTTTCATTTTGTAACACAGACAGAAAAAAGCTCAACTGCATCAATGTTACACCTTGATTTTGGGAGATTCATCCACCTTTAGAAGCACACTGGCTGATTATTGGATATCCAAGACTTTATATTAAGTTTGATAATATGTGTATAACAAATTGCATATGGATACAAAATGTAAGCAGTGAAGAACATATAACAAACACTTTTAAGAAACTCTTAAGGCTTCAATTTACTGTAAATAAGTTTCTTATAAGTGCTTAAACGTACTAGTTTGACTCCCTTTTCACCCAGCAGTACTTCCAAAATGGTGTTGACTGTTGTTATCACCAAATGTTGAGTTATCAACATTCATTTTAAATGAATACAAAACAGGATCCAACTCAAGGGATGCAAACATTAGGTTGGGTTCACTAAGTCAGCTGCAATCTGCACGAGATGAAGATATGAAAAAATACTTTTATTTGTCAAACAAAGAGAGCTGAAAAAATTATTAGTGACCATCTTCAAATGATAAACAGCAACAGCAGTTCGGGTTGTATCTCAGTTGTTTTGTCTGCAGTACAAAACAATTTGCTATTAAAACATTAATTGGTCACCAAAGCACTCAAAGAGAGCAGCTTAATGGCAGGGTGACTGGGTTTAAGCTCAAATGTGTATGTGTTGTTAGTAATGCCACAGAGAAAGAAAGCTGAATTGATGAATTAAATGACCAGGAGGAAAGTGGTTAATGGACCCTCTCTGTTGTGTAATCATGTGCCCTAATATTCATTATATGAAATCATTCCTCACCTGTTCTAAAGGGGCGGGTGTCGTAAGGCGGTCCCACCTTCTCTCGGCTGGTGCTGTACACCTTGAGCCGGTACTCTGATCCTGGACCGAGGTTGTCCAGGGTTATGACGTGAACGCCAGCAGGGAGGGAGTACCAGTCACATGTGTACCCACACGGACCCTCGCACACTACGTCACAAACTCCTGGACATACGCACACTTTGACCCCATCGATCAGACCCAGCTGTGGACGCTGGATGTACAGCTGTGCAGAGTTTGTGCCCACTGAAAGAGGGACTGCTGCTTGAACTGGCAATGGATCTACGAGACAAAGATAGTTTACACAGTCAGTTGTAAAGAATAACATGTAAATTCTAAAAGTTCACAATTCAGTTTTGTCATGATAGTCAGTTTGAACATTGAAACAGGTTTTTCATGCTGTGATCATTTCTCTTATTCATATTGGCCATGAGAGACAAAAATCCACAGTCCTCCTGTCAAATATATTCAAAACTTTATCTGAAGCTAATATGAGGCTTCTGCTTCCCAAATCAGTGAATTAAATTGAATGTCCTCCAGAGTTACAGCCTTTCTAGTTCATCATTGTTGTTACCATCCTTCCAGTGCCTCTCAACAGTGAAACGCTGTCTGGGGACACACAAAGAGGGAATTTTAGACTTAAAATGCTGTTACCTCGGAGGATACTCACAGACAACTTCAGACCGGCACAGTCTGCTGAAGCCTCATACTGCATTAGCTTCAGACAAACCTTTGAAAACATTGGTGCACAAAACAAGGACCGTGGATTTGTCCTCCAGCGCTGGCAATCTTTCAAAAACAAAACGCTCACACTTTCATTGTTCACTTGGTCACCTTACTGTCGTCACTTATCCTTCAGAGGGTTAGTATCCTTGTCTCTCTAACCTGTGGTGTGTATGATGTCCGTCCTCTTGCTCCTGTCCTCTCCCCTCAGTGAGACCACTCCAACCTCATAAGTCTGACCTGGAGTAAATGTGCCCAGATTAACACACACAGACGCATTTACCCAGCGTACACCAGGGCTGGACTGATTCATCCACAGTGGAGTCGGAGTGGGGTAAATGAGGGGGTGGGATGTGATATAATAACCATCTGGTGGGTCGTCAGGTGGGCCAGTCCAGCAGACTGTCAGATTTTCTGTCGTGCTCAACACTGCCAGGTCACCAGGGGCTCTCACCGCTGAGAGACACAAAGTGGGAATTTTATTTAGTTTACAGCTAAACGCTGATGTCAGTCAGAGCAGAAGCAGCTGATGAATTCATCTTGTAAAAGTTAAAAAGAAGGGAAAAGTTATCTTCATAATACAAACATCACACAAACATACTTGGTAAACCAAATTATTTGATCACAGTGTAATACGTTACAGACATGTCTATTTGACTTGAGGTTTAAGAGATGTAACTCTGCTTATCTGAACTACGTCTTCATGAAGGAAATCCTCAGCATTTACATTCAGAAGATGCCGCATCCTTGTAGCACCTTTTGTTGAAGTGGTGCTGATTTCCAGAAATGCAGAAATGTTGTCCGGTCAAATCTCCCATATTATTGTACTATAAAATGTAATGTAAATAAGATCTATGGTGGCAATAGTTGAGAATTATTGTACCCTGACTGTGATGTTTTTTAATTTGTGTATTTTGCTATTTTTTAACATCATGTCTTGTAGATTTCCCAGAACTGGAAGTTAATCATATAAATTCTTAAAACTGCTACTGGGCACTGGTGGTAAGAGAACATAGTCACATAAAAAATAGATGTCACATTTAAGAGCTGCCAGTGAAGCTCAATGGTATAAATTCTTAACTTTACCCCAAATGTGCTGAGTTTAAGTGAAGTGAATAAACTGATTTTGGTGACTCACTGAAGTGATTGAAACAGTCCATTTCCGACAGCTTGCACCGGAATAAAAGCAATGTTGAGTAGCGTAACCTGTCAGTTCACCAGCTGGTAGTGAGCCATCCATAAAATAAAACTTGTTTTTCAAGTAAGTGCGATATACAGCTCATCGACAAGTACGGCTTGATGATTTTTAGACTGTGACTGTGATGCTCACAAAATTTAGGCCCGGATATTTTTTATGCACATTAAAGCTAGGGTCTACAATCCTGGAGAGCTAGCAAGAGAGCTAGCAAGATTTCAAAGTGGCATCTCCTCTAAGTTCCATCCCGTCAGTGCTCCGTCCAAAGCCACGCCCCCACAACTCGCTCAAACGCAGCACCGATGTTGACTCGGGTCCGACTTCTTACTTTATCCAGAGCCTTTTTCGTTGCACCCTTTTCTGCCTCAGGCTTTCTTTTCCTTGCCTTTTTAGCGGGGTGAGTTGGTAGAAGTAACGGTGGCTGCATTTTCTCTGCCATTGTAACCAAATGAACTCCGTATTCCTGCAGAGGAGTGTGCTGAATATTTCCGGCATCTGTGAAACCGGACGTGTGCACGCGCGGAGGAGGGCGGGACATGAAGGCATCTGACCAATGAAGGCACTGAGAAAAAGCTGACCAATCCGTGCCATTCGGGCCGGATAGCACGGATTGGTCAGCTTTTTCTCAGTCAAGCAGCTGCCACAGAGGTCTGATTATTTTCGCTCCTTTTTCTCAAAATGTGTTTCTGAACAACATCGTAGACCCGAGCTTTAAGTCCCGAACCTCCTTCAGATGTTCCTTCAAAATGGGAAGCAAAGTTATATTTGTTTCCTTTGTTTATTGTTTTTTTTTGCTAATCTGAAAATGACTCTATCCGAACTGAGAGTTTTACTGTGTGACTCGATGCACATATAAGCTTAGGGCACATTTTAATAACTTCAGCACATTTAATAGCAACTTTATGAGTCAAAACAGCATGCCTTTTTCAAGAAAGCAGGTGTAAATAATACAGGTAATGATGGCTAGAATTCCAATCAGCTGTTATAAGTAACACCTGTGCTTTTTCTACCATGACAAGTCAAAAATGCCTGCCATGCAGCAGGCTGGCTTCAAGCTTACCAGTCTGTGCAGTCACAGGCGTCTGGCCAGAGCTCTCTATCCCTCTCTGGGTGACTGTGTAGACTTCAACTGTGTATTTCCTGTAGGACTCCAGCCCTCCAATCACAGCAGTGTATGACTGCAGCCCATTAGTTTCAGATAACCTGGAGATGTTGGTCATTCCAATTATCCTCTCATCTCTTGTAGACATGTCCACGTAGCGTACAGAAAATGCCCATCCAACCTTCGACTCTGAAGCCGTCAGCATCCAGTGGACATTTATCTGACTGACGGTAATGAGGCCAACAGTGATATTTAGAGGAGGAGGAGGTCCTGTAAGACAGAGAACATTAACAGCTGTTAGCATCAGGTGTTCCTTTGTAACTTATGTGTGTGACAGCAGACTCACTAGTGTACGCAGTCCGTGTTTGTCCCAAGCTCCAGGTGGCGCCTGCAGGGTGAACGGCTCGAAGGGTGAAGGAGTAGACGCTCCCTGGAGACAAACCTGCCACAGTTACCCTTCGGGAGGAGAGGGAAATGGGCACCCTGACAATTTTTCCAGCACTGCTCCGGCTCTGTGCGCCGTTTTTGTCCGCTGACGTCCTGTGTCTTTCTTCTTCACCTTGACCCAACTCTCCATTTGCCTCCTCTTGGTACTGGAGGAATAGCTCAAAGGATGGAAGATTAAGTGAGTTCAAAGGGGAGAGGTCACTCCAGTGAAGCTCCACCTGTCGCTCTGTCACCTGAAGCAGGTCGAAGGAGAACGAGGCAGGTACTGGAGGGGCTGTCAGAGAAGGAAAAGAGCAGCATCATAGTAACATAAGGGGGGGGGGTCGCTGGAAAATGATATGGTGTTGCTTAAGTAGTCACTGTGTTGCATCGGTTATTTATTTACACAGACATTGTGCAAAATAGTTGGTAAATGGGTTGTTACAGTTCAAAATTAGGGAATAGATTTATTTCAAAAAAGTTAATTGATTATTTAACAAGTGATATTTTAAGGATAACAACCCAGAATTGTCAGACTCTGCATGTTCAGTAAACATTCTAGTTAGTAAAGGTATATTACACAAGTTATTTACTCTGGTACTGGCAGATGAAGGGTAAAGGGATGTTACAGAAGAAGGGAGTGAGAAAGTATCCCGGGCCTGTCGCATTCCTCTGAAGGGCAAAACAGTCCGTCTGATTGGCTGGCAGTGATGACCTCACAGCGTCCGTCAGGTTGTGGGCTGAGCCGTCAGACCAGAGAGGTTGTCCCTCCTCCTGTGGAGTGACAGAAGAGCTGCATGAAGCACTGTACTGTTTACACACGGCAGATATCGACAGCTTACTGTTATTAAAGTGAAAGTATGAAAAACAAAACTCCTCTTTAAGGAGTAACCGCTGCCACGGGGAATTTCATGTTTACAAAGTAAATCCATCACTGAAGTTCTGACGTTCTTGCTGCTCTGTGATGTCGTTGCAGAGGATAAACCACAACACACGAGGACCACACTGCAGGCCGAAGCAGTCAAAGAGAAAACTGTCATGGTGGCTTGACAGACTGGTTTTGATGTTAATAGCTCATATCCATAACATCTGTAATCCTACTAAGACCTTTAACATTGCATACCGCAGTCATTATCGTCACTATAAATACAAAACTATTTGGGCAATTTTCTCAAAACATACAATCATCATACTCTATACTGCATTGTCCTTTGTATAAGTTCCTTTACATCAGGGTGGCTGAAACTTTTTCCCTCTGAGGGGCCAAAACCTAAACTTAACAGGAGGCCACAAGCAAAAACCTATTGTAACAAGTTAAATGTGTATGAGTATAAAATGTCAGTGCTGCACCTTCATATTCTTTTGAATTAAATCATTGCTAAAATCAACCCAATCATGTACTTGTCGCGCATAAAGGCACATAAATGCAGATACAAGTCTAAGCTGAAGTTCTGGAGCAGGACGACACCTCAATCACTCCCCTTCCTGTCATGTGCCCTAAGAAACCTCAACGCCTTTCATGCCCACCTTCCTTGTTTTGCCCCACCCTCCCTCCTCTTCCTCTCTCTTCCTCTCTCTATCTCTCTCTTTCTTATAGGGGGTCTGCCAGCCCGGGAGCGATCGTTGATCCCTAAAGAAAGCCCTCCCCACACCACAGCCACTCAGCAATTCATTAACATCGCACTAATACTCATTTGCCTTCTTTAACGTCTTACTCATGTTCCACCTCAATAAAATTGCTTGTGAAACACTTCTTCTCGTGAAATCTGGTTGTTATTGTTGTGTGTGCTAATGCCAAGGTAGTGCAAATTCTCTTATAGTTAACTCTGGTACTACTAAGAAGCTGTGAACTGTCCCGATCAAATAAGCAAATACAAATAAATAAATATTGTATTGTATTGTTGAGATGCTAAACATTACTAGGATCCTAAGATCGATTAATTGATTGACTTCACACCACCGCCAACTGCGCACAGATTATGAATAATAATTCATATTTAGGGATCCTGCATCCAACATCTGTTGGGCCAAATCATTCCTATTGGACCACCTTTATGTGCTCCATTTTGGACAGTATGTAAACAGTATATACTTTTGTTTTATCAGTATGAATGATTATTCTTCAGTGTTGAAAGGCTCCTACTCGGATGGAAATAAAAAACTTGTGCAGGCAGGTTCAATTATCCTGCAGAATATTTTTTTAATCCACTCTTCGCGTGTTTATTTGTTCACAGACTAACTAATCAACTCCTACTGGGTATTGAAATGCACTGTTTTTTTTAAATATTTAATCAAAAGGTTTCCTTGAAAAATCCAGTTTTAAATTAGTAAAAGATAAGTTATTCATAGGAATCCTGTGATCCCCTGTGATGAAAGGTGGTTAAATGATTTATACAGAGGCACGCTCGCAAAGAACCATTTGCTATTCTGACTAAGTAAATGGGAAAAACAAAGTGATATTACAAAGTTATAATTTATTATAGCTCTTAATACTGAAAAAGAAAAAAAGTCTTTTTTTCACCTGTTCATCTCATTAAAGTGTATGTTTCTGTAATGAAGCTACCTGCTGGTCATTGAGTCCAGTCCACAGCAGCAGCAGGTTGTTGTGGCTCAGCAGGTGAGAAGAAATGAAGAGCAGATCTTCCAGCGTCTTCAGATCGGCCAGGTGACTTCCGGCTACCAGGTGTCTGCATCTGTGCTGGGCGTCGCTCCAGGTCAGACCTGTCCTTCTCACAGCGTAGCAGCTTCTCCCACTGGCCAACCAGTCAGGGGGGCACTGAGCTGGAGACAGCAATCATCATAATATGAACTAATACTGGCAGATTCCACCTTGCCTGCAGTCAGGTAAATGCAAATGTGCACACTACCTGTTTCCGAGCCAATGCTGAGTGTCTGCTTCACGGTCAAATCGAGGTGTTCGAGGAACGTCGTCACAACAACTCTTGCCTTGAAGCGTGTGCCGGGCTGGAGACCTTTCACCGCGTACTGAGACTTTGCCTCTGATGAGTTGATGTCGAAGATGTGTGTGGCATGTGTGTGAGTGTTGTGTAGATTCAAGGTGGACAGGCTCTGTTGTCTGTGAATTTTCCACGTGAGGCTAACGGTGGTCGTCGTGCTGTGTACATGAAGGGAGGACAGGGAGACTGGAACTGGACACAAATAGAGGAGGGAAGAGTAGCAGAGACGAGATGAAAGATGGTGACATCAATTAGCTTTAATTAATTAGCAAGTGTGTCATTTATCTCCATCAGGGCTTCGGTATTTAGGTTCACAGACACTCACTGAAGTGAAAAGTCTTTGCCTCAAGAGTGGCATCATCTCTGCTGGCTCTCAATGTGATGTTATAGCCTCGAGGGTCCTCAACTAATTGCAGTGACATTTTGCAGTGAGGGGAGCATGCCGAATGATCAACAGGCTCCACGTATACCTGCACAGACATTGTGACAAAATGTTTACTTCTCAAACTAATGAAACTTGACCAGAGTATACCTGTACAGGTGTTCTTACCAGGCGGTTACTCGCAGTCCTGCAGGTGACTGTGTAGGTGTCTGGATCTTTAGTGGAAGGAAAGGAGGGAAATACAAGTTCAACCGCGACAGGGTTTAAATGCTGCTCACAGGTCAGCAAGATCACCTGAGGGAGGAGGAAAATAACGTCCCGTCACAGAAGCCAAAGATGCAATGTACCTGACACACACTGACAACAGACCTATTAAGCATAATAGATATAGAACATGAACATCTTCGCAGAGAAATTGAAGTTTTGCATGCCTTTCTTACCTGACAGAAATTAGCAAGTAACCACAGATGCTCTGCTCCACCCATTGGAAATGTCACTCCATCTCATCAAGCACACCTTCCAGCAGTCACTGAGCAACCCGCACGCACACAGTCACTTCCACGGCAAGAAACAACGGATCCTGACTGGGCTTTCGGCCATTTGTAGGCTCATGAGTAAATCCAAGACAGCTGTGCGTAAACATCGGTTGTGGAAAGTCCCAAACTATTTGTGTCACTGACGCACAGCTGAGCTTCAAAAAGCACTTTCAAACTGTCTTTTTCTGACTTTAAGTAACTTAGAAGTACATCTCTATCTTCTTCCTATCTAGCAAAGTTATAACTATTTGCGCTTTGGTTTTACGCAAAGCCTGGACTTTGAATTTAGCGCGCACTCAAAGTCAGCATCAAAGTTCAATGGCCGGTTCCTCTGAAGCAAAGCCTTATGTGAGGGAGGAGAGTCCTAAGAGAGAGAGAGGGAGGGGAGAGAGGGAGAGAGAGATTGAACAAGTATGAGTTCAACCCATTTGTTCTGGGTCTTTGTTGGGATAAGAGCAGCTCACCATGGCAACCACGGGCACATGGCCACTCCAGAGCTTGTCTCCTGAGGAGAAGAGAGGTGGGGAGGCTGGGGATGTGGGGCATTCTGAGGGGGGAGAGGAGAGGGATCAGAAGATGCGGTGGCGCTTTGAGGGAAATTGAGATGTGCTCAGTTGGCAAGGCCACCAGCTTCACACCTCTGGATGACCGACGGTCAGTCACAGCAGACAGGCCCAAGAATGTGTTCTAAAATAGGCATGTGCTGTAAAATTGTGCACAACGGTGCGGCGGTGAGAATGGTTTGGCACGGACGCAGGGTGTGGTGGAAGTGCTGGCCCGCGTGGAATGACGGGAATGTGAAAGGGAGTAATGATTGACAGGCAGAAAGCTGAGTCCACTGAGGGGCTCTGTTATGATGAGGTGACTCCCTCACGGCAATAACCTCACAGGGGTGAAACACAAACACGCGTCAGCACTGCGAACGCTGAATCAGGATGAGTATGCGTAGGCAATGAAGGTTTGAGAATGAGCAGACACATAGCAGGTCATGAGGTCAGTCTGGTAATAATTCAGACAAAAACACTGTTTAATCTTTTATTCACCTACTTTACTTAAAAATTAACTACAAAGAGGGCAAAGATCACATTTTAGAAACTCATTAAACTGCTCTAACAAAACAAAGCATCACATAACACTTTCATTTGTACAGAGGCTAAATTCATCTCCTAAGAAACCAAAATGCATATACAGTGTTTGAATCCAACAGTGGATGTATAAAATATGCAACAGCTGCTGTGTCAACATGATATCAATTGTTAATATACAGTAGTTAAGAAGCTAATGGCGTCATTCTATCACTTGAAAGCTCTAGAAAGCTGACTGGGTTGGCACAGCAAGACAACAAAGACTAATGTGCAGACAAAACTACTTCCCACTTACATCAGTTATTTTTCAGTATATTTTAGTTACAACTACGACTCAAGGTCAGTGTTATAAAGCTATCTATGTGACAAACAAAACGAAACATGGCTGGTTTTCATGTTTAATCATCAGTACTGTAAAATTGTGAGAGCCCCGCCATTATTTATCCCTCTATTTGTACATTCTCTTAATTTCTTATGCTTTTATTCAATTTTCTGCCGGGCTTTAGTTCCACTGGCAGGTACAGTCCACAGGCTCCTGGAAGTTGTACTCCACGACGCTGGCGTTGCGAGAGCAGTAGAGCGTGACGGAGCGGGTTTGTAGTCCACTCTCTCGGCAGCATTTACAGAACCGGGCGTGACTGTTGATGTTAAAGTTAAATATGGTTGCAGACGGACATTTCCCATCACAAGAATAGACCGTTACCTGTAAGAGGAGGGGGACAGGATGATGACAGGACAAGGCACAAGGCATAAATGTAGTTTGAGTTCATAATAATTAATAATAACTAATAATGTTTAGGATTTAGTTTCGGCCTCCTCATTTTATGTTAGTGTTTCTTTTCTCTCACCGGCGCATTGCTCCTGCAGTCGTCTTTTCTAATGGTAGTCCGAATGGCCACGCGCTTGCATGTCTTACCGTCCTCTTTACCTACACACATGTTCACACAGAAGTAAGGTGCTTACACACTAACATAAAATATCAATTAACAGCAGAAACATGAAGCTTCACAGAGAAATGCACAAACACACACACACACGCTGGTAAATATGTACTCACACACAGACACACTCTTTGATCATTTTACAGAGGAGACCTGCCAGTCACACAACTCTGAAAGGCCTATTGAGCAGGGCTCTTTGTTGCCCAGCAGTAGGAGTTTGCTTTGATTGACAGTTGGGTGACGGGGGGCACCGGTCTCGCAGCAGAGATCCGGCTCTCCTATTGGCTACTGACCTAAACTTAACCTTACTTTTAAGCCAATCAAAGCTGGTCAAAATGATTTGTTGCAGGGTTGGAATGTATGAAAAGAGTAAGATGATCTCCAGCTTTTTGTTAATGGATTAGTGTGTAAAACTGGTGTTAACACTTTGATTAGTTGAAATATTCAACACTGCATATTGTCTGATGAATGGTTTCACACTGGAGATTTATGTAAAGTTAGATGCTGTTCATGTTATACTGTGTTGGGGATTAACCACTGATGGAAGAAAATAACAAGACAAGACACACATACACAAAAATAGACTCCCACACATTCACACAAAGCTGTCAAGTGAATGAGTCACTGTGTGTCAGGATGCCAGAGCATCACAGTAAGTGGGAATAGTGCAAGGTGGTGGTACCTGTGTCACAGTTAGTACTACCAGTGGGAGTTACGGGATTAACAGTAAATGGCAAAACACCCACTCCAGAACCTGGGAGCATCATCAGGACAGCAGCCATCCGGTTTCAAAGAACGTCAGGAGGACACACACAAGGTTAACGTTTGGTTCAGAAAGCATTGTTCAGTGTCACACACAAACACACAGAGGACGGAATCAGTGCAGCTGGCATGCACATGGTTTTCACTTCTTTTTTGGGTCACACCGGGCAGCCAGCCAAGGACCTCAGCCATTTGATGTACTACAAAGAAAAGCTCAGCAGGGCCGACGAACTCTAAAGCCCCGAAACTTCTCGCATCCTCCTCATTGGTAGAGCGCTCACCGTGGAGCACCCCGATTGGCCAAACTGCAAGGCCACTGCTGAAGCAGGCAAGCGGGCGAGGCTGCAATGCCGAATCCCCAGAGAGACAAAATGTCACCACTGCATGTTTATTACAGGCTTAATTATTTTCTTGTTTTGTAAAGTAGACATGTAAAACAGCTCACAGGTCATCATCTGGAAACCACAAGTTCAGGTAGTCATGTGTTGACTATTTCTATGTGTTGAGGTTTTTTTTACATTAAATATTTCTTCTGCCTGAGCTGTGCTGGCTCCTGAATATGTCAACAGTAGGGTCGGGTACAGACCGAACTCAATTTTTTTTAAGGGTACCAACTGAATTATGTCAGTACTCCCGAGAACCAACTCATGTTAAATAAAACTGTGTCAAATTTCGTACCCGAGAGTGAATCTAGATGAGGGAGGAACTTTGAGAGAGAGAGGCAGACTGAGAGCCAGGTTACAAACCCTTCATGGATAATACATTTTAAGTGGGGCGTTAGCAACTTTATCAAGGTCAAAAAGCTCCAGCAACATTTGTAATAATAATTACAAATATGACAACTGGGCTTTTTTCATTGTCTTGGTTTACGTTAGTTGAACACTTTTGATCGCATTAGTCACTCAGTCAAGCATTATTATGGATCCCACTGCTTTTCTTGATCAGACCCGGCCCCCTCTGCCTCTGATTGGTTGCCTTCGTTGTTTGGGTTGATTAGGTTTAGGAACGGGGAGTGAGATTGGTTAGGGTTGGGGTAAGAAACACAGCTGGATCCATAATGACGCCTCAGCCACTGTTTCACGCTTTTATTTATTTTTTTTTTATATGTAAAATGTTCTAAATAAAATAACAATGTTGAATTACATTTTCATAATTACAGAGACAAAAATGTATTGAAAAAAAGGTTCTGTTGGAGATCAGTACCAACTTCCGGGTACCAGCAGATTTTAAACGTGAATGGCACACAAGCCTAAGAAGATTTGAGGACGAACTGAGAAAGCCAGGGATTGTGGGGAAATGTAGTGTTAGGCCAACCACAGGCTTTATCTCCACCCTCTACAACAGGCCACACCCCCAACCATTCAGCCAACAAGCCCATCCACTGCCAGGCAACAAGGCGCTCACCCCACCGATTGACAGCTCAAAGCATTACCCGAAACACCAATAAATCTCGAGACTCACATGTCTTGCAGCAACCGTCCACATAGCTCTGAACTACGCCGCCATTCTGCAGGAAGAAAAAACAAAATGAAATGGAAACACCATCGATCCAAGCGTCCAAACAAACATATTAATATATAGTATTACTTCTGCAGATAAAATGATTTACTGTGATCATTGGGCACATGAATGTAGACAATAAATGGTTTAACCTTAAATTTAGATATATATTGTTGTACAGTTAGAGCTCCTGACCTGAACACACTCTGTGTCATTGAAGGGCGGGCAAACCACCCCAGAGGCAAGTATCACAGCTCCCACTGTTGTTTCCATACAGTCATAACGTGTACAGTTCTCCACCCAGGAACTCCCTGCCTGCACACACAGTCAGAATCAGTACTGCGCCAAAGGCGGAGCATTGAGCACGTGTGAAAGTGTTTGGTCTTACAGCAAAAAGCTCTGCTGTTCCGTTTTCATTGGTGAAAGTACAGGAGACATTTTTGCAGGAGCCGCAGCACACCTGAGGGTCTGTGGATGGTACGTACACCTGGTGCTGAAAGGATGAGGCAAATGTAGAAGTGAAGATTAGTGGATGAGGCAGGGTGTAAACGCTAAGCTGAACAGATAAAATCAGAAAAAAAATGCTTCTTACAATAACTGTAATATATCAAAAGGTGTTGAATGTGTTTGATACATACTGATCCACATTTCTGGGAGCAGTTGACGGAGGAAATTTCCATAGCATAGAATCCAGAGTCTGGATCTCTATGATGCTGGCAGTGGACGGTGTAACACAGCTCTCCTTCAAGGTATTGAATAAGAGACTGGCCTGGGCCCAGCACTGTTACGCCTTGGAAAAGACAAACCTCTGCCTTCTCTAGACATATAAACATACGACAAACAATTATACTGTCATTGATGTATAATCTGTTTCACGGTAAATGAGAAGGCGGCAGGGAGCATGGCAATTGAGCAGTATGAAACAATGGATTAAACAATGTCTACAGCACGTCTATTGTCACTCTAGCATCAGGTGTGTGTGTGTGTGAGCTGTCATGCTTTCATTACACCTACGGCATGTGTGCTGGGGACAGCCACAGTTGGAGCTGCTGTCTGGAACCTCGACCAGCACCTCCCCCTGAGAGAAAACAAGAGTGCTGACTTAACTGTATCTGCTCACTTTTTCTTTCCTGGAGCAAAAACCTGATTAGACAGTGACTTGTGATGCAGCTTTTTGCTGACTTACCACCTGACAGATGGGGAGAGATGTGTCCTCGCATTGGCATTCTGGGAGTGAAAGAGAGAAACTTGTTGAAGATTAAGTTAATCCGAGGACGTGACAGGCATAACATCATCAACTCAGCACACACAAATAGGATACTGCAGGTGTATGCATCTGTGTGTGCGGTTGAATGTATGTGAACATTTTTCAACGAGGCCTCGGTCCCCCTGTCTAGAAAAGGGATCATTCTTTGAGTATATGACATAAATTTTCATCAGCTATGTGTGTTTATGTATAAATAAACAGCATGACCTTGCACTTTCTCTCTACTATAATCATTTAGTATTTTCTTCTAATTAAATTTCTAAATGTATTCATACTGCTAAACAACTTGACCATCTTGCTTCCTCTGATTTTTTTAAACTTGTTTTCACCTTGTGTTTTCCATATTTCTTTGTTTTTATCAGATTGTTTACAGATTTTGTTTTGGCTAATTTTGTTTGCTTCCATTTGTCATTTATTTTTTGCTGTAATTAAAGTGTATTTCTCCTAAAGAGAGGGGAGGTCGAATGTATTACTTTGTGTCTTCTTTTCCTCTCCTGACACAAATCTTCTTATTTTTATTATCTGGATTTTATGTAGTATTCTGTGCGTGCAAATAAAATAAAATAAAAACAGTTTGAGTGTGTACCGCAGTGGTGCTGTGGGCAGCAAATCCCAGGGACAGTAGTTTGAACCACAGTGAGGCCAGGTGCACAGCTCACAGATGATTCAGGGCACAGGTTGACATCACACACTGCAACACATTAGAGAGAGCATAAAAATGGCTTTAAAGACACAGATACAAAAACAGACATATGCACAATCTCTCACACACACAAACTTACCACAATGGTACTGAGGACAGCAGCTGTTGGTGTTGTTAAGATCCACCGCCAGAATTTCTCCATGTGAACATGTTGGAATTGGTTCAATGCATGACTCACACACTGCTCACACAGAAACACAAACACATTCAGTTTTTTGCTGTAATTGATGGAGGTGTAATAGATGGAGATGTAGCAGACGGCTGAACACACACCAAAGACTTCGAATTCAGTTTTTCGGCTGACATATGAACTATTAAAAACTTACCGCATAGGTAAGAGTAGCAGCAGGTTTTTTCACCCCTGACCTCCACTAGGAACTGATCTTCCCTGCAGTGTGGGGCAGACACAGGAGGGCATGCCATGGGGTCACACTCTGAGAAAGACCAGTCACAGCAAAGCAATTAGTGAATGTGTAAGTTTGGGCCACATAAAAAAAAAGAGGTTACAAGGATCTAAAACTTAGGAAAGTGAGGAGAAATGAAAGTTTGTTCTCACCACATCTGTACTCTGGGCAGCAGGATAGAGCGCTGTAACCAATCACGAGCCTGTTCCCATTTTCACAAGGTGGAGCTTCGCTGTCACAGATGGTCATGTTGCACTCTAACAAGTAGTAAAGGAGAAAAGTGGAGGAAAAATATATTTTATTATATTCACTTCTTATGATATGAGTTTGATCTCTGAAATGTAATGGATTTTGTGGATACTGGTTAGCTACAATAAATGCTGAGAGTTGGCAGAATGAAGAGAAAAGATTAAATAATCATCTCTGGAATACAATCTCCAGATGATTGTGTTTGCGTCAGATGTTTTGTTTGGCAAAGTAGGATTTCATTTCTGAACTTACCACAGATCTTCTTCGGGCAGCAGGCTCCCTCTTCCACCACGTCCAGCACATACTCTCCCTCCCTCTCACACAGCGGCGTAGCGACAGAGTTGCAGTCTGGCTCAACAGCCACCACTGAGCCATTCTCCATACACTTGTACAGACAGCAGCTACGAGCAGACCCGTTCCACACCTCGCCCGGGGCCCTGGGGTTACCCTCATTATCCGTGCACACTGGATACATCAGAGCCAAGTAAATACGCTAATGATTCGGCTATGAGGTATGTGAGTCGAGGAGTATAATAAAGCACAGGCCACAACTTAATCAGACCGTCTGACAGTGCAGTTTTCATCACAAAGACATGTAATTACTCTGCCACTCACCACAGCGATCCTCGGTTACACAGTAAGGGGAGTCAGCGCGGTGCAGGATGGTTCCACTGCGGCACACACACTCCTCTCTGATGAAGGAGCAGGTGGTCTCCTCGTAGTACTCTCTGTTCAGACAGGTGCGACTGGTGCAGGTGCTCACACATGGCTGATACTCCTTACCAGGGGGACACCGCAATGCTACAGGATGACAGGCGTTTAGCAATGCATGAGCAGATGAGAAACACGAATGAGTGCATCTGCGTGCGCGTGTGTCATTTCTTTGTCTCCTTACGGCAGAAGTTGTGTCGTCTCCAGCTGATGCAGACTTGATGTGTGTAGCAGACCGCCACGTACGCCGCCAGAAAATCACATTGGTGATCCTTGTAGTGCAGGTCCCCCGCCCAAATGATGTCACAGAACTGCTCCGGAGTGACCTGCAAACACACAACCAGGCCAGAATCATGCAGGGCTTTAACTAATGTATATCGTCTTTATTGATTTATCGGATCGGATCACACGTTAAATGGTTTATAATTTCCTACAGTGTCATGAATTGCTTGTTTAACTTGACCAGCAGTTCAAAACCCAAGAAAATTCTGTTCACAAGCACAGACAATAGAGATAAACCCCAAATCATCACATCTCAGCGGCTGGAGCCAGAGAATTTTTGACATATTTATCAGCTAAATGACTCAAATGACAAATTAATTGTCAAAAGTGTTGTGTATTCATTACCTCTTCATCATGATCACAAATGAATCATCATCTCTTTTCAGAACTAAAGTCATGGCAAAGTAACTAAACACATGCTTCACGATTGAGCTACCTTGCTGTGGCATGGTGTGAAGGCTCTCTGACGGAGCATGGACAGACAGGTGGAGCAGTCCCCGGTGGTGCAGTTGTCTCCAACCCTGCGCGTGTGTTCGGTTTCATCCGTGGTGTGGACTCTCCAAGCCTGTAGGAAGAGCATCATGTCTCCCAGCTCTCTGACCACTGTGCCATTGGGAAGCTTCAGGTCGTCCTCTGGATTTCCATCACAACAACCTGACATGATTGGCAGACAGATGTTTGGTGTAAGTGTGTGTGTGTGTGTAAGTTATATTGCTGCATTGACAGTGAGCAAACGTGGAGTAATATATTGTGTGTGTGTGTGTGTGAAACCACCTAATTAAACCAAATGGCTCTCGACATCTCAAATTGTCATATCCCATAATGAGAGGAGTCAAAGTGATGCTGCTGTTTAGACACTAAGCCTTTAGGTGCTGATAGCTGGCACTTAGATAAATGAGGCTGGTGCTGATGCAGTCAACGCTGGTGTGTGTATGTGTGTGTGTGTGTGTGTGTGGACTCACCACACAGGCCTCGAGTCGGCACAGATGAATTATAAGTTGTGATGTACTGCAGCACCATGATGCCTGTGCTGTGATACCATTGTATGCTGACCCCGCCAGGTGTGTGGATCAAGTACATGCTGCCTGTGTCTTCCACGTAAAGAGAGTGACGGGAGAATGGAAGTCGAACAGGTCTGTAGTTTACTGTCACCTGGACACAGATGGATGCACAAGAACGGCGTTATTTGCGTGGGATAAGTTGAACTCTTGGCAGAAAATTAGGCAGAGATTCACCTTGCGATCCAGTCTGTTGATAATGATCCTGTAGGAGGAGGTAGTAATGTTCAGCTTCTTAAAACACAAACCAGACGTTCCACCTGTTGGACTCTGTAGGGGAGTGAAATTAGAAAATGTAACGATACAAGATAATATTTACTGAATAAATGACAGCGTTTGATTAAGATGTAAACGTAAATGTAGTGAACAATAAGAAATAGTCTGTACTTACTGTTCGTCTTATGGAGTTTACGCTCTACAAAGAAAACAAAACACATCAGAGAAAAATAGTTTAAATGTCATGTAATAGAATTCATATTCCATTATTTGTTCGTACCTGGCTGGTCGGACATTTCTCCACGGTGCCAATAATAGTCTCTCTGGGCAGGTTAACCAGGATGTAGGAGCCATTATCATACAAGGCCACGTTGTTGCCATCAAAGGTGATAACACGCAGGTCTGACATCACAGTGCAGCGACCTGGAAACAGCAAATTGCATCAATAAAACTCAACTGAGATCGCAGCAGCAAACAACCGATTTGAATCACTATTAACATCTGAACTTACAGGGGCACTGCCACTGTGGACAGCAGGGGTCTGTGTTGATGAGGATGGGCAGGCCCAGCAGACTGCACTGAGGCTGGGTGGTGTTGTAGCGACAGTGTAGAGAGGAGTTGTGAAGCAGCAGCTCTCCATTAAAACAGATCAGCTCAGCACACTCGTCAATGCGGTAGGAGTACGGAGGCTGGGGAGACAAACATTTTGATTTGCACGTTAATATTTTAGTCTCCATATCAACTCTATATTACTTACTGTCTACGTTTATAAACAAATACAAATTGATTATGGACTCATATGAACAGCATTTATTGCATATTGATCATTTAAAGTTTTACAAAGTCATTTTAAACACTATTTCTACTTCACCTGTGCTTTTCCTACTATGACAAGTCACATTGTTTGCCATGAAGAAAGTCTATAGACACTGGAAACCACTGTAAGGAAATCCACTCATGTATGTAATCAATTACAGAGTATAGTATAATTGTCCCAATTTATCAATTTCAATACAAACACATTTTGTCTGCATGTTTATGAGCAGTGTGGCTGCGTTTTGAACTACAACAGCGACACTTACCGTACAGGGAGAAGTGGGCAAGAGGAAAGGAAGTGTGGTTGATGCCTCCACTGTTACAGGTGAAGTGTCAGGGCTGGTGATTATTTCGGTGGTTCCTGACTCAGTAGTTGGCTCGACGGTTGTAGGAGGTGGTGCTGTCGTTGTCACGACTGTTGAAGTGTCTGTTGGGGTGGTGGTGGTGTCTATGCTGATGGTTGTAGCCGCTGGTGTAGGTTGAGGGGTGGTTGTAGGTTCGATGGTGGTTTCAGGAACAGAAGTAGGGGCAGTTGTGATGGCTGTGGTGGGTGGTGGCTGTGTGGAGGGGGAGACCGGAGGAGGTGGGGTGGAAGTTACTGGAGATGGTGTGGTAACAGTGGTGGTGGTCGGAGGGGAGGCTGAGGTCGTGAAAGCGAGAGTAGTAGGTGATGGAGGAGAGGAAGTCGAGGGGACTGTAGTAGCTTCAGTAGATATGACGGAGGGTGTTGTCGTGGTGACCGTTGTAGTGACCCCTGTGGTTGTCGCAGTTTGACTCGGGGTCATTTCAGTTGTGCTGAGAGTGGTTGTCTCTGGCTGGGTTGTTGGAGCGAGAGTGGTAGAAACAATAGTGGTGGTGGGAGGGGCAGGTGTAGATGGAGTGGTGATGCGCTCAGTGGCTGTTGTACTGGGAGTTGTAGTGGTTGTTGTGGGCCTGACAGTCGTGGAGGAGGTAGTTGTTGCTCTGGTGGTTGTTGTAGTTGTGGTCGTAGTGGTTGTGGTAGTACTGGTGGTTGTGGTTGTGGGCCTTGTTGTGGGCCTTGTTGTGGTGGTAGTAGTAGTAGTTGTGGTTGTTGGTGGTGGTGGTGGTGCTGTGGTTGTTCTGTTGGACCGCGTCACATATGCAAATGGCGTCGGAGTTGGGGGAAGGGACACACCTAATGGAAATGATTAATATCAAAGGTGCATATTTTGTAACAGTGCATGAGGAAAACAATAGCAATATTTTTGAATGGAAGTTTTAAAGATGAAACACTCTATTGCACTCACAGTCCTCTGTGTAGACGCATCTTCTGGTGACTTCATCAAGGACCATGTTCTTGGGACAACGTGGGAAGCAGCCCTCCACACTGCAACAGACACAAACCACTTCAGCACCTGAGCTAAACATAGATTCATTTGTAAAATAAATGCTTTCAATTAGCCAGGCCTCTTACGGAGGCAGAAACTGGCAGCGTGTGGCGTCTGGGTCACTGCACGTGTGGACACAAGGGCTTGCACAGGCCTGGTAGCGCCACTCACACATCATACGGTACGGTATCACAAAACTGCTCTCTGCCAGAGGAGAGGAAAAACACCTGATTAGTTCATTTTGTGTGTATGTTAATGCATGTGTATGCGTGTGTGTTTTGGGTTTATGCATTTGTTCCTGACCCTCCAGTGTGAAGCTGCTGCTGCCTTTGAAGCCCTCGGAGGTGTCGTATCTCTGAGCTTGTGCAGCAGTGCGTGTCAGTGTCAGAAAGATTCCAGGTTGGCCGACAAGCTCGAATGAGGTGTGACCTGGCAGAAAAAGCCCCTGGTGCTGGATAAAGGTCGCCCTGCGACTAAACTCTGCCCTTCGACTCCAGCGCTCCATCTGCAGATGGCTGCGCCCTGACACGACAAGGAAATAGTTTGGTCTCTCTGCAGATTCCAGTGACACCACAGGGACGCCTGGGAAAATAAGCAAATGAGGGTTAATTGTCCAAAAATACAAAGAGTTGTCACGTGTGATTGTGTGAATGTGGATGCTCACGTGATGTTCTGTCCTTCTGCAGGCCTGCTGTGATCATGAAGTTGAACATGAGGCCTGGGGCAGGCAACTGCCCTGCTCTCTCTCTCACCAGTGGAAACACTGAGCTGCTGGTGCGATTCACTCCAAACATGATGTCATTAGAAACAGCACTCACCAAGGAAAATGGGCCATCACCTAGCTCTGTGGGGAAGGAAGAGAGGAAATGAAGGTGGTGACAAGCTGGCGGGGAATCGCTGTGCGTAAGGTTCGGAAATGACAATCAACAAAATAGCTCTCTGAGAATGATTTACTCAGTCATACATACCTTGATTATAGTATTCACAATCATAGGCTGAAAGAGAGCAGTTCGGAAGTTATAAAGCATTTCTCTAGCACTGAGATAATATGCAACTGAGATGAAAAATAGTTAAGTACTGGCTGATGGTAAGCAGGAGTCACCGTTTATGATCAACATGAGAAGACCAATGTGCTATGAGCATGTGTGTGTATGTATGTGTGTGTGTATGTGTGGTTACTCACGACAGACAGAGGGTGATCTCCAGTGTATCGTGACCCCCTGTTGACAGCATTTGTGTGCATATGCAGCGATGGACGTACAGAGACACTCACAGTCTCCCCCACGGTTACAATTGCAAGTGTCTGTCAGGCAGTTCCTATAGAACCAGGCCACATCCACCTGGAAGGCACGCACAGTGTGTATAGGTGGTCAAACACACATATCCTGTGCATATATACACACAGAGGCAAGAACTTTCATTCAGTGAACCAGGCCAAATCTCACTGGGGGAAACTAGAGGAGGTCTTGTTTAGAGGGTGAGTAGTTTTCAATAATTCAGACAGTGAAAGAGTGATGAGACATCAGGACAAAGCAATGTGGGTCAACCTCTGGTGCAGAGGGGATCAGATTAGCTCTATGACAGACAGACAAAATGAATCAGCAATGAGTTGGTCTGACCAGTGGCAGGGTGAACTGGGCATCTGAGTTTTTGACACTGGCTAGTGTAGTGCACACAAACGGCACACTCTATCCCCGCAAAACTTAAAAGATGTTGATCATTGATCATTTTAGATGTGAGAAGGACAAATATTGATTAGGCAGAGATTTGCAGCAGCAGTGATTAAATACAGTCATGTTACTGAAAAGTTACTCTAGAGCAGGGTTTCTCAATTCCAGTCCTCGAGGACCACTGCCCTGCATGTTTTAGATGTGTCCCTCCTCCACCACACCTGATTCAAATGATCAGCTCGTCATCAGGCCACTGCAGAGCTTGATGAGGAGCTGATCATTTGAATCAGGTGTGGTGGAGGAGGGACACATCTAAAACATGCAGGGCAGTGGTCCTCGAGGACTGGGATTGAGAAACCCTGCTCTAGAGTAATGCAGATATCTATAATGGTTTTGAACAATCCAACAATCTGAAATCCATTATAATTATAGCTAGTTAGTAAATCAACTTCCCCCCTCACCCTTTGTTGTACCATCTGCTTTTTCCTGTGGAATAGAGGGTGTAAAGGAGGTATGATGTCATTGATAGGTGACCAAATAAAACGCACCCTTGGATAAAATGTATCTGGGTTTAAACATTGTTGCAAACTTTTGGGACAAAGTCACAACTCAACAAAAAATATATAACATACATCTAGTAGTTTTAGAAATGTTAATGGGGAACTGTTACATATTATTTCTTTAATCCTATCATATCCGCAATACAAATCCCCTCAGCATATCACTTTGCATTTGTCAACTGCTAAAAAAAAAAAAAGTACCTGGTACAGGATGTGTAAATTTTGAACTGTGTACAGTACACGCTTCCGCTGTCACGCTATGAATGGAATCTCCCTTGTCTCTTTGTATGTTTGTCCCTTGTACGTGTCCCTACAGCAAAGTCATTGGCATTTAAAGTGGTCCCATGTTGCAGATAATACAAAAAACCAAGCTAACCGACTGTGTCTTTGCAGTGCTCCTCGGATGGGTGCTTTTCTCTCCAATTAGGATATGGAGAAAATGTCAGAGAAGTCACTAAAATATGGATTTTGGCTAACTTTGCTGGTGTAATTAATTCCTACTTCCCTTACTTGTGTTTTGAAAAGAAATCTTAAAAGCTGGTGTGATGTACTTACTTCTCTTGTCTGACTACAAGAGGAAAAACTCTGAACGCTTCCTCTAACCATGACCTTTTAGATTTAAGCTTCAGAGCCACTTCTACTCCCTGAGCGTGTTTTTTTTTTTTGTGTGAAAACTTTCTTTAATATTACATTACATCACATCTTTTCTGCTAAAGCTTTTATCTAAAAAAGCTGTTAAATCACGTGGACAACATCCAAGATTGCAAGATATCAAATATGCTGAGCTGTCTTTAATATAACAGTTTCCTCTCTGAATGAAAACTGGTGGCCACTTTTTTCTCACTGATCTATAAACAAATGTACAACCATACAAAAAATATACAAAGTTACATAGATACAGTATGTCATTTGCACTTTGTTTGGTACCTCCTGAAACTAGTTTAGTCTGATAAAAAAGGGCACAATAAGAATATATCAAAGGAACACTTGTAGAAAAGTGTAAGAAACACAACATCTGGGTTGACTGGAAGTCTAGTGGACTCGATGTCACACAAGTTACAAAAACTAAATATGAAGAATCAACAAGATTCACTTACTCTTACTTCTTAACAATGTGTTATCACAGCACTAAATAAGAAGGGATGTAATAACACCAATGCAAAAATCTAATTATTTAAAAAACACCTCTTTGCAAGATTAATTATCACATGTCAATTGTGTTCACTGACTGAAACTGTTTCTTGCACATAATTAAATAAGTCAGGTAAGCTAATCGAGAGTTGCAGTATTATGTTAGATTTATGGCCGCAGTGCATGTATATACTTGGCTCCATCTGCTGGCCATATAGAGAAATGCTATACTGTAATAAAACATTTGCCGTCGGTGTATCTGTTTGTGTAACCTTGCATCTGGTGTGGTAATTGGTATTTGTCTCTGAGGGACTGTGTATTTGCTAGGATCAGTTAGGAGTTGTTCCCATAACCCCTTCACCAACCCCTACTCCCCTGGCACAAGCAAAATAACCTTTCTACAGCTGCATTCACTCGGTACGGACGTTTGTGTGTATGGGTGTGTGCGTCACTTCAATGACACTCACCACGTTGTGACAGGGTGCAAAGACATCACTGTAGAGGAGAGCACACTCCCTCTTGGCGTACGGCTGTCTGCCTAAGTCCCCTTCACACGGTCGCTCGACTACATACTCGCTTTCACACTAAAACACACACACACACAGAAAAGGTGATCGAGTGTCTGATTACTCTTAAATATCACAGTGGACTCGAGGGAGAGAAGCACACATAAATTACAGGAGCGACAGAAACCTGGAGAGGAGTGAAAGAGGGAGGGAGTGGGAGAATGACAAAGACAGAAAGAGGAGCGAGGGTAAAGGGAGAATTATTGGAAGAGAGGAGCTGAGCTGATTCATACCTGTCCCAGGGCCCAGCTATCTCCAAAGGTCTGTGCATTATTGACTTCCATGTGGCTAGAGGTGGTCATATCGTTCACTGTCACACTGTCGAAATTTCCACATAGCCCACTGAGAAGTCCCTAGAAGACAAACAAACATAGAGTCATCTTTTTTGACTGCTTTTGATACTACATACATATATACAGTATATGGTTTATCTGAGAACACTTAAAACTCTTTAATTTGCTAAATGTGTTCCCAGTCCAGACCTTCCACTCAGGTCCAGCTCTGATGTGTACAGTTGTCTTGCGGTCCCAGAGGATGGTCAGGTCCTGATTAGAGAAGTGGACCACAGTGTAGTAGCCTGCTTTCCAAAGCTCAAACTCTGACCCTCGACCTACGACAGTGGATGGGTTCTGAGGCAGAAAAAACAACGCTGATTAGCAGAAACCACAGATCTTCCATAGATATATCTAACATTTATATTCTTAAAGGCATCAAGAGACAGGTACACAGCTTGATCTGTAAAGACAGAGTGTGACTGTGTGTATAGTTCATACAGGGTTGCCAGAGTTGTCGGTGAAGTAGATCTTCGTAAGTCCCACGTGAATGACCAGTACTTTCATGCATACAATGCCGCTCTCATAGCAGTCCTTGTTTTGGGCAACAATGGACACCTCGGTTTCTCCTGCGCTCTGGTGAGAGGGGAAGACAAAATATTACTCTCGCGAGGGAGGGAAGCCTTGTCCGCTCCTCTCATCTCATCACTGTCCCAAAATAACAGCAACACAATGTTTCTGTTTGTTTGTTCACAGTTTCCCCTTTACGATAGCCACAGGGAAAGATCCAACACTTGAATGCCACACAACTGATTCAAACTTGGAATTTGTTTCTACCTGTTGAGGAACCAGGCATTCTGGTTACACGAGAGGTGACAAGAAGAGGAAGCAACTCTAGGCTATTAAAACACATCTCTGACCTGCTTCCCCATTCTTTTCAGGTCTGTACGGTGGCCGGCAGTCTGCTGTGTCTCAATTGGAATGTCTGTTCTGCTAATTCTAATTCTATATCCCTGGGAGCGCAGGAGCCCTGGGGTTTGAAGTGAACACTGGTCTCTTTGTGTTGCCACAGCTTTGCACAACGTCTGCTAGCATTACCACGGTGCAGACCCACCAGCACACACACACACAAACACACACAAATACACACCTTAATCTGCTCTAATTAAAAACCACTCACTCTTCCAAGATTAGAAATGAGCTTGGATCTTCTTTCCCAGATCAAAATCAGTCTTGGCCAGGAAATGTGGAGGATGCTCCTCCTTTGCTCCTCCATCTCTCGCACACGTCTCTGACACAGTCTGATTAGCATTTCAGTTCCAAAGCTGAGTCCATAAGTCAATTACATCATTTTCCACCTTTATGTGCATACCCGAAAGTACCTACAGAAATCCTCTCACACACACACAGTCTACTCACTTTCAGCAGGTAGACCTGGCAGTCAGAGTGGTAGTCATACTCAAGGCCATCGAAGGTGTGGTAGTGTCTGTCGCTGTAGACAGTACACACAGCCGGACATGGTGAGTAGCTGCAGTTAAAATAGCCACGGTGACACACGCTGAGGAGATGGACAGATGGATGCACATGAGAACAGGGAAGAGAAAACAGATGTGGGGCAAATAAAGAAACTCATTATTCTACATATTTAATACAATCCTATGATCTGATACAGCTTGTAACTAATTTGTTCTAGTCCTACGTGTAAAATGCTCATCCTAGTTCTCTGTCTATGGGAAAATACTGTACCAACAAAGGCACATACCATTTGTAACATGATGTTTCCACAGATTCTCCAGGCAAGTATTCAAGGCCCAGCCAGGCACAGGGGCAGTTCTCTGGATAGTAACAATCCCCGTTGTGCAGCACCAGCCTTCAAAGATAAAACATGACTCAGAACAGGCCAACACCTGACTTCAGACCCATATTGTGGTTAGTCAATTCCTCAGTTTTATGACTAAAAGGTATATGTAATCTGAAGTGTGGAAGGTGGATTCATTTGGGAATTTTAGGTTTAAGGCAGTAGAGAAAATCTGTCTTCCATGAGCAAATACACGTATAAAAACTCTAAACCTGTGTTTTTACCAACTAATTACAACCCACTCATTACAAATAATTACTGACTAACACTCAAGCTTCCAGGCAGAGACAAGAAGCTCTAATGAAGCACGGATTTCAAGCACTCTTCACAGAATCCGCAAGCACATTTTTATACCATACTGAAATGAACAGAGAGAACTGATTCCCTGGAAGCTAGGAAATCGCTCAAACAGTACGTTTAGCCAAGTGGACTGGAAAATTGACTTTTAAGGTGTTTTAAAGCCAAAAGTACCAAACAACATTGGAAGGCTGAAGGTTATGTAAGGTTGAGGTAATTTTACCCTGGAGGGCAGACACAGCCAGGGATGCATGGTGTGGTTGGAGGGCAGGTGAGGTTCAACATCAGATTACGGCAGGTCGGTGCACAGGCCACGCCTCCTCTCTGCTCGGTGCAGCTGTGATACACTTTCCCCTCTGGACACTCCCCGACCTCGACACTGTCTGGCTCTACATTGTACATGCACACACGCACACACACTCAAGAAAATCAATGCCTCAGTCGCCTTAAAAATCAGCCGCAACAGCAAGTCATGGGAAACAAGCTACGACCACAGACATAAGGCTCTTGATTTCAGCAAGAGGGACACAGCCTGAAACGGCACTTTGTTGTTGAAACGAACGCGAGCAGGAACTGAAGGGAGGGGGGAGTGCAGAGAGGTTACCTTTTTCCTCTGGCACACACTCCATCTTCCCATTTCTGCACAGGCTGATTGAGGAGACAGGAAGGGAGAGAAAAAGGGGTGAGTGTTTGGGAAAGAGAGTAATGTTATCAAACACAAGGTTAGTTTAAGTGCTCCACGTCTCATTTGACAATCACTCAAGCTTTAATTGCTTTCTCAAATGTATCAGGCACCGTGTGTGACGATGCCACACTGTGTGCAGTTAAAAAAGTGAGTTTTCGCTTCTCGGCGCAGGTCAAGGCCAGCTGTGACTCACCAAGGGCCCGAGGCGCTGAAGGTCACTTCCCCTGGCTGTGACACACCACCCATGGAGTAACAGTGACACTGAGACCTGAGGAGAAACTCGTGACATTATTTTAATTACGTTAACTAATGACGATGCTTTCTGTGTGTTTGCCCGCGCTGTGTGTGGGCTTCTGCTAAACTGCAATTGATGGCCATCATTACGATGATATATGAGGTGGTGAAGTCTTACAGTTGCACACAGCGCTGGCGCACATCGTCATAGTAACTGCCGTCTGGACAGCCACACCCCTCGGCACAGTCGTCAGGGTTACATGTCTCCGTGCTAGACAGACCACGGCAGGACCGCCCACAAGACGACACACAAGAGCTGTACAGCATGCCTCCAAGACACACCACTCCTGTGTACATACACACAAACAATTTATATACCGCACACCTAAAGAAATTCTACGGAATTTGTTTTTCTTCTTAATGTTGTTATCCCGACAACGCGAGTGAATTATTTTGTTATCTCAGGGGATAAGCTTCGGTATCTTAAGATCACACTTGAATCACTTCCTTACCTTGAGAAAACAAGTTTTGTTGTCTTGAGATAACGAGATAATCAACCCATTATCGAAACAAAACGTTGTTTCCTCTTTTTATTTATGTTTATCAGAGATCAGCAGTGCGACGCAAGCATGCATAGATGGCGTCTTGACAACTGAAACAACTGATTTAAGCTGAAAAGGTCAGATCAAGGAGTATCCATTATTGATCAACGCGGCTGTGCTTCAATCAGGAGAACCAAGGCAAAAATTGTGTTATGCCTCCTGTTAGAAAGAACATTCAGAGCTTACTTTACTGGCAAGTGTGCTTCAGTGATCCTGCTGAGATTATTGTTCTCATGACCAATCAAATATATTTAATCTATCATCATTTTGAGTCATACATTGGAGTATTTAAACACTGTATGGAGAAAAGCGACCCAGAAGCCAAACACTCACCACATTCAGAGACTTGTGATCTGAAATCAATGTTGACTCCGTGTTTGGAGCAGAGGTAAGCGTAGTGAGCCAGTGCTGTGCACAAACAGCTGCTCCCACAACGACAGGCCTGGTAGCGGCACTGCTGCTGGTAGACGTTTGGACTGATGTAGCCATGACACGGAGCAAACACACTCCCCACAAGCACCTCACACTGCGATGCATAGAAAACTAGAACACACACACACACAACCCTGTTAAACACATTCAAAATTCTAGTCTGAACAAACTGTGATACCCCTCAACTAAAACCTGTACAGCTCACAGTGCCATCCGGGAATTAATACCCTTTAAGATGTCAGGATGTGCACTGCAGTCTGCAGAGCTGCATGGACATTTAAGCCCATGAAGTTTATCCTCCTTATGTGAGGCACTTGGTAGCTTGAATATGCTTAAAATAACAAGCACACCCAAAATAATACAGGCAAAGATGAAGGCATTATTACCATTGTTCTGGTTCATCTCACATGGGTCTACGATGGGCAGGTTGACTGGAGCGACACAAGCAGACGAAACCTTCCAAGCATTGGCATGAAGCTGAGGAGTGCCTTCTATCATACCCGCCGGAGACCTACAAACACCAACACAAACGTAGTCAGGTAAAGTGACATTCTCAACATTGATCTATTAGTAGGAGGTAATTGCTCACAGGAAGTCATCTCGCAGGTTTCCGTTGAAGGTTCCACAAAGGCCAAGAGTCTGTCCCCGCCACTGGCTGTCCAGCTGCAGGTAGACCCGCCCCCCTCGACCGTCATAATGCAGCCTCAGACCAAACCCTGCCTTCAGCATTGTAAACACAGAGGTCAGCTTCCGCACCTCCACTGCATCTACGTACCCAGAAAGAACGTTTATATTACAGTACAAGTTTACAGCACGATTTTCTTTCAGTGTGATCTGTCTGCATTTGATACAAAATATAAATCTGTTGTGTATCAAAGAGCTTTTGTGAATCCTACCATCAACATAGGGCAGGACAGGTGCTGGGTTGACACCAATTATCACCTCCCCCTCTCTGGTCAAAGTGATCTGACGACTCACATCTTCATCTAACACCACTGTCACTGACTGAATACACACCTGTTGCTGCAGACACACAGAACACACACAAGGGCAAGTTACATCTATGTAGAAAGAATACTGCAGGGTGTCTGTGCAGCTGTATTCAAGTAATCGTGGACACTACCTCTGCGCAGGTGGTATACTGCAGTGTGACGGTGAATCTGCTGCTGCTGCGGCTCTTGGCCAGGACATACTGACACGCCCCCGGTTGGAGGAACATCCTACCGTCAAATGTCGTCACAAAGACGTCACCTATCACTGAACACTCCGCTAAGGAGAGAGAAGAGGCACAGGAATAATAGTTCACAGTTCCCCCCTTGAGTGATGAACTGTTCTGAAAGCGTGACCTCACCTGTGCAGTTGTTCTCAGTGCAGTTCCACACTCCTCCCGTGCACACGCTAAAAAAAGAACACACAGTAGATCAACAGCACATTGACAAAGCTACAGTACATGCTCACTAGTGATGATATGTCCACACTCACCAAACACTACATCCTTGTTGAAGCACATGTCCTTGTACATAGGATGTACCATGGTAAACACATGGACACTGAGAAACAGCGATACATGTTCCATTTTGCAGGATAAGCCCTGTGGGAAAGAAGATTAAGAAGTTTAGATGCCAATCTACTAAACATAATTCAACAGAAATTATGAAGATAATTTAATACCATCAGGACAGTAGCAGCCATCCAGACAATGTAGGTTGGTTCCCAGACACTCTTTCTCAAATGTACAGGTGGGTGGACAGCAACTGATACAGTCTCTATAGACAAAACTGTCCTCACAGCCATCATCTACATAAAAACACACATCTGAGTTTCACACAGCGGCAGATTACAGAACACGAGCATGGACTAAATGGTGACCTTATATAAATGGAGTGTGACATGTCGTGCATGAAATGAACAACGTTTTTCACTGAGAATGTGGAGCTACGGTGGTAACTTACTACAAGAAGGGAAACTGTCTCTCCACTCTCTTACTGGATATCCAACATGGGAGCAGGCTCGGGTGTACTCAACCAAGGCTCGACAAAATGTTTCTTCGTCATCAGATCTGAAAAAAAAAAGCTTTCTTTTTCAACTGGGCTCACACTCTTAACAACACAGAGAAAATAGGGGTTAAAAGTTAAATATATCAATAATCAATGCAAATGTTTTGACTTACACACAGAGGTCAGACACACAGCTGGCCACAAAGGGATTTGGGTCAATGTTTTCATGACAGGACAGAAACGGGAAGAAGAGAAGTGCACTGCATTTCTCTATGGCATCCTGCACAGATTCACAATTAATGCCGAGTGATATGAATATAATGGACATAATAGAATAACAAAGACATCAACAACCGCTGCTGCAGTAAACACACAAGGACGAAAGGTGGATTTAATAAAAAAGTAATAAAGTGTACTGTGGTGGGTCTAATTTGTCTTATCACATTTGCATCTTTTGTGTGCATTACACTGTCAACATTCAGCCCTAGTATAAGCCAAAATCAATACTGAACAGACGAATCGTTTCTGTGGTTCTCACATCCATGTCTGACTCAGAATGACAGGGCCCATTGAAGTCGAGATCTACTGAGGGACAGGCTCTTTCATGAGGCAGGTCCACTGCCCAGCTGTTAGCAAACAGTGCAGGCTCATCTGTCCGAATGCCTAAAACACACAGCCAACACATATGCAGTATGAACAGTATCTAAACCCAGCACACAGGCTAAAAGATACAGATAGAAATGCAGAATACACAGAGTAAAGGTACTGTACAGCTACACAACAATTTCTGTTTCTACATTGTCATCAAACACATTTACATTAAACATAAAATAGAAGTCTGATAAAAAAATAAAATCAAGCATTTAGAGGAAGTATGATTTAAACTGTGTGCGTGTACACGCCCCGTGTCCATGGAAGCTTAATAGTCAGAGCCTTTCCACTTGTTTACACTTTCTCTGAGCTCATCTCTACTCTGCAGGACAACTCTCTGCTCAAACAAGTAGGAAGCTGCAGTTCATATTACGGGTCCTCTGAAGAAGGACTTGCTCCTTACAGCTATTCATACCTCAGACTATCAGTTCTCCCCTATCCTTCCACTCTGCTCGTTCCAGCTCCCACCACAAATATAATTGGTCAGAATCAGTGTTGAGTGTATAATAACAATAATTGAGGTGAGTGGGTGCTGAGAGAAGGGATAAGAGGATGAGGGGCCGGTCGGGCCGGTCTTACCACGGGTGGTGGTGAGGTCATCGCCAGCAAGGTGGTTGAAGTTCCCACACAGGCCGCAGGGGGAACCCTGGTGCTCCTCGCTCATCTTCAGGTAGACACCCGAGCCTCCATCCCAGGCCAAAGAGAAGCCAAACACACTCTTCACCAGCAAGTAATCGGCCAGCCGCTCAATAAACACACCAGCGATAGTCTGAGGCAGACTTAACCTGACAGGCGCATGAAGAAGGTGACAAAGTAAGTGAGCTCTTTGAAAATCATGCTAATAATTCTCTATTATGACACTACGTGAGGTGTGGTGAGTAACTATATCAGATATTCTGTCAATGCAATTTGTAAATTGTTATTTTGTTGTTCTGTTCATGCGACATCTATAGCATGTCTGTCCATTCTGGGAGAGGGATCCCTCCTCTGTGGCTCGTTCTGAGGTTTCTTCAATTTTTTTTCCCCTGTTAAAAGTTTTTTTTTCTCTCAGTATTGCAAGTTTTCCTCACTCGAATCGAGGGTCTGAGGACAGAGGATGTCGTTCACTGTGCAGTTTGTAAAGCCTACTGAGGCAATGTGATTGTGATTTTGGGCTATATAAATAAAAGTGTTTTGATTTTTGATTTAACTGAGTTGTTTTTCCCTTTCTGTTCTTACAGTAATGTAGCAAAATGTCTTTATTGAAGACTCAAAGTTGATCTCTTTTTCATTGCCTTCTACATCTTTACACAACAAACAAACACACGCACCTGCGGCCTCCTTGGTGGACCTGATATCCAGAGATGTGGATCTCCTCTTCGTTTGGGAAGAACAGACTGAGAGCTCTTGGGCATGAATATACACTCCCATCACACACTCTGCTGTTGTGGACCTACGAAAACAAGCAAAACGATCACAGAGAATCTTTTTTTTTAAAGCGTCAAATTGGGGGAAAGCATAGAAATGCATTAAGAAGGATTAGCCACGATCTGTGACCTAAGCTAGCATTCTAGGAACAAAGCCACTCGTCTGCCACAAATGGATTTTGTGATATGCCCTCTGAAGTGCTGCAACAACTCAATTTACATTTTGATTATGAAACAACGTATTACAATGGTTGAAAGGGACAGACAGTCAAAGACACTTTGGGAAGTAGGAAGTTTGTATTATTTGTGAGCTGAAAGGATAAAGCTGGCGATATCTTAGAATTTTTATAATGGTGTGGCTTATTGATCTGTTTTCAAAGGTTTTTGGAACACTAATAAGTAATACGCTATATCAGGCTTTTGTTAAACAGTCAATTCTTGTTAACAGGACAGCTTTATTGTTAGCTTTGATCTTGTCATGGGATTTGTAGGCCATAAAAGTTAAGTTATGACCAGACTTGTTTAGGCTATCTAAAGTTAGTTTTAAACACAACGTGATGTAACTCAGAGAACACACAAAGATCTAAGACTCCTATTCCCAAATTTCAACTGCAGAATATTTAAGATAAGAGGAATGGACTTAAAACTAAGCAAAAGAATATAACAATTACAGCATATGCCCTGTATAAGGGTTGTACAGGGTTGACATTAACTGCTAATCAGTATGCAACCTACTGTTATATAACTATTGCCATAAACTACCATTATCTATCTCCTGATTGTAAGTATTTTGGTTGATTTAAGTACTCAAATACCACTTTATTTTAGCATCTTCACATGATTATTTTAGTGTAAGCATTGTGTTATTGTAAAAAGGAAAAAAAGGCCAACTAACTTGCATACATGAAGGTTAAATGCTGATTGAACATTTCATTTGAGAGTGTTGATCTGTATGCTCTTACCCACACCGTGTACTGTGGCGTAGCTGAGTGGCAGTCCTGGGCCAGAACGTAAGAACAGGTTCCAGGGAAGTAGAAATAGATTCCATCAAATGTTTCGTAGTGGTGTTGACCCCATGACCTGCAGATGCCGTCTCTATCCTGGCCCTGGTTAGGTACTGAGAGGAAAATTGGCAATTCACTCACACAAGAATCTTGTCATGATGAAGTGGATCAGTTTCATGTGGTGACACAAATTAATTCCGGCAGAAATTGACACTTTTCTAAACTGAGAGAGCAAGTCATGCATCCTATCTCTTTTATCATCTTTATGTCTTTCATCATCTTCCATTTCATTGAACTTATCAGTGGAAAATGAATACCTTAATTTCTAAAAAGCCCTTTGTTTCAGGAATTCCCCACAGCTGCCTATGCCAAGATGCTGCCTAAGACCACCCCACAATGTGAGGGGGTGGGAGCTGGTGACAGTGAGTCACATTTTCTAATTTTATTAGTGAGTGGCTCATCATGCTTAAGGAAATCTTAAACAGTACAATTGTTGAATAATACATTAATTAAAAGCAACTAAACCCCGATCCCGAAAAAATGGAGGTGCTGTGTAAGTCAAAAATGTTGTTCTCGAGTCCATGAAGTAATATCCTGTATCATCCCCATCTTTGCTTATGAACGACTGAGCCTTTTGAGAATGCCCCTTCCATAATCAATCATGTTACCAATTTACCTGTGGATTGATCCAAACAGGTGTTTTTGGAGAATTCCACAACTTTCCCAGTCTTTTGTTGCCCCTGTCCCGACCTGTTTGAAATGTGTTGCTGAGGTTGATGAGGTAAAACTTTAAATACATTGTCTTTGTACTGTTTTCAATTGAGAACATTCTATTCTATTTATATTTTATGCAGCCTCACAACTTTATGGAAGCCTTCTTGTATAAATACCCAAGTTTCAATTGAGAGAATTTTCCTACATTATTGATTATTTTCAGAACATGTGTTCTGCAGAATCAGCTCTGTTTGCCTGATCTTAAAAATCTGGATTGCAGCTGGGAAGCTTGATAATTTATCTTCAACTAATCTTTTATGATTTTTTTTTTTTCATTTTTTTTTGGAGACATCTTGTTATGACCCACTTTCATGGCATCTTTCTTTACTTGATTTTGAAAAAGATGCACATTTTTAAACTTTTTGCAAATAGTCTATTTCAAATCTTCATTTCAAGCCTCACTTCAGATACAGGTCCCTCAGGAAACTATACTGTTTCCAACATGTGTGTCAACACTAAATTAGTCTGTTGAAATGAAAAAATGTCTTTACAATAATTGTGACCTCAGATCTCCTGTTATACTGTATAAGGAGTCTGTTCAGAATATAGAAACCAGAAACTCCATCACTCAGCTCTAACCCTATTACCTTAGTGCAAGTGACTTTATATCTGCTGCTGTAGGGAGTGAAGTCTGTGTGTGTGTGTGTGTGTGTGTGTGTGTGTGTGTGTGTGTGTGCGCGTGCGAGCGAGCGTGTGTGCGTGTGTGCGTCTGTGCACGAGGGGGTGGGTGGGTGAGTTTATTCAACGATGGTGGGTTTGTATTAAAACAGAGAGATCGAGAGAGATCCGGGGAAATCTTATAATTAATACTGGAGCGTGTGCAGGAACTGTAATTAACCTTCGTTGAATGATTGGAGACTCCGATGTGCACACACAAACAATCTCATACACACACTCATTCCTTTATAGCATGGAAACGAACTAGTCCGTTGCAGACAGGGAATTATGCTTGTCCCTCCACAATAAGTTCGCCATGTGAATGAGATTCTGAGGAATCTGAGCGTGACACCAGACATGTAGGTGTGTGTCGGTGTATTACTCACTGATCTGGCAGCGGTCTCCCAGTGCCTGGAACTGAGCACAGTCACACACACCGCCCTCCTGACACCAGCCACCATTGAGGCAGCCGCAGTATTCTGGGAAAGATCCGAACAAACTCAAGTTGACTTGCCCAGTCTATAAGGGTAATGAAAAGTTTAAGTTCTCTAAATGCATTTAGGGTCACCTCATAAGTAGCGTATTTACCTGAAGAGGCATCTCTGGCTGTGTAGTTATGTAAAATGCTGCGTGACAGAGTACCCTCCGACAGCAGGGGTCTGTATGTCTTGGAAAACGAGAAAAACAACAAACACTTAGAGAAGTTCCTTAAACAATCCTCAAGCTTTAACAGCATCAGTGACACTGTGCTGTATCATTGGTGTAACTGCTGCTATAAGTTAAAAGTTGCGTCAGATTGAGTGGGAGAAAGTGTTACTGAGTGTGTCTCATTCTTTACAAAGACAGCTTTGTGTCGGTTAGCGTGTTGTGCGCATGTGGGTGCCCTGACCTCCGCTGGTTCTCTTAGGTGTAGTGTACCAACCTCCTCCCCGAGGAGATCCCGTTTCCTCCGAAGTGCATTAGCCCTTCTGCACACACACAAACATGCACATTAGTGGGAAGAAACAGTCAGAGGGGAGACTTAAGTGCACTTTACACCACTTGAATTCAGACTCCAAACTAGTCTTTACTGAACCCTTACACACACAAGTGCACAAGCGCACACACTCATGTGCTGTCTCCGGCACACACTCTAGTGACAGAAACAGAAAGTGCCAATGCAGTGCATCAGTATAAGCCTGTAAAGATGTATGACAATTAATAGTAAAAAATCATTGGGATTATTTTTTTGTTTATAAAATATTGCTTATATTTTGTCCACGCCAATTATGACAGAGCATCATTTATTCAATTTCCTCCTCTGACTTACCTCTGTAGTCTTCCTTCTGCCACTGAAAGTCGGCTCTGAGCTCCTAAACACAAACACAAAAATACAATAAACATTTAGTTGTGAAAACAGGTAAATGATGTAGGCAGATGTAGATTCAGAGTTGTCTAATCAGAAACATTTTAATAATCATTTGTAATGATTTTGCAGTTAGATGCCATGTTAGGACACAACAATATTAAGGGGCAGTAAGGATGAACATTTATTCAATAGGCTTATGATATTCATAAAAACAAATTATCTCTGGTAGATAGCACAGATACACAGAAAGATAAGTTACTTTAATAATATTCACTTTGATCTTAAGAATCCCCACTAGCTGTGGTAGACTTATCAATATCCCTGACTTTATATGATGTTAATATCTGTTTATCACAAGACATTTGTAACACTGTGGAGAAGTGAAACTGTCAGACTCACCCTCTAGTAACAGCAAGTGGGAGATTGAAAACGACATAAGAAGAAATCGTTTCACTGTCCACTTTAAGTTCATCTCAGAGTCCGAAAGGAAGTTCCGCCGAAACGTTAACGGTGCATCTCAATGGTCCCGGGAGGAAAGGGTTCAGGATGTTTGGTAGCACCGGGACGATGCTCGGTCGTACCTGTAAAACCTACCTGCTGGCGAGACAGCCCCCCTGAGCAGATGACGAGTAGCCTACACCTGTGTGGGCAGGTAAACCTGCGCTGCTCTCTGTCACTCCAACATCCGCAGCCAAGCTACTCTCCTCTGTGTAGTCTGTGTGTGATCCCGCAGGTCTGTGGCTCCATCACGGAGGCTTTCACCTCTTAAGTTACCGTTAAATATCTGGCTGACAAATGACCTGGGTGGGACACTTTAGACGTGGACACCAGCGGAGGGAAACGGCATTACCATTGAGCCAAACAGAGGACAGGGAAGTGAACTCCAGAGGACAGTTGCACTTGAGATAAGTTTGGCAGAAACCGCTCAACAGTTTCAACGTTTGGGCAACGGCCAGAAATGACATTAACCTAAATTACTGACAGCAGAACAGGAACGTTAAGCTAATATCATAACTTACTGTAATTAAACCACATGAATTATAAGGGAAGAACTAGAATATAGTTAGACATTATTGTTAACTGTCGCTGGACTAGATATCTTAGAAAATAAAGCCTTAATGCTTGGCTAGTACGTCAAGTTAATGCTAACTCACCATATCTGTGGGAGAAAAAAAGTAGCGTTAATGCTAACGTTAGCTGCTGATTTAGCTGAGCTAGCTTGTTAGGTTAATTAAAGTGAGCTTGTCAAAAAAATGTTTTCCATCGAAACATTTAGTGTGATAATGACCTATATTGACTAAGGTTAAGTTACACCGCTACTACAGAGGACTAGTGACCTCTAACGGGAGTTTTTGTTTTCCCAAAAACACGTAACTGCTAACTATACTAAAACGTTAACCGTTCAGTTAAGGTAGCTACAAAGCTAATTGGTTGAGCTAGCTTTAGCACATGTTCACCTTTGAGCAGTTATGTCACTTCACATGTAATAATCAACATTACCTTTCAGATATTTTGCTGTTTTTTTTAACCTAGCTTATTGAATATCAAAATGACATGTATCATATTGTGCAGGTGTTGTTTTTCTTGTGCCAGCACCATGTAGCTCTTATATGTACATACCCGGCCATACACCAATCAGCAATCATGATGCCTTGCTGCTTATTTCCCATCTTAGATTACATAAATTAAAAAATGAAGTATCACATTAGACATAACACTGACAGATGACTGAAAACTAAAGCACAATAGCTTATTTTCACAGAAGACATTTTGACATTTCACACTATGAGCAGTGCACAGTTTAAATCATAACATTTGTGATACCTGAATCCCATTTAATTGCTTCATGTTCAGGGCCCTTGTATTGTGCATGCTGGCTTACTGTCACACTGTTATGTCTTACTTGGACACTTGAATGAAACCAAGCCATAATTAACATAATTGATATTAATTATAAGTGATTTATGCAAGTAGAAATGTCAGCTGTATAAAAGGCCTATTTCATAATACTCAAGTAATACCAAGACAGACAAAAGTATTGAATCATATTCTAGATTGATTTGTGATTCTGTCTATGAAACTATGATGCCGAGACACCTATCTTGGCATTTCTCTCATTCTAGGTTGTACTCTAACACCATAATCAGCTTTATAGTTATCATTTCTACTCTAAGATATTGCAATGAGATAAAAACATTTAGAGCACATGAGTTACAACTGAAGGAGTTTTGGCAAATTGCAACATTGAACATTATAAAAGTAGAGCAGCAACAGCAGGCGTTTGAGGATCTCATTTCATTATCCTTTGGATTGTCTCCCTCTGCAGGTTAATCATGTTAATGTCAGGTGCAGGGTGCATTTTGTTGAACAGCCCAGAACAGAAGAAAAAATGTACAAAGGTTTTAAAAATCTCATCTGGTTTAATAGCACTGTACATGGTGATACATCTGTGATTAAAACTCTTTGTAGCAGTTAAGGCAGAAGCAGGCAGAGGGAATTACAGAAGGAAGAAGGCTTAAGGTCCATAAGAGTGTCTCGGATAGTGTCAAGGTTAAAACAGGGTATTATTGGGTAGATTTACATTAGTTAAGCAGCTTACAGTAAAAGGTTTTTAGGGGAGAGGTAGGAACGTAAATTGGAAGTAGCTGAGGTAAATGCTGCAAGGTTTCATAGCACACTGAGATCACGGTTTCATTTCTTGTTGGAAATCAGCACGTTGACTTCATCCTCTGGTTTGAGGCTGTGCCACTGGGCTATCGGCCTCCTTGGGTTAGCCAGCATGTCTGCCCAGTGGCATTGCTCCGTTCCGGTGCTGTTACTGCCCAGCAGCACCTTTCCGATGGCATCATTCTTCCCAATCTTATCATAGTCCAACACGGTCACTGCTATCTGCACCTTCTGCAAATTAAAACACAAACACACAGAGAGATAATTAATTAGTTTCTGATGAATTGCATTTGTGTGTGTGTGTGTGTGTGTGTGTGTGTGTGTGTGTGCGTGTGACAAAAAATGTGTACCTCTATTTGTTCACATGGCACTTCAAAGCTGAAAGACTCGTTGTAGTAAGGGTTCAAAGTGTTCTTCTTTATCGTTGTTTTCTTCTTCTTGAGTCGTTTCCCATTCTGCATTAAGTGGATCTTCACATAAGGGTCTGATAGAGAGAAAAGAGAGAGGTTTTATGGCAGAGGAACAGACCGACAGCCTGGCACTCATGCAGTAACTCCATCAGTGAAACACAACATCTATTGTAGGCGCTCCTGATAGTTTTCCCCTAAATAGAAACTGCTTGAAAGTGGACACACCACTTAAAAAGTAGTTAACAGGCCTTAATGCTTAACCACAGCTAGCCAACCTGGGCTGTAACCGTAAGTGTGCACCTACTAGTCATCTTATAAAATGTACTGAGGCATTTATATTTCTTATTAGTTGAAGAGAGAGTGATTAAATTAAATGTACTGTGGCATTGAAGTCTGTAATAAAGGAACTTGACGTTGAGCTTAAACATAAATCTAATGTGAATCAAGTGTTTGAATCACCTGATAATCCACCCACATCCATTTTCTTCAGGTTTTTGGCCTCCAGAATCACTAACGTCAGCTTCCCTGCAGTAGGCACGTACCTCAAGGACAAACACACGTCTCCAAGCTTCTCGCTCTAAAGCAAAGAAAAAGAATTGAGTATGTTGTTGTTACATTTAATGCAAAATTAAAGCTTAAATAGCAACTTTACAAGAGGTTAAGGTCGTCCTCACAGAGGTGCTTCAGATTATGAATAAGTAACAAAAGGAGATAGTATTTTTTATTTTATTCATGTGAAATATACATCAGCCTTTAATCCCTGAACACCAAGTTGTAGTTGTTAGTTGTATATTCCTAATTTTTCCAGTTCATCTCCTCATCCCTTGTCACAGTGTGCTCCCACCTCCTCTTTCTCTGCCTTCTGCAGATCCCTCCACTCCTGCAGAGACTGGCTGAAGTCCACACTGCTCATCGGTATCTTCACAGCTCCAATGGCATCGTGTTTTGAGAAACGGTCGAAGTCGTACACAGTCATCACCAGCGTCTTCCCGCCCAGCTCAGTGTACGGTACCTACAGAGCACACATCAAAGACGTTCATTTGAAACCAATCCTGTGCCGTGTGCTGATAGTGAACAAAAATCACGTATCTTGGAGTTTTAATTTACCTTAAATGTGAAAGTCTCATTGAAGGTTGGTTCAAGGGTTTTCCTATGAACTTTGGTTTCAAACTTTTTCTTTTTGTCTGGGAGCAGATAGAGTTTAACGTAAGGGTCAGAGCTGCCTCCCACATCCATCGCAGGAAGTTCAGCAGCCTGCAAGATGCCGACTACCAGCTAGAATGTTAAAGCAAAGGAAATTATTAGCAGGAGATAAGGATGTGGCTAATTAACGGAGAGAAGCACAGTGTTAGAATGTGCGATTTTAAAGCTGGCAGATGGTGGGCAACAACACGTCAAAGCAAATAGCAGCATCTCACCGTATTCTCTGTGAAGTTGTAGTCTAATGTGAAGTGCAGCCTGCCCAACTTCTCCACCTCCTTGGGCTCATTATGTGACAGCTCTGTTTCTTTGCTGCCTTCATCTTTCAGCGGCTGCACACACGCAGAGACACACATCACATTCAGGTGAAATACATAGCTTTTACAAGTAATCAATAAGGAGCTTCTGTCAATGTGTGGAGCAGCTATTTGTGCTGTGTTCTTACAGTATATTGTATAGCATTACACAGTCAGAGGCGATTAAACAAAGATAAAGTTACCATCTAATGCTTATTTATTGGTTAAAGGGGACGGGGTAATTTAACACCATCGGTGTGTTTAAATGTTACCTGCATCCTTGAAGAAACACAACTCATCTCAGACCTCAGCCTTTACTACAACATGAGCGATGTGCAAAACATCTATTAGTCTTAACACACACTGACAGTTTTACTACTCCTTAGTGACCCCAGCGTCATGACTGTGATACATTGCAAGGACGATACATCTGCAGGAGGGAGTGTGTGTGTGTGTGCGTGTGACATTGTGTCTCGTGTGTGTACCTTGTTGAAACCTCCATCCATTTCAGTGTCAAAGTCTCCCTTGCTCTTCTCTTTTCCTTTTTTCTTGTCCTTTTCTTTGTCCTTGTCTTTCTTTTTCAGGCACTTCTTCCACACACACACGGCACACGACAACACCGCGCACAAAGTCACGATGCAGAGGGCAGCAACAGCCCATGATGGCACTGCAAAGCCATGTGGACACACACACACACACACACACACACACACAGATGATAAATAATTCATTTACATACACTTTTAGTCAGCCACTTCAATACAGTGTTCAAAATGTAAGTCTTAAATGTACCTTCAGGATTAAACTTTTTTCCCCAATTTCTTAGGGAGGGAATGAAATATCAGAAACATTGGAAAATGCAATCCAATACTGCTGTAATATCTGTGGTCATTTTTAGGGAACACTATAGACAATGTATTGTAAAGTGTCATCATTTGTTCATCTACTATGTGTTCTCCTTGTTCTCAAGCATCATCAGAGCGATAGATGACTCTGATATCAACTGACGTATGCAAATTCAAGATGCCATCTTTCATGACTTGCAGTTTTCTGCAATATTCATTTTTCATTTTTCAGTCAGGCACACAGGGCATGAAGTTAAGCACCTCAGTTCAGCACAGTATTCTAAAGAATCATTTGAATTTCACATCTTTTTTCAAATCAATTTTAGAGATTTCAACTCAAATCTCTTGACATTTTACTGAAGTTATCATTAAGTTTGATCTTGAAATTCTTTGAACAAGGTAATACTTTGATGCCTCACATGCTTTACCAAAATCCTTCAGGGTTAAACTGGCTTCTGGTGCTTGGATATGTCATCCAAATATCTTTAAAATGCTGTTTGCATCACCATAACCATTTATATTATAGCAGACCTACATAAAGGCCCATGAATGAATGAGTTGGGTGTTTAACTCACTGTGGATGCTGTGTAGTTCACTCATGAATTTGTTGGGATGTTGGCCTTCAGATGGTTTTTGGTCTGGCGGGGTTGTTGCATTTGGCAAGTGGGTAAGAGTAGCGGGGGTGCCCCTCGCAGATGGGGCTGCTTGGTGGTTCCCAGTCATTATTTGAGGAGAGAAAGCAGATCCAATACTGGCAGAGAAACAGGGATATAGAAAAAGATGGCTCAGCCCCAGCAAGAGAGCAATTTTCGCGCAATATACGAAACATTACACTTCACCAAAGCAGAATCAGACAGATCAGTAAATACCTTCCAAATTTGCAAAAATCTCATTCAGGGAAACATCCAAGCAAACCATATAAACACACACCAGAGCAGAGATTCCATAAATGCTAATCAGATCATGTATTTGAGGCAATAATCTGCTTATAGACACTGTATGACCATCAGAGTCAAATGACTTCTCCTCTTTCTGCTGGCCTGGCACTAACAGTCGAACACAGGATATGCAAGCCGCTGTCTTTGCCAAACCTGCTGACATGGAGGGGAGAGAGGGATGGAGCAGAGGAAGGGGAGAAGTGAAGTTGAGGCGTCACGCGTGGACCGCTGCTGTTCCACAGCGAGATGCCAGAGGTGAGAATCATGTGCCAAGGTCATGCTCAGTGCAGGTCAACTGTGTATGAGAGAAAAGTCCTGCTGCTGCCGGGATGGAACTTCCAAGTGCAAAAAATGTTTTGATATGTTATTTTCTTTTCTGCAGACATCACAGATATTGAGTTTCTGGGGTTGAGTCAGCAGATGTGATCTAGCACCCAAGCGAACACTGATCTGAGTTTATGTCTGCTTTTTCAGGATTGTTCACTTGACACTGACACAAACAAACAGCTGCAAACAGAAGATTTCAAGGTACATTAAAGGAACCAGTGGTGATTCCAAACAGAAGAGTATTTCTCATATGTTACACTTCTCTGATACTGATCAAGTGATTGTTTCATATATTGTACATATTGCACTGTATTTAAGGCAGTGTGTCTGATGTGCAGTCTGATACTGATCTGCTTTTGTGAAAGTGCAACCAAGTGTTAATGAATAATTCACAGCTTTCACAGTTTCATATGCAAAAGTGATAATCATCGGAAGATGGTATACATGCAAATGTACGTATCGTCGTATTTCTCTCATTTTTGCTGCAGAGGTGACTCAGTATTCGCACCATATGGTCCCCAAGTTCAGTTGTCGATGCAGCTGCAAATCTTTTTACCCCCGATCTTACAAGGTGCCAAATTCAATATGGTTTATGAAATGTAGTGTCAAGATGAAAGATCTGAACTCCGAAATGACAAGTTTAAGACAAAAATCAGCCTTGTTGTTGGCTTGACGTTATAAAAATTCTCAGCCTTCAGAAGAAGCAGATCTTACAGCAGAAGAGAAAGAAAATCACTGAAACTGGAGTTACAAAATGATAAATTACTCACGACAATGCTGTATGCAGTAACAACAGAATGACCTGCACAGACCTCCATCCATGGTTTACACACAGTTACCATTCACTTAGCCCAGTCGACAGAGAAATAAATCAAAGCGCTGATGATCGATGAATCAAAGACAAAACAAAAGGACCCAGAGACATACCTGTAGTCAGTCGTCCCAGCAGCAGTGTTCAGCTCACAGGTACTTCTATTCCTAACAGAGAGGCGGAGGAGGTTGAGAAAAGAAGACAGGACCAGAGAGGGCGGGAGAGGCGGAGGAAAACGGGTGAGGTAGGAGAGTTTTTGTGTCTCACCAGTTCTCAAGAAGAAGAGTGCAGGTGTGTGAAAGCTGGATCAAGATAGAGAGAGAGAGAGAGAGAGAGAGACAGAGAGAGAGAGAGAGAGAGAGAGAGAGAGGGAGGGAAGGACAAGATAGGGCTGGGGTCGGGATAGGTGGCAATGCAGCCCGGTCATCTTGTGTTGCTTCCCTCTATATGTGTGAGCGTGTCTGCATGTGTTTGGGTGAATGTGTTCTGTCCATTCAGGTCTCATGGGAGAACTGGTGCTCATTTTCTGACGCCCCACCTCTTGTGTGACCTCTGTCCCATCCCTACAGGTCACCCTCACCGGGCCACTGATGCATATTCATTAGTGAAGTGACATCGCTTTTTAAAGGCTCGTTAGCATAGTGAGAGTTCAGCAATAGAGGACATTTACATTCAGAGTGGACAGCTCCGTCGGTCTGTGTGCATCTGTACATCTGGCAGTAGGTGCAGAACTGTCTCATGCTGTCTATGTATAGATGATGTTGCCTGATTTAGAAACTTAGGATGTGGTTTCTGCAGCAACACAGAGATCAAGTTCTGGCCCCGCCCCATTCACCTTGAGGTACCAGAGATGCACAGAGATACTGTACAGAAGGAGGGATGAGACAGAGGGAAAGAGAGGGGGCAGGGGGATGGGCCGGTAAGAGATATATGTGATTTGTTTGTTTATGATAGACATTTTTTAAATCAACTGTGAGTAACGCTTCTTAAATTGTGCTATTTTATTATATTTGACAGTTGACCTTAGCCCACGTTGGAATCTTGAGCTGTTTCTTTTTGGCTGAAGCACATTTATGTGTGTAAAAATATTGCGCTTTTTTTGTTTATTGAGGAAGTCTCATTTGTATAGGATTTATTTAAGGATTGCCTTTACAAGCACTGTCTGAGAACAATAGTCCAGGGGTTCAGTCAGACAAAGCAATTTTCACACACACAGACACACACTTTAAAACTGTTATAAATATTACCAAAAAAGCGCTAAGCTCAGCTGATGTTATATATCTCTGCAAACAGGATGCTCTAAAGATGATTGAATTTCCTAAGAGAAAGTGATTTCAGAAAGCAGAGCACAGCACATGTGCTGAGAGACAAAGCTTCTAAAGAGTGGACCAGCAGCCTTTTTTACAGCAGACATTTAAACTTGTAATAGTAGGAAAGGCACAGGTGTTACTGATATTGAAACAATGGTTTATTTTGCCAGCATGCACAATCACACAAAAAACCTGAAACTGCAGCAGCTATATGGATTTCAGCCATTGTTATTTCATTGTCTACACCTGTGCCTGTGCTTTGACTTCCAAGACAGAAGGTTTATTGTTCTGCAAATCTTCTCATGTGTTTTTTCCACACCTAGCATCACTATAACTAGGCAGGGAGATTGTGAATGGACATATGATGTTCACATACACCGATCAAGCATAACATTATGACCACCTGCCTAATATTGTGTTGGTCCCCCTTTTGCTGCCAAAACAGCCCTGACCCGTCGAGGCATGGACTCCACTAGACCCCTGAAGGTGTGCTGTGGTATCTGGCACCAAGATGTTAGCAGCAGATCCTTTAAGTCCTGTAAGTTGCAAGGTGGGGCCTCCATGGATCGGACTTGTTTGTCCAGCACATCCCACAGAAGCTTGATCAACCCATGACCCTGTCGCCTGTTCACCACTGTTCCTTCTTTGGACCACTTTTGATGACCACTGCAGACCGGTAACACCCCACAAGAGCTTCAGTTTTGGAGATGGTCTGACCCAGTCGTCTAGCCATCACAATTTGGCCCTTGTCAAACTCGCTCAAATCCTTACGCGTGGCCATTTTCGCTGCTTCTAACACATCAACTTTCAGGACAACATGTTCTTGCTGCCTAATATATCCCACACACTAACAGTTGCCATGATGAAGAGATAATCATTGTTTTTCACTTCACCTGTCAGTAGTCATGATGTTATGCCTGATCGGTGTATGATGTCCATCATGTAAACATCCAAACTCGCATATACAATCTCATAACACCCACATGCATATTCACATCATAATAATCATAAATATACTTAAGGGAATAATTACACACATCCCTGCATGCGTACAGTATTTGTACATAGACAGTGTATAAATAATGTATGCCAGCATTTTTCGTTTGTCAGAAAACAGCTCATACCTCCACACGCTAGGTGGCGATAGTCATTTCTGATCTCAGTTACATCTACGCGGCAAAACCACAGAAGAAGAATCCTCGTTTCTAGGATACAGAGGAAGCGTTCCTGTTGGACAGACGGTGAGTTCTCGTGGACTAAAACAGTCTGTTCTTGAGAGAGTATGTATTATTTTGGTTCTTTTGGCAGCTAGAAAATGGTGGTTTATAGTCATTTATAGGTTTAGTCATAAAATAGGCGGACCGCAGCCGCTGACGAGCTGCTGCATTGGTTTAGCTACACCGGTAACTAGCTAACGTTAGTTGCTAAAGGCAAACTAAATTAAAAATAGTGATTTGCACTAAAACGCGGTCATTTATTAATCCTGTGACATGACGAGTAATGAAGGAGATGTATACAGGACAGGACATGTGCATTTTGAACTCTGATAAATGCTGACAATTAACTGTTGTGACAAACGTAACATTGTGTGGTACTGTAATAAAGTACGTGTTGCTCCAGAGATGTATTCATGGTTGATGACCGCGGTGAAGTTAGTTTTAGGTTAGATATTCGGCAGACATTCACTCCGGAGACACCCAGCGGCGTCTCTTACTCAGTTTCACCCAGTGTTGTCAGCAGGAGGACGGTTAGCTCGCCTCCCAGAACCTTGCACCACCCTGGATTTAGGGACCATCAATAAATTACGCTATTGTTTGTCTGATTTACACAAAACAATGTTCATGCTGACTTGATGATATGAGTGGAAAATAATGGTAAAGACAAAAAAATCATTACTAAACTGATTTCATGTAGCACACTTATTTTGATTGCTAAGGTGTTATGTATTTATTGATTGCTAAGGTGTTGAATTTATTTTGCAAAATTATTTTTATAAGGCAATGGCTTTTTTTCAATAGCTTCCATGCCACGTGACCCAGTTACTCCAAACCATTGCTGAATTGTATTACTAAATGGGACAAATAAGACACACCTGTTTTTTACTGCTTCTTCTATTTTATATGAATATGTATTATGAAAATTCAGCATTTCTTTTCAATAGCTTCCATGTCATGGATGTGGATACTGTATGTGATAATACTTTAGAAACTATTAAGAGAGCCTTTATTATGGGCATGTTCATTCTGTTAACTTGCAGTTGAAAGTTGGGCTGTCTTAACAGTAGTCATTTATTAACATTCAAAACTGAGAACATGGCTTTTGAATTTTAACTCTGCAGCATGAATTACATCATAGTGTTACGTTAGCCAGTAATATTTGAATGTCTCTGTTATGCTCCGTTCTGTTGCTTTTCACGATGGGCCAGAAACCTATATTTGGTCATTGCCTGTGATGCTAAATCAAGAGAGTGAGTCATAAAGATGAAAAATCCAGGGTCTGTTGCTTCCTTACAAGATTTATGTGTGTGTGTGTGTGTGTGTCCTGTTGATATATAAATATGTATAGCAATTGATAGTAGGGACCCTTGCCTACCCTCTTTTGAACCTTAGCCTGTGTGCCTTCCAGGGTGTGAGGATGGTGCTGGTGGAACATCTTAACCTGGAACATGTTCTGCAGACTGTGTCTGTGTTGGAGTCAGTTGTCCTCCGCAGCTTTGGCCCCGAAGGAGGACAAGTGTTGTTCACCCGAGACACAGGACAAGCAATGTTAAGCCGCAGTGGGACGCGTATTCTCACAGCACTACGACTGGAGCATCCACTGGCCAGGTAAGACAGAAATCTCTACCTTACACTATGATACTCTTTGTCAAGTGACATTTTCTTTTTTGATTTTTTTGTGTTTTTCTCATTTCAGGATGGTGGTGGAGTGCGCCTTGAAACACAGCGCTGTAACAGGCGATGGATCCAAAACCTTTATCCTACTGCTGGCATCTATACTACGGATGATTCACTCAACAGCCTGCAAGGAGCCGAATTTGTCTCACACGTATAACTCCAGGGACGTCGCAGAGGCCACCACTGCCAGGCACTTGGCTGATGAATTGCTGGCATTTGTGTTGGAGGAGCTGGATGATCTCATTGCTACAGGAGTGGTCCCGTATGGATGCTGTCTTTCGTGGGAGGATTTCACTGCGAAGACACAATTACCAGCTCACACAAACAATCACTTTGTTCAAAAGCTGTTAGCATCATTCTTTCATACCCGTCTGGGTTGCACCCACTGTGACTTTATTAGCGACCTCACCTGTGAACTGCTCACTCACTGGAAATTTAGAAATGACCAACCTTCCTTATCACTCCAGTTTGTAAATGACAACTTTCCTGCATTGCATACACCTGTATCAGGCTTCCCTATCAGTTGTTCACGTTTGATTGAGGGGCAGGTCATTCACAGGGACTTTGCTACGCCCTGCCCTCAGACTGACCACCAGCCTGTTAAAGCTGTAGTTTTCACTGGGTACCTGCAGCCAAAGTTGCTCAGTGCAGGAGAAGTGCTTGAGTTAGGATCTGGAGAGCAAGGGAAGGAGGGAAGTTTAATGCAGTTTAACACATGGGCAGAGAGGTCACTAGAGGGTGTTGTTGCAAACCTGCAGAGTTTGGGTGTCTCTGTGCTCCTGTCTGGAGTCAAACAGTCAGCTGCTGTCCTGGCTTTAGCTGCACAGGCGGATATGTGTGTTGTGGAGTGTGTCAGTGAAGATGAGCTGTCTCTCTTTGCCCAGCTAAGTGGGGCCAGACCTGTCTCAGACTGCTGGATGATTGAACCAGACAACGTTGCTACACTGACCTTTTGCCGACCAATTCTACTGGGAGCCCATAGGTATGAAAACACGTCACTCTTTCTCACTCATATAATTACAAAGTGTGACTTGTGAGCTACAACTACCTATAATCCATGGGCTAATTACTGGTGTTTTTTCATCTTGTTTTCTTCATGGAAGTCCAGTTGAACTCTTTTTCTCTTCCACAGGTATGTCCATGTAGCTTTTAATGATTTGGAGGAAAGGCTCATGGTCCAATCCCGCAGTCTGGTCATTTGTGGTCCAGGGGAAGGTCAAACTGACCAGTATGCAAGTGCTTTTCAAGATGCCATCCGCATGCTACTCTCCACGTGGGAACCCATGGGCAGGACTGCATCTACAGCATCAAAGAGGACCTTTCAGTCAAACAAAAGGACATCTTTACATAAAGGCGATCAGATCCGCAATGCGCCTGTGTTGGAACCAGGCTGTGTTATACCTGCTGGTGGGACATTTGAGTTTCTCTTAAACCATGCCCTTCTACAACAACCCCGCAGTTGCTTAGTTTCAGATGACGCAAATATGGGCTTCCCTGCTGTTTCCCAGCTCTTGGCAAATGCTCTGCTGTGCGTACCCCGACAGATTTACTCCCACAGTCCTCGATGTTTCCTGCAGACTCAAACCGCGCTCTTAAGTTTTATTCAGAATCATTCCCACCCTTTCAGCCTTGTATACAAACAAGAACACAGCACAGAACTCACACAGGGTCAGGGTAAAAGTCAATGTCCCATAGAGGAGGGTAAACAATGCATGCATTGTTGTAGAGAGGCTGACAAACCATCAAAAGTTTTTATGTTGGACTCGGGCCTTGAATCTGTCTCCTGTAAATACCAGCTGCTTCTGGCCGTGCTGCAGTGTGTCTCAAGTCTTCTCCATGTGGACACTGTGCTGCACATACACACACAGTCACGCAGACTTGCGAACATTTCCTGGGAGGGCACAGAGGACGAGGCTGAGGACTGAGATTGTACTGTGTCCCAAGATGAAAGCCATAAACATTTCTTCTCTCAGTTCTTACTCGGGTATCATTCAAAAGTTGGAGGAAATAATGTGCACTTTATTGCAGATTGCTACAAGAATTTATTATAATATTTGTTATTATTATTTTGCTTCTCTACAATATTTGTCATGCAAGTTTGTGCTTCCACTGAGATAGTAAAATACATTCCATGGCAGTGCTGTTGTGTGGTGGAGTTTCAAGGCCAATAAAATGTTACGGTGGTCCTGTCCTGACTCAAGGCTAGGTTTGGCAATAACAGTAAAAAAAAGAGAACATCACAAAGGTCTGTGTTAATCTCTGTGTAGGACAGAATGTGCCGTTATCAAATAATTTAGTCCATATCTACTGTGTGTTAATGTGAACGAGTGTGAGAGTCTACGTGTTGATGTTGGCCTCTTTCCTCTTGAGTCACCATCATGGTGCCTATTTTTTCAGTGTTTCTCTTCCTTATCTCAGTTTTCCTGCTCCCTTCCCTTTGCCAGCACACATTCTTTTATATAAAAGGCATACACGCAGAAAAACATGGAGACCTTGCAGCGCTAATATACACACTGCTTTTTATAATTAGTGTTATCACCATAATTTGGGGCGGGTTGTCTGAAAGGGTACCACCCAACTGTCAACAACCAAATCAAAGTGTACTTCCTTGTGCTGTTAGCAGAGGAACTCTAACTCTACTCTCACTTCTTTTTTTGGGAAGTAGTGAGTCATTAAAAATTAACGTGACTCACCACCATACATAAACGTCCACTGTTTACTGTAATCAGTGTGTACTCCTTGTTGCTCCAAATTTTTCCGTAAATTAATTATAGTGGGATAGCTCAGACAAAGACGGTTCTTGGCTTTGTTTGTGCTTTGGATCAAACTCTACATGAGTCACACTTGATGTTCGCAGATATCATGCGGAAGCGGAGGGGGTAGAGTATAGAGAATGTTATTTTCCAGTGCGCATGAGGAAAGACCTGAGTGTTGTTTTCACTCTCATCAAGGCACCCACACCCTCTAACCCTTACATGCCCCCATATCCTACACAGCTCAGTCTAACACGCGAGGCAGAGTCTATTTAATGTTGAGTCAATTTAATAGTGAAGATTTTCCTCTTAACAATTATCCACTTTACTCAGTTACCTGCCGGAATCAGGCCTTAAGAAAACCTCCAGCTCATTTGCCTCTTGTTCTGTGTACATCAGTGATTGCCATAATATAAAACCTCCAGAATCGACTCAGTTTGGTTTATTTGGCTCTCATTAATTTTAAAACTATGTAAAACATAGTGCATATGTTATAAATCAACCCAGTCTCTGTAAAATAAAAGGACATTATAAAATACATAATCAATCTGCAATTACCATACAACCAACTAAGTGTATAAATCTTTTACAAATAAAAAAAAAAAGACATTTACAAAATGTGACAAAAAATTAAAGGCGTTTTTTTAGAAAGGGCAAGTTAGAAGATGGAGAAAGACAGACGCAAATTAAATGTCACAATGACGGATCTGAAATGCTACTCTAATACCAAGCTAGAACAGACCACAGTCACCACAGTTCACAGCTCGGCATTCAGTTGGCTACAAGTCACCTTGGTTTGACTTCAGTGTTGTAAGGAAAAGGAAATGTATCATTTCATTGGCTACTGCTGTATTGTGCTGAAGTGGTGGTGGTTGCCTTTTTTTTAAGGCCCTAGTCCATGACTCCTTGCCAGTAGGTGAGAAATGTGATCAGTATACAATAATATGATCTTTTGTTTAGATAATTAGCAGTTCACAAACACTAATTTCAATCAAATGACCACACAGTTACACATTTCTGTACTACACTGCCACTGAAGCACAGATGACACCCAGTCTATAGTTGGGCCAAGTAACCACATTGCAACTATATGGTCCAGGAAGTGTCAGCAGCACAGTTACAATGACTAATGTATAATTTAAAAATCAGATTTATCTGCACCCAGCATAGCTTAGGTTATCCCCCTTGAACAAGCATTGTTTCTATTGGCAGTGGAGAGTCATGTGACTCTTGGAATGACATCATGCAACAATAATAAGGACTTGAGGGTGCAGTGGTGGGTTTCACACCACCTCCCGAGACTTCCTGATGGCGCAGCACAGGAGCATGCTAAAGATCATCCCAAACACCTGTAAGAGAGAGGGAGATGAATATTACTTATGTTTGTGTTAGCTCATGTCCGCTGGGGCGGCAGACGTTGTAATTTGACGGGTTACTTACCATAACAACCCCGATGGCGATGCCCACTCCACCTATGATGTGTAGCTTGGAGTCAAACACCTCATCAATAGCGTCTTGACAGCCCTGCAACACACAAGCATGATTCCTTTCAGCTTTCTCTAAAGCATTGCTAGAGATGACTTGTGCTATGGCACACATAACCGACAGCCTGAGAGCGTGCAGGCTCCAGTAAACCATTGTTGCCATAGTAACACTGCGAGGAGGCTGAGGGAATAAGTCTGCGAAGGGAAATCCGATAAACTTGTGACACACACGTCAGACCGTCATTATGCATTTGACATGCAGTAATTGCTCCAGCACTCGCAGAGCTGAAGCATGTTTGACATGGTTGGATCTTTCAGATGGCCTCTCGTATTTAAATACTCTTCTTCCTGTATCTCTTAATTGAAGTACGTAGCTGTGTTGGCATCCAATCTATACACACATTCAGGGTAGAAGTACCTTAGTAATGAGCTCCTCGAGTGGCTCGCCCTTGGGACAGGTGTCTTTGGCGAGTCCTTCTACAGAACCATTTGGTCCGCAACAGTTCAGCTGTAAACACACAATATTACATGTTCAGAGAACAATATGACCTGGAAAAGGAGAAAGACATTTCTCTAACTGCAATTGCTGTCAAGGAATATTTTGGTTTTCTTTCAATTTTTTGTTCCAGAAGTCTTGTCATCACAATGAGGTCACCATACTGGACGCGGATATAAAATGTGGTTCATCAAGAAATAGTAACAGCACATAAATCCCTCTAAATCACTCGTCCTTAATTAATTTCTCTGTCAGAAATTGTCGGTTGAAAAAGATCCCTTTACCCCATAATTTGTATTAATCATTAACAATATTTGGGGGAGCAACAAATGAAACCAAGTTGAATTTTTATGAAATAAAGTTTGTCAGAATGGCAACAGTAAACTAATCATTCAACTGTTGTTTTCCTCCATTTTCTCCCCCTGGTCACCACTTCTCTAAAACAACAAACTAATTTTTCTCACATTTCTATTGCAAAAATTAAGCAAACAAGATACAACATGCTGCTCGATACATTTTTTGCCTTTGGACCCTCCTTCCAGTCTTTAAGCTAGGCTAATTGTCTCCCAGCTCTATCTCCACATGCACCAACAGAATGTCGATACTGACCTTCTCACGTCTCACCAAGACAGTGAATTATCTCATTTCTAAGAAGCTGAATGTTTTTTTAAGATAATTTGCTGAATCTGAAACTCATAAGTCATCTTAAACATGGATAATACTTGGTGGGGAGGCTTTTGAAAAGTCTTGTGAGATAACCTAAAACAACTTCCCATGGGAATACAAAACAATAATATTATTTCATATTCATTTTACATAAGATCTGAGTCATTTTGATTTAGAAGGAGGCAGAAATGAGGGAGACGAGGCTCACCCCTTTTTGGATCAACCGCAGCGTGTCTTTGAGGCGTTCTTCTCCTGTCGCCTGGACGTTCTTGTAGGTCTGCATGTAGAAATTTGTGATGTCGCTCACCACCTGCAACACAGACGCAAACCGAAAAAAGTTATTTTATATCCATCACTGAAGCAGACAAAAGTAACATGTCTTCATATTGCCTTATCAGTCCTGACTGCAACATTTCTTGTTCTCCTTTTTGTTTTCTAATCGGTGCTTTTTCCTATTTTGTTATCTCTAACGTATTTATTTGTTTGTTTGTAAAGTGCTTGTAACAGTATCTCAATGGTTTAGAGAAATACAACAGTCTTACTTTAAACCTGTACGTTACCTTGCTTTGGTTGGAAAATCCCCAGATTCCGGCTGCGACCTCAACGGCAAATATGATAAGCAGGAAGAAGAAGAACTGCAGAGAGGGAAAGACAAAATTAAAGTCAGCTGATTGTATGAATGTGTGCTTCCATTTATGAGTGTGCGCATGTTCTTTGCGTGTATGTGTCACAAGTAAGGTCATTTGAGTGTAGTTGAACCTAATTTACATAGGCTCCTCCTCCTGAGAGATTTAGTACAAGGAGATTAGGGCCAGACAGGGCGAGAGGGAGGGAGGGAGGGAGGGAGGCAACAAGCACATGGAAATCTAGAGTCTTCTGTGGCCTTGATACTGTTCAGTAAACAATGATCAAGGCAGAAAATCAATAATTTCTTAGTGAAGGTCAAATGGATGAGAACAGCTGCTGAGAGACATCACTACCAAAACTGAGAGAAATAAACTGTTGGTTAAACAATTTAGATTTTATGTTTTGTCAAAAGAGGTCAGTAAAATAAGAAAGGAGGGTTAAATGACGAATTAAAAAGTGGTACGAACCAGTCCCAGCATACAGGGAGACTCCTGGATGGCCCCACAACATCCCAGAAAACCCACCACCATCATCAGTGCTCCAGCTCCTATCAGGATGTACACACCTACACACACGTATACACACAAGAATACTTAGTGTATTGCAGAGCTCACACAATCCAAAACTTTACTTAGGCATGTCTTAAAGGGACATTTCACCCTAAAATCATAAATACATCCATCCACCAACCGTATAACTGGCAGGAGGAAGCGTGCATGTAGTCATTGACGAGAGGGTTGTAAACATTGATGGTTCCCTCCTTGTTTGAGATGTAATGTTAGCTAGCTTAGTTAGCTAGCCTCTTGTCCGTGAGTATATACACGTAACCTTCTGCATGGTGATACAGTTGGTGGACGTAGCCATCTAGTTCCATTGTATGAGAAAGAGGGCAGACATCTCTATGGACGATATCTTCAAAACTCAGTGACCCACAGCAAAAGTAGATGTAGATGGATAAATAGCACAACAGGTTAGAGGAAAAATATGTATTTTAGATTTTGGGGGTGGATTGTTCCATTAGAACCATAATGGATAAAGTTCCTGCTCATAGGAATCATCTTACCTGTGTAAAACACATACGGAGAGTCTGATCCTTCGAACAGGCCTTTGGTCTTTGGGTCTAATCTCAGCCACAAGCCTATGGCAAAGACAGCAGTGCCAGCAAGCTGAAACACAAGCACATTTTGAAATATTGCAATTAGTTATTACAACATTAAATTTCTTAAGCACAGTGTGCACTCCTAGACTGTCAGTCTTGCTGCGCAAATCATACCAGACAGTGTAACAGTGAGAAATTAAGCTCAATAAGGGTTCAGACACGAAGAATACTCTTCATACTCATGCCCTCTCCATATGCATATCCCTACTTGTCAGCTCAATTAGCTGACTGTGGTTTCGCCACGCCAGTTAAGAATTATCTTGACGCTGTCTGAATTTAAAACTTCCCTTCTCGGCTGCTTGCAGTTGTCATTTCAAATCTGCACTGACAGGCCCCATCTGGAAACCCTCTCCAGGTCTCATCCTCACAGTTTTTTTTTTCTGTCCAGCCTTCAGTCCAGGAAGTCATGCCGTATCCAAATCTCCACCACCGCTAGTATCTGCTCTCCGCCTAATCATGAGCCTACTCATCATGTGAAAGTGATCCTTTAATGATACTCCTTCAGCATCTCCTACTGTTTCACTACATATCATTAAAGCAAACACCGGTATTTATCTACAACTCCGATTCCAAATTAGCTGAGACGCTGTGCGAAAAGGTAAATAAAAACAGAGTGTAATCATTTGCGAACAAACAACAGTTTTAGAAAGTGTTCCCACGTAGTAACACATTCCTGCAATCATGTGGTGAACCTCGTCCATACCGTGCCTGTTATCACTCAGCTGTTATCAGTGAACCTGTTTACCTGTGTAACATTCCACACAGGAGTTGTTATGAGCAGTAAACAACTTTCCCAACTTTGCTTCATCAAGTCTTTAAAGGGGCAGTACATAAAAAAATTCTAACTCTAACTATTCTAATATAAACTCAGCAATATTTATGTTGTCCATAACTGAATAAACAAGCTGTTCTCAGAGGAAAATAAGGTCCCCAGAACACTGTTTGAAGCTAGAAAGGTGTTCAGTACAACAGTATGAAAATTGTATTGTCCTTTAAGGTCAGTTTGTATATTCAGTCATGAAAACAATGAGAGTTTGTTTAGGCATAAAAAAACATCAGCCAATGAGGATCTTTCTCTTCTGATTACAAATGTCTTCCTCAAAACGTCGTACTGTTGTGCACCTTTAAGCATATATTTATGAATTAAGTCGATTTGGTAACATTTTATATATTTGTACTTGTGCTGTTGTCAATTGGCGAGTTATCACATTGTTTTATTTATGTTTTATACGGCGTTCCACCTGCTTTTGCACAGTTGTTCACACATCACAGTTCATTACCAATTTCTGACAAACCCCAGTGACATTCAGCTTTCGTCTCTCGATCGGGACATGTGGCACAATCAATCAGGTCTTCAAACCACAGCGGTCTGCGTGCATGTGCCACGAAAACAACACCCCAATCAGAGACCAAAAACCCCCACACATTTTCTTATTCATCAACATATTTGGTACTTCGTATCAAATATTTCCAGCGTAGTGTGTGAATACATCAACACACACATGTTTTTGTGCATGCGTTTAAGTATATTCTGCCACACCGGTCTGTTCTCAAGTTGCTTTTGTAAACAGCATGTGAACAAAATAGCACAAAAGTCTGTATTTTACACTATAAATGTCTGTGCATGGTGGTACTGTGTATGGTGCAACGTGCGTACTCAGGTGCTTTCCCAGCCTTGCCAGCCTGGACAGGTCGGTGAATGTTTAACTTTGAGAGCCCAACTGAAACTGAAATCTGGTTTATTCAAAGGGTGTGAGTGTTTCTGTGTTTACTCTAATGTTCTTTCAATCGTATCATTTTTTATATGTTCCACTGCAAACAAAGTGGACAAAATGGCAGAACAGAGCAAACCAAAAGGCTGCATGTCTGTGATACTGGTTGAGGAAGCTTCTCCACTTTTTCACACACACACACACACACACACACACACACACACAACATGATAAGACACGATAAAATGTAAATTAGACCTACCCAGAAGACCAAGTTGAAGGCAAACATGAGATATTTCACACACTTGATTCCCCCAGCGACAGCCATGCTGATCCCCTTCACACAGTGCAAGTGTTTTACTACCTCAGCTAACTGCTTCCCAGGAAGAGGCGAAACACACGGTAATGGTGTCAGTTAGAAAAAGGTGGTGGAGAGGGAAAGAGTGTTCATTGCCCCGCCCTCATACAATCACCTGACCAGACTGTTAAGGAGTGGCAAGAGGGCTCGTCAGACTGCCCTCCGTTCACACATGCACAGCTATTAACTATTAAGTTGTGCAGGTGGTGCAAGCCATAAAAGCGTTCTTAAAAAACTCGCCTGGCAGCATGTTTACTGCTCCATCGCCTGAACAGTGTGTTATTACAGTTAATAGACGTCTCTCAAATACGACCGCTTCCCCATCCAAACTCCCAGGAAGCTGTTTTTTTGATCGAAAGGGAGGTTTGTGGACCTGGCTCTTGATGCAGAGATACAGAGCTGCAACACTCTTGTTGCATCCAGTCTGAGCTGTAATCAGATATGTGTGTCATGTGATTTGTGGTGGCAAGAAAAGGGGTTATGACCAGAGTGCGTCACAGCTTCAGTAGAGATGTAGTATTTGTTCCCGCCCAGTACCGATTCTGACGTCTGAATTTTGTGCACAGGCCCATACAGAGTGCTGATCAGATACCAGTGTGTTGGGAAAATAAGACATTTCTATACAGTGTTATTATTTTTAAACAGCTACATCTGTTTACCGCATGTCAATATTATGTAATGGATGTGTTTGAGCTCACATGAGTCGCCTGCCGTTTATGGATAGTTGCACACAGGTTGCTGGGAAGCAGCTGGGCCCCTTTTCTTTCTTTTTTCTATTTTTACCCCAAATTTAATAAATTCCATAGTTTACTAAATAACCTGCATTCTTTTATACAACTCTACATTTTAAATGAATGGATTACACACCAAAACAGTCACTTCCAGGTAGACTGCTGGTGGTTGATTTGCATTGTGGAGACACGGGAAGCTGGCAAACTTGTTTACTTAAATAAATATAGGTAAAGGTGCAGTAAGTAGTTTTTGGGGTGAATTTGTAATCACAAGAGAAAGACCGTCATTGACTGATTTTTTTTTTTACGCCTTAACAAACTGAATAAACAAACTCTCTTTGTTTTCATGACTGAATAAACAAACTGACCTTAAAGGACAACACAATTTCATGCTGTTTATATGTGGCGGACCCTGCCACCTTTCTAGCTTCAAACAGTGTTCTGGGGACCTTATTCTCCTCTGAGAACAGCTTGTTTCCTCACTTATGGAAAAGATAAATATTTCTGAGTTTGTACAATTACCTCATTAAAATCCTAAACATCGAAATTCTCCAAAAACGATGTAGTGCCCCTTTTAACACGAGGGTCCTACCTGTCTGATGTTGCAGCTGTGCTTGCTTTATATTATTTAATCTCGTCTTGCATTTGACATGCATTAAAATGTATGCACTTTGAAATAATGCGACGGAAGAAGAGACTTGAATTGTGTGCAAGCAAGTGTGTGATGCAGAGGGTTTTCTACCCGGAAGTTCTTGTTAACAAACATTGTGGTTCAGTTTATAGATATGTGGAACCAGAGATCCAAGAAAACAACAACAGACTATATATGTACTATAACACTTTAGACAAGAGAGAGACAGAGCAACCACAGTGTCCAATTTTCAGCTGTATTGTAGCCGTGGTTTCGACTGCAACCATAGAACTGTAATAGTTCTTCAGCAATTAATAATTCATAATTACATGTTCTATTTCATCATCTGATTTCCTAGAGGGATCCTGAGGATGAATAATTTGGGGACAAGGTTTAATTTAATGTCCAAGATTAACATTCTTCCAGCACCTGTGCACATTCGGACGGGCTCATAAGATATGGTACAGGTCTCCTTGTTGGCCATAACCCCTCCAACATAATCTTGAAGATTTGTTTCATATTGCACCATTATGACTGGAGTTCTGAAATATCTGTTTCTGGAGAAACGATGTGTAATCAGATTGGTGCACTCGCTGATACCAATTCCAGGATTTTAGGCAGCATCGGAGGTATTTCTGACACTGGTATTGGTATCGTAACAAACATCATCTTCAGTTCCGGCATAAATCGTGAAGATCTGCTCTTATGTGGGTGAGAGGTTTGAGCGTGGTTTCCTGTTTTCCAACACACAGGAAACGGTTCAGCACTCTATAGTCCCCTCATTGGTGTCTTCAAGTGTTTTTCATCACTGACCATGTTGAATCTTTGAAGCTCTTGAATACCCAAATTTGGTTGTTTTGCCTTGATCATCTCTCTCTCTCTCCCTCACACACACACACACACACACACACACACACACTGTGTGGGAACCCCCTGTCTGCCCTGTAATGAACAGTTATCCACGGCTCTCTATCTATAGCAGCACAAATTATGAATGTTCATCAAAGGGCAGAACCTCCACATGAAACCACACACAGAGATCACAAACAAACGGACACAACAAGACACACCCTGCAGCCTTTGGGACACAAATAGCCTACATGGGATATCCAGGATTCTTCTCTCTCTCACACACACACACACACACACACACAGACACGCGCGCGCGCGCAGGCTGGCTCCCTGACATGCGCGAGTCTTCACATCACGTTACGTAGCAGAAGTCTTAATTATTATTGTATCAGCCACATTCTCCACCATAATAAAGCTCCCCCCTCCCTCCCTCTCCCTCCCTCCCTCCCTCCCTCACGTCCCCCCCAGTCGCAATTATTAAAATGCCGTGCGCGCAAACTCCAGAGTGTAGTCTGCGTGGTGGAACTGGGTCACTTGGCCACTGGGGATTATTCTTCCTGCCCGCTCGGTCTCCACAAGCATTGGGACACTTTGTTTCTGAATACACTCTGATCAAGTTGCCGAGCGCTTCGGTGCGATTCTGCATCTGGGACATCGTCTAATGTTCATTCACACTGTAGTAACCTGCTCACACACGAATGCGCATTCACGCCAAGACCCCTCTCTATCTCTCTCTCTCACACACACACACACACACTTAAAACACAGACAGGATGTATAGCTTTCCACGAGAACAATGCGTTTCCCTCGCCTCACACTCACCCAGAACACCAGGTTGAAGGCGAACATCAGGTATTTGATGCACATCTCTCCTCCCGACAGCGCAGCCATGGCGGTGCTTGAGCCGTGGATCGCACTTCTTGCTGGCGGCTGTCGCCTCGTTTTCAGACGGACGGTATAACACCAGAGAAGACCTTCGAAATAACAGTCAGTATGCAGAATGAGGTTATTTGCCGACGCGCCGGCACTGATACGCGCGTCGTGCTGTGCGCGCCTGTAGTGGTCCGCCCCCACACATAACGGACTGCTCAGGCAAAGCCTCCTGGAGCCTTTTTCTTTTTTTTTTCCTCCTCCTCCTCACTTTTATTCATTGAATTTTGTTTCCCCTTTTGGTTCCTTAAAAATAGCGTCTTCTTTTTTCTGTTCTGCAAAACCGGTTCTGTTCTTATATTATTTCTGAAGAGATTTTTTTGTGGGGGACTTTTGGTGATTTCTAATATATTTACAGCACTTTTCTCACTGTAATCGCCCCCATATTCTTCCAGGAACTCGAAATATCCTCTATAGAACACTTAGTGGTAATTTTCAAGTTTTATAGCGCCAGTTCGTTCAAAAATCCAGATTATTCTCAAATGGTCTCATAGCCGAGGGAGTTTACAGCCTGAGCTCAGTGTGTGTCCTTCCTGCACACAATGGCACGGCGATGCACCGAGCAGGAGCCCGCTGTGGGGCTTTTTTGCTCGCAAGTTTCCTCCTGCAGCACCCTGGGCAGTGCATGCGATGACGTAATTCTGCCAGAATAAGAAAGGCGCGTTCGCGGGGGTTGAATATACTGTACATGAATGAACACGGTGCACGAGCGTGTCCGCTCCAGCTACATCTCTCCTCCATGCAGACTCACGCAAACACAAAGTGAACCAAACCCCTGTCAGTCACAAGCAGCAGCGCCACTGTGTTGTCATCCAGCCTGGTCTTGAGCGCAATGTTGTAGCAGTCAAGTGTTCGGACCGTTCCTGCTGCAGGATTCATGACACATCACATGCACAGACAGTTTCAAGAAATATTTGAATCTCATAGCTGAATAACAATGTTTTACAGTTTTAGATATTTGTCCTTGAACGCAACCATTATTCAAAATAGACCGAGCACTACTTTATGATAATTAATACACTATTAAAGGTCTATAAGTTGCAACTAATGGCATTATTAATAGGTAATAGATCATTTGATAATGCTTTATGGATTAGATAGACATTAACAAGAGCTTCACCAGGAAGATCCATTCATTCGGGACTGGTAGCTCACCTGGAAGCTGAGGCTGAGGCCCGGGTTCACTTCTACCAGGTCGCCATCTGCTGCATGTCACCTTCTCCCTCTCTGCTTCATTTCCTGTCATACTTTGAGCTTTATCCAAATAAATAATACCCAATATATAATTATTAATGTTTATTCACATATATGCTTGCGGATGACACATTGGCTTTGGCTGAAGGCCTATTAGCACTTTGGATTTACAACAACAATTTATTAATGTCCACTTATTAGAAAGTGATGAGTATTTATTGCTGGATCACCAACGTTTATGACCAACATCAACAAACAGACACATACGGACACGTTATTGATGACGTATTAAACCTCTTCTCAGGTTGGGTGGTGGAGCGCCGTTTGTCACAGTATCAGCTGGTTCTTAATTCCATGCGTGAGCTACTCCCACCTGCCCTGCAGTAACCCTGAGTTCCCACCATTCCCCTCCCCCGCCCACCTGCACACCTGTTCACACTTCAGCCCAGTGGCATATAACTACAGTGCCTCGCTTCCATTCATTCCCCCCGCCAGAGCGTCTATCACGCCTCACCCTTCGCACCCCAGCTATTTTCTCTGCCTGCCTTTGAGACTTCTGCTCTGCAATTAGATGAGTTTGCTTCATTACACCTGCCTGCCTGGTTTTTGATCTTGAGTAAACTCTAACTTTAATTCGCCCGGTCTCAGAGTCGTGCTTTCGGGTCAAATCTGTTTTAACTGAGCCTTTGCACCAGTGGTAATATAACATGGTTTAATTCGGCGGAAGACTCGGGCTGTCTGAGGAGCAGGGGCTAAAAGAAAAATCACACTGGCTGCACGCAGCCTCTATGGCCACGGCATTGCATTCTCACCACTGAAAGGGCACCGTGGAGGGCGGTTTATCATGTTATCTCAGGAAAAAAACATGGTTATGTGATCTGTCTGTACACGCAAATTCAGGCATAAGACCATTGCATGCAGAGGCAAGTTCACCAAAGTTGAACTCCGCGTCAAAGAAAGACTTGAATTTGCTGTTGTGCTTCTCTAACTCTGCCCAATGTGTGGCTGCGCCCTACAACAGGGCCATTGTTAATGTCACTGGTCACACCTTGGCTTTTCAGAAAGCACCTTCACACTGACGGCGCACACCCACAGGCGTTTTCACTTCATATGCCTGTGCTTGTTCGGCGTCCTCCTGACTCACTTGTTAGTTTTATCGTCACCTGACAAAGTTGCTCTTTTATCAGGATTGTCATCGGCATTTCAAGTCGCTGAAATTCCAGCAAATGGAGACGTCTGTGAGATTACGCAGGGCCTTGAAAGTATTCAAACACAGAGCACTCTGTTGGGACACCAGATCTGGATAGGCAAATATTTGGACACACAATACAGATGTTTATGTTCAGGTGACAGTGTCTGTCTTTGTCTTCTTGCCAAATGATAGATGAAGATTGTATCTGAGAGTGTTGATCCGTACACATTCCCTGTGTGGGCGCGTATGTAAATGTGTGTGCGATTTTGGCACAAGTTAGTCATGTGTTTGTGCGTTTGGCAGCACCAAAGCAGCGCTCTTGCGTGAGATGACTCCAGTAAGTGTGTTTTGCACAAGAGTTGTTTGGGTTGGCGCCGGCACAGCTTCGCATGTGTAGACTAATCACTCAGCCGGGCGATCAGTGGGCATATCCTGGTATTGTCCTGCTGAGTGCGTTTGATGGTGTCAGTCTGCAGGCACAGAGTTGTGGACAGAATGATGTTCGGCTCTTTTTGACAGAACCTGGCGAAGGGAGGGGTCTTATGGGAAAGCCCGTGACGGCCGGGTGGGAGTACGTTCCTTGCTATAAAACAAGAGCTTTCGGGCTGGTTGAGTATTTGACCCTCCTCTCGGTTTGGCATATGTTCGTCACCTACCGCCACTCTGTGTCAGCATGCCTTGACTGTGTGGGGTGTTAAAGTGCAATATCTGGATTCTCTGACTTTGGATTGTGTGTTTTCCTTTTTCTTTGCAACTCTGTGGATTAACTGAGGTCTGGAGCCATGGAGGTAAGACAGGCCATGCACAGCTCCCAGAAGAATGTGATAGTTGGACATTAGAGGGTGGTGATGGTGGTGTAGGTGATGTTTGTTATAAAGGAGAGCACATTTGTGTTTGTTTCAGGTGTGTGCGAGGAGGTATTTGCGAGAAATCTGGCTTCTTCTGCATCTGACGGGTGAGGGCGACGTCACTTAAAACACACAAGGATAAAATAAGATCTCCTGTAGTCCTACTTCTGCACTTTAACTGCATATCGGTGTGTTTGTGTGTCTCCAGCTTGCGCGGCAGGTTTGACAGGGAGATGCAGCCTGTTCGGACGACACAACGTTCACACTTTTGACGGGGTTCTGTACGAGTTTCCCGGAGACTGCAGCTACCTACTGGCTGGAGACTGCAACCATCGCTCCTTCACGCTGCTGGGTGAGTCACGCTCAGACAGCTCAATAAAGCAAACAAACAGATTTGAATTCTAATGCCGTCTGACGCTCAGTCATCCAGTGTCTCGTGTGAAGCCACTGGCAGGGGTTTTTTGTGTGTACTTGAGCAGAGACATTACTCTTTTATGCGCCCTGAAGATTCAGAGATTGTCATTATTATTTTAGGTTGCTGTTCAGGGTTTTTTTTTTGTCTGTATGAGAAGTAAAATGAATGTGTTCAATCTGCAGGGGATTTTGTCGGTGGCAAAAGAAGTGGAGTCACCCTGTTTCTGGGGGACGCCTTTGAGCTGCACCTGTCTGTCGACGGACGGCTCTCACAAGGAGAAAAAAGGTTCAAGTTCCAAAAATCCCCAATTATATGTGCATTGTTATTGATTATGGAGAAGCTTAACCTGTGTCTCTTCTATTTTTCTATACAGACTGTCCCTGCCCTACGCATCTCACGCCGTGTTTGTGGGCTCAGAGCTCGGCTTCTATAAACTCTGGAGCGAGGAGTTTGGCTTCACCGTCACCATCGATAACGCCGCCAACATCGCCTTGACGCTCACCAGACACCACGCCAACCGCACCTGTGGCCTCTGCGGCAACTTCAACTCCGAACCGGCCGACGAATACACTGCTCAAGAAGGTGAGGTTGCGCGAGCCGAAAAAATCTGTGTACTGTGCTTCACTGGATATGTGAACGTCCCAGAGCGAAAGGGGAGAGGGAGAGTTCATTATTTGCTGGAATCTAGGAAATGATTTGAGTCACCGGCCCTCAGCAACAGGAAGAGTAGCAACTCGGTACAGGAAGAGATAACGAGGTAAAAGAAGGCAAGAGCAACAGTCGTGGTAGGATGAGATTAAGGAGAAATCTGTCATCTCTTCTTTCTGTGTGTTTTCAGGATTCCTGACGGAGGATAGTTCTGACTTTGCAAACTCGTGGGCGGTGAAGGGGGCCGGTCAGTCGTGTCGACGCGTGTCCAGCCCCAGCCAGTCCTGCAACAGCACCAAAGACACTTCAGCGGTGAGAGGACACACACACGGGCATGTGTTAGGACTCCTGTGGGGACGTCACAAACATTTTCCTCACGCTGGCAAACAGTCTGAAGAGTTTCTCACATAATATGAAAGCTTTTATCCAAAGAAGAAGCACAAATGAAGATAGACACCTTTGATGTAAGAGCGTTTGGTATTCAACGGGTGTTTTTTACTGCACAACAAATGTCTGAAAACCTTAGACTGCACCTCACTTACGTTCATTAAACAGGCCTCTCTCACTACATACAGTATTTCTCTCCGTCTAACTTAATTATGAGCTCGTAAGTCATAATTTGACTTGGCAAGTGTTGCCGATGAATATATATAAAGTCAAAAGCAGGCGACAGTGAAAAGGTATGACGGATACTACGAATTAATTCTGTAAATTCTGCTAAATATTTAATCATTTAAAAAAATGATGCAATATGATGCAATAGTGGCCAAAGAGTTGAGGTGCCAAACATGAACCATGATAGTTAATTTTCAAATTCAAACTGTTTCCTGTTATCACTCATCTCCGTTTCCCCTCGTTTCCTGTCCTCGCTCTACTTTCACATATCTGATAAAGGCTTAAACCCCCCCCCCAAAAAAAAAGAATCTCATCACTGTATCAGACTCAGCATCTTCAGTTAAACCTCTCCCTCGTGTCTTTTAATTTTAAGATTACTATTACACATTTGATTTGTGTGGGTGCTGTTCTGTAATATGTACGCTGTTGTCGCTGTGGGTGGGCTGATATGAAAGAAAAAGAAAAAGAAATCACTGTTTTAGCGAGAACATTTTGTACCACAGGAACACCCACGTGTGAGACAGCAGCAAAAGCAACATGTTAGTGTGAAACCATCCGATGTCATGAGCTCCTTCTGCAGGTCTGATGTATTTCCTGTGCACCTGTCAGTTCTCTAAAGAGAACGAAACGGATGCTCTTACAGTTTCTAACTGGGCTTTATGCAATAACAATATGAATTTTAAAGCTCAAGACATCTTCACCAATATATTTCTAACTGTTACTGACAGACATTTATCTCTTTTATTAAACAAATGCCATCTTCTCCTTGTCTTTAAATCATCAAAATCTTGTTGCAATCATCATGTCGTCCGTAGCCATTATTGGCAGAGGAACGCATTCTTCCACACCCTAAAACCTACCCACCAGTAGTCATTATCCAAAATATTTCTTATTTAAATGAGCTGACAAGACATGACAGCTCAGCTCAGGACAGGACAATAATAATTATAACAATAATATTACTTACTCATACAAGAAATCCAGCTCAAAGTGCTTTACAGCACAGAAATTAACATGCACCACGTGCTTCAGAGAAAAAAGATAGAAAGAGAAGACCAAAAACAGGATGAAAAGTTATTGGAACCCCTCCGCTCAATAAGAATAGTAAAAATATAACATAGGGATGATAATTGAATACAGAGAATGCATAACATAGATGGAAAATAAAACCCACTGAATAATAATGATAATAACAAAGCTGTATACATAAAATGCATAAAATCAAATAAAACACAACCTTTTAAAAGAAGTGCAGCAGTGCGAGGCAAGGCGCCATGAAGGTCTCAGCCAGTTAAAGGCTGAAGTGAAGAGATAAGAAAAGACCAGAATACTAATGTTTTCATTCAGAAGCATCTGAAGCTTTTTCTTTTGTTAGTTTTTTGTTTGGGCATTGTTATAAAAACCTATAGCTGCTAAAAGCAAACAAAAATGAACCTCACCATCTGCTAGAGATGGCTGAAACTGTGGAATGACCCTTTATCTAACCACGTCTCTCACTTGAACTTAATCACGTGTGTTTTGACGCAGATTTTGTCCAGCTGCAGCGTGTTGCAGACGTCCAGCGCGTTCCTGCACTGTGCCCACCTGGTCTCTCCCGAGGCCTTCCTGATGCTCTGTCAAGAGGCGGCGTGTCACTGCGACCACAGGGACAAGGAAGACTGCTACTGTCCAATCCTGCTGGAGTATGCTCGCACGTGCCGCGCGCACGGGATACCTCTCCACGGCTGGCTGGAGGAGAGCCAGTGCTGTGAGTTTGTCGGACGACGTGACAGTTAGTCGCACGCGATGACGCCGCATTGATAATCTAAAATGTGTCTGTGTTCAGTCCCCAAGTGTCCGATTGGGATGGAGTACAGTGAATGCACCAAGTCCTGCTCTACGACCTGCCACAGTCTCAACATCCAGGAGGTCTGCAAGGAGGAGTGTGTGGATGGCTGCACATGCCCCGGTAACCTCCCACTCACTATATATCCCTCTTCTTCTGACTCTCCGTTACTTGTAGTGTTAACATGGCGTGTGTTTGTCTCCCAGTGGGTAAGGTTCTGGACGGTAATCGTTGTGTGGAAGTGTCTCAGTGCTCCTGCGTGCACATGGGGCGACATTTCCCTCCGGGATCCACTATCTCTCAGGACTGCAACAGCTGGTGAGGGGGCAATACGCCTGCAGAAAAACAGACATACACACACATAGAGATAAAACAAACCTCACTAAATTGGTTCTGTCCTGCAGCGTGTGCCGTCACGGTTCCTGGGAGTGCACCAATGAAGGCTGCCCCGGTGAGAGAGATGCACCGACTAACACATTCTGCCGGTAAACAAAGCCCGGGGTTGCTCATTTATCTCTGATGTCTGTGCAGGTGAGTGCTTGGTGGTGGGCCAGTCTCACTTCAAGACCTTTGACAACAAGTTCTTCACCTTCACCGGTCGCTGTCAGTATCTGCTGGCGAGAGACTGCACAGACAGCGGGTTCTCTGTCATTATCGAGAACGTGCAGGTAACGGAGGCTTTCTTTTAAAATCCGCATGCATAATCTAATACATGAGAATCTGTCGCTGTCACTTTCCTGCCACTGGCTGCTCGTCAGCGTCAGTATTTTTGGCTCACGTTGTTGTTGTTGTGATTCAGTGTGCAGACGATCAGGATGCTGTGTGCACACGCTCAGTGACGCTCAGCCTGCCCTCTCTGGAGGACATGACAGTGAAGCTGAAGCATGGAGGAGTTGTCTCTGTCAACAGCATGGATATCCAGACTCCAATGCACCACGGTACGCCAAGCTGGCAGGATAGATTGACATTTTATGGTCCCACTAAGTGTTTTATCCTGCATATAGTTCTATTCTGATAATAAAGCCTAGAGTTTATCAGAGAAAGTAAGGAAAATATTGCACTTCATCTTGTTTAAACATCAAATACAGTACAAATGAATCTATTTGAATATCTTTGTTGACCTGATTTCTTGAGATGAGTCAAATCTATGATCATTATTATCAGCACAGTGATTTTAATTGACGGAAGGACTGTTGACATTATATTGAATTCAGCTACTCAGCTCCCTGTGTGTGAAACTTCACAGGCCGTCTTCATATCCAGAGATCCGTCCAGTCTTCTGTGCGAGTAAAGTTTGGAGACGATCTGCGTCTGGACTGGGACGGACGGGGTCGCGTACTTTTAAAGGTACAAACGATTTAAAGGGATAAAGGTAGATTTGTGGTTGTGGTGCATGCGTGAACAGATTACTGAATTCTCTCCACCTCCCCAGCTTGGACCACACTGGGCAGGGCGGACTTGTGGCCTCTGTGGCAACTACAATGGTAACCAGGGTGATGACTTCCTGTCCGGATCCGGCCTGGTTGAGGCAGGTCCCGAGTCGTTCGGCCAGTCGTGGAGGATCAACGGAGACTGTTTGTCCACCCGCAAACACGAGATCGATCCGTGTGCCATTAACCCCAAACGAGGTATACACACCCATGAACGAACACACACACACACCACAAAAAGGACAAAATGAACCCGTAATCCTCCCGTGTCTTTCAGTGCGATTTGCAGAAGAGGCGTGTTCGGTGATGATGTCAGACGCGTTCAGTCCGTGCCACTTCATGGTGAACCCGGCGCCGTTCCAGCGGTTCTGTCGCTACGATGTGTGTGCGTGCGTGGATGGCGAGGAGTGCCTCTGCTCCGCTCTGGCTGCCTACTCAGCAGCCTGCGCTGCCAGAGGAGTGCTGCTCAACTGGAGGTCCCCCTCACTCTGCGGTAACTCTCACACGGAAATCGTTAATACACACTTATGAACAGGCAAACATTTAATTCCATTTATTATCAATTCTAGAGCAAATATAAAAGTCAATAATAATATGAATAACACGTGACTTTAAGGCATCAACACCACATAAACATCTGTTTATTTTTATATTTGTATGATCGAGAGCACAACAACAATCATGACAAACAATAAAAAATAACCGTTACTAACAGCTTAACTGAGAATAGATTCCTAACCCTCCTTCGGTCTGGTTTCCTCAGCGCTGGAGTGCACCGGAGGCCAGGTGTACGAGGCCTGTGGGAGTATGTGCGACCGGACGTGCCGCGCTCTGTCCGGGGCGGAGGCGGGCTGCGAGGGGGAGAGGATGTGTGAGGAGGGCTGCTTCTGCCCCGCCGGGAAGTACCTGAGCGACTCCGGAGAGTGCGTGACGGCCGACCTGTGCACCTGCCTGCACGATGGACAGGTCTACCAGCCCAACGACGTCTACGCAGATCACAACAGCATCTGGTCAGTGACTGCGCAGATTCACAAACCATGCTCAGAGTAATGAAATCACAGACGTTGTGATGACACTTTTTGTGTGTTTTCCTTCCTTCCTGCTTGTGTGTAGCAACTGTGAGAATGGCCACATGCACTGTAGCTCCAATGAAGAGAGCACTTTACTGTCTGACCTCTTCTATGACGACAACCTGGCACCATCCAGAGGTACAACTTCACTATTTTACAGGAGCTCTATTGAATTTCCATGTAGTTCGTGATGTATGCAATGAACAACTGATTAGTTTTACTTGACAACTGAAGTTAAAGTTAGATAACGTCATCACGGTCTAACCAAGAACGACTGTAGAAAGATTTCAAAGGAATCACCAGTTTGGTTCAGTTAAATTCATTAATTATAAAAGTCTATCTCACAGAATCACTCGATCAAATTGAGGATTTTGTTTGAGAATTTCTTAAATTTTTTTTCTTTTAGGCCACTGATGTCAATATGATGACAGACATTTGAAGCTTCTTTCCAAAACCTCAAAGAAACTTTTGAAAGCCAAAAAATGACATAAAGAACTAATTAAGAGCTTCATGTAGCCCAACTACACACACTGCTGTTTGTTTTTGTGTACGCAGAGCGACGGTCGGCCCAGTGCCCTCCTCCACTGATCCGTACGGACTGCGATGCGGGAGAAAAAGGCCTCGAGTGTGCCAGAACCTGCCAGAATCTGGATCTGCCCTGTGTCAGCCTCGCCTGCTACCCCGGCTGCCTCTGTCCACCAGGCACAGTAGGTGGTGTGTTATCCGTGTGTGTGCCGTAGACGATGTACCGAAAACAGGGCACTGTGATTGATTGGCGGATTGATTTCAGGTACGTCACCGCAGAGACTGCATTGCACCGGAACAGTGTCCCTGTTACCATAACAACAGGCCATATGCATCGGGACAGACCATCTCCGTGGACTGCAACACCTGGTAAAATGATGATGTTTGCATACGCGGTTACAAAAAAGGGAATTCTCGCACAGCGCTTGCTTAACGGGCTCTCTCGTTCACAGCGTGTGCCAGAACAGGAAGTGGCGTTGCACAGAGAAAGTGTGCGATGGTGTGTGCCGCACGGTGGGGGAGGGGCATTACATCAGTTTTGACGGCCTCAAATACTCCTTCCCTGGCCTCTGCCAATATGTCCTGGTCCAGGTAAGAGACGCAGAGATCCCGAAAGAGCTCCAGGGAGGGACGAACAGATGCTTCATTTAATTCCATCTCTCCGTCATCCCCCATCGTTTTTCTTTTTCACTCATCAACAGGATATGTGTAACGGAGAGGAGGGTTCATTCAGAGTGCTGGTGGAGAACGAGGCCTGTGGAATTGTGGGACATCGCTGCGCAAAAGCCGTCACGATCTTCTACCAGGGAGGGTTGATTGTAATGCAAGACGGAGAGGTAACACAAACACACACGTAGTCAATACAAAATTGTTAGGCATCAACATAACTTCTTGCACGTAACAAACAAAGCACTTTGTCTCTCGTCCTAATTAAGATCTGACACAAAAAAGGTACCCTTCCTAAGTCCAACAAATGTTTTTATAACCATGCAACCAGGAGGAATCATCAGAAAATGAAGCACATTTTCCTAAAAAGTGTAGCTGTTAAATCATTATATAATAATCAATAAAGCATTAACTGGTCTTCCGTCTCTAAATCACACAGCAAACAGTTTTCTCTCTCCGGGGAGGCATCAAACCGGCCTGCCTGCCAGATCTTTACTGAATATTTTTAATCACTGGATGAAAATAGTGAAGTGTTTACATGTAGGCTGAGCATGGCTAATCACTCTAATGCCGGGCCAAACGGCACGGTGCCTTTTGCATAACATTTGGATGTAAACCATAAAGGAATTGCAGTTTGTATGTGTGTCCATGGTTGCCGTCTTTGTCCCTCACAGGTGAAGATGAAGAGGCCGGTGCTGCAGGGCTCACAGGTGGAGATCGTGCGATCGGGTCAGTTTTACACACTGCTGCTGGGGAAACACATCTCCCTCAGCTGGGACAAGGGAACTCGCCTCCTGGTTCACATCTCAGCCGCATACAGAGTATGAACGTATTATGACACCACATTTTGAGTCAACCCTGTTTGTTATTTTATATTAAACATTGTGTAATGTTTCAGGGTCGGGTGTGCGGCCTGTGTGGTAACTTTGACGGGAACGTCAACAACGACTTGGTGAGCAGCAACAACCAGCTGGAGGTGGACTCATCACACTTTGGGAACTCCTGGAAGGTTGCTCCCAGCTGTGCAGATGTAACACAGGTGAAGTCTGGTTTAAGATTAAAGGGTCAGTTCGCTCAAATGACAAAATAACATATTTTATCTCTAGCCTTGGTTTTATATAACTCGTATCCATCCCTTAGATTTCGATCCCAGCACATTACAAAGAAGGTTAATGGAATCATTACTTTATGTTAGCAGACTCCAACGATAGCTGTTGTTGCTCTACGCAGAGCGGAGAGAGGCACTGAGACGAGGCACTCGAGAACTCAGAAAATCCAACCCCAGTCCTTGACAAAGAAAAATCCACTGTCCAGCAGCACTAAACAAATTAAACAATTCGTCCACTGCCTTGTAGAGGCAACCTAGAGAGAAGGTCTCATTTTTCATGTGATGTTAGAATCGGCACACAGGTACCTTTATACAGTAAAGTTCTATTCGTGGTCCAGATCAGGGGCACATAGGACCGTGGCCTACATGCTCACTGTGATGGATTACCTGCCTCAGGTGAGTCTGTAAAGTGGAGTATTGTACCATACTGACATGACTCAAAACCAGTGGCTGTCTGGAAGGTTTTCATAAGGTAAATGATGCTTTGGAAAAGGTTTGCCATCATGTAATGTAATGATGTATACTTAATGTTCCGAACAATGTAAAAACACTCAATCTGCGTGTGTTCTCGTGTGTATAGATACCTGCTCCTTGCAGCGACAACATTGTCAAGCTGGTAACGGTGGAGCAGTCGTGTCGTGTGATCACCGGTCCGCTCTTTAAAGAATGCAACAGCCAGGTGAGCTTCATTAAGGACACACCAGACATCCCTCGACACAACATGCACTGTACGTTCAGTTCGTCCGAACCTGTCACCGTCTGTCTCTAGGTGGACGTCGAGCCGTACGTAGAGATGTGTGTGGAGGCAGCCTGCTCTTGTCCATCTGTGGGCGACTGTGCGTGTTTCTGTGATGTCATCGCAGCTTACGCACAGGCCTGTTCAGAGACGGGCGTATCCATCAGCTGGAGATCCAACGATCTTTGCCGTGAGTGTGATTCACTCAAACATTTATCGTTGCTGCTTGTCATCGTGTTATTTTTCTGGCAGACATAAACTAACTCCCACAGGTTTTGTTAATATGTTATCTGATCCAAGCTAAACCAGTTAAAAACAGTGTTATCTGAGGTGTCAAAAATAATATATTAAGTTTAGTTTATTTATTTGACATGGACATAAGAATAACATTGTTGCTGCAACACACTACGATGCACAAGCACCACATGTACCGCACTTAGTGTTCATAGCAAGATGGTAATTTACAACACAGGAGGCTTTTTAAGAATCAAAAGTAGAAAGAGGAAAAGAAAATAAAAATAAAAAGGAGAAATAAAATATGACATGGTTACAAAAGAAACTCTGTCTGAAACAAGGCTCATCTCCCCAAAGCAGCTGTTCTCCTTTTTTAAATAGCACAATCACAAGACGACTGCCTGTTTTCCCACATGGTGACTTTTGTGGTTTAACTCGAGTTAACACTTCAGTAGTTCTGCTTTCTGAATGAGAAAATATTCAGAATTTCTATTGTCCTCCTTGTGAGGTTTAGGTTCTTGTGTTCGGTTCTTGTTTTTCACTCAGATAAGGCCTCTGTTATCTGTTCTCAGATATCAGATTACTCTCTTTAGAAACATGACTTGTTTTCTGAATTCTGCTTTTGAATACTTTTATCACGGTGGTCAGAGATTGTATTCAAACTGACCTATGTATCAAATCAAATCAACTTTATTTGTATTGCACGATTAAAATAATAGCCAGTTGTGAAAAAGGCAGAAAAAGTAGTAACAAGGCACATTAACAACAATAATATGGAAAGAAGAAATACAAGGAATATAAGACATTTAAAACAAAATAAAATGTTGTCGAGGTTGATAAATAGTATATTGATTTAACTTTTTTCTTCCTTAGCCGTGAGCTGTGAGGAGCTGAACCCCAGGACCCCAGGTGTAGGAGAGGAGTTATGTCAGTGGAGGTATAATACTTGTGGCCCAGCCTGTCCAATCACCTGCCAGCACCCAGATCCCCTCCACTGTTCGCTCTCGTGTGTGGAAGGATGCCACGCCTACTGCCCCCCAGGTGCCAAAAAAACTCACTGACTCAAATGCCAACAACAGTATGAATAAAATTAGATACATTCTCTGGCACGGGTGAGTTTAACTTTTGTTTTTTGTAGGCCAACTGCTGGACGAGGTGGCCATGCGTTGTGTAGATCCCTCTCAGTGTCAGGTGTGTATCCATGAGGGTCAGAGAATCTCTCACGGCAACAAGGTCATCCTGAACCATGACGACCCAGAACACTGCAAGATATGGTAATACCGCAACTGTACTTCACACACTCAGGAACGAGTCTGGATATTTTGCATTTGCGATACGCTTCTTTGCATATATTTAGATGCTTTTTTGTTTTTCTCTTCCTGAAGTCACTGTGACAACAACACTCTGAGCTGCGAAGTGTGTACCTCCCTCACCGCGTTCACCACTCCCACACCGACACCGACCTACGGCACCTTCACGACCCTGCCCTTCACCACCTTGATGCCCGAGGGGACGTGTGACCGCGCCATGGATCTGGCCTTCCTGCTGGATGGTTCGGAAGCCCTGAGCGAAGACGAATTCCAGGCTACCAAAGAGTTTATACTGGGTGTGGTGGAACGATTCCGCATGGGCTCAGCTCACACTCGAGCCACCGTGCTGCTGTACCACTCTGGAGTCAAAACATATGACCTGCAGGTAGATGAACAAGAAGTGTACATTAGTGACACAGCAAAATGTTAATTCTAGCATCGCCAGACTTATTCACAATGCTTAATTAGACTGGAACCTCCATTCAGTTCAATTTCCAAGGGACTATCAATGGGTGCAGAAAGAATTAGAGCAACAAAACGTTATCCACCAATCAGAGCAATGAAACAGAGCACTAAACCTCTCATGAAAAAATGGCGTCATGGTCTGAACGTTTGTCAAATGATCAAATTTAGCTCGAAGGAAGCTGCTTTGCTGACTCACGGAAACTAAATGTCATAAAAAATGTCCACACATGGCTCCTTGACTCCTTTCTCATTTATGCCCGTAGGTTCAGAAGTGGCTGTTTAAGAAGACTGTGCGTGAGCTGCATTACACGGGAGGAGATGTAGCCTTCTTGGATGAGGCCGTCAAGTATCTGGTCATCAACATCTATGACAAGAACAAGCGCGAGAACGCCGGCCGTGTCGCCATCATCTTGACTGCTAGCGCCAACCCTCGCTCCGTCCGCGCCTTGACAAAGATGCTCCGCAAGAAAGCCATCACCACCCTGACAGTAGCGCTGGGTCCCGGGGTAAACATGGCGCAGATCAACGACATCACCAAGGTGAATCCAGACAACAGGGCGTACGTGCTGAGCAGCACAGCTGAGCTGCCTGATCGTCTTTTAGAGCTGACAGATTACCTCTGCACCTTGGGGATGGAGCCAGAGGTGGCGAAACCTCCAACACCAAAGACCACGCCGGCTCGCAAAGGCACGACCACCACTACCGTGGCTCCTCGCCTGGAGCCCAACCCGACGCAACACCTCCCCAACATCCCTACAACCACCGCACCCTCTGGACTGTCCTCCATCACCACATTGTCACCTTCCGGCTCTCCAGCCAAAGATGTGACATTCATCCTGGAAGGCTCTGATTCGGTCGGCGAGGTCAACTTTAACAAGTCGCTCCTCTTCCTGGAGGAGGTTATCTCCCAGCTGACGGAGGAGGAGGAGCACATTCGCATCACCGTGATCCAGTACTCGGTAACGGTCACTGTGGAGATCACCAGGTGGGAGCTGAGGTTTCAGAGGGACCTGCTGATGCAACGACTGAGGGAGATTCGATGGAAGGGCGGCAGCAAGACGAACACAGGCGCGGCTGTCACTACGTTCCAAGAGATGACCACGGTCCAGCCCTCACGCGGCCCCACACCTCCTCAGCTGGTCTTCCTCGTGACAGAAAACCCACCCACTGACACAGTGACACGCCCGCCATCCACCAGCACCCAGACACAGGTGTATCCCATTGGTGTTGGACCAAAAGTACGCGATGTCGACTTGCTACCATTCAGCTCCCCTCAACGCCCGATAATGGTCGATGACTACAACGGTCTGACGACCCTGGTCCACCGTATTGTCAACATCACCCACACCCAAGTCAGGCCCCGCTCTCCCACACTGCCACCACCGGTCCTCCCAACACTCGCCAGCCTGCCACCCTCAGGTATAAAAGACACACTCATTTCAATCATTCGATCCACAAGGAGTCACTACTGCATTAATGTGTGAGCATGTCTTTGCACAGTGCCGTGTAAGAAGCCTGTGGACGTGCTGTTCCTGCTGAAGGCTGGAGAGCAGATGGAGGACATGAAGACATTTGTCAAGGCTTTCATCAATAATGCTGACATAGGTAGGTGCGACCCAAGAGGAAACCTCCGAGCCTGCAAATGAAGCCAATGCATACGCGCCAAAAAGCTGCAGTTCCTCGAATGGCCCCTTGAGGCTGGCTCCGAAAGCGTGTCAATCCCCATAAACCTTTCTATTCAAATGCCCAACTTTACAGCAAAAATAAGCATGTGTACAGCCTGTAACAAAGAATCTATATGTCTATATAGCTAATTTCCCTGTTTATAACCTTTTATTATTCGTTACTAATTATACTAAGCTTTGAAGTTACTCTTAATTAAAGGTGCAATAGGCGATTTGGGAGAAAGCAACAAATCCTACAACAACCCAAAACACTGGTATCTCATGACCTGGAAATCAGTTTCAGACATCGACTGTCTTTAACAGTGGGGCCACATGGCCGCAAGCTATCCAGCAAGCGTATCATGATTACCTCAAGATGCGATTTTTGCTACTACTCAGTTATTATTATCTTAGTCAGAACTATGGAAGTATTAAATATGAAGTGGTGGCTCTATATCATCTAGTGTTTTCTAGTCATTTATTTAGAGGAGTCATTTCAGTAGGAATATTGCATGGCATTAAAGTAAATTTATACTGCTAGTGATTATTAAAGTAACCAGACTGTGGATTCCCCTCTCCTGCATTTCTTCACCGATTTAACTCCTTGTTCATGTGTGCAGGGCTGAATGGCACTCTGGTGAGTGTGGTTCAGTACGGAGACACCAACACAGCAGAGCTCACCTGGAAGGATGAGCAGAGCAAATCTCACCTCCTGAACCTGGTGGGGCGCATACCAAGCAGGACCGCCGCTGCCCCTGCACTGGGTAATGGATCCATAAACTAATGAGCGCTCACACACCAGAGCGAACACACACGCTCACCGCTCCGTCTGTCTGTCTGCAGGCTCTGCGCTGCGGTTCGCTGTGCAGACGGCCATCTCGCCCGCCAGCGGTGGAAGAGTCGGCGTCCCAAAGGCTGTGGTGATGCTGGTGACTGACAGATCAGCTGATGATGTCAAAGAAGCAGCGAATGAGGCGCTGGCCGCAGGTTATTAGGTCACCACTGACATGATTAGCGCTGGATACCTCAGTTTAAAATTCAGTCCTGATAAGAGTCTCTTCCCTCAGGTGTGTCGGTGTTCCCCATCGGGGTGGGACCCGGCTATGACAGGAGCGAGCTCAGCCTGCTTGGACAACACGGCAACCAAGACAACACCCTGCACCTGAACAGCATGGATCAGCTGCTGATGTTGCTGACTCTGGATCATGGTTACACAGAGAGGATATGCAGAGGTGCCTTCAAACACACACACACATATTTATGTGTTTAAAATTTTGATAAAATGTAAAAAATGCTGAAGAAATAAATCTTTGCTGTGGTTCTCAGCTGGCCCACCGGGAGTGTGTGTCGACGATAACGGAAATGAGAGAAAGGTGAGACATGTCTGCAGCGCATCGAACCCTTTGCAGCCATGACAGTATTCCTTGAAATGACTTGTGTGTCAATGTGTTTCAGCCGGGTGAGTCGTGGATGATGGAGGACGGCTGTCACTCTGTCCTGTGCCACCCCAGTGGGGCGGTGACTGTGCAGAACCACAAAGTCAGCTGTGACAGACTGGAGCCGCCAGCCTGCAGCAACAACATGCCACCCGTCAGAGTGGAGGAGGCCTGCGGCTGCCACTGGGAATGCCCTTGTACGTACATCACGAGGATCAAATGGTCTCGAGCAGCACATTTAACCCCGTCTATATTAAGTGCACACCACTTCCCACTTGAGCCGCTCACAATGAACGGTCCGCATGCCTGGCTATTTATACCGACTGTGACCACATGTTTCTGACTACTGCGTTAACACCCCTGGTGTGTGTCGACAGGCATGTGTATGGGCAGCTCCACCAATCACGTGGTGAGGTTCGACGGCCTGGCGCTCAGGCTGGACGGGGAGGGCTTGTGCACCTACACGCTTCTCACTGAGGGCAGCAGCGTCAGTCAGGGGTCAGAGGTCAGACTCCACACTGGACCTTGTCAGGACTCCGCGAACTACAACCAAGTCTGCATGAAAGCCATGGAGGTGATCCACGGGCCACACACACTGCTGCTGAAGGATGATATGACGGTAAATGTGTGCTTCTGGTCAGGATACCTTCACAGACGCGGAAACTGATCTTTATACGTGTGTCTATAAAGGGTTATTTACCAACTGTGTGCGTGTGTGTTTGTTTGAGCAGGCCGTGATCGATAAGGAAGACCTTGCGCTGCCGTGGCGGTACGCTGGCCTGGAGCTGGTGCGTTATGGAGGAGTGATGCTGCAGCTTCGGTCCGACCATGGCTACGTCGTGACTTTTACTCCTCAGAGCAATGAGTTCACCATCACACTGTCCAGCTCCACCACCGCTGGCCTCACTGCTGGACTCTGCGGTAACATAAACACAGACACATTATTTCAGACATTTCCTGTTCATTTGCTTCTATTGCAGATCTAACCCTATCTCCATCCTCTGACCTCCGTTCTCTACCTGTACCTTCCAGGTGCCTGTGGGGAGGAGAAATTCAATGTCCTTTCTTTACGCAACGGCAACTCGACCGCTGACCAGCCAGCCTTCATCTCCGACTGGACCGTGGCTGCAGATGGGGGTGTGTGTCTGCCGAAGCGGCGGGCGGTGTGCGCGACCGGAGCGGCGATGGGATGTCAGGCCCTGCGTTCTGAGGTGTTTGAACCGTGCCACGCTCACATTCCCGTCCAGGTGTTCCTCGCCAAGTGTGAGGAGCAGACGTGCGAGGAGTCGGACGTGTGCGAGCTCATTTCTGCCTACGCGCGCCTCTGTAGACAGAGAGGCGTGTGCGTGGACTGGAGGAGCCCCCACCTCTGCCGTAAGTCAGTTTTCCATGTGTGTGTGTGTGTGTTTCAGTTCAGCCAGTACGAGCCCAGAACTAAACTTCAGCCTGATCTGTGTGTTGCAGCGTTACAGTGCCCCAGCTCCATGGAGTACGACGCTTGTCGGACAGGTTGTGTAGATGACTGTGGGAGCATACAGACGTTGCCAGGCGACTGGTCGGTTGCCAGGGGTAACGAGTCAGCCTGTATGGACACACCTACCGAGGGCTGTTTCTGTACTGGAGGGACGGTTTTGCATCACGGGCAGTGTGTGCCGCCGGAAGCATGCCGGCAGTGTGTCGACCAGCACGGACACACGTATACGGTGAGACACGTGAGATGAACGGCGCAAAATCGAACACCAACTCTTTAATTGCAGAGACACACGCTAATAGGGTTTGATGGGGCAGCAATTAAAGTGTTCACTGGAATGTGCTGCGAGCGCCCTCTAGTGCTTATTTGTGATATAATCAACCACTGCACTAGAAATGAACATGGTTGGATTTGTTTTTACAGTACATGCAGAGCTGGGTACCAGATGACAACCCATGTTCCATCTGCATGTGCTTGGACCAGCAACACATCAACTGCACCGCCCGGCCCTGCAACGACGTCAGAGGCAAGCAGCCACTCTGTTATTGCTGCTTATGCTCATACAGTATAGTATAGCTCACTCTGAATAGAAGTCATTTACACAAATTGACTAGTAATCAAGTTACAGAGTTAAATATCAAGCTTTAACATTTTGACCAGTGAGAAATAAGATGTAAATATCTTTAATAAGAATTGGTCAGGGGTGAAAGTAACAACTTCATCGACTCATATTACTGTAATTAAGTCATTTTATGGGTATGAATATTTTTTAAAGTCTGTGTAATCTACGTAGTTGCTTTTAAAATCATCGTTTAGTACTGAGTACAGTTTAAATTAATATCTACACCTTTTATCAGCATTTATAGCCAATAAGGCAATCTGATCACAAGCGGGCTAATGAAACCCGGACATACAGACAAAAATACAGTGAAATGTAGCATAGCAACAATGTTCAATTGTAGAAATCCATACTTTTATTCATGGTAATGGTGTGCTTCATTCGGCTATTTGTTGCTATAATTTCCGGGGAAACACCAGATGATACGTGAGACGGATACGAGAGTGGAAGAAAGTCGGCGAACGTGGTTGAATCTAGCAATAACAAAAACCTTAAGACTACCTCGCCTGTGAACGTTTCTGCCCGAGGCACTTCTGATAGATCTTCATCAGCAATGATTTAACAATGACATCAACCACTCCCATGATTCCACACTGCTTAGGTCTTTTGTTTTGTTTTTATTCAAAGACCACTAGTGGCAGAAATTACATATTCTGAGCCTTAATGTTAAGAGAGCTCGCCACAGATACAGTCATATCTTTTTTCTGGTTTTGACAAAACTTAAAAATATTCCCAGAGCTGTGAGTTTAGATGTAACACTTTGATAACGAAACATTTGTATATGTGTATAGCTCCGGTGTGTGGACCCTGTGAGATCCGGAGGGAGAAGAGAGAGTCTAAGTGCTGCCCGGAGTACGAGTGTGGTATGTGGCATTATCACAACAATATTTCTATTTCCAGATCCAGTGTTAGAGTAGCTTCATCAGCAGATCTGTCAGTGTTCAATATTTGCTGTGTTACCACCTAGTAGAGATATTGGAAGGTTGGTGCTGCAAACCAGAGTGTTGTAATAATAACAAAATTGAAGTCAATGTTGATTTATTGCTATTGATAAACAAGTTAACCACCAATGATATCAAACAAGACAACTATTTTTCCATGTTCATATACATTTTTCAGTGCTTCAGTGTTTTCTCACCCATCTGCAACAGACTCTCACTCTGTCACTTTTCAGTGTGTGATCTGGTGAGCTGTGATCCGCCTGATGTGCCCCGCTGTGAGGATGGTCAGGTTGTGGTCCTGAAAAACCCAGGGGAATGTCAGCCTATACACGAGTGCGGTATGACATATACACACCCTCTGTGATGTTCGAGCACACACACACACACACACACACAGACATGAAACAGAGCACACATCCATGTGGTCTCTGACATGTTCCTCTTCATCTCTTATCCACTTCAGTCTGCAGAAAGGAAGAGTGCGCCCTTCAACCTACCCCTGATTGCCCCGCACACCGCCGGGTGTCGGTGAAAAAGACAAAGTGCTGTGATGTGTTTGAATGTGCGTGCAACTGCCAGAACTCCACACACACCTGCCCTGCTGGCTTCATCACATCCTCCTCTACCAACGACTGTGGCTGCACCGAAACCACCTGCCTGCCAGACAAGGTGAGCGCGCGTTTGGATGCATCAGTCTCCATCACGGTCCAAACGTTCCTGTTTTGTTAATGTTCGTCTCTCCAGGTGTGTGTGGTCGGCGGCGTGGTTCACCCAGTGGGGAGCGAATGGGAGGACGGCTGCGAGAAGTGCAGCTGCACCCAGCTACAGGACAAAGAGACATCGCTTCACGTTGCTCAGTGCAACCCGCCTGTGTGCGATCGAAGCTGCCCTCTGGTGAGACACACACACTCACAGCAAATATACACATTCGCATTAGGCTTCTGAAAACAATTCTGACATCATTTTCATGTATTTCAGGGCTCAACATACACCGCATCAAAAGGAGAGTGCTGTGGCAAGTGTACACCAACCAGCTGTGTGGAGTCAGAGGGAGCGATGCGAGGAGACACGCTGATTGGAGGAAGCCTCAGAAATGTCAGTGTGACAGCTTAATGTATTTTTTTCTAAGTAACAAGACAGATACAGACATAGATTTCTGGCTGAATGTACAGAAAAAAGAAACACTGTATCTGTTTCTCGTTTCTCTGATATGATTTCATTCCATGTCTGTTTCTAGGTCGGAGAGGTTTGGCGGTCTCCGGATGAGAAATGTGTGTTGCAAAAGTGTGTGAAAGTGAGAGACGAGGTGTTCATCTCTGCAACGAACGTCAGCTGCTTAGCTATGGACGCTCCGTCCTGCCCGCTGGGAACAGAGCTACGCTGCGACACACAGGACTGCTGCCCGCGCTGCCACTGCGGTAAAAGATACCTGCATGTGCAGTTACATGTTGATACCACGTGTGGACAGAGTAACCTACATAAGCACTGTCTTTAAAGTTGGGGAGAATCGCCAGACTTACTTAGGAGACACTTTGAAAACTTTTTGAAACACTGTCCACAACATTATTCTTTTTGTTGCCCTCTTGTTAATTCGGCAAATGTCATACATGAAGATATTTCCTAATTTGAGTTAAAAACATTGTATATATCTATCACTATATCTAATGCCAGGTGTGAACTGACAGGCTTTGTCGACTCGTGGTCAGATCACTCAGGACGGGTGTTAATATCAGGTCTGAATTCCCTCAAAGCCAGAAAACACAAACTTTCCTCCTGTCCTTCAGACGGTTGCAGTTGCAGTGATTGTCCAGCAGATGGCTCTCTCATATCGGTCCCATCCATGAGCCAGTTGCTCTGACCGGACCTTACCAGCCCAGAGTTGAACTAATATACTGTTTAATAAACGGCAATAGAGTGATTTGTGCTTCTTCTTCTCTCTGCAGCTCCTATGAATGCCTGTGTCCTCAACCACACTGTGATAGGAGTAAGTTTAACAGAAAAGCGTCACTCTTCTTTCATATTAGAACAATTTGAATAATGCTCTCAGTGCTCCATCTTGATCTGTGTGTGTGTGTGTTTGTACAGGCAGGGGAGAGGCTGATGGTGGATGTGTGTACACACTGCGAGTGTATGGTGGAGGAAGGGCCCGTAAGAAAATACAAACTGTCCTGCAGGAGAATCAGCTGTCCCCCTTGCCCCATGGTAAGCATCGTCCCGTCATCATTTTTACTTTTTTTACAACTTTTCATTCGTCGTCTTCATCTTCGAGACTAACAATCAACTCAAACATCACTTTCATCAAAGCCTCCCTCATTTACCGAGCACGTTCCCTCCCTGCTCATCATTAAATCGCCGCCATGTCATTTTCCGTGATTCATTCTACTCACAGAGGTAAATAGTGAATTATTCATCCTGGCAAATTTATGTCAGCATGTGTTCCTATATGAACTAACTTCCTGTATGACCACAATGTTTTCAGGGATACACTCTGCATAAGGAGGAAGATGCTTGCTGTGGTCGATGTGTTGCCACCACCTGCTTCATACAAAGGCCAGATGGACAACTAATCAGCCTGGAGGTAGGTGCCTTGTAATAAAATAGACGCCTTGCTCATGTTTTTTAAAGAACATAATGCAGAAAATAATGCTTGACGTAATTAATATAGTTTTAGTTCACAGGACAGGTTACTGTTTCAGATGTAATTTTGTTTTTTGGGGGATCGTTGCAAAAAATGTGTGTCTATGTATAAATGCTGTGAATATGGGAATACACTACACTGTATTATGCTATACTATATGATACAGTACTATTCTAGTCTACACTAAACTATGCTATGCTATGCTATGCTATACCACAATCTGTTTTATTACAATATACTTATTCCTTGGAAGAATAGAGGATTTAATAGAGTACTGTCATCAAAATGGTTTGATGAAGTTTGTCTTTAATGAAAAAGTTATATTTTGTCTCCAGCTGTTTACTTCAGTACACTTTCAAATGGAGAGAACATCTTCTCAGCTGTATGTACGTGTGTGTGTGTCTCTCCCTGCAGGTGAACACCACCAGCCAGGAGGGTTGCAACTCGTACACCTGTGGCGTGAACAGCAAAGGAGATCTTGTCCTGCAGACCAAAGTGACCACCTGCCCTCCTTTTGACCGCCAAGCATGCCTGGACGAAGGGGTATGAAGTGCCCTCCGTCCATCTCGCAGTATTCCCACACCTACACCTCTGTATGAGCCACACGTTTATATACTGAATCTCTCTCTGTTTTCAGGGGAAAGTCAGCCAGATTGGAACAACCTGCTGCGAGATGTGTAAGTATAGCTGCTGGCTCCTCCGCGAGACTGGCGCACTGTTTAGAAAAAAAATCTGGGCGCCCTGATTGTGATAAGTGTGTGTGTGTGTGCATGTGTGAAGGTACCGAGCCACAGTGTCGGAGGACAGCGGGAACGCTGAACTACATCAGGGTGGACGACTGCCAATCAGAGCAGCAGATAGAATTGCAGTACTGTGAGGTAAGAGACTGCACACACACACGCACACACACACACATTTAAGGATGATTAATACTCGTTTCCCCCCCTGGGATTAGCCTACAAAGTTCAATGAAATCATAGCACCGTCCCTCACCGTCTCAACCTTTCTCCCTCTCCCTGTGGCGCTTGTCCATCTGTCCGTCTGTCTGGCAGGGCAAATGTCGCAGTAAGTCCATGTACTCCCTGGAGAGGGCGGCTGTGGAGCAGGAGTGCGTGTGCTGTTCTGCTGTGGAGACGGAGCCGCTGAGCGTTCCGGTCCTGTGTGCCAACGGCACTCGAAGCCACCACACTGTCCTGTCTGTCACTGCGTGCGACTGTCTGTCCAAACACTGCACCTAGAGAGAGAGCGGGAGAGAGCGAGAGAGAGAGAGAGAGAGAGAGAGAGAGAAAGAGAGAGAGAGAGCGTTTATAATTGTGGATGGTATGTGTGTATCTAAGTCAAATATATCAATATACAAAATAATGTAACTGGCTATAATGAATCACATTTTAACCAATAACAACACAATTAACAATAAAACAAACCTGTCAGTTTCTATAAGCACTACTTGTTTGTTTGTTTTATGTTAATCTGATTATTCCCCCTGAAATGTGTGAGTTTGTAGAGAATTGTATTTATTTTTTATTTTTTTTGCACGTTTGAATAGTTTAAAAGTAAAAAGCTGTTTTCCAGTATTCTTTTTTTCGTGAGATGCTGAGGGAAGCTTTGAATTTTGGTTATTTTGATAGATATTGTGATATTTTGTGTGTGAAATTTCATGTAGAAGTTATGCAAATTTTAATTTCCATGGCAAGGATTGAAATGGTTGCCTCAACCCCGCCCACCAGGTGTGACCTATTAAAGCGCCTTTAACAAGTTTTAATCTTCAAGACATAAGGATTGATAATGACTTAATCTGAAGACTCTGGTGTTAATTCTCTGGGACAAGATCATTTTTTTGCAAATAATTTCATATTTCAAAATGTCCGCCAAAATAAAAAAATGGCCGACTCTGTATCGATGTGTAGAAAAATTCAGGGCCACACCCTCTACATGTATGAGCAATTTGATGAAGATTGGACTTCGTATGTAGAATTTATGAGGACATGATAACAGATGGCGAAGAAAAAAAATGTTTGACACAGCCACGCCCACTAGGTATGACTCATCATCGCGCATTTTGCAACTTTTAATCTTCAAGACATAAGGATTGATACTTAGTTAATCTGAAGACTGTGGCGTTAAATCTCTAGGACGAGCGAGTTCACGAATGAGGCATGATTTGGCCAAAAATGACATTTCACATCAAAATAGATTACTTGGAGTGACGGTATTGGTCCTTGAGGGTTTTTTGTGCGTCTGCTCATGATAAATACGCGTACCGAATTTCGTTCACGTATCTGCTTGTTAAAGGCGGGGGCTTTACATTAGGGGGCGCGAAAGAGTCCCCGAGCCACGCCCACACCCAATGACATTAAATTATCAAATTTTTGCCCGACAGAATTTTTTATTCCAAATTTGGTGAGTTTTGGGGTGTGTTCAGACCTCCAAAACTGCAGTTAAAGTGCAGAAGAATAATAACAAGAATAATTCCTAGGGATACAATAGGGTCCTCGCAGGTCCCTGACCTGCTCGGGCCCTAATTAGTATAAATGAATACAAATGAACCCATGCTTGTTACAGGAGGGGCTCCTATGGCCAGGACAACAGTGTTCAAGTGCATTGTGGGAATCGGCTGACACCAACTGAAGAATGTTAGAGGAACAGAAGGTCTACGGTGTCAGAATCTAGCTCTGGTGTCAATATTCAGGGGTGAAGGCAACCTAAATTTCATCCATCCTCCTCCATTTTCCAACACTTTATCCTCTCCCTGAATTCTATATCTGTATTGCTTTTTATTTATCTGTTCTTATCCTTTTTTGCTCTGTACCCACCTCTAAATGACGTCTCTGACGTTATTTTTCGCTGTGCTTTTAGTCAACACAGTACAAATATCTACCTGTGAAATAAACGTGATAACCGTAACTATTCTGCAAAATCAATTTAAATGAATGCATGCTGCAGTTGTATAAATTTAAACCCTATTCATTGAAAAATAAGTGATTGATGAGGCTAAGAATGCACATACTGTACAAAGAATCACAAAAACGCTTTAGTTAAGAGGAAATTAAATAAATCATTGTCCCTTTTATGGCCTTTAAGGGCTTCCATAGCTGTCTGAAGAGGAGAGATAACTCTTGTATTTTTTCCTTTTTAATGGAGCTTTATCAATGTTTGGACCTAATGTGAGATTGAATTTAATATTGGAATGTCTCACAAACACAAACAAAACAAGGAATATGAAATAAATAAATCCAAAATGTATTAGTATAAATGAATACAAATGAACCCATGCTTGTTACAGGAGGGGCTGAATTGCAGATCCTCTGAAGAAAGCTAATTAGAGCTGATCAGCAACAGCTGTGCCACCTGCATGAGAGGTTTTTTCAGACCCAGTGTGTGGCACAGGTAGCATTTTCTCTTGGTGACTGATGCAATGGGACCTATTTGGGCCATCCTCGTTTGTGTCCTGACTGTTTGGCTTGCCAAAGGTTTCACATTTCCTTCTATTTCAAGCTTCTGTTTTAAAAATAATTGGTACTGGAGTATAGAAACCGTAAGAGCAAGTTTACATGATTTCAGGCAAAAACTTGACATACTAGAGGATGCTTTGGTATAACTTGAAATGTGAAATTTGAGTTGTCACTGGTCTGTGATATATCGTGCCATCAATGGCATGAACATTTGATTAACAGCAAGTGTACTATCCATAGGCTCTTGTTTGCCAATTGGTGGGACAAATGAAAGAAATGATCATGGGCTTCAGAGGAAGATGGAAGGTAAGAACATTTGTGCCCAAATCCTCTCTGAGCTAGTTTCTGGCACTAACTTAATTTCCTTTTGTACAACAGATTTCTCTCCCAATGAGCTCTCATTAAAGAAGGCCATTGCACTTCTCCAGTCAGTGGAGTCCATGTTGGAGCAAGACGCTAAGGAAGGTGAGCAGGTTCAGCAAAATCCTACTGGTAGACTGTGTGTGGAGCCTTTTTATTAGTCTCACAATGAGTATTTTCAGTTTAATGTATTTGTCTGGTGTTGCAACAAAATGTTCACTTTAACTACATCACCATACAATGTCAAGTAGCCTATACAGCTGCTTTGACATCACGGATGCACTGAAGGCCAAATGTTCTGGTGGTCAGTAAGTCTTCTGGTGTATCTGAAGTTTGATACGAATTTTTCAATTTTCTATAAGTTGTGAATTCTCTCAGCAATGTGTCAGTGTAGAGAACATCACTCAGTTCCTCTCACTTCACAATTGGTAATCAGCTCTCTCACTTTCAGTACAACGGGAAACCAATGATGTGAAAGCCGAGTCATCAGTTGGCCACGTGAACCTGAACAGACCAAAACCGCTCAAAACTGAGAAAGATGTCCCTGTACGCACGGCCACGGAAAGCGGCACCTTCACCTTCCAGGCCGGCGGCACCATCACCTTCCCGGCCGGCAGCACCTTCACCTTCCCGGCCGGCGGTGGCGGCACCTTCCCGGCCGGCGGCACCATCACCTTCCCGGCCGGCGGCGGCACCTTTATCTTCCCGCCTGGAAGCCTGGACATCAGCCGCAGCGCGGCCGACGACGGCGCCTTCCCCGGCAACGCGGCTTTTTCCCCGGCTTCTTCCCCGGCAACAGCGGCTTTTTCCCCGGCTTCTTCCCTGGCAACAGCGGCTTTTTCCCCGGCTTCTTCCCTGGCAACAGCGGCATCTCCGCCGGCAACGGCGCCGGCAACAGCGGCATCTCCGCCGGCAACGGCGCCGGCAACAGCGGCATCTCCGCCGGCAACGGCGCCGGCAACAGCGCCATCTCCGCCGGCAACGGCGCCGGCAACAGCGGCATCTCCGCCGGCAACGGCGCCGGCAACAGCGGCATCTCCGCCGGCAACGGCGCCGGCAACAGCGGCATCTCCGCCGGCAACGGTGCCGGCAACAGCGGCATCTCCGCCGGCAACGGCGGCGGCAACAGCGCCATCTCCGCCGGCAACGGCGGCGGAAACAGCGCCATCTCCGCCGGAAACAGCGGCAACTTCCCCGGCTTCTTCGCCGGCAACAGCGGCATCTCCGCCGGCAACGGCGCCGGCAACAGCGGCATCTCCGCGGCAGCGGCGCGGCAACAGCGGCATCTCCGCCGGCAACGGTGCCGGCAACAGCGGCATCTCTGCCGGCAACGGCGGCGGAAACAGTGCCATCTCCGCCGGCAACGGCGGCAACTTCCCCGGCTTCTTCCCCGGCAACAGCGGCATCTCCGCCGGCAACGGCGGCGGCAACAGCGGCATCTCCGCCGGCAACGGTGCCGGAAACAGTGCCATCTCCGCTGGAAACAGCGCCATCTCCGCCGGCAACAGCGGCAACTTCCCCGGCAGCGCTGGCATCTTCCCCAGCGCCGGCAACAGCGGCATCTCCGCCGGCAACGGCGCCGGCAACAGCGGCATCTCCGCCGGCAACGGCGCCGGCAACAGCGGCATCTCCGCGGCAGCGGCGCCGGCAACAGCGGCATCTCCGCCGGCAACGGCGCCGGCAACAGCGGCATCTCCGCCGGCAACGGCGCCGGCAACAGCGCCATCTCCGCCGGCAGCGGCGCCGGCAGCAGCGGCCATCTCCGCCGGCAGCGGCGCGGCAGCAGCGCCATCTCCGCGGCAGCGGCGCGGCAACAGCGGCATCTCCGCGGCAGCGGCGCCGGCAACAGTGCCATCTCCGCCGGCAACGGCGCCGGAAACAGTGCCATCTCCGCCGGCAACGGCGCCGGAAACAGTGCCATCTCCGCCGGCAGCGGCGCGGAAACAGTGCCATCTCCGCGGCAGCGGCGCGGAAACAGTGCCATCTCCGCCGGCAACGGTGCCGGAAACAGTGCCATCTCCGCCGGAAACAGCGCCATCTCCGCCGGCAACAGCGGCAACTTCCCCGGCAGCGCTGGCAACAGCGGCATCTCCGCGGCAGCGGCGCCGGCAACAGCGGCATCTGCGCGGCAGCGGCGCGGCAACAGCGCCATCTCCGCCGGCAACGGCGCCGGCAACAGCGGCATCGCCGCGGCAGCACGGCGCCGGCAACAGCGGCATCTGCCGCGGCAGCGGCAGCCAGCAACAGCGGCATCGCCGCGGCAGCAGGCGCTGGCAACAGCGGCATCTCCGCCGGCAACGGCGCCGGCAACAGCGCGCATCTCCGCCGGCAACGGCGCCGGAAACAGTGCCATCTCCGCCGGCAACAGCGGCAACTTCCCCGGCAGCGCTGGCAACAGCGGCATCTCCGCCGGCAACGGCACCGGCAACAGCGGCATCTCCGCCGGCAGCGGCGCGGCAAGCAGCGCCATCTCCGCCGGCAGCGGCGCGGCAACAGCGGCATCACCGCCGGCAGCGGCGCGGCAGCCAGCGGCATGACCGCCGGCAGCGGCGCCGGCAACAGCGGCATCTCGCGGCAGCGGCGCGGCAAACAGCGGCATCTGCGCGGCAGCGGTGCCGGAAACAGTGCCATCTCCGCGGCAGCGGTGCCGGAAACAGTGCCATCTCCGCGGCAACGGTGCCGGAAACAGTGCCATCTCGCGTGCCGGAAACAGCGCCATCTCCGCGGCAACAGCGGCAACTTCCCAGGCAGCGCTGGCAACAGCGGCATCTCCGCGGCAACGGCACCGGCAACAGTGCCATCTCGCGGCACGGCGCAGCAGCGCCATCTGCGCCGGCAGCGGCGCGGCAGCAGCGGCCATCTCCGCCGGCAGCGGCGCGCGGCAACAGCGGCATCACCGCGGCAGCGCGTGGCAACATGGCATCTCCGGCAACGGTGCCGGAAACAGTGCCACTCCGCGGCAACGGCGGCGGCACAGCAGCTGGCAGCGGCGGCGGCAGCGGCGGCATCTCCGCGGCAGCGGCGGCGGCAACAGCGGCACTCGCGGCAACGGCGGCGGCAACAGCGGCATCTCCAGCGGCATCTCCGCCGGCAACGGCGGCGGCAACAGCGGCATCTCCGCCGGCAACGGCGGCGGCAACAGCGCCATCTCCGCCGGCAACGGTGCCGGAAACAGCGCCATCTCCGCCGGCAACAGCGGCAACTTCCCCGGCTTCTTCCCCGGCAACAGTGGCATCGGCAACAGCGGCATCTCCGCCGGCAACGGCGGCGGCAACAGCGGCAACGGCGGCGGCAACAGCGGCATCTCCGCGGCAACAGCGGCGGCAACAGCGGCATCTCCGCCGGCAACGGTGCCGGAAACAGCGCCATCTCCGCCGGCAACAGCGGCAACTTCCCCGGCTTCTTCCCCGGCAACAGCGGCAACTTCCCCGGCTTCTTCCCCGGCAACAGCGGCAACTTCCCCGGCTTCTTCCCCGGCAACGGTGCCGGAAACAGCGCCATCTCCGCCGGTAACAGCGGCAACTTCCCTGGAAACGGCGTCAATTTCCCCGGCTTCTTCCCCGGCGCCGGCAACAGCGGCATCTCTGCCGTCGACGGCGGCGGCAACTTGAACTTCCCCGCTGGATTCGGCGGCTTCTTTGCGGGTGACAGCAGCGACAGCGACTACAAGAATGGTAGCCGCAGTACCGTTGACGGCGGCAGCAGCGACTACAGTAAGGGCAGTGTGGACAGCAGCAACTACAACAACGGCAGCCGCACTGCTGTCAACGACGGCGGCAGCAGCTACAACAGTAGCAGTGTGGACAGCGGCTCCAGCTACGGCGGCAGCAAGGTGGGGCAAAAGCTGCAGAACTAAGCAAAGGCAGAGTCATCCTTGCTTTAGATCTTGGGACCCCCACATCGAGACACCGCTAAAGTCGGGAATTGGTTTACAGAACCATGCAAGAGTTCATCTGAAGACACTTCTGTAATACCAAGTTTTCTCTGCTTCAAATAAAACTCTTAACCGATACGTTTCCTCGTTCTGATTCCATACATGTTCCTTATGTTTAAAGGCTTCGTTTAAATATTCAATCGTCAACATTTAAAGGGAGTGTCTGAGTAGGCTACTACTTTGTACGTTTGCTGCCTGTGAGGATTGTGCAGCGTTTCTGGAGAGCAGTTTGCAGCATGAATATACTGACCGGGCAAGTAACAGTGATATCAGCCTGACAGGCAGTAGCAATATTATCTCCTACACGAAAAGCATAATAGAAGCTAGGCCAAAACGCACCATGTAGTTATCAAACTATTTAGAAATGAGGAAGGGGAAATTCTAGTCCAAGACCGCAATAATTCATTTTATATTGTATTGATTCAAAATGGACAGGATAACGCCATGAATTTAATATTATGAATTGTATAAGAAACACTTGTCACTACATTTTCTTACACCATTTGTACAGAGACTTGCATTGCAACAGTTAATAATGATGGCATCCATGATAAAGAATATATACAGTACCCCCTACGTTTTTAACTTGTCTGTCTGTAAAAATAGACGATTTAATAAAACAGCACGATAATGGCGTCATGCTAACGCTCTCCAACATACACACAAGTTAGCTAACATGCAAACCTGTCAGTGGGAAAACCACAACTTTCGCACAGCTGGAGGGAATCTGGGTGGGAAAGCATGGTGAGATTCTTCATTACCCCTGATCAGAAGAAGGCAGCGAGGGGCTGGAACAAACTGTTGGAGGTTACGATGAAATGAAGTGGTTGCAGCTGCACAAAAGCAAATAGTTACTGCAGTAATAATAAAAATAATAATGATGGCTTTTATCTTCAAAAAATGAATGGGTACGATTTGGGGGTTTTGGCTGCTACTTGGATGAAAAATTAAAATAATTAAAATAATAAATAAATAATAAAAAGTAATCAATAATAAAATCATTTCAACAATGATTCAGTTTATTTCTGCCATCTGGCGCGTAATGCCTGCAGAGGGTAGGCGAGGTTTACATTCACGTCTCCTGTCACCTGTAAGCTCTTTCTTCCTTCTCTGGCTTACACACACACACACACACACACTGCTCTTGCATAGGTAATAATATGCATCACACCTTCCCTACCCTCCCGTATGAAAGCGGTCAGGGGAATTAGCCGCCCTGGGCGCGCGCGTGTTAAGCCAGGGGTTGCGGGAGCGCGCGCGGATTGTCCACCATCTCAGCCCCTCGCCAGGCTGTGCACCTCGCGCGTCTTGTCATCCATCTCCATAGCGAAGAGCTGATCCTCCACGAGCACTGGTGAGTCCCACTTTTTTTTTTCCTCTCCACTTTTATTTCGGCCGACGCGCGGTTTAAACTCGACCCGTCTCACCTGAGCTGTCTGCTTTCTGCTCCCTCCTCTGCGCCCTGACTGCGTCTTTTTTTGGGCACTTGTGCGCTTATTTTTATTTGAAGTGCGGCTGCTCGGTGCGCGCACTGCTTCGTAAACAAAGGGCTGACCTGAACAACTTTTATTCTTCCGAACACCGTCTCCTGCGGCCGCAGTGGCGCGTTTCACGGTGCGGAGGCGGGTTTTTGTTTTTCCATCCGACCATCTGGGTTGCGCACAACTGTTGAGCGTTTAATTAGACACATATTTGTCGAATAAGCAGCTCCCGACAACTGGCAGATTAATTAGTCCAAATGGAAATCAATTAGTTTGATGTAGTCTGAGCTGCGTGCTGTTTTTCTGACTTGAAATAGCCTCCGGACAGGTGTCGCAGGGAAAGTTTTGACAGAAATTCAACCTCCAAGTCGCCAAGTCTTTGTTCGAGTTGTGTGTGTTTCTCCTCTCATGGCGTTAGAATTGTGCAGGCAGCTGTTAAAATTAGCGATGTGTAATCTGCTGTATTTCAGGAGAGACAGTATTAGACCTCTCCCCTGTTGCCCTCTGCCCCGTTAGCGTTAATGTGAGGGTACAGCTGACCCTCCTGCCTCTGCTCTTGAGCTGTCAGCAAGCCTTTAAGCCTCGCGCTGAGACGCACACTTGGACGCATTTGCGCACTCCTCCTGTGCCACAGTGGACAGGCAGGCAGGGAAGGACAGACAACCAACACGACCCAGGCCTTGAAATAAATACAAAAAGTGCTGATGCTCAGGTGAGCAACCTGAGTTAAAAAGAAAATCATCTGATAGAACACAGAAAGATCTGTGTTGACATTCACTAATATTGGACACCTGTGTTGTGCTTTCTGCTCATGCTGGCAAACAGCTATGTGCAAAAGAGCAATTTTGGCATATCTGAGTCTTGGAATGCAACTCCAGCCCATTTTATGATAAACACTGATTGGTTTCATAATGGAAGGCTGTAAAAATATCCTTCATTTCTTTGAAAGTTTGCCGTCCACCTCGTTTAGCTGGCAGATTGGCTGAGAGCCCTGTTTTTATAATAACATAGATGTAGTGCAGAATGTGTTTCATTTATTATTTTGTCCTTTCCTATTGAAACACTGAAAAAGTGTGCTGCTTATTTGATCTTTTTTGTTATGTTGTCGTGTATTTCATGACATAAAAGTCTTTTTGAAGAAGAGACTTGGCCAAGAGAGAAAACTAAAAACATTGTGGAGACGAAGGCTAAGATAGATCTATCTATCTATCTATCTATCTATCTATCTATCTATCTATCTATCTATCTATCTATCTATCTATCTATCTATCTATCTATCTATCTATCATTTGTGTCCCTCTATACAAATTGTTTCTTTTGTCTGGGCACCTGTAAGGAGGTTGAACAGTGAAAATAAGAACAAGATTATGGAAATCATGGCTGTCAGTGCAAAGAGTGCCTGCATGTTGATCAGCATGAGCAGTGTACATTCTTGGGGCGTTACAACAATATCAGTTATTGGGGGAAAAAAGGCGTCATGAGTATTGAATAAATTGAGTGATTGATGCACTACACATGGGATGAGATAAACAAACTCTTTATGTTTCTCCAAAAACATCCACAGCAGCACTTACAGCATGCAGCGACTTTATAGGTTTAATCTACTAACACATCTGCAGAGTCGTTCATCTGGAGACCCAGCGTGAGCAATTACAAGAGAGCTCAAAGGATAAGAAACAAAGAATATATATATTCTGTTACACAAAGTGATGTAACACTTTCCTGAATTGTATCTAAATGTTGTTGTATTTTTTTAATACTTTCACCTCTTCAGGTCTAACCCGTCCATCCCCAGGTCGTCAAATACGGACGCTTACTAACCCTGCTAACCCAAAGCATCGATATTTGACGACCTGGGGATTAAACTCAACGATCAACTGTCTCTCTCCAGGAGGTTTTTGTTTTAAAAATCGCTCACCAAACGCCCTGATAAGAAAAAGTCATATGTCTGTAACATGCAGCAATGGATTGCAAGCAGACATCACTTTGTTTTTCAGAGGGTCAAGATCCAAACAGCTTGTTAACCACTGATTTAGATATCCCTGCTACCCGATGGATAACTTACATGAAGTCCTGCTTGACCTGCTGAACTCTTGAGGCACATATTCTCCATTTCGCTCTTGGCTCTGTGTTTGCCGACACATGGTAAACTCGGATTATCGTGGGGCCGTTTCCTTATGTGTGAGGGGATTGGCCGTCGGAGCGCCCTGCGTGTGCTGTGTGTACATTATTTGGATCGCTGTTGGTGCATTTAAATGTCGTGGGATCGTGGTCGTGGGATCATCGTGCATTTTTGCAATCCCCTCTCTCTTTCACCAGCGATAATACACACTGATGGAGGACTCTGTGCGGCTCTGCTCCTCACAGAGACTCAACATCATGACTGAGTCGTATGTTAAATGTGTTCTTACCACCTGATCACTTTGGTGCCTCTGACCTCAAACTGTATGGTTTCTAAGATGGACACCACGGCACGCTTTAATATTTTTGAATGAAACGTGATGAAGGAAAAGCCTTTGCATTTTGAAATGTATAAATGCGAAAGAAAAAGTGGAGTCAAGTGTCTCTCTGTAAAATTATAGTCATTCCACAATTCAAACATGCCGATATAAATGTCCACTATTTGTTATGATCAAAAATTTGAATTTATAAGTGCGTTAACACTCAGTATTGCTCTCAGCTGTGAAACCTGGAGCTTTACTAACAAGGTCATGACAGTAGAACCCAGACCTACCTGGGCTCATTAACTCAATAGTTCACTTAAAATCATAAAAGAACAGTTTTAAGAAATGATGCCGGTGCAATAACCGTCATCCGTCCTGTTGTTTCTGAGCTTGTGGCTCGGTTGAGAAACTGAACTGATTAATTGTGTCATTTTGTGCACCCGCACTTTATGAAATGTCTCATTGTCGCGTGTCTTCAAGCTTGTGGACGCCCGTGTGCTTCTCGTGGCGCGCAGGCCTCGGCCCTCAGCCGTCTCCTCACACTTCCACTTTTTGATCTCCACAGAATGGAGCCCAGTGTCCAAATTACCCCAACAGATTGTAAACTGTGCCGCTTGGATTGCAGCGTGAGCTTAATCTGAGCCTACAGCTTCATTTGGGTGAAAAAAAAAAGAGATGAGACAGCTTAACTTTGGCTTACAGTCGATCTGCCATTCTAAAACAGCTACTACTGTGTGATTTTTCAGCGAGATATCTGAAAGTGAAAGCAACCTGACGTTGATGGACAAAGACAATAAATCAGTACCGCGGGGCATCATCAACTCTTTACAGATACTTTCCTTATAAAGAGCCTGTTTTTTTTTCTTTGTTTTTTTCATGTATGGCAGAGTTTCTGATAAACATTAGATAACATGTCATAAATGTATGAGATCCTGTGAGATAAGCAAAGCTTTTAAAATGATACTATAATTTATTATGCAAAAATAAAAGTAAAATTAAATATCGGAGGTAGCACCTCTTTATTATATCAGAGTTAGGTTTACTGTGGTGATGCATGATTTATATCGGTAGGGTGGGGATAGTTACTCATTTCCTGTTAAACAATGCAGTCAGTAACCTAACCCAAATATCACAATATTAAAGTAATGTAACTTGATAAGCAAAGTATCCTGTAAGAATTCACACTTGTGATGTTGTGTCGGACCTGTGAAGTGTTAAATAAATAACATATTGTCCGGCTAAATTTGTATCTATACAAGTCTAACCCAGGAGAAGCAGGTAATCATGTTTATCTGTGTCGGCTGTTGCCAGGTAGGTTTTCACATATGAGGAGTTTGCCTTGGTGCTTGACAGAAAGATATATAAAGAAGGATAAAATACATTCAAGAGGCGTAAATAGAGAATAAAATGTCGACAATTAGATATGAACCAATATTTATAAAACAATCTAAACAATATATCTGTTATTTGAATAAAAGAGCTGTACAGTTTTGAGTGGTGTGAAGTATTCAGCAGGTAAATATACAAACATGCATTAATATCCTAACTACGAGAAAGTGTCACACACTGATTAGTTCATGAGTCATTATTCTGAGAAAAACAGCCCACAAGGAAAATTAAATCATTTAAATAAAATATTACGTTGTCCATTTCTGTGGCATTGATGGGTTTCCATAGTAACAGGAACCTCTGCTCACATTTGTCGGCTCCACTCTGGTTTTTGCTTTTGTTCTTGTGACTAATTAAATGATTTCACATTTCAAGGCCAGTAAAAATGATTTGTATTAAATGAGGAAGAAGCTCATTCTTTGCAAAAGATGGATCTCAACCCAGTGCATGTGGCTGCAGTACGACATCACTTCCCTTTCACAGGTCATAATCCAGAAAAATGGGGACAAATGTGCTAAACCAGTTTGATCCTACTGGGAGGAATCTCAGGAAGTACGTTTTTCTTCATGGTTATCCAAATTTCCTTAACTTTGAACTTCTGTTTTTCCTTTTCATGTATCATCAGAGGGATGAAACGGAAAAGAACGTATGCCTGTCACCACAGAAATGAGTGAGTCGTCGTCCATTCACTCGGCGAAGCTTGTTTCATTGGCCCGATCGCTGTCCGGGCTTGGGCTTGATGCCGCCAATGGAGGCCCAATCGGCCCCCCTGACGATGATCCACCTCCTCCGGTATGGTCTCCTCTGAATCCAACCCACATGCACACAGAGCTTTGTCTAGTTTGCGTGCTCTTTACACTGTAATACTCTGTGAATGTGCTGCTTGTAACCCTCGTGTTTGTTTTTGCGTGTTTGTGTAGGAGTCCGGCATCGATCTAGGCCCTGGGCTTTATTTCTCCGATGGCAAGAGGAAAGTGGACTACATCCTTTGCTACAAATACAAGAAAAGGCAGTCGTCCAAGCCGCGCCTTTCCATCGCATCCAATGGGAGTATACCATTACCGATGCTGGGCCGATGGGAAACGGAGGCAGAGTCCGGGGAAGCAGGTGCGCCTGCAGGAGAGCCGGAGGAGTCGAGGCTGTCCGAGGAGGAGAAGGCTTTAATGAGGGAGGAGTTTGAGGCAGGTCTCCTGGAGGCCGGACTGCAGGTCGAGCGTGACAAAGAGGTGTGTGTAGTCTGCATTTTATAATGAATTATCTTGCATTTCCTGTACACTGTAAAATACATTACTGGGTCAGAGCTGCCCGTAAGTGATTTGACCTTAAATCCTGTGATTGGACGGCTGCCAAACAGGTTAAGGATAAGACTCAGTCTGTCCACTGAACCTGGAGGACCTGGCTGCGCTGTAATTAAAGAGAGAGCTTATCAGAATCGACTATATTTTACGGGATAGTTTAGCAACAACGGCCGGATGCATGTTTGCGCGTGCGTGTATCCGCGTGGGCGTTCGCCTCCGTATGTATGAGACGCCTGTCAGTCAAATCAGCTGCTGTTTTGGTTGAGGATTAAGACCGCTGACCGTAAGTGTGAAGCCAAAGGCCAGATTATGGGGCCTTATTAGAGAGTGATCCACTACTCGGAAGTGCGCGCTGGCACACGAATGTGTACTGTGTGGGGGGCAATTGACGGGTTGAATGGGTATCACTGCGTCCTGTAAATACATGCTGTCTGTATCTTTCTAACTGTGGCCAAGTGCGATTAGGGGGACGTTTCCGGGGAGTGAACAGTGGAGAATCCATTTTAGATTCGGCATTGAGGGTCAGAGAATGAATGTGCTCGGTCGTGTTGTTTACGCAGACGAGAACATGTTTACAGCAGTTTCCTTCACGAATGTGCAATTAAGCTTTTCTCCAGTTTGCATTTGCAGCCAAATTGTGGAAATGATTAAAAGAAAAATAGAAATAATCTATAGCATTTACTAAAAATGTATTTCCTATTAAGGATCTGTCAGTAGCTTTGTTTTTATTTATATTCTCCTTCATTTTAACATTATTATTTTGGTATTTTCTAGCTTGACAGTAGTGCAGAATCTGGCGAGTGAGAAGGAGCTGTAATAGATTTCAGTGCCACCATCGGAAAATTGCTGATAACGCACAACATTAGAGGTGTAGCAGGTGTTGCTGGTGCATCTTAATTGCAGGTGGATCATTACAGTAATTGCAAGGACGGGTTGCAATTTGTTGGTCTAGTAACGAGGTAAAAGCTTTTTCACCTTTTTACATGATCAAAATGGATAATTGGCTGCATTACTGTGGCTTTCAGCTGGTACCTGCACGAACAGGTGATAATTATCTGGGCTCGTTTCCTTTACTTTGGAGGATTTGAAGGTTTCTGGTCTTGAAATAATGGGATTCCACCGCAAAACAGCGTCATTATAACACAAAGTAGCATGCTTACAGGTTTAGAGGAGGCTCACCGGGCGCTCTCAGGGCAAGTAGCAGGAGCAATTACATGAGAAAACAAAGAGAGGGAAGGGGACAGTTGCCAAGTCGCGCATAAAACCCACCTGTAATCCAAATCTATCTGGTCGATATCATGAAGTTATGCGTGTTTGATTTTTTTAATGTTCAGATGCTCTTATTAATCTGTGCGTTTATGTGCAGAGGGCAACCGGCCTGGGGTTCATTCGGCTGCACATCCCGTGGACGATACTCAGTCGAGAGGCAGAGCTCCAGAAGATCAAAGTTGCTGTGAAAAAGGTCAGTCGGTTACACACCCCGGTCTTTGTTGTTGTAGTTTTATGTACGAGTGCAAGAAGACCTATTATGCTTTTATTTACTTTCATTTAGTGTGTAATATAGGTTTTTGCATGTAAAAGCTCGTGAAAGTTAAAAAAAAAAAACCCAGAGCTCCTTTCTCCAACAGAAAACACTGCTCCTGAAACGCCTCGTCAGTAGTACCGCCTTTTTATTCCATGGCTTTGTGACATCACATTATGTCACCCTGTTACTATATTCATGGTAAGAGTGAAGCTAACTGGAAGCTGACGGATCTGACCTTAAGCACTGTGATGCTGGCTCAGGCATGTGTGAGCTGACCAATCAGAGAAGACTGGGTATTCAGGAGGCGGACCTTAAAGGGACAGGAGTTAAAACGGAGCGTTTCAGACAGAGGGGGGGATACAGTCACTCAAAATAAAGTGATGAACCTGAAAGTTAGCATAATATGTCTCCTTTAAGACTGAGGAGTTGTTTGTCAGAAAGCTACTGGGACGTATAGTGTGTCGCTGAGTAGATTCGATCTCACTGTTTTCCACGTGTGTTTTCACTGAGCAGAAGTGTGAACTGAGGAAACGGATGGGCATCGCTGGGATATGGGATTCCTTCGTGACCAAGGTCAACATACCGTTTCAACCAGACGTCCCCGACTTCGACATCCAGAAGGACTCGCAGACTCACGTCAATTTCAAAACCCTCAAACACGCGTTTATCAGGGACAAGCTCCATCTGTGAGTACCCGGACTGACACACACACACACACATATATAATGGAAAGGTATCAAAAACGTACCCTTTTGAGGTGTCAATGATATTTTAGTGCATGAAAAACAGAAACAGTCTTAGGTTGAATGAATATGTGTGAACAGCGACCTCACGACTCATTGGTCTATCACTCTGGTGAATATTTAGGATGTTGGATGCTAACGTTGGGTCTGCTTCTCGTCATTTCCTGCAGGTACGACATCAAATCGACAGAAACCGTATTCGACAATGCCACCCGCAGCAGAATAGTGAGTTCAGAAACAAACATCTTCTGATTTATTGTGTTTTGCACGTGTGTTTGATCTCACATACAACTTTTGCTATGTTCCCTTCTAGGTTGCTGAGATTATTTCACGCACTACCTGCAGGCAAACTTGCCAAACCACTGGTGAGCTTCAACTTTTGCTGTGGCTTTATTCTCCTTTGTTCACACCGTTCCGTTCACATGCGTGCTGTCAAGTCAGATTTTAATGCTGCCTGTGTCCGTACGCTATCTGTCAAATAACTGCCCGTCTCAATGTGTCACACTTCCTCTTTGCGTCCTAAGGCATCAGCTCATTATTGGCTCGGGGTGTCTATGACTCTGCCTTCCCTCTGCATGATGTGAGTGTAACAGAAATAGCAACTTCACTGGAAAAAAACAAGAAAAAGAAACTCGACTCATGCTTATATTGTATCTTTTCACATTTGAAAATACATTTATTATGATTTTTTTTGGTGTGTGCTACATCCATTGTATGTAATGGGCGTTATACAGGTTAGTCAGTATTTGTGGTATGCAGTAACTTTATGGAGATAAATGGGGAAAAAGGGACGGATCTGAACAATTTCATTATCATTATGGATAAAATATGCCATCTCGTATAAAGTGCTGATAACTAAATGCTTTTCCTCAGGGGTCGTTCACAAGGAGAGGACGGAAAGATCAGCGAAATGACAGACAGGTGAGATAAGAGGCCTCGAGTCTTTTCAAACCACACTAACATAAGTAGAGTCACTGAAGATGATACAAGTCTCCTTCAGGCCGGAACAGATAACACTATTAAAAGCCCGATGACAGCTGATGATGAGATTGTCCTGACCTTGCAAAATGGGGCATCATCAGTTATCATGTCATCTTGTAGAATGTGGTGGTTTAGGAAGCGGATCTCTGCCGTCTGAGCCTCAGACCTGTCAGAAATACATCAGACATGTTTGATCCTTTGAGGCCTGACAAATCTGAATGTGACAGTTTGAGCTGGTTGTTTAATAAGTGTACTCACAGCACAGGCCTATAAACTCGTTTTATCGTCCCTTCTGTGGCTCTAAAATCTGACAAAGTGCCACAGGTGATGTCACTCTGGTCAGCACCTATTAGGGCTGGAGAATGAAACAAAGCTGGGCTGCCTGCCCCTTGTCTCTGCTCGAGGTTAGCTGCTCAGCGCTACATTGGCGGCTACGAGCATTAACACACCAGAGCATCCATCCCAAATGTTTGCGGTCGAATTGCATTATGGGTAGGTTTGGACAAGGAAGAAGAATGTTTGGGATGAATTTGAATACCTTTAGAAAACTGTAGTTTGACATTTTGAGCAAAACAATGTTGTAAAAGTTTGATGCTAAACCCATGAACCCCTCTTTTAAATGTGTGATGTGAAGGATTCAACAAATAATAATAATTGGCAATTTCGCGTTAAAGCTCATTTACATTATGCGTGATGCGTGATTAATAGATAAAAGCCTTGTGACGACAGTATATGAACGATCCAAAGATAGATTTAGCTTGGTCTGAAAGCACCACACGTCTTTATCCTGACATTTGCATCCTGTACATACTGAATTATAGTTGCCTTGAACTTGTGTTTTCCCCTTATCTCGGTCTGTCAGCTCCTCCATGAAGAATGGGCGAACTATGGAGTCATGCATAAATACCAGCCTGTGGACCTGATCAGGTACTGAGCACGGACAAAAGAATAAAGTGTTACTGTAGCTAAAGCTTGAGACTGCAAGTGTTGGCTTGTACAAATATACTGACGATTTCAGGTTGTTCATAAAGACATACAAGTGGGGCTGAATATTAAGAGTTTTATCTGACAGTGTTGCTAGAGAAAAGGCCACTGGGTTACTGAGTGTACTCAGCAAATTACTTTGTATTTAATTAATCATTTCTCATGTATGAAGCTACTTTGGCCAAAAGGGGGTGGAAGATGACAGCTAATAGAAAGCATGAAATGGAAAGGATATGTACTCTGAGTTGGATGAAAGTGGTCATTAAAGCTTCTTGTTTTCTGCCACTTAGATTCTTACATTGCTTTACAGAAGTGGAACATTTGAGTGGATGGTGGTGTGAGAGGAAAGGTCAAGGGGTTTGCAAAAAGATTGAAATCCTGCAGCAACTTTTAATGGGAAAGAAGCCAATACTTTAGCAAGATCTTTTAATGGATGAAGTGGTTGCTTTTTAAAAAAAGTGGGACTAGACTTCATGGTGATAATCTGACCTGTGCCTGGGGGGAAACTGTACATCAGAACATCACTGTCCTTAGGTCCTGCTAGTCGCTGGTTGACACGTTTTCCTTTATTTCCACAGGAAGTACTTTGGAGAGCAGATTGGGTTGTACTTTGCCTGGCTGGGTGTTTATACTCAGCTCCTCATCCCTCCCTCTGTACTGGGCATCATTGTCTTCCTGTATGGCATATTCACTGTGGATGCCAATGTGCCAAGGTAAGCACATACAAGTTCTTCAAACCTAACCAAGAAACATCATCTTATCGCCGTCACTGTACGTGTGTTTATATTCATTTTCCATATCAGCCAGGAGACATGTGATGACAACCTGAACATCACCATGTGTCCACTGTGTGATGGAGTGTGCGACTACTGGCGCCTGAGTACGGTGTGCTCACTGGCCCGAGCGTCGTACCTGTTCGACAACGGAGCCACCGTTCTGTTTGCTATTTTCATGTCTCTGTGGGGTAAGTGTACATTTCATACTCTTTCCTGATCTAAACTATTAGACTAAAGATATATGCGTAGAGATAGGCAACTTGCTTTTATGTGGGCATTACGCATGATTGGCGTGAGTGAATAGATTCCAATCTCAAGCTGCCACCTGGCACGTAACTGCACTGTGGGCCATGTGTCGTTTGACACTTAGTGGAGTTAACACTATGTACGCATTCAGCTTTGAAACATTTGCCACATAATCACGACTATCAGCGGCTGAATATTTGTCAACATTTGGTTCGTTAGCTTTTTGTTAGACCGTCTTAATATTTCTGCCTTGATAACACAATTTGAATACATATCGATCAGGCTGGGAAGGCTTTCATAAATCTGTTGCTCCACATGTAGTAAGCTCCAGAGTGCGTCTAAAACGTTATTGTAAAATATAAGACAGCCTTGTGTTATCACTCAAATGGTCAGGTTTTTTTTTTAATTCTCTGTAATTCTTTAACATCTTCTCGTAGCTGCCTGTTTCCTGGAGCACTGGAAAAGGCGACAGATGTGTCTGAAACACGCCTGGGACCTGACGAGCTTGGAGGATGAGGAGGTACAAAAATACATTTAAGAGCACCGCATGTGTGCAAACACATCGGGTACATTATGATCTCCCGTCTGTTAAAGTGCCAAGTCAGTCAGAGCGAGAGCGCTCACCTCACGGCTCGGGTCAGCCATGATGACCGTGATCAGTTGCGGTTTGTTGTGTAGATTATCATAAGTCTCAGAGGCAGCGTCCTCCCCTCCACACACCCACACACGTACTGTATACTCGAGGCGGCTCATGTATGCATGCATCAACGCGACTCTCTGCTCTGTGAGGGATCCTAATGGGATTGGCCTGTTCTTAAAGCTGTGCACTTGCTGTATAAGATGACGCAATGGGGTCGCAACATAAACACTGTCTCTCTCTCTCTCTCTCTCTCCCGTCCTGTCACTCCGGCTCTGTCTCTGACTGTTTATCTCTGCGTGTCTCTCCCATGTATTTCCGTCTCTGCTGCCTGAAGGAGCGAGTCCAGGTGAGTCCGAGCGTCTGCGCCCGTTTACCCCCCCAGTGGAATCAGAATCTGGTTTAAGAAGCTTTATTATTTTTGCATTGGTAATAACTTAAGCAGTTTAACATCAGATAATGACAGTCAGTCATCCCAAAAAAAAAAGTATGTTATAAAAATACAGTGTGCATCCAAATATTATGCAGTTTCATTATGTAGAGACTCCCTGTTTACTTTTCACTGTAGTGAATAGTGTCTTCTAATGTAACAGGAAACAGTAAACAAAAACCTTTTTTGAGTCATTCACTCAATTAACCCTCACTCCAAAAAAATAACACAGTTGACCAATTGGCAATTAATGACAGAGGTCATAAACATTCATAAAGCCTCCTTCATGTTCATGACAGCATTATGTCAGTCTCTTCAAATGAAAAAAACACCCTTTTCATGTGTTTGGACAGAAGAGACAATCAGAATTAGTCAGCTCACTTTTAAAATAGCAATATTTTTGAGATAACTTCCAAGTCACATTATGTTTTGAGGCTATGACTTGAACGTGTCTCGCTGTAGGCTACAACCTCCTCAGGCTACAGATACGAGCTCACTGAACTCTGACTCGTGTACAGAGGACATAAAACTGCAAAAAGAAAGTGGTGGAAGAAGTCTTCAGATCAGCGAAAGTAGCACAACAGCAGGGTGAAATCTCTCCACTACAAGTAGAAGTTCTGCATTAAAAATCTGACGAAATTGGAAGAAGAAAAGACCTCCGTCAGTGTGACATTATATTATTGGATGATTATTACCTCTGCCAAGAAGGTGGTGTTTTTTAGCTGTGTTCGTTTGTTTGTACATTTGTTTTGTTTGTTCTTGGTTGGTTGGTCTCGTTAACTTTTCCTGCCGATCCACACAAAGGGACAGATTCAGGAATGTTCTCTAACATTGCAAGATTTTGGTTAATTTCTCAGGGAATTATGGATCTCGATGTAAAAAAAATCAGGTGTAGTTAGGTGGCTGGTATCCATGAGTGAGAACGATCCAAATAAACAATGTGGATTTAAATATGTGTATGTGATACTGGATTAGGCTTTGACTTAATTAAAGGGAATTATTGGGCCTTGGCAGAGGTCTGTGAGGCCTCTACTGATGCCAGTCTAGTCACGTTTGCGTTACTGTGTGAGCAGCATTTGATCTTTTTGCTGGTCAAAAAAGAAATAATTTAAAAAATTAAATCTTTAACAAATAATATATAATTAATCAATAGTGCATCGTGTTATATTAACTGAGCATTTCTTTTGTAGGTAGATTAGTAACTAAAATAATAATCTTCCTGCAATAATCAAATCTTTGCCTCTGAATGTAAAATATCATTAAGATGGAAATACTCCAGTAAAGCACAGGTACCTCAAAATTATACCTGAATATAGTTCTTACCTACCTTTCATCAGTGACTGCAAATATCATGCAACAGCTGTCAAAAACGTCCGACAAACAACTGTAGCTGTGTTTTGTGAATTTGTAGCTTTAGGTTCCTTTGTCTGCCGTTCTGTCCCGTGTGTTAACATGTGTGTGTGTGCTGCAGGAGGAGCTGAGGCCTGAATACGAGGAAGCTCTACAGGAGAAAAAAGCGAAGATGAAAGCACAGACGAGGAGCAAGGTACCGAACCTGAGTGTCTGTTTTTGTGTGTTTCAGGCATAGTTTTATGACTCGTAACACAAACTGCACACATACGTAGGTCTCATTCTGTGATTTCACTCTGTTGCAGTCGACTCACGCTGGGGATGGTGTCGATGGAGAAACAGACCGGATGCTGGCCTCCCAGGTAGGACTGCGCCGCTCCGTGTGATACGACATCATGTTGACAGAGTTGGACGGGGGGGCTGGGCTGGCACACCGAGGCGATTTAAACTAACCTCAAAGTGAATTCTAACACGGATCTCACTGCTTCAATTGCACCACAGTCAGTGACGGTAAACGACTGCATACAGGCACATTTTACAGCCTGTCTAGGTTTCTCATCGACGATGAAGTTACCACGTACAAACTCTGCCTGTATGAGTTTATGCCGGTGCATAAAGAAGAAACCCCCTTCACCCACAGCGTGTGGTAGAGTCCAAAGCTGCTTACCTGCCTGAGATTAGCCCAGATTACTGGTGGAGAGAGACAAGGGAGGAGGGAGAGGAAGAAGGGGAGGGGATTTCTGTCCTTTCAGATGGCAAACATGCACCTGGCAGACAGAAAACATAATGCGTGTGTGTGTGTCTGTCTGTCTGTCTGTCTGTCTCTCTGTTTGTATGTGTGTGTGTGTGCAGAACATGTTTTTAGCATTCCTGCAAATCACAGACTGTACATGCATTCGAAGGGTAACGTCAATATTTGTCAACCTGGACTTTATTTATCCATATTTTTGTGCCTAAGCGCCTAATGAAGACAACATTTTTCAAATTTGTCTAGTATTGAGTGAGACCGCTGCAGCTGCAGCTGACAGCCGCGAACCGGAGCCTCAGTGTAATCCTTCAGGGCAACTGCACGCCGTCAACATCCACTCCAAATACTTATTTTTTGCAACTGACAGGCTCAGATTGTTATTATAAGTGTCTCACAATATTATGGAAAGTAAACTACAGAGAAATCGTTGCTTTCCTCTATCGCCGCTTGATTTCTTTGATTCACTGCAGCCTGCTCACAGCTGCCGGCTGCTGCAGCAGCTGCAGCGCTCTCGCTAATATTAGACCAGTTTAATAATGTGTCTCTGTTAGTCACATAGAGACACAAACAACTGAAAATAGGCTCCAAGTTGAAAAATTCAGAGTTCAGCTTTGAAGCATAGGCCAATATGTGTGCGTTTTTGCCTATGCACAGACATAATCTGCATGTTTTGTCCTTTCAGCCAGAGCCAGAGTCCCTGGACATTGAGGATCACCTGTCAGGTTATCTCATCAATGTGTCCACCTTACTTTTTCTGGTACTGCATTTATACTCTATACTTTATGTTATCACTTTTCTAACCTCTGTCTGTCTCCTTGTTGATCCCCTTTTTAATGTGGCAATGGTTTCAGTTTTTTGCTGTGTCATTCAATGCACTTTGTTAAAGTCCAAATAACGGCGAGATAAAACTGGGATAATGATAAAAAAGAGAAGAAATCATTAGATAAGAAGAGGGAAAATACAAAAATTGATATTTACATTTACCAAATATTAAAAACAAACTGTCAACATAAAGAATTTGTATCAAAGAAAACAAAGAGTCTTGTCGTCTAACCTTGCAACCTTGTTTGCACGTGTGCTGTGCGTGTTCAGATCTTCGTGACCTTCTCGGCTGTGTTCGGGGTGGCAGTGTATCGTATCTGCATGTTAAGCGTTTGGTCCATGAACCCTGATCCTGAAGCCAAGGCCAGCGTGAGGATGACCGTCACCACCACAGGCATCATCCTGAACATGCTGGTCGTTCTGGTGTTGGAGGAGGTCTATGGAGCGATCGCCGTGTGGCTGACTGAACTGGGTATTGTACCGAATGCTGTTACAAAGCAAAGCATTGAATAGGAAGCCATATTGTCATTTATTGTGTCTGCGCTTTGGCTGATCAGCTGCCCACCGGAGACTGAATGTAGCAAAAGTGCTTGTTTATGCCACTGAGAGGCTGAAGTTGTTGATAATATCTGACAACCTTATGGAAACGATTCCTACAGAGAGAGAACTGTTGGAGCAAAATGCTTTTTGTAACCAGTCTGTAACAATTCATGCTCAAGGAGAAGTCTCGCTCTGAAATCTCACAAGGTCAGAAAAGAAAATACATGGGAACAGCAACAAACCAAATGGACAAGATTTGAAATCCATCATTTTCCCACTGCATTATACAGTAAACACTGTTGCAGAGTATTCATTCTCTATCTCACATAACTCACATAACTCGAGACTTTGACTCGAAGAGAAAACTCGTGTTTAGCAAATCTGTGACTGAAAAAAGCTACAGACCAACATTGATTTTAAACTGCTATCACAGCCAGTTTTGCTCTGGCTGAGTACTGTGCATCTGTTGACTTACTGTTGTAATCGTTGACAACAGTCAGGCCGTGTTGCTGATTTACAAAGCGCAGGTTAATCTGAAGAAAGTGTGCCAGTGCGTCTCACAGTCGCTGTTTCTCTTTTCCAACAGAACTTCCTAAAACGAAGGAAGAGTTTGAAGAGAGGCTCATCTTTAAGTCTTTCTTTCTCAAATCCATGAACGCCTTTGCACCTATATTCTATGTGGCCTTCTTCAAGGGCAGGTTTGTGTGTGTTTTACAAAGTCTCACTTCACCCAGTTCACACCAGCGTCTATCTTTCTTTTCATAATCACGTGACCTTGTCCTCCCTCCGTACAGGTTTGCTGGGCGGCCTGGCGATTATGTTTACGTCTTTGGAGACTATCGCATGGAGGAGGTAGGTCCAGCAACGCACGCTACCGGTTGATGTTTGTGTGGATGTATATGTAGAGTAAATGTGCATCTGAGTCTTTTTCTCCCCACAGTGCGCTCCACCAGGCTGCCTCATCGAGTTGTGCATCCAGCTCAGCATGATCATGCTCGGAAAGCAGCTCATCCAGAACAACGTGTTCGAGGTTCTCATACCGTAAGTGCAGTTTCCCTCCTACAGCCACGCGGTTCTTCCCTCGTTTATGAAATATCCTGTCTACACCGTCTTCGCTCTGACTCCATCCTCTGTGTTTTTGCAGTAAGCTGAAAAAGATGTACAGAACAATACAGGAGGAAAAAGTAAAGAAAAGGGCAGCAGAAAACAACGAGGAGAGCGAAGAGGAGAAGAGGCCGAAGCAACAGTTTGACAAAGATTTCACCCTGGAACCCTTCGAAGGCGTGAGCCCAGAGTACATGGAGATGAGTGAGTCTCTCTTTAGTTCACAGAGTCACTCACAACTCCGATCAGACAAAATCTCTGCTGTTGTTGTTTTTTTTAACTATGCGCCCTTGCTTGCATGTGTGTTTTAATATTTACAGTAATCCAGTACGGGTTTGTGTCTCTGTTCGTGGCCTCCTTCCCGCTGGCGCCGGCGTTCGCCCTGCTGAACAACGTCATCGAGATTCGCCTCGATGCCGCGAAATTTGTCACCGAGATCCGGCGGCCTGACGCCGTGCGGTGCAAAGACATAGGTACGGATGACGCGTGAGAGCTTGTCCACTCGGTCAGTCTCTGTGTGAATGTGAAATTAGCTATCCTGGAACTTTTAATCACTTTTCTCTTCCTTTACTCCGCTCTGCCCCTCCATTTTTGTCTCTTTGTCTCCGTGTCTGTCTGTCACTTGGACACACACCCCTTTCCCCTCTTTGTCTCTCTTCATGCACATGCTGTCTCCAGGGATTTGGTACAACATTCTCTGTGGAATCAGCAAGTTCTCTGTCATTACCAATGTAAGTGTGTTAGCGAGTGAGTGTGTGTGTCAACCGTGCCCATAACCTTTGACCTATAGTATGGCAGACAGGTCTTAATTAATAAATACAGTTATCTAATTTATTTTTTAACATCCTCAAGTCTTTAGAAGAGTTTAGTCTTTAGTATTTCTTTGTTTTCGTTGCAGCACAGTTCGTTTTTTAAGGGTTTCTCACCAAATAATGTTGTGTGTATGGTTGCAGTCTAACAAATGTGTTGAAGGCATAAAACATTTGCAAAGCAGTTTTTAGATAATTTGCATTAATAGATTAACATTCCTTTTGTTAGCTGGCAGTTTTCTTCTTCTTCTTTGCCTTTGTTGGTGCATTTCTAAACTTCTTTACATGCTGCCGCCACCAGCTGTCAATCAACCAGTGGCAGGAACGTGTCCCCTCTTCTCATTTCTCAGTTCAAACGTCCTCGATTCCTTTACCCGCCTCCTCTCCTCGTGTCTCAGTCCTTCCCACCTGAGACTCGAGTGGAGGAGGTGAGGAAGAGATATGAGGAGAGAGGAGTTGAGACCAATTATACGACTCCTTCATTGTTTTATGTGTTCCTGTGCATGTAAAAGAAAACACTGCTCCTGAAACGCCTCGTCAGTAGTCTCGTCTTTAATTCTGTGACTTTGTGACATCGCACTACGTCACCATGTCACACAATTGCATAATTAATGCCTTGTGGCACATAAGAATTGATTCAGCACAGCTGCCCTGTTGTTATTAGCAGTGTAGGGTCAGGCATGTGTGAGCTGACCAATCAGAGGAGACTGGGTATTCAGGAGGGGGGTCTTAAAGAGACAGGAGCTAAAACGAACCTATTCTGGTAGTAACCCAAAATAGAATTATGAACCTGAAAATAAGCCTCGCTCAGAGCTTCTCCTGCAAGCCTCCTCTCTCCTAGATCCTCTCTCCTCATTTTAGGAATCGAGACATCCTGTAATATGACATGCTGAGATTGGTGTCCAGGTCACAGGCAAGAGCATGGAGAAATGAGAAGAGCCTTGCTTATCATGACACAGAACAGGAACTGCTTGTGAAAACTGTTGCATACCACAACTAGTGTTCGAAAACCTCTAAGTCTATGTCAGAGTCTGCCTCAGTGATTCTGTGTGCAATGTTGGCTGGCTAATGCAATGAGCTGTTTCCTGTTGGGTTAAACAGGAGGAAGTAGTAGTTAAGAAATCAATCAGCAACTGAACTCAAAAATGGATGTTTATGTTCTAAAAAGAATTAAATTACAGAAGTCTAAAAAAAATCATGGTCCAAACCCAACACAGTATCTGGTATACAGTGACGGTGTTTCATTATGCAGTAATGTCATTAACACTCCTCGTTTGTCTCCTCAGGCTTTCGTCATCTCCTTCACGTCAGAGTTTGTTCCACGAATGGTTTACCAGTACATGTACAGTGTGAATGGCACCATGAATGGCTTCACAGAGCACTCGCTGTCCTACTTTAACATCAGCAACTTCCCTGCTGGCACGGCGCCCACCACCACCCTCTTCACCGGAGTATCCGTGTGCAGGTCAGATTGACTCCCTTAACCTTGACCTACCTGGATATCCCTTTAAGTCTTTGAGCCCAGCAGATTAACCTTTTCTGCAGTTTTCAGAAACCGCCAAATCTGACACCCGGAGCAGGAAATTTACTGAGGCACATCCTTCTGAGAATGAAGTTGTTTGTCTGATCGTGAACCACGTTCGTATGTTGTTATAGGTTTTTTCTTTGACAATACTCTGTCGGTGCTTTTCAGGTATAAGGATTACAGAGACCCACCGTGGGAACCAGATGCCTACACCTTCTCTAAACAGTACTGGTCTGTCCTGGCTGCAAAGTTGGCCTTTGTAATATTCTTCCAGGTATGTAAATAATGTTTATAATGATGGTTTTGTTAATGTCAGGGCCTAATTGCATGATTATCGTTACAATGACGATGAAGGTCACCTGACAAAAGTCACCGGACTTCGTCTTTTGCTGCACATCCAAATACACTAAGATATTAAAGCAACATTATGTAGAAATTTGCAACACCATTGTTGTAAATACAAATTCCAGGTCTGTAACAATTTGTGAGATTTAATGTAGGTGCTGACTACAAACAAAACTCATTACGTCATGTCAGTGTTGTGTGTTGAAAACTCTGTGATCCGACCCTCTCGCTTGTCCTCTTCCCGACAGAACTTCGCCATGTTCCTCAGCATGTTGGTTGCCTGGATGATCCCGGACGTGCCGCGATCTCTGCGTGAGCAGCTGAAGAAAGAGAACATGATGCTGATGGAGTTTCTGCTCAATCAAGACCAAGAGGCACGCGTCAAATCTCACGGCCCGAAACGCTCCATCCCCTGCTTCCCCGCCAAAATAGACATTGTGGTGGAGGCGCCGCCGGAAGAAGAGGAAGAGGAGCGGCGAGTGGAGGAAGAGGAAGCAGAACCGGTCGAGATCATTCTGGAGGAGCCCAGAAGGAGCAGCGACAGTGACCCAGAGGTCGGGAGGCCATTCGAAGAAGCTGAAGAAACTGCACAGGAAGAGAAAGGAGGCGAAGGAGAAGATGAAGGTGGAAAAGTGGAGGACGGAGAACCGGAAAAAGATAAAGAAGTGATTGAAGAAGATGGAAAGGAGGATAATGAGCCAGGGGGAGGAGAGGAAAAAGAAGAGGGGGAACTAAGACAGGAAGAAGAAAAGGAAGAAGGGGAAAAAAGACAGGAAGAAGAAAAGGAAGAAGGGGAAAAAAGACAGGAAGAAGAAAAGGAAGAATGGGAACAAAGACAGGAAGCAGAAAAGGAAGTGAAGGCGGAAGAGAATTATACTGTCGATCTTGACGCCTTCATGAGCGAGCTGGGCCTGTTAGGTGAGAGGAGAAAGCTTAATGTTTACTCTCTTTTTCTGGCTTTTGATCTTCGATGTTTGTTAAGTAATTTCGTCTTGTCATTTCTCTATTTCATGCAGATGAAGAACCGTCACCCAGCACAGCTACGGCTACGGAGCCTCCTCGCTCGGGCTCCAAACAGGACAACCGGAGAGACCAGGAGCCTCCATCACTTCCGTCATCTAAAAGAGGCTCCACTCAGAGTCTGAAGAGCTCCAGGGCAGACATTACAACACCAGATATTGACACTAGGCTCTTCTCGCTGATTGCCCCTCCTCCGAGAGAGTCAGGCTCAAGGGCAAAGGCCCGCTGCTCCACCCTGCCTTCCCGCCACAAAGGGGCTGAGGCGTGTTACAGCCTGCCACGGCCCAGTCACTCCACCAGCCTCACGAGGTTCCAGCAGGCACCCACCCTCACTCCCCTGGTCCCTCTGGGCTCTTCGTTATCAACCTCGTCCAACCCTTTCTCTCCCCCACGCACGCCGGTCACGCCGACATCTCCACATCCCGAGCAGCCCCCATCAGCCCGACAGTCCCCATCAGCCCAACAGCCCAAAGCCCCCAGTGAACTATTTGCGCTGAAAGGCCCTCCGCCTCAACAGCCTCGCTCCCGGGGCAAAGCCCGGTGCTCCACACTGCCTGCTCGACAAAGAGCCCCCGGTCCTGAGGAACCCTCCGCCAAGCCAAGCCACTCCACCAGCTTCACAAAGCTGGGGGACCGCATCCCCCCTTCTCCCAGCGAACTGAAACGTAACACAGCAGTATGAGGGAGAGCCGGAAAGCAAGGGAAAGGGACAGAGGGTGTCAGAGGGAGGAGGGGGACTATCCAGATTAGCCTCTCCTGTCTGTTCCTGGAACCTCACCCCTCCATCTGTACTCACTATCTGCATACGTAATACCTGGGGTCTGGAGGGAGACCATTCTGACCAACAGAGCATCTGTTATATCCTCTTAATCTTCACAGACATGTTTGTACTACTGAGTGGTTTAGGGCTGGGCTAGACAAGGAGGGTATTGGACAATCCAGAGAAAGACTGCTCTGAAATTCTCCCTGCCATGCCTAAAAAAAAAAAAACACCACTGGACTGAAATCTTTCTATTCTGTTTTTTTTTTTTTTTTTTGGGGATGTTGTATTGTTATTATTTTTTTTGTTGTTGTTGGTTTGTTTTTGCCCACAGACACAGCTCGGTAGCCACTGCTCCTCTGTTATCTTCAGTCCCACACATGCAGCAGTGCTGCCTTGCAGACAAGAGGAAATATATACAGCACAGCTAGTATCAGCAGTTATTCTTGTAGATCTACTGTTTATTTTTAGAGGTTTTGATATATAAAAAAAAGTAAAATTATAATAAAAGAAAGACATATTTTTGACATCTGTTTTTCCTTTCGCACTCTGAAGGTCATGGTACGGCTGGGCAACATGGCCTTTAAAGAAATACTGCTTTATTTTTAGTCTATATATTATAAATGTTGATGTTTGAACATCTCCTTAAAAGCATTTCATACATGCTACAATTGTGCATCGACATCAAATATGAAATGTTTGACCAAGTACCCTTTATATTGTAATTGGCCTACACTTTCTGTGTAGCCCATGGCCTTATAGAGAATATTGCCTGTTATTGTGATAATATTGTAAGTACTTTCACAAAATATTAACACAATAGGATTTTTGATAAGTCTTCCTCAGTAATGTGGATGTAATGACTATGAGTGGGTAAAGGGAAGTATAAGAACAAGTAGCGGAGTCCAGAAAATCACATCACTTGACTGTAATGTCAGTGTAAACGAGGGTTATTATGCCGTGTCACAATATAACAATATCCATAATCTGAAAGATGTATAGTCTCAGATTACCATAATAATATAATGATATAACCCTTTCATATAGTGCCTAGCCCTATAGCCTATCGTGGGTGGTTCTACGTTGCGTTTTGCCACAAGTGTTTTCATTACTGACAGGAAAATTGAAAATGTTTTCTAAATTTTTGTCAAGAAATATCACACGTTCAGTTTTAATAAGATCTGACAAACATAAAACACCCATCGGCGCTTCTTTTCAGAGACTGTGAACAAACACGAGGCCAACAACAACAGCAGCACGACATCCACAACATGTCACCCGAGATGGTGACGGCGTCGACACCGACAGGCCTGTTGTGTTGTCTCTGTTGCCCCCCTCTGGTGTATGTTGAAACACCAAGAAATGATTCCTGGTCCTGCACTTTAGTGTGGATGCTCAGTGGTGTGCTGCTTTGTTTTTGCATCTTAAATCAGATATTTTCAAAGTTCCCCTGCAAAAGCCTGAAAGAGAAACACCTTCTACATGTAATAATTACAAGACGGATACTCTGATTGCCCTCATAAAAAAACTGAGCAGGGAGATCAGATAATATCAACCATGGTAACTTGATTTTATTGATGTGTTTTATTATCAACCCGGGCGGCTATTAATGCAGAGTGTGTGTGTGTGTGTGTGTGTGTGTGTGTGTGCATGAGAAGGTTCCTCTTTCTCCTCTGCCCATAACCTGCACTGACTCCTCCTCCCCTGCCCCGCCAGTGAATGGGGCCTTTGTGGGGGCTTCCCAGCATTCCGAGGGAATTCTTGCAGGTGAGGGTTCGCAAAGCAATCACTCAGACGACTGCTGCAGCTTATGCTTACAACGGAAAACACACATGGTACTCCGGTGCTGAGCTTACCTCATCATAGAGAAACTTGTTGAAACTACAAGGGTGTGATCACAAGAGCAGAGCAGAGCAGAGCAGAGCAGACAGAGTGGGAGGAGGGAAGGATCCCGTTCTGTTCCAACCAGGTGAGCGACCACACACAAAAATCCACATGAGCACTGGAACCCTCACACACACACACACACACACACACACACTGAGGTACATAGGAACATTAGCTCGTGAGTACATTTTAAATTTTTATTTATTTTATCTCATGCTGTCTTTGAAGAATGAGCTCCACAATAGCTGAGAGGGTGAACATGTGTGATCTAACAGGGCTGTTATCTGATGTGGATAAGCGCAGTACATGAACCGTGTGAGTAACAGGCTTGCTTCACACGGACAGGTCCCTGGAAAACACACTGTACCTCTCCCAGTACCGAAGGTGAGCGCCTGTGTGTTTGTATACATGGGCGTGCGCGTACGGTAATGGATGGATTGAGCTGAATCTACAAACTAGAGGTTTTTCAAAGTGAAGACTTTTTTGTATCCATCCACGGCCAAAGCTTCCTACTCTTCTGTTGGAGAAGAGCTTCCATCTCTTCTTGTCAAGACAACAGTGCCTGCAGGTACGTTTGGTCATTTTCCCTTTGCTGATTTATAACAAACACTAATATGAGTTACTCTGTAGCCTGGTGAATGATTCAGGCCATCATCAGATACTTAGAACTGTTTATGTTGGTTCAGATGGCTCTGATTGCACATTTGAAAAGTAGTTTTCAGACCGCTGGAAGAACACGTTTTTATCTACACCGTTGCGATCAGAGTCCACGAGAACAAGGACTTTACCTCCTTGAATTGCTCCTCACCTTTCTTTATCTTTGTTGCCCTTTGGTATCGTCCATCTCCTAATTGCACACTTCCTTCATGATTGCATGTCCACAGATCAGTCGTACTGCCAGAGACCAGTAGGAGGTACTGGCAAATCACCACAACTCAAAAAAAGTTGGCACTGTGTACCAGAGTCTCAGCCTGTGTGCAGTGTTCAGTTTATTTCTTGAGAACTGGTTTGGAGCTTCAGTAAATCCACGCAATACTTTGGCCAGCTGACACAGTTTCATGCAATACCTGATCTCAATCATTTGAGTCTTCAAACCAAACCCAAGTGATAAAAACAAATCTACCCATGTGGTTGCTCTGCTTGTTCGTGTCAAGTGTCACATTTTGTGAAAAACCTGAATATGACACAAAATGTGTTTCCCTACAGCATGTTGCAGACAGTCAGTGAGTGGTTCTTCTGGGATCGTCTGTGGCTGCCAGGAAACGTCTCCTGGTCTGATCTGGAGGACACCGAAGGCCGCATCTACGCTAAAGCCTCCCAACTCTACGCTGCTCTGCCCTGCGCCCTCTGCATGCTCCTGGTCAGATTTGTATATGAGAGGTGAGAATAAAGAGATATAATATAAATCGTCTGGTTTCAGAACACTGGGATTATGTTGCGCAAGCTGTGTGGAGCAACACATGGGACTCCAAAGAGCCGCTGTGCTGCACCTGATAAAGTGTTTTATAGAGATAGTGTGATGTTGTTCGTGTACGGTTGCAGGTTCTTGGCCACACCGCTGGCTGATGTTTGTGGAATCAGGGACAAGATCCGTCCCACGGCAGAACGAAACCCGCTGCTAGAAAACTACTTCTGCGACCAAGCACGGGTTCCATCACAGGTAAGTTTAAAGGGGTATTTCACAGAGACACAAAGGTGGTTGTGTTGGTGTTGGTCACATACAGAAATATAAATCATCTTTCACACATATGGTGGAAAACTTTTTAGGAGAAGCATTTGGATGGGAATTAGCTGTTTTTTGTCAACACAAACATTTTTCATTATTCACACACCCTCATGTTGATGGAAAGTCGGGTGAAGTTTCTTAGTCCACACAACAATGTTTTGGGGACTTTCAACCAGCATGGGGGTGAGTAGATAATGAGTGAATTTTTCATTTTTGGGTGAACTTTTCCTTTAAGGCTGCTCGTGTATAACTTCAGAGAGTGTGCATCCTCGTGGGGGGAAAGAGTCTAAAATCTGGATTGTCCCTTTTGTGTCTCAGGCCGACGTGACCGCTCTGTCTAAGAAGACCAGTTGGTCAGAAAGGAGAATTCAATCCTGGTTCAGGCGGCGGAGGAACCAGGAGCGTCCTGGGCTTCGCAAGAGGTTCTGCGAGGCCAGGTGTGTGCGCTTGTGTCTGTGTGGTGATGATTACACACTGATGTGAGAACAATGTGCCTTGTGTTAATATGTGAAATTGTTGTTTCTTGTCCGTCAACAGTTGGAGATGTGTGTTTTATTTTTTCGCCTTTGTCTATGGAGTCCTAGCTCTCTATGATGTAAGTCGTTTGGGGCCTTTTTCCCCATTCATCGCAGTAACTGTGTCTGTGACGGGGTTTGTCTCTTCTGTCAGTCAGTTTTGAATTAACCAATTTTTCGCTTTGCTGGTTTTTTTTGTAGTCTTTCGCTGTGCTTTTCTCCTCCTGTCTCTCGATGTGCATGTACCACTCTGGTTTTCACTGTGTGCAGCTTGTGAAAGTGCTTGGCTCGCTCCCTGTCTCATGTCACTCTGTGCTTCAGGGATTTTCTCACACTCTCGAAGCTGACATGGCAGACAAACATGCATGAGCTCGTGGCAATTGCGCTCGTCTCTTCTCTCAAGGCTATTCTCCAACCGTCCCCCCCTCACACTCCTCTCCCTCTCTGTTTTTGTTGGCTGTAGAAACCTTGGTTTTATAATCTCAAGGAGGTCTGGGCAGGCTTCCCTAAACAGGTAAGTGTTTTTACCTTTGCTGTTCGGGATGGCTTGCACAACATTTCATTATGCAGTAAACATCTCTATGTGTGTGTTACGTCCCTGCAGTCCATGCTGCCGTCTCAGTACTGGTATTACATCTTGGAAATGGGCTTCTACGTTTCTCTGCTCCTCAGCCTCTCTTTTGATGTGAAACGGAAGGTGTGTGCAGGTGTATCAGTTTTAAAACATAACCTGTAGTTTGCCTTTTATGTCACGGTTAACATACATGTTAACCTTTCTTTTCTGTGTGTGTGTGTGTGTGCAGGACTTCAAAGAGCAGGTGATTCATCATACGGCCACGCTGACGCTCTTGAGTTTCTCCTGGGTTTCGAACTACATCCGTATTGGAACCATTGTGATGGCACTTCATGACTGCGCTGACATACTGCTGGAGGTCAGGCCAGTTGTTTTTCCGTCAGTGCATGTGCAAGCTAATCTTTTTGGATACATTGTCGCGCTGTAAGGCTGATGCGGCGTGAGTGGTTTTGCATCGTCACAGTTCTGCAGCAACAGACTGACTTGAAAAAGTAATTCATGGTTGCAAAGTTGTCTTTTTACATATTCAGAGGAAAGCATAAGAACAAGGCTAAAAAAAAAGTGGCTTAGTGGTCGTGTCAGTAATATCAGATGTCTTACTGATTGCTAAAATTGCTGTCGGCAGAATTCAAACAGGTTCGATGACATGAAAAGTAAGAAAAATATATGCTAAAATGCTCTCACTCACCTTTACTGCTGTTTCAAACAGCATGAACATTGCTGACAGGCTGTACATTACATGACATTTCTATTTTTATCTTTATTTTTTAGGTCATGTGAGCTGCACACAGTGGTTGAAAAAGTATTCAGATCATTTGCTTTTAGTAAAAGTAGTAATGTTTTGATCACATGAGCTAATATTAACTACTTTCTTTACTTTACTTTCTTAGCATGTAGTTTAATCTATAATAATACATCATAGTTTTATCAGAAGATTACTTTTTGTTTAAATAACCTGAATCTGCAAAGTAACTAAATCTGTCAGACAAATGTAGTGGAGTAGAAAGTACAATATTTGCCTCTGAAATGTAGTGGAGTAGAAGAATAAAAATGGGAATACTGAAGTAAAGTACCTAAAAAATGTAGTAAAGTACAGCGCTTGTATATACTATACTGACACCTTTAAATGTGACATTTTTGCCTGAGTCTGTTTCAGAGCAGTGATATTATAGAACATTAATGAAGCAGAGCTGAAAAAAAAAAAAACAACCCTTCAGACTTTTTCAAACAAATCTAGCAATGGCTATTATGTCAACCACCTGAGGAAATCTAACAACCCTCTTGACTGGAGATTATTACATGATTCAGATAAAGTGAACCAGGGAATGACTTGATAATTAATGAATCATTACATAGCGGATAATGATGAGTTATTAAATAACAGACTGGGAGATACAGCATTAATGAATACATCTGCCTAATAGTTAATTAATGCTGTATCCCCCAGTCCGTTATCTAGTAACTCATTAGTTCAAAAGTATCTGTGAATTGACATACTGACATACTGACAACTCATTAACTATTCATTATTAACCTCTGCTGGGGAGGTAGCAGCACGGACAGGGACAGGAAGAGACTAAACAAACTTGTTAGGAGGGCCAGCTGTGTCCTGGACTGTCAGCTGGATTCCACAGAGGTGGTGGGTGAGAGGAGGATGTCAGCCAAGCTGACGTCAATCATGGACAGCACCTCTCACCCCCTGCACCAGACTGTGGGGGCCTTGAGCAGCTATTTCAGCAGCAGACTCTTACACCCACTGTGTCAGAAGGAGCACTAACGCAGATCATTCACCCCCACAGCCATCAGACTGTTTAACTCAAGCACTACCTGAACAATCACTTTCCACTCACTTTGCTTTTTGTAAATATCTTATTTTTTCTATTCATTTTCTATTTAACTTTGTGAGTATTTGTCTGATTCTTTTTCCTGGACTTATTGCATCTTGAGCTGTTGTAATAAGTGAATTTCCCCATTGTGGGATAATTAAAGTCTATTTAACCTAATCTAATTTAAGCATAGGTTATTTTTTGTGTACCTTCAAGTAGAATGAAACATAATATTTAAATAATAGTTACCTGGTAGACTCATTGAATACTAATTCCTAATAATTAGCATTCAGTCTGAGTCTAAATGGTAACTGCTCAGAATTATGTTTCATTTTACTTGGAGGTGTAAAAAAAGAGTAACTTATGATTAAGTAATATCATGTTAATATCAATTGCAAACATGCCTGCATTGACTTTAGAGCCGACTATAAAATATAAAAGATAAAAGACCTGAGCCTTATCCCTTTCTCTGTCACACAGGGTGCAAAGGTATTCAACTATGCAAAGTGGCGCAAGACTGCTAACACCATGTTTGTGGTGTTTACAGCTCTCTTCATGGGGACAAGAGTTGTAATATTCCCTTTCTGGTAAGTGTGTCAAATGGACAGATGCTGTATGATGCATGGTGGTGACGCTGGGTGAAAATGTGTGAAAATACATTCTATACACATCTTCTACAGGATTATCCACTGTACATGGGTGTACCCACTAGAGCTGTTTCCCCCCTTCTTTGGCTACTACTTCTTCAACGTGATGTTGGTGGTTCTACTGATGCTCCACATCTACTGGGCTGTTCTCATATCGCGAATGTTTTTCAAGTGTATCTTCAGCACGGTGTGTTTGCCTGTTTTTCTTTGTGTATATAAAGAGAAATGCATGAAGACTACGCAAATTCTTTCCATGTCTTGTTGTTGCTGCTCCTCGGTTCACCCTCATTTTGTTCCCCTTCTCTGTGGCTCATCTTTATCCCGCAGCTGGAGGGCGATGACAGGAGCGATGAAGACGAGGAAGACAGTGACTCACAGAAGGAAAGAAACCACAAATTGAGTCACAAGAATGGCCCTGAAGCCAGAGGCCGGGCCACTGGCCACTGACACATACAGACGGACAGAAGCAGAGGAAAAGGAAAAAAGGACAGCAGACACATGGATGGGATTTCAGTCTGGATTGCAGCTGCTAGAATCTAATTTTCATACATAACAGAAGAGTAAACATGCTTGAGCAGAGAATGGGTATTTCTAAAGGAACTGTGAAGGATTATAAATAAACTGATTTGAAGCTGTGTGGTTTAACAACGTTTTTTGCATATTTGTATATTGTTGGAAAAAAAGATATGATATAACCACAGTGACATGTGTGAGTCCCATGTGTGCCATGTGCTTCCGTGTAGTGGAGCAGATGAATGCTAAACTGAAGCACTACAGGGTAATTTATGTCTGAAATACTGTGAATTAATTTGTGTGTGTGTGTGTGTGTGTGTGTGGTGTGTGTGTTTGTGTGTGTGTGTAAAACTGGATATGTGTCAGTATTTTTCCATGAGTTCGCCCTGCTTGGCGCTGTGCACCAATGGCTGTGCCAGCACGCCCTCTCGCGACAATCTGCGAGAACTGACGAGCTGGAGCGTTAGTTGGTCCGTCCCCATCTGTTACCATAGAAACCCCTACACAAACCTTGCCTACCCACGTTTACCAGCTCAGACAACACACAGGGTATTGTCTTATCAGCTTCACAAAGAGTTTTGCGGTGGTATTGCCAAAATGGCTCACACGAGAACTTATCGCGCCAATGTGAAAATAGGAAACTGGACCGAGGACCTGCGCTTGGAAGAGGTTTGTTTCAAAATAAAGCCCGTCACGTTAACGGACACACGACAAGCTAGAGTTACCGAGTTGAGCCCATGTGGAGCTAATCTGCTTTTTATGAGGCAAGATGTAAACATAGTGTAAGTGGAGCTGTTTTCACTCGCAACCAGGCTATTATATATCTGCCTGACAACGGATTTGCTTCTCACAAAAAAACAAAAAACACAACACTACTCAGTTTAGACTCACAAGACATCAGACGAGTACAGATGCAGCAGAGTCGTACACGTATGCAATGATACTGTCACGTTTTCACACTGTTTTACAACCTTCGTTGTCTGTCTAAGCAAGCATTTAAAAGTTTGGATGCACACCAAAAAAATGATCACCAAAGTTGTAATACAGTCAAAAAGTAACATACTCAAGGACAAGAGCCAATCAGGTGTGTAATCATTAAGCTAGAAGATACTGAATATAGACAGCGTTTATGCTAAGTATGTGGTTACTCATTTCTTGTACTGTTGGCACTGGAAATGGTGATGTTGTGTGCCCCAGTGGGAGCTTAGTATTGTCTTTTGATTGTTTGTTTCAGGGTGGTTGTTGTGTTTTCCTAGTTATTCATATTGAGTTTGTTTTGTTTACAAAGTGTAAGGTTTTTCCCTCCGTAACCTGAGCATCAGGGGTGGCCTCCGCCGGGACCACAGAAGGAAATTATCTTTCTGCTTCCTGGTACATTGTGCATTGTCCCTCCTAAATAAACAATAAACACATGTCAATTCAGTTTTAACTTGCCAATCTCATTCCCAAACTCTGGTAAGCACAGCAGCACTGTGCGAGTAAAGAAAGTATAGAACTGTTAAAATCATTTTAACAGGTTCGCAGCCATTTAGGTTAGTATTACGTAACTTAGCTATTGGGTTACATTTGTTCTCCTCGGATGGCAGCCTACAAAACATACCCTGGAAGAATGTCGGAACGTTTCTTTTTTTTTTGCAACCACACTGTGCAATAAAAGGGATGACAACGTCTAGCAAGAAGAAAAGTATTGATTTTGAGGAAGCCAACTGTAGTTGTGTGTGTATTGTTGAATTCCCCTTTATACAGGCAATAAAGAGACACATTGGTATAGAGAAATGCTTTAGGGCCATTAACAAACAAGATGAAAAAGAGGGGAAGAATACAGTTTTTTGATATGCTTCTGACTGTTGGTTGAAATAAATCATCTAATTTCACATTGCCTGACAGCACCATATATGCATAGCCTGTATTAGCTTGTTCCAACCCTTCATTGAAGATTCATGTGTGAAATTTTCAAAGCCAATACTCATACCAAGTGTCTGTTTTTGTGCATCATTTAATGATTTCCCTTAAATTCACACGGCATACTTGGAACCTCTGAAAACTTTGTTTAAACTTTAACAGTTTTGTTAAAGTTTAAACAAAGTTATGTGGGTGTGAACCCGAGAGTTTATACAGTCTGGGGCTTGAGCAAAGTTTGTCTGTACAGCAGACAAGTTTTTTAATGACTCACTTAATAGTTTGCAATTGGGTCACACAGTAACCGAAATAATGATGCAATAAAATTGAGAAATCTCTTCTTTTAGTTTGAACATGTTAGAAAATAGTCATTGCATGTGCTGGTATTTTTCCAGGATGCAAAGAAAGAGTTTCTGGAGAAAAAAGAGAGGGGCGAGCTTGCTACCCAGAAAGTAGACTTCCTCAAGCAGAACATGTTGAGTCAGGTAAAATGACTTCAAGCTGATTAAGAGCACCATTACCAACAACAATAATATCACAATGATGATGGAGACGGTGGTGATAATGATGATGGTGTTTGTTCATGTGTGCAGGTGGATCTTACTGTGACCAATGATGGAAAGTTGCACTTTGGCGATGTTGTGATGTTGGTGAACATGGGAGGAGAAAACAGGGAGTGCAGCGCAGTCAGCATTAATGCTGACGTCAACAGTTTGACAAAGATTCCTTCGCCTGGCCTTCCAGCCCCGTGCGGAATCAGTGCAGGAAGAGCTATCCAGCCCTGCACACGCACTGCCTTTATCATTACCAGGTACACACACAAATACACTTAAATTACATCAACACACGTGGTAACACTCCCAGATGTAAATCTGTAACACTGACTGTGTGATTGCAGTGTAGATGGCAGTCCTGATGGATCGACTCTGCATTTTGAGCAAAGTTTTGCCTTGAAGACAATGAGTGGGTTTGCCAGGGGAGTAAGTGAACACACACACACACACACACACACACACACACACACACACACACACACACACACACACACACACACACACACACACACACATAAGGTGTGGAAGTTTAAACTGGTTATATCACAATTTTTATGATGCCTTTATATGTCTGTCACAAGTTTGGATTCCGAGTTGTCTACATCAGATAACATATAAAATTTTAACACATTTTTATGGCGTAGTACCTGAGAAAAAAAGCTTCTCTGCACTCTGCAAATTTACTCTATTTCACCATCGTCATATTACAGTTAATAATCTTACCTAGCCACAAATAGATACATTACTTCATCACCATGCATCCTGCAACTAGTAGGGAACTCAGTACTGCATTGTACGTGCGGGATAAGTAGTGTCATAGGCCACCTCCTCTGTTCAAAGGCTGTTCCAGTTTGACATTGATGGATTCCTTTGCTCCTCTTTCAAACGATCTGTCATCTCTGGCCAAGATGTTTACATTGTTACCCACAAAGAAAGGATTTTTCTCCTTCAGATGTAAGTGTACAGCAGAGTCTTGACCTGCAGTAATGAGTTCCCTCGCCAGACAGCTTAAGAACCATTCACACTTGGGCTCACCTGGCCGTTTGGGTCAGGGACCCACAAATGGCCCTAACGACTCTGAAACTCAGAGCTCACATGTGTCCTTAAAGACTCTGTAAGGACACTGCCACACAAAGTTTAAAAGCCTTAAACTAGGCTCCAGTTGGTTAGAACTGAAGAAGCCTCTTGGATGAGAGGTGAAACAGCTTCAAGAAAATGTAACAAGTCCAGTTGCCTATGATTAAGCACTTTAAAAAGGCGGTATAATGAACCGTGTTGATGGGTTTTTATCTATCATGGTTATCTCAGCAGGGCTTCAAGCCTTTAAAGTTTTGACAGAAAGCTAGTGTTACAAACTGGGGGTGTGGAGTTTGAAAGACGAGAGTATTTACATGGCAGTGCGGGTCAAAGGGTAGATGCAGATGAGTTGCTGTATGGGCAGTGTGATGATAGGGACTAAAAGTCAAGACATCTTTGCCTCAACTGCTTTGATTTGAACATGCTTTTTTAAATCTGTCTTTCAATGTACCCAAAATGATGGAATACACGTTAATATTTCATAAAAAAGGGAACCCTTTTCTGTCAGTTCTTCATGGCTAATATATGTGTAAGTGATGTAATTATGGTCATATGTTGACAATATTTGAGTCATTGAATGTTTTTTAGCCTTCAGTTCAACACGAGCTAGTGAGATTATATTACTTAGATTCTTAAATATGGTCCACATATTTCTTTCTTTAAAGAAAATAATATATTTGTTGTCTTCCTTTCCTTGCTTAGCTCTACCTGACAAGTGACCTGCAAAGTTTTCAAAAGGTAGGTTAAGTTTTAAGGTAAAAAAAGATTATAATTTAATAATCCCTCAGCAAGGGATTACCCACATGTGACAACATCTTAAGAGTCATAGGCAGAGGGACATAAAAAACAGTGGCTGAGTTATAGATACAAATGTAAAACAGAACAAGCAAGACTAAAAATGGAATGATACAAATATAAATTGAAAAAGTAATAATAATAATAAGACTATATACACAATATAATGTATACCATTTCCCTTTACTTACTGATATGATCAAAGAGGACAATTGCACATGATAATTGCACCCATGAAGACCATCAAGGGGAGTACATTATACTGAACAGCCAACAACAGTTTTGAGTTAAACAGAGCAGAAAGCTTACAGGTACGCTTGAAGGTACACGCAGAATGCATTGGTTACGTTTGTACTCTTCACAAGATGCTCTACAAATTGTTAATCTCATGTTATTGTGACTTCATTTAAAGTGTGCAAAAAAGTCCTACCTACAAGAAGTTAACTTGGAAGGTGGCAGCTCCTTTCTGTCTTGGTGGAAGATAGTGTACGTTGACCCCCAGGAGAGGCTTGAACATGAGGGTCAACCTGTCCATGTGAGTTTTCACTCTTCTTTAAATCATTAACTGAACAGTGGCACAAAACATCTTCTGTTTTTTCTGCTTCCACCTCCCTTGCATTGAGAATTTAAATGCTTTTTTTAAAAGGCTTCTGTTTTTTTCCAGGCCAATGTGAAGGTGCTGATCGTACACTGCAAGACAAACCAAGCTCTGGCTGCTCTGGGGGAACACGTCCTTTGGTACTTTCCAGATTCCTCTTAAAAATAACCCCAAACCAAGTGGAAATATGCTGCTGTGTCAAATCCAATATTCTGTAAAAGTTTTTGCTTTGTGTGAGGTCCAGTCGGAAATGTACTCAAATAGTAACCAAATATGTCTTTTATGAAAAGAGAGAGAGAGAGAGATCAGAGGAAAATTACAGTGTGGATGAAAGGTCTGCTTGCTTTCTGTAAAAACAAACATCCTGTTTTAATAAGGTTACTGTGACACGAAAAAACTATCTCTGAGATGCTCAGGTCAACTCCAAGGCAACTCTGCGTCGTAGCAGCTTTTTCAGCAAACATCTGAACTTTTTGTGTACACGGTCATGTTCAGGATTCAGCTGCACTCAGCTCTCATAAGTTGAGGACCTCCAATATGGTGGCTAGAGGTCATCTTACAACTCCTGCATGCCCGCTGTCGTTTTAAAGCTAACAGTTGTGTCCCTGCAGGACCGCATATGGCAAAGAGTATGAGGTGACGGCTCACACGTTTTTGGACTCCCATAAAGTCGAACAGGACAACAACCATTGGATGCTGTGCACCTCTGACCCAGCAGGAAACGGGCTTTTGCTTCTCAATCACCCACACTCAGCGGCTAACAACAAGGAGCTCACACAGGCAAACCCTGACACCAAAGAAATCTGACGCAGTCCACTCTCATATCCTTGTGTTGTATACAAATAAGGCACATAGATACCACATCAGCACCGACCACCTAAACATTTTAAAATAAAGGTTGTTTTTTTCTGTCTGGCACACTGACTTTTTTTCTTCTTGTGCAAAGACATTCCAGAGTGGACTCCAACCTGGAGTGTTAAGGTTACATGTTTCACATCAGCTAGCCAAGCCCCCAGGAGGGTCTGTAGAAAGAAGAATTTGATATGTCTCTTCAAACAAAGGACGAGTACACTTCCATTGACCTTGTAGAGCAAAAACAAGATTTGGGCGATTTCCCATGCATTCGGAATTTCCCACAAAAGAAAAAAGTTGTTGATGTTAACGAGATAAGGGAATGAAGGATGAGGCTCTGTTGTTGGATGGAAGACAAAAAGATCTCCAAATTGAATAATTTTAGTGTGTTTAATTGCTGAAAAGGGTGAGAGGATAAGAAGTTTAATGTCGGTTACACGGCTGTCTTCTGATGAAGACGTAGGATTGTTACCCAGTCCTTGCCAGCTTAGTGGCCTTTACAAATTAGGTTACATCATCTCTCACTTATATGAAATGGGTCAGTCATCTGTGTGCACCGTGCTCAGAGTCTTTAATATTCATCACACGAGACTCCTCAGCCAAGTTATATGTAATATCTGTATGTAATACACAGTCTGTGGCTGCGACACCACTGAAAGAGGAAATAATACAACCCACCCACCCCCGGTTTAAAATCGAAAGTTGGATTCACAGGGGGCACACCCTTGCGCAATTTAGATGTGACTTTGTATATAACATCACTGAGGCATTTTTACGGTGTGACTTTTCTCTGCTTCTGCTACATTAGCATTTTCACACATACACAATTATATGGATTGACCACAGAGTAACACAGGAAGTGAACATATCACACTGCCATTGGTGGTGGGTTCAAGGGAGTAGCTCAAGACAGAGAAAAAACAAATAATAAATAGAAAACAGATGATCCAGTGTTCATACATGTGTGCACCTCTCAAAACCTCATTCACATCCTCATGGAAAACCCTTTTAGATTTACTCCACACCGCCTGTGTGGTGGCACAACACTGGATACTGTGCAGGTAGTGTCAGGTTCCCAGCATCAATTTCTCTGCATCCACGACGGCGCACTGAAAAACAGCGCACGTGTACGGTTGTACATGTATGTGATGAATGTGCACGTGTGGCCAGTCACGGGTTATAACATAGCCTGCTGTCAGTAAAGTGAGTATTCCTGTCATAGATAACGCCGCGATTATTTTATGGCACTCCGTCCAGGGTGCGTTCAAGTGCCAACGCGTTCCCTGCCGATTTGCAACATTTTCGCCTCGATCTGATTGTGCGCAACGTTTCGACAACAGCGACTTTACGGCCATTTATCCGCCTCTACGCTTTCGATTTATTTCCATATTTTAATTTAAAAGGAAGCGGCGCACCAGCTGCCATCTGTTCGCGAAGGCACGACTACCACACTTGTCACTTCCTTGTGAAAACGGTCATCCGCGTTTTGACATCGCTGAACGCGACGACGGTGTCAGCTTTCAAAGGACACAATAGAGATGAACTGACCGGCCGCGGCTATTTATTGAGAGCCTCACTGGAGGCAGCGGCAGATGTGAGGAAGACAGGACACCGGCTCTACGGAAAGGTACGTTACCTTAACTATCACATGGGAGGACAATACAGTGCCCTATTTAATCTTTTTTTTTCTGTTTTATTTCTGCCTGTGGGTTAAGAAAACCACATCACGCTCATCGTATATCCAAAATAGACTAGATTAATGTAAGCTAACGCTCGACGTTTTTTTTTTTTTTTCCCTCAAAACTGCGGGTTGTGACGATGTAAGCTAGCAGGGTTAAATGGGGTTTGACAAGGGTTCTTGGACCGGCGTTCTCAAATTGGAGCGTGGGAGAACAAGGGCCGGTATCCGGGTACGTTTCTGTGAAGGTGAAACCAATATTCAACGTATTGATAACGATAATGGAAATCGATTCAGCGCCGTGTGTCTTCCGAAAAATAACGTTATACCACCACTGAAGAATTACTCATCTCCGTGACGTCTGCTCGGTCGTGTAACGTTAACGCGCTCTTTATGACAGACAAGTTGATTAAACCTCGCGTATGTAAAAGTTTACGTAAAATCCTCACGTTTGAGACTTCGTGTAAATGTAGACGACAGAGATTAAAATTCGTCCCTGTGCGAGGTTTGACTTTGAAGCTATTGCTTTGTTATAGGGGGGGGATCTTAACGTCCCCATCTTGTTCTCGTTACTCTCCACTCCATTCATTTTCGAGCTACATTTACATTACAGATGTCTCACACACACACACACACACACACACACACACACACACACACACACACACACAAAACTCGTTTTAGCTCATAGGATGCAGTGTGTTGTTGCAGACGTTAGGCAAAGGGCTCCACTTCCACCTGCTTCATCAGTTGAATGCTGTTTTAAACATGAATAAAATATGATATCACTCTGAAAGGCTCAGTTCCGCCAGCACAATGAGCACTCCTCCTTGGTAATAATCTATTTAAGTAAACATTTTGAATGTAGGACTTTACTGGACATGTTTTTTTTTGTTTTTTTTTCAATATATTGTGTCACAGACTTAATTAGACCAGTCACAAGATTGGTACTCATATTTACTGCAGCATAAATGACCAAATTCAAGCTAAAAATGAATCACATTTTCCAGCGCTACGCCAATCTGCTGTTTATGTGCTGTCCCTCAAAATGAGTCAGCCATCAGTCCATTTCCCAATACTCTTTATAGCTGATGGTCGGTGCCAACATGACTTGTGCGGTCATGTTGACACCAATCATCACCACTATCTGGAACGAGTCCAATTGTAAAGTTTAGAGAACATCACTGATTAAGTGCACTGCTTTGTTAGTGAGCTGAACAGCAGGGTTTACAATCTGAGTGAAAAAAGTCAGTGAGGTTAAATAGAATAACAGCCAGATTACTTCACTGAAAACATCCACAGTTAACTGCTCAGCCGTATTTCCTGCAAGTTGATTCAGTTTAAGTAGCTGATTTAACGAAATTCTTTTGGCAAACTCAAACTAAACGGACTGCTCCGCTGTAACTTCACTCCCTACAATTAGAACCAGATTATACAGCTCCCTCCAGGAAACTGCCAATGAACTTTCTAGGTAATTATGGACCCGTATTTTCAAGATAAGCATCTTAAATAAGTTTGTTTACCTTTTTATGAAGGTCTACACACGGTTTCAAAACCCTGCTAGGGAAAACATTTTGAGTGAGAGAGACTGAATCCTGGTGGAAAAATACTGGATGTTAAAATACTGGAATCCAAACTCCCCCAAGAGTCCTAAAAAAAAACTAAAAAAAAACCCAACAAATTCCCAGAAAAATAACAGAGGATGTGACGTCAGGTCCTTAATAGTAGCCTGACCCTTGCTACACACTTTTAATCTATGTGGTAGTCTGCAGTGTTTCCCACAGAAAAAGGTTTTAAATGTGGTGACTGACTCACCAGATGTAGACTGTTGGTATGAAGCCTGTCATTGGCGCCTGTTCTAATCGCCTCTTCCTTCCGCTATCTGCGTTTACTGTTTTTATAATCGCCAAAGCTACATGAAACAACAAACTCCAAGCTAGCAACCGGCATGCTGAAACTAGCAAGTCACTCTAACACTGTTCTAACATGTTCACTAACGGGACCAAAGTAAACAAGCTTGCAGCGCTTACCTTTTTCTTTTGCAAGGATTTAGCTATTTTAATTCCGTGCTCGCCTCCTTATGTGCAAAACAAGTTTCCCCCAAAATAGTTTTGCAGGGGTATGGCGCTGTGGAGAAACATCTGGCTCTGCAAGACTATCTATGTGATCAATTCCAGGGTGATAACCTCTTTTACCAGCTGTTTGTTGTGGGTCTGAGGATCTGTGTACTACTTTCTCTTCGGCAACCCCACTCACCCTTGTGAGCCCTTCTGAAGTTTTGCAGCTTTGATACGACTACTTCAATCAGGATAGCTCCCAGAAGTTGATTGATAAGTCTTTGATAGCAGCATATTCAGTGGGCCGCATAACAAGGAAGTGTCCGTAAGCTATAAAACGTTTTTTGCTTGTTTGGTTGTGTGTGTTTTTTTGTTTTTTTTTAGTGTTCGTGCCAGGTGAACAATTCTCATTAGACTGAATGGGTGCCACCTTAACGTTTATCATCGAGTTGTATTAAAATCTTTGGGTTAACGTTCTTTCTTAAAGAAACAATGGGGGTGTGGCTAATAGTCAGCCTTAAACCATTACTTTTGCAAACGAACTGCTTTTCTAGTAAGATCGAGATCATGAGCATGGATCGAATAGCATGGATATTAGCATGGATAGCAATAGATTGGATATTCGCATGGATAGCAGCAGCATAGATTATAGCAGGGTTAGCAATACAATGGTTATTTGCAGAGATAGCAATAGCGTGTATATTTATAGGGATAGCAATAGCGTGAATATTAGCGGGGATAGTTATAGCGGTCACTTTAACATAAGTTCTTCACTGCTAAACCTTCCCTCTGCTCCGGCCTCTAACACCTGTCTGCTCTGAGCGCAACCACCTGTCTCCATCATCCACACACACACTGCACATTGCCCTCTTCTTGAAGGAGCCTCTTCTGTGACTCCCAGATACCACTACAGCCATGACCTGCCTTAGATAGCCACAAAATCCACTATCTGGAACGAGTCAAATTGTAAAGTTTAGAAAACATCACTGATTAACTGCACTCCTTTGTAAGTGAACTGAACAGCCGGGTATACAATAAGAGTGAAAGAAGTCAGGAGGTTAAATAGAATAATAGCCAGATTACTTCACTGAAAACATCCAAAGTTAACTGCTCAGCTGTATATCCCGCAAGTTTACTCAGTTTAAGTAGCTGATTTAACGAAATTCTTTTGGCAAACTCAAACTAAACGGACTGCTCCGCTGTAACTTCCCTCGCTACAATTAGAATCAGATTATACAGCTCCTTCTTTCCAGGAAACTGCCAATGAACTTTCTAGGTAATTGTGGACCCGTATTTTCAAGATAAGCATCTTAGATAAGTCTGGTTACCTTTTTATGAAGGTCTACTATCAGGGTTTCAAAACCCTAATAAGGAAAACATTCTGAGTGAGAGAGACTGAATCCTGGTGGAAAAATACTGGATGTTAAAATACTGGGATCCAAACTCCCCCAAGAGTCCTAAAAAAACAACAAAAAAAACCAACAAATTCCCAGAAAAATAACGGAGGTCCTTAATAGTAGCCTGAGCTACACGCTTTTAATCTGCGTGGTAGTCTGCAGTGTTTCCCACAGAAAAAGGTTTTAAATGTGGTGACTGACTCACCAGATGTAGACTGTTGGTATAAAGCCTGTCATTGGCGCCTGTTCTAATCGCCTCTTCCTTCCGCTATCTGCGTGTACTGTTTTTATAATCCCCAAAGCTACATGAAACAACAAACTCCAAGCTAGCAACCCACACGCTGAAGCTAGCAAGTTACTCTACCACTGTTCTAACATGTTCACTAACGGGACCAAAGTAAACAAGCTTGCAGCGCTTACCTTTTTCTTTTGCGGGGATTTAGCTATTTTAATTCCATGCTCGCTTCCTCATGTGCAAAACAAGTTTCCCCCAAAATAGTTTTGCAGGGGTATGGCGCTGTGGAGAAACATCTGGCTCTGCAAGACTATCTATGTGATCAATTCCAGGGTGATAACCTCTTTTACCAGCTGTTTGTTGTGGGTCTGAGGATCTGTGTACTACTTTCTCTTCGGCAACCCCACTCACCCTTGTGAGCCCTTCTGAAGTTTTGCAGCTTTGATACGACTACTTCAATCAGGATAGCTCCCAGAAGTTGAGTGATAAGTCTTTGATAGCAGCATATTCAGTGGGCCGCATAACAAGGAAGTGTCCGTAAGCTATAAAACGTTTTTTGTTTGTTTGGTTGTGTGTGTGTTTTTTGTTTTTTTTTTAGTGTTCGTGCCAGGTGAACAATTCTCATTAGACTGAATGGGTGCCACCTTAACGTTTATCATCGAGTTGTATTAAAATCTTTGGGTTAACGTTCTTTCTTAAAGAAACAATGGGGGCGTGGCTAATAGTCAGCCTTAAACCATTACTTTTGCAAACGAACTGCTTTTCTAGTAAGATCGAGATCATGAGCATGGATCGCAATAGCATGGATATTAGCATGGATAGCAATAGATTGGATATTCGCATGGATAGCAGCAGCATAGATTATAGCAGGGTTAGCAATACAATGGTTATTTGCAGAGATAGCAATAGCGTGTATATTTATAGGGATAGCAATAGCGTGAATATTAGCGGGGATAGTTATAGCGGTCACTTTAACATAAGTTCTTCACTGCTAAACCTTCCCTCTGCTCCGGCCTCTAACACCTGTCTGCTCTGAGCGCAACCACCTGTCTCCATCATCCACACACACACTGCACATTGCCCTCTTCTTGAAGGAGCCTCTTCTGTGACTCCCAGATACCACTACAGTCATGACCTGCCTTAGATAACCACAAAATCCACTATCTGGAACGAGTCAAATTGTAAAGTTTAGAAAACATCACTGATTAACTGCCCTCCTTTGTAAGTGAACTGAACAGCGGGGTTTACAATCTAAGTGAAAGAAGTCAGTGAGGTTAAATAGAATAACAGCCAGATTACTTCACTGAAAACATCCAAAGTTAACTGCTCAGCTGTATATCCCGCAAATTTACTCAGTTTAAGTAGCTGATTTAACAAAATTCTTTTGGCAAACTCAAACTAAGCGGACTGCTCTGCTGTAACTTCCCTCGCTACAATTAGAATCAGATTATACAGCTCCCTCCAGGAAACTGCCAATGAACTTTCTAGGTAATTGTGGACCCGTATTTTCAAGATAAGCATCTTAAATAAGTTTGTTTACCTTTTTATGAAGGTCTACTATCAGGGTTTCAAAACCCTAATAGGGAAAGCATTCTGAGTGAGAGAGACTGAATCCTGGTGGAAAAATACTGAATGTTAAAATACTGGGATCCAAACTCCCCCAAGAGTCCTAAAAAAACAACAAAAAAACCCAACAAATTCCCAGAAAAATAACAGAGGACGTGACGTCAGGTCCTTAATAGTAGCCTGACCCTTGCTACACGCTTTTAATCTATGTGGTAGTCTGCAGTGTTTCCCACAGAAAAAGGTTTTAAATGTGGTGACTGACTCACCAGATGTAGACTGTTGGTATGAAGCCTGTCATTGGCGCCTGTTCTAATCGCCTCTTCCTTCCGCTATCTGCGTGTACTGTTTTTATAATCCCCAAAGCTACATGAAACAACAAACTCCAAGCTAGCAACCCACACGCTGAAGCTAGCAAGTTACTCTACCACTGTTCTAACATGTTCACTAGTAAACAAGCTTGCAGCGCTTACCTTTTTCTTTTGCGGGGATTTAGCTATTTTAATTCCGTGCTCGCCTCCTCATGTGCAAAACAAGTTTCCCCCAAAATAGTTTTGCAGGGGTATGGCGCTGTGGAGAAACATCTGGCTCTGCAAGACTATCTATGTGATCAATTCCAGGGTGATAACCTCTTTTACCAGCTGTTTGTTGTGGGTCTGAGGATCTGTGTACTACTTTCTCTTCGGCCACCCCACTCACCCTTGTGAGCCCTTCTGAAGTTTTGCTGAACTAGTTCAATCAGGATAGCTCCCAGAAGTTGAGTTGAAGTCTTTGATAGCAGCATATTCAGTGGGCCGCATAACAAAGAAGTATGCCCGGAAGCTATAAAACGTTTTTTTTGTTTGGTTTGTTTTCGTGCCAGGTGAGCAATTCTCATTGGACTGAATGGGTGCCACCTTAACGTCTATTATCTAGTTGTATTAAAATCTTTGGGTTAACGTTCTTTCTTAAAGAAACAATGGGGGCGTGGCTAATAGTCAGCCTTAAACCATTACTTTTGCAAACGGACTGCTTGTCTAGTAAGATCAAGATCATGAGCATGGATTGCAATAACATGGATTTTAGCATGGATAGCAATAGACTGGATATTCGCATGGATAGCAGCATTTTAGATTATAGCAGGGATAGCACTAGTGTGGCTATTTGCAGGGATAGCAATACCATGTATATTTATAGGGATAGCAATAGCATGAATGTTAGCGGGGATAGTAATAGCGGTCACTTTAACATAAGTTCTTCACTGCTAAACCTTCCCTCTGCTCCGGCCTCTAACACCTGTCTGCTCTGAGCGCAACCACCTGTCTCCATCATCCACACACACACTGCACATTGCCCTCTTCTTGAAGGAGCCATGCTCCTCATATAACCCATATGAGCCAAGCTTGGAGAAGGACTTATGACTCTGGAATCTGGAACAAGTCAAATTGTAAAGTTTAGAAAACATCACTGATTAACTGCACTCCTTTGTAAGTGAACTGAACAGCGGGGTTTACAATCTGAGTAAAAGAAGTCAGTGAGGTTAAATAGAATAACAGCCAGATTACTTCACTGAAAACATCCAAAGTTAACTGCTCAGCTGTATATCCCGCAAGTTTATTCAGTTTAAGTAGTTGATTTAACGAAATTCTTTTGGCAAACTCAAACTAAACGGACTGCTCCGCTGTAACTTCCCTCCCTACAATTAGAACCAGGAAACTGCCAATGAACTTTCTAGGTAATTATAGCCCCGTATTTTCTAGATGAGCATTTTAAATAAGTCTGTTTACCTTCTATGAAGGTCTACACACGGTTTCAAAACCCTGCTTGGGAAAACATTCTGAGTGAGAGAGACTGAATCCTGGTGGAAAATGTTTAATTTGCGCACTAAGTTAAGATACTGCGACGTGAAAACTGTCTTTTTTTCATCAGCAAGGATAATGTATGTCTTTTGTACAAAATATAGTTCAAAATGAGGTTAAATATTCGGATTATGCTACATTCCAGGTATAACAAAGGGGAGCCAGAATACATTAAGGCTTCACTGACACAGACGTCATAGAGTCAGCAAGTGAACAATAATGTATGTGTGCTGTATACCAGATGGGTGGGGAGGGCTGTGTTGGGCCTATTCAGTCTGTCAAGGTCAAACTGTCTGCAAAGGGCTTATCGCTTTTTTTCAGTCGTGCTTCCTGAAGATGGCAAAAGACAAGAGTTCCAAGTCTCATCGACTTTTGCCTTCTATCCTCACTCTCTGACTCTCTTCTGGAAATTAAAGTGATGGGCAACAAAATGAAATGCATCATTAGCTTGACCAAAATTACGGCTTTCTCTGGGTTTGAACATTGTTTGAAATATTTGTGAAAGTTGTTTTTAGACGTTTTAATGCAGAAAGCTAAACTAATGTCAACAGCTGCTTTTTTTGTATGATGAAGTGTACTTATACAGTATATATTGTTAGTAACTGAAGAACTGTGCATTGTTTAACCAGACAATCATGGCAGTGAACGTCCCTGGACTGGTGGCTGTGGTGATCTTTTATATCGTCATCCTGCTAACTGGGATCCTTGCTGCTCGGAAATCCAAGAAAGTAGAGAAAAAATGCGCTGGCAGCAAGAGCGAAATTGCCATGGTTGGTGGCCGCAACATCAGCGTCCTGGTCGGGGTTTTCACCATGACAGGTAGAGCTTCTGCCTAATATATCAGCCATTTAGTCGTACTGGACGTGTGTTTGCTCCTTTGACTGCCTTTTGTTGTTTTGTTGTTGCATTTTTCGCTTGATTATTTTTTTGTGCTTTTCTTTCAGCAACATGGGTTGGTGGAGGTTATATTTTGGGAACCGCTGAGGTTGTTTATTCTCCCAGTCAAGGTCTCATCTGGGCCATCGGGCCTCCTGCATATCTTACCAATTTTCTTTTGGGTAAGCAGCTGAAACAAACGAAGCTTCTGTACAATAATACACAACAGAGTAAGAGGTCGTGGCAAAAATATATCTTGATATTTTGACAACATATTTTTTCTTGTTTTGGGTAAGTACTAATGCCCTGTGGTTGTTTTTCAGCTTCACACGCTCAATTGTCACAGGATGTGATCATTTACATGTGTCTGAGTGTGGGTTAGTCAACATTTGTTCAGTCATGAAGACGCAAACAGTCATGCAGAAACTATTTAGAGTGCATAGTTCGCTATAAATGAATGCGATTTGCATGTAGCTAGTAGGGTCTCAACACTGGCTGCATTGTTCTGTTTGAAGGCCAAGGTGTAAAACATACCTAAATGAAATGTATCTTGTTGGCAAGCTGAAAAGTTGAAACTCACGATTCCTGGCAGACACTAAAGCCCTGAGCATAAGTAAAGGCTGTCTAAAGACTTGAATTTAGTTTGAAACATAATGTGTGGGCTAATATAGCAGAGCAAATTCCCCTGACAACTTGAACACCGCTCACAAAAAAATATCCGATTAAGTAGTTGTCAGATGACGTGACACTTGTAACAGAGGATATTTTTTACAGACGGACGAGTTAAGCTTTTATTGCTCCTCAGACGTGACGTTTGAGCGGTGCAGCAGCACAAGGACAGAAATAAGTACAGATAAATCAGGTAAAAAGAAATAATCAGAAGTATAGAGAATAAAAATGGAAATAAAAATAGATACCATACAAGAGCAGATGAATTCAAAATTACAGAGTGTACAGCAGCTTTGGGAAGTCTGTGCATCTCTAGAGAGGCACAGTAATTTATCTCTATGTAACATTTACCTGCAATCATTTTAAGTGTTGTTGTGGGCTTTTACCTATCCCACCATGCTATGGATAAAAAGCAGGATAGAGATACCTGACTGAGACTCAATCAACACATTCACGCAAATAGAATAACAGTCAGTCCATGAAAAATCCCTGATTGCTTAAAAAAAGGAAATGCTCATTTGTCGTGTAGAGCATACGGTTTATTGTCACCCACAGACTTGGTGCTAACCGCTTAAATACACATGCCCAGCAGTCATATTATATTATGAAACAGCAACATTATTCCCACCCAGGTTCTTTCAGACGCCATCAGCAGAACATTGTCCTGTCTGGGCCCACAGGCAGACATTCACAAGTACATATTTACACCTACAGACAATTTTTAAAATGTTCCACTTCATCTAACCTGTTTCTTCATGGACTGTGGGAGGAAGGCGCCTCCTTCAAAGGGAGGATTTGTTCACAGGCATTTTCCATCCAGTCAGATCCAAACCCACGACCTCTTTGCTGTGAGGTGACAGCACTAACAACTGAGCCACTGTGTGAGGAAAACAGATTTGACCACATTTCAGCCCATACCCATTGGCAAAAGCAAATGGGAATTTTTTTTATATGTCGGCCACTTGAAACCTGGGTTGCAATGCATTATTACTTTCTTTGTCTATGCACTGATTATTTCCCTGATTAATCATTTGGATAGAAATGTCCAGCAATTAGGGAACAATGTCATGCACAAGTTACCAGGTGCCATGGTCATAAACTGTGTAACCAATAGTCCAACACCTGAAGAGATCATTCACGTTTGAACTTGACAATGATTTTCTGTTGACCTTTGTGATTTGACAGTGATTGAAATTGCCTCTGATGTCTCTCAAAAAAGTACATCTACATTTTCAACCGTTGTTTTCTTTGTATACTTTCTGTTTCTAAAGGAGGATTGTTTTTTGCAAAACCTATGAGGTCAAAGCGCTACGTGACCATGTTGGACCCATTTCAGCATCGCTATGGCAACATGTTCACTGCAATACTGTTGCTTCCTGCAATGTTCAGTGATGTATTGTGGGTGGCCTGCATCCTTGCTGCTCTGGGTAAGTCTTTATGTTTTTGTGCCAGCTATAACATCAAATCGTAACGCTCTCATCACAGTTTTAGATACCGTCTCTGATTTAATGTTCTGTGTGTTTTCCAGGGGGAACGATGAGCATTATTCTCGGGCTGTCGTCCGACCTTTCCATCATTATCTCTGCAGCTGTCTCCATCGTTTACACGTTTTTGGGGGGCCTCTACTCTGTTGCGTACACTGATATCATCCAGCTTTGCTTCATCTTTGTTAGCCTGGTGAGAAACAGAGGAAGCACAGAGAGAGTGAAATGCAGAGGGGGTGCAAGGTGGTAGTGAGTGACAGAAATCACTGAGGGGGGGGGAGGATGGAGGGAAGGCCACAGAAATAATGGGACTTTTGTATATGAGATAGATGATATATATTCATAATGAAGAAGGATAAGAAATGCAAGTAATTTTAATCGATGACTGGTCCTTTGTTTTTCTCCAACAGCTGTATTTTTTCTGTTTCAGTTTCTCTGTATTCCTTTTGTGGTACTCAGTCCTGCAGTTGCTGGCAACTCACAAGCAATCCACTTCAACCAATCCCATATAAACTCATTGATGGGCGAGCTGCCGCTGGAAGATTCAGGAAAATGGCTGGATGAGATGCTCCTATTGGTTAGATTTTAACTTTTATTTTGTGTCAATTGTGTGTGTGTGTGTTGGAAAAAAATCAAGTTTTTGAAAATAGACATAAATAAAGATGCTTGATTGAAAGTGCTTGAATTCATATATTTTGTTTGTTTCATATAAATACTTTGCTATTTTTCAGTTTTTGTCTGTGAGCTTCTGTTAAGCCTTCATTATATGAAGAAATTGAATCAGAAATAAACCCTGATGCGTGCCTCAAACTTTGCTGTGTTGGGTCCTTGAATTCAAGGGAATCTGGCCTGGAAAATCCTCGAAAAAGGGATACCTACCATTTGTGAAAGGTCTTTCTTTGTGTGACAAAAATGATTCATTGCATGAATATACAGCTCATGATGAAATATCATTGGATTTATTGGCTATCTTATGTCTTTTTTTTACAGAACAACACCTTTGTGGATGTGGCTGTGTTGTTTAACAGTGTTTGAATTATTGAAGAAAGGCTGTTGATGCTGAGCTAAACATGTTTGCTAACCATCCAAAGGCGCTGACCTATCTGGGTGTGTTTTCAGGTGCCTGATAAAGTTCATTCATTCATTGTCAACCGCTGATGGTCGCGGTAGTGAGGAGGTTACTGGAGCCTATCCCAGTTTACTAAGGGCGAAGGCAGGGTACACCCCAGACTAGTCGCCACGAGTCACAGGGCCCTTACTGATGGCAGAGGCCGCCCTGCAAGGTGCCAACTGCACATCAGGAGCAATATTTGGAGTTCAGTATATTGCTCAAGGATAATTCAAAATAATTCAATCAGCTCTGCCCTGGGGAGCTGGGATTTGAACCAGCGACCTCCCGAATACTGGTCGAACCGCTCTACCCGCTGAGCTACAGCCGTCCTCCTGATAAAGTTTGATGTGGTCAATCCAACATCCTCTGTATTCATTTTGCAGACGTTGCTTTTGCCGATTCATGTGTTTGCACCTTGTGTGTACTTCCTATACGCAAAGCTTATGACAAACAGGAGAGTAGCAGCAGTTGTGCTCGTTGTCCTAGTGTTGTTGTTATGGCCAGATGCCTGAGGTTACACATGAGGGAATGACGCTTAGCTCGTCAGTCATTTTCTTAATGTTGATGTGCCCAAAGAAAAAAAAATATTGTTCAAGATTCCCAGACCTCGAGTCCGAAGTAAAGTCTCAAGTCACTAAGTGCAAAGTCCAGGTCGCAAACTCAGTTCCCCATCTCTGGCACAAACTAACAGCAGGGATTTGAGTATTGTGTCAGGTGTTACTACTGTATGTCTGATTGTCTGTCTGTGGACAGATACAGTCACAAAACCTTTTAGCTGTGTAGTTCCTGGAACTAGGGAGGTAGGAATTAGGAAGAGACCATTGGCCCCCCACTTTAATATCCTGACATGCCAATGGTTTGTTTCAAAACATGGTTTCTTTCACAAATCCATCTGGAAAGGAACCACTAGATAATGTTTTGAATTGGAAAATGATTGGACTGACCATCTGTCTATCACCATCAATCATGGGCTAACTCAAACTTATCAGACTGACTGTAGGATATCGCTACCACCAACAGAGCCTTGTTGGTAAGTCAAACTCTTACAGAAGCCAGCCGGGAGAAAAGCGATAACGTTAGCTGTAGCGTCACAACCGTGCAAGGTGATGGTTGAGATCAGAATGAAGGCTGAGTTCAGTGATGAGTGTGGTCTCATGTTATAATGTAGAAATCACTACTGAGTGGTCTTGGGTCAGAACTGTGAACTGTAACCAGGTGTCTGGGCTGTTGTGGCTGAACCCATTGCAGCATGGTCTGTCCATACTGGCAATGTATATGTATATACCCTCCTTTTGGGATTTGTATGTAAGTGACAGAGGGACAAAATCAACAAATCAAGTCTCTTGTTTCATGAAACGGTGTATCCCTTGCTAAGCGGCTTTGAAGATGTGCCAATAAGTCATACTAGCAAGGCAACATGTACAATATAAATGTCATGCAGCTGTTATTTGTCTTATCATTATTATTAACCTAAATGTTCGTTTGACCAATCTGAGCTGTGAGGAAGATCTGTAAACTGCATGAATTGCTAAAGTGTGTGTTTTTCTTTTGTTTATCCATGTGTATGTTGTAGGCTTTGGGGGGACTGGCCTATCAAGCTCTCTACCAGAGGATCCTCTCTGCGTCCTCCTCTGCTCAGGCTCAGGTCACCTGTTTTGCTGCTGCTGCTTCGGTTTTTATAATGGGAATCCCCTCAGTTGTCATTGGAGCGCTGGCTGCCAGTGCAGGTACACATGACATTAAACACTCGGACGCACACACAGTACACACAGATATTTTCAGCTAGACAACATTGTTGGAAGACTTCAGTCCCTCTACTGTGGTAAATGTCTTGATATGGTACAATCTTGTTTGCATTTGTATGTGTGTGAGAATTTGCTTAGCTGGTTGTGGTTAACACATCATAATCAGTATGGTGGAACATGCAGCTTGTTTTTCAAACATTTAGCTTCCGTCTCCCCAGTGGTAATTTTATTTCTTTAATTTGATGCCATCACCATAACCTTAAAAGCTTCTTCCCCTCCCATTATTTCTTTTCCTCTCAACCCTGGCTATCTCTTTCTCTACTTCTATGTCACTACCGCTCTCTTCCTCTCCTTTCCTCTAAGACTGGAACCAGACAGCGTATGGTCTACCCCCTCCTTTTGAACGAGGGGAGGCAGGGAAGATCCTGCCACTGGCCCTGCAATACCTCACACCCACCTGGTTGTCAGTGTTAGGCATTGGTTCTGTGGCGGCAGCAGTTATGTCCTCCATGGACTCTGCGCTGCTGTCCTCAGCATCCATGTTTACACAAAACATATACAAGGCGACATTGAGGAAGCAGGTGTGTGTGTGCGTTAGAATGTGTATGTGTTTGGTTCAGTATTAAAGGTCCAGTATGTGGGATTTAGGGCGATCTTTCAATATAATATTGATAATTATGTTTTCCTTTTTGCGTGTAATCACCTGAAAATAGCAATTCTTGTGTTTTTGTTACCTTACGGGCAGGCCACATATCCTGCGTGAGCGTGTCTCTACGGCAGCGCTGCTACAGCCAGCCATACCTCTGTCCATGGAGTTTGCCTCCGATAAGTAACGGATAATGCCAGACAAGTTGTCCATTATCAGGAATGAATCCATTCATTCCTGATAATGGACACCTCTGAGGGCATTATCCAGCTTATACCATTGTCACTTGCCAAAAAAAACAAAACATTCATGTATATTACATATATATTATTTCTTGTAAAGCATAAAACTCTGTTTTCCTGGCAACACCTGAGAGTTCGCTGGAATAGCTGGAACAATCATTAAATCCCCATACGGTCCTTATGTAATGGACACGGTCCTTATGTAACGGACACGCTCACAACTCCAGTGAATAGGATGGACCTTAGATACGACTCATCAACGGGAGTTAAACTAGTCTGCTCAGCTCACTGAACCCCCTCGGCTCAGCTGCTAGCCAGAAAGCCAATGTTACGCGAGCAAGAGTCAAAGTCAATAACATTGCTTAGGGTCAACAAACAGCAGATATAGTTTCACAACAAGACTAGCTAGCTAACCTGTCCCCAGATCTATTCATCCAAATCCAGAACGGATTTTCTATATCAAGATTTTCACGAACGGGATAGTGATAGTGATAGTGAAGTGATAGGCCGTGTGTTCTGTCAGCCGCAGGCTGAAGTAGAGTGTTGAAACACCAATGGAATGAGGAATGATCACTTGATACCAGTAAGCTCAGAGGGACAGTGGAGCAGGGCTGCAGTGGGAGATGAATGCCCATTAAATCAGTTTTCACAAACAGGGTTTACTCACCTTTTATGAAGAGATCCATTACCTGTTATGGACTGTTCAGCCAGCGGACACTTGGGTAACCCACTTTTTAATATACATCTGCCCCGAGTAGAAACTACTTCTTGTAGCTTGTGTGTTACAAGCGCCATCCTGTGGTGTTCAGAGGTTAATGCACTGAAGGATTACATTTTACATTTTACATTATTCACCCAAATCATGGAGTGAGAAAAGAAATTAGAGGAGTTTTCTTTATCACCATTGAAGGAGAGCGAGCAGGAGGCAGAGAGAGATAACACTGCCCTTCGCCTGTTGTGTGTAGCCTTTTTATGTGTCTGACGTTTTCTGCAGGTACAGACATGCAGTGAAACAGTGGTGTGATGTAGATATGACTGTATCAGGTCTGTTTTGGCTGAAAATATGCGCCTGATGCATCACAAATAGGTGAGGCTCTGACTCTCTAAATGATGCACCACTGCAGCCTTTCACGCTCTGCTCGCGCGGGCTGTGTAGTTGTTCTAACTTGCACGTACATGGCCGCAGAACTGAGAAGCAAAACGTTGCGCCACTTATGCAGGATGTGTGGCCCGGCCATTCGAATAAGCCCCCTGTAGCCGTAGAGGGAGCGGGTCCGCTTCTGTAGAGTCAGCCATGTTGCACCGCCATGTTTCTACAGAAGCCCAGAGTGGATAAACCAAACACCGGCTCAAGAGAGGGCCCTTTGATTTTTTTTTTTTTTTTTAGCATTGGTTCTCCTACATGCTTGGAAGAGGAAGATGAGGGGAGGGGTATTCTGTTGGTTGCAACCTGCAGCCTTACTGCTTGATGCTACTAAATCCTGCACACAGGGCCTTTAGGCAAAGTAAGTCTGACTGTATCGTCCTTTTCCTCTTTCCCTCTCCCTCTCACTCTCTTCTTGCAGGCCTCAGAGCGAGAGCTGCAGTGGGTGATCCGTTGTAGCGTGCTGGTCGTGGGCCTGACGGGAACGGGCCTGGCCTTCAGCGATGACAGCGTGTTCTCCCTCTGGCTGCTGAGTGGGGATCTCCTCTACTGCATCGTCTTCCCGCAGCTCATCTGCGTGATCTACTCCAGCTGCGCCAATAGCTACGGCGCTATTAGCGGCTATGGAATGGGACTGCTGCTGCGCGGGCTGAGCGGGGATCCAGTGCTCGGGATCCCTCCTATCATACTGTACCCTGGCTGGAGGGAGGAGGACGGAGTTATCACGCAGTACTTTCCCTACAGGACTGTGGCCATGCTCTGCTCAGTGCTGAGCATTGTTCTAGTGTCCAAGCTGGTGGCGCTAGGCTTCTGCCACGATGTGATTCCTCAGTCCTGGGATTTACTTAGGGTGTTCGAAGAGAAAAAAGAGATGGAGGGGGATGACTTAGCTCTGGAGGAAAAGAACAGTATCAGTAGTACAAAACTGTAGTCTTAAATTAATTACAACCTCAGCCAAAGTATACACAAGCGTCTTTTTATGCAAATTCCTACCAACCTTCTCTGCACAGAATATTTACGCACACTTTTACATGTATTGTATACTACACATGTTTAATACTGAAGTATTCGCTTAATATGCTTTATATGACCAGCAGTGTATTGAGAGTGATTCAGGGAGGGAACTGAGACACGGTATGCGTGGAAACAGAACAGAATTAAGGCTAATTATGAAGAATTCAAGATCTTAATATCAGTGTTCATGTGGTCTTAATCCTCTTAAAAAAAACGGACCTCTTTCCTCAATTGTTAGTCAGTTAACACGTTTTCTTAGTTCCTTAATCTAGTCCTTTCCACTCAATCCTTTTTCAGTGAATCGTCACCCCACTGGTGTTGTTAAATTGTGTAACCATTTGCTATTGTCTTACTAAGAAGCAGTTTTGCCTTCTTTGCACAAGGTATATAAAGCACCCAAGGGACAAAGCAGCGCTGTGGCAATATTTGAGACGACGGGGTTTAGTGTCCCTCAGAAACAAGAATTTTAGCAGGAGTTTCCTGTCATTAGAAGTGTTTACTATTATTTTATGTTTTAAAGGGATTTTAAATGATGGACCATTTACATATAGAATTCCAATTAGTATTTTTTGGATTTTTTGTGATTGCAAGTTTTCATAAAAAGAATTAAACATTATGTTTCTAATCTTTGCATCTGATGGAATCTGTCTCTTTTTTTTTTTTTGTACGCGAAAGAGAGAAAAACACTAGAAATTAACACCAAACACAAGCGACATATTTATTTAAATGTTACATAAACTGTTTGTACTATTTTAGTATTTAAGTCTTAAAAAAACAACACCAAACCTTTCGTCACCTACAGCATTCAATCACACCATCCAAAAAGTATTTCCATATGTTGCCTGGATTATTATTTGACCTGAGTGGGATTCTAGCCCACATGTAGCTGTAATGCCACATTTGTAGCAGCAGAGGGCGACACCTCAACAGTGAAATTACATTAACAGTGTAATCCAGACTGGATCTCTGGAGATTACAAATGATATCTCTAATAACGCATACTTGATTCTCTCACATGCTACTTGTCTTGTTCCACAATGTCGGTATCAGATTGAATAATTGGGATTCAAAAACATTAATAAAGAACAAACAGCAGGACTGCTCTGAAGTAAAATGCTTGTCTGGTAAGTAAGTACATTTAATTTATAGAGCACATTTAAACACAGAATACACTGACCAAAGTGCTGTACGATGTCAATAAAAGGTAAATAGCAAAGATAATACAGTAACCATAAAATTTGACCATAAGTCCTAATATCAAATACAATATACAAATACAAAATTCAATAACATTAAATAACAGGGCACACCTGTTATCACCACTGGTGATAAATAAAAAAGAAAGCAGTACCGAATATAAGAAAGGAGCACAGCAATATTTCTTTAAACTTCTTTAAATTCACTATTATATATAAGTTACTAGTTAGAAGTATTAATTTAAATGCCGGAATAGGCTATTTATTGTCACTATGTCACAATTATAACAGGCTTTCCGGTTTAAAATCACAATTCCAGTTATTAAATTCGTTTTGTAATTAAATGGTCAGAGAAATTAAACTTAATGTAACATAATTATATGATGCAATTTTTTAAAGGGGAAAAAAATCAAAAACATCTCTATTGAATTAAGAATAAAAATAAACACTGTGTGTCTCAGTACACTGCGGTGTCACAGACGGCCGGTGATGTTGGACGGTGACATTATAAACCTTCATCCAGGATCAAACGGGCTTTACGGTGAACAGCGACGCCCATATCCGCACACTGCGCCGCCTGTGCTGCTGCGTGCATGGGATGAATGAACAGCTGAAGCCGGTCCTCCTCCGGAAGGAGCCGCTCCACGCCGTGTTTCCCTGTGAGCCCGGTGACGGTGGCGTGCAGCGTAAACCTGTGGTACAGCCAGAAATGTACAAAATAAGACTTCATGGTATGGAAGGGTTTGGAGGGGATCCAGTTCACACACCAGAGGTAATTAGTTCTGTAAATGTCTGTTTGTTCATTTTAAAAACAACAACGACAAAGAAAATGTAATCATAAAAAGGAATTATTCCTTTTTTTTAAGAGTAGAAACAACAATGTCACAAACCCAGCATGGAATTTAATAAAATGGGACAATTTATACAATTCTCCTCTGTGAGTAAATTATGAGTTATTCTGTTGTTAAAGTAATTAGCAGCTATTCATTTCAATTCATTGTTACACCATGAAATTAACAAAATGATGTGTAAAATATCTCCTTTTTGTTGATGCACAAACAAGTGAAAAGAGTCCAAATTTTTCAGGACTTTGCAAACTAACTTTTAACTGGAAATGTGCACAACTGTGAATATAATTTAACGTTAAAGACAACGAAGAAGAGGAATCGCAAACTGTCCTACATGTCGCCCCAGAAACCTACATAACATGCCTACACATGGAGGATTAAAATAAAAACTCGACTTGTTCATCGCCTTCAGTCCTGGAAAACAGAAATCCAGCTGTGGTGAGGAGATGATTATTGATCTGTAGCTTGCTCCCACAGTTTATCCAAACCACGCTCACACTGTGTGAAGGATTACCCCGGGTACTTAACACCAACATTATTTCAGTCCCTGCAACAAAAGAGAGAACATTCAAAGGATTCACTGCTCCCTTTACTGTCTCTTCACCTTGGTCAGTGTTACCTGCTAAGTATCTGTTAACTCTAAAAGAATACTGTCCTACATTTACTTCTGTAACGGATGTAACTAATGTTCATTTCTCGATGGTGAGCTTGCAAGTGCTTTTTTTGTTTTTTTACATCAAAAAATAAATCAAATTGATCTCATTTCAAAGGATGATGAGTAACAACACTGTGTGGACAGCAGACTTGTTCGGTCGAACTCTCACATTCTTTGTAAGTGACGTAACTGTTTACCTCTGTAGGAGACAAAGTTGTTCAGTCAACTGTGAACAAACTGGGAAGAAATTCATCTCAGGTGGTGTCGTCTGGACACGGCTGATGCATTTTTTCCTCCGACAGAGTGATATTTCACCCTGACTGACTACGGCGGGACAGGATGTATCGTCTCCCCGTGTTTAACCAACACAAATACATCGGTCCTGAACAAGCCACACCTCTGAGTCCTAAAAGTCAGGACCATTTTGTAAGATCTAACCCTAACCCTAACCCCAGACACGTTTCCTTGTCACTTATTTTAAAGGGTTACAGAACCCAAGTCACATAGTCGTGGATACTTTAATCAAAAATCTGTTCAAGAATTGCACCATAAAATAAACTAAAATGATATAAGAATTTAATTTTGATACAGGACACATCTGCAAAATCAAACAATATCAACAATTAACCTTTAAAAGTCTACCTCGATCTACAGTTTCAGTGATCCCCTAGTAGCCCAGCAGGTAACACTGCACCCAGGTCACTGTTTCCTTTGCTTGTGCCACTTGAAGCATGTTTGAGACCCGCTGGATGAAGTTTGATCACTTCAGTTCAAGAGTTACTTCTTCATCTGATTACTGCTGCATCAGAGCTAAAGCTTTGAATTAAGTTATTTTAATCAGATATAGAATTAGGAACAGATTAAAGGATAAGCTCGCCCCAAAATGAAAATCCAGTCATTAACACGTCCCCCCGTCATGCCGATGGAAAGTCAGGTGAAGTTTTCGTGGTACGCAAAAACGTTTCTGGAGCTTCACGGCAAAAACGGCGTTTAACAGCGTTCTCCTAAACAGCTGCAGCAGAAGGGGGCTTGTTTTAAAGGTGCAGTATGTAGTTTTGGGGAAGAAATTTGAATCAGAAGAGAAAGATCTTCATTGGCTGATTTTGTTATGCCTAACAAACTGATCTTAACAATACTGCTTTACTTTGTCTATATTTGGCGGACTCTGCCACCTCCGTAGCTTCAAACAGCTTCTGTGGACCTTATTTTCCTCTGAGAGCAGCTTGTTTCTTCAGATATGGAAAAAAATATAATACTTAATAACACTGTTTGTATTATTACCTCATCAATATAGTAAATATTAAAATTTAGAGTTTGAATTTCTCCTCCAAAACAACATAGCGCCCCTTTAAAATTCATCAGGCATCATCCAAGTCTCTGGACAGACTTTTTTTTAAAGGTTCACCGTAGCAGCGAACCTAAAAGCTCGACCGCTACTCGAGTATGTTAACAACTTCCTTTTCAAATCAATTTGGGACCTCAGGGCCTCCGGACACTTGGATTCCACTGGATATGTTTGTTTGCTTTGTTTGTTCGTTTTTTTACATTTTAAATCAAGTCCCCTTCTACTTCCGTTGTTTTGGAGAATGCTACCACGATGCTTTGCCGTGTAAGTCCCTTTGGACAAAAACATCTGCTAAATGCCCTAAAATGTAAAATGTAAAATGTAGAATCAGTATCAGAATTGTTGAATTGTTGCTGTGGTCTGTAGGATAAAGATACAGAACAGAGAGAAGAATAAAGATTTGATGAAAATATAAATATAGAGATGAAAAATAGAAAAATAAAGGATGGGCAGTAACACAAACATAGACAAAAACAGTAGAACAACATGCACAAGAAACTCCCCCTGACTTGGGGGATGATCCAAAGACTGAATTTTTGGGTGAACTCATCCTTTAAGTTTGCCTCTGGCTGAGCACAGTATACTTCTCCTCTGTGAGGTAGAGAGTTGCTAATTCTCCGAAGAATTTTAGACTCAGCGTGATGAATCCGATCTCTTTAATGCACGCAGCGTGGAGAGAAGGTCCAGAACGTTCTCTCCAGCTCTCCAAATGTTACTGGCTTAAATACAAAACAGAGCGGGGGGTTACCTGCTGCATTTTCAACAGTCATCAATCATTTCTTCCCAAAAACAATGACCCCCTGAGGTTTGGGTTGACCATGCCTTTCCCAGGCAAGTGACTCTTTGATGTGGGGGCCGTCCACACGGAAACGCTTTTTTGTGTAAACGCACATGTTTTGCATCGTTTTGGCCGATCGTCCACACGGATCCTGTAAACGCACTTTTTTTGAAACCTGGTCTCAGGCTGAAAAAATTTGAAAACGCAGCCCTTGCGTTCTCGTGTGGACATGGCCTTAAATGTCACCTTATCTACCTTTCTGTAACACCTCATGTAGAGACAGTGCCGGCCCAAGCACTTTTGGGGGCCCTAAGCAGAATTTGATTTGGGGCCCCCCTCCCACCAACGCGAAGAGAATTGCTTGACCAATTGTTGGCACAAATGTCACACTATAATGTCACATTATAAATTGTATTAACACAGTGTCGGATTATGAACTAGTGTGTTTAGAGGGATACGTCCTTTTTTTGTGACACGGCTTAACATTACCGTCTCTTCCAACTGACTCAAATGAGACGACTGAACTTGATGCAGTGTCTGTGCACGCGCATGACTCAAACGCTGGCAGACACGGCAGTTGTAGGCAGGTATATTGATCATGAAATCAGAATCATCTTGTCTTGAATTTATGAATTTATGTCACTTGTTTAATTTATTTAATATGTAAAAAAAAATAATTAAAAAATCTTTTTTTTTTCTCGATTCGGCCCCCCCTCGTGGCCAGGGGGCCCCAAAGCAGCCTCTTAGATCGCTTATTCCTCGTTCCGGCCCTGTGTAGAGAGAAATGCCCCTCATTTGACTTTCTGACACCCCACCAAAAGGGAGCTCTCCCTCCTCCTCCTCCTCCTCCTCCTCCTCCTCCTCTCACATCCTGATCCTGCTCTTTACAGCACATTGATCACTGAATGGAAAACTATGTCATTTCTCACACAGCACATCTCTTAAAAAAAAAAAAAAAAAAAACCCTTACAGGCATCAATGGACACCCAAGTTGGGGTAAACTCGCAACCCCCGAGATGCCCGGTCCGACTCCACTCCGGGTTTTCCAGCCCGCTCCCGGCCACCTTATCCGTAGCGCTGTGTGTTTCTGAGTGAGAGGAGCCGACTCTTGTTTACAGCAGAGATTCACGGAGGAGCGGAGACCCGACACAGCCCGCGTTCACCGAGGATTTCAAGCCTCTGGATCTATAACACACGCAACGGGACTTTTTTTATTTCAAATTTCATCCATCCTCTCTTCTCTCCTTTTTTATTTTTTTTTTATGAGGATAAAAACAAGAAACAGTCGTAAAAAAAAAAGAAAAAAGGAAAAGGGGGGGCAAACATATTCTCTCTCTCTCTCTCTCTCTCTCTCTCTCTCCCTCCCACCCTCGCCGAGGTCGTCTAGCTTGGAGACCCATTCTCCTGCGTGGCACAAGTCTGCTGTTTTTTTTTCTTTTTCAGCCGCTGCTGCAAAACCCCGACTTGACGGCGGAGATAAGAAGTCGGAACCGAAGGAGCTGGGAGGTTGTTTTTTTTTCTCTCTCCCTCCTTTAAGAGAAAAATATAATCGGGCGACTTCTCACCGCAGGCCGGGGAGCTGCTTGCTGGGGCGACAGAGAGCCCGGGGTTGGCTGAATGGCATAGGCGACAACAACAGCAAAAAAACCCGAGAGAACGAAAAAAAGGAGGTTTTTCATTCATTTTTCAGCCTTCCCAGCCACCACCCCTGTGGATCTGGACGTGTTTTCTGCCCCACTCCTCCCCTCGCACGCAGTCATTCAACACGGGGGAATTCTCCAGAGCGACGCTGGCGTTCATTTATGATGTCGCTATAGGCTGAGGATAACATTTGTGCTCTGATATATTGGGGATTTTGTTTTTTTTGCTTTTTTTTTTTTCCCAGGGCCCTGATCGCACTTGTACGCGCAACCGCTGTGTTATTTTTTTTTTCAAGAGATGGAGACTGAAGATGGGGATTACCATCATTTATCCTGTAAAATCACTGGCTTGTGTGCCACACCAGCCGACGTCAAAGTGTCCTGCGATTGGCAAAAATAACAGACTGTTTTAGTATTTTTTTTTTATTTTTTTTATTTTTTGTGTTCCTCTAAAGGAATCTCCTGTTGTAACAGATTTATTTATATGTTTTTTTTTTTTTTAGAGCAGACCCTGGCAGACGAGCACATTTTGCAGGCTACCAGAGTAGCCTTCCAGGGCTAAAGACACTCTTTATAATATCATAGAGGTTGTTTTTTTAAGGACCTTTTCTTATTTTATTTCTATTTCGTCCCAGCCGTTTTTTCCTTTTTTTCCCCCGGATTATTATCTTTTTATTTTTTGATGTTCAGGAACATGAGATCTGACACACTGATGGGTAGCCCGACCTTGTTTTGGGGTCTGATGCTGTCTGTCTTCACTATGTGCATCTGGTCCACAAATGGAGAAAGTGAGTATTTGTTCTGGTTTTGTTTTTTTTTTAATAATATTTTGCTTAAGATTATTGGCAAAACAGTGAATGCGTAATTTCCTTTTTGACGTCTTGTAAAGCTGTGTTTGTTCTGTCTGGTGGGATGAATAATGTTCAAATTCAGATGAATTCAAATTAAAAATAAGAGGAATACCTTTTTAAAATATATATATATACATATGTCAGGACTGACTGTTGACTGTTCAATACAACAAACCGAGCTGAGCCTTTTGACTTGTATATTAGCTGGAGACCATGTGGCAGCTCGGCCGTCACTGGCTCAACACAATTACGCCAAAAATGTTCCTTACGCGGCTCAACATCGCCTCGTTTTGATGGAGCACTTTAGCTCATCCGGACGCACAGAGACACGCCGGGCACATGTCTCCGCGCTGTCCACGTCGGACAGGCAGAAAGAAAGAAAAAAAAAGAAGCAGAGGATGAATCCAGGGACCAGAGCTGAAGGTTACTACGACCATGTGGCCATTTTGCATTTCGTGGTGTGGCGCCGCTGCGCACGAACAGGCGGAATCAGACGAACCCATTGCTTCTTAAAAAAAAAAAAAAAAAGGCCAAAGACGCACAAACTGTGTGGGTGAAAGCCCAATATCAACACGAAGGTTCACCGTGAGGGAACACAATGTATTTGCTGTGGAAGGGGATGAGATCTGTGGCAGAGTTTCTCCAGCTATGTGCTGTTAATGAACGCGAGCCTGAAAAACCCAGGAGCACCTGAGTTTAGGTGCGAACATCATGCTTTTGTCACACTGATGAGACAACACGAACCACTTTTTTACGTGAGAAACACGTAAAAACTTAAAGACAACACGTCAGAATATGTAGGCGACAGATGAACACGATGAAAGGAGGAGGTGAGGTTTTCTTGTTGTCAATTTTCACAGCTTAAATTTCAATTTAAAACTTTTCCTGCCCAGTGTTTTACATGTTCGAGCAACCCGAAGCCCGACCGATGTAACAGCTGGCCGATATTGGCCCATAGTGGATATATTGGTATTGGCTGTCAGTGTATTTCCGACACGCGGTGATGTTAAAATGTCCTTTCAGAAGTTATAATGTAGAAAAAAGATGCTCGGGCTGATTTGTAACCGTTAAATCGACAGTTAAGTTTAATGTATCGGTGCGGTGACGTCATTTCAGAGCGTGCGGCTTATTGTTAAACTGTAAAATGTTTGTGAATAAGTGAATAAGTGTTTGATAACCACATTTGAGCGCTCCTTGCCAAAAAAAAAAAAAAAAAAGAAGTGTGTATACTGGCTGATGTGTCAATACTGGAATTTATTTTTTACTCCCAGACATCAGCGTCGGCTCCAAAATTCAAGCATCAGCCGTGGTCTTCGTACACCCAGAACGACGGGCTTTTATCGATCATTCAGGTACTATTTCAAAGTACTTATCTGATGGTTGTTGTCTCATAAATGCAACAGAGTGCATACTAAAAGTTTTCTCATCTAATCAAAAGTAATCTTACGTAATGTTCCGTCCGAGGCGGCCAGGATCGCGGCTGCTTTCGAGCTTTCGTACAGAACAACTGGAAATGAGTGATGCTAAACGAGGGTTGCGTCAACCCACTGGTCGCTGCGAGATTTATTCCTGTAACCGCTTGGTGATGACTTGCAGGAAGAGGCTTTTCATCGGAGTCTCGCGAAAAGAAAATACCTTTTGTCTAAAAACAGCCCCTTGAGGCCGACTCGCTAACTTGATTACAGAGATGATTTAGCCGATTCCTGCGCTTTCTCCGAGAACTTAACGTGACTGATCACATTATTTTCTCGTGTGTGTCTGTGTGTGCGCTAAATATAAAGTTTCCTAAGTTGAAACAGGGACAAAGTGTGGTTTACGTAACCAAATAACACTGTTCTTTGTTCCTCTGGCTGCGTTTCTGTTAGTAATCGACATTTTTTTAGATGATTCCACCTGTAAAACTACGGGAAAGTCGTGACCCTTTGACGTCTGAGACGCTTCTTGTGTTCATTTGACAAGTCACACACCAGATGTGTATCATTTGACTTTTCCAGGTACATCCCTCCACTTTTAGGACAAAAGTTGTAGTTGTGTATCTGATGATTGACTTGATGATTTTTTTTTTTTAACATCACTTCCGCTTTGCTAATTTATATTTTCCCCTGAGATGATTATGTGGGATCGTGGAGACAACTTGGCATGGGAAGGAGACAAGTAGACTGACTTCTATTAGCATTCAAACGCAATTTTTTTTTTGGGAGGGTGCCTGTCTCGCACCCTCCTGAGCCGGTGACACCCATGAATGCAGCTGGGTGGGGGGGGGGGCTGAGAGGCAAGTGGCTGCTCTCAGATCTTGACGCTCTGTGTTGTATAATACATCAGGCCTTCCAGAACAAAGAGTTCACAGACAAAAGACGGCGCTGAATATCGAGACGGGGAATGGGTGTCTCGCGACGGTTTATCACTTGGGGATGATGTTTACTTCGCTGAGGGCTCCGGAGGGTCAGAATTTCCAGCTTCTCTCGTCGCTTAGTGGAAAATCACAGATATCCAAGAGCTCCATTAGGGGTTGAGAACTATTTTTTTTTTTGTTGCTCTGTTCGTTTTGATAATCTGTCCGCACCAATAAAACGTAATTAAGCTCGCTTTTTAACTCCGCACCACAGTAAACTTTCCGTGCCATGGCTTCCAAGCATGCAGCAAACAAGTCTCCAAAAGGGAGAGAGAGAGGAGAGAGCGAGAGGGAGATACAGACTTCGGTGTTTGGAAATAGAATGTGCAAAAATACACTTGCAAGAGAAACAGACTTGGTTTTGTTGATTGGAAGAGTGGAGAGTTTGTGGACTGTTTTATTGGCTTTTCGCCGTTCACACGGAGCGGTCTCCTGCATAGGCCGATGCGCTCAACTTCATCACTTGGCACCGCTACTATTCCGAGTTATAAATAGACGGGTCACCAACAACACGCTGGCGCTGGGGTTGTGTGAGTACAGGCCCCCTCTGTCCCGTTCCATGAGGCCACGCCGGTGTTCCTGCTCAGTTATTTATGAAAGGACATGTTGCTCCGGAAAACTTGAATGGCGGCTTAAATAATCAAACGTCAGCGGGCATTGTGTTTGACAGGCCGCCCCCCCCCCTCCTCCTCCCGCCTTTCGCCCTCTGGGGCGCGGCGTGTTGCAGCACGGCTCACCTTGTCGCGATGGAGCAAGTGGCTCAGCCATGACTGCTGTCACTCTACTCCAAGGTGCCCCGCTCCATCTTGTGACCGGGCCTACACGGTTACATCCACCCCCACCATCCCCCTTCCTCCCCCACCCTCCTCCCCACCACGCATTCCCCCTTCCCCCACTACAGGCTCGTCCGGATGCAGGAATGTCTCGTCTCACCCCCAGCGAGAAAGCGTTGCGAGCGTTCACAGCCCTACGGTGTGTGTACGAGTGTGTTTGGCGTGCGTTTATTGTGCAGCTCTCTCAATGTGTGTGTGTGTGTGTGTGTGTGTGTGTGTGTGTACTGCAGCAGGGCTCAGCGTGACAGCCTGAGTCAGTGGCGTGCCCCTGTGTAAGGATGTGAAAGTGTGTCACTGGGCTAGTTTGCGAGAGTGCAGTCAAACGCCGTCCTGCAGCTCCTCCGGGCTGCCAGCTGAGGTTTACAATGCTTAATTAAACACTTTATTTTCAAGTGGCCCGTCATTGGATTTGCTCAAATGCATACTCGGGGCCAGCCGCACATACATCACCGCGGACCGCCGGTTTAATGGCCCGTGGAGTATCGTACAATTTGTGAGATGATTGCGAACGGGAGATCTTTTTAATGGATGCCCCCTCGCTGCATCGGTAAGAAGGCGTTCGTCAGGACCTGGAGAACTCTTCAGCGAAAAGATTATTCTCAGAGGTGTTTTTCAGAAACGTACATTGTTTCAGTCGTGACTTGGTTTATTTTTGATTTGTGAACTGTCTTAACTGTCATTGAAGGCAGGAGGCCAGTTTTTCTCTGGTGTCCTGTCAAATCTGATGTTAAACCTCACGATCAGCACCTAAAATTGTGCTTTTCTTTTACAGATTTTATGGCAAAGCTATAAACCAGGGCGGCGACTAGCGATTATGTCCATTATAGATCAATCTGCCCAACATTTTCACAATTACTCGATAAATTGTTTAGTCTATAAAATGTCAGAATTGTGAAAAATGCTCGTCACAGCTTCCAGTTTCCAGAGGCCACCCAGCAGTCCAAAACCCAAAGACTCTTCATTTGATATTTAATGTAATAAATGACAAATAAAAGCAGCAAATTCCTTACATTTAAAAAGCTGGAAATGGCAGCTGTTTGACATTTTTGCAGAAATTGGAAAAAATGACTGAAACTATTAAAAGATTATCAAAAGAGTTGCAATTAGTTTTCTTACTCGGCCAATCCTTTCGGCTCTCGCATGGAGTGAATCTCACAGAGACTCGTGTTTCTGCACACTGGCAGCTGAATCGCAAGTGGTTTTTAGAAAAAACATAGTTCTGGGGTGACTCCAACGCGGAATTTATTTTTTTTATTCTACCACGTACAAATGAAAGTAATAAATTCATCACCATTTGAATTTAAACTCTAATAAAGTCCCTCAGTTTTCCTTCTCTTATTTTGTACGTTTCCTGTAGGCGTGCGCGCGAGACATTAACCCTTTATCCGACAAACCATCTCATGAAAATCAGTCACTGCTCGCCATGTGAAAGATGCATTAAAGATATTGTGGTTGTTTATCGTGATGGGGTTAGATGGCGTGCGCGTAGGCGTGGAGTGCGTTCCTTCCCGGCCTCTGGCCTCATGTTTTCGGGAGAGGGGGATTCTTTGTGTGTGAGTTGTTCTGACTGGGGGGAGTGTAGTGTTACTGTTTGGGGTTTTGGTGATATCTGAGCCACGGCGTTTGAAGTAAGGTCCGCTGAGGGGAAGTGGCCCACCAGACCGCTGGTCAGATGACTTCCAGTATGCCGGGGATTAGGGCCAGTTGATGTGGCAGGTGCGAGGGGATGTGACCGCACGGTGACCAGCTCCCTCGCCGGCCTCAGCTGCAAACTGGAGTGGAGTGGAAACGTTTTGATGCCGAGGCCGGTTATCACGGTTTAAGAATGAAGAGCGAAGGCAAACACGAAGCTTAGCTTAGTTTTTATGTTTGCCGTGTCACGTTTGTTGATCTGTGTGCACCTTTCATACATTAAAGTAGACAGTAGTAGACGGAGCTGAGTGTTAAATCGGAAAATCCAATCAAATAATAATAAAAAAACAAGAATACATCTTTAGACACTTTTATGATAATCAGGATTTCTCAATGCCTAAAACTGACTTTGACATATTGTTTAAGGAGGATGACACCAAACCAAGATATTACATTTTAACCACGGCTAAATATGTGATATCCAAATCTGCAGTTTTTTGGTCTCGGTAAAAATGTGTCAACAACATGCCATTACGATCGAGCAGCGCTGTGGTTTTGAACATGCTTGTTTGGTACAGACCCCAGCCGAAGTCACATCATCATTCTCATCTATCTCGAGAGACATCTACGTATATATAAAACACTCCATCCTCAATTATACTCGATGCTTATATGATGGATACTTGTTTGAAATGTTTTTTAATTGGAAAAATGTTTAAGAATTAGCAACTGTGAAACAAAATCCACCGAAGGGGGTCGAACATGTCAGAAACAATAAGTGTTTTTATGCAAAAAACACAATAATGGCTCCGTTGGGATCATTTATTTGTTTGTCCACACTTCACATCATAATCAAGGAGTAATCAGATATCCGTACAGTCGCAGCCGCGCTTGTTATACATCTCCAACCCGGAGGAATCTTCCTAATAACCTTCCTCGGAGTTTACAGCCGGATGTCGGGAAAAGGGATACAATTATGTGCTTTCCCACAATGCTCAGTCTGTGTCCTTTTCATAAACAGCTCGACATGTGGCCTGAAAGTGCAGATTTCAATCTCATGTTTCTGTCAACCCAAGCTGAGATTAAGTTTATTTATCTAGAGACGCGTGTTTACTGAATCGGAAATGGGAGTTTGCGTGAAGGTACGCGGGGACCATTAGCCTTGAATTAATTTGACAGACTCACACAGGGTCACGTTAGAGCGCGTGCGTGTGCAGGTGTGTGTGTGTGTGTGTGTGTGTCTGTCTGTCTGTTTGTGTTTGTGTGATGACATTTCCGCGGAAGGCCAGGGCAAGGTTTATCAATCATAAACATGAGCCGGTGGATCCCATTACGCTGCGGAGATATGTGTGTTTACTCAGCAGTGTGAAGAGCAAAGAGAGGCGGGAGGGGAGAGGCGGACTCATGCATGCAGGCTTATCCCTCTCTGTGGACACTGGCGCTAAAACATCCACATCACTCCTGGGTCATTATCGTCAGCGCTTTTTAATGTTTTTTTTTTCCCCACCACCTCTTCCCGTTTACGTCACGATGAACAAAAAAGGGTTCGGTATCCAGATCTTATTCCGGCGATTTGCTGTCGTCACAGCAAGTGGATTGACTGGCGAGAGTCGGAGAAGCCTGGAGGCTTAGTTTGAGGCAGCATCCTACTCAATCCCTTTTTTTTTTCTTTTCCAAGGAAATGATTGGAATTCCTGGTACTTAACATGCCTAATGAGTAGAACAAGGGAATCACAAAGAGGGGGCTTTTCTTTCATTCTTCGGTCCTTTCTCTCTATTCTTCCCCCTTTCTCTCCAACATTGCTTGAGTGCAAATCAATCCCAGGCAGATCTGTCGGGCATTTACGACCAGGAATACATTTAATGCGTTTAGCGGTTTCCTTTTTGTCGTGGTTTTTTACACCGGTGGGATGCTCTCAGATGGCTACGCTTGGCAGAAACCTTATCTCTCCCCTTCGCCACAGTATCTCTCTGCAACTCCCCCCCCCCCCCACTTCCATTCTCAGGGCCAGACGCCCCCTGATTTTATTAATGCCCTCATCAGGAAGTGGGGCCTAGAGTTTCTCTTTACTAACAAACAAATTAGTCTTTGTATTTGAGTGGCTCCACCCCTCCTCCCTCCCTCTCGCTCCGGCTGCTGGAGAAGCTGGAAGAAAATTCTCAATGAAACAAAGAAGACATGCAGCTCGATGGCTCACAAGTGGAGCCCAGGGGCATTGGTGTTGATTGGAGAAAGCAAATACTATTTTCTACTGGAGTAATCGTTTCCGTTCTAAATTTGGGAGAAGTGAAACACCCCGACAGGAGCAAATATAGCCCATTCATCCCCACAAACAATGCGGCTTCTATATTTGGCAGAATAGTTCGAACAAAGAACATCAAACATGGCCCCCACCCCCCCTTTTTTTTGTGTCTCTACTGAAGTGGAGTTAATTTACTCACAGGGACACTTTGAGAGCACACACACATCAGATGGTTGAACGTGAGCCAAAGAGAAGGTCACATTATGACATTTTTGGATGATTTCGACAACCTTTTTTTTATGTGCCATTTCAGAAAAGGAGATCTGGTTGCGCGGTGTTTATTTTGGGAGCAGAAACAGTTTAGCTCCTCGCTTTATCCCTCAGCCATGATTAATGTTTTGACAAGGATCAGAGAGTCTTGTAGAAAACATGCCTGTCTGTCACGTTGGACGGGCGCTGTGGCGGTGTTTTGCTCGCTGGGACGGCGTCCTAAGCCTCTGTAAGAACATAACAGGTTTAACCGAGGAGCTCATATGTCAAGGCATTTCCTGTGCTGACCGCTGAACCTTCTTTTAGACAGTACTAAATAAAATGCAACCTGTTACCTGCGGTGTATGCCAATTCAGTAGTTCAGTTATTGTTTCGTAAGTATCCAACACGATGCATTGTTAGGGAGATTATAGGTTTATCTATGTTAGGAATTTTACAGCTTATTGGTTGTTACAGTAAAGCAGCGAGTAGTTGTACCCCAGGTGGTACTTCTGTAGTTGCTCGGAGGTATGTGGAGAAATTATGGGGTAGTTCACCAAAAAAATTAAAAAAAATAAACGAACATCCATATTGAGTCAGCTGAAACACCTGAACACTGTGTATTGCAACAGACATCGCAGAGATACTACTCAGCAAACAAGCGAGCAGGGAAGTCTAAACTTAATGCTAAACTTAATGGCTAAATAGTAAAAAAACAAAAAAAAAAAAAACAAGTAGTTATTGCTGATGTCGCTATAAATCAATGGTGAGAAGCTAAACATAGTGAATAAATTGATGTAACTGCTTGAAATAGTGATGCTGAAAGTAATGGCTAGTAAAGCTAGTTAGCTAAAAGTAATGTAGGCTATAAATGGTCAGAAAAGTTAGCTAGAAGCAAAAGAGTAGTGGTTAAAATAGTTAGCTAAAGGTAATGTATACATAGTTAAACATGTTAGCTTAAAACGAAGGAATAATAGTCAAACATAGTTAGCTCAAAGTAGAGGATTAATGGTTAAAATACTTTGCTTAAAGTAACGTATAAATAGTTAAACATGTTAGCCAAAAGCAAAGGATTAATGGTTAAATAGTAATAGGTAAGCTAGTTTAAATAAGCTAGTTAGCTGTAAGAAAAGGATTTACGATTTAAATACTTTGCTAAAAGTAATGGACGTTTATATCCATTACTTTTAGCTATAGTTTGCTAAAAGAAATGGTTGAAATAAGCTAGAATTAAGCAAATAATTAATGGTGAACGATAGAAAAGGTGGCACATTTGCTGCAATTTAAAGGCTGCAATGTGCCGCCTTGTCTATCTAAAAGGGAGGTGTAATATTCCTTCTTTTCCAAAAAGCCCCCACTTTTCCGCCTCTGGGGTAGGCGTAAACATGTGACGTGACGTGAAGCAGGAAGTTGAAGAGAAGCAAACTAATCTTCAAAATAAGAGCTTTACATTGTACACTATCAGAGTTTAGAACTGGGTTCTTCGCTGGGGGCTTTTAATTTGAAAGTAGCGACCGTTAGTAGATTGCCGCTACAACAACAAGCGGACAACCAAGATGGCTACAGAGACCGAGGAGACGCTAGCATCTCCCGGATCTCAGCGGCTTTCGAGTTGCTCATCTTGACGTCCGCGGATGAAGTGGTGGACTGACTGCTGTGATCAGCTGTTTCCTGGTTTTGAAACTCCCCGACTGTGGGTGCACAACAGTTCAAGTCATCGACACCTCCGCCCTTCTCACGGAATTGCCGGCACATCGACGTCTCGGATTTACATTGCAATGGAGGTGAAAATAAGTGTAATTCGCGGACCTAGCCGCTAAAGGACGGCATATTGGTGGCTTACTGCCCAGTATAAAAACGCTGATAGTTAGCTGAAAAGTAACCAATTAATTAATGGTGAAAATACTTTGCTAATGGGTAAATGGTTGTAAAAGTTAGCTAAAAGCCAAGGATTCATGGTTCAAACAGTTAGCCAAAGTGATTTTAATGGATAAATTCACGTAATAGTTAGCGTTTAGCTAAAAGTAAAAGATTGATGGTTGTAATAGTCATCTTAAAACAGTGTTAGAACAATGAGTAACTAAAGTGGTTGAAATAGTAGCCAAAGAAAAGCAAAGGATGAATGCCTAAAATAGTCATGAAGAAGTATATCTGTATGAAGAGTTGAAACTTTACCCCTTGTAAGTGATATGAATACAAACCTGACCAAACAGACCTGAGTGGTGACACATCAATTGTGTGATCAACTGTAAAAATGTCCACTTTTATATTTTAAAGTGTCAAATAACGTACAGCTTAAAATCAGTTCATATTAGGATATTTGGAAGATGATCGGTGTTGTCAGTAAAAGGGGTACGTAGCTCCTTTGACGGGGATGTGAGAGTGTATCAGACAATCAGTCTTATGGAACAACTTGCGTCAGAGAGCAAAAACATCATGAGAATACCATCTACCATTAATTCTCAGGTGTAGTAATTGATAGGCACGATTAGGGGGAGAGTTGATCGTCATCAATAATAAATGGCGCCTTTGTTGTTACTGTTGTAGGTGTGTGTGCGTCTGTGTGTGTGTGTTGTGTCTGGAGAACGCTGCAGGCGCTGGTTTCAAGTGTTGTTTTCCGAGCACAGGGCTTACTCAAACGCTGGAGTTATCTGAGGTGACAGACACAACATATTCCAGAGGATTGTTGGTTTCGCATCTGTTATGATGAACGCTGAAGGCGTGTCGACATGTCAGCTTGTTAGCCTCGGCATGAGATCACCTCTATATTAAAATATGTCTTCACCTCAGTTGACCCTGATGGTAATATCTCACCCTTGTTAAAATAACAACGTCTGCGAGAGAGAACACGCAGAGCAAACATTATTGTCTCTGTTACCGATGAAGAAACATGGTGTCCTAGCACGGCAGACACCGAGCTCTGTGTTATTTGTATGTATGACATGTACCAGCCTTACCATCTTGACTAACAGGATTATACGCTTCAAGAAGGTTATAATAATTAAAATATTTTGGCAAAAGTAATCTACATGCTAATCTATACGTAGCATCGCTGTATTACTGTGTGTTTTGATTCCGTGTTCCTTGATTAAGAGAATGAAAGACGCATTTTAATGTGTCCTCCCGTTGTGTCTTTCAGTATGTGGTCCGAGCATCGACATCCGAAATGACATCAGTGAGTTCAAGCGGCTGGAGAACTGCACGGTGGTGGAGGGCTACCTGCAGATCCTCCTCATCAACGACAAGACCAACAACATCCACCAAGAGCTTTTCCGCTCCCTCAGCTTCCCAAAGCTGACCGTCATCACCGACTACCTGCTGCTATTTCGCGTCTCGGGCCTGGACAGCCTCAGCATGCTTTTCCCCAACTTGAGCGTCATCCGCGGGCGCAATCTCTTCTACAACTACGCCCTGGTGATCTACGAGATGACCAGCCTGAAGGACATCGGCCTGTACAACCTGAGGAACATCACCAGGGGCGCCATGCGGATTGAAAAGAACCCAGAGCTCTGCTACCTGGACTCGGTGGACTGGTCCCTTATTATGGATGCTGGGAAGAACAATGTTATCAATGGGAATAAGAAGGCGAAGGAGTGCGACAATGTCTGCCCGGGCATCATGGAGGATAACCCTCTTTGTCAGAGGACGACGTTCAATGACAACTGCGACTACCGCTGCTGGACCTCCAACCAGTGCCAGAAAGGTAACCTGAATTTAATGTTTTTTTTTCTAAATGTCAGATTGCATCAAGAAAGATGCTATCTGCTTAATAGCTGCTAGTGTTTGTGCTATATTTTGCGATACAAGTACAGTAAATGCAGATGTGACTTTGATCTAGGTGGGTGGTTTCCAGTCTCGTAAACATTCTGAAATTGTGCGTTTTTTTTTTTTTTTTTTCCACCGGCGAACAAATCCCATGAATCTATTCAGTGTTTTTCCTTCATTTCCGTCGGGCTGCAGGATTGTCCAAGGGCCAGTGCAAACATTTCCTCTCTGTTCATTATAGAGACCTTGTCTTTAGATCAGGCTATTTGTGGAGTGAAGGATGGCAGCAATATAGGGCACCGGGTATTAGAAAGGCATACTCAGTTGAGGTTGAAGTTGCCCTGCCAAGAGCTGAGCTAGTCTACCTGTCTGGACCATGTCAGTTAAATATTTGCCTTAGGGACTTTTTGCAATTTATGAAAAGGGGTATGTTGAAGAATCTGGGGGAGGGTCATCCTTGTTTATCTTCGGCCCAGTGGCAGGGTCATGCTTTTTTTTTTTTAAACGGTTCAGAGCAGGGTCATATATTTATACATATTGACATTAAATTCCACCTGATCTGCATGTCTGAATTCATTCAGTAATGTGTATTTGTTGCCACTCTCCCAGATTTTTCGATTAGAACTTGGGACAAGCAGATCAGCTGTCTCGTGCTACTTCAAAACTACGGTAGAAGGCAGTTCAAGCTTATGTTACACGCTCCCGCAGCCGGTTTGACACAGACAGATAAAGCCGAACTGTTGACGAGGCTTCTGCTGGAAATGTCTTGTTGCTCCCTGACATCAAATCCAACTATTCCTCTTTTTTTCGGAATCATGTTTCTCGCCCGTGTCGCTTTTCATGCAGCTATTTTGAAGATATCAAACTCCTAAATTTCCTTTAGGCCATCTGTGCTTCGTGTTTTTTTTTTTAACTTTCCCTCCAGGCAGGGTTACGAATAAAAAAAAATGTAAGGTTGCCGGCGGGGTCACATACATTATGCTTCACGTACAAAAGGGGCCATTGATGTTTCTATCAGAGGTGCAAATTCCTTCAGAGACTTGAAAATAACACACAATGAACCGTCCGAACAGTTGAAACGGTGGTCGCTAAAATGTAGAAAGGGCCCGAAAACACTGGAGCTCAATTAACATATCTTTAAAGGATTTGAAGTACAATAATGGTGCTTAAATTTCACTATGCGTGGCTTTAAGAAAACCCTAGATGTTATTGGTGTACGCGTATATTGTTGATAAGATATGATAGGACACGTCGTCATGGCTTTCCATCATTGTGCTTCTTCACTTACGTTGTTTATGTGCGGTTGCGATATCATCGCTGCTGCTTTGTGCACTTCTTCTCTCTATTTGTTTATTTTTGCATGGACTATTACGCGCCGGCCTCTCTCGTATGTGCCTGCCTCTTGAGCGTCATTATGCAAACTGTACCATAACTCAGTGGAATACACTCGAGACAAACGGATACCTGTTTTTCTCGGTGAAAGGGATTATCCTCCAGCTTGAGAAAAACTTGTCCCGCGCTCCTGCTCCGTGCCATTTTCTCTGCCCTCTCATCTGTGTGGAATAATGGTGGGAAAATGTCCCTCCAGCCCTTCTCTATTGAAGACCTGTGTACAGCTCCCATGGTCAGTTGGGAGTCTCAAACACCACCCTCCTCCGCCCCCCCGGGGACCCTCAGAACAAATAGTGGAAATCAAGCTTGCGTCTTTTCCCTAGTGACCACGTCTGCCTCTATAGAAAAAGCTATAGTGTTTAGAGTTGCGCCTCTGTTTACTCTCGGATGCACCGAGATCGAATGTTTGCTTTATGAATAACATCACGAAAACAGCTTCAGTTTTTATCCGAACATCTTTGTCGGGAGCTGTTTTTTCTTTATCCACAAAAACGCCGCATTGTGAAAGGTGCAATCGCCTGCGACGACCTCCGAGTCACGTCCGTGCTTCCCACAGTAGATTCTGTTGTGGCGTTTTTGTGGTGAAAACCCTCCGTTGTTCTCGCATGTCGGACTTGAGAGGCAGAGCAGCGGTATTGTTTGAACCTTCTCTCGGAGGCCCGGGCCGAGGTCAGGGCGAACGCATTCATCTCGAGGGCCTTGAGGTCTCAAGGCTGCAGATAAAGGCTCCGGGGGGGCCGCGCTGTGAAAAAGAAAAAACTGAAGGAGTTACTGAAGCAATAGCGAGGCAGAATGAAGCTTCGATCATGTCTGTGAGATGTTTTTTTTTAATGCACAGGTAACATTTCTCGCCGCGTCTGTGTGTTTTTTTTTGAAGGCCTGATGTGTCTACCTCTCTCCTTCCTGTTTAAGATTCCTCTCTCTTCCCTCCACCCCTCTGCATAATTGCCTTGTTTTTCTCCAGTACAGATGTTCCTTCAAGGGCATTCAGTGGTTTTCTAGTCAATACGGCCCGGTCTCCTCTTTAATTACACAACATGAGGGAGGGAGTGCTGTCTGCCGAGCACACAACTTCACCCTTCTTGGCCTTCGACTGCTTCGCGGAGCAATAACTCCTCGTTGTTTGTCCACCTACCGGACGCCGTTTCCCACAACAGTTTGGGGGATGTTTTCGATTAGAGTCGTCCTCGGAGGTGGAACGTGGCTACCGGCGGCCGGGACAGAGCAGGCTGCGCTCGTGGCTTTGATGGGAGCCGAGTGGGAGTGACGGTGTAGGGAAGTGCAGATTGGAGCAGAGGTTCTGGGTGCTTTTTAGTGGCGGGCAGCGATGCGTGGAGAGGCCCTGACTGCAGGAGGAGGGGCACTGAGGGGAAATGTCAGACAAATGTCAAGTATACGAGCTCGAACGGCGAGCTCTCGCTGAAGCGCGGTGCTCTAAGGGTTGAAAAATGCCCGTCACTCCCCCTCTCTTTTTTTTTTGCCCCCTCCTTCTTCAACCCCCCCCATGTTTCCCTTGTAAATCCTCCCCACCTTCCTTTCCGCTGCTTTCCCCCTCTTCGCCTGTCTTTCTCACCACCAGCGTTCTCCACTTCACGTCTGAGTGTTATTGTCAGTGTTTCCTCCTCTATTTTCACCTCGCTCGTTCCTGCAGGGCTTATCAGGGGCTGTTAACAGCTCTGGCTGTCAGATATCTCTCCTCTGTTTACTTGTCGGAGACATTCTCTCATCACCGCGGCGGTCACACAGCCAACCGGCTCGTTTGGCCCGGGCCCGGGATCCTTTGACGTCTCCCCGCTGTTCGCTTTGAGTTTTAGAGGGGGATCCCGTGACCAAAAAAAAAAAAAAAAGTGTCTGGCCCGCTTCGAATAGTCTCCTCAGGTCGCTGTGTGCTCGCCGCACACAGGCCTTGCGTTCTGGCCCTGGAGCCGAGCCAAAGCCAGATAGACGGGAGGCTTTTAAAATTAGGCGGACGAGCAGGAAAGCACGCCGTGGCGTCCGTGCCCAGTCCCATGGCAGGTTAGGCTTCATAGCTCCACAGGGAGGCACGCACTCTCACACTTGCCGGTCCTCGCATAGCTCACATGTCTCCCTTACGTGATAGAATATTAACTTACAGTGCTCTCAGCCTCGCAGGCACTCTTGTCTAGTCTCCCGACCCTTACCTCCTTGTGTTGTCTGATCTTAAGGAACATCGTGTCCTCGTTGTTGTATTTATGATATTGATGGATAAATGTCAGAAGTCAAGTCTGCCTGTGAATGTTTAATAAATCAAAACGCCCACGTGCTCAGGCCGCCTTTCGCTTTGTGAGAAAGCAAAACGGAGATGTGCTCGGGTTGAGAGTGGCGTGGTGTCGGCTTGCAGTTTCAGGGTCTGAGCTATAGTGGTGTGTAAGGTGACATTTAAGGAGACCTGCTGTCCTGTGAGGCCGCAGACCGTCTGCGTGACCCGTGTCCTTGTACTGAACCCAGAAAGAAACGCAGCTGAGCAAAAGCATTTCAGAGTCCCTGGCAGTCAGGAGAGAGCTCTCAGCCGGCCCGCGAGACTTTAGCATTCGATAATATGTTTACTCCCTCCTTGCCAGAGACCCACTTGATATCTCTGGTCTGAGTGCTCTGACCTAAGCCCACTTCACACAGCAGGGGAAAACAGTTTCCTTTAGAGGACACAACTGTGGGGTAAGCGGGTTCAGACGGGCAGACAGCATTTTAGACCGAAAGTGCAGATTTCTATTCCTTCTGCTGCTTTGTTTTTTTTTTTTCAATTTCTACTCTGTGATGTATTTTATATAGTTTATAAGGCTCGAGATGACAAGAGATGTAAGGCTGAAAATATTCTAAATGTTTTTTTATTGTCAACAAATCCTGTGAGAAAAAAAATGTGTTTATCTCTCATCGCTGCTCCCTACAAAAGACATGAATCTATAAAAAGGGTTTTTGCAAATACATTAAGTTCTTTTTCAGAAAAGATACTAAATTTTCTTAAAAAGCAGGAGGAAATAGTGATTTTTTTGGCAACTATGGGGACACCAGCAAGTATTACGGCTGACTACATAAGTGTCCTTTTTGAAATCACTTTTTAACGAAAAGGCTTTCCTAAAAAGGGGTTTAAAGTTATTTTTTCTTTTCGATTACACCGTACTTTATTCTTAATGTTTCACTAAAGCCTGCTTGAATGTACCCATAGCTTTTTTTAGCATCCATTGTGAGTTTTGTCCCTCTCCTTACTGTGTATTTGAATGTTTTCGGTGTTTGTTGTGAAGCACTTTGTAACGCTGGTTTTGATAAGTGCTGTACAAATAAGCATATTATTTTTATTTATGGCACCAGTGTGTATGTGCGATCAACTCTTCAATTAAAGCAACAATTTATACATTTTTTCAACCGTTTATTTAACTTTAAAAGTCCCTTGAGATTAAAGTGTCTTTTTCCTGACCTGGACAAGAGAGCACACAATCACAGAGTTACAAAAAATATGCAAACATGTATTAAGGTAATAAAGGCTCACTGATGTTTTTTTTAAATAGTTATAGAATAATAAATAAGGTCTGTGGCTCTTGAGAATAAGCAATACCAGGCTTTGGCTAAAAAGTTGTTTGTTTTCCTGGCCCTGTGATTAAGTAATATTTTCTGCTAATAACCTTTTGATTAAGTAGATTAGCACGGAGAGACAACAGAACACAAAGCCTCCTGTTCCCCCAGAGGCTTTTGTAAATTAATTTGTTGTGCTGCCACACAGCTCATACCTCTCGTTGTCAAGATTAGCCCCCATGAAATATCGAACTGTACAGAAAATATGCCGGCTGAGAGCTAGATTTATTGGTGCTCGGCGTGTGAGGCATGTATGTAAAGGTCCCGTGGAATGCTTCTGCCCCTTTAAGTGTATAAGGTGGAAATTCCTGCTGGGTTAGTCATTGCAGTTGTGAGGGGATAAAGAGGGGGGAAATACACAGCACGGGCTGTATGTGCAGACTACATGTGCACGGGTCGTACAGTGGCTATTTGTTGGCAGCAGGAAGGAGCGGCGCTGATGGCAGCGATGATACCGATACAGGTCTATTTCAGGGTGTTGTGTCGCCAAGGTGGACAATGTTCTTATGATCACCCGTCAGTCGCTTTTGTTTAACCAACATCCAGCAGCAGATACGAGGAAGCTTCTGAATATTTAATGGCCTTTTTCTGAAGCTCATCAAAGCCCTGCGGTCACAGGGACGGGAAGCAGAGAGGGGCTCGAATTCCAGTCCCGACAGCCCGGTGCTTTCCTGGGGGCACGCTCAGTCAGCGCCGTGACTCAGTGCCCATGCAGCCGATGTTTCCACCCAGCGTGAGCTGCTCGCCTGCGCTCCGCTCCATTTTGTACAAAGCTTAGGCGGCGTGCCAGTGTTGGTGCCAAAGAGATGGCACTCATGATCAGACTCATTCATTCCTGCCCTCCCACAACCACCAGACTAAAGATGGAATAATCACATCCGTCATGTTCTCCACTACTGCGCCGTGCTCAGATTCTCCTTCTGTTCACTGGGTCACCACAGATTCGTGGAAAAGGGGGGAGAGCGGGCCCGTGTTTGTGTAACTGTGCGGCGTTTCATCACCTCACAGTCATAAGAGGCATTCAACATGTGAGACACAGTCGTCCTGTTCGCTTAACTCTGGCTGTGCTGACGCCGTGTGTGTGTTCATGCCCGTGTCTCTATTATTTCCCCGGAGGACTGGGGGACTATTGATTCACAGTGTTACAACTCCATGGTGTCATTGAAATAAATACATTAGAGAAAGCAGACAAAGCCCCCTTCACGGCAGCCCTTCGTTTCTCTTTGTGGCCTCACATGCTTACGTCTTTTTAAACAGTGGTCCAAGGGCAAGCGAAGGCTGTAAATAGGGTTTAGTGTGTGTGTGTTTGTGTATGTGTGAGAGGACACAACAGCTTCTCTTGTCATTCCTTTACTGCCGCCCCTCGAGCTGTGGCGTGCATCTCTGAGGAAAAACCTCTCAAGTGAAACATCAAGGAGCTTTTCATCACTTATTGATTTGCCACAATATTGATTTCCAGATTTCAGTCAGTGTGCATCAGTAAAGTAGTGGAAAGTAGGAAAGGCTTTGCTTGTATTTATCTTATCTTGAAATGTTGCTTGAAATGTTGAGACTCGTTTGACGATTTCATTTGAGATACGTGAGCCTTGGTCCTTGTTCGAGCGCTAAGCAGTACACCAAAATATGGTTCTGAAACCATTTTAAGCTAGAAAAAGACAACGCAGTAACAGAATCTTGATTCATATTCGATCACCACTGCCCAGTTTCATAATTAACTCCATCATGGATGTTATCTATCACCTGTGTATTTAGGTGCCTGGTCTCTGTGAGTGAGTAGAATTTGATGCGGATCCAATCTAGCAGATTTAATGTTTTATTTGATATTGGATTAAGCTTGATTGAATTTAAGAGGGACTCCTTGGGCAATGGTGGAGGTTTGCTTATTTACGTTCGTGCATGAAATTGTTAGAACAGCCTCTCATATTGGTACGAAACCAAAATTTAGTTTTCGTAGAGATTGAACTTCTAGTTTAACTTGACCTTCTAGAGGTTGTGGTCGCTGGATTTTGTTACGTTCGGACAGAGCCGGGCTAGCTGTTTCTCCTCTTACGCTAAGCTAAGCTAAGCTAAGCTAAAGAGCTGCTGGACATATATTAGATAGATACAAGTATACGATATTTAACTGACAGATGCAATAGTGGTATGAACATGATCGACAAGAACGTGAATAAGTGTGTTCACGTCTAAAAAGAGTTTAAAGTGTGCCTGTATCAAAGATCTATCACATAATATTTGTAATAATTTGCTATGCATTCGTGATTGTTCTGTGTGTGTGTGTGTGTCTCAGTACATTCTCCATCCTTACACCCTCCCTCCCTCTCCTGGCCTTTGCCACATTTTCTTCCATCTAGGTCACATTCATAAATGTCATGCTTGGGAACTGTTAGCAGCCAGCGTGAGTACACTCGCCCAAAACAGAGGCCTTCTTCACCGAGTACCCAGAACCTGAGTTCTCTTAAAGCGAGGGGGGAAAAAACTGTGTTTGGTTACAAATAGCTTTTCTGCTCAATTTGTTTTATTGGTTGCCTTTGGACTTTTGAGAGGCCTGGAGCACGAGCGGCGAGTGCGATTGGTCAGAATGGAATTCTTTTTGCCTCGCGCTTTAATTTATTTTGGGTTCCTCCAAAACGCAGAAATTGTAACCTATCATACAGTATTCGCCTCGGAGCACGCTGGAACAGACACGTGTCGACCGCCTTTGCTAACCTTTAATGTCAACAGCCGAGTCTTTCTCGGCATAATTTCGATTTGATTGCGAGCTGGCAGAGTTCATTCATGATGGCATGGCCATACAGTGTGTTATTGTCCATGTATGAACAGCGGGGCTTATTGTCCATTGATGGCCGGCGCTGTGAGTTTATCCGACTCCTGTCCTCTGTGGCCTACAAAGGACTCCTCTCAAAGCACTGACAGATTGGCCTCTTTTCCTAGGTTTCCTCTCATAGACTTGATTGACCAAAATAGGACCTGTGTGTCATGCTGCTCGCCTCCAAAGAGACTGACTGACACACATACGCTCCATCTCTCACGTGCCGTCCCTCCTCGTTTACAAATTTTCCTCATCTTGTGCCCAGGTTGCGTGTGCCCACTGTGACGGTGCCTGCTGTATTCGTCTATGTGTGTGTGTGTGTGTGTGTGTCAGCCCAGTGTGTAGTGTGTTTCCAGCCTGCTTGATGCCCGTTTGAGCCACCCAGCGCCTCTGGTGATAGGCTGCGTGCTGCTGCCTTCTGGCTGTGCAGCTCGGAAGCTGTGAGTCATCCTCTGCTCTCGCCACTCATTCATAAATCTGCGTGAATACTATAACTTCCTCTCGGAGAGCCGTGGGGCCCCCCCGGCTCTGTGGTAGGTTCCCCCTCAGCGCCGCTCTAAATGGCAGGAAGGATGAGGGGCTGTCTCCGCCTCTTAGTGACGCCTCTCAAAGAGGTGAGAGAGACGAGTGCTCGCGCCTGCTGCCTGCGCCTGCCCTTGGCGCCCGAGCCGTGCCTCTGTCTGCCCCGGCTCTATCCCTCCACGCAGCGCAGGGCCAGACCAGCCATTTACTCACTGTTGGACCGGCTTGGCAGTGCTTCCTGGGAGATAATGTGCCATGCCTGCAAGTAAGCTCCGAGAGCACGGATTAATTCCACTGTGGGAAAAAAAAAAAAAAGAAATCTCCTGCTGACAAATCTCTCCTGCAGAGGTGAGGATGTACGCTGGCATACCGCAGAGAGACGAGAGTACGCGCTTTGCCAGAATAGTTAGTCGGGTTCACCGAGGTCACAGAAACACTGCTCCTCTATTTTCTTCCCCATGTTGTGTGTGTGTGTGTGTGTGTGTGTGTGTGTGGTACAGAGATGTGATCCACTCCCTCTACCTTTTTCCATCCACCCATGGCTGAAACGCGTGTGTCTGTTTGAAAACGGATCACTTCCCAAGGGCATGTCGATGTGGGATTCGTCTTTGTGACGAAATGGGTTTGGTGCTAAATAAGCTGGCAGGTACACACACACACACACACACACACACACAGACACACAGTTTGAATAGATAACTTAACTCACAATAACTAAAGAGCGGTTATTGTGTCCTGGAGCAGTTTAGCTCCGGATGAGTCATGGATCTAATGTGTGTGTGTGTGTGTGCGCACCACCTTTAAAACATACATCAAGCAGGCCTCTGCGTGCCAGCGGTGTTTTGCCGCCTGCTCTTCTTGGGAGCGTGTGTACAATGAAGAGATGAAAGGAACGTCATAAAATTACAAAGGCGATCCCATGAATTACACAGATGAATGAATTGCGTGTGACATCCGCACACTTCCCCCCTCGAACGCTTTCCTTGAGCTCGCCGTTCGCCAGCGTGACGTCTGACGTTATATAAGCCCCAAACAAACTTTTGATCGTGTCAGCTCTTTACAAATCTTCCCCCGTATAACTCTCAGTGTCAACAATCCATAAAGCCGCCTGGCCTGTCTGATGTCATTAGTTTGCGTTCTCTCGGTGACTGAGAAATGACCTTGACCCCGTCTTGTGCCTCCCCTTCCTCTCTCTCCTCAGCTTGTTTGGGTGGGATCCCCAGGGCCTAGTGCAGTTGTCAGCACGCAGCCTAATGGGCACAGGTGGCTGGGGCTCCTCTGCCTTCTCCAGCCCTCTTGGCATGGCTCTCTTGGCAGACCGGCAGCTCCTTGGCCAGCCGCCTCAATGGGCCACTCCAACACAGCAATCACCAGTTGGTGCTTTGTCAGCATCGGGGTGGCCCAGGATGAAATATGGCTCTCAAGTTTGAAATATGGCTTCTCCTGTAGAAGAAAAAGCTATGTGTGTGTGAAGTGCCGGCGATGAGCTGCTGAATTCTGCCTATTTCTTCTTCTCGATGCAAAACCAGCTTTATTCACGATGTCCCTCAAAGCGATGACACGCTGACGGGCTCATCCCTGCTTCCCTCGTCACCGGCCGGAGTCGAGCCGAGTCCGAGGAAGGGACGAGGAGCGTCGGGATGTTTGGTTTAAGAGAAACTGTAAAGCCTGTACTGCAGCATGCAGCAGTCAGACAGCGGCTTGTTACTGTGTCAGATAAATATAGAGGTCTCTGGAGCTCCCCGCTGCAGCTCTATCTCCGCCCGCTGCTTGGAGGGAGGGAAAGGCCGCCTCACCTGGGAGCTGCCACTATCCTCATTCATCCTCGCTAAATTGGCTTTAGACTCGCAGGACATTAAAGATTATTGTGGCTCTGCGGTGGCAGACGGAGCAGGGCGAGGTGACAGCACAATTTTGCCGTCGTTTTTACCCATAACCCCGCAGGACACCTGCACGACGACACGGCGCTGACCCATAATGAGATTATCAGAGAGATTTGTCACTGAGGGTGGGCCTGGGCAGTGTGGTTAAAATCAATATCGTGATGTTGATAAGATGTTTTCACTGCTTGTATACATCACAAAATAAGAATACGCTTTTTTTAATTTAGTTTTTTAATCCATTTACCACACCCTTTCTAGGAACCAGTAGAACCTTGGAAGACGATAACATGACAAATCATATCTTCAAATTCAGTTGCAATGAAAGATACGATAAGAAACATTTTCTTATTAAAGACCTTTGTTGAGTTGTGAACTTGTATTATCCGAAATGTTAACAAAAACAAACCCACAGAAATCCATAAATTTATTCAAGGTAATGTTGCATTTTCTTTGGCCGCATGTCGCTATAACTTTATTGAGAGAGTCAGGAGCGACGAAGGCCATAAAACTTTGAAACATTACCTCCTCCTTGAACATTTCTGCCTGTGACTCATAGATTCTCATCTGCGATAGAAGTTGTTTCAGAATAGAGACACCAACTCCCATGATCCCGCACTTCTTACATCTTTTGTTTTCGTTTTGATCGAGCGACCCCTAGCAGGATGGAACGAAGGATCCGCTCCTCACCGATGAACTCGCTCGACAACTTTAAGAACCCGCTGACCCCCCCCGCTGTTTCTCGACGCTGTGCCTCCTCCCCGTGGTCGCCCCGGCTCCTCAGGTCTGCTGCTGATGGAGCAGAATGCGCGCTGGATGGGGGTCGGAGGAGGCGGAGGTGCATTAGCAGCTCCTTTCATCTGCTCCGTCCTCTTGTGTCTGATGAGAGCGCGTTTGTTGATAAGCGTCCAGCCGGAGCTTTGAAGTCCCCAGTCTGGACTCGTCCCTCTTCAGTCCAACGCCGTCCCCCCGCCACCCACTCCCATTAGCGCATCAATTACAGAGATGAGGCTTGCGGGGCTTGTTTGCACTTGCGTCAGGTATCTCTCTCTCTCTCTCTCTCTCTCTGTCTCTCTCTCTGAGGCCGTCTGATAAACATGACAGACACTAGCCCACAGCTTGCATGTAAACACCGCCCATTCTCATTCATATTTCATTACTCACACTCATTTACTCAGCGTAGCCGCTCCTCTCCGGGCCCACGCTGCCATCTCCGACTCGCTTCAGCTTTTTTGTTCTGTTAAGCCTCTCTGTTTGGCTATGATGTGGTCTGACTTTGCCGTTGATGAGTAATGCAAAGTCCGCCCTCCCACCATAATCCGGTAAGAAATACAGGGGTCAACACTTGTGTATTGTGGTCTGTGTGTCATCCCTTCCCAGCAATGAGACACTGCTCTGCGCTATATGTAGTGTTGTGAGTGCTTTTCCTGGCCAGACATGTACTTGCTTGTAAAAAAGCTTGTTTTTGAATTCCTCCTACCTCCCTGCATAATATATGGTATTATCTTCCAACCCTTTTCTTTCCCTCTCCCTTCCTCCGCCCATGTGTGTGGGGTAATGACACCGATGCTCCTATGTCGGAAAATCCCCGGGACTTCATCCTGCTTCGACTTTCTCCACATGTTTTCTCAGCCGGATAGCAAAGGGGACCGCAAACTCTTCGTTTTATCTGCTGTTTACGCTCGTAGCGACAGTGTGGACGCACGTCAAAAAAATATCAGTTGTCAGTGGCCAGGAATGATGCCATAGTGTGGTAGGGAGGCAGAAAGACAGAAAAAAAAACATGTGTGGTCCAATTTAAATACATCAGCTTGTTTTTCTTATTGCACATGAAAATAACATTCCTTTTTTTCTTTCCGTTGTTATATACATCAGTGGAAGCCTGTTCCGGTTTTCTTCTCTATTTCCTTCTCCTGCTCTGTATTTGATTTACCGTACAGGGTTTAGTGCTACATTCTTCCTCTTCCTCGTCCCCTTTTCAATGCAGCCGTACAACTTCCTGTTCAAGTGTAACACAATAGCCGATTTGAATCCGAATGGCTGTTTTGAAACATTTACATTCCACACATGCTTTCGACATTTTTGCGTTTATAAAGCTTTATCCAAATCGGATTGGAGGTCGTAACTCAGTTTGAGAGCGCAAACACAAAGTGGCCAGTTTTCGCCATGATGGCACAGCAACTTTTTTAAGGCCCCGAGATTATCCGAACACATGTGTTTAAATTGACACGGTGTGCATTTGAAGCTCGACCCCCGGATGTGTGTCACACTGACGATGAATCATGGGGTGGGGAGGTGTGTGAGAAGGGCTGAGTGTCACTGCCGGTCAGCATGTGCATGGCGTGTACTGTACATTCGGTATGTACTGTATGTACTGTATGTATGTGTCGGCATGCTTGCAGCGTGCGCAGACACAACGTGGCCTTTGTTAGAGGAAGTGAAGCATTGTGACGCTGATGTTGTTGCTGCGCGAGTCATTCATCTGCACTGCAGAATACTGTTTCCTCGGGCTCAAATTTATGCATGATGGTGATTTTTTCCCCCCCATTTCTTCTGCTCCGCGGCATTTTTCAAACGAGTGGCTAATTTTGTTTACATCAGAGTCGTTGAGGAGCACGATTATCTTGCCAGCAAGCCGGCGGTCCGAGCCCAAGACCATCTGCATCGTGACACACAAACGGACAATTACAGCGAATGGTTATCATCAGATTAAACATGAGTCAAATCCATCACTTGAACCGTTTCATTATTTTCCTTCAGCACATGTTCACTCATTCTGTGCTCCCCTACTCAATGACTGCCTCTTGTCTATGTGTGAATTTATCTTAAACAGCCATCCACACACGCCACACCACTATGTTCGCTATACTGTCTACACCCTGACTACACTGTGCTGACGTAATATCATTTATAGCCTTTAACCTGTTTATATGTCTTCCATAATCCGCAGATTCTTTCCCAGCTGGATTTTAGGAAGTACTATAATAATGTGACTGATATTACAGTATGTTCAGTTGTGTTCAGCGTAGCGGTATCCATGCAGTTCACTTGCATGACACGAAGTAAACACCGAAATTAAGTGAAGTGAAAATGAACCGTTACGCAACTAAGTTCATTTTGCGGTGAAAGTTCACCACCTTCAGCGACACACTTGACACTGTTGACCAGTTTCAAGTTCAGAAAAAAACGTTCCACCGTTTCGTCCGTGACAACACGCCGAATTTGCTCTCATTTGGAGCAAACTGCCGGGTTTACTCTGTCAACTGACCCCTCGACTGGCCGCGACCGCTTCTCTGACACACTTTGACTTTGCATCTGCGCGAGTGCGACGGTACGAGGGAGCGTGGGGAGGGAGGGAGAGCGCGAGGCGGTCTTCATTTTATCACCGAGGTGCGGAAAGGTCTGTGAATTGCGGCATTAACACCGGAGAATCCATAACTCATCCCGAAGCACGGCGATGAGCGCGCTGGGTTCGATGGGAGCACTCTCTCATCGTGGATTATGGGCGAAAAATTGTGAACTCTAGCTGGCAGATTCGTGTGATGTAAGACTCCTCTACATGTGCTTAAGGACATTCCTGGGCGTACAGGCTGCGTGGATGAGTCAGATTGTGTGGCACGGCTTTGGCACCGGTGGCGCGACTGGCGCATAGAGGTACAGTTGGATATGCTGCTGGACTCTGGCCTACTCTCTGCAGCCATGGTATTATTAGCATTCTGTGCCTCCGGAGGCCTCTTGGTCATAAAAACAGCCCAGCTGCCCCCCCCCCTCGGCCTGGTGAGGGGCTGAGGCACCGTATAGGATCACAAACCTGGAATGCTCTTGAAGTTTTTACACCTTGCGGTACGCTGGCCAGTGTTTTAATTAAGTGAAAGCCTAAAGTGGCTGGCATAATTACACAAGCATGAGGGCCTAAGCAGAGGAAATATTCCAGACCACCAGGGATGCTTTTGAGACTGTGACCTTTTCTAGTCGCCACCTCCGCTGCTCCTCCAGTTTTAAGGATTAATGACAGTTATTAAGGCATTTTTATTTCAATGGGGGGATTATGTGGAAGCTCTCATCTGTGCAGTTTTGACTGTGTTGTCTTTTTATTTGTGTAGTTTGGGGAGAATCGACGGCAGAATTACTATCGTTTTGAATTCCTCATTCCCTTTATTTCTGATATTTGTAATGTTTGTTCTCATTTAGTTTCCACAGTCGGTTTTCCTGTTTCAGGTTAGCTTTAGCTAGTTTAGTTTTCAGTAGTTAGGTTTAGTTTTTTAAATTATAATGTGGGTGTTATTTGTCACAAGTAAGATTTAAAGTTGCATTATGTAAGAATTGGCCACCTTGAATTCGTACTACCAACCAGCATATCACCAGAGTAACTTCTAACTGCTGCTAACTGTTTTCTTTACTGTTCCTTTTTGGCGGGAAGAAGGTTTTCCAGGCCTGGGGCTAGCTGGTTAGCATGCTAACTTTAGTAGATGTCTCTCTGGCACACTACATGTTATTTCTTCACATTCTGTTGATAGTTTTAGTACATTTCTGAATGTTTTAAACAAAAAATTCTTGCATATCGCTCCTTTAAGATATGTTTTAGATATACAAAACTAAACAAATGCACCAATGCCTCCTAATGTTGAGACTAAAAATGAGAAACTAACATTTAAAACTAACGTTTTCCCATATTTTCTTTTATACACAATAGTGTTAATAATCCAAAGCCTCGTTTTTGTCACTTCAATTAACTAAAATGTTTCCACTGCCGTCATCAGACTGTATGTAAATATCAGAAGGGGGGTGGTTACTTCCCAGCAGTGCCCCTCCCAACGCGCCCTTTGGTGCTGCCATGGAGACGGACACCTCTGCATTCGGCATGTCACTTTGTGCCTGCGGGTGTCAGAAAGTGCTGCACACAAGCATGTGTTTAAACTCTTGGCTCCGGTGCAGCGGGAGGAAGCGGCCTCTCGGGGCACGGCATAGAAAAAGGCAAGCGCGGTGGACTCTTTTTAAGTGCAATGACAGAGACGCAGCTCCTGATTTATGGAGTGAGCGTGAGCTGGGCGGGTCATGTCCTGCCAGAGAGGCCCGCTACTGGCGGAAGAGAAGGAGAGGGAAAAAGGCAGAGGATCGAGACGAGCAGAGAAAGGCGGAGGCTCGCACGTCCCCACCCAGCGGTGAGGTCACGTCCACGGTGACATCTGTATCTGAGACGGGAGTCGAGATCAAACGAGTCTGCCACCCCCAGGCGCCCAGACATACCCCACAGCTCTGCGCTATGACCAGACCAAATGGTACAGCTTCCCCTCAGCTAATCACCACCAGCCCTGAGCACTGAAACGGAGCAGAGAAGGAGCTATAAAAAAAATCTGCCAGAAATTGGGAAAATACATCCTTCATTTGGCTTTATTTGTTGTTGTATATATATATGTGTGGGTTGTGTTTGTGTGTATACGTTTGTGATTGACTGGCTGAGCGGTGGCGTAGGGCTGCTGTGCGAGGCCGACACACACAGAGAGACGCCGTGAAAAGCATCTGCGCCTCTGTCATGCGTCTGTAATTGCAACAGAGGCATTGTGCCGGGAAGCGTGTTTGTCTGTGACATTATTTCTTGCGCTCTCCTTTCATTTTTTTTTTTTTCTTCTTCTTTTTTTTTTTTTCTTTTCTGTCAACTCACTGACACACCCATTCCAGGAATCTCTGGTGGTTTCCCTGACTTCAGCGTTCTCATGTAAATACTCTGAATGGCCCAAATTAGGGTTATCGCACTGCAGATTTGAATTTGGGATGTTGGCGACGGGCCACCGTGGGGATGGTCTGCAGCGGCGGCGTGGCATTTTTCTGACATAGCTCAATGGAGGAGCTCTCGCATGTCTGCCTTTGTGGTGAAGACGGCAGTGTTTGTGTGTGTGTGTGTTGGGAGGTGGAGTAGGGGTGGGGGAGGTGGGGCCTAAAGAAACAACGGGGACTGCTCTTGGGTCTGTCGCCTGTTCCCTGCCTCTTGGCAGCAAACTTGATCAGCGAAGAAAAATACACACTCTGCCTTTACAATGCAGGCCTTTGTCTCCGGTCGGCATCCGAACCGTCAACCATTTTGGAAATAGTTTCCAGCTTATTAAAATGCTTCCAGACCGTGACTGTTGAACCAGTTCGTTTGCCAGTTAATTGCTTGGCATCCTTCCCCAGCCCAGGTCTGTCGTGGGCATCCTCAGAGAGCGAAGGCTTTCTGATTACTGGTGTTGTCGTCTCTTTGCGCGGAGCAGGGCGTCTCTCGTGTCAGATAACAGAAACACGTGTGCGTCCTCGCTTCAGGTTTCTCCACATACAGCTTCCTCCCCTCCTCGCCTCTCCATCGCTTCGCCCCCACTGTGAACTGTTAAGATCATAAGTTAGTTCAAGTGTGCCCTCATCGGCGCCCAGTGTCATTGTACCGGCTAAGCTGCGCTACTCAGCAGAAATGAATTAGCCCTTTTGTGCCAATGGCCTCTCACAAATGGCCATTTATGGTCCGTTAGTTTAGTTTGGACTCTTTATCTAAGTGAGTTAAATCACAGACTCTATTAAGCGACGCAGTGATTCTCGAGTCATTGCACTTGCCGTTAATATCGGACACTCAGCATCTGACACGGGGCCACTCGGATTAACTCTAAAGCCGAGATCGCTCCCAGTTGTTTTCCAAATTGACAGCGGACTTGGGGTTACATCGAGAGAGTAATTCGATTTCTGCGCAAGAATATTGGCGCGGCGGTGTTTTATTTAATCTGAGTATCGGTTATCATTGCCGCTATCACGTCTGAATTGATTCCTCGGAGGTAATAGGTGCACGGCCCCTGTGTTATTGGATCCAGTGCTTTTCATTCCTCATCTGGGCAGCCTTTCCTCGCCGCTAACTGCTCCTCTCGCTCTGCTCTCGCCGTGTGCGTGCCGGTGACCACAGGCTGAAGGACCATAAATCTGCTAATTGAGTTTTCTAATGTGTGCCGCTCCATTAAATCCATGAAAGAAAATGTCTCGACCAGGAATAAACAAGAGCGTGTGGATGTTATTGGAAAGAACAGCCCCTCTGCCTTGATTTTATTGGGCCAGAGAAATATTCAGAGCCGTGTCTGGTCACAGGCGGCATCTGATTACCTGCAATCTATGAACTGCTGAGGAAAAAACAAAAAAAACACCTGGTAAAGTTGCTCTAAAGAAGCAGGGTTGGGTATTGAACTTTGATACTTTTATGGCAAAAACTGAATTGCCTCAATCGTTCATTAACCGCTATCGAAGTCAAGGTATCAGTGGCGGTATTGAAAGTTTTTTTAACGACGCCCAGGCCTATACAGAAGTCACAGGTGTTAATCAGCTCCAGCTCTGTTCTCAGTGATGTCACACAGGGGGAGAAGGCGTTTTGCCCCTTTTCAGCACAAAGCACTGAGGAGCATTATGGGTTTTGGCCCATGAAAACTGTTTTCATTGTTCTCCGCTTCAACAGTCGTACTTTCGCTGTTGAGTTTGAGAGAGAGACTGAGGTAAAAGACATAAAAAAAGTAACTACACTCACATTGTCACTGGCCTCCACGCTGCTCACCACTGATCCTCGTTTTCTGGCGTGTTTGTGACGTCAAACATAACTCTCGGAAATGACTTAATCTCCTTTTTTTAGCAGCTTCGCCCGCGTTTAAAAGAACCCACATCCCATTTTTCGTATCAAGATTCCATCTGATTACAGATTGACTTTGTAGTCCTTTTACGGAATCAGAATCTACCTGAAACAGGTGGTATAGATAAAGAACAATGAACATAATGCAACTTATTTTTAGGAAAAACCATCTTGCAGGACTCGCGAGCTTCCCGAAATCTATATTTTCTCTGCCCTGTGACATTTTACCCCTCAGCCAGGGTTACTTAAGTTGAGTCTTGCGGCTGGTCTCCCTGCTGGCATTCTTGTTGCATACTGAAGATTCCTCTGTCTCTGAGAGAGATAAGGAGAGCAGATACAGCGGTAATGAGGAATGTGGGACGCCATAGAGGGCAGTGACTGTGTGCAGATTCGGCTAAACGAGCCAATCGGTGTTGACTTAGGCCCGCTGCGTCTTACATATTGTCACAGGGACGGTATTATTCCCTTGGTGATGTCATGTCTGCCTCGTGAAACTGTCTGTTGTCCGTAATGCCCCGGTATACGCCTTAGCTAAAGCTTGTGTAACACGCAGACAGTGCTCTGCTTTAAATGCTTTTGTAGGGCACAGCATGTGGGGGGGAGTTGTTCTTTTCACTGTCTGACCCTCACAGGGAGAACTGGAAGAATGCCTATTGTTTCCTCATCACTTGCTTTGTCTGATAAACTCTAGACCAACTCTATGCTGAAAGCTGTCGACACTCCATCACCAGCTCTCCTCCTCCCCGCGCTCTCGCCCGACTCCCATTCCCTTTCTTCCCTCGCTCGCTCGCCCTCCTCCCTCCTGGCCTCCTCCTCGTCCCCGTCCTCCCTGCCGATCTTCGCCCGAACAGCTGCTGAGCTGCAGGACCTCCTCTCAGCCTGTAGGCACTGTTGGCCCTGCTCACCCAGGATAGAGAGAAATGCCTCGGTCTGGACGAGGATTACATAAAAGACTACTGTCTTTGCTGTCAGTACAGTTCATTTTCCACTGTTACAAAGGATAACACCGGTGCCTTTATGTAATGTCACAGACAGAAAGAGGACATAACCCCTGCGCTCTGAAAACTTAATTTCTCCATACAAAAAACCCTCAGCTTGTTCAGGCCTGTTGTGGCTTAACTGCCTAGATTTCCTTGTAACCACCATTCAGTGGGTCCAATGGTTGAACAATGTAAGCCAGTAAGTGTGCTGGGTGACTCATTACTTTTTCCCCTTGTCATTTTTCTCTAGTATACCATCAAGTGGAAAATATGGATGAGTTCTCAAAGGCTATCATGTTGAGTTTTCTTTTGTAGACACCAGATCTTTGTGAGGCTTTGAAACGGCAGATGTTTTGCCACGCACCAAACCAGCACGGAAGTCTAGGCCACGTTTCCACCCAAAGTAACTGGATCTTTTGGTTCCGAGGAGCTACCTTTTTTAAAGAAACTCAAAGGTTCCCTCAGCTCGTGATTGCCTGCATCTCGATCTCGATCCAAAGAAAGTTCCTGTGGTCGAAACGTCTTTTGTTTACGTCTAGCACCGTCCAGACCCGTCTCCACTTTGGCCCCGTATTTTGTCGGCATTCGTTTGCGAGGTTACCTTAGGCAATCAGGAGGCACACGGCTCGAATAAAGAATGCATGACGGTAAGCGATCCGTTGAAACGTCACTCAGCTCAGCCTCTCCAGAACGCAGCGTTTAGCCTCTTAGACCCCAACAAATCAGGGTATTTTTAGAAAATTCCACTCCTTCTTATTCCTCTTAACAGCGATTAACTGGTGACGTCACATCTATTATTTTTCTCTCGTGTTGTTGAGCTTCACGGTAGGTTGGCACAGATGTCCTGCATCTGCATGGGGGCGCACTGTGCAGTGGTGTCGCTTTTCCTGTAAATGTTGTCTTTTCTCACATTCACCCCTGACGTCGCGTCCCCCCAAGTCTGGACTGGTTCCAATTCAGCACATGAGGCATAGTGTGTGTGGGCTCGGCTCAGAGCTATATGGACTGCTGATGGCTTCTATATGAAGTGGTGCAGCGGGAATGGACCAGCTGTAATGCCGTTGTTGCTCTTGGCTTGGTCACCTACATTCTTCCCTAACCCCAGAGATATACGATCATGTTCCTTGGATGTCACGGCACTACGGCTCCGACTACTGGGCTACTCACCGTCTCTCGCAGCCGGCGCCAGGTGGCCCGCCTTTCCGCCTGTCTCCTCCAGTGTAAATAAGAGTCGAGAGACGCGGATTTTTCTATCTCTCGCATGCCTCACACTCCCAGGTTTAGGTGGTGTGTCCGTTTCATCACAAGATTTGATTAATGGCCTGGAATTCAGGTTTACTCGCAGGTCAGGCGCAATTTAAGCGCGTTGAATTCCAGAAATTTCTGCAAATATTGAGACCGTCGGACCCTTTGAAGTCCCCGCCGGGTTGACAAGAAGCCTTTCTGTTCTCCTTGTGATCCGAGGATAAGTGGGATGGATGCCTTGGAACCATTTCCCTTGTTTAAATCTGTAATTGGATTAGAGGTACCCTCTGGAGAAAGGTGCCATAATGATACAGCAGTGCTGCACAACAACACATGCGAGCAGACCCTGCCTGCGTAGCTCTCCCACACAGTCGGCACGCTGATGTTTTCAGGCGACGGAGAATACGGAGATCTCCCAGATGTGCGGGTGAGGGCCATGTATCACGGGCTGAACACCTGTGGCGGCTTTGACACAGGTGTTCATTGCAGTGCTGTCCTGCTGCGCGTACGCATCTCATAGTGTGACCACTTCACAGCCCACCTCCCCCCCCGGAGAGAAGACGGAGGGAAAAATGTGTGTGTGTGTGACAGAGAGAGGGAGTGAGAAAGACAGAGAGGAGTATCTCTTCAGTGAGCTGAGGAAACAGGCCGGAGTCCTCTGGGCCTTCCCTGACAGCTGCAGCAATCCGAGAGGCCGAGGTAAAGTTGTGGTTGCCTAACAGGGGGCTCACCTCTGAAGGCAGGGGAGAGCACGAGACCAGGCGCAGCCATGTGTATATCTGACAAAGTGGGGTTAAGAGCCGGCTGCCATGTTCCATTAGGAGCTTCATTTAGAGCAGGAGACAGTGGGAGCGCAGGGACCAAACGCCCATCAAGCGAGCTCCGAACTTAGCAGTTTTTTTTCTAGCTGTTTCTGTAAACGTGTACACAAGCACATTCACACGCGGGCGCAGACACTCGCGCGGTTGCACGAAATGACCCCGTCCCGCACACACCGTTCCCTCTCCTGCGAACGAGGCAGATCCCCGAGCTATCAAAGACAATTAATGTAGTCATTCATCTCGCAGCGCTATCTGGTTAACGCCAGAGGAAATGTAGGCCGGGGGAGGGAGGAGGGAGAGCAGGGGGCTAATAGTACACTGATGAGGGAGGTCTAACAAACTGTATCCCACCGAGTGAACCTGCTCCGCGCCAGCCTCGAATGACAAGAGTGGCGGAGGGGAGAAACACACACGCAGCTGCAGGATGCACCCACACCCACCTCTTCGCTGAGAGCTCCTGGTCTGCCACAGCTCAGTGCTGCAGTCTGAGCAATATACTCTCTGCGATACTGGGATCTGTGTTGACGTTTGGAGCGAGTGTTTAAAGTTTTCACGCTTTTTTTTGGCTTTGATAAATGTGCAAGGAACTGCATCCACAGCGGAGATGTTCATAATGACGTGTTTCACTGGCATTTAATTAAACTGGTCGGCTAGTGTAACGGTAAGAAAACATCGGGAAAACAGGTAAAATTGATCTGTAATGTTTTAACAATGTCAGAAAAAAGACTCTGTGGCTCTTCTCACTTTGCATGTTACAGGCATTGAATTCAGAATGAGTGTTTAGTTACAATATCAATAAAGTTTATCAGTTGAATGTTACATTTATTTCCTTCTTATACCGTATTCAATTGAATATACATCAAAAGGATTTGCAAAGCGTTGAATTCTTTTTGTATTTACATTTTTACAAAGCGTCCCAACTTCTTTTTTTTTATATTAATATAATAATTTGAAACTGTTAATCACATTCTTTAATAGCCAATCGTCAGCCATCGTCTTCATGACCGTATCCTAAAAAACATGATAATAACTCAGTAAATAACAGTCAAGAAATAATAATTATTGAAAACAATATTCAACCTAACAAAACAGCTTCAGGAAACTTTTTTATATTATATTATATTATGAATATATATTATTTTATAGCAGTATAGTGATGTTAACAACAATCATGGATGCTGTTTTTTTATGTGCTACATTTGATTGACATGTCATTGCAAACCACGTCTAAATGTTTAAGGTTAACCGACGAGTGTTTCTGGTCATTTCTCCGGTCCCGAGATATTAAAACCGAGACGGACCAAAAATGATATAATATCAAATTGAAAGAAAAAGATTTTCAAGCTACAGTTACAACCAAAAAAATGAATATCCACGTCAGAATAACAACAATAACAGACACCTAATCAGTGACTCTGGGAACCTCCTAGAGCTCAGGTGAACTTGGATTTACCATGGATGCGCAAAGAGGATAAGTGTGTGTGTTTTGATCCCCCCGAGGTTTTAGCGAGAGAAGCCAAACACAGGTTGTTGTGATTTGATTTTGGCGGTTGGTTGCAGCAGATGGGGAGGAGGTGGCCGGAGGTTCGAGTGCATTATATTGCCCCCTCCTTCAAGTGGGTGGGTGTGTGCGCGCAACGTGCTCTCTTGTCCGTCTTTAGGCAGACAGACAGCTGGTCAAACAGGCTTAGGAGAGCAGTGGGCAGTCTGGGCTCTGACTTAAGCCCATTAGGCCCTCTGTGCTCCTCACTGGTCAACAGCCCCAAGTTCAAAGCTATTTTGACAGCGCTGTGGCCGGGGGTGCCAGGTGGAGCGCCGTGTTTATTTGTCCAAACGGGGGTCTGGAAATCTTTCTGTGCCGCGTGAAGGCAACAGATACTCAGAAATCAGAAAAGCATTTTCATGTTCTGCCCTGTGCCAAAGTGTTTAAGTCTGCGTGTGCTGTTGTGATCGAGTGTGACGGGGTGTGCTGTGAGGGTAGGGGCCCCCTCGCCCTGCCCTTCTCTGCGTGTGTGTGTGTGAGTTTGTGTCGTGTAGCACGTAGGCTTGTGGAATGCCGGACCGTTCTCCCGCTTCCCTCGTGGCGGGTGGCCTGGGCGGGTGGAGCCAGCAGAACGGGTACCAGGAGGCTGCGGGGGCAACATAGGGATCAATGAAATGTGCTCTGGAGTCGGTATTTTCTGTGTCTGTGAGATTTAATTTCATGGGCATACCTACTTTTTTTTTTCTTTCTTTTTACCTCTGAGGTATTCCTCGTAGCCCTTTAAGTCTGGCCAAACAGACGAGTCATACAGCTCAGCATCAGGATGTCATTTATTAGCTAACGTACTAAACCACTGGCCACGGCTGCCTTTGTTACCCCGCACTGGACGGAGAAAACAGAACACAACATTGCATTACGGAAGAAGTCCACGGCGCAGAGGAGAATATTGACTTACACAAAGGTTTTGATTTTATTCCAAGAAACCTGTTTATCCAATCTGACATGACACTGATGTACCTCTGACTGCAGAAATGATTTGCTTTTATTGCAGCCTCCTTTGCCATCTGTATCACTTCTCTTTAAATACGAGCCAGCAGCCGCTGGTCAACCAGACAGTGCTATTTTATTTGAACGCTGGCCCTGCTGTGGGCACCAGGAATGCCTCAGAGTTATTTGAGAGCAGACACATAATTATACCATTACACTGACAGTGATGCTCGCTGTGAAATGCCGGTGTTTTTATTCTGCTCGCGCTAATCAAAGCTGATCTCAGTTTCTGTTTTTGGGGTCCGCAAACGGCCGTGACATCCGGATCGTGCTCTCCCTCCTTCCAGTCCTCTCCCCTCCCCCCGCCCCTGTGTGAAACCGACTCATTCAGGCGCCCGGTCAAAGCACACATGTGCTGACGTCACACGGGCTGCTTGTGGGCTGACGTCGGTGTTCAGACTCGAGCCATATCAGAGGGGCGACAGGGCCCCAGTCAGTGTGGCTGCCTGGTAGCCCAGTCCACAATGGCTCATGTTCAGACCTCACGTCCCACAACCGCAAACAGGACCCGTGTGTGTGTGTGTGTGTGTGTGTGTGTACGTGCGCACGCGTCTGCGCTTGCATCAACTTTCTCATGCCAGACATATCTGATGCAACAGCGGATCAAGGGATCAGTATGTCATTTCTGAGAATACTCTGCCCTATCCGTATCCATTCACTGTGGAAGAGGCATAAGTGTGGGATGATAGAGCCAGATGTGACTAGATTAGCAGCTGTCCACAGCCTCTATTGTCTGCCGCGTCGAGTCCAGTGGCTCTAAGAGCCTCACTTAGACAGAAGGACAACAAGCAGTCATAGTTGGAGACGGAGAGGAGCGGCGAGCTGATGGACAGACAGACGAGTTCCTCTGTTATTCAAACCCCGTCCTTCTCCTCCCTCACCTAGTCTCCACCTCTACATCTGCGGGAGCTCAGCCCGGGGATTGATGATGTGTCATTGGATCCTCCAGCGGATCCATGGGCCAGTAGCCCACTGGGGGCCGGCTACTGGCAATCCATCATCAGGGGTCACAACACATTTAGCCCTGTCTCACAAGCACTCATTGTCATTCAAGTGCCATGGTCAAGCAGGGGGAGGAGGAGAGCGGTGTTAAGTTATGTTAGTCGGCCGGCTAAGAGCTGCGTGATTTAATCTTTGAAGCCTCTGACGGGGCTGCGACCTCAGCTTGTCAGAAGAACGCTCTCCACCTTAACCACTTCATCCCGTGACTCGCCCACGCAGCTTGACCCGGGTCAATGAAATATTCATGTCTAAAAGATAGTTCCAGAAACAGATTGTCACCACAGGTCTTTTGTTTGACCTAGATTTGCCTTCCATTGTGCGCGAATGTGAATTCATTTACTGCTGGTGTTTTTTTTGTTTGTCAAAGGCACAAAACGATAATTGACTCGAGTCCCCTTTACACTTTCTACCATGACAACCCTTCCCGCTGCAAATATTTGTCATCCTGTTCCGCTTTAAAGGTGGATGTCGTCTCGTCTTTGTCCTTGTCAGAGTGGACTAAAGTAGCTGTCTCCTGAATGACAGCACAGTAGCTCGGCAGCAGCGGCAGCAGCAGCAGCAGCAGCAGCAGAACCTCCGCTGGGTCCAGGCTGCCACCTTTCAGTCGGGCTGCTGTCTGTCCTTCCTCTCACATCTGGATCCAATAGGAGCGGCTTCCTTCTCTGAAGGAGGGACACATATAAATAGCCAGGCAGCCGTAACCACACTATGCAGCACAGCCTGGATGTTGGTTGGTTCGCTCGCTCGCCGCTGTCCCTCTCTTGCGCTGCCAGCTCAGATATGATGTAGCCATCCCCCCTTCCTGCACGTACCCAACCCCCCCCTTGTCCCTCCACTCCACCTCTGATCCTCCGATCCCCGGGCTTGCGGTATGACTGACGCATGGACGCTGAATGCCCGACGCACGTCCGCACAGCTCTGTGCCCATCTGTGGAAAGTTTGAGTGGAATGGGGCCAGGACTGAAACACACGCAGGCGGAGGGTGGGTGGTGGGTGGGCTGAAGGTGGCCTGCGTGGGCTGAAGCCTGTGGGCTGAGGAGGGGTAATGTAATATCCTGGTTATAGCTGAACAACTAAATGTGCTGCTTTTATGAGATGAAACACAGTAACAGTGCCGTTACTAGTACAGAGATTATGTAACCAGATCGTACCTTTTCTTTAGCAAGATATATATAGTTAAGCCCGGAGTCCTCATTTAGATGCCTGATGCAGAAACGGGAGGAGACACGCAACCATGCCTCTTTCTCTCTTATCCCGACACTGACCCTTGTTGCCGTGTCTGCCATGTGTGTGTGAGTGTCTGTGTGGATGCCATTGACTTAAACACACTCCCCTTTTGTGTGGCACATGTTCATGTCCTACCACAGAAGCCCAGGCCCAGCCCCACCCTCCCAAATTAAAACTCATTCCAGCAAGAGGTGGGTCTGTTCGGCTTCACTGCGGCCCCTCGATCCTTCCTTCCTTCCTTCCTTCCTTCTTTCCTTGTCCCCTCGTCCGCTTGAGGCTGCAGCAGCAGCAGCAGCAGCAGGAGAGAAGCTGGGAGGAGGAGGAGGAGGAGGAGGAGGAGGAGAGGGATGGATGGAGGGGAGGTGCAGCCGAGGCTCTTGCTTGAGTGAGTTTTAATTTGTGTGCTTACAGCAGAAGACGCTGCAGAGCGCCGTAGTGGGGGGAACAGATGCATTAGCGCTCATGCACTCATTCACCTCGGACTGGATACACACACCTCCTCCACACAAACACACACACACGCAGTGACACTTATTATTGCACCCTGTGGTGTTAGTCTGAATGGTTCAGGCACTGTAGTCTTTGTTTTCTCTCCCGAACCAAAGCCCGGTGTGTGCACTCGCTGTCTGATTGATCAGTTTATAAAACTCCGTGGCAGGCTAGAATGAGCTGCTCAGGGACACAATCCATTCGCTCTGCCTCATTTTGCCGCTCCTTTTAAAGCAGATCGTCCATCCCGCAACAAATACCACCTTGCAAAAAATGTTTTTTTTTTTGAATGTTTATAAAAAGACAAAAAAAAAAAAAATCTCCTCCTATTTCTGGACTACAAAGAAGAGGGGATAAAAAGGGCGAAACGTCGCAGCAATGAATCTCATGTTGCTTTGAACGCGCGCCTCGATCGTCTGCATGTGTGTGCGTGTGATGTGGTAAAACTGCAGAAACATGGAGGATGTGTTCCAGGGATGGAACTTGAGAATGTCCCCGTTCCCCTCTCGCTGGCCTCTGAGGAGGAGCCACCAGCGCTCGCTCCTGCCCCTGCTCCGCTCTGCGCCTGCCTTCCCCTGCCAGACGCATAGCTTCAGTTTCCCTCCCAGGCCATGAGGGTATCAGGTTTGTTTTGGACGGGAGGGGGGGGAGGAGGAGGAGGAGGAGGAGGAGGAAGGGGGACAGGAGATGAGGAAGGCTGGCATATGCGAGGAGGAGAATTAGGCCGACAAATCTTAGCGCCGGCGCGGGATGGAAACGGTTAGACGGTCGGAGGAGGGCGAGCGGAGAGAGATGGAAGGGAGGGGGGAAAAAATAGAACAAACAAGTCCCTCCTGGCCCGTTGCTGCCCCCGACCCCTCATCCTTAAATTCCGTGCCAGCAGCTGGAGTTGTGAAGCGGCCATTTTATGAATGAGGGTGGGAAGGAGAGAGCGAGAGACGGAGGGGAATAAGGAAGGAGAGAGGGAGAGAGAGAGAGAGAGGGAGAGGGGAGGCGGGTCAGGTTGTGTGTTGTGTGTGTGTGTGTGGGTGGGTGAGACGCGGCTCAGAGGCGCTTGTGGTGGAGTTGGTTATGTGTGTGTGTGTGTGTGTGTGTGTGCGGGCCGAGGAGGAGCCTGGGGTAGGCCCACACACATACACTCCTGCGTCTTCGCAAGGCTTTGTGTGTTTGTGTTTTGTTCTTGCCTCTGCTGAGACACTGTGCAGTCTGGAACAAAGGCCCAATTTGGGCCGCGCTTCCGCCCCGAAGGCTGCTCGCTTAGCAGGCGCGGCGGATCGGTCCCCGCGACGAGGAGCGCCCGGCGCACACCTCGACACTTTCGCAAAAGTCCTGCGCGAGGAGAGACTTCCTGCTTTTTCGAGCCGCGTCTGTTTGTCCTTGAGGTGTGAACTGCTGGTAAACATCTCTCCGCTCTCCCGTTATCCCCGTCGCACCGAAATCACCCCGCTGTTATTTTAAAGTGGCGTCCCAGGGGCTCAGCAGAATACTTTATTTGCGCTATTATTTCATTTAAGTCTTCCAGAAGTATACGCGCAACATTTTTTCTCTCTCCTCCCAACTGCAGTATCAGGGCAAACACACGTTTATCCTCATATTTACTCACTAAACACTTTCTTTGCATTGCTAGCGGCGGCTGCGTTAGGTTTAATTGATTAATGACGCTGAAGCTTTTTTTTCCCCTTCCGGGCTCTCGCTTGCTCTCTGCCCACTCAAAGTCAGGTGAAGTTTCACAGTCCGCAAAACATTTTCTGGAGCTTCACAGCGAGAACAGCGGCGCAGCGTTCTTCCAAACAGCTGAAGGTAGATGGGGACTTGAATGTAATGTTTTTAGTGGAGCGTAAAAAATGTTACTGGAAAAAACAATAGATTTCCGGAGTGAGACAAGTGTCTGGAATCCGCTCAGGCCTGCTCCAACCTTTCATTTGTGTCTCCCCCGTCCAGCAGTTGTGCAATCCAGATAACTCACGGCTGCTGGTGAATAAGCCGACGGGACCTTTGTGAAGGCAGCGAGGCAGACGAGAGTTGCCGGAGCGCTGCGTGAGAGGATGAAAGTTTGGTTTAGCTTCCTTCTGCGTTGGCAATACGTTTGATTTCTCTTATTTCTCCTACTTTATAATCTATAAATATTTAACACATCAAGACACAAGATTGATATTGTCTTCTTATCAATTAATAATTGATGAGTGATGTTGATAAAAGCCAGGTCGGGGTCAGGGATAGTTCAACCTCTGCCTTGTAACGATGATCCCAGCCCCCCGCTGTCATCCGTACAGTGGTAGGTAGCAGGTGCCATTAGCCGGTCAGTCACTCAGTCAGTCGGCGCTGGTCGTGTAGCGCTGTAGGTAACGAGAGCTGACACAGAGTGACAGCGCAGACAGGAGGACACGCTGTCGCTGCAGCTCAGGGACACGAGGACGTCCTCTGGTGTTGTTTATCCTCGCTGTGTACATTAATTCTGCTGATCCGGTCTGCCTGCGACGCTGGCTGCCTCTTACCGCTTCTTCTTCTCCTTCTTCTCCCCCGTGGGCTTCGGAGAAGGAGCAGCTCGGCTTGGACGCGACTCAAAACTCTGTTTATGTGTTGGATGTGAGTCCAAGACACATTGGGAACACAGCGTAAGGGCTGGGTGAGCTCACTTGCTCTCGGGGCAACTCGATGAACCCGTGTCTGTTTTTTTCCCCCCCGGAGGACGGACGATGCAGTAATAACATGCTTCAGGTGTGCCTGCCTGGCGTTGCCTACATGCAGCAGGAATGTGCTCCTGCAGGCAGAATGGGGCTGGGAAGAAATGGTGGAATGCTCCTTTGATCGGGAGGGCGGTCTGGTTCCGGCGCTCACATCTCTGACGTAGCGCTGAAGCAATTTGTCAGCGACTTGTTTGGTTAGATAGATAAAAAGTCAATCATCAGCAGGGCCACAACTAACAATTGATTAATTATTAATTCATTGTTGAGTCTATGAAATGTAAAACAAAAAAGTAAAAAATGCCCATTACAATTTCCCAGTGACAACAAACAGTTCAAAACATTAATTTACCTTCAAACATGACAAAGAAAAGCAGCAAATTCCTGAATTTAAGAAAATGTGACCAGCAAATGTTTGAAAAAGTTGCTTCAAAAATGGTTTAAACAATTAAAAATAATAATACAATTAGCTTGCAACTGATTTTCTTTTGGCCCAATCGATAAATCAACCCGTCACTGCAGCTCTAATCGACATGGAGTCAATCATCAGGGGATTTATGAAGAAAAACAAACATACACTGCTTTATTTTATTTTATTTTGTTATATCATTTTAAATGAAAGATGTTTGGGGTTGGATTGTTGGTCAAACAGAGATTGAAGATTTGAAGTTGGAAGTGAATGATGAATCACCTTTATGTGCTTAATTGTACGGATCTGTCTCTTCTTGATAATCTCCCAGGAAGTGTTCTGGAAAGAACCATATAATTAGATATTATTATAGACCAACAGTCACTTAGGGGTAGACAACTGGCGGCTGATCTGCATTGCAGAGATATGTGAAATGTAGAAAATGTGTTTATTTCTTGTCACTTTCACATGTACAGTATTTTGACTGGAGGTTACTACAAACAAAAATTGTAATTGGTTCGATAGGGAAATATGAATGCCTTCTAAAACTGCTGGTGATTGTTGACTTACTATTGGAAACTTTATACGCTTTGTTAAATCGCAGGCGGATCCCGCTGAGAGATTTTTCATTTTCAGCCGAAAGCCCGCACTCTGACTTGAATAATCTCTTGGTTATACTGGTGATGACTGAAGGTATACCAGCTGAACATTGGCTGTATTTTCCCTATAATCAGTACAAATTGTAGAGTGCATTCTTCAAAACGTATTAAAAATGATGATGAAATTATGGACTCGTAAAAATAAAATATATACCAAAGAATCAACATATTACTCAATAACGATAATGACTGGTTTCCTTCCTCCTCTGATCTATTGTGCTCACTTGCTCTCCATCCTTCCTTCAGGTACCAAGTAGCCAGAAACAGCACGCCGCTATATGTTGGCTACGACCACCTTGGCAGCCTTTTTGTCAACCCCGCACCGTCTGAGAGCTCAGCAGAGTACAGTGAGGCCCCGCAGCAGTGGGTTAGTTAGGATGGCAGATAGCTGTTGTGGTGCAGCAGACTGTATAGGACACAAACACACACACACATGCACACACCAACTCCTCTGAGAGGGGTCGGGGCAGAGTAATAGCAGCTCTAATCAAACCACCACAAGACAAAGCTGTGCTTAGAAATTTGGCCATGGAAAAAGGCCTGGAGCCGGAGCCAGCACTTTGATGGCTTTCTTTTAAGTGGTAGCTAAAGGATATGGTCTCCTGTTTCCTGTGTTTGCTCCGTCTCGCTGTGTGTGTGTGATTGATGGCTCATTGATTGAGCAGCGTGCTCCCATTCCCTCTCTCAGCCAGCTATCTGTCCCCTGGCTGTCGGTAGCCAGCCGGCCCAACACCGGCTGTTCCAAAGTATGCGAGTGTGTGCACATTCGTGTTTGTCTAAGTGCATTCTGGAGGAAATCGGTGATCCAGCAGGTGTGGATCCTCCTCTCACTCTGGCCCCACTTGTCATGGTCTCATTGTTTAAAAGTAAGGGCTAGATAATGTGTAAACCGGAGCACGTTCAGGGAATAATTTAACGCGAGTTCATGACACTGAGTTAAGATAATAATTTATTAAGAATTTAAATGTTACAAAGGGTTCTGTGTGTTATCATCTGTGCGCCTTTTGGTGCAGTTAAGCACCAAAATCACATATATTCTCTGCTCCCCGGTGCAGTGATTTGTTTCTGAACCAGTTCCAGAGCTGCAGCAGTGCTACCGTGGAACAGTAAATATAGCCTCAGGCCCTCCATTTGTTACAGTTTATGATGTGCAATTTGGCGGCTTTCATACCAATAATAGTTAACAAGACATTTATGAAATAACTGCAGCAAATTACTGCATCTGCGGACGAGAGGGATACCGGGCAGCTCTCGAGTAAATATAGAAGCAGGCCTCCCTGTCATGCAGTTGGTGCAGTGTCCTCTTTCCACAGGTTCCCACACATATGTCAGAGTGATCTCTTCGGAGTGAAACGGATGCAAAGTGATGTGTCTCGGGGAAAACCCCTCTGGCTGAATGACCCGAGCTGGAGGAATAATAACAAGCCTGGAATATCATCATGAGCGAAGGATCAGACCGTGAAAGATGAAGATTTATTGGTTGTACTTGTTGTACTGGTTGTTGAATGAATAAATGTAGAAGAAGAATCTTTTTTTTTTTTTACTCTCCTTTAAAAGCTGACATTGCTCACATGAGATATCGTAGATTTTGGGTCAATCCAGACCTGTGTTTACGTTCTCAGTGGATGTGTGTGACATGTCTGCAGTGCAGCAGCGTGCCTTCCTCCGGCGGCTCGGCCCCCTGTTGGTGCTCTGATACTGTTGCAGCCCCGGTCCGTTGAAGTTGTGTGAGGTCTGTAACGACAGGAAGACAAAGGCATATTTTTCAGAGCAGGGGGCACTAGAGTGGGTGGTGGTGTTGCCCCCCCCTCCATCTATGTCCCAACTGAAGGTGGAAGTTGTCTGAGAGAAGAGAAAAGAGAGGAGGGGGAATGAAGCCCACTGTTTTCAAACTGTGTCTTTATGTCTCCCCTGACTGTGTGTGTGCCACAGCCTCTCACAATGGAGGCCATTGTTTGTTTGGGGGAGAAAGCGTGGGTATTTTGTTTCAATCATTTCTTGAAGTCTTATGTTTGACACGCCGGGGGCTCAGCACTTCCTGTGGTTGGAGGCAGGCTTGTTCTCTGTGCCCATTTCCCCGCCTCTCTGCTGGCATCTGTCCTCTCTGCCCTCTGTGTCGTCCTCTGAATGTTCTGGTTTACCGCTTGTCCACACCTGTGGAGATTTTCTGCCATGAGGCTGCAACTCTTCGGATTATCTTCGTCGTGCAGAGCTAATGAGCTCTGTCGTGCTGGTCGTGTTGGTCCGGGGGTGACGGTCGTCTCCACGCAGAGCAGATCCGATCAGATCCTCCTCCACCTGCCTCGGAGGCGTTAAACCCCTCTTCCCAGAATCCACGCTCCCCCGCTGCAGCCCCCTTATTCCTCCCGCGGTGCTATGATGACATTTCACCTCTTCCTACATGCGCTGACTCCTCCTTAATCCGACTAAGAGCTAATCTCTCATGGAGGGATGTGATCCCGGACTGAACTCTGCGCCTGATTGTGGCAGAGCAGAGGAAGGTCAGCTGACCGGCAGACCTACACACACTTCCGCCCACCCTCTCTCCATCCTCCGCCTCCTTGGAACCACCTGTCTGGCGCAGGGATCGATCGCCGTGATTAAGACCCGAGCAGCCACATGCCTCTGCTACACGTCCGCTACCTCCTTTTCTTCCAGCACATCTTTTATATATTAAGCAATTATTTCTCAATGCCCTTCCTAGGGTCTATGTTCTTTTCTCTATCCTCGCGAGCATCTTATTTTTTATTGCTGGAGACATATTACGGTGAAGCCCAGCTGATAATTTAGTGAGCTGTCTGCAAGAGAAATGTCAAAACGCAGACTTTCACAATAGCATATTATGAATGCACCAACTAAAACTCCTTACTTGGCTTGTGTTGATTAACAAAGCTTGGAAAAAAAATGGCAGCATGTGTGGAGTGTGTTTATATTTGTGTGTGTGTGTGTGTGTGTCTACTAGTTCCTTCGCTCTTCTTCTGTTTTCTCGCTCCTTCCTTCCCTCTCTCTCTCTTCCCTCCTCCTGAACAAGAGTGGCCATGTAAGCTGCTGAGGTCCCTAAAAGGGGCAAATGAAGCTGAGTGTTTCTCAGTGTGTGTGTGTGTGTGTGTGTGGGTGTGTGTGTGATGGAGAGAGAAAGAGAAACGGCCTGGTTGAGTGTAGAGAAAGAGAGGTGGAGGAGGAGGAGGAGGAGGAGGAGGAGGAGGAATAACTGAACTCTCCGCCCACCCTGAAAAGAGGAGGTGAAATATGGGGATAGAACCATGATGTCACTCGCAGCCAATGGGAAGTGTGGGCTGGGGACTGTCAGCTGTCCTGCTCCATCCACATCGGCTGCCCTCTCCCGCTGTCGGTGCTGTAGGGCCAAGCACGGCTTTATCGTTAGACCGCCACATCTACGGCCTCTAGCCTCCGACCTTTGACCCGTGCGCCTGCGCTCTCGTCTTCCCGCGTCTCTTTGCCCTCGAGCCTGGCTCTGCGTGGTCGATACTGCCGCTCATTTGTCTTTCCCCAAACTAAATATGTTGGAGATTAGATAGGGAGCCGCAGTCTTGTTTCCTATGGTCGAGACCTGGAGTGAATGGGGAGGCCGTGTGCGTCACGGCGAAATCTGATTAACACCCAAACTTAGGTCGAAGCGGAAGAGCTGCGAGTGAAACTTAGCGAAGGTGACATAACCCCCAATTTGAGACTTGTAAACAGTGTTTTTTTTTTCACACTCCACTGCACAGGCTTTGTGCAACTGCCATATTTGGTGCTGTTGTTACCCAATTAGTAATGAGGACATGCGATTGTGAGTTCACTGTAGCTTTTTTATTTGTAATTGGTGCCTTTACATTTTCCATGGTAACCCACACCGGCTGTTTGGCTGTCACCACTTGGAATAAAGGAGATGTTCAAGGTGATTTGTCGCCTACTGTAAATCACGTGTGCAGCTGTTACTCCCACTGCGGACACACTCTTTGAAAACGAAGGGATCAAGTGAAAAACCGGCACATTGTCGAGTGGCCAGGCATTTCCCATGATTGGCCCTCGCTCGGCTTATCAGTGTGCAAACATGACACAAAGTCAGCGGCAAGTGCCTTTATTCCTCTCTGTTGTTCAGCTGTCCATGAAGTACCTGCAAGCTGCAACCATTTAACTCCCCGAGCAGATAGGAAATTGGCAAAACAAGCACGAGGTTTGTGTGTTTATAAGGAGAGGGTAAACCCCGTGATGGGCTCCTCTCATGTGAAATGAAGCTTTGTGTACAACAGGTCCCAGATCAATACAATACCGTTTTACTGTGATACCATCTGGGGCTGTGGTATCTTATCAGACCATTACACTTGAAAGGGCCAGCCTCGCAGTCTCGGCGCAGGCCCTCCACATGGAGAGAATAGTCTCAGTGTCCCGCCGTAACAGATGTTAACTCTGGGCGCAACTGTCCTTGCTGAACCCGCAGCTTGTCCTTTTTAAAGAACGAGCGCAGCCTCACAAAAAGGATACTGTGTGTACCCTCAAGAAACTCACTGTGAAAATGAAATTAAGTGGAGGAAAAAGGAAAACCCTAAATCCAGATGTCATATTTGAAGTGGCTAATAGGACGGTACAGAACGTCAGGCTCCACTGAGGTGGCAGACACTGAGGCGTGTATCCTAAAGAGAAAAGGGGAGATGCATTGGAGAGACGGTGAGAGCGACGGCGTTTCACCGCAGTCTGTCGGCGCGTGCCAGCAACCAGCCGCCGTCAGACAACTGCAGTCAGACGTACAGACAGAGACTGCAGTGTGAGCTACGTATATGATATCCAGACACAAACGCCGATCCTTGCACGTATTTCAAATGTCAAACCGAACCATAATTTCAGGATTTGCACTCCGATGGCTATCGGCTCCGCAATCAACTTAATGGCCTTCTCGGTGTTGGTGAAGCGCTCCATTTTAACCTGGTGCGAACGCCCGCAAGTCGCAGCGAACACAAACCTATCCCCATCAGCCCTTAAGCTCGGGGCGAACGCTGCTACGCTTAATCAGGATTAAGGCCTCCTTGAAGTCGACGCGAAGATGAAGATGTGTCATTTTGAATCCAGACGTTGTGCCAGCAGGGAGAATGTATGCCGCGCGGCGTGCCAGGACGGAGTCTGGGCACTGTGTGCCGCAAAGCTGCAGATGGTCATCTACAGAAATAGGCCTTGGCACCAGAGCCACTACTATTCTGATGCTCTGATGATGATAGGCTTGAACCAAGTTTGGGTACGGCGTAAAAAATGTTACACAAGCGCTGCAAATGGTTTGCCTGCAGCAGTCCACAGGTACTGCAGTTCAGATGTCGGGTAACACCTTCGGGTGCTCACATATTAACCATTGACTCGTCGTGTATTTGCATTCACTTTTTTTCACACTTGTCGAGCAGGTGTATAAGAAATCTACTTTCCGAGGTCAATTTTTTCTAACGACATAGACTAGAGTTAATCGTCATCTTCGCAACAAAAGTTCTTGCATATCGAACGTGGTATGACATTTGTGAGTGAATGAGTGAGTGAGAACAGGCTGTATGAGACACTTTGCACCCACACACCTAGTAAAACCACTCCAATTCTTTGTACACCCCTCGACTGGCAACTGCTGTCCGATTGGTCAAGTGAGTTGCTAGGTTCACTAGCCTGAGGTGGCATTTTACTCACCCCGGGACTTGCTGTTGATTGTAAGTCGTTGTAATTCAATTATTTAATTGTTTTGCCGCTAACCAGACTGTACAACTACTAGGCCATTATCGAAATGTTTCCCCACAATAACCTCCTAATTACTGCGTATTGATCGTAAGTAAGGAAGTTGTAGCAATTGATTTACGGCGGTGAAGGCGGCAGTACTGCAAGAACAGTCTTTGATTAATATGGTCTGTTCTGACTCATTCACTAATAGGTGGACACTCAGTGAATTAGTTACGAGGAAGACCTCACTTTAGAGCAGGGTATTCAATTAGAGTAGAAAGAAGTCCAGTTAGAGAGAACTCCCTCAAGCGAAGGTCCAGAACTGATTCACTGCTATATATAGTATATTAAAAAGGCCTAGTAGCTGTATCAACTTCTGCATGTTGTCAAAAACAATATCAATAGTCTGTCAGTATTCACATTGAAGTTATTTTCTCATTTGAAATTTTAAAAAGTGCATTTTAATATAAATACATAACAGAGAGCTTTTAAAAAAATGTGCCTTTTAGAAAAAAATAAAGAAGAATTGTACCTTAAGTTTTACCTCTCTCCTATTTTTGAAAACTCCATTTCACATCTTCACAGTCTCAACACATCCTGACAACAGAACAGTCCTGCCTTCTGTCGTATCTCACACTCAGTAAGCAGTAATTAGGAGGTTATGGAGCGTAAACTCGTAGTTAACTGCCTTAAAGTTGTAAACTATGCTCTCACAGAAGAAGGCGTCAATATTAAGTGCTTTATTTAATACTAATAAAGAGCCAATACGATAATAAGCAGCTAGTTAACAGTTAATGTGTGCGCCTTAATGTTAAGATTCAGCAAAAGTCACGTATTTAAAGCGCCGAGGTGTAAGCTGAAGTGTTGTGCGCTCGGTCTGAACGTGTTGAGAATCAACATTGGTCCATATGTCTGGAGGTTGGAGGTGGTGGGTACACAGCCAGGTGTTAGACTGAGCCGGCACACATCCAGCACCTGAGCCAGATGAAGCAGCAAGTTGTTCATTCCATGTGTACGGTTTGTTATGTTCCTCAGCCGCCAGTGTTGCGTAGTAAAACGCCTGTGTTTGACGGATACCATGTACAGTTTATACGTGTATCCAGGCATAAGTCTCCTTGAATGATTGTCTCCTCTGCATTCAAAAGGGGGATTAGAGAGCGGCATGTCGGAGGCCGAGGGGGATGTGAGGGCTTGACACGCTCTCGCTAACCCCGACCAGTCACCCAGCTAGCAAAACAACCAGCCGGCGCAGCTCGCCAGCCAGCGCGGCACTGCCAGGAAACACAGTGTATTTAATGAAGCAGATCTGGGAAGTCAGGTATTTTTAGAAGCCACTTTAAGTGCGAGGAAACACCTCCAAATCTGTGAAAAAGGGAAAAAAAAACATTGCCTGAGTTCTCCCCGAAGCTGATTTTCCTATACGAGTGCCTACCTTAGCATGTGAGCTGTGGAGTCTGTCACGTTCGGAGCCTGCGAGTGACATGGTGATTTCTGTAAATGTCATTACTGAGCCGAACCAGAGGAGGAAAAACTTTGAGCTGGCTGTACTTAGGTTTGCCCTCGCCGAACGGATTTACTGTCCCACCGATTGTGTTTCAGGAATGCAGCAGGTGATGCACCTACTTGCCATTCACAGGGTGATAAGAGTCACAGAGGGGAGGCATCTCTGTAGAACTTGATTTAGACGTGTCGTTCCTGGTGGAGCTAAAATGATTCAGTGCCATGAATCTGTGTGAAAGCTAAGTGGGCCTGTTTTTTTTTTTTTAAAAAACCCTCCAAGTCATGACAGCCACTATGCGAGTGAGTCCTCAGAGTGAGTTGGAGAGTTGCCTGATTTAATGAGGAAGAATGCCGCAGAGGCCCGACTTCATGCTACAAATGTGACTCCAGGGGTGCTTCTGTTGAGGGATGAACTGGGACTCTGGGAGTTCGGGCCCAGTAGAAGTCGGGCCTGCAGAGATTTAGAGGTTCAGCTCGGGCTCAGGCCAAGTTCTGGAGTCTGACCCCATCGGCCACCCTGTGAAGCAGCTCTTCTTTTGAAGGGATTCGAGCTGATGTTTATGAGCACGTTTTTTTTCATCATCATTTCATCTGCTGATTATTTTCAAGATGAATCTTTTAGTCTATAAAATGTCAAAAAGTATGAAAAATGCTCATCACAGTTTCTCAGAGGCCAAAGTGAATTCTTCAAATTGCTTCTTTTGTCAGTTGAAAATAAAAATAAAAACTCTTCATATAAGAAAATGACTTAAAAGGTCAATTAGTAATCTACTAATCGATGAATGGACTAACACTTGCAGCTCTAGTTATGGACCTTCATATCGAGTTTATTTCTTCATCTGTCTATTTTTGTTAATCAATTAATTTGCAGATTATTTTCTTTATTAACTGAATAACGACTTTGTTTTGTTGATATGCCCATTACAATCAGAAAACCTTATCTGACCAGCAAAAAAACAAACAAAGGTTTTCCCTCTGATAGGACCAAGAAAAGAATCAAATCCTCAAGCTAATATTTGGCATAATTAGATCTGTCATCCTGTCAAACAATTCACATGAACTGCCTCAAGAATTACTAAAATTAATCAGAAGACATATTGTTTTTGTACCTCATTAGCAAGGTTACCATGATTGTAACCCTACCTTTCATATTACATTTTCTATTAACCAGCATCAATGCTTATGACGGCTATTAATAATTACTTGCAATGAATTATGCTGACTTATACCAGAATGTTCATGTATGTTGTATTTGCCTTAGTTTCGGTGAAATACCAGGATCTTCTTACTCACTTTTTCCACTCTTTTAACGTGTCTTTAATAGCTCTCAGACCATCCTCCTCCTCTCCAGTGATAAAAACACAAAGTGTTCTCACATGTGACGGTGCTGCATACCTGTGTCCTGTTAAGAAGTGCAGTCAACAACAAAGCAACAACAACAACAACAGCAGCAGCAGCTGCAGAGTGAGCCCAGGCCCGAGGGTAGAAGGAAGGGGTGTGTGTTCATGTGTGTGTGTGTGTGTGTGTTGTTGTGACTGAATGCGAGTGAGGGGAAATGCCACGCATGCCTGAACACACAGACCAGCACATAGTTGTGTGAAAAACACATTGCTGGTCTTTAGTGGGCATGGGAGTGGAAGAGACCCAGAAACACTGGGCCGGGGAGGAGAGGGCTCAAACACACCTTTGTGCGCAGGACTGAAGGGAGATTTAGCCGAGCTCTCCTGAGCCAGCTGTCTGCATGAGAAAATCACATCATGACGCCGTGCAGTGTTCCCCCCTCTGAAAAAAAACAAAAAAACAAACAAAAAAAAAAACCCTCGGATCAGCAGAACGCTCGATCTCGCCGAACATGCGCGTCCAGACACACTCTGTCTGAAAAGGTGAAAAACACCACTTTAGATTAGATCATCCTGGCGCTGGAGACTGCGCCGGAATCTCTGATGCGGTTTGCCTTTGGCTGTGAGCGGAGGAAGCATCCTCTCTCTGGCCGTCTGGGCTGATGTGGTTTAAACAAGTGTCTGGAGTGATCCGCTGGGGGCTCCCAGGGAGGATCGGGTTGCCGGATGAGGATGTGGCCTGATGGAGCTCGGGGAGCTTTGGGGGGGGGGGGGTCGGCCCGCGATCAGCCCCTCGTAGGCCTGCCGTCTGCTACTGTACTCCTGTTCTGCTACCTTACTGTCTGCTGCTGCCCTCGGCTCCGGTAACCCGAGCTCCACGGTTCTGACTCTGCACGGAGAGGGGAGGCTTCACATCCCCGCCGTGCAGTGGATTACAGCAGTGTGCAGCAGAGTGAATACTTTGGTAAATGGAGGTGATGTAGAGATAAATTTAATCATGTCCTAATGGAGCTATGGCCCCGTTTATATTGTGGAGCAAGGACAGGCAGTGTGATCGAGCTACTACAGCACCCTCCTTTTAAAATCACGCACACATCGCCGTCGTGAAAATAAAAAAAAATACAAATTGCGTGTTAGCTGTATTTACACATTCAAATAAAGAATCCTTGCAGTCACAGCTGAAGTGTTTTTTTCTCCCTGCAGATCTGAATCTCGCCCTCTTCTTCCCGTACAGCCGAGTCATGTTTTTGTTATTTAGCTGACGCTCAAGTGAAGGGTCAGAACTGTTTACAGGAGTAATCTTGCAAAGGCTTGTTGTTGAGTAAGCTGCGTCTGTTCAGGTTTTCCCCTTAACTTATGGTTTCTCCGGATCTGTGCGAAAGCCATGCTTAATCACTATGGTTACGACTCCCCCTCCCAGCGCCTGCTCAAGAGAGGACTTGTTTACCATCTCTGCTCCAGACTCAATAACATGTCAGTCATCGGGATTAGCACCGCCCCTGCCCACCTGCTATTGGTCCGGCGGACGGCTCTCGGTTTAACCCCCACCCTCCTCTCTCGCCGACACCCTCCTCCCTGCCGTCCCTCCCCTCGAGCCCCACTGTGAATAATGAATGATTTCCCAACTGTCTGTCACGCTTCCTACTTATCTTCAGTGACACAGGGAAAAAGAATACCGTGCTCTGATATGTTATGAAGAATGATATATTTCGCCTTTCATTAGATCATTTTGACGTTCCGCTGTGTCTGACACGTGAGGTTGATTCGGGGGGAAAATCCTCTCCGTTTACCAAACTTCCTATATTCTCATCTTCATCTCCCTCGTCTTTAGAGGGAGCAGGGCGGCCCGTCGGCAGTCAACGTGTCACCAGCCTCCCAATGTAAACAGTGTAGTAGTCTCCTTTACACAGCGTGCTCTCCAGCAAACGGGACATGACTCGCATTCAGATGAGGAGCACTGCCGCACCGCAATCCTCGTCCTCGTCCTCATCCTCCCGAGCGAGCGAGCGCCGGCATTCTTATTCAATAAAGTCATGCGTTTGTTTGAGGAGGCAACTTTAAATCCTCTCACCTGTCCTCCTACCACACACACACACACACACCCTTCTCCAGGCAGACAGTGTTGAAATCTAGCCATCTTGTTATCAGATTGAAGCTGCTTTTTTTTTTGTCAGCACAGACCGTGTGGAAAGAGGAAAGAGGAGGGGTGAGGCATGGTTGAAGGGCTCCGGGTCACATGACCCTGAACCCCCCTGTCTTGCACGCTGCGCTTTAAGAAAGCAAGGCCGAGCCTGACAGAGGAATACATTTGATGCCTCTGATGCACGCAGTCGTGCTCTGCTGCAGGCTCAAATGGAAAACTGCGTCTTGTTTTGTTGTACGTTCAGTGTAAAGCTTCCCTTTTCTTATCTCACATTACACCTCCGTGATCATGTCTGCAGCTCAAATAGCCGCCTCTTCTCAAGTTTCTGTTGCAATTCCTGAAGTCGTTATTGTGTCATTGCAGCGGAACAAGGGATTAACATCCTCCCCCTCGAGTCCTCTGCGGCCTGAAACATTCTGCGGATTCCTCACATAGTCCTGACTGGAGGGATACCTTTAGAACAAAAAAAACAAACAGTGCACAGCACTTGTCTGTCCCTCGATCGGTGATGCGTCTTCCTCCCCCCGCGGCTGCGTTTAATGGCGGTTGTAGGGATGCACCAGCGGCTCTGAGGGAGACTCCTCAGTGCTGACTGTTGCCTCGCTCACTACGGATGAAATGGACCCGGGCCGCCCGGCGTGTCGCAGCGCTCTGGTGGACGGGCTGGTGGCTGGCTGTGGTGTCTGACCTGACTGTGTTTGCTCAGGGAACAAGCAGGAGGGAGGGGAGGGGGGGTTGGTTGTGTAACTACTGTATGAGAGGAGCAACATCATAAACCCATGAGTGTGACTTCTTCGACTCTGCAGCCTTTCGATCACGTCCAAGTTTTTGTTTCTCCAAAAACCTCGTCTTTCAACAGTTGCTTGATGTAACGCAGTCGAACATGAAATGGGGTCAAATCCCAGCCTGCTGATGCTTCTCGTTTATTCCTGCTCGTATCAAACCTCCACTCAGGGGACCACAAGGATGATGACGAGTTATCTTAAGAGGCGCCCCTTGTTAGGTAGTCCCTTTCCTTTGAAGTAGTGGAAACCCACAATGCCCCGCATAGCTATGTGTCGAGAGCAGCGGCGTGGAAATAGGGCTGCATTAGGAGCATCTATAAATAGTGGATTGTATCCTTGATACCACGGGTTGTTTGGTCACACAGTGAAACCGGGTCGACTTATATGGTTTTAAGGCAGCAGCCCCCCCACCTCCCCTCCTCCCTCGCCTTCTTCTGGTGGAAGGTATGCATGTTTGGAATTTCTCTTCATTGAGGAATCTGTTAAAATGATGCAGGAAGGAAGGGACCTCCTCCAGCACGGCTCATTAGAGTTTGCCTTGGCTGCCCCCTTTTGGTCGGATTCCAAGAAAATTAAGCCTCCATGGTGTTTCTCTTCTTTTTTCTTTTTTTTTTTTCCCCCTCCTCGCTCTGCAAATGTGCAACACCGACGTGATGTGCCGGCTTTAAAAACACACTTAGGTCAGCATCGTATTTCCAATCGAATCGCAGCCGCCGTGCGAGAAGCTGTGTGTGTGTGTGTGTTGGCGTTTGATGCTGCGGGTTTGAAAAAAGAAGGGCCTTTGCCGTTTTCTTTGGAGCAGATCCAGGATAGTTGGATACAGTGTTCATGAAGTGCCACGGAGCCAGTCAGCTCCTGGTGAGGTGGAGCGCGTACGTAAGGTGAGGCTATACATAGTGAAGTAAAGGCCACAAAGATGAATACTCTCAATCGTACTCATGCGAGAAAATACTCACTTAAATACACTTGAATGCAGTCGGTAATGTGTTAACTTCATGGTCTGTCTTATCAGGAGTGGTACCGCAGTGTATTTAACAATAAATATATGGAATCACGTCTACTGGATGTCTACAGATCTATTTTAATTTTTGGAGGAAAGAGTTTTGTTTGCCAACCTCTTCTTCGCTATTAGATTTGCCTGAATGTGAGAAAGAATGGCAACTATTTGAGATGCCGTCAGGGTCGGGAACGATCACTCCCCTCGTGTGTGTGTGTGTGTGTGTGTGTGCGTTTGCTCTGCAGCATTGCCGTAGTGCACCGTCACGTTCTTAACCTACACAGATGTTTTGTAAAGCGACATGAAATATTCATCAAGAGATTAGCTCGGCAGCCGGCTTCGCTCCCTCCGCCGATTTCACAGAGCGAGCCGGCGATGCTCCGACACCCGCGTTTAATTTAAAAGCAAATAAACAAGCAGCGCTCCCTCTTTCTCCTCTCTTTCTCGCTGGCGCCCGCAGATGCTCACATACCAACATGCTTGTGCACACATGTCTCGCACACATGTGTCCCCGTCCTCCGTCACGTGCGCTCGCTGCAGAAGAGGGGCGGCTGAAATAATGACACCGGGGACAATGAAGTCAAATTCGGAGTCTCGCGGATGATAATGGCGCGGATGAAAGGGAGAGTGGTGAAATGTGTGTTTTTTCAGTGTACTTTTGTCTGAGTGTGTTTGATTGTGTGCACATTTCCTTCCAGCTCTGGCTTTGCACCAGGAGGCGGTTGCTAAGGAACCAGGAGTGCTGTGCCTCCTATTTCAGCTCAGTTCAGTGTAGTTCAGTTCAGCTTTATTGCCCCTGTGGGGAAATTTGCTTTGCAGCAATAACAAAGAGCATAACAATAAATAGTAAACACTTCAGGCCCTAATACAGCAAACAAACGCGAGGGGGGGGCAGGACTTTGCTGCCTGCACAGTATGCGAAAGAAAAAAGGGCCGTTACTGTTATCAAACGTGCAGACGGATTTCTGATATTCTGCAAGAAACCTGAACCTTGACTCTTAAGTCCTTCACGGAGCAGCGCTTTATGTCGCTCCAGGCTTCTCAAACAGGGAACAATCATTAGCAAACGAACACCTCGTCACCGGGCCCTTTCACAATCATTCATACAAGTCCTCAAACACACACCAGGTGTGTTTTCTATGGAGTGGACTCATTGGAAACTAGGACGCTCCCTGCCCGCAGTGTCTCCAGATTAGTTAACAGTGGGAATCGTCTGCTTTCTTCACTCCACATCTGCTTTTTCAGAAGTGCGTCTTCTCTATAAATAGGCTACAGTAAAAACTGCCTTTGAACGTCACAAACAGACGCTCTCCGTTTGTGATCTTCATCTGTGTCACTTATCTGTTAAGTGTGAAGCCGAGGAGACTGTCAGAAGTAGTTGGTGGATCTGACAAACTAGCGCTGATCTCCCTTTTCTTGTGTCTTATTACCTGAATCAGTACTTTTTCTGTTTTTGTTGGATTTGGAAATACTTTTCCTCGGGGGGTTTAAAGGGCCGATACATCAATGTTCATTATGTAAGCGCTGCGAGATAAATCTGTCAGGGTGCACAGTCTGTCAAACGGACTATTTGTCTATCCCCAGCGTTGGGAAAATGCTCTGTTATTGATAACATATTGTTATGGCTTTTGGTCTCTCGGAGATGCTCAGTAAACAGAGGAGCTTCTATTATTCATGTTACTCGATCTTAATTTGAAACACCCCGCACAATCGCTTTACTGTTGCTTTTTTTTCCTCGCGGCCTGGAACGATGTACAGTAGTTCTTTCTTAGACGCTGCAGTGATAGCGGGAGGGCTGCAAAAGTCTTTTTTTTTTTCCCCCATTATAGAAGAATAACGAGGAAATCCGCTTTTTTTTTCCTCAGAGTTCTGACCTGTTATTCATTTATTTTTAGTGGCTCTGTGGCTGCAGATTCGCTTAAAAACAAAAAAAAAGGCGAGGATACGTTTGCTTCCACAAATGTTCCTTTTCACATTGCTGTCAAAGAAAAGATGATACCAACGGGTGATCACATTAAGTGAGGCCAGCTCTGCACTCCAGTTCCTCCGCGATGGTGTTCTCCAGCTCTTCACTTGGTGCCAGCGCAGCTCAGTCAAGCACAGAAAGACATTTAAACGTTTAATAAAGACGACATCCTCTCGTCACAAATTTGCATTTGTGTCTAAATCAGAAGTGTACATATTTTATTACATGGACACACATGCCAGATAGCGCGATCACGGGGCTCTGAGATTCATTACAAACTGTGGCTCTCCTGCTCATCATTGTGTATTATTCTCAGAAGTGAACTGGTCTGGTTCAGGCGCACGCTGCCTCACTCGCTGCCTCTGTTATGTTTTTATTTAGAAAGCCGTTCTTGGCAAACTTCCTCTTTACTTATCTTTTCAGCTTGAGGTATGGAAATCACAGTCTTCGTTCCACTGTTTTTTTATTTTTTTATTTTTAACGATTTGTTGTTCCCAAAGTCCAAACCCAATTGGGAAAAACAGCTTTTCACTGCGACAGACTGAACGTAAACATGTAGTAATGTAAACCACTGAACCCTGTGCAAGTGTTTTATCTGACTATTTTAGTGTGTTTCTGTGTGATTTTCTCAGAGTTATTACTCTGCGTTGCTGCCATTCTTGGTCAGGTCTCTCCTGTAAAAGTGATCCACAATCTCTCAATGATACTGATAACAACAACTTAACAATGACAAATTCATATAGCATCTTTTCAAAACATTACATTACAAAGTGCTTAAAAACTAGAAAGGTAAAAACCAATCAATGATAATAGCAAATAAATGATGAATGAAAAAAGTCTTAAAATGATAAAAGTATGAGGTACAGCAACTTAAAGCTGACGCAGTCTACTAAAAAAGAAATCCTGAGATTAATCTCACCTTTGTGAAGGTTATACTGCCGTTCGTTTGTTTTGTGTCATACTGACGGGTGTTTTCATTATTTTGTCTACCCCATTTATACCAATGAGGGGTAGGCTAAATAATAAACTTAATCAACTGGCAGCTGAGTGTTCGACTCTATACTCCTCTTTGTATTTGCTTCCTGGCCTGTTAACAAACAAGTCGTTCTACGTATTTAAATCGGTGCTCTGTAAGAAGACGTTTTGACTTTTATCCTCCTTGACTTCAGCGACTGTTTCACACCCACCCAACACTCACCTCTCGCCCACCCTCTCTCTGTCTCCTCCAGTGTGCCCGGACCACTGCAAGCTCGCCTGCACGGACAGAGGGGAGTGCTGCCACAGCCAGTGCCTGGGCAGCTGCAGCGAGCCCAACAACGACATGGCCTGCTCCGCCTGCCTCCACTACCACCACGAGGGCCGCTGCGTGCCGGACTGCCCGCCGGACACGTACAAGTTCGAGGGCTGGCGCTGCATCACCATGGACCTGTGCTCCCAAGTGCACCTGCCCATAGACATGCACTTTGTCATCCACAGGGGAGAGTGCATGCCCGAATGCCCCTCCGGCTTCACGCGCAACGAGACTAATCGGTAAAGACGTACCCCTTCGCTTCTGGTTTAGGTCCCGGTGATTCAGAGACGTCACGGCAGGTGACGCACTGAATGTACAAAGCGCTGTTAAAATGTAATCATTTCACTTTCAAGGCTCAAATGTTCTGTATTTGATCTTTTATACAGAGCGAGAGCATTACGTACGTATTATTCCAGGGATGATTTCGCTGTGAGGTTTCTCTCCTAAATCCACTCGTGCTCACTGTGTACTTCTGCATAAAGAATTTATTTGCATGAAGAATCCTTGAGCTGAACTTCACCTGACCTGCCCTCCTCACAAGCCCCGTTCCTTATAGCAGGTCTCAAAGCTGAAAGTGCTGGAGGTTAAGAGCACGACAGACTATTAATGATTCAAGTTTAGGCTCCCCAGACTGTTTAGAGGCGGTGAAAAGTGCTCGACATAGCGGCTTGCTCTCATCGCCAGTGCTGTCGTAGATTAATACTCAGAGGTTTGACTCACCTGACATTTACTTTGTTTGACATTAACCTTGGAATAAGAAAACTTCTGCGCGCAGCTTTTCCTCTCCTGTTTTGTCTCGTCGGTTCCCAAACTTTCCACTCTGACTCCTCTCTGATGCCGTGTGTTTTTTTGGACGTACCGCCGCTGTTTTGTCTCTGAGGTCAATACAGTGAGTCACTCTCTCACGAGTTCAGATGAGGGCCCATAAAAGATTAAGCTCTCGCTGTGAGAGATGACCTCGTGTCACGCAGTGAATTTATTTGCCTGAATCCTCTGGAATGCCTGGGAGTCAGGGAGTGGGCAAATTATTTCTCAGCGAGGTAGAAAAGTTCACGTATTTTTTTTTATTAATGTCTCTTTCCTCTTATACACTCCCTCCCTCTGTAACGCAGCATGTTGTGCAGTGCCTGCAACGGCCCGTGCGATAAGCCCTGCACCTCCTCGGTCATCGACTCTGTGGATGCGGCTCAGTCTCTGAAGGACTGCACCATCATCGAAGGCAACCTGGACATCAACATCCGCCGCGGAAGTGAGTGCTACTAACATTTACTGTTCATTTAAGCTGCAACTAAAGAGCGCAGACACGCTTATAGTTCTATAATATAAAGAACAGGAATATTTAAAGGTCCCATACTTTTAGACTAAAAAAATGTTTTCATGCCTTAAAGGAAAAGTTCACCCAAAACTGAAAATTCAGTCATCGTCTTTTCACCCACACGCTGATGGAAAGTCGGATGAAGTTTTGTCGTCCGTTGAACATTTCTGAAGCTTCACCGTAAAAACAGAGAGTCAACATTCTCCTAAACACCTGCAGCAGACGGGGACTTGTTTTGACCCGACAAATCGATAGGAAAAGATGTTATTAACGTCCTTGTCGGAGGTCAAGCTCTTGCTCTCGTCTTGAATTATGTCTTTGTGCATCAGTTACGGATCTCTGGGCTTTCTGAGACTTACACTGCTTCCTTGTTTGTCCCCATCAACTTCAGTTATTTAGGAGAACGCTGCAATAATTTTATTCTGTGAAGCTCCAGAAATGTTTTGTGGTCAGCCGACTTTCTATCCACGTTATCCTTTTTTTAAATTTGAGGTGAATTTATCCTTTAATGTTCAAAAACACATTATTTTCATGCTGTCCATCACTGCAGCACCTCAATCTCTGTCCGAACGCTCCGTTTTAGTCACCGTCCCTCCAGACGCTGCCCACCGCGTTTCGTATCGGCTCTGTGTGGGTGCTGGGAGCATTGCTGATGGCGGTGTCTGTATAGTTGTGACATCACAGCCTTAGAAGTTCTGACGGCTCATTTAAAAAGCCCAGTTCCTGTATATGGAGCCGCTTTCTGTGCGTGGATTGAGTGTTTTGACGCCGTAGCCGCACCGTTACAGCACCTAACGCTGCTTTATACCAAAAAAGACATGGAAATCTCACTTTTCTCCAACATGGGACCTCGAGTTTGGCTGCAATCAGTCGCACAGCAGTCCTTATACTAACTTAACCACACTTTGTTGCACTTGACTGCTCTGCAAATATTATGATTACTGAGACTGATAAAGTGGGAGAGCCTGGCTGTCTGAGCTGCCGGGATGCACAGCGAGGGCCGCCGAATCAGCGCTGCATCTGCTTCCCGCGCTCTAACCCAATTACCACATTATGCTATAACGCCGTTTGTTTGCTCAGTCGACAGGGCGGCTCGCCAGCTGATCTCCACGTACGACAAAGCTCAAACAATGCAGCGCTCGTCGGGATGTTTGCGTTTTAAAAAAGCGAGCCTGGATGTCGCGGCGGCGGCGGCGGAGGGTGCTTGTGCATTTTTTTTTAACGTGTGTTTATGTTCATCCCCTGTCCCCAGATAACATCGAGTCCGAGCTGGAGAGCTTCATGGGATTGATCCAGAGAGTGACGGGCTATGTGAAGATCCGACACTCCCACGCACTTGGCTCGCTGTCCTTCCTCAAGAGCCTGCGTTACATCGATGGGAACGAACTCATGGACAAGTACGGCTCGTCTGCACGTCGCGCCTTTTGAATGTGTGCATGCTTGTTGTGCGCCGACTGGGGGAATTAGAGGACGCGAGCGAGCCGCGGCCAGGCAGGGAGGGAGGTCGCCGCCAGTGTATCACTGCAGCTACATTAATGTCAGAGCGACTTCTCGCTTGAATGACGGGACGGAGGGATGAGTACATTCCTGCGAACTGATAAATCTAAATATAGCGGTGTCGAGAGACGCTGTTGTCGTAGTATCATTTCAGAAGCGATCCAGACAGGCGAGATAAGCGAGTGTGGCCGCAGGGCTGAGTGGAAAGTCTCAGGTCCGTCAGCCTCGCCTTCACTCGGGTATCAGCGGCAGCCTGAGATACGAGGGAAAGGTTTTTTTTTGGTAATGGCCAAAGGGGTCATGGGAAATCCTGTCACCCTTCTTGTTGTCGTTTCTCCCGGGGTAGAGTTTCACTCCGAGGAATGCCGTTTAGGATGGCAGACATTCCCCCTCGCTCTGGAGGTGTTCCGCTGCTCTCGCTCGGACCGCCGGCGCTCAGAGCGTTAGCGCTGCCTCTGTGTCGCGTCCTCCTCTGTGTAAACCCAGGCTCATTGTCAGACAGACAAACAAAACCCGAGCTCATGTGACGTCCCCCCTCTGTCGGCGCTTAACGCTGCCACCAGGTGGCAAAACTTCTTAACCACATTTCTGATACATTCAGCCTGTTTATGTGACATGGTTGTAACCTCCTCTCTTGTGATCTCCTTCGATTTTCAGCATGTACTCGTTCTCCGCCATCGACAACCAGCACCTGCAGTACCTCTGGGACTGGACTCAGCACAACCTGACAATTCTGAACGGACGTCTCTTCTTTCGTCAGAACCCTAAACTGTGCGTGTCTGAGATCCACAAGATGCGGCAAAAGGCGGGCATAACGGGGAAGCCCGAGGAGGGCGACTTCCGCAACAACGGCGAAAGGGCCAGCTGTGAGTACTTTCCACACAGCCGTGGCAGGTCGAGCTTCATTTTTATTGCGAGTGATATTTAAAAATAAAGATCTGTGAGTTATTTCAGTCATTCAGTGTGTGTGTGTGTGTGTGTGTGTGGAAGCCATGATATGTTCTCTTTTATTTTGTAAGTGCGTCTCACTGAAGGATCTGCTTTGTCACAACAGGTGAAAGTCACATTCTGAAGTTCAAGTCTAACCTCACATCAAGCCACACGATCAAGTTGACATGGGAGAGCTACAGGCCGCCGGGCTACAACGACCTTGTTAGCTTCATAGTCTACTACAAGGAGTCGTGAGTACCCATCAGCTCACACATTATCTGCTAGAACACACTTGGATCATAAGATTAACTCTGCAAAAAGGAAGAGCGGGTATGAATTAAGAGTTTTATAAAGGGTTAACTGAATAATCAGAGTTGTTTCACAGAAAAACAAACTCTTAGATGATCTTATCTGTCTGGTTTTGCATAGTTTACCTCAATCAATAGTGACTGTGTGCACACTTCACGTCGCTGCCAACCATTTTCTAAAGGCATTGTCTCAGCTTTCGGATTGATTTCCTGCCTTTAAGGCGTTCTGATTTCAACAGATGACGAACAGAAGAATCCCTCTAATGCAAAACAAAAGACCACATTTATAACAGTATATTCACAACACCCATGTCTGCTCATTGTTTGAGATCTGGCTTTGATTAACTGTCAGGTTCTTCTTATTGAACTGGCACGAAATGAGACAAACGACTTGCCTCACAGGCAGGTAATCAATCGAGAATTGTAAAGTACACAACGTTTGTAAATAATGGCCTAAAATATGCAAGACCGTTGGCAAAGCCTCTAAAGATGAAACATCTTCTAAGTGTGACTTGCTTTCGTGCAAAAATGGCGCCGTCATGTTCTCTGCCGTGTTCTCAACAGCCCTCTGCAGGACATCACGGAGTTTGACGGCCAGGACGGCTGTGGCACAAACAGCTGGCACATGGTGGACGTGGATCTCCCTCAGGACACGAGCAGCGACCCCAAAGTCAGCCTTCTGCACCTCAAACCCTGGACTCAGTATGCTATTTTTGTGAAGGCCATTACCCTGCAGGTGCAGGACAAACTCATCACCGGGGCGAAGAGTGACATCATCTACATCCGCACACGGCCGTCACGTAAGTCGGGCGTCAGTCTGTGGATCGTTTCTAAAGCCGTCTGTAAGCAGGTGGACACCGTTTTAATTGAACCTACACTTTGGCTCTCTCGCAGCCCCGACGATGCCCAAAGACGCCCGTGCATATGCCAACTCTTCAACGAAGCTGGTGGTGAAGTGGTCTCCTCCAGCCTTTCCCAACGGCAATCTGACCTACTACCTGGTCCGCTGGCAGCGGCAGCCTGAGGACACGGAGCTCTACCTACATAACTACTGCTCCAAAGGTCTGCGTTACTCCTTCTACAAAACAGTAACTTATTGTCTGAGCTCTCTTGTCTGTACGAAAGTGAATAACTGTGAATAACAAAATATTACTGTAATGTTTAAACTCAACTCTGTGCAGGAAAATCGCGGCCCATCTCTAAACACTCTTGGTTTCTTTTACAACAGAGCTGAAGATCCCGATGCGTATCCCGGCGACGGGGCTCGCGGACATGGAGGAGAACACCAAGCCCACCAAGTCCGACCTCACGGGGCCAGAGAGGCCGTGCTGTGCCTGCCAGAAGACGGCCGAGGAGAAGGAGCGGGACAAGGACGACCGCGTCTTTTTCAAAATTTTCGAGAACTTCCTCCACAACGCCATCTTCCTGCCGAGGTAAAGCGAGCCACAGATGGAGCGGAAGATAATCGCGGCGGCCCGTCATTGATCTCCCTTTAGCCGTTTGCCTCTGCGGAGAGCTGAGCTAGTCCGCCTCAATGGGTCAGAATGAGGAATGAGGCGGCGGCCGACGGGACCTGAGCGTTGGGGTGTAGATGGGACCGGACGAGGGCTTGGCCGGCCCGCTGGGTTGGCCCTTTCTGTCGGGCGGTGCAGATGAGGAGACATGCTGAGTCGGATCCAAAGCCTTCTCGGCGCGGTTGTGGCTTTCTGTTTCCTTGGCAACGGCGGCAAAGGGGGGATGTTAGGACCTAGCAGGCAGCAATTTAGGCAACACAAACAAACCCAGGAGAGAGATGTGATTAAGGAGTCTGAAGGGCCTAGTTTGGCTGCACAGTCGTAGCTGCTCAGGCTTTTGTTCCCCACAATGGGGACCGACATCTGTGTTGTGTTATCATTTAACTTGCTCGTGGCGGAGGATGTTCCTCTGTTTCAAAGGCTCCCGCTCCGCTCTTCTCACACACTCCTTTATCCTCGTACGGCGGGTCACACACACGACCTGTGCGTTTTTTTTTGCGAATTCGGCGCCGCGACGCTCCCGGCATCCATCACGGTGAAACACGGAGGCCTTTAATGCACTTGTTGCGTCTCGCTGAGAACGCTCAGCAGGTATCTTATAAATCCATAGCGTTAAATGATGCCTCCGAACCGAAAGTTCATCCATTGAAGCGGCGTCGCGGCGCCCTTCTTTTTTTTTTCCTTCGCAATGCTCTTGTGAGATTGGATCAATATGTCTTCGGAGGGAGAATAACAAAACAGCTTTCTATTGTAATTGAACGCATATCTGGCCCTCTTCCCCCTCCTCTTCCTCCTCCTCCTCCTCCTCCTCCTCCTCCTCCTCCTCCTCCTCTCTCTGGCCTCTGTTGATTTGTTATACTATAGCTGTCTAGGAAACAGGCGGGTGGCAGGTCCCGGGCCTGCAGCGAAGGGCTCAGCCTGTGTACGCACAGACTCTCCACTGTAACAGAGCCAGCATTATTACAAACCACTCCAGGGAAAGGACTCGAAAAACCGGGGAGGGTTTTTGCAAAAGTTCAGGGTTTAGACCCGGGGTGAGGGGGAAAAGAGGGCGGGTGAAAACAGAAACAGAAAGAAGAGGAAATGTTTTCCATTCTGTCCCCCCCCCCTCCACTCGGCACTCCGCTCTCCTCCTCCCCTTTGCATGCTCTCTTTGTCCAGGACTCGTCTTTTTTTTTTTTTTTTTGTATTCTGGAGCGAGACAGCTGCCAGGAAATGTACAGTGAATCCATCTGGAATTTAAATGAATGAGGGAAGAGCCCCATCAGCGCTAGAACACACAAACAGAAAGTAAAGAAAGAGCGGAATGATTTACTGGAGAAGCGGAGGGAGGTTCGGCTGTTTGTGTAGGTACGATCCAAAATTGACAGGAGAGTGCGTTCACAGCGGTCACCTGCTGAGCACGTACGAGGTGAATCGATGAGGACGCGCCTGGGTGTCCTCTCTCCATCGGATCCTTTCGCTGTTCTTCGTCGCTGCTAATAATGTGAGTGTGTAGTCACGGCTCCCTCCCTGGATTCCGTCGCGTACAAAAAAAGGTGGATCTTTTTTGAGCGGGCGAGGTCAGGACACTGACTGTAGTAACTCACTGGTTATAAGGTCACGCTTCAGTCAGCTGAGGCTTCTCACACTGCTCGCACTGTCCTGCGTAACCCTTAACACTCGTATTACACACACCCCTCAGGTTTTCTTCTTCTGGCCTCTCAGCGGGTCCGTCTTCCTCTCGCTCTGTCACTTTTAATACTGCGATATCTCCATGTCTGCGCTAGCTTCACGCTTCCGCATCTTTACATTAAACTCTTCTGTCAGTTTTTTCAAAATATTTTCGATGCACTGTTAGGAGTCACCGTAGCGGTTTCGGAGCGCTGGGGCTTTTTACTGCACCGCGCCAGTTATAACTGTCAGAGAGGAATGTTGACATGTCAGTGCGACCGGTCTTTCCCACGGGTCCGTCTGCGTCCGCGCTCTGCTCCTGCAGGTGGACGTCTGCTCAGAAACAACAGATTGGTTTGACCGTAGCTCTTCTCAGACCGGTCCCTCGGCTCAGCATTTCATCCGTCCCGGCGGAGCTGAATTGATTAGTCGAGCAACAGAAAAATGGCCGGGAACTATTTTTTCTTTTCTTTTCTTCTTTTTAGTTCGTCTTTTTTTAAAGTAAATTGAAAATGTGGTCAAAAAAAACAAACAACAATCACTTTTTGGGGCGTCACTGGAAGTTGTGATGAGAACAATTTACAGACTAAACAACAGTATGACAGATTTTTTTACAAAAACATCCCTAATTCCCAGAATACACTTTCAATCATAAGCTGTTGCACATGCTGCAGTGAAAAGCCTAGCCACCTGTTCTTGCTGTCCTCATTACAACAACCCGGCGACATTTATCACCTTGCCAGAGCTCCGTAAAGGCCCCGTATACTGTACATCACCTGTTGTCGCCATCCGTCAGCGCGGTGATCATTTTCCAACTCAATCAGAGCTCAGAAATCTTTCCTTTGTCCAACTGTCCTGTAGGTCTCACGCCAAAGGTAAAGAAGGTGCCCCGTGGCGTCTGTTGCCACAGCCAAAGCTGTCGACACCTGCACGCTCTTAGTAATGACGATGTCCAGCTCATCATCGGTATTATGAGACCGCAGTGCCCCGAGTTTGGCTGCTGGAAATCGTCAATTATCACTGAGCAGTTATAAGCCGCACTTTCTCTCTAGGTTATAGTTCAGCTTTTTTTCCCCTTTAAGACTTTTTTTTATAGTTATGATTGGGATAGGCTGGAGAGAAAGTTTCATTTTATAGTTTTCTTACTGTGGAAAACTCTCTCATGCGTCTGTCTTTTTCTCTCTGCGACTGTCTGTCCACCTCGCTGTGATCTGTCTGACCTCATCCTTCCACACGGCTCCACGGGGAGTAGTTAGCAGCATCTGGACACATGGCGCGCGCACGCACACACACACACACACACACACACACACACACACACCCACCACATGTGCGTGTACACGTAAACAAAGATACAAAACACACAGTCTCTCCTCCCGGTGCAGTGAGATGCTTCAGCTTGTGTAAAACGCTTCTGGGAGTTATAAACCTACAGTTGCTTGTTACAGTGTGTTTTACAGGACATATATCTTTTTGTGTCTTTCATCCACATCAAAGCTTTGCTTAAATCAACTTTATTACAGCTGTTGCATCCGTTTCTGTCCTTCTTGTATTGCAGACCGGCAGATCGTCGGCGTAGAGACGTTTTCGGTCTGGCTAACAACACGCTGTTCGGCGATGGGAGGGGAAACACCACCTTCGGCCAGAGGGATAACAGCACAGATGGCATTCCTCCTATCAAGGAGTACCCCTTCTCAGAGGACAGGAGCACGGCCGAATCTTTAGAGATTCACAACCTGCAGCCCTTCACCGTCTACCGTATCGACCTTCACGCCTGCAACGAGGAGGTGGGGCGCTGCAGCGCCGGAGCCTTCGTCTACTCCAGGACCAAACCGGCAGGTTAGAAACCGACCGGATGTACTGTGTACACACCGTGCTGTAACACCTCCTCATGCAGCAGTTTGCAGACACAGCCTTTAATAAAGTTGTGTGTGTGTTTCCCAGTCAGAGCAGATGACATCCCCGGGAAGGTGATGTACGAGAGGAGCGACAAGGTGGAGGGTTGTGTGGTGCTGCACTGGCCGGAGCCCGTCATGCCCAACGGACTCATCCTGATGTACGAGATCAATTTCCATCTGGGGACTGAGGTGAGTCAGAATAAAGATCAGCTCAGGCATGTTTTAATCAAAATACTTTAAGATATATAAAATAATATATAAAAACTGCTTTGCGTAATAATTTGTCTAATATGGCTTTTCCAAAAAAAAAAAGGGACCTTGTTGACTGACTTTGTGTTTGCTTCCTCTCAGCCTGAGAAACAAGAGTGTGTGTCGCGGCAGCACTACCGCGAGCACAAAGGAGCCCGGCTGACCAACCTGGGCTCGGGGAATTACTCTGCTCGTGTGCGCGCCCGGTCACTCGCAGGGAACGGCTCCTGGACGGAGAGCGTGTCCTTCTACGTCCCTCCGCCCATACGTAAAGCAACATTTCTCACACAGTCAACATGGCAGATTGACACCTCTGCGTCCTCTGTCCTCACTGTTATTTTACTTCTCTCTGACAGGAGAAGACAGTGTAACGTTCTACTTGGTCATCATAATCCCCATCATCGTGACTCTTTTCATCGCCAGCCTCTCCACCATTCTCTTCTTTGTGAACAAAAAGAGGCGAGTACCTTCGTGAACACGCTTCACACACGTTATGAAAAGGAGTCTTGTTGCTGTGCCTCGCTATGCTCATGAAACTTAATGACCAGTGTAGTGTTAATAAGAATTAATAGCCGTTGTTTTCTGGTGAAGAGTAGACTTCCTAAAGAGAATTACTCTTGCCTTCCACGGTCAGAGCTGCCTGCTGACTTACTGAGAGGTCTTTGTGTCCACAGGAACAGCGACAGATTGGGGAACGGAGTCCTGTACGCGTCCGTCAACCCCGAGTACTTCAGTGCGGCTGAGAGTAAGAAAATCGAACATCTCCGCGATTTCTCTGTTGTATTCTGGTGCTTGTACGTGCTGTTGACCGGCTGTCCGTCCGTGTCGCGTCAGTGTACGTCCCGGACGAGTGGGAGGTGGCCAGGGAGAAGATCACCATGCACCGGGAGCTGGGCCAGGGCTCCTTCGGCATGGTGTACGAAGGCATCGCCAAGGGGGTGGTCAAGGACGAGCCCGAGACGCGCGTGGCCATCAAGACGGTGAACGAGTCGGCGAGCATGAGGGAGCGCATCGAGTTTCTGAACGAGGCCTCCGTCATGAAGGAGTTCAACTGTCACCATGTGGTAAGAGAGAAACAAAATGCAGATCAATCATCACAATATGACTAAAAATATAAACATGTTTGTAAGACGGTGCTCTCCATTATCATTATTCCCTAATGAATCTGCGTACATGCAGAGAGAAAGGTGTCAGCGGGTCACGAGTACAGGGTGGTCGCCTTTACCCAGGCAGCTACAGCCTGAGGCCGGATTCTGCCTCCTGGAGATGGTGTGCGTTGTCTCGTCAGCATGATCACAGCCTCATTAACTACGTTAAATGGATGTGTTGAAAGATTTTCCCTCTGGAAAGCTGCTGTTACAACCTTTTTTTTAAAAAAAAATCTTTATCAAGCCCAGCTGCTACAAAGCCAAACAATCACATATTTAATTAATTTTGAATAATTTAAAGGAAATTGATTTTTTTTTAACAATCTTCAAAGCGAGTTAGAAAGATAAACAGCATTTTATATATACGTATATGTGAAATATGGGGTTGTTGACTCCCTAATTTTATACAGTATCCAAGAATCAGGATTTAATATCCAAGATTGAATTTATTGTCATTATACAACCAGACCTGTCCGGTGAAATGACAGAGGTAGTCCCTTTTATGATACTTAATAAAAACAAAATCATATAAATGGATGATCCAATAATAAATCATTAAAACTATGTCAGGTGGGTTGTGGAGAATAAACTGAGGAGTCTCAAAGCCAGAAAAAAAGAGGAGTTATACTATAAACTAATGAATGCTAAAGAACGCTGGTTTTGAAATACATGCGCCGTCAGACATCAATCAAGCTGCGACAACAGTTGAACCGAACAGAGAGAGTCGAATGTTTTTCCAACAATGTAATACTTACTTTTTGTTTTTCTGATGTGTTCCTGGAGCTGTTTCACCACCATCTGTTGTTAGTTTGATTTGTCCTCCAGCTGTGAGCTTCTTCCTTCCTCCCTTTGTGCATTGCATTGTGGGTGAATTATGTCCATCAACACTAAAAAATGAGTTCTTTTTCGGTGTAGTGCTCACCGACTGTTGTGAGTTCATCACCGAGTTTGTCACTGTTTTTCCTCTACGAACACACGGACTTGACGTGTTGTTTAAGTTTTGGACTCGTCCCTTCTGACCCGCGCCGTGTTGTGATTGGTTCAGGTGCGGCTGCTGGGCGTGGTCTCTCAGGGACAGCCAACCTTGGTGATTATGGAGCTGATGACCCGTGGAGATCTCAAGAGCCACCTGCGCTCTCTGCGCAAAGAAGTAAGCAGCTTTTTGCTCACACGCACACATGAACACACACCTCAGCTGCATATCAGACGTCGTCTCTCTCTTACAGGAATAAAATCAACGGTGATTTGTCATCCACAGGGCGTCTTAAAAAGTCTTATATGTAAGACCTTAAAGTCAGTAAATAGTGATTAAATTCAAGGACCCGGCACGACATATTTTGAGCCATGAATCAAGATGAATTACTGTTACAACACTGAGAAGATTATAATGAGAGACCGCAGGCTTTCGAGAAGCTCACAGATGACAAATTAAAAAAAAAGAGAGAGGCTTGAATGTGCGAACGCTTCTCAGTTGTGCTGCTGTGTTACGGTGAAGAACATAGCCTGTTATCTAATGTTTGTTTTATATTCTTGCACAAAATTTGTTGTAAATTCCAGTATTTTAAGCCCTTTATTTTCCCCCTCATACTTGGGAATGTTAATGGATTTCAAAGACCAGTGGTGACCCTGTAAATCTGGTCAAAGTTATCTTACAAAGCGTTACATCTGAGTGTCTGATACACGTAGTCATCCTGTACAGCCTCCATCCCTCACTTTGTAATGCTGAACTGTATCCACTGTGCTGTGGGAAGCATAAAACCGATGACACGAGGACTGAACAGAGTTTCTTTGGTGCTCTTTCCCCTCTCACTCTGCAACAGAACAGCACCAGCCAGGTCCTGCCCCCGCTTAAAAAGATGATCCAGATGGCGGGGGAAATCGCCGACGGCATGTCGTACCTAAATGCCAACAAATTTGTCCACAGAGACCTGGCTGCCAGGAACTGCATGGTAGCCGAGGACTTCACTGTGAAGATTGGAGGTAAGTCGAGTTAATGCGACGCCGCGAGCCGTCCCTGGCCGCTCGGAGCCGAACCCACTCGGCCGGGCCTTGAAAAATAAGTGTTTGGCTTTTCAGCGAGTGCCTGAGGCAGCGGTGTCTTAATGTAGATGGACGGAGGGAGGGGAGGAGGCGAAGGCACGGATGATTTCTGAGTAGCTTCCTCTCCCACACAGAGTGAGCGATGTTTAGTGGCTTCCCCAACCCCTCTCTTCATTTCTCTCCCCAGATTTTGGCATGACCAGAGATATTTACGAGACGGATTACTACCGTAAAGGAGGGAAGGGCCTGCTGCCGGTCCGCTGGATGTCTCCAGAGTCGCTAAAAGACGGCGTGTTCACAACGATGTCTGATGTCTGGTATGAGAACACATCACTCCCGTTACGCACACACACACACACACTCGCAATCCTGCATTATACATGTGTAAACTTTCCCTAATCCAGGGGGCTCGCAAAAGTATTCCAGAAATGTCTCCATGTTGCGTGTGGATACGCTTAAACATTTCATGCTGTGTGGAGTCCAAACTATAAAAACACGCAGATCACTTCTCGGCCCGTATTCTTAACAACATTCTTTACTTAACAGCGCGAACATGCATTTCCTGCCCTCCGTCCTCTCCGAGCGTGCTCCGACAGCGAGAGCTTCCAAAACCATCAAAAATCTTGCGGTTTCCAGCTGGAAATTCCTCTCTCCCTGATAGAAGAGTATAGAACAAGGATTCATCTTTTTTTTTAACCGAAAACCTTTTCTTTTTTTTCTCTCGGATGCCAGCTTGCAGTAAAATCTCAGCTGGCAGCGTTTTCTGCCACGTTTTTCTGTGCGAAGCGATATAGTTCGGGAGAAAAAAAATACAAGTGTTTACTAGCTCCCTCGCAAGTTTTTTGTTTCCCAACTCAAACTGTCCCAAGGGTCAGTCCCTAAGAGTGGTCTTAAACTGCTCCAGATGTTTCCAAATGATAGGCTGCGGTGCCAGCACAAACCCACCTCCACATTTCGCGTGCCGCATCCTCGTCTTTGATGTTGCGCAGATGAACTTTGCTGTAAGACGAACCCGCTCTGGTCTCCTCTGGAATCCACAAGTAGGTGACTCTCGTTCTGTTGATCGGGAGGGCTGTCTGAACGTGGCTTCGTCTGTCAGCGCCGGGCCGTTTCAGCCACTTATGTGCTGCAGTGTTGTAATAAGACGGTGGAGTCGGCTCTCAGAACTCGTGCCAGTGGCGAGAATATGACTAGCAAGAGTGAACAAATATTGTGGTCTTTTGTTAGTCGAGTTCAGAAATTTTTCCTCAGAAACGGTCTCGCAGTAATCTCCGAGCAGGGCAGCGCGAGGTTAAACCGAGGTGATGTTTACTGTACCGAGGCTCGACCTGCAGTAATGAAATGACTGTGAATCACCGAGTTGTGCACCAAAACAACGGGTCGGCTGCCAGGTTTTAGGTTTTAGCCCTTCGTAAAATCTTGTCAGGTCACTGTGACTTTGCAATTTCAGTCAACAGGTCACTGATGCTCGAGGTAACGAAGGAAGTTAAAGGTGCAGTATTGGCTGTTTTGGCCTCTTCAGGGCAGAAATCCACATCAAGCTGAATATTACACACAGTTAATCATTTATTTTAATCCAACACGAGTTGACAATACTGTTAAAGCTGAATCAATAGATCTTTTAGCTACTTTAAGCTAAACACACCACAGACATAATACCACCTTCAAAACTGTGGAGCTGTGTGGGACTACAGTCGGGTGAGAGTTCCTCCTGCAAGCGTCATTCAAGACATTCTTAATATAAACATTATCGACGCAACTTTAAAGGACCAGAAGAGAGTTTTTCTCGCTTCATTAAGTATATTCCGGTGGGTTCGCTTGGCTTTTATTGGCCAATTAACGTAAAGAAATCACATATAGACTACAACAGCTACTGCTGCTGTTCTGTAACGGAACGAGTTGCTTAAAAGCAGATATTATATTCACTGTGATGGAAGAACTAATTCAAGCATGTGAGCAGTCTTTTAGTGAAGGCAAAGAAACCACTGGCTGCCTGAAAGGTGGGAAGAAAAAAACACAATTTGAAAGTGAAAAACAGACCGAAGGTTTACTGTACGGAACGTGAAGAATTCTGCACACTTCACTAATGATTTTATTGCTCTCAGACACTATTCAATAAACAAATGTAACGAATCTTCTGAGAAAGGTTGGAGTACTGAAACGTCCTCCAGTAAAGCGAGGTCAGATGAGTGTGCAGCTGGGGGTTGCAGTGGTATGAGAATTTCACGGGACGATAATAATCTCAGAAAATATCACGGTGTTACACAGTTATTATAATTAGTCAGTCAATCAGTCATAATGACCCTGAACAGATTGAGAGCAGGAGGGTTGTTTGGTTGAACAAACATCTCATTCTAATATAAAAACATATCATGTCCTGACACGAAACTTGATATAAACTTGAAATATATATATTTTTTTCACAATGCTAACACAGTAGAATTGTCTTGTCTTTAAATTCAAGAGTTTTTTTAAATTTTAATCATACAGTTTTTGTTTTGATACTAAAAAACACTGGAGGAAAGAACAATTCAAAAACACACGTTTGGTTCTGTTAAATGTAATATTTATTCACAATCCCGATTCCCCCAAAAGTTAGGACACTGTGTAAGTTGTAGATAAAAAACACAATGCAATCGTTCGCAAACTAAACCGTGTTTACCGACAAGTGCACCTGAGACCACGTAGTAAAAACCTTCATACAATCGAAGTGTTTCACAAAGTGGTGAACGTCGCCCCGTCCTCGCTTGTGAACGACTGAGCACTTCCTCTGGATGCTCCTTTCATACCCAGTCATGACACTATCTAGGTAACGGGTGTTTTTTGAGCATTCCACATCTTTCTCAGTTTTTTGTTTTTGGAAATGTGACGTTGATGAGGTAAAACCTTAAATGTATTGTCTTTGTACGGTTTTCAATTGAGTTTATGTCCTAAAGGAATAGCAAATTATTCATATGGCCGCTTTCAACGTTTTCTGTTGCAAAAAAATGTCTTGACCTGTCGTCTCTCTCCTTCTCGTAGGTCGTTTGGCGTTGTGCTGTGGGAGATCGCCACCTTAGCGGAGCAGCCTTACCAGGGCATGTCCAATGAACAGGTGCTGCGCTTTGTCATGGAGGGAGGACTCTTGGACAAACCAGACAACTGCCCCGACATGCTGTGAGTCTCCTCCTTCCCTGTGATCAATAACTGCGTGTTATCACCCTCTGAGACCTTCCAGGTGTAGGTCCGACTCTCTCAAAGGATGCATTGTTTTACCCTCTGCTGCCACCCGCCTTCTGTCCCATTAATATTTTACCCGGTGCCTATTTTAAGTCGTGTGTCTCAGTGTGTAGGATATCATGTGGTGTGTACGCTAAGGCAGAGCCAAGACGAGGCCTGACATTAACGTCACGGGTTAAATGTGGCCCGTTGACGGCATGGCCCCGGCGGTCAGCTGGCGGCGCGAAGCCCCCTCACCCGTCAGCCTCGGCCCATAGAAGGGATGCCGCGGCCCGTGTGTGAAAGATGCCCCTCATTCCCGCCGTCGGGAAAGGCGCACGAGGACGGGGGGGGATGGCGTCTGTCCGTCAGCAAAAAAAGGGGAGCCGGGCGAGACGACATTCATAAATTCATTTCTAATTCGATAATGAATCACCCTGGCGGAAAACGCAGCACAGCCTGCCTGTCGGCGTGCAGCGCTGCATATATGCATTTCTCCCCCCTCTCTCTCTCTCTCTCTGACCTCAATGAGAAGGCATTCTGCTCCCTCTCTCCCCTCCCACTCTCCACGGCTGACCTCACCTTAGAAAAAGAGTGCGAGCAGAAAAAAGAAGAGGGCCGAGTGTTGTGCAGACACAGACCTCCGGTTTCTATGGCAGCCTGACTGTTTTGTCCTGATTACAGGAGTGTGTGGATTGTGTTACAGAGGTGGTGGTGGTGGTGGTGTTGGTTGGGGGGGGGTTTGCCTCCCGAAGTCAGGCTGCCGCTGCTGGTCGCCTCTGCTGCAGCGACTTAACAGAGATTTCCAGAAGAGTGCTGAAGTGTAGTAAAGCCCGACGTCCGCACAAAGACGGAATAGAGCGATACGAGACGAGCGAGCGAGCAGGAGGGATGAAAGACAAAAGGGATGAGTCATATTTGGAGCGCTTTCAGTGTCTCCTCCTTGTGCTGTCTCCTTTCCCATGGTCAGGTAGCTGTGGGTCACTGATTGGGTTTCCCCGTGTCTCTGTCTCCAGTTTCCTTAAAGACAAAAGTGCATTCTTGCTCTCCCGCTCGCTCTCCTGCGAGGGCTGGGCGAAAATGAAAGGCAGACCCTGCGATCGTATTAAACATCATGATTTATTGTGGAGTGTGCAGTATCTCTTTCAGTGCTATTATACATCAAGGTTTCATCACGCCGAGGATGTTGCATGTGTGAAGCTCTGCTGGCCAGTTGCGAGAGAGCTCTGCCGGGGTTCGTTAAAGGTTTACCGTCGGCCGCTCTGCGCTCTCATTTAGGCAGAAAACGTGTCTGTTTCTTATTTTTATCTGATTGTTTCAAGGACTTTTTAGTTCATCTTTTAATCTGGTGAGATTTTGGCTGGACTAGTGCTGATTATTTTCGGAAAAGCGTTTCATTTTGAAAGCACCAGGGATGCACCGATCGTAACATCGGCCGATATTTGGCTTTATGGCTGCTCACGGAGATGATCTGACATTCACAGATGGAAGTGGCCGATGATTATCTGTTTTTATAGATTCATGAGCGACCGGGTTGCGACATCCCTTCAGTTTTTTTTAGGATATTTAAAGCAACATTACGTAGAAATTTGCATTTTGTGCAGTTTGGCGCCCCCACAGTTTCTGAGTGCAAACACCACCGTCATAAATAAAAAATAATCCCAGGTCTGTAACAATTAGACAAACGCTAGCATCTAGACACTCTGTAGCATCACAGTGATTTTGAAGATGTTTTATTTTAAGGTAAAAAAGTTACATAATGTTCCCTTAAACGCTGAAAAATATTTTTTTGTATGATCTAATTTGTGCTCTGTCAAAGATAAGCGTAATAAAAGGCTGATGAGCAGATGAGGTTACTTACTCAAGAACACATAAATAACAACTAAAACAACATAAACACAAACAGCAAAGAAACTTTGGTGTCGGCCCAAAGTTTCACAACCTTACACGTCGCTGGAGAGTTTCACAGTTTCAACACTATCAGACCAGATATGTGCTTGTAACACTCAATTTGTCACTCAGCTTATTGATGTGACAGAGATTCAGAATAACACACACGGGATTTGATTAGTTCTCGCTATACTCAAATATGGCCAAGATACAATTGTACAGATAAACATATCGAGCTAAACAGAACAAAAAGTGTCAGAGCAGAGAGGAGAGGCGTCACCCTGACTCAGTCAGCAAAGCCTTATTTATACAACACATTCGGTTTATCAGAATGGAATTCAATCCGCCGAATGTGCACGAACAAGCAAACGGACACGAGCGAGAAAACAAGCAGGAGAAGACACATTTCACAGCGACGACAAATGGTGGCAAATCACAAAATGAAAAAAATAAGAAGAGAAGGAGAGTTTGTTGTTTGACCTTGAGGAGCCAACTGAAAAACATGGCTAACGTCACCGCTGACAGGTCAAATATGAGTCAATTTGGCCTGATGTCGATAGCATGTGTCTGCGTGCGCCGCGGCTGACGGGACGCTGACAAGAGGTCGAGATTTACTGCCGTGTTTGTTTTCTAAATTTGCATCAACAGGCCTCGTGCGCAGCAACAGATGGCGGGGGGTGGGGTTGGTGGTGGGGGTTTAGAGCCGACAGGTTACAGTGGAGCGCCGGTCCGCCTCCGACCATTACGTGTCTGTCCATGGGAGGTCTTCTCTGCGGGGGGTTCGGACATCTGAACATCAACTTTTAAGACACTTGCTGCTCTGCTGAAAAACAAGCCAGAGCCGCCTCCCTCCCCCCTCCCGCCGCTTCAGAGCATGAAGGGAGACGCGTGCTCAAGAAGGCTCTACCCATAATTCCTCTGTGCAGAGAGGAGCTGGCACCCAGCTGCAGAGGTCTGTTGTAGACTGCAGAGAGAGAGAGGGAAGAGAAAGAAAACAAGAGGAGAGGGAAGAGAGCGAGCGGAGGAGAGATGACTGAGGTGTTTATGTCAGCGGGCCTTGGAGAGTATTCTTAGCTTGTTTGTGTATAATTGAAGTTGTGGTGTGCGGTGTAGCACCACACAAAACTGTAATAATTCTCCCTTTTATGATGTTGTTTTGACATTCCCAAAGCTCGGCTGCTGGCCTGGCACAGTAACCTTACGTATGATTTACTGCGCCGCTGAGTTCATGCCACAGCGCCGGGTTTCTTGTACAGTAAAGCAGAAAGGAACAAAAGCGGTTTCCAAAATTTTCGAACGTCTTCTTTTGAGCTGGCATTTCTGAACTTGGGCTCGACACATGCAACTCAAAGCGTTCTGGCCTACCGGGTTCAATGAACTGTAGTCTCACTGTGGCAGGAGAGTGTCTGTCAACAACAAACCTGTCTGAAATGAATCAGCTGATCCGAGGGATGAGAGCAGACGGCCGTGATTTCACACAGCCCGTTGTTGTGTGCGAGCTGCTCGATCACACATCGACGCAAACTCAATAATATTAAACAAAACGTGAAACATAAAATCTGTTATTTTGATCGAGATCAACTAAAGTTAACTGAGTTTTAGTGGCAGAGAAATGGGCTTAAACTTCAGTGTCTGCTGCCACCTGCTGGTGAGACACAAGAAGTCTCGTTCTCACTTGTTTTTAAACACAAAACTCGCATCCATATTGTTTTTTTAACAATGTTTTTTATTGATTTTCATTGAAAGATAGCCGCGATAATTACACAGAACAGAGTAATAACTTCCTCCCCAGCTTCACCCATCCGATTCTAAGAACCGCGCAGGTAATTTGTGTTTATATGTAAAAGGTGATGATGGAGAAGGAAGAGCCGCGGGCAACAAAACAGTTGCTCCAGCTGCTACATTTGTTCCTCCTCTTCCTGTCTTACCACTATTAGTCTGAGAAACTTGTAACGATCTTCTTCCCGTTGCTGATTTATCCTTTTGTGCGTCAAAACTCGCAGGTTTGAGCTGATGAGGATGTGCTGGCAGTACAACCCCAAGATGCGTCCGTCCTTCCTGGAGATCATCAGCAGCATCAAAGACGAACTGGATCCGCCCTTCAGGGAAGTGAGCTTCTTCTACAGCGAGGAGAACAAGCCGCCGGACACCGAGGAGCTGGACATGGAGGTAGAAAACATGGAGAACATTCCACTGGACCCTGCATCCACCAGGCAGCCCCCTTCTGCTGCTGCCGTCGCCGCCGCCGCCCCTTTGTCGGGGTGCACAGGAGGCACGCCGCCTCCCTCGACCCAGCAGTTATCCCCCATGCAAGGCCCGAGTACTCCGTTATTGGGACCTGTGTCTCCCTCGTCCCCGGGCCCGGTGGCCTCAGCCTTGGCGTCTCCAGGCCAGGCCTTGGACAAGCACTCAGGACATGTTTCGGCCAACGGGCCTGTGGTGGTGCTGCGGCCCAACTTCGACGAGATGCAACCCTATGCACACATGAACGGGGGCAGGAAGAACGAGCGGGCGTTACCACTGCCCCAGTCGTCGGCCTGCTGATATCAGACCAGCCCCTCCTCCTCCTCCTCCTCCTCCTCTTAACACAGGGTAACACAAACCTCTCCTCCATCTCTTAAGGAGGGATGGACGAGGTAAGAAATGACTTCTTCTGCTGTGTGCCAGTAGATGGTCTCTCCACTCCTTTAAAGAGCAAACTTAAACTCTAGAAAACTGAGAAAATAGCACAGAAACCTGCTAAAGCATTTGGAGTTCAGCGGCTCCGACTGGAAACTGGGGAACTCCTTCCTGTGCGGCCTGTTTTTTTTTTCATTTCATAAGTCCTTCAAGGAGGAAAACAATACAGGCATGAATGCTGACATACAGAGACAGACATGAACTCAAAGAAAATCTTTTTTTTTTTTTTTTTTTAAAGCATATCTGCCAGCAAATCCGACAGAAGAGCACTTTTTTTCCTGATGATTTCAGAGAGGATGTTGTGGATATCTGAGTGTGTATTTATACGGACACGTGATTCTCTCTATAATATGGTAATGGCTCCATTTCTAAAAAGACTTTCCATCAAAATGACTTTGTTTGCATTAGCAGACCGGCTCGTGTCATGCGAGGACGCCTCAGTTAGACAGTTTGGACTAAGATCTTTGTTTCATTTTCCTGTTTATATTTCTATGGGTGTAGATCCCGTCAGGGGTGGGTCAGAATGGAAGAGGAGGGCCTATTGTCTAATTTGCCAAACTATTGCCAAATCGAGCTTTTCGCTTCAGTTTCATACACGTCTCCCTTCTTGTTGGAGGCTGTGATTCAGAGTCGAGATAAGTCTGTCTGGGAATATAATGCCAGAAGTGTTTGGTGGTATTCAGACTCCGTGCTTATCTTTAGTGCAGAGCAGCTGTGCGTGTGTGTGAGGCTATAAAACAGTGTTTCTGTTGGGCTGCGTTCACACCTGCAGTCAGAGTTTTTCTCAGAATATGCAGCGTCTGCACTGGGGGGGGGTGAATTAATCTCGCAAGCCTCGTGGTACTTTGAGGAGAAACACTAAATTTCTGTCAAGTGTTTAGCTCACGGTGAGGCCAGTAGAAAAAAGCTGTTTCAACTCAATTGACACAAATTCAATAAGTTAACGATATTATACCACAAACAAGTGGGCTCTTAAATAATACTGACAGCTACTTAAGTATGAAGTCAAGCAAAAAATAGCCTGAGATTTACAAGTTTGCAAGAATTATGATCAACTGTGTACACAGGCGACATGCAGCGGATCGTAATTTAATCAGGCGGATCACCAAACGGACTATTTTAGAAATGTCATGGTATAAGTTGATTTAACGTGTCAGAAAATTTGCAGCCCATTTAGTAACCGAGCAAAATCATATTTCTTTTAAACAACAGTGCCCAAATTCCATCAGCTGGAGCTCATCACACGTGACGATTTCCTGCTGTTTTGGATTATATGATCAAAAAAAGATGGACTTTTGGGTTTTTTGACAAGATCACCCCCGGAGCATTTTTCACTATCTCATAACAAAACAATTGATCAGTTAATGTTTAAAATCAAGAAAGAATAAAAAAACAAATTGAAAATAATCCTTCGCTGTGGCCCGATGTTTTCGATTACATCTGAGAAACCGGCATTCTGGTGACCCAAACTTTCCGCTGCACCACCAAAGTCCATTCAGATTTGTAGCATAAATAAAAACTCTGCGAGGGGAGGCGCGCGCGTGACTCCATCCAGCCGGCCGACTCTGAATCACAGCCCTCAGTCTGTCTTTGCTTTAGAAATGAGAAAAACATCTCCAGAAGTCTCACACTGCAAATCACTGAACTTCACAATCAAGGGATCCGACTCTGCCTCCACTTTCATTTTCCTTCAGACCCTCAACCTGACGTTGTAAGTGCGCATTTCATGTGGGAGGTGAACATGGTTTCGCTGATACTGCTGTTCAAGTTACATGGCACCAAATACACCACGACAAACAAACAAACAAAAAGAGAGTCTGAGAGACAGAAGACGAGAAGGTGTTGGATTTGGATTTTAGTAGCCGAGAGACAACTTTGAAATCACAGCAGGTCTCTTTTGGAATAGTCATTAGTTTCTCTACATTTCAAACACATATAAAAGGTCTTACAGTTGTATTTTAAGACTGCAGGATCGTTTTTATACACATCATTGGTTTTGTCACTTTTTTAGAAAAAAAAAACAACCTTTTTACGGTTCGAAAAATGTTTTGCCTCTATGTCTGTACAGAACAAAAGCTGCTATTTTATTCTTTTTTTTTTGTTTTTTTTTTCTCTTTTGGATGTTATATATAAAGAAAAATCCTTCAGGTTTGGTATTTTATGGTCTCCACTACAGTCCGTTTTCTTATATCTTCAAACTCTGTTTAAGAAAAATAAATAAAATAAAACAACAAAAAATAAGATGATTTAGATATAAAAAAAAAAACTTCTTTTTTTTTTCCTGTTACCCCAAAAAGGTTTTCTGTAACACTATATTTTGCTCATTGCCTTTTATTTTTATGAAATCTTTCCTCTTGTATTTGTTTTGTGGATGTCTATATTATTATTATTAATATTATTATAATTATTATTATTATTTGGAATGGACACCTTAGCTCGACGTGTGAGTGTGTACTTTCTGCACCCTTTTTTGTACTTGTTGTCTAGCACTGCGCCTAGCGTTGCCCTCTAGGTGCGACTCAATCTCAGGTCAAAGTAAAGGCTTTGCTTTCTCCACACATTCTCATGATCGTCCTCTACTTGTCGTCCCCGTTTTTTTTTTTTTCCCTCCCCCCTCATCATGTTTTGCTGAGTCCAGTAGTGCCCTCTCTCCTCCCCCCCGCTGGCCCCTCACTCCCCCACCCACCATCCCCAGTGCCTCCTATTGAAGTCAGGATCAGTTCCAGTAAACAAAGATATTTACCAGATCCGGCATTTTTAACCCATCCATTTCCTGCCTCTTCTTGACTCAATAGGGCTAATTGGGTTGTTCTCGTTTGCCTTAATTATGCCAGCCATCTCTCAAGCATTCAAAATCTGATTTAGTTTTCTTTCTTTTTCTTTTTTTACAACTGAAACACTCTCGAGCGCAATACGACGCCACTCCTGCTAATCTTCAAAGCGTGAAACAGGTCTTATTGTTTGTCTTCATAATCACTGCTTCTGAAAAACCAAATAAAGGATGGGTTAAAGTCCAGGGAAGGGAACACATTTCAAATGTTATGAATGGAAAAAAAAAAGAAAAAAGGTCTTAAAGCGGCGGCAGAACAGTGAAAGTGTTTTTTGAAGGATTTCTCCTCATCTTTTGGAAAATGTTGCCTGGTGATTATTATTATTATTATTATTAATAATATTATTTTTTTTCCTTTTCTTTTTTGAAGTTTTTTTTTTCTTTCTGTAGGATTGTTATTTATTTATTTTTTTATTTTCCTTTTTTTTGTGATATCAGTTTAAATCACTGTATAAAAAATGCCCCATGATTCAGTATAAAGTTGGATTTTTTTTTGTATGTATTTTCTTTGGTGTCATGACTGGGGGACTTAAAAAAAACGTTTTTTTTTTTCCCTTCGAGTATATATCTACCTCACTCTTTAAAAAAATATATATGTATGCGTATGGAAAACAAGTACATCTCACTCTCTCTCATCAGTTTGTATAGAAAACCTCATCATCTGGATAAAACCCACGGGGATCTAGATGAACCTCACAAAGCGGACTAGGATGGGAGATGGAATGTCTGTGTGGAGGTTGAAGCGTTGCACCGATTTCTGGCTGATAAGTTTGTCAGGAAAAGGACTTTAAATTGTCGCCGGGTACTTATTACATAATTACGTCATCCTCCACTTAAATTTGACTGGAAAGTTCACAGCGTCACAAAGGTTTTAAATCAGGCGCGGTGCAGCGTTTGATCAGACGAGAGGCCGGAGGGCAACGCCACAACGCCAAGACATTCCGTCTCCACTGAACATATTGTCACAACCACGAACCCTCAACAGACAGAAACCATCTAAAAAAATGCATTTATATAGAAGTCTAAACAGGTATTATGGGGAATGTTTAAAAAAAAACAAAAAAGGGAAAAATCTTATTATTGACCTCCAAGAAACAAGAGCATTTGCTGTTTTGCAGCACGACCACATCTCGCAACGTTAGCATCGTCATTCACACTCTGGAAAAAATTACATTCGGTCACGTTTATGGATCAGAACTGTGAATGTAACAACGGCGTAATCTTCGGTCTCGACACAAAATCTTTCTAGCGATAGCAGCGACTCCACCTCCTTCGTGTTTCTACCTTTGGTCCTGATCGGACGATCGTTTATCAGTAAATGTTGGATCAGATTTCATTGTTTTGTTTTTGTTTTTTTATCCATGTTAACTCTTTGTGTTTATGTAAACACCATCATTTCCCCAGTCCAAGACTGTAGGTCTGCTAGTAGCTAATCTCCACTGTCATGGAGGTGAATGCCTTTATGATCATCTGCAGGGCTCCAGGCTAACTTCTCACCGTGGTTGCACTGGTGCGCCTGACTCTTCCATTTAGGTGCAGCAGGACATCATTTTTATGCACCTAATCAAACATTGTAATTCTTAACACTTTATTGAAATGATTGTAAACAGGAATAAAGGTCTAAACTAAATTATTAACTAAATTTCAGGTGCACTGGTGCAACCAGTGAAAAAAAGTAGTCGCATCTGACAGATTTCTGGGCGCATTGTGCGACCAGAACAGTCGCACCCTGGAAGTGAACTCAACACGTCTTTCCGGCACATCGTACTGCTACTTAACACTAAATGCTGCTGGTTCGAACGAACAGTCAACCTCAGTGGATCTTATGTTGTCGTCAACAATGTTGACTGTGAAAGTGGCAAAGGAGCTTTTCCATCGCAAAGCTTCCCGTGGGAAAAAAAAACCTCTCGCAGAGTGCAAGGGCTTCTGGGCTGGAAGCGTAAAATAATAAAGAAAAATTGAAACCCAAAAGCAATAAAAAAAGTAAGGAAATGGAATTATGAATAGGCCACCGGGTAACTTCTAATGTGAAATCTGGGTGCTCGATCATGAAGCATTTTCTATCCGTGCGTGATTTCTGAGGATGACAAAGAGTGAGCCATCTTCTGGTTGAAAAACAGTCTGACTGCTGCTGAATATCACATTGGTACACACACATCACCACTGACAAGCAAGCAGCTTGTGTAGTTACTTTACATATCTGTGCATTTACTTTTTTTTTTCTTTCTGTGGAACGATACAACAAACATTAACGATATACAAATTCAACTTTGGTTTTTTTCAGTTCTGGGAATAGCAGACATGACATCGACCTGTTGTGAGGTGAATTACTAGTTACCATTAGCTCACGAAGCATTTAAAAACAAACACGCGGACATACGTAGGACAGGGATGTTGCGTAGATTACGGGTAGTCATGGTAAAGAGCAGACAACAGGATTAGAAACAGACGATAGGCCTAAGTTTACAGCTTCACACTAGTTGCTCTTTCGCATTCGCAGATTTACAGGAAACTAACTCGAAACACACTCGACCTTTAGTCGTCTCTATCATTTCAACTCTTCAGAATGTTCTTCGTGCGAACCTCAGGTTTATGGAGGATGCGTCGGTGCATTCAAACTGCAATAATAAGTTTGAGGTTTTATCATTGTCATTGGCTCTTGTTTTTATGATTTTTTTTTTTGCATTCCTATACCTTCTGAGGGGGCCTTGGTCTACTGCTATGATTTTTATTATGATACTTTCACAAAAAAAATCTCTGTGTTCATTTACCTGATTGGGGAAAGAAATAATCAAAAGCAAACGAAAAAAAAAAACACAAAAAAAATGAAAACCTTCACTAGACTGTCTTTTTTTCAAGCTCTGTATCTGAGGCCTCAAAGTTTTTTCACACCTATAGCTGAGATGGTGTATTTTTGACATGCCGTCTCCAAATGTGTATCTGAGAATTTCTTGTATTTTCTTTTTTTTTTCCTGAAATTTTGAATAAATAAATGAATGAGAAGTACGGCTGTTTGTTCCATTTAATTCCCTCTGAGGTTTTTCTCTCCCTGTGTGGTGTCGTTGGATGATCTACCTCACAGAGGCTCCTCCAGCTGGTCCAACATGGTCCGGATGAGGCTCTGCAGCAGAGGCACCAGTCTGTCAGCCGAGCTCAGGCCGCCACATGAAGGCACGTGGACGAGGGCCGCCCTCCTCTGACCGTGATACAGCGAGCAGTAGTACGCAAACTCACACAGGTACCTGAGGAGGAGGGCAGAGAGCGTCAGCTCATATTCTCCAGTGTCGACGCACGAGGGCTGATGTCTGCTGTACCTGCCAGCGTCTCTTGAGTAAACGACATCCTTCCCTGCCTGTCTGAACTCTTTGGAGACGACCCTCATGTTGACGACAGAGTCCAGTTTCTCTGGTCCTCCTTCCACGCAGCAGTGACTCTGAGGACAGAAGCCGCACACGTCTCTGTCTCTGTAGCCGCTGTTCCTCCCCGTCTGCTCCAGAGTGACGACGCTGGAGCCTCTGGCGACGCCCAGATGTACAGCGAACTGGGACACACAGACACAGAGGTCAAAGTGAGATATCCACCTTCTCATACCATAACCAGCGTGTATCAATGCAATTTAACTTATATATCTCCACCAGGGCAGCAGCTGACACTGAAGACACTGAGATCATGTTCTCTGGAGTCCAGGGGTGCAACTATCGAGTATTTTCATTGGCGATTAATCTGCTCATTAGTTGTTTGTTCGGTAAAATATTAAAATAAAGCCCAAAATGAAATCCTCAAATGTCTTGTTTTGTCCACAACACAAAGATATTCAATTTCCTGTCACAGAGGAGTAAAGAAACCAGAAAATATTCACATTTAAGAAGCTGGAATCTAAGAATTTTGACTTTTAAATTTACTCAGACTGATTATTAAAATTGTAAGTGATTTATTAAGTCGTTGACAACGAACCAATTAAATCATTAATTGTTGCAGCTCCACTATAATATTTACAGTTTGAGTCCAAATACTGAACAAAATCTATTCAAATTAGACCCAAATGTTTTAGGTTGATAAATAAATGAACGAATAAAGGATTGATCATTTTAAAACTGGTGGTGTTGATTAGTGTTGGAAACAGCTTTTAGACCTGTGTGTTGGGAAATAAAACATATTATAAACTGGACATTTAAACAACATATTAAAAGGTTCTTTAAAAAAAACAAAAAACAAAACAGTTAAGAGTTTGTATCTGCTCATAATTTCAGTATTTCTAGAGGTTTAAAAGCTCCAGCAGTGGACAAAGTATTTCTCACCTTTGGTTGAAGAGTTCTCCAAACCTCAGCAATGATCCTCTGAGTCTTCTCATAACTCACAGGTAACTCCTTGATGCAAACATTGGTCATCTCTCCCAAACCGACCACCTTCAGTCCCTTTAAATAATGAAATACAACACATTTAAAGTCTGTGTGCCTCACAGGAGGACATTCAACACTGACTGCTGCTGGTTCTATAAAGCACTGGGTTCTTACCTGAGCTGCTGTCCAGCTGGGGTTCACTAAGAACTGTCTGAAAGGTCCAAAGCCTTAAAACAAGATAACAACTTCAGCAGAGGTTTAAGGAATTCGTATATTCATGAGCAAGCATTATTACTCTACCTGTAATGAGAACAGTCTCTCCTCCATTCATGGCGCAGTCAGTCTCCCAGTCAGTGAGGACAGAGAGTTTTCATTTCATGTCCTCTGAAAAACAGAAAAGTTTATTTTAGCCGCAGCAGCTCCCTGTTCGCCCGCCGGAGGGAGCTGTTCCCCGGCTCATGGTGATGGAGAGCCGGAGTGGGAGTGATGCATTCAGGTGCCTCCGTTAAGTTCTCACATCCAAGTAACAGGTTTATTAGCCTGATAGAGAGGACAGACTCGGTCATTCAGCGGCCTTAAAAAGTTTCAAGGTCCTTCATTTCTTCTTCTTTGGTCATCGTCCTGCAGAATACTTTGAAGCCTTATATTATTTGATTACTCCTAAAGTCACATTAGACTGAATATCTTTTTGTTCTGTTGTTATTTATCATCTCCAGAACCCTGCACATTGCACATTTATTATATATTGCATAAGTTATGTACAAGGACAGTTACCGTTCTAGTATGTTTATCTTTATTTCTAATAGTTTTTATTATATTTTCTATTCAAATCATTATTTTTTTCTTCCAGTATCTCTTTATTATTGTCTCTATTTCTTCAGACTTACTCTCGTGCTGCTACTTATTTCCCTTTGTACGTGTTACCTGCACATGTCTTCCAAGGGGGCTCAATAAAGGAACATCTCATCTTATCTCACATCTTATTAGTAGATAAGAAGCAAAGGTTTGTAGCCTGGGTTAAATCTGAAAAATGGAGTACACACAAATTTAACAACTAGGGATGCAAAACATATCAGACAGATTGCTTGCTACATCTTTGCCTCTATTACACTCAAGTGTGCATGAAAAAGCACAAAAATGTTGGTCTCTATTATCGGTTAGTTTATCAGTATCGGCCATGAAAGTTAGGTAATTATCGGTTATGGTATCGGCTGAACAAAATCCATATCGTGCATCCAACGATACATTTCTGATGTCAGCTTGGTCGGAGAAAATCAGGACAAAACGTGTCCACAAACGATAAATATAGACGTAAACGTTATATTTACTATCATAGCCCATCTGTAATAGTAGCAGCGACACAAGACAAACATTCAGACCCATTATCTCTTTATTTTCTAGCCCACATAAACTCGATGAGGCCAGTTATTTTCTGCACGACACATTTTCATCTTTGGTAGGATGTTCATATTTCAGACAGCCCTTGAATGCGGCCTAACATCTGCCAGGGACTCGGTCTCGTTTGGGACGATCCTGTGAGGCAGGACCCGCCCTCCTCCTCCTCCTCCTCCTCCTCCTCTTCCTCCTCCTGCACTTGTCAAAGGCCACTGGTCGCGTATTACATCACAGTCGCGCCCACAGACGCACACGCAGATGACACCGGGACAACCTGCCTCCTAAATCCACACGAGCAGGACATCTTTTCAAACTCTTTCCACGATCAGAAGCCACGATGTTGCCTTTCAAGAGAACTTTTGAGAGCGAAAAGCAGCAGCTGCAGCAGCTCAACAGCAGACTCGTCCAGTATCTGTCCCGGACGAAGCAACTGGAGCAGGAAAATGCGCATCTGATCACCGAAATCAACAAACTGAGGCAAGCGAGGACGGCGGAGCGGGAGCCCAAGTACAAGAGCGAGATGCGGGAGCTGAGGAGAATGGTGGGGCAGCTGTCGTTCGAGAAGTCCCAGGCCGAGGTGGAGAGGGAGAAGCTATGGCGGGAGCTGCAGATGGTCCAGTCCCTGTGCAGCGAGCAGACCGAGGTGTGCATGGACATCAGTGGCGAGCTGAAAGGCTGCGAGAAGGAGCTCCACCACGCTCACAAGACCAACGCCGAACTCCAGCAGCGCTTGCTCCAACTGGAGAACGAGTATCAGGGCATGGAGACCGCGCACAGGCAGCAAATGGAGCATCTCCGGCGCCAGGTGGAGTCCCGGGTGGTGCCCATCATCACGCAAACTTATCGCGGGCCTCCGGCGGCCTCCGTGGAGGAGGTGCAGGAGTACGCCCGGGGTGTGTCCGAGGGGTGGATGGAGACCTTTGAGATGTACCAGCAGAAGGTGGAGGAGATGGAGCAGGCGATCAGGGCCGACCAGGCGATGCTGAGCGACCTGCAGAGGGAGAAGATGCTGTACGCGTCGGAGTTGGGCAAATTACGCGCGGAGGCGGAAAATCAAGGCCAGTTTCAGGCGCACCTCGAGGAGCAGCTGATGCACATGCACGAGAGATTCCGCGTGGACTCCACTGAATATCAGGTGAGGGGAAAGTTCGGTATTATCTGAAATTATAAATGTGCACATGTAAATGAATAACGACCTCTGCATCGCGCTGAGCCACAGGAGAGAGGGGAGGATACTCCCTCTTGGACCTGCCACACCCACCGCTCCTCACAGGCAGCGGTGCAGCTGCAGCTGTCAGCGGCCGCTGGAAAAACATTATGTGGATAATTATCACAGCATCACAGTCCAGGATGACGTTTCTATTAACAATAACTATGTTGATATCCTGGCTGAGGCTGCAACAGTATCACAATCTCAGAAAATATTATGGTTTCAAGTTAACTGATGCTCCTTTTTGGGGTCAATACCGATATTAGGGAGTAAAATATTTCATGATGCAAATATATCAGTTGGTATACACACATGTCTTGCAATGATCGAACAGTTAAGACAAATATATGTTCTAATGGAGGCAGCAGGCTTTAATGTCCAAAACGTCAGTGCACTCAATAGTCATTCTTATTCTTCGTAATAAATTACCCCAAGCATCTTTTACTAGATTAAAATCTCTAAAAAAGTTTATTATCCGCATATTTTGCACAACATATGAGTAGATACCGATATATATGTGACACAGCAATATCGGTGGATAATATCGGCCAGCCGATATATATTTATCGAGCTCTAGTTTCATGGTATCCCAGTAATCCACAATCATAACCCAAGGGTTATGTTTTCGACCGTGTCCGTTTATCTGTCGTTCGGTTGGTCTGTTTGATTGCAGAATTACACAAAAGCTAAACTCGGATGGAGGATGGGTGTGGATCTGGATGAAGGGATGGATCCAGATCACAAGACTGGGCGTCATGTTCATTAAATTCTCAGGGAATAATGGATGTATCCGGATGAAAAGAATCAGGCGCATGTAGGTGGCTGGTATCTGAGAACAATGAGGTGCAGATCCAATAAAAATGCAGATCTGGTGGATTTAAATATATTTCGCATCCTGGAACTCGGCTCATTCTGACTTCAGCCTGTCCTAAAAGCACACACAGGCCATAGATGTCGCCTCTGACATTAATGTATCCCTCCCCATCACAAAACATAACGACATTACCAACAGTAGGTGCTGCCTGACACGGTTGTGTTCCTTTAACTGTCGAAAGGATGGGATCTTGCGTGCCACATCTGACCTCAGTATTAAAGGATTGAATAGCTTGAGTGGCGAAAAGGCAGTCTACCTTCCTCAGTACTTTACGGCTGCTAGATTACGCCGACCACTTAAACCAATTAGCTGTCAGACTGACAAATCCTTATTAGCCTCCTAAAGATGGAGCCGTAAGCAGGTCAGTCAGTTGCGAATGATTACACTGGTTGTGCACTGCAGGGGTGTTCGATTTTGTTACAAAAACAAATTTCTCACGTTTGACCCTGTGATAAAATATAGAATTGGGCATGATATCTGTTGTAGGGTGTCACATGAATAATCCAGTCTGTTGGTGGGATCAGATTTGATTTGGACAGGAAGTGATCAGCCAGTTCAGCATCTTTCTGCATTAGAAGTCGACACAAATAAAACTCAAAACAGAAACAACACGGATTGACCAATTTAACAACTACTGTAGACTGCAGTCAAATAAAAAGTGGTTACAAACTTTATGGTTAACGAGGGAGCAGAATGATTACAGTATTTTCAGTTTAACTGCAGGGATAAACATAAAAAAATGGAAAGACCGCAGACTTGTAAAATTAAATTATGTGCTAAGTGAAAACTTTTTCTTTTTTTCTTCGTCCTTTTGCAGATGGTTATCGAGCAGCTGGAGCGCGAGAGGAACGTGATGGCTGACACCATTGCAGAAAAGATGCGAGAGCATCAGCACCTCCTCCAGGTGAAGATGGATCTGGGCATGGAGGTGGCTGCCTACAGGTGATGATGGTTTGTTCATTACGGTGTCGAGTCAAAGGAGATTTCTAAATGACTCACTTTGAATCAAACTGATTCTTTTCACAGCAGACATTTTACCTTGTCACATTAGTAAAAGGGTTTTATTCTAGTTTCACAGTAAGCCTTGACAGTGTGACAATGAACCAGCATGCACAACAAGACCTTTAAACCAAGGCGGCTTAACGGAATTCATCCATCATTAACTTTATTATTTATATGTGTAAAAATGTCTTCAGTTAACAGGGCCCATGAGAGTATTACTACATTTTTAGGAGCAGAGTTTGGTGCTCTCTGGGTCAAAAAGTATAAGCTTCTGTGTGAGTACACTCACAAATATCTGGCCTTTTCATGACCTAAAGGTAGGGAAGGCGATTCAGGTCAACAAATACTTCGGGTTAGAATTTCGGGCTGAATACCGACCCAAAGCGTTGGTATTTGACAACTGGGGAATGAGACTCAAAAATCGTCTATCTTTCTCCAGAACTGCCTTCCCTACCTTTAAGAAACTCTAAAGGTTTGCAGGTGAATCTTCTCTTTTCAGTGATATTTCAATGCTTTCAAAAACAGACTGAAAGCCAGCCCGCACTTACTGAAATGACTTTTAGCTTAATTAGCACTTTCATCAAAAAACATTAGAAGAAATCAGCTGCTTGCTTCCTGCCGGTCTTGGCACTAAGTGGTCTGATCTGAACCCTCAAACTGAAAAGTAGAGTGGTTTAAACTTTCGCTGTGGTTTGTTTTAAGTGTTTACGGAGCAGGACACATTATATCTGGCATTTCATATCCTGTAATAGCAAAGCATGCCAAGTCGTCATGCTCCTAACAGAGCCACATACTAACAAGACTATTTTTACTGAAAGGCAAAGTTATTTATAAAACAGTGAACAAACGTACCGACAGTATATTTCATGCTTGAAGGTATTATATGCAGTCAATTTTTATCTCAGTTATCCTTGTAAGTTCTTAACCTCTCGCCTCATATCCCAGGGCGTCTATAAAGTCTTTAACAATTGTTTAAGTTGTTACCGAAATGTCATTAGTATTGAGCCAATTCCCAGGAAGTTGTTTTGAAGATTTTCCACTCCAGTGTGTCTCTATACGGCAGTTCCTCTGCTGGCACATAAAGGTTTGTTGTGAATTGTTGGAATAGACAGAATGTTTGCTCGGAGACGTGGCCGTGACAAGTGTTTTTGTCTGTGTCACGAGTCAGCTTTTGCTCGGGGATTCACTGGGAAGTATGGACCGCCCTGCATTGTAGCTGTTATTTTTAGGTCAGTCTCTCGGAAGGCACTCTCCAGAGAGGTTGTCCCTTTTTGATAGACTTTGCTGTGCTCAATCGGTTGTAGGTTTTGTTGAATCATGGCCAAGGGAAGGTGAGCTGTTCAAGCTAATTACTGTAAGGTCTTTATTACATGATAGTGGCTTGTTGTGTTTTTGGTGATTACCACCCTATATGGTCAGGTCCTGGGCTCACAGCGTCTTGTAAGCCTGCGGCGTTTAGTTTGAGAAGGTTGAGATGGCAGAGCTGAGTGATGTAGAACGTCTTGCGAGGTATTTGTCTTTGATTTTCTTTTTCTATATATGGGAACAAATAATTGTGTTGAAATAGGAGGATAACCAGTGATTTACAATGACTTATTTGCTTTTGTCTTCAAAAAGTATTTTGTCCTGTCTCTTGTTTTGTTCAGGGCTCTTCTGGAAGGTGAGAGAGCGGGTCTGCAAGATGCTCACAGGAGGGCGAATCAACACCAAAGAGAAAGAGTCATAGGTACAGTATTTAGAAGTATTATTGTTGTTGCATGTTGATTAAAGAATACTTTGTAAGACTGATTTTAAAGGATCTGTTTGACATTTGGCAAATGCTCATTGGCCTTTGTGCAAAGTGTTAGATCAGAAGATCGATACCATCACGTGCCAAGGAAAGGAATAAGCACATTACCTAAAATGTCCAGCTATTCCGTTGTAGTATCCATCTAATAATTCCTGCTACTTAATTCTCTGCCTCAGAAATCAGGATGCCTGCCCAGCCCTACACTCCACGAGCTTCCACCTTAACCACCAGACAACGTACTGATGTCAGGTACACACCGCCAGCTGCAAACCTGAGAAGGTCCCCCGTGCTTCCGTCCGGGTCCAGGAGTCCCTCGAGGGTCATTCCTATTTCAGTTGCAGGCAGAGCTCGGCATGAGAGTCCTGCATCCAGAAGGGACATGATCTCATTCACCAAAGCTCGGGCTTCTACTTCTGCCTCTGCTAGCACCACCACCACCACCGCTGCTGCTGCTGCTACTGCTACTGCTACTGCCAAAGATAAACAGATAAGCCAGAAAGGAAACCAAATTGGTCAAAATGCGCAGAAAACAACAGGAGAGGAGAAAATTGTGAAAATCAAACAGGTCTCTCAGCAAGAGAACCAAGCCAGTCCCATCAAGTCCTCCACTACTGACACAAAATCAGTGAGAGTGGTGTCACCGCCAATGATGAGCCTGAGCATGGAAACTGAGACAGAAAGCGAAAGGAAAGTGTCAGATGAAAAAGAGAAAGGCAAGTTCAAAGATGAGGAGAAAACTGAGTCTATGGGTGGCCCGAGTGAGAAAAAGATATTGGACTCGGTGTCTGTGGAGGAGATCATCGAGAAAGTGATAAAACCGGCTGGTTTGGACGCTAAGGTTTGCTCCTCAGGGGAATCGAAGGTAAGGTATCACGTGGAGAAAACTGAGCAGGAGGACGGCACGACTAAGACACAGATTGTGCTGGAGTCCAAAGTGGAGGAAGAGGTGGATATTTCTGAGGACACGGCACTGGAAGAGCTGCTGGGCCTAGGGGTTAAGAAGGTGTCACTGGAGGATATCAAGGACACAGCAACGGGAAGCATGATTAAGAACCTGCTGAGTGGTCTGCAGGGACGCGAGGACCTGGAAAATAGGTCTGTCAATGTGGAAATCATCGAGGAACCAGTGGAGTCCTACAGTGATGAGGAGCTTGAGGTTGAACAGGAGTCCAGATCTACTTTTTATGAGCCCTCCTCAACATATTTCCAAATTGAGGAGCTAGAAAACGTCCCCCATGATGCCCAATTTCAGAAGAGTGATGGTGATGCCACGAAAACCTCCATGACAGATACAGATCATAGCAAGGGCGGATCTGTGAAAGTTCAAGATGTTTCTAGAGAGACTGAACCTTCATATTTCTCCCAGGATCAAGAGCCTGACGGTTATTTTGTCTCCACACCAGATGATAATCTTTCTGAAGCCGAGGAGGGTGGTGGCATTACATCATATGGACATTACGGAATCTTAGATGACCTGTCGGATGAGAGGTATTATCAAGATGAAGCTCTTCCCCCAAGAAGAGTGATTGTAGAGGAGAGTGATGATTACAAGTTCACATCAGGTGATCGCTCATTTGCTAAAGAGAGCTTCCCCGAGTGCATCATTGAAGAAGAGGTTCGGGTCTCCCCCGTCGTGCAGGAGTCAGTCCTTGAGTTCCTGAGAGAGGACTCTCTGGAGCCCAAAGAGCAGCTGAAGGGAGCTCTAGAGAAGCTACAAAGCTCAGTGTCGGGTCCACTAAAGGAGGAGTTGGCTTTCCTCACCAAAGTCAGTCGTGAAAGTCCAGAGAATGTGGCTGTCGATGTCAGAAAAGTGCAACAGTCAAGTGACAATGGCACCATGACTATAGTCGCAGAGCTGAATGTGTCTCAAAGCCTGGAAGACTCTGGGCTGCTGGAGGCAGGAGATGATCTATCCCAAGACCAGATCATGGCAGCTCTCCGATCTTCTAACCTTGGGCTTGAGAAAGCCTTCCAGGGTGGAGCGGGAGGATACAGCGTCAGAGTCTCCACAGAAGAGGATGTTGCGTATGGCAAAGAGTTTGAAGGTTTCGCTAAAGAAGGAGAGTCTGTGTCTGAAATCACTGAGAGACATATTAAATTGGGGCCATCAGAGAAGTCCTTCACCTTCCAGATGGACACACAGGGCAGCCATGCTGGGGCGGCCTCAGAGAAAGAGCTGCATTCTCAGATCTTGGAGACCCCGGTGAAGATTACGCAAGAGAAAAGAATTGTTTATCTGGAGAGCCCGACAGATGATTAGGAAGTCAGTCAGAAATATTTTCAAACTTGCCAATTTTACTTGTTGAGGTTTTTCTGATGCAGCAGTCCACACTCAAACACACACACACACACGCGGCATTACAGCTGTTTGAAGTTTTTGCAAGTTTTGCAGTAAAACATTAGATATCTTAATTGATTTTAGTGCGCTCTTTTACTAGCATGTAACTTGGGAGTACTCAACTGCAACTCAATTCAAGCAAAATTCAGTTCATCAGTCAGAATAACCAACTTAATACAGATTTTTGATGATAACTGTGTCTGTACTGCTATTACAAATACTGAGTGCTAACTAATATGGGCAACTTAACTTAGAATTGTAAAATCTACATAATACATTATTTTGGTCAATACTGATGGAGTGCTACGCTGGAATGTTTTTATGTTTTTATAGTTTGCTGTTTATCTTCAGAAAGGTTTGTTTATTCTCTCTAGATTTCTCTATTTTTCTACTAACCTGTGCTGTACAGCTTTAACATCCCACTCTGCACGGCACCCGATCACATCACGGCTGTGTCTGCCATGTTGTTGAATCTACTTGGTCTACAAATAATGCAAGCCAGGATATGATAGCTAAGGGTCATGAGGTGCTGTGCACTGTTTGCAGATTGGGGTCTTTAATTTTGACTTTTGACTTGAGCACTGCTGCCAAATGGTATGATCTTAGTGAATATATGCCGGAAACACAGTAGTTTATTTTTCACAGTAGTCAGTGACGTGCACAGAATATAGTTCACCTTGCAGCTGAGAATGTTACAGTGGGACTAGAGAAGAAGAAAATTGTCTTAAGAAAGTTTGAAATGCTGAAATCGAGGTGCAGTGCAAGTGAATATGAAATAAAAAAGAGGTTGTTCAGTAACTTACAATTTTAGGTATTTGCAGTTTATTTTACTTTACTCACAACAAAAGTCACATTACACATTTTGATTAATCAGAAAAAAAACTGCCCGTTATATAACCAAAGCTGGATTACATGGTCAATGTGATTGCTGTGAAACAGGTTTGTAAAATGTTTGTCTTTACATGGAATGCAACTGTCACTGCCATATATTTTGTAATTTCCCAACCTCCAGAACAAGTGATTAGGGAGCTGGGAATTCAAAATGATGCATTATACCATTAAGAATTTCATAAAAGGACTGTCAAAGATGAAAGAATGAAAAGAAGTACCAGAATCTTAATGAATTAAAAGGATTCATCATTGATAAAGAAATGATCGTCACATGTGGTTTTATTGTACAGTACGTCTTGTCTGGTCACCTTTTGCTTGTAGACATGTGTTGTTTATCACCGTGTTGGCTTGAAGGATTCACCTTTGCTCTAACATAAGGGTGTGCTCATGACCGTGACTATTTTTGGATCATCAGCTTAGTGGCACTGACTGTATGAGTTTGTAGTGTTGTGTACTAGTAGCAGAGGCAGAAATGGTCCACTATGATTACAGTCTTGTTACATGTTTTTCCATGTTGGCTGCAAAGTTTACACTTTCTAACTGTCGAGCAATGACGACACTGCTTAGCTTTTTGACACTTTCATGTAAATGTGCAATTTTTAGCATGAATGCTATGCTTTTATGAATATGTAAAAAAAAAAAAAAACCTGTTCCATTAAGTGCCCAGATACAGCATTTTCCGCAAACGAGCTCATCTGCAAATGGTAACAATTTAAAGTGGCAACAGACAACTTTCCAAAGACAATTGGATAATTTCCATTTTAATCAGAGTTGCGAACATCAACAAAACATAATTTTATTCAACTAGAATTAAGTAACTTCTGTTCCTTTTCCCGGGAGATTTCGTGCCCGGAGCAGACAAAATTGTATCGTGACAGTGGGGCTTAAAGGGAACCAATTTCAACGCTGATGGTTTACTTCCTGTTTCATTGCGCAATCAACCTTTACTTCATCATTTTACAGTAAACAGAAAATGTGTCTATTGCCAGTTTAAACAAAACCATAACACCAGTGTACTTAAATTGTGGCTAAGCAAGGAACTGTTGTTAGGAAACAGTGTAATCTGAATACCATGTGCCATTTTACAGCATGAAAAATTCAGCAAACAGAAACTACATGGATGTATGAAAAATGTTTAATGAGTCAAATGTTTATTACATGTAGCCCAACATCATTACTTTTATTGACATAATGATTTCTATTTAACAAATGGTCTTGCTTTGGTTTAAAAGGTTCTAGCCCTCATTTGGAAATTGATTTTTAGCCTAACAACATTAAAAGTTATTGTGGGAATCTTTTTGAGTGTGAGTATTTCTTGAAAGCTTACAAAGGACACAAAAATCGTACTGCCAGTGGACAGTGGCTAGTTTTTGCGCTGGTAGCTGCCAGTGTTATCTAACAGATATATATATATATTTCTATAATAAAAAAAAATGTGTCAGTAGTTTTTTTGTACATACCAGCAATGTTATTGTAGTGACACAATAAAAAAAGAAAATTTCAAGAATCAGACAAAGAGTTTCCATCATTGCCGCTGGATGGTAAGACTGAGAATGTGTGAGGTTTTGCTTTCTTTCTACCTTGCCTCGGTTGTCTCTCAGCCACCTCAGGTGCCCTGCAAAACATACATACATGGTTGCATTGCTGAAACACGAGTCTTATTTATTTATTTATTTTCTTATTCCAACTAGTCATGCAGATTTACCGAGCCAACATGTCCACAGCTTTTTTTGTAGCTTTTGTTTTCTTGTGCTGAAGACCATACAACAAACTCTGAATCTCCAGGCACTACAGGAAAAAAAACAAAAAAAAAACATTAACAACAGCAGAGTGAGTGGTCCGTGGAAGATGAGAGGTGCAACTCATACTCAAGAGGGGGAATAAACACTTCCTAGCAACATGGGAAAGAACTAAACATCCCAAAATAACCACTGTAGCTGTCCAAGGTTTATATAACACCTGTGCTGACCACTCGGAGTGTCAGGTCAACTAGGGGGATTTGCTAGATATATTACGAGGACTCCAAATCAACAACCCAGGAATCTGAGGTACTTATCTCGTCAAATTAAAGAAGCAGTCTGAGTCACTTTCCATTCCTCATTTAGTTTGGTCCAATCCAATGAGAGGAGTGAGCACTGACTGCCTAACTATGACGTTTCAAAAATATTAGGTAATTTAACAAAAAACAGAAAAGTCTAACTGAAAACAGATGTAATTTGATAACAGTGTGCGATGCAACAGACAGAATAAACGAGTGCCTGCTGTTTCAAAAACAAGATGTGAGGAGAACTTTGTTAAAGTCGGGAAAGTGGAAGAGAAAAGTTTTCCCCTTCACCAGGGAAAGTAAAACACTATGTAATCTGGAACAGATCCATCTGGCCTCTTGGATGTTTTCACCGTTGCTAAGGTTGATGTAATGGAAGACCTTTTTTTCAGCAGCGCTTCAGAGGGAGAGGGAAATGTCAACTGTATGTTAGTGTGTGCGCTATTGTTCGCTTTGTTTTTGTAGTAATTTTTATGTACGGTATCTATTGCATGAGCCAGGTTTCCTCTGGAAAAACAAGTTACTCAGAGTAAGGATTGTGTCGTGATGACAGGAAACGAATGTCCCGACATATCTGCTCTGTGTCAGGGTACCTCGGAAAGGTTACCAGTCGGAGTGGAGAGAGTGAGCCCTGACATACCCTGTGAGCGCAGAGGGGGGCTTGGAGCCCCTCTGTCAAAACAAATCAACATAGCAACCGGGCTCCTTTACTTACAAACATGTAATTACTAGTATGAAGAAGCTATTGTAGTATATTTGGCGGGCGGCAAAACTGAGCTCATATGGCAAACATGTGTGGCAAAACTGAATGTGAAAAACAAAAACACTTGTTACATAAGGAATAAACAGTAACATCTCCAGGACCATGATTCAATTAAGTAGAAGACTGCTCTCTATTCAATCCAGCTTTCCTGCAGGACATAAGAATGTCACTTTTTGTTTCTACGGACATAAATGCACGGCACACTAATTGGGGTCAGTGTCCCTTTAATTGACAGCAATTAGCAGACTGCCACTCATTTTCCAAAGTTGTGTGGCCCATCTGTCAGGCTCCATCCAGACTGAGGAAACGCAAAGTCACGCTGTGTGATACTTTACACCGGGGAGGACGGCTCTGCACACTGCACCCTTCCAAGATTAGCCTGCGACTCTGATAGCGCTGAGCTTCAGGGACGATGGTGGAAATAGCTCATCTCAACATGACAGGGACTCTTTGTGTGTATATTTTGGACAGGAATCTCACTGGTGTAGATGGACACACCCGCTGACTCCTGGCCTTTTATTAAATCCCCCCACATACTTTGTCAGTGTTTGATAACAGTAACTTCTATTCTGCCTGGCATCTCTAATATGAAGTTACAGGTTGCAGCCAAGACAAACATTAGCTGTGCTGTTTGGATATTGGACCTTGTGATTACCTTTGTCATGGTCCTGTGAGCCTGCTTCATCCTGCCCTCAGTCATCTCCACACTTCCTATGAGCTGAAGCGTGTCTGCTACCTCAGCACTCAGCTCACCGAATGTAGATCTCTTTGTAGCGAGAGACGCCCTCTGGATCTCCATGCATCTCTGCACAGGCACAGTAAAATCAGGTTAACTATCTCTTGCCATCAGTGGTGAGAGCCACACCCTGTTTAGCAGGTGGAATAAATCCCCCGACGATCACAAACAGAGGGCGTTTCCAAGGTGCTGCTCTCTGAACAAAACATAATCGAAAAAAAAACATTTCAAGATTTAAATGTCTAATATACTGTTTGCCTATCAGTATAGGGACACTGCCTCACTGCTCCTACAGATGTCTATGTTAGTAACAGTGTGTGTGACCTCTTGTTGGCCATTGAAGAGGAGGAAACGACAGTAATCATCCTGAGCAGCGAGAAAGGCTGGATCATGTGGACCAGCAGAGTTCTCGTAAGCACTTAGACTCTGCTCAAAGTAGTGACCCGCAGACTCTACACCGGCATGGAGAGAAACACACAAATGATGCTTGTTAGATTACAGCAGTAATCTGACAGAAGAACCAAAGACACTTCAAAATGTACTGCTATAGAATCGATGCAATTAGGGCTGCAACTAATGATTATTTTCATCATCAAATAATCTGCCCATTATTTTCAGGATTAATTAATTAATAAATCAGTTTATAAAATGTTGATGAAAAAAGTGAATAATGCTAATTCAGGTGCAAGTATCATCTTCAAAGTGCTTCTTTTGTTCAACTTACAGTCCAAAATCCAAAACTCTTAATTTACTATCATATACGACAAAGAAAAAGTGCCAAAACCTGACATTTCAGATGCTTGAAATGTTTTTTGCTTGAAAAATGAAGGAAATTATTACATAGATTATCAAAATAGTTGGCAGTTATTCTTTTTCGATTGATCAACCGATTAATCGACTATTCATTACAAATGTAAACGCAATAAGATAATTTTTAGATTTTTCTACATAAATCCTTATTATTGTCTTAGTTCCAGATGTTATGCTTGACGTAGCTACCATGGAGCATATACTGTATTTGCCTTGAGATAGCTGACATGACTGAACTCGTCTTCAATAAGACTATTATAAGTCTGGTTTCCATAACATCATCACAAAGAATTTGACATATAGGAAGACAACGAGATATTCAAATCCTAATTAACCCCTTGTTGCTCAGGCCTGGCCTGTATCTGAGAATAAACTCACCATTGTGATTGGGCTCTGCTGCAGCAGAAAGGATGAGGGCCAGGCTGTGGGAGATCTGAGCCCCCTCCAGCTCCTCTGGGCTGTGACTCACAGCAATGGCATGAGCCTAGCAGAAACCCCCACGTGAAATAAGACAGATCACATGTCATCAAAATTAAGAGGTGTTGGAACACTGCCTTAACAACAAAGCCTGGCACCGTCTTAAGAAACCTTCACGTGTTTATTTTTGTTAGATAAGAGCTGTGTGTGATGTGCAAGTGATGTGCCCCTTGCCTTGGTGAGATGCTCTATGGCTCTGTCCAGATGACCTTTGTCCTGTTCGATGGCGGCCATGTCCCTATAGACAGAACATGTCTTCTCCAGCTGATCGCAGTCCTTCAGCAGTTGCAGTGACTTCTCACACCGGCTTAATGCGTCCTCTGGTCTGTTCTGTCTCCTATAGACCCTATAGAGCAGAAATGGACAGCCTGTCAGAGACAGAACAACAAACAAAGATAGTGACCAGTTCAGCCTACTATATAAGGCAGCAGGGAGGAGTAATGATTAGTGAGTAACACTTCAAGTAGTTCTAGTCTCTGCCGAAGTATACTTGAGCATAACACTAAAACCATCGCATTGCACTTCATTACTTTCAGGCTGTTTTACATCACTGAAGAAACTGCTTGGTGTCCGGCCAATCCCAGACCCAACAGAGTGGTGAAGGCGGCAGAGTGCAGACTATAATAGGGAAAGCTTGCACATTGGCCTTTTAACTGTTTTTGGCTGCTTCCTTTCACAAGTCTTTCACCATCTCCTCTGGGACTGAGGGTTACGCTGCTAGTCCCCTTTTTTTAACTACAGCCTCGCAGACTCTGACAGAAAACTCCCGCAGTGTGTTCAAACTCAGAGTTGTGCATCTATAACAACTCGTCAACAATCTGTGCAAGGTCTTAGGCCTCACATATTTTGCTGATGATGTCTTTGGCCTTTTAAAAGACACTCACTTCCTGTCATACTGTAAAAGCTGCTTGGGTTTCTACAGGGCAGTATAGTGGGGGAGAGAGAGGATGAGACGATGGCTGCATTAACCATTGCAAGGACCTTGGATCCATCAGGCTGCTCTGCTAACAGCTTCAACCAATCTAATGGACTCTAAATTTAATTCAGCTCTCCAGTCAAGGGGGCAGCCTTTCTCAGAGGACACAGTGCTCGCTACTGTACAATCTCTGGCTACACGGCTGTCACACGGTGGTACAGGAAACTCCTTTTCACAAATCAAGTCTATCCACAGCCACATTGTGTGGAGCATCATTGTCCGTGGTTATCTGAATGACAATTCATTTACCGACAGAATGCACACCAGAGTCAATTAAGGTCTTATCCAACATGCCTTTCTTTCTTGTTAGCTCACATCCCAGCACCACATGGATCTATATATTTATGGCTCGCTGGTTAAAAGCCTGCAGCACAGGTTACAAAAACACTGCGATGGTTCATTTCTTCGGATTTTCCCATGAATCCAAGATTATCCTAACATGCCATGATGGATACTCGGAGTGCCCCTCCCATAAGTGTTCATGGGGCAGGCACTTCAGATCCTTTTAGGGCAGCAAGGATGGCTGAGGCCAGGCTACATTCCTGCATGGCTTGAGTCCTGCCATTCTGCCTGCATGGACGGACGGAGACAATACCCCTCTATCCTCTCATTCACTCTGCATCCTTACACACTTCCTGGCAGAACGGTAATATGCCACATCCAGCTGAAATCGACTAAGAGTACACAGGGCAGGGAATTAATATAATCAGGGACTCAAAGATGTGTTGCCAAACAAGCCACACAGCCCTCTTTTGTAAACGTTTCCAGAACATGGTTGACGTAACTTTGCTCTGGGCTTTTTACTCGGAAAACGATACAGTAAGGCCAAGCAAAAGTGAAAACAGGGGGACAAAAACACAACAGCTCGCTCCAGAAAGTTCGTATGGTGCCTTACACAGATGGCATACTGATTGATGAGGCTTTTTATAGTGTTTTCCCCCAGGTGGATATGGGTAAGAATACAAAACTACCTGCTCAGTCTCAGGTAGTAACTCAATCGTAGCCATTTATAATAAAAAATCCCTGCTGGTTTTATTTCAGCCAACTAATCCGAGACAATTTTACATCTGGAAGAAGAGCTACCTTTTTGGAAGGAAAACGAGCAGACTGTGGATCCTAAACGAAGAATAACACTGCTAATTAGCATACAGCAGCTATGAGTATTTACACTATAGCTGCACTCCAGATCACATACTGTTATTTACCAGCTGTGACAATGTCGACTGTGATGTTTTTTCACCTTGTGAGTCTGTGTTTATGTGTGTGTCATCATGACACAGTGTGGTCCTGGACACACCCTTTACCACAGAAGCAGTTTTGAGTACTTTGCCAGGTGTTTAGAATGAGTGTGAAATTTGAAGTAGAAAGAAAAAGTATGCAGTTTGAGCTGTAATCTGTTTGTGCTCTCACAGACGCTCAGCCAATGTGACATATCTTCTGCTGTGCAGAGGATTGTGGGTCAGAATAGCCAAAAAAAGCATGCCGGCTTTCATACTGCAAAAATGCAACCAGATGCAGTAGGACATCCTGGTGTTTTTGGCACACACTATGCATTGGGACATAGCTGGGCTGAATCTTTTTAAAAGTTAAGCAGTATGAGTATTGGAACGTAGCATATGTCTGAATCTAGTCAATAGCCTACATATGCTATAAGAACAGGGAGACATGGCTGCTGATTTCCACAACAGCACAAACTCTGGAAACTGCACAAATTTGGTAAACAGACAGTGTATACTGATGCTAATAGGATGCATGATAATTAAGTTTAGAGTGGGGTAATATGGAAGAATCTTTGGGTATTTATCACTCAAGAGATAATCTATTAAATACATTCTCAAATTGTTTAATTGAATAAAACTATCAGCTAAAATGTAGATTTATGATAGCAGTTATAAAGAACCAAAGAAATTAAGAAATCTTAGCAACCATGGCCAAGACCCACACAATACATTTAAAGCTAACAATAAAGGCTCCCTCTATCAAAGTGCCCATCTGGCTGATCATAAGTGCACACCTTGAGTGTGAATCGAAAACCCGGCAGAATGTTTGGACCGGGATCTGTAAGAGAGCTGAGCTTGGGTTATTGTTCCAGGCTTTGGTGGGAACATTCCCCTCCATCACAACAGTGTTGACTGACAGAGCTTTTAGAAGCATGCCAAATTCTTAGTCATCACCCAACAAAAGAGATTTAGTAAGCTTACACACCAGCCAGAGTCTGCACATTTTTTCAATTACACACATCATGTCAACAAACTCTGACTCTCTGAAACAGACCAAGATGGCATCATTTACAAATTCCTGTGAGTGTAGCTCACCTCAGCTGCTGATAAGGATTGTTTACTGTAAATGCAGCAGGAATATTGCTCCTCTTTACCTCTCAGCTGGTCTTCGAAACATGGGGTCATACGTGCAATGTCAGAGATTTATATTCAAGAGTGGGATCGCCTGTTGAAACACTGTTACCCTACTACTGTCTTTTCTTATACTAATTTTTCAGACAAGGGCAGTTCTTTCAAATCTGTTTTTCTTAATTTTAGTTAAGAGATCAACATTTTTAAATTCTGACAAGACAGGCTGCTTACAAGGCATCACAAACGTTGTGAGGTTGTCTAATGTTTTGATGGAGACAGGCCTGCATTTTACTGGGTTTTGCAATTCCACAAAACTTATAGATGATACATGCACTCATGTTAAGGTATATACACACACGTTTACCATAGCAACATTTACAATGAGTGCATAAATTATTTACCGAGTCAAAACGGCAAAATAAACTCCTTTCACAAAGTTAGAAATTAAAATATTCTGGATCTACAAGCCTCTTCTCTCTTTAGAAATGTAATATTTGACTAAGGATTTCTGTAACAATGAAAAGAAAAACAAAGATGAATGAATTAGTGTTTCTGTAAATGGAGTCTGGTGGATTTTTGGTGATAGCTACATGGCATCTGTTTCTGGTTAAACAATGCGACTTTCATTCTTTCAGAAAAAAAGTTCTAGCTTTGTAGCGATCCATTAGATGGTAAAAATAACAACCTGAGCCTGTCAGAAACAAGCACTTTAGTTGGGATGTACTTCGACTTCGTACTTCCCTTTAAACATGATACAAATTAATATAAACATAGTAGTGGGATGACCTCAACCCAGGTAAGATTATACTTCATTTCCAGGTTGTGTTTCTAATTTCACCCACAGCAATCTAAGCTATGACAAGTGGCTGCTATTTTCTAAGTTGCCAGGCTCCACAGCTCCCAGGCTATCAGTTGCTCTTACACTCGATCTGTGTGCTTGGTCTCTTCACCATGATCCACTAAGTCTTTAATCTTTCCCTGAGCCCTGGGACCTCTGCTGTCAATACCACCATCAGGTTACAAATGCATGTTGTAAATTGGTAGACACAAATCAATAATATGGAAATGGTGTGAAGCAAACAAAGCAGCTGACATTTAACAAGGAAATAAAGGGCTCTGGAGGGCTCTGGAGCAGCGTCTCAAGGAGTAAACCAGTCCGTAAAAGCAATGTCCAAGAGTGGTATGAGGTGAGAGAGGTTAATTATTAAGGAGGGAGTGAAAGCTAGAGCGAAAGAAAAAGGCAGAAACCGTATGGAGAAAGGGGGGAAATGCTTTTAAAAAGGAAGAGGAAAGCCTCGCTCCCATCTGTGCCTGTGCTTGAGCAGTGACTGGATGAGTGGACGTGCAGAAACCCTACCCAGCAGGTCTCTAAGCATCATTACGACAAAACACCCACGCTGACTGCTAAGTGGGCTGGACAACAGCAGGGGAAAACCATGATTTGTTAAGTTGTTGTTTATAAGATAACATGAAATAATGGGGTTTTTATCAGAGCAACTTGGTCGGCAAAAACCCCCTTCTCTCAGAAAAAAGAAAAATAAACATGTGAAAGGTTGGTTTAATGCAATTAAGAAGGAATGTAGTGCCATCTTGTGGCCAAATTTAAACACGAGGTACTGCATTTGAAATTGGGAGAGTTTGAGAAGAACAAACATTATTATATATAATAATAACAACTTGTGGAATTGTGAAACCATCCTGGCTATACTCTGAATATCGCTCTGAAAAGGCCTGACCATTGACACTACTGGGAATAGCGTCAATTTATTTGGACGAGCCTGAACATGATACTACAAGAGTCACAGGAAATAAATAGAGCATATCACCTGATTACCAGGCAGTGATGCTAAAAAAACAAAGTAGCAGCTGCTACTACAAATAGTGCGTTACAACCTCCGGTCTACTGTATATTTACCCCTTTTCTATTTTTACTAGATATTGGCCTATTGCCGATATACTGGCAACAACATATGTTGTCAAATATGTGCAGTGATTTCATTTTCGTGTTTCATGTTATTTTTGAACTTTAAAATATACTTCCTCCATCGTGTGCATGTCTTTGTCACGTGTTTGATAATTAAACTTGAGGATCATTGCAAAAAACTTAAGTTTCTGTTTATATTTCTGTTTATAGAAGAATATCAATCGATATATAGATATTCTAATTTTTTTAACTTTCCAACAATTGTATCGGCCCCAAAAATCCAGTAGTGGTCTGGCTCTTATGTTATCTAAAAATCTGCTGTGTTCTGCTGCTGCTTAAATTAAAAGGAAGTTAAAAAAATCACAAAGTTGTTTTCTGCACCTGGATAGACCTGTGGAGATTTCCAGCTCTGCGTTTATCTTCTCTTCCTGGCTGATGCTACCACGTTGATGAAGATCCTCAACAACTTGTTCTGCCTCCAGAAAAGAGGATTCTGCCTCCTCAAGAGTTTAAGAGTCAAGGAGTTGGTCAGCTTGTTAATCGAGTTGATATTTCTGTACATTCCCATTATTTACATGAATGTTAAACATATCAATGCAAGGATATCTGGCTGTGGTCAGTGAAGCAGCTCCCTGTGTGAGGTGTATGCTCAGGAGACACATGAGAATCTCAAGCTTTTTTTCCCTGCAGGAGACCGAGGAGCAGAAAGGCAGCTGCTCTCTGGCCAGGGCCGAGTGCTCCTTGGCCTGCAGTCCCCAGCCTGAAGGAACAAAGAGACACCAATGAGTGTAAACTGAACAGCAACAACATCTGAACACATCTGAACCACATGAAAATCTAATGTAGTAGATAAATAACTATAAATCACAAGTTGCTACATGGATTAATCACAGTAAGCAGAAGTAGTTTGAAAAGAGTGTCATACAATTACACTTTTAGTTTTTGTTTTTTTTAAACACACGATGAGTCATCTGTTGTGGATAAAAAGAAGTAAAATAGTAGGTGTGATTACAGGTGCATCAATCAAAGACTGCCAAATGCTTTATGAATGTGTCTTTAGTGGTAGTTTTTAGAAAAATATATTTAAAAATTTGCAGTTAAGATTTACAATGTATTCACCATATAATGTTTTCAAAATTACCTTTGAACTGGAAATATGCTTTAGCCAGTCTGACATGAGCCTGGGCTAGTTTCAGATGTCCCTCCCCATGTACCAGCCTCGTCAGAGCCACGCAACGCACCAGGTCCTGGATGCAAGCATCAAACTGAGCAGACACAGGAAATGGATCACATTAGCACAAATTGATTATTCAAGTCATTTATCAAACAAAAATAGCAAGTTTCCACTGGTTCCAGCTTCTCCGATTTGAGGATTTACTGCTTTTTTCTGTTTTATATCATTGCAAATGGAATATCTTTATCTAATATAATATTTAATCGAGACAAATCAAGAGTGAGCACCCACATATGATTACCTGGGTATGACTGTGTTTTTGCAGTATCCAGTTGCATGTTTCCCATGTAAACATCTTATCCTGGCTTCAAAAACCTAGATAAGGCTTTATCCTGGTTTTTAGAAACTAAGATATTTCTGGAGTACTCTCACAGAAACCAGAAAACTGGCACATAAACACCATCTCCACCTTATCCACCATATGACTGGAGTAGGGCTAGACTGATTATCGGCCCTGGCTGATTATCGGGGCAGATGTTCAGCATTTTCTGATTATCCGTATTGGTGATTTTTCTGTTAGATTTCCAATAAAATAAACTAATCTAAAAATGTGTTACTTTGACTCTGATGCAATGTCTTCTATGGCCGAATCAATTTAAAATCTAAATCATGATTTAAAACAACGCAATAAGAAAATCACAGAGGCTGTGATTGCTTACAGAAATGTCCTTTTATTCTATTAAAAAAAAAAAATCACAAATCAAATCGCAATTTCAGTCAGAAAACTCGCAACTAGATTTTTTTCCCCCAAATCGTTCATATCTGATTGGTAACATGTCACAATTAATAGCTTAGCAACACTGAATAATCTAAATCTGCAAAGTAACTAGTAACTAAATTGATCAAATACATGTAGTGGAGAGGAAGTATAAAGTAGAAGATAAAGGAAATACTCCAGTACCTCAAAAAAGTACTTGCATCACTATCTTTTTTTTTTTTTTCACAAAGATTTGAATTTTTACTGCAAATGAATATTGGTCAAAAATATCGGTTGTCAGTCCCCTTGATTTCTATATCTGCCATATCGACCTCTAGAATGGAGTCAATTACTGGCTGCAGTCTGCATAAGCATCAGCAAAGTCTGCAGAAAGCAGTGAAAACACATCTTCTGAGCACACCTACATGAAAAAATACCTACTAGTGTCTATAATATGGATTTGTTATGGTACCTACCTCCTGGTTGTCTTCATGGGCCTGAGCTCGGCTGTCAAAGTGTTTGAGCTTTTCTTCAGGTGGCATCATAAGAAATTCCTTGTTTGCATATCTTGTTTGTGAGGGACTCAACACACCTAAGTCGCACAGAGGAGATGTATTCACGCCCCCGTCGGTGCTCTCCATGCTGTCAAACAAGTTACGTCGATACATTTTTAGCACATTTTAAAAGGAAAAACACATTTGGCATCCCTATCTTTTACACCAACCCAACCTGAAAGCCTCATATGAAGACTTTATAACGTTAGACGGGATAGTAAGTAACGTTAACTTCAACATTACCTTGATGGATTCATGGGTTAAACAAAAATGCCAGTAAGAAGAAATGACTTACTCAGCCGGAGACACGGAGGAACTCGGGCGTATTTTTGTCATTTGGTGGCTATCAGCCATTTTTTATTTTTTAATCACACACAATTAAAGTGAGATGTGTGTGATTTCAGCTAGCTAACGTTGACGGCGCCATCTACACTTTGTGTTCTTCACGTTGTTGTTACCGTGGTTACACTTTCCGTGTCATCTCGCGTTAACTCAGCGCTGTTCCTCCTCCGCTACTGTGCTCGAAATAGCTGAAGAAATATATCTATATCTATATAATTACATCTTACGTGATACGGTTTTGTGCTAAAATCATGCCACTCGCAGGAGATAGCGTCTTAAAGCCAGACTTGTGGTGTGTCGTTGTGGGAGAGAAGTAGCTGACACCCGATGGGAATGCCTTTCTTGAACATACACGGGCACCTCACGGAAGTGGGGTGCATTCAAGAACCGCGCTGTTCTTAAAGGAACTCAATGTGGTCCTTTTAAAGGACCATTACAACACAAAATGGGTCTTTTGACCTGCCAAAAATTGATTGAAGGCCAAATACAGTTAATGAAAGGTGATTTCTGTAATGGTCCTTTAGAAGGATTCAAAGCTGTCCTGTGAGCTCTAGTGTTTATAGTATGAAGCTCATGAATGAGATCAAGTCATATTTAGGCAGAAATCACCTTTCATTAACTGTATTTGGTCTTCAATCAATTTTTGGCAGGTGAAAATGCCCATTTTGTGTTGTAATGATCCTTTAAAATGATTCAAAGCTGTCATGTGAGCTCTAGCGTTTATATTATGAAGCTCATGAATGAGATCAAGTCATATTTAGGCAGAAATAACCTTTCATCAACTGTATTTGGCCTTTAATCATTTTTTTACAGGTGAAAACTGATTGAAAACTGCAAAACACATCCAAACATGGGAAGCAAATGCTATGTATAGTGCCCAGATCAGATAAAAACAATGCAGAGTCACAAGGATCATTGCAAAAGTTATCATATCTTTATTGAAAACCCACCAATAAATCATATTCATTATAGTCTAATTTCCGAAGACAGGGCTAAACAAAGTCATCAGACATACCAAGCACAGACACGTATATCACGTAATTGCCATATCTGATTTCGCTACAAACTACACTTCTTTTGGTCACAGTTGTAATAATTAGCCTACGTAACAACAAACTTTAAACTTTCTAAGACACATGCCTTTGCTATGATTACATTGTAATGCAGTTGTGTGTATCAGCATATTATGACCGGTAAATCTAGAGAAAGGCAGACGTTTTTGCGCTACCGCTCAACGGGCTGCTGTGCGCGCTCCCGCGGCCTGTAATCAGATTCTGGCAGACGATCACTTTTTGGCACGACACCGGGACAAAAACATCGTCTCTGATACGGGACTGCTGTGTGTTAGCAGCTAATGCTACTACACAGACACAAACAAACCGTTAGCCTGTGGCTACAGCCAGCTGCTAACTTCACCTCCCGGATAACAGGTTGGGCTTTCGGTCCCATATATAAAGGGGCATATTTCTAACTATTCGGTTTCAGACTAAAGGACCATGGAAAATGCGCAGTCTGTAACTATTCAGTGTTACACAGCGGTGGGCTAAGTTACATGTTAGCAGCTAACGCTACTTTGCACGTTAGGTCACTCCGAGTCCTCGGTGATCTCATATGATTTCAAATCAGGCTCTAAACATGACCTGTAATGTTTTCTTACCTGGTCACAAGGAAATGAGCCATGTCAGCATCTGTTTTCAGTCCCAATTCAAGTTGAAGCTGCCTCCATGAGCCAAACGCGTATCCGATATTTATTCAGGTGTCGGCCCAGCTTTGGTCTAATTTCGTTTCAACTCTTGACTTGCTGCTGATAAAACCTTTGTTTTCTTCTTAGTATGACTTTTTAGTGGACTTTGTGTGGTGGTGGGTCGTTTTCTGGCCGTAGCAGAATCCATTACTACCCAAACACTAGTTTGGGTCCACCGTGCTTGTCTTCTTCCTGTATCCAAGCCGTTTAGGACGCGCATTCAGCGTCATCTGACGTCACGTCCGCAGGACCGCGCTGGAAATTCGCCCGAATTGCAGTACATGATGCAGCACACAGCCTGTTCAAGGCAACAGAGAGATACGTGGGTGGGCTCATTCTTTTTGTTTATGAACGCTTCATCACCCATTAGCATTAAAAAACTTAAGATGCCTGTTTATTTTTTCACAAATCCTGCCTCAAGTCCCTTTAATAGAATTTAACTTTTTTCTTTTTCTTCAAGAAAATCCATGACATGAACTGGGAGGCCCTAGGTGAGTTGGCATGGGATGACCCCTATACATTTCTAAATATATATATGCTAACTTTAAAAAGAAAAAAACAACAACTTTATACTTGTTATTGGTTCATGCAGTTTGGTGAAATGGAGTTATTCCCAAACCAGTGAAACTTTGAGTCTAATTAGCCAGAGTAATTGTAAAAACCCCTGTGTGGATGTGCAGGTCCTTTAGGCTAATTAAACATTTGTCTGGGAATATGCAGCAGTAGATAAATCACAATAAATGACATGATTAGCGCCTTAAGGCAGGTCATTATCGCCTGATCTGTAGGCCCTGTCTCAAAAAGGACCAATGTTTTAAAATCTAGTTTTTGTTGTTGAAAATTCCTTTATCAATTTCTGTTAATCAAATTGTACACAGCATACCTGGGGTCAGGAATTCCATCATTGAAAAATGGCTCATAATGCACAGAGGTGTGACAAATAGGGGCCCATTATCTTATTATTGCACCAGGGCCCCCAACAGGTTGTTTTGGCAAAAGATGCCTGCTCGGGTCATCTAATGCTCCATCTGTTCCTAGGGGACCCCAGCCCTGCATGTTCAGATGTTTCCCTGCTCCACCACACCTGATTTAAATGATCAGCTCGTCATCAGGCTCTGCTGAAGCCTGATAACGACCCATTCATTTGAATCTGGTGTGTTGGAGCAGGGCAACAACTGAAAGATGCAAGGCAGGTGGCCTCCACTCGCATTTGTGGATCAAACATTTTTCCAACTCAGTTTCTGACTCTGTTGTGAGTTACAGTTATTGTGTCAATGCAATATTTATATGATATATTCACAATATTGTGATACACTGTACAATATAGCAACAGTCTTTATACTCCTGTGTGATGAAATTGCAACCTGTTTTGGGTCGAAAAAGTAAAAAACAAATAAATAAAACAATAAAAAGAAGGGAAAAAAAACAATTTTGTACGGTTAAATATAGCATGGCCTGATGAAGCCACACATTTTGTGTTGGTGGTGTTTTAAATTCACACACCAACATTTAAATAACTCTCTGTAAGATATATTCATATGATAGCTGTGTGTTTCAGGGACTGTGTTCAAACAATTGGGAAAAACTGTAAAAGCCTTCCCTGAGTATTGTATAATTCATGCCAGACCTCTCAGGATGAATTGTAGTATTCTAATATCACCACAAGATGTCAGTATACAGTTACACAAGAGTCATCGTCCTCGATGTAATGGAGGCTTTACACTTGTACTCCAGGGAGAATTACACAGTAATATTGTTGGGCTCTTTCAAGAAGTGATGCTGGGATTTCGGCCTCTCCTAAGGGCATGCACACTTCAAAGTGCTAAACTGGCAATATGTAAACCCCCGGGCTCATCCTTCTTTCTTTTTTTCCTTTCAGTATTATCCGAACTGCGTCCTCAGCACACATCAGACCATTTATTTCATGTTCTATCAGACCGCTCAAGATGTTTCTTATTTTTAGTTAACCATAATTCTGTCGCCTTCACGTGCCAACATGGATGACAAATGGTAAAACATGATCATAAATTTTCCTGTCAAGTATTTTGTGATGACGGGTAGCAGCAAGAGGCCATGATAATCAAAAGAGTCATGATGAATAGAAGAAGAATATGCAGCGCTGTCGGTTAATCAGAACCACCCGATACAGAAACCAGGGCTACATATTGACTGCTTATTGGTTAGTGTACTGTATGTGAGTGGCAACGGTGACCTCAAAGTTGTTCAAAGTCAGCTGCTAATAGCTCATTAGTTTTACTGGGTGGGTGTTAAATGGACTGAAGTCACAGCGGTGTACAGGTTGAGAGGTGCCACGCAGATGAAATGGTGAACAACGAACCTGAAAGAAGTTCTTCTATGGTTTATATCCATCCATCCATTTATAAAATATCTTTCTCCAGAAAACCCCCTTTTTGTTCTCTTTTTCTTTTTTTTTTTTTTTTACAGTTTCTACAGTGTTTTTCTTTTCTCTCTCTATATATAATGGTTTGTGGTTCTCTGAAAATACACAGCCAGCGATAAAAAAAAAAAAAAATTAAAAAAAGATATTTGCTCACAGGCTCTGTCCAAATCTCCCGCAAATAAAACTGATTAAATCTTCTACCAAGCAACATCCTTTCCTTTCTATTCAATCATTTTTCTACTGCAAAACAGTTTACAATTCATACAGTGCTGCATAATGTTTATCTATTTCATAACAAGTATAGAATTATGTATTGTATGTATAAATGTAGATGAAGAACTGTAAGGCTATTTGAAATAAAAATAAATCTCGGTTTTAAAAATAAAGATAAGGAATGTCTGTGTACCCATGTTAACACTATATACCAATAGCGAGAAGAGGAAATGTACATTTCCTTGTGAAAATATCCTTTCTTACATCAGTGCCCAGACTCCATGCCAGATAAACAAGAAGTAACGTCTCTGTGGCTGCTTTGAGAAATTGGTCTCCGGAGGCAGCTTTCTAGGTTAATTTATTCTGTATCGGGCTGGCAGTGTGTGTACTGTCACCACTTTTAAACTCGGGGCAGGGCCTGTTTTGTGTGCAAGACTGCCCAAGATAACTTCTTATGGCTCCTTGGGATGGCTGCTGTCGGTTGATTCTGGCAGGCCATGAGACAACCCGTTTATTTGTTTGTTTGTCCCGTGAGTTTTTGGCTGGCCGTTCAGGGCTCTGTTTGGCCCCGGTCCCTGTTGGGCTTCTATTTCTGCAACCCAAGTGGCTCTTAATGAAGCTGGTAGGGTTGGCATGGGCCCTCAGCAAACCCAGGCCTGATCAGACCCTTCTTCTTCTGCCTTGGCAGCCACACTCCATTTGCTCCCTCTGGCTTCCTAATTTAGTAACGGTGGGTAAAAATATGTGCTAACGAACAAGGTCTGGTATGTCAGGCTGGCGTCCAGAGAAGAGGGAGAGAGGGGAGGAGGGGTGAGTAGAGGAGGGAGGGAGGGAGGGAGGGGGAAGGAGGGGAGCTGTTTTCACAGCAGGCACCCAGTGACAGGGGTAGAGTCACTCAGACCCCTCTGACATCTGTGTGTTTGTGTGTGTATGTGTAGACATTCAAGAGAGTGTGTGTGGGTGGATGATGAGAGGTGGAGGGTGAGCACTTAAAATTTCTCACCCGTGCCAAACTCCATTCAAACACTTCTAATCATTCTTCTGCTTTAGTCCAACTATGCTGCGAGGCTGCAGAGCAATCCCTCGTTTACAGGGAAAATGACTGAAAGAATTGCGTTTCCATCTCATGTTACTATCTGGTTTTCACATTGGCTCGCGGAGGCCAAGTGACGCGCTTTCAGAGTTGAGTTTCAGGCACCGTGGCATATCACGTAAGGCAGTGTTTTTGGTTATTTAAATCAATGAAACATTAAACTGGAAGAGCAGCAGCAGTTGGGTCACACGAGCTGCTGTTTGCACATGCAGTCTTCAAATATCCTGTCAACAGATCTGCGGTCGCCACTCTTGGTAAAGTTTTCTAATAAAGCGTGCCTTATAAAAGGTTAATGAGTTGATATATAGTAGCGCAGCAGTACGCCATTCGCTAGAAGGATGTTTGGTTTATTCCATTGTTAGATCTTTGAACATTTTCACATTCTGTAGGATGGGCGGATACATAATAGATCATACTGTCGAAAGACTTTAATAGGAGGCTTTGTTTTTTGAGTGATTTTTGGTTGGCGTGTTTCCTCCTCCAGCCTAACTTGCTTTGTCTTTTTTATGTCTTATTTGAATTCTTCCGGAGGGAAAAAAATGGCCCTTCAAAAATAAGTAAAAGAATAATGAAGACAAGGTGTTTACTGCTTGTAGTAACAACAACAAAAAAATCTACCAGTGGAAGTGCCATTTTCTTTAAAACAGGTGTCCTATATCTCACCGAAATGTTACTTTCTAGGTCCAAACCATGGAAGCAGTACCACTGCTGGTACATGTGCTCCCTCTTGTGTTTTGCAGAGGAATCACAATTACGTTAATTGAAAAATGAACTAAGTTAAAGCTGCTGTAAGTGATGTATTTTTTTTTTAGAATAAGTGTTAAATAGCCATTTCCAACAGTAAAATCACTAAGCATGTGTTCACCAAGCAGTCAGGACCACCTCTTTATGGAGTTCTCTGTCCTGATTGGATAAAGTGGGCAGGGATACCAGAAAAATGTATTTTCCCTTTTACTGCATGAGCAGGGGGAGGAGAGATATGTGTCAATGACCAAAAAAGAGTGATTATTGGAATATAAAGCTATATAACAGATATTTTAATACAAATATATCACTTTCAGCAGCTTAAAACTAATTATTTAAAATAAGTTTTGTCTTTCCAGTAATATTTTTGTTTCAGCCTGCTAGCTAGTCGTGTTCATGCACGTTACGTACAAATGTCAACCATAATGAGGTACGAGTTAAACTTGAACTGTGGTGGCAAGTTTTATGTGGCCCCAAACTTTTGGGAAGAGAAGTGTGAATAAGGAGGAGGACTTTTCAAACAGCCCTTTTGAAACTGAAGTTGACGGTGAACCGAGCGCTAGTGCTAAAGGCTACCAAGCAGTACTGCTAAGGCGCCCATAGAACCTGCTAACGGTAGCGGCTAACGGCGCAAATCCTGTATTTTAACGTTGATCTGAACAGGCTGATATTTTCTTAGGTGGCACAAGATGTAAAAAGTTTGAGATACAGTGTTTTTGAGTGATTGTGTCTTATATTCTATGTAATGAGATATTTAGACGAGTATACTTGGTAAGATTTTGAGTTTTTGCAGTGCCCTTCCAATTTATGACCGCTCCATCACTCCACTGTCTGGAAAAGATCCTCAGAGAGTGCAGACCCTAATCCAGGTATTACTAAAAGACCATGACACCTATAAACTATGAAAGCTCAGAAAAACATTCTGGGTTGTACACATATGGTTTTTGAGCTGATGCATTGCTCACTGCAGATTATTTCTGTTCTGTTTAGTGTCTTGTGAGGGCTTACTGGATCTGTAGGGGAACCCTTTTAAATGTGGGCTACAGAGCTTCCTGGTTCAGCTCATTGCATACTGTAGGTTTAGCTGCAAACCATGCAGGCAGCGGAAGAAAAACATGTTTTTTAATGTATGTTTACCCTATACACCTCAGACTTTCAAAGTTCCTCATTTTCCATGGACCCATTCCAGCAAACATTAACGGTGAATAACTTTATTGAGGCCATTTCAGTGAAAGGCCGAGGAGAAGTGGTGCCAGTAAACTTTATATAATCACACAATGACTCTGAATATTTGACTCTGATTCCTTAAATACCAGGCCTGCTTTGAAATGTTAGCAAAATGTTAACCCTTTAATAAAAGCAATGTAATATGATGCTAATAGGAGCTGTTTATTCATTGCTTTGTAGCTCAGAGCGTCCGCTGCCTCAGCCGAGTCCTGTGTTTGCAATTGCACCATTTTCATCTGTCAAGACACTTGACCATAGAAATCGGCCCTCAAGCACTTTCGCACTTGCCCTTCCTGTTCACAGTTTAAGAGGCTCATGGCAACCTTGTCAGCTTCACTTGTAAACTCAAAGCTTTAGGATGAAAACAGAAAAACCTCCTTGTCCGTCGAGCGCATCGGTAGAAAAGTCCATAAGACACCCGACGTACCATTACTGTACATTTTTTATTGATTCATTCAAATACAGATAACCCGATGTCTTGTTTTCTCATTGCACCGAGAGTTTGGCTGAAAGCTGTGCGCTGAACTTTTGCTATGCAGCTGTGGTCGCAGACAGGGCTAGATAACAAACCACTGTCCTCAGCCTGTGCAGGAGCAGTGCTACTGACACGCAGCATGATTCACATCACTGACGGTGATGGCATGATTGTCATGATTGAGCTGAAACAAGAAAAAATGAAAAAACTGCACGACACAATTAACATTTTTAATTCCTCGGTATAATTGCCATGCGTCATTACAAGTTTAATGCCATATAATGTGCGAGTCATATTGTTTTAGTTTGATACGAGTGTTTCTTTTTCCTCAATGATATAATATATCTGCAAAACTACCTCTTTGGAACTATTACAGCAGGTTCGTAAAGGGATCATTTAGTGTTTGATTGTTCGCATTTAGGAGCCGGCTAACAAGGCAACAGAGACCGGGCATTATTATGCCTTTAATGTACAACTCTACCCAGCTTAAGTGCTCTAGTTGCCGACACAGGAGCGTGCCAGTGTTGCATAGCAAGAAAACAACTCTCAGACGAGTAAAGTTTCAGTTTCAATCAGCCAGAATCATCAATCGTCTTCTGCTCACGATATGTCACAGTTATTTCTCGAAACCACAAACTAGCACCTAACTTTTATACAGCTGTCCCCACTTCCTGTGTTAGTTAACCCACAAAACACCCACCCCTCAGCGCTGAACATTAGCCCCTTTCATAACAAATGGCGTTTGGAGGAGAAACTGATAGAGCAGACGGTTTCAACGTGACATATTTTTTACCTTGCGTTAAAGTAAAAGTTAAAGACTCACCTGTATGAGACCCTCTGATATTCCTGCGTCATCTTTCGCAACAACTTTTGCAAACATTTTCAAATGAAACTCCAATTTTTTGGAGAACGAAACGGCACAATTCTATAGCTGCTAAATTACACGAGTGGTTTACCACCTCAGCAAAGTTGTCCTATTCTGACTCACAGAAGATATGCCGATCTTCACAGCTGCTACACTTCAGATAAAGCCTGTTATTCGCACATAGAATAAGAAATGTGTTTCGGTACCGTAATCAAAGTATTTGTGCAAGTAATGTCGCTGTTAAGAAGTCAAAACAAAGCCAGGCACTTAAGCCACGCACCCCTTCCTTCCAACCGGAGCTGTCCACGGCGTAGACATGATAGTCACAGTGCGATAAGATAAGCTCTCTACGCATCCAGCAGCGTCGTTGCATGCCAGTGCTTTGTTTAACAACAGTTTTGTATTCAAATGTGAATTGTTCCCTGCTATGGCAAAGACTTAGGATGGCTTAAACTTGTGTTCATCCTTACCCAAACCTTGGCCTAATTTGCGGCATACGCAGCAAACAAATCTACTATTGTTCCATCGCTAAAGCTTCTTCTTTCTTTTCTATTCAGTGTCAAAATCAAAGATTACCGAGCGCTTTGGAGGTGATACTGCCATTCTTTGTTTAGACAATGGGCACACTAAACCAATAACTGTGTTTTTGTGCGCTGACGGCGCGTACGTTCTTTCATAACTGCAGTTTTAGCGTCACTGTGACAGGGAGATATGTGCATGAGGGGAGTTTCATCTTCTTCCAATGGCCCTGCGGTCAAGCTGCAAAAGCATGGATCGGCAACTGTTCGCCAGACATTTTCGAGACAATGTAGAGGAGGTTGTTTGTGCCTCTGCACCCTCACACTCACACACACATACACACACAAAGATAGCGTTGCCAAGGACGTCCCCTCCACTGATGAGAGGACGGCGCAGCTCCTCGTCCTTGGTGCACTGTGGTCCAGCCTTGCACACCCCATCACTGTGTCGGTAACCAGGAGAATATTTCTCCGCTCAGTCTCGCAGTACACAGTTAGTTGTGCTCACGACACAGACGGTGCGACATCAACACGTTTCACCTGCTTCTTCTGACTGCACGAGTAAAATGTGCGATATCTGTCCAGGAAGGAAAAGAACAACAGAGAACCTCTCAGTCCAAAATGTAACGTAACTTTCTGCAGTTATATGAATGTTAGAGGTTTTTTTTCCATCTCACTTCACGCAGCATTAACACATAACCTGAAATACACATTTAATGTCCAAAACGACATTCGGTAATGTTGCAGAGGACTTTTTTCTGATGTAGCTACGAGAAAACTTTGTGAAAATGGCTCTTTATGTGAATCTGAGCAGGAGAAGACACGTCGGGTTAAAAATCTTAACTACTACAAAGTAAACATTTTCTGAAATATTCTGTTTAAATATGCAAATGAACTTTTATATATTTAAAAATGTAAAAAAAAAAAAGGAATTTTGTATATATTTTTTTATTACTTCATAAATCAGATAGCAGAGGGTTTGATGCCTTACTCAAGGGCACCTCAGCAGCGTCCCCTGCAGACTGAGCTTCTACCACTGTACTGTAAAATGTAAAATATTTTTAGACAGAAATTGGTGCATAAGATAAAGATTGTAACTCATAAATAGCACCATGAAATGTCCCGATTTGATTTCTTGCATTTGGAGAGTTATATTTTTTGTATGACAAGTTGATACTTTTAAGTTAATACTTAAATTTACACATGCAAATTAGACTATGTAATTAAATATACGCAATGAATGATTTGCATTCATTTCCAGAGCAGAAATCTGAACTTAAACAAACATGTAAATGTGTATTTTGGGTGTTTTCTTTCTGCTATTCTGAAAGAAGACAAGTTATGGGAGCAAAATAGCCCAAAGTCTAAACATTGACCGGTGCATGAATAAATGTTTTTCACCTGTAGCATCTCCCCTTAAAGCTCAAGGGAATCACTCTCATGAAAGACTTGACCAGACTATACATTTAACCTCCATGCCCTCAAGAATATGCCTCCAAAATGTACGCAATTTCAAAATGGGGGGTTTTGTCACTTACCTTCGCCTGTGACTGTGAATGAGAGGCTAAATGTCCGCCTGTGGTTCTCTGACCTTTGTGGCTCCTCTGCTGACTCGGTTCAGGTAAGTGCAGGTTGTGTGATGCAGTGGTATCAATAATGGAAGAAAGGCAACCCCCTCCCTCTGGCTGCTATGTGGGTCAGAGGAGGCTCTCGGTGGATGGGAGAGATTGATGAAGAGCACCAGGGAGAGCGTCGGAGCGCCTACCTCACAGCGGTGCAACCCGAGCCGCTCCCCCTGCACTTGTTCTGAGGCCCCCCTCCTGAGCTGCAGCGCCCGGCGCTCTTTAAATGACCTTCAAATTAGCCTTATTTTTCAGGGCTCCAAACCCTTCAGGGGCCTTTCCTGGAAGGATGGTGGGCCTTGTTCTCACTCTGTTTCTCCGCTTCTTCCTTTTGTTATCCTCCTGTTGACCAGAAGTGGAAAAACAACAGAGGAGAGGAGCTTATGTAGCAGAGGTGACTGATGCTCGCTCTCTGATGTAACCACATAATCGAGCCGTTATTGTGTTCCCGATTATGCAATTACACACTCATAAGTTTTTACCCTTTCATTACACCTTCTCTTTCAAACAAATCCCATTATCACACATCCCCAGTTCAGAGTCTGCAGTCGATGATACATGTGGTGTTTTGAGAGGTCTGTGTGTGTGTGTGTGTGTGTGTGTGTGTGACGGTGGCTGGGAGTCACAGTGGGATCCTTCTTCCACTACATCACAGAACAACAGTCTGTCAGGCCAGCCCATCCATCACTACAGCTGTGGTTTATGTACACACAGCAGGTCACGCAGGCCCTCCGTCCAGACCTGGCGCTCCGCTCCCTATGATCCATTTGCATTAAGAGAAACACCCCTCTCTAATGGAACTAAATGACTCAGACGGCCACAATTTGCGAGGTTATGCTTTGCTTTTAATGGAGCGGTTATCGGCGAGGAGGCTTTTGATTTACGGACTTTTTCAGCAATTTTCAGGATGATTTGCTCACAATTTTTTTTTTTATTTAATTTTTTCTATGAGGAGACAAATTCCCCAGTCTCGTCTCTTCTCCTCACCTGTGACAAAATGCGAAGGGCGAAGAAGCTTCACGCAAACTCACCTCACTAATCAACAACTATCTGCTGCAAATGATAGAAACAAACACTTGTGCAATCACTCAGGCTGTGAAACTGTTAGGTGATGATTAGCTGATGTTTTAAATGTTCCTTTTAGCTGTGTGCACAGTGTAGCACAGGAGCATTAAAGGTGACTTTATACAGTACGGGCTTTGTACAGGCATATGTTGCGCCCTTTTGGGAAAAGCTATGACTTTTGTTACATTTTTTATTACACTGGGGTGAAGCCTTACCCCCCAAGAAGACAATACACCTCCACACAGTACCGGCATTATATATTTTATTTGCACAAGTAGCAGTTTGTCACGGAAAGCTTTTTAGCCTTAACATCCTCTACTTTTTAAATTGACCTTGTGCAGAATAATGCATGGAAACTTTTAGCGCAGATAATTAAGCGACTGCACAACAATCAGAAACTCCTCTGGAGGTAATTCAAAAAAGACCATATATTCCGTTTCATGGTGAACATTATTGACAAAGGTAAATAGCCAGAAAATTAAGATCAGAATTCAAACCCGTCTCTTTTCTCTCCAGGTTTCCTCTTGCTTGCTCTTGACACTCGGCCAAACATTTGGAGCTAATTCTCCAGCTATCGTGATGGAAAATCGACAGGCGGGATTGTAGCTCGCAGGCAGCGAGGGAGTTAGAGAGCAAACATCAAGGGGAATCAAGTTGGAAAACATAATAAGTCATCGCGTTAGCCGCGGAGTGAAAAAGATGGTGTGAAAATAGGCAAGAGGACGACCAGAGGTGGGCCATGACTGATGGCTGGGTAGGATGGGGGCTTGTTGCTGCAGAAGGGCAAACCTGGACTGATTGATTGGCTAGTATTTCAGAGAGGCCCCCGTGCCCATTTGCTTATGATGCTGGAATGCTTTGGTAGCATTTTGTAGAGGGAGTAGAGACAAATGATGAAAAGCGGCCAGTGTGAGATGAAAAATTAGGAAAATGGGAGAATCAGGCCGTGAGAGGAGATCATGATGGTACTCATATTGTTTTAAGCTGAATGAGAGCTGTTTATCTCTTTAATGCTGCCTTATTACGTTACTCTTTTCACAGGAAAACGGTGCAGATGTTTTATCATTTGCTTTTGTAGCTACTTCCTGTGAAATAACTCACATATGGTGAATGAATGTTATACTCACAACAGGCTGAATGTCATTGAAAATAACACATCGGTCTGAATCTGTGTCTTTTGTGACAAGTTACAGCAAATCTGAAACACTAAATTCAATGAGTCGTGTTTGCAGTTAGACACAGTGACAGTGATCCTTATATATAGAAGGACGGGTTGTGTTGCTACAGAAGCCCAGAATGGACTAACCAAACACTGGCCCTCTCAGTCATTTTTTGCATTTATGGCAGCTATCATAGTGGGAGGTCGAGAACCTGCAATCTCATGACTAGATACCACAAAATCCTTAACGCCGGAGCTTTAAATGGTATCATCAGCAATCTTACAACAGCACAGTCATAGTGTAAACCCACAGTGAGGTCACCGATTGGTTTGTGGATCATTTTGAAGCCAGTTTGGCATAACATCCGTCACCATCTTGGTGGGTTTTTTTTAGGCCAGAATGAAGATTTTTCGAGGAGATGGTGGTGCTGGAGAGGATATGCTTTCCTACCCAACAAGTCTAGCCTAAATGGTTCCAAGATTTACAAAAGAAACACCATGCTGAACTATACATTTGAACTATACTTGAAACTAGTCCAATGAAACCATAAACTCAACTGTTTGCTGTGGTAATAAATCAAGCAAGATGTAGGGTCATTTTCTCATAAGCTTACATGCAATTGGACCTCTTTCTCTGAAACCAGTGGAATCTCCCCCTGCTGCCCATTAGAAGGAATGCAGATTAATATCGCATCATTTTGCAGACCCAGACGCTACGTCAATGCTTCATACTGTCTGTGGCACAATCACAATACGCTGTTGTTGAATCTGTGTCATATGCAGCATATTAACGTAGCTAATTTGATAATTCAAGTGCATACGAGGCTGGCACTAGATCAAAAAATGAAGGGTTCAAAGTAATGATGTAATGTATAATTCATAATGTAATTTATCCTAAGGGCGACATGAATGTCTGCACCAAATGTCATGGCATACGGCCCAGTAGTTGTTGAGATATTTCACTAAAACAACAAACGTCCATCCGCTGATAACGGAAAGTCAGTTTAGTTTATCCCACAAAATCTTGCACGTGGTAATCATGTGATAGTTGTTGAGAAATTTCAGTCTAGACCAAAGCGTTGGACTGACCGGCCAATAGATAAACGGACCAACATGACTGCTAGCATGGCTAAAGAGCACAATTTCTGGTTTACCGAGCTTCATATTTCTCTTGTCTGTTTAATTTCCTCTGGCAGCACTCCTTCATTACAGTATTATAATGAGGGGCTCATGGACTTTCGAGGGTTTTATTGCATTAAACTTCATATCTAATCTCCCCAGTCTCTCCTGAATAGTGTATGGCTCTGTTCCACGAACTACAACAGAAAGAAACACTTACGTTTGGAATGTGCTTCACTGAAGAGCTTTTCTCCATCTGGATAAAGGGGTTGCTGTTTCCTGACTGTCTAATATCTATCCAGAGAGGTTATTACAGAGAGAGGGATATCATGGTGCATTATCCACAGACATGGTATAAAAACAATCATGGAAATGTACTGAGCACTTTGTAAGAACATGACCAGCTGTTTGGCTCTTTTAAAGGAGGAAAGAGGATACATGCTGCTTCCACGTTGCACTTTTCCTCTGCTTTTTGCCTCTTTGAACTTACTTCAAACATGATTCAGCTTGTGTTTAGTGTCATGCCAGCCATGTGGATGGCATATGCTAACATTGCAACGGGGGCCTGCTGGTTATAGGTGCGCGCGGTGACCGGTAGCTCTCGGTTATTATGTCCCTGAGCTGATGTGAAGCGGCGGACAGGCAACGACTGAGGGTAAACGTGTGCATGGAAACAATTCGGGCGCGAGTACGACAGTAGCCACATGAAAGGCCCCTTTGTGGGGCTCCGCCACCTTACAGATGGTCAGCCTCCCTCGTCCATTAAACAAGAACAGTGCTCCGATCTCTCCCCGGGCCAGATGTGCTGAATCTGTGCCGCTAAATGGAAACAAATCAGCCAGGCTTTGCTCTTTAATTGAGCACTGGAGTGTTTACTTTCTTGAGACTGTCACAATAGACTTCAAAATTCCCATAAAAACTCAACTGTGAGGGAAGATTAGCCCATTTAGCACCTCTAGACAGCATTTTTCCACATGAGACGAGTCTTAAGTGCAGTTCTGCTGGTGGCAAGACTTCCACACGGGACCGGCCACATCTTTAGTCACTCCTTATTTCTGCTCTGTGATCTTGCACTTAGAAGCACCCCTTGTAAAAGCAGCCGTCGCGGGGAGGTCGCCCTGACATCTTTATCATAATTGCCCTAAATACCCCCATTAGAGAAGCTAGCCGGTATCCTCAATAACACTAGTCATCCCTGGTAGCACTGGTGCATCTAATTGCCTGGGCCTTTTTTTGAAAGATTGCCTGACATCAGCACGGCTCCCTGTGGGCTGGCCCTCTTCATTCTCTGCCCAGCAAAGCATATCGTTATCGCAGCCAGCGAAGAGACCCGGCCTCCCTGCTCCTGGATAATTAACTGTCTGGCTTAACTGCATAATGGAAAAAGGAACATTGGAGGTATGGTAGTTATTCAAGCAGGCCTTGGAGAGGAGAAGTATAAGACAATACTGGGGGTCATCCATGCTCGCCATTTTTCAGTGGGATGGGCGATAATGTAGAGGGACAGGGTAGGAGGTGATATTGTAGGCAGAGGCTGGTTATGGAGGATTGGTTTCATATGATAATTAGGCCCATATGCTAATTGCCAAGGAAGCTTGATGAATTCCATCAGCCCGGCTCTCCGACTCCAGCGCCGGCTCTCCTATCAGCTGTCCCCAACGTCCCTCCACTTCAAAGGCTCAAACCATCTTTACACAGCGCTACATTCTCTGTGACTCTTTTCTGCTTCAAAACAACAGTCTCCATCAGCGTGACCCCCCCACGTCCCCAAAAAAAGAGATACAAGTACAGCAACAGCAGGAGGGGGAAGTAAAGGGGCGTCTGCCGTTGTTTGACATTTACAAGTCTCTTAGTGAAATGCATGATGCACATCCTTGTGAGTGTGTGCGCGCGAGTGTAATTAGAACACGGCAGGCATGTGTTTGTCTTTGTGTTGTTGTATGGCGAAGCTATCAAGGACAAGTGCATTAATGAGCACCTGGAGAGGAACAGCTTGTGTCTCCTGGTTAGTGTGACCGCGAGCAGGGCGCAGACTCCTTCACTGACTCAGATGACGTGACTGATGGAGGGGGAGGTTTCTGTCAGATCTGGGGCGCTCCCAGGAGCTGCAGTTTGTCTCGGCTGACAACAGCGCTCACCAAAGGGGCCCCCGTCCCACACATCAGCTGGAAAGGTGAGAGAAGATGTTGTCCTTCCCTCTGTACTTAGAGTCCTGCAGCTCCTTCCTTTTCAATTTTCTCAGGTTTTCTTTTGAATGCACGTGTAAAGAAACAGCTGCAGAGTGCTCGGACATTCATTTATATAACGTGCTCTGTGTTTATGACTAAGTTTGTTTTATGAACCAAAAATGAGCTAATTAACACACGTTTAAATCTAGACTTTAGACATTAAAGGTGCAACTTGTAAGATGTGGCCAGAATTATGTTTAAAACATTCAAGAAATGAACTGACATTATCAACAGAATGTAAAGTTTTCTCCAGATTTCTATGTTTTACAAGCTCTCTTAGCTTTTTTAGTGTAATAAACAAACAAATCAACTAAAAAAATGCCAGCAAAAAGGAAATTATTCTTGAACCCTTTTCCCTCATTAAACAAGCAATACAACCGCACACCTCCTGAATTCAAATTTCTCTTTTTCATCTAACTAAGATGAGCTTAATTGCCTCGTTAAATCAATACAACGCACTTCATTCAAACTTGATATAAACTAAAGGAACTCACCAAAACCATCTCTTTCAACTATCTACTCTAAATTTGTCAAAATGAATCCTAAATTCACAGAGTAAGATAGGAAAAAAAATTCTGGCTGCTTTTCCACGCTGGTAATGACTGACCGTCCTCTCGCTCCTTCACGTCTCTTACCCCTGCTGTGAGCACCAACACTATCCCTCTGAATCCGAGCCAGTCAGCTAATGGGGCTAATAACTGAGCTAACTAGCTTTAAAGAGGTCATATTATGCTATTTGGGTTTTTGCCTTTCCTTAATTGTGTTATGTAGCATTTTTGTGCATGTAAAAGGTCTGCAAAGTGAAAAAGCCCCATGTCCGTGCCAAAGGGAGTAACTCTCTCCCACAGAAAACACTGCTGCACTGCCTGAAACGCCTGGTTGGAGTCGAGCCTTTACTTCTGTAACGTATGTGTGTCACTATTTAACAGGCAATATATATTTTTATTATAAAACATATACAGCTGTACCATAGCCATGGTTACCAGCAGTAGTGGTGTTTTTTTAGATCACACTACCTTGCTCAGCATGACCCGCCCTACTCTGCCTCTGATTGGCTACATCCTGCCTGTTAAGTAATGTGCATGTGCAACTCTCATCAAAGATTGAACAAGTTTTTTGAAAATTAACTATGTAAAGCTTTTCTACTAAGACCCCCAAGTAAAAGTATGGACCTGACAATTAGCATAATATGACCTCTTTAACGGCAACAAGCTACACCCATAGATAGCTCTATAGCAAAGAGTATAGAGAGCAGCAGTTAGCGGTGACCTTTGCCAGGTCGCCATATGACACAAGTTGCACCTTTTAATATGTAGAATTTCTCTCAAAACATTATTTTACATGAACACAGACAGATAATGTCCAAACTGTAAGATAATGTAAAAATTGGCCACATGTCGAATTCATCCTCCAGACAAATGGAGAGCAGCATACAAACAGAGTAACCGCAAACTGCTGCTAATTCAGCTCAGTTAACTGTGCAGCTAGTGCTCTTATTTGCTGACTCCACTTTTAAACTAATATAAAGGCTATTGCACCTTTAACTTTAAGATACACAGATTAGTTTTGTTCTGTGTTCTCAACCAACGGCATGTGACATGCAATTATTTTTAGCCTCCAGCAGTAAAAGTCCAACCCTATCATCGTCATAAGTTTGGTCAAATAAGGATAAGATAAATATCCTCCAAATGTCGTATTTATATTTTTCTGAATGGCAACAGAACAAAGAGACAGAGTCATATCCTCAGTTACATATGGATTGAACAGGAAGCATGTGGAACCAGAGATATGAGACAGCAGCTGGATTTTTAGAGTTTGGCATTGCTTGAAAGTGTGCTGAAAATCCAGCCCATGATGAAAAAATAGGCTCACACAGAGTCATCTATGCCACTTAACAATCATAACACTGTGTTTGTGCTGTGACATTGATAATAACTGTCTTATTAGATTTGCTGTGTGGTATTACACTGCACTGCTAATAGAATTACATTCGCAGTGCTAACGGCATTACATTCACTCAAGTATCTCACATCCTCATCAGTGCAACACAACACAACAATGTCCTGTCTTGTTCCCTGACATGAAATACAAAAATGTACAAGCTTCCGGAGTAATATGTTTACACTGAGACTAATGGCTTTAGCCTGGATTGGTTACAGTGCACGAAGAGAAGGAACAAATGACTCATTTACAGCCCTCACAGCTATCTCTCATTCAGCGTAGATGTTTCATGTAGCTTTGTTTGATTTCCTCAAAACAAGAGTTGACAAAACAGCTGCTCTGGAGCTTTTGATTACACGACGCACTCTGCATTTTTGATAACACGATCAAAGAACTTCACTTAAATGAATGGCCTTAAGGGACAGTTCACCCTTAAATCAAAAAAATCGTATTTTTCTTCATTCCTGTAGTGCTACATAGATTATATTTTGGTGAGTGCTGAGAGTTTTGACTGGCATGTGTAGTTTAGAAGAAAGAAAATAGTTCCTCTACTCTTCTGACGATAGTCAGAAGGAAGTGAACCTTGATGACGTCGTGCTCAACACACAGAACACAAGCATTGTTATATTTATCATTTAAAAGGATCTGACATCTTGAGTAACCTGATCATGATTTCTGGACAGCGAACACTCATGTGGATAGTTTTTAAAATGTTTTTTTTTTTTTCTAGTTCCATTGTTGTTGGAGAGGAGGCAGACATAACTTCGGCCAGTATCTCCAAAACTCACAACTCCCAATGAAAAACAACCTAGATAAACGACACTACAGGTAAGAGTGAAAAACTGTACTTTTGATTTTGGGGTGTACTGTGCCTTTAAAGAAAACGGAAAATTGGATTATCTATAATTCCATGGCAACTGGATCTGCTGACGGAGATCATGTGATATGATTGATGATGATCTAGGATAACTACTAAATAGACCTTGTTCTTGCGGTGTGAATGTTTTGTAAACAACATATTTGCTCCGGTTTAATGTTCTGTGATAAAAATAATGACAGACATGTGACAAACACTTTACTGTACTCACACTGAGGTTTTACAAGTCTGTGATGGGTTTTTCCAGGTTCCAGTCTGCTGGTGTCAGAGCTGCTGGGTTTATAGGTACAATAGCCCACAACAGCTTTAAACACATGATACTCATTACAGTAAGAGCATCTCTTCAACTGTTAGGGGAAAATGAAGGCTGGAAAATTGGAGCAGCGTACCGCACGCTCCCTTCTCCTCTCCGTGACTTTCTCGTTGCCTGCTTTTATTCAGCTTACTTGGCTTCGGCGAGCCAAACACAGAAACAGAAAGAAGACGGCTCAAGGTAGTGTTGAGATCGTGCTCCGTCTTAACCCGAGACAGGCCTTTGAAGTAAGTTCTCCAGCCAGCCAGACATACTTAGCAGGAGTTGGTATTATGCTGTTTGAAATCTGCAGAACCGATGATCTGAATACTAAGATGTCCACAGAACTGATATGGTTATCGATACACTACTTTCTCCAGGCAGTTCGCCTATATTGAAAAGCCCCAGCCGAGCCCACGGGGACATTTGTGCTTGTGTTACAGCTGCCCATGTTTACCATCCTCCACCTCGGGCTCTTTCCACTGAGAGAAAGATGCTGGCTAGGGTGCAACTCTGCAAATCCCACCTGGATGTGGCATTTGTAATAAACAACCTAGGGGCATGGCTGCCACCCTTTCTCTTTTCACTCCCAGCGCTCCTCCTCGAGCCCTTTTCCACACTGTTCATAAGCTCCCCAAACAGCCTCTAATTTGTGTCTTGATTAGTGCCATATAAATTGCAGTGTGTTGTTTCTTAAGCAACTCCACGGGTAACATTTGACATGGCTGTTTTCACCGCTCGCTCGCTCGCTCGCTCTGTCCTCTCGCGCACGCTCGGTCTTCATTACTGCGATAGCACATGAGGGGGAAGATATAGTTATTCAGGGAATTATCTGCCTCATTGGTGCCATATCTCATCCCGTGCTTTTCTGCCAAATGGCCGTGTTTCCATGGAGCCTGCTTGTGTTTACTGTGACGTGCCATGGCAGAGCCCTTTCTGGTACAGAGGGACTTAACACACAGCAGTGGAGGGTATTTCAGTCCCTGTTTGGAGTTTTGGGGCTTACTTCTCCAGCTCTCCCCTCTCCTCCCACCTGCTCTCCTTGCTGTTCCTTCGCTGGGTGCCTGTGTGGCTGCGTGCTGGCGCTCCTGGCCCTGTTCTTAGACAGACATGGCTAATTGAAAGGGAAGGCTGCTCTCTGCTGATCAGCTCTGACAGCAGTGTCTTGCCAGAGGTGGGTGTGCCACCCCATGCTGAGAGTTTTCACAGCAAAATAACAGTGCTGTCGCGAAAAACACAGGCCGTGCCACGATTACCCGGGCAGCCTGCCAAAGGAGCCAGATGAATTTTGCGGACAGAAGAAAGAGGGGAAACCCACTTTGTCTGCTTTACGACTTTAGGGAGGAGAGCCGTGCCAGCGTTTAGCGAAAATCTAACAGACAGTGTCCCATTTCAGTCGGGGGTTAGAATAAAATGAAACCACATCGTTAAAAAAAAAAGAAAGGAGAGAAAAAAAAGAATGCAACAATTAATGATCGTGTCTGATCACAGATGTACAGTCTGTCATTTCGCGTTGCTTTCCAGCTTTAGAGAATAAAAGGAATTGTTCGCCCGAAATATTTAATATTCAGCAGTTGACAGCTCGCCCTGTCATCAAAACGCCACTCGAGTTGAACAAAAAAAAATAAACACACACGCCGGAAATTTCATCTGAGCTTATTAACTTTCGAGGGTTAACAGGTATAACGAGGCATTTGATACAATATGTACCCTTCGTAATCGACTGTATTTCAATTTACACTCACCGGCCACTTTATTAGGCACACTGGTCCAATACGAAGAGCGCTGACATGTTTTCTAGTTTCTAATTTTTCAGTTTTTGTTAATACTGACGGAAAAAGCAATGGTTCTACTTCATGTTTAATATTAAGGTCATACTGTGTGATGGTGCGTTGTATGGAGAGGTGTTCCTGATGTACTGGCCCTCTCATGTTTGTAAATTGGGTGGACATAATATCAGAAAACCCTCTCAGTGTAATGCAGTCCACTGCAAACCACAACCTCGGTAATGAAATTAACACTGCTCTGACAGTTTCAATAGAGGCATAGAAGATTTATGGTGAACTTTCCCTTTAAGTCGTAGTTTAATACCCTCCTCTGTATCATTTTCACATATGCTTCAGGTTCCGGGGTAAGCAGCACCTCTTTTAAACTTTCATGCTGTGTCTTTTCCGCTCGCAGGTCCTCCCCACTGCCCATATCAGAGGTGTCATGATCCAGAGTGACTTGATGCACACGGACAGGCTGGGACCCCTCAGCAGGCCCGCAGTGGACAGCTGTGATTACTGCTGACAATAATTTATGGTCCCCTCTGATTGAAAACATGAGAGCTGGAGATAGAAAGGCTGGTGCGGAGTCAAGGCACCACCTTAAGATATAAAACTGAGGCCGCAGCTGCTGTCAGAAGCAGGACTCCTGCCAAGCTCTGCAGGCCTTCTGCCCATCCAGACAAACACGAGCTCTCATTTTGCTCTCTTTTCTCCTCCTTTATACTTCCCTTCCTCCTTTTCTTTGCCTCTTCCTCATTGTCTTCTCTCACAATTTCCATCTTTGCTCACACTTCTCGCTCTAACATTTTGTTAGCCACGCCACGTCGACCCGAACGTCCAGCGCGATTCGGAGGCGCGCTGTTTGTAATGATCGTCTGAGATGAAAAAGGAACAAATACTTATCCACCCCGGCTGATCAGGTGTCTCCACCAGTGAGCTTTTCCAGCCCCGAGATTACCACGCTAATCCTAACAATAGCAACGTGCAGCTGGTTTGAACAACTATCTGCACCATTGTTTATGTTGTCATCCCCGCTGGATCGCACTCGCGAGGAGTAACCATTTGAGTGGATTTGCATTTACTATTTCAATGCCACATCCAGGGATGAAGAGCTCTTCCTCTTAAACAATGTATGTTCTGGGTATTATGTTCTATTTCTAAAAGAGGCCTTGAACTGAAGAGAAGGGGGGGGAGAGACAGAGCTCTTGTGGAAATGGAACTGAAATTAAACAATCCCTGGATTGAATTGAAAAAGATTGAAAGGGAATGAGATGGGATGAAAAGATCTGCTTTTAAAAAAAGACAAATTCTCTCTTTGATTATTGGTATTGTATTGAATTCTAAAGCGTTTTTATACTCGCGCAAAGGTTTGTACTGTGTTCGAATCCACTCACGTAACAATTATGATGATTTCAGTTTTATATCATATGAATTGCATTGCTTTTCTTTCAACTTCACATAATTGGTGGCAAATGTGTTAAACTTGGACTCGAGCACGCCGAGTCTCTCCGCCGGTCTGTTGGCTACCTGTAAAAATAGCACCTCAATCTAAGGAGGGAATATGTTTCCTCTCAGGGCACAATGGCTCCCAGCAGCCTCGGAGTTATGTCAACAACAGAGCGAATGGAATCCCCCCAAAATTCAAGGCGCACAACTTAGTCATCATTAAAACGCAAAAAAAAAAAAGGGTATTCAATGGCACGACTACACGGTTAAACAAAAGACAAATATCTGTTCCCTGCAAAGAGGTAATGACAAAAACAGGCAAACGTGTCCAGCATGTACTCGTCAGTGCGTGTGTGCCGGGACACGCTCCAACCTCCCACAGCCGTGACCAGGATAGATAAACTACACTATAGATAAAAATAAATGAATGGGCGATGGAGAGAGAGAAACATGTCCACAATGTTTCCTTTATTAAGTTATGTTCGCCTCCAATTTGTGGCTGTGTTTTACGGATGAAATCACGGAAATGATAAACACTGACATCAGTTCGCTATAGATGGTGTTCCACCATTGAGAACTACCAGGTCACAGATCTGCATTCAGCCGTACCAGCGCCTTACAACACTGCTTTTTTCCAGCTTAAACAATGTGTTGCTACGATTTGGCAACACTGAATGTGACCTGTGACTGACAGACCTCTGGAGATTGGGAGGGAAACCATATTAACCCAGATGAACACAGGAAATCTCAACAGAAAGGAGCAGGGTTAAGAATCAACAAAAATGTAGCGCCAGCGGCAGCTCAGACAAACACCTCGGACAAAAAAAGATGTATTTGTCATCAAAAATCCCTGGAGCTCAAACTCACTGATACAATTTTTGCACAGTGTCAACAACAACTTACTTTCTCAGCATTTTAATAATGTAATTCAGAAAAATGAAATTAGTTTGGCTCATTCTTCCAGCACTGGCTCGTGTATTTGGCCCATTAATGGTGACATAGAGAGCTCTGTTGCTGTAACGACGAGTGAAGTAATAGAATAATCAAGTGAAAGGAAACTAATTGACAACTATTTTGAAAATCGTTTAATTGTTTCTTTCATTTTTCAAACAAAAATGTAAAAAAAACAAAAAAAAAACCAACCTCTGACAGAAAAATGTGATGAAAATGTATTGACATTTTATATAAGTCTAAATGATTAATTGTGGTAATAATCATCAGATTAATATACAATAAAAGTAATAGTCTAATTATTTCAAAAGTATTCTGTACATTGGAAGATGTAAGCCTACAAAGTATCTACAGTATCTTGACGTATGATACTGTATTTGATATATGTAAATAAAGTATATTTACTTTATATATTTTAACTATTTTGTTTGGACATCATGCAAAAAAAGATTTTAAGACCAGGCTAGTTTCAAAGATAGTACATTTGAATTTTAAGTGATTTTTAAAGGCAGCTTACAAAATCTCTGCAAAAACCAATTTGCAGTGTTATAAAACATTTTCCTGCGTGTCGCTGAGACGTGAGCCCGACCAGAACGGCTGCTGATACGCAGGTTTCGTCCTCGTGCACCTGATTAAAGGATCAAACTTTTCACCTTTTCTCTGCCTGAAGATTGCTTTCCGTCTTAATCTCACACGATGTGACTTTGTTCCAGAGACACCACAACCATTCATCACTTTGTCACCTCTCACAAGAGACTCACTGGTGTGTATTTATTCAATGGAAAAAAAAAAAATCCTGCTATAGTGTATAAAGTACATACTGTAGCCCTCCGTAATGTGTATCATCGTCAGGGAAAAAAACTTCACAGGGAGAGAAATTTGTGAATTTAGACGAGTTTAGAATTCTGTCAATATGGTGAAGAATAACTTATTAATGATATTTAGAATATCCATTATACTATTAGAGGAACACATGGAGATGCAGTAGAGTGAAGCCAGCGTTATGGCAGGGTTGCAGTTTTTTTTTTTTTTTTCATGGAGGTTGTTACCGGTTGCTTGATGTTTTGTAGCTCACAGGAGGCTGATACCATCAGACTTGCTATCTCTCTCTCTCTCTCTTTCTCTCTCATCTCCCTCTCTCCCCCGCCGCCTTCCGCGCTCACATTCGCTCCCTGCCACCTGCACACGCTCGCATACGCACACATCGATGACATAAAAAGACTGCTTTCTGATGAATAAATTTGTATATTTTAGAACCTATCCCTGTTTCAGCAAGTATTCTCCAGAGGCCCTGCCTTCTTCTCTCCTGAGTTCCCCTGCAACCCAGTGGAGTCATTAGTCTGCTTGCTGTGTTGAACTCTTTAATCATCTGTGTGTTACATAAAAAGAGGACTATTCCTCAGTGACACACAACGGCATGCTCAGCTTGGCTGGGGCTTGCTTTGATGTGTATAGGCTGTTGTGTTGTGTCTGCACTATAGGCTTCTTCGGGCTCAGTTTTTCCATCCTCTGTGGAGGTGAGATAAGATGTCAGTCTTCCTCTTGTTGCAGTAAAGATGTGACTGCGAGTGTATAGTTTGCTGCTAAATGGGAGCATAGGGCCTTTGTAGACATACGCACTACTACAGTGTAGTCCCAGGTTTGCTGCCGTGCCTGCGGCGCCTGGATCATGCTCATTGCTACCGTGTGATAGTGAACCACACTTGAATGGTTCTGATTCTGTAGCCCCCGTTTATAATCATTCGTCTTTAACGTGTTGGAAAGACGCGAACGTGATGAAAATGACACAATTCTTTACAGTGCGCGCACGCACACGCACAATGCTGCATCAGTGTTCCACAGGGACGGAGGCAGGCGCCTGCTGCCTTGGTATCAGGTTGCAGGTCTGTCAGACACAATGGTGAGGAGTTGCTCGCGGCTCGGCCTGAGAGGGCAGAACAATGGAGCCGCAGTGCAGACGGAGCAGCAGAGGGCACGACGGGCCAATCTGTCAGCCTGGCAGAGCTGGCCGGGCTACTCCGGCCCCAGACCCTCTCCTCGCACACACAATGGAGAGTGGGGAGGTCAAGAGCGCGAGGAAATGGAGGGGAATTCCCAGCATGCTATAATAAAATGGACTCCTCTATTTTGGTGGCTGAGGCAATAGGACACGGCTAGGCTACACCCAGGATACATCATAACTTTGACCGATTACAGTGAAGTCATTTCAGTGGGTCAGCATGCAGCTGGAGATAATCAATTTACGGGTCAGTGGTTCACTCTCTCGGACCTCTGCTCATTACTTTTGCATAAAAGTAAATGGCTCGTCCTGTCTGACAGCTGAAGTTGTACCGTGAGACCATTAGCACGCTCTCTTCACGGCTATCAGGATGTGTTACAGTAGAATCTGGTTAGAAATGACATTCTCAGACTTTTTTTTTTTCACTGGAATAATGTATTTTCACGTAGTTCAATATGTTGAGATGTAAAATTGAATCACATCAAGCCATGACATCCCATAAAGCTGAGAGCGTCTGATCTCCTACAGCACTTACAGGAAGAAGCATATCACTTTCCGCTGCGAGTTTTTATACAGCGCTCGCCATAATATCTCCACTCTTCGCCTTTTATCTATCCAGCACATGTACACTGCCGTCGATCTGTTACGGCGGACTAGGCGTTTAGACAGGGCTGTGTGCGAGCTGAGGTCCTGAAGACGGCTGCCCTCACAGCGGTGACTAACGGGGGCTAGTGAAAGCCAGATTTTGTTAAAGCTCTTAATAAGGCACAGTGTGATATATAAGCCCGGAGGCGGCAAAGCTCTGTGTGCAAACACTTCAACAACTCGTGTGATAGGGCAATCTGTGTGTGGAACAGCGGACGGCCTAACATCTCTGTTATTTCACACACGACCCTATTTGGCCTCTGTGATATCCTTAATTTGGTAGCTGAATTTGATATAGCGCTGCAAATATTTGCTTAGGCACACACTAAGTCTGTTTGCCTGGTATGTTACGATAAACAAACCGCAATGGTGTACTGAATGTAATAAATGTTAAACAGTGCATGCAATTATATACTTCGCATATCTGGCCCGGCGCACTGAAAGCGCGCTTTGTGGACCCCGGCCCTGTTTTGACAGATCGTTATTCCCCTTCCTGACCACCTAGGGTCACATTCAGAAATGAACTGTTTATGAGATGCCCAGGGTGGACGGCAAATTTAAGCCCATATTTCAGCGCGAAGAAAATATAGATTTTGACGTGATATTTTCACAGTTTCAGGGAGCAGAGACGGCATTAACATGCACAGAGAAAACAGGCACTAGTTCCTGCAGATCTTAGATGCTTTAGACGAGATGATGTACAGTACAACTAGTCCGTTTCTCGTAAATGCTTTGCTTTCTAGTTTGCCTCTTTTCTGATTATTTATGTTCCTCTGACTTCAACTTTTGAGCCACACGTTTGTGCTCTGTCTACGCACTTGCCATGAACAAGTTTTATCTCATTTGGCTTTTTTCATCTCTCTGGGTCTCATAAAAAAGTCTTTCCCTCCCTTCGCGGTATTGTCTATAATTCCTATTATGTCCATGAAAACACTCAATAAATTACAAGGGAGGTTTTTGTGTCAGGCAAGCATTTTTGACTTTTTGCTACGGGACAACCGCACTGTAAAGTATCGTTGAGAATATAAAACCAACACACATCTAGTTGCACTTAAAGGAGGCCTATTATGATTTGTCTTTTTTTTTTTTTACCTATCCTCTTTTCTACACCTTCTTCTGCATGTAACGGATCTTGAAAGTTAAAAAGGTCAAAGTCGGCATCAACAGAATGCTCCTCTCTCCCACTGCTCCTGAAGAGCCTCGTCAGTAGTCTCGGCTTTAATTCCGCGACTTTGTGACATCACACTACGTCACAGAGTCACACATTTGCATAATTTGGGCCTAGCTTCTAGCTTGACACTTGTGAATTGATTGCTCTGTTGTTGTTAGCGGTGTTAGGTCAGCAGTGATGGAATGTAACTAAGTACATTTACTCAAGTACTCTACTTAAGTACAATTCTGAGGTACATTTTCTGCTACTTTACAATTTTACTCCACTACATTTATTTAATAACTTTAGTTACTAGATACTATTCTATCAGTGAATAGGTAAAAAACAAACCACTGAATATCAGATCCGGTAATCAGTCGACCCACAGTGTATAAATACATTCATTTTCACTACTCAAGTACATTTAATATCAGATACTGAAAGACTTTTACTCTATTACTATTTGAATGGGTGACATCCACTTTTAGCAGTATAATATGTTAATACCATATCTTTACTTTGACTCAAGTATGACTTTTGGGTACTTTTTACAGCACTGTGGCTCAGGCATGTGTGAGGTGACCAATCAGAGCCGATTGGGAATTTGGGAGTGTTTCAGATGGGTGGGGAGATGTATTTTTAGAGCATTAGAGCATGTAAACCTATTCTAGTCATAACCCCCCCCCCCCAAAAAAAAAAAATATTATGAACCTGAAAATGAGCGTGACATGTCTCCTTTAAAGCTTTTTTCCTGAGGTTGAATGCACATGTTGTTTCCAGTGTAATGTAATATGAGGACAATTAACGTTTTTTTCTTGATGTTCGGCTATAAGTAAGAAAAAAAGACCTCTAATTTGATGCTACTGCTGGGATTAATTACCTCAAATTCAAGCTCAGACTGGAAGGAGTGCGTGTGCGAGATCAGTAGAAAGTGGGGCATCGGCGGTCAGCTGTATTTGGATTATAAGTCAACATGCTTTTAGCTGCGCTGCTTGCTGAATCAGCTGTTTCTCCGCAAGGATAGTGAATGATCTTAATCCTGTATATCTAGGTAACCTTCTTCCGAAGGGAGGACGAGCACGAGAAGAGCGCAGACATTATAAAGCCAAGACAAGAACATATTAATGCAGCTCATACATGAGTTTTAAATCTTTTAGCATACGTTCTCTTTTTCTTCGGTGACTGGTACGGCTGCCACGCCGCGAAGAGGAGAGTGAATAGGGGGGTTTTAGTGTTGCAACTTTATATCCCTCTCTGTTCGAAGACATATACACCCTGCAGTTTCGGAAAAGCACCGGCAGTTTTCTCTTACTTCTTGATAGTTTTGAAGTAAGCTTTTCTCGGGATGGTGACAGCTCGCAGCGCCGGTGTGAAAGGAGGAGAAGACAAAGCGCTCTGTACTCCGAGGCTGTGTGTGATTAATGACAGAGGTGTGTGTTGCAGTGGGCACCCTCGGAGCAGCTACAGATCAGTCTTCCTGTAAGACAAATCTGACACTCACCAACCCACCCGCCCCACCTGCTACCCCCTCACCACCATCAAAACCCTCAGCTCCTCACAGCCAAGTGCGCCCAGCACGACATCGCACTCATAAATCATCCCAAACAAAGCATGTTTAATCTGTGACGCGCAGGCCTGACACGCAAATTTATTACCTGTTGTAGGGAAACTGCATGTGCCCCAGTGAGTCAAGCCTCTATTTACCTTTGAGAAACCAGTAAAATACTGGAAAGACAAAGTCGGCGACAAAGAAAGCTGATGATGGCAGAGCCTTTCATGCGGAATTCGGGAGACAAAGCCCCGCTTTACCCGACCATCCCGCTGCCTTTTCATGGCGGATGACATGCTTGCACGACTTTCTCGACTGCACTTGCCAAAAAGATTTAGGGATTTTTCTCAAGCACATTTGTAAAACATGAATACCAAATTATCTCTTGTGGATTAGAGTTGGATAGCTGCTCTATGCCTGGTATGAGTCATAATGCTTAGTGAGAACTGGGCACCTACTACCTACAATTGTGCGATGGATAGGGTTGTTTTTTTTGTTTTTTTGGGAGAAATCAAGCGTGCAGTGAAAGAGCATTGTGAGGGAATATGCATGTGATATTGCGCTCGGCGCTCAAAGACGGCAGCGATTCAGAAAAATGGGATCGCAAAACAAAAGTTAATATGAGGGGAAAATGTTCTAATATGTGTTTCCAAGAACTGTGGGCCTACTGTACTTTATATACCAGGCCTCATTAGGGTGCCACCTATCAGTTAGAAATGACTAATGTAGGAAAACAGCTTTCGGAGCGGTGAAGAACGCCGTCTTATCTAAACGCTGCCTACAGGTAAACAGTCCCAGCGTATTCAGATATCTTTAGCGTTCTTGCTTTACAGGCTGACAAACTGAATTACAGTAGCATTAGCTTGATGTGGAATGGTAGCGCAAATGCCAAGAAGAAAAAACTGGCTGAAAGGCAGAAATTAGAGCGGTCTCTCCCACACGCTCCCTTTGGCAGCCTCTCTTGATCCTGCGCGTCCTCAACATGTCTTTACACTGTAAATGGTGGGAATGAGAAGTGATGGCACCTGCTGACTGGCTCCGGCAATGTCAGGAACTCACACGTACACACACACACACGCACACAAACACATACACACGCAACAAGGTTTTTTTGCTTATGATGCAATCATCAAGTCAGAAAATCTGTGAAATGTATCCAACAGTGAAATGCAGAAAAAGTACAAAATGATCGTTACGCCTCACATCAGAAGTTACATCCACTGAAAGCCAGAAGAAGACATGATTAAAGCATCACAAATCTTATTTTTTTTCTTTTTCAAATAAAAGAAAATTACATTTTTATTACTTATTTTAAAAAAGGACAGTTTCTTCTTCCATTTAGCTTGCAAAAATGTACATTTGTAAGTACAAAAACTGCTAATATCATCCAGCAAGTTTTGACATTGTGAATCATTTGAGTCACTCCAGGTGATTAATTAAATAATACTCGAAATTAGGGACAAAATGAGTAATGGTAAGAGCAGTTTCATTCCTGACCTTGTTCAATTTTTAATGAGCTCAGTACGATGGAGGCTACATTTTTTATAAATGGAGCTATAGGCTCATGTGAATATTAGAGATAATTAAAGAGCTTGTGTTATGATCTGGATCTCTGTACGTCTGAAAAAAAGAAATCGAGGGGGCCCCATCAGGCAAAACAAGACAGGATGGATGTTCGGGGGCTGCTCCACCTCGCAGTTGATAAGCATTCGGCAGTTGCGATAAACAGAGAAGAATACTTTCAGCGACCCCAGAGACTGCTAATCTCAGGAGAGATCATCAGCTCATCATAAAGACCTTTGTATGCTGTCGTTCTGCGCCTCGGGTGGAGCACAGGCGCGTCACAAAACCTACTGCGGAGTGTCAAAAGTTGTGCAGATATAAACAAAAGGAGAAAAAAACCCATCAGAGAACACCTGAGAAGTCGTTCCTGCCATTAAAACTGTACAACAAATACGCTGCGACTGCATTGTCTCGGTTTGCGAACGAACGTTTGACTGCAGCTGACCATAAAAACCCAGCTGGACACCTCTCTGCTGACCCACATTCACCGGAGTTCTCATAGCTCCGCGTTATCTGCTCCACTTTCCCCGGCGAACTGATACCGTGAGGGCTTTCATTTCAAGTGTCATTCCTTCACATTAGCAGTTGTGTGCTATTCCATGCTATTTGGAGCTGGCAGGCCTTGGTTACTTTTAATTACAGCGGGTAATGAGAGAAGAGATCCAGACTGTGAGACATGGGGGTATTTTTAGATCTTGATCTTGATTATCTAACACATCACAGCAGTCTCCCCTCAGATACCAGTTTGTTGGGGGGAGTTTTGTACCATCAATATGATTAAATCACAGTGGTTGGTGAGTTTAAGCACTTTGAGATATGTATTAAATTAATTCATTTGTTTTTTTTAAAAAAGAAAGAAAAAAAAAAGGGAACGTGTTTTGGGACGTTTTACATATGCAGCATTCGGAGGCACATGAACTACAACTCCCAGCAAACCAAACCCAACGTGGGATACAGAGGTTTGTTTGTGTGGGACAATTAGAGACACGTTACCAACGCCAAGAGGAACAACCATCTAGTTAGCAGTTCATTAACATACTTCCTTCGCGTTTTAAAAAAGTTCTGCGCTCGTGTGCCAACGTTAGAAACTATCCTTGTGCGGTTTAACACCACAGAAAAAGCACCACATGCCTGCGCACAAACACTTCCCTCCACAATGCGGTGAGCTGTCACATCACAGTTATGGCGCAGAAAATCTACACTTTGCTGGAGTGGTGTTAAAAATTCAGCGGGACGAGAAGCTTGATAGTCCGCCATTGTTCTTGTTGTCCTGCTGTCCTTGAATGCCTACTGAAACTGAAAATGTAATACACGTGCAGAGAATTGTGTGCCGCCAGTTCACTGCTGCCGGTAGGGTTAGATTAGACTCTGGAACCAGATTTCAAAAGTTTTCCAGTTGTATTTGCGTTTTCAGGCCTCCAAATTGCTGTTTTGTCATGTCAACGAACGGCCAAAACACAACGTAAGTTCACCGTTTTATGCAAAAAACTGTTTCGTGTCAACAGCCTCTAAATCTGTTGGGCAGCAAAGACAGTGACAGGTTAACCTGCTCTTTACCATATGTGCAGTTTGATTGACATCAAACACAGCCCTGTCATGACAGCCCTCTGATTTCCTCAAAACCATGGGATAAAAGTAGGATTTACAGTGTCCTTCCTGCAGTGGTTCAGCTCTTAAAAACTGTAGCCAATTAAATGTGAGACATCGTCATGTGTGGGATACGAATGTGCCATCTCCCATAAAGCAGGAAACATGGTCACCCTAACACGTGCTTTTTGAATGTCTCACATGTGATTTGCGGACGATTTGCATTTGGATGCAATGTGGTTTCACTTCACATCTAAGCATTCAGAGGCGCATGTTGTTTTCCGGATGATTTACATGCAAAATTCCAATCTGAAAATGAAAAAAGCCATTGAACGTGTGAACAAATGTGTTTTTCAGGCACTTCACATGTGAAACTGTGACACGTTTAAAAAGCCAATCACATACGGACGTGACATTTCACATATAAAAATGTTCACATGGGGACATTGTTATTCATATGTAGAAAAAAAAAGGAAATATTATTTTTTGTGACATTTTCATAAAGGTTAGCATTGTTGAAGCGATCTACCGTAGCAGTCCTTCTAGACTTTTACACTTTGCACTTCTAACTTAATTCATCACAACTACTTGCACATTTGGTTAATAAACCCGACTGGTGTTTATGTCAGGGGTCACGCTGCAGAGTCCGTATTAGGGTAACTTTATATTTCAGAATTGTTATCTAAAAAGTGAGAGAAAAACCGCAGTATGACATTTGTTGGCAGCGTTTGTCCCATGACTGGATGTGTGCAGCGAGGGAGGAGGACCGGGGATTGGTGAGGGGTGCTGAGGGCTTTTCAGACAGGCTGTTTTAATGAGCCTCAGATAATTAAATGTTATTTCAGAGCTCCGTGGTCAGATTGCTGTCTTGTATGACTCAGTGATCTGTTTTTGCCTTTCTCATTTACAAAATAAACATCTCTTTCTTTCCCCGCTATCGTATTGTAGATCAAACTCGACTTATATAGCCTAATAAAGCTCGCTGCATGAGACGCGTGTTTTAGTCTCTTTTTTAATTGGAGAGAGAGAGTGTCTGGGTCTATTTGTGGTCTGGTGCAATGTTGGAAATGCCAGCTGTCGCGCATCAAAGCCTCGCTGGAACAAACCGTTATTTGGCATGTCGCTGCAACTTGTTGAAATACATCACTATTATTACTATGCCATACATAATAACCCTTTGCCATTAATCTAAAAACTCATATGTACATCTGATGAATAAAGTCTTTAAAAGATGTTTGTGATCCGCATGAAAAATATTGCACTATAAAGAATTACTGTGAACAAGACTGCAGCAAAGAACCACTCATTTACTTACAGGCATGTTTCCTCTAAAACTGTTGATTGTGTCGTAGAAAACTACTCTGTCGCACACTCTGCAGCGGTCTGTGAGAAGCAGAAAAGATCCCCAACACCTTCTGGAGTTATGACTGACAGCTGTGGCTGTGTCCTGGCAGCCCTGAGCCAAGCCCCACCACATAACACATGCCCGACATGTCCATGTCCATCTGGGGTCCTACCCTTCAAACCAGAGCACCCCTTTTTCCTCTCTGCCGGCAGAGAGACCCAGGGACGAACCGGGTGTGAAGACGCCGGGCCTCTCAGGGCTCCGAGGGAAGTATCCAAAGCCAGCTGGTCTGGCTTTGAGGTAAATCAATGGGCAGAGTGAAACAGAGGCGGCAGAGAGAAGACGAAGAGTTGTAGAGAGAAGGAAAAGAAGAGATAAAGAAAGTCAAGATTTATAGCGGGGAAGCGCGGAGATCGTAACAGTGGGTTCTGTGAAGGCGTTTGTGCAACAACAAACAGGTGAGACACAGGTGTGAGGAAAAAAAGGTCTTGACTCTTAGTGCATGATGAAAACATGATGCCAATTAATAGTGTTATTTCAAGATGTCAGGCTACTACTGTGAACAACGGGAGATCTGATCTTTCGTGTGATTATTTGGATTTGAGAAATTACTATATAGCAACAATTTCCACCAGCACACGTAGTATTTATCATCTCACATGTAACATCGTGTTCAGGTGAAACTACACGAGCTCATGTAAATCACTACCGAGGCTGCACTTTTGCTAACAACACTGTTTTTTTTTGTTGCTGGCATCAGTTCGGGCAGAGGGGAGGGGTGCATGTCGACACAAAAGTGCTGCTAAAGGAGATGCTGAGAGCAGTTTGGATCCACACTGTTGTCAGTTGGCATCAGGCTGAACTCACTAAGAAGCGCTGCGCAGCAGAAACTTTACCGACTGAAAACACTCCAAGAAAACAGCTGGGGACTGTTTCTGTCTAATTCTTGTTTGTCACGTCTATTGTTACTGGCGAATGCAGAGGAGAGGGGAGAGTGACAACCGCAGTCAGTAGTTTTGTCAGTTGTTTCATGCTGCATCTCTTTTTTACTATAATGCAAAATTGCTGAAAAGCTTGTGGGGTAAATAGTTTCAGGAGATGGGAAACAAATTCTGCTTACTTGTTGGAATACAACACTCACATTATGTTACGGCAGTATTAATATTATAGCTGATATCTTGATCGGCAGCTATAATGAAAAGTTGATTGAGTGCTGAGTCATTGGAAAGCATCACAGAGAGCTGACACTGTTTGAGCATTTAGATGAATGTAACAACAATGCATGAGGGTCCGAGGCAGGGACATCATCAGTCTGAAGAGAAGTTAATGTCCCTCTAGGTTGTTTTTAAATCAATGCCTTTGTGATACGAAGCTAATTCAGTAACACTTAATAAATGGTAAATAGTTAATTAAACTTTAGTTAACTTTTTTCACTGTTATAAAACAAAAAACGCTTTATAAAACATTTATAAAGAAGTTTTAAAGGTTTATTAACATCAGTTGCAACTTTGTAGTGTTTATAGATCAACTTCACAGTATTTATTAAACATTTACGATAAAAACATCAGTTGCAACTTTACAATAAACAAATGCTTAAAGGTCAAGGTACTTTTCTTACGAATAGGACTTGTTTTATAAGCATCTCAATGTTAGCTTACAGTAAACTACAGTATCTAAAATTTAATTAACAATAAAGTTACAATTTTCTAATGATGGTTACGATGAGGTGATCATTTTGACCATATAAGCTCCTTTGAGTTCCAAATATTTTTGCTTTTGTGGTGGAATGCAATTTGAGACGCCCACATAACAAAGGAAATGTATTTGGCATCATTGTATTCCAGTATAATTGCCATATTGAGTACAGATTTAAAAATGTGCCTCTATATTCTCAATGAAAATTTGCCAAAAACTGAGGCTGTCAAAAATATGAATACAGCCATACTTATCAATAACTGAATATTTGAAAGCAACTCACTTTCTCGTCGACACACGCACCTCTGTAGAGCCCATATAGGCCAGAAACATAAACATGATCGTTTGCTGATCCTTTCAGACATACACTCAACTGAAAACTGTACAAAGACAATATATTCAATATTTTACCTCATCAACTTCATTGATTTTTGTAAATATATGCTTATTCTGAATTTGATGCCAGCACCACGCTTCAATCAAGTTGGAACTGGGGCAACAAAAGACTGTGAGAGCTGTGGAAAGCTCCAGAAACACCTGTTTGGAACATTCCACAGGTAAACAGGTTCATTGGTAACAGCTGATAGTGTCATGACTGGTACGTGATACATGTACGGATGGGGAGAGGTTTACCACTTTGTCAGACATGATTGTATAAAAAGATCTTACAACACTAACTTGGGAACGATTCTGTTTTATGAACATTTTAATCAGCATTCAGACTTTTATTTGGAATCAGGTTTGTAGTCTGCATCGTCACTGCTCTGCGAAAAACCTGACAGGCTGAATTTCTGGTTTCTTGCACACAGTAAATAAAAAAGTGGACAGAGGCTCGAGCAAACTGCGGGAAGAGCCAGCCCACATCGCCGTAAAGTACGACCTTGTTTAACCTGAACCGGCACAGGGCCAAGAGCCGAGAGCCGGATAATGCAGACTAAATCTCATCAACTTAAAGCAATTATTTCAATTGTATACATGACACAATAAGTTATGTGACTACTGTGGCTTTAACATGTACACATTGAGGTGTGGTTACTAATGCAGGAAATGTGTTGTATAGGCACTAAAAGCCATCAAGGACAAATTGTGGCTTCTTGGCCCGGAGCCCTGAGGAAACAGGAGGGATGAGGAGGACTAGACAGAGCCTTTTCCTCTGGGACTGGGACTAACTGTTGAAAAAAGGTTGCACAATACACATGGGACCAGGCTGTACTAGACTAATACAAATGAGCTACATACGGCAGCAGCCATACTTTGTGCAAACCCTCTCCTTCATTAATGGATAAAACAGGATGCAATTAGAGGAGGATGTCTAAATAATAACACATTGTGTTACCATTCAGCCTGGATCGGATGGTGCCGTCAAATCGCTGATTAACAGACTGCTTTGACTGCTTTTTCCACAACAAGGGAAGAGATGTGAGTACATTCAGAACTTTGTCTGGCGACTCTTGAAGCAACTTGAAGCAATAAGTGATGTGTCTATGAAGTCCTGTGACCTAACTGATGAAGACATACCACACTGAAGCAGTCATTCAAAGCAGCATGACATTCCCTCATGAGATAATGACAAGCCTAATGTGTGAAACTCTTGTGCAGCTCTTATAACTCTTTTAAACCCAGTATGCTATCAGGTAAACTCAGGATTCAAGTTGCGGCGTAAGAAGAGGATCACAATGTAAAGAAATGAGTTGAGACTGAGGCTTGAGTCGACTCAAGTCACTGTTTCAATGACCTTCAACTTGATTTTACAGAAAATAAATGACTTGAGACTGTACTTGGACTTGGAAGTTGAGGACTTGGGCCTTGAATTTAGTTTTTCTGTTGATTTTAGTCCGGCTGTCGTTATTTCACTATTTACCACTGATGGGGAGAGAATAGCCTTGGACTGAGAAAAAAAATTAATACGTAAATACACTTTTATAAAGATATTCAGTTACATTTATTTCACTGACTAACAATAACAATAATACAAATTCAAGTCATTGTCACTTTTTAGAACAGGTTAGATCAATTGGCCAACAATATCACTCTTAGACATGTACTATTATCGTGTCTTTTCTATTTTACAGACAGCATCTTGGGGGGATTTACTATAACTAAGGACTCAACTTGACATTACGTTGTCCTCGACTTGACCTGACTTTGACTCAAAATGATTTGAGTCATTGCTTGACACTTGCAATGTGTCAAGCAATGACTCAAGTCAAGCAATGACTCAAGTTACATGTCTGTTCATAAGTTAAAATCCTGCATTTAGGTTTTTACAGTACTTAAACTGGCAAAAGTCAACCGTTCTGCTTTAAGTTATCAATCTGAAGTTAATACTGAACGCACAGCATAATGGCTGTATGTTTGTATGATGTAATGACACAATTTTGGGTTTTAGCGGTTCCCTATAAACCTCGCTTTCACTATGCTAATTGCTGTGCCCACACAAATGAAGTCTGCATTATGGCACAAAGGAAGCACATCTGCCGTTGCACAACCAAAACAGGAAGAGATACTGTTAACCCTGGTTGCTATCCCTCGGCAACGGTGGAACAACTGGATTAACTGCGGAGAATCTACACTGCAAACAAAAATGAACCCTGATAGAGAAGGTAAAGTAGGTGAAGAAGGAGAGTGATAGAGTTAAAACAAGAGTGAACGGATGGCATTCATTCGATGGAGATCACTGGTGTAGTGTCAGAGAATGTTACCTCGTTAATATGTGTTTTTTTTGCTTTGGACCGTAGCCAGGTTGCTAACGGTAGCCATGCTGCTAATATTGTGTTTTGCACCAGTAATACCTAAAGGAAACACTAGGAGGGGGGAAGGTTGAAAAGTTCTCCACTTTAAGTAAACATAAGAATTATTAGCTATAGAGTTTTGTAGTTTGTAGTCCTAAAACTCGGAAAACATTTAGCGTTTTCGCACATTTGGTTCCCTCGTTTAAAATGAATTGTTTTTTTGTTAAATGCCTGAATTAAAGTCTGTCATTACCACGGGATTAAGATATTTAAATGCATTGTCCCACAACATAAAATACATGATTACATTTCCCCTTATTTAATTATAAAGCGCTAACATATGTTAAAAACAGCGGTTGCTAACAAGTGGAACACACCGAACACGGAGACTCATCTACTCACAAGTCCGTCTTTACAGGCCGACTTCAGTTACAATCCATTCCAACTTAATTAATTTAAAGAAAACGTGAAAGTAATTGTGCAGCAAGGTGCTTAGTGTTGGTGACACGTGATAAATAGCAGCTACGATGCTCAGATGAAGGCTTGAAAATTGTTTCTATTTTTCTTTTTACTTTATCGACGGTGATGTTGTGGTTTCTTTCTTGTGACAAATGTACTGATTGTCAGTCGCTTTGGACAAAGGCGTCTGCTAAATGCCCTAAATGTAAATGTAAATGGTGACATTTCAATCATGTGACCGCAATGCAGCGTTTATAGCCAAACATTAGCTTTTTACTCATAGCTATTTAAAGTCCCCCTCGAAACGGCCTGCTAGCAAACATCACTTTGTTGTTATAATGAGTAAAGTTTGTAAAAAAAATCTTGAAATTGAGACTTTATATACATAGGCCTATACAAAACCTAAATCTGCAGTTACTATAGCTGTCAAATAAAAGTAGAAGAAATGGAAAATACTCGAGATAACTGGAGTGAATGTACTTACTTTCCAACTCTGTATGCTAGCCCTGTGTGAGGCAGCTAGCCCTGATCACTGTGTTAAAGCTCTAAACTGCTACATCTCCTCATGACAGGCTCCCATGTGCGTGTAGTTAGTCTCTCTAAACATGGCCACACGTTCACCCCGTTCACATTGAACACACGGCTGAAACAGTAGATGATAACTGTGCTGAATTTGCTGTCGCACCTGCTTCAAGACGCCAGTGTAACACAAAAACAACACACACACAGTCCGGCGGGTCCAGCAGGCACCACACCTCCTCTGATCCTGCTCGTACACGTGACGGGCTCAGACAAGAGTCACGCAGGCCCCGCCCCTTTCCCTCCGCTCTAATTGGCCGCTCGGCAGACGCTGCGGCTTCTCATTGGCTGCGGGGAGGTGTCCTTTACAGCGAATTCCATCGCTGTTGTCTTAGAGATGTGACGTCAAATGTGTCTAATGTGATGAAGGGGGAAAGTAGATTTGTAGATTGTGGTGACTTTTATTTTGGTAGTTGATTTTGCCTGTTATTTTTATTATTTAACTTCTGCTGTAGTTTCCATAAGTTTGGTCTGTTTTGATAACGAATATATTAAAAATAAATAAATAAATAAATGCATATAATCAGTAAAGTATGTTACATGTTAATGGATTCTTTCCCCACATTGTAGGCTACGTGTCACATTCACGCAATCAACCGAGACCTTTACTTTTTTGTTTCTTGTGTTTTGACGGAGGCGTGTGTGTGTGTGTGTGTGTGTGTGTGTGTGTGTGTGTGTGAGCGAGAGAGAGAGAGAGATAGAGAGAGAGAGAGGGAGGCAGCTCGTCAGAGGAGGGGAGGAGTCTCTCACTGACAAGAGGGAGACTGGCTTTTTCTGAGTTTGTCAGCTCCCCCTAAAATAGCAGTCAGCGCGTAAATGTGCACCGAAATTACGTTTATCCACTGGAGCCACCGATATAGAGTGTCTATACACGGCGACTGACTCGGGAGTGAAGGTGAGTAACGGAAATAGAAACAATGTTGAAGGAGTGTTGGCGGCGGCGGCGGCAGTGGCTCCCAGTTGAGAGAGTGAGAGGAGAAAGAAGGCGCAAGAGGGAGACGTAGAGTGGATTTGAGGAGACGGAGACATGACTGTATATATCTCCTTATCTCTCCGGCTATCTTTCTCCCGGGGTGCGAGTCCCGAAACGGAGACAGGGGAGTGTGGAAGCCGTGTAGGGTCAGTCGTGTGACAGCATCGGCGAGGTTTTGTCTTGGGGCGCAGCGGTGAGACGCGCGCTGTTGATATCAAGGCAATCGCGAGTAACTTTTTTTCTTTCTTTCTTTCTTTCTTTTTTTTTTTCATTTTCTAGCAGCAGTAACTTCTCTCCAGGTCCTTTTAAAATTTAAAATATGTGTCTGTCTATCTCGTGCGTTACGACTCGTTAAAACTCCCTCGCAGTTAGTCAAATCGTGGGATCCGAAGTGTCAAACAGGCGCATCGTTCGGCCAAAATAGTAATCAATGTGTGCGTAATAACACTGTTGAGCCATCGCAACAACAGCAGCCAAGCAGTTCACACAGCGACTAACTTCTTAAAAAAAAAGAAAGAAAGAAAGAAAAGAAAACCTCCCCTTCTTACATCCACTTAGATTACTATTTAATTTATGCTGAGTTTTTGTACATGGGTTGCCAGGTTTGATATCTGCTTGACATTTGTGGCACCGAAATCTAGATGGTGCTGGTCAGCCCCGCGCATGACATCACCTCACTGTGCTTACTGCCATACATGTTGTCACCAGTGTTGTCTATGTAACTACAACTGTACTGTAATTTGTTTAACAAGGGGAGACTTGTAGCTGCATGACATCAATAAGCAAATTTAGATTTTTAAATCTGATGGTGAATGTGCTGGATTTTAAACTTTAAACTCTCTCGGCTTCACGTAAAAGAGAAACGATGGTTGTTAAAGCTGCAATAAGATAAAAAAAAATGTTGTCTTGATCGACCTGCCGCTACATAAGAAGATCCCACTTTTTTTGTGATTCAAAGTGACAGGCTTGAGAGTGCTCAGTACATTTTAGATAAGCTGTATTGGCAGTTTGGAGGTGCAGCGTGTGAGAGAGAGAAAGAAGGGGGGATCTTTTTGCTTTCTGGTGCTTCCTTGAATCTCCGGGACTCTTGTGACCTTAACCTCTCGCCAGAGTGGGCAATGGCCAGCAGTAACCTGACCTTCTCAAATGTTTTCTGTTGTATGCTCACACCAAACGTGTCTCTTTAATATTGTACAGGAGTTTTTTTTTTTTTTTTTTTCACAGAAAACACCAGGAGCACGACCTGTAAACTGTTCTCTGTTAACTTCTCTCAAGTTAAAGGTGCACTATGTAGTTTTTGGGGAAGACATTTTAACAAGAGGGGAAAAAAAAATCTTCATTGACTTATTTTTGATTCCTAAATAAACAAACCCTCTTCGTTTTCACGACTGAATAAACCGAATAAACAAACTGACCTTGAAGGACGACACAATTTCATGCCGTTTTACTTTGTTTATAGTGGCGGACCCTGCCACCTTTCTAGCTTCAAACAGTGTTCTGGGGACTTTATTTTCCTCTGAGAACAGCTTGTTTATTCAGTTATGAATTTTTCTTTGTATTATATCCCTGAGTTAGAAACTACATACTGCCCCTTTAATGTTGGTATGAATTTAGTCTTTGGAGAAGTTTTGGTTGCAACTTGTAAAGTGTGTTTTGGGTTATTCAGTGGATAAAATCCAGCATGTTTTGTGCTCTCAGCATCCTTTAAAAGCTGTGTATTGTTCACTTACATATATTTAAGCGCTTTACCTGCACCAATAGTAAATATTTTACTTCTTGCAGTATATCCCTCAGTGTTCAGGTCAAACCAATGACACATTTTATTGCTGAAGTAATCCTTCAGGGACGAGAGTTGTTTCAGCGGCATTAAAGCGTGCTTGTGTTTTTCACTGTTACTGCTGTTCTGACGGCATGTACATTACCATACCAGCTGGTTGCCAGTGATTTCTAAAGCAAAGCAGTAAAGCACCCTCCAATCTGCAGTCATTAGCTCCTGCGCTGCCCCAGGCCCCCGCCAGTAATGGGCCTTGTTGCTCATGATCCACATCACGTGAGCTCTTATGTCTAATGTGTGGATGAGGGATCCTTTCAGCGCGGCCGAAATGAATATCATTTTAACAATTTATGTCGTATATTAGTCAAAGGAATGAGCGTGATGTCTGTGACGGCACAGATAGAGCCCGTCGTGAATGTCTTTTTCCTGCGTGCCGTGAACTGTTGCTCTAACCTCGCAGACCCCCGAACGTCCTACCTTAATTCGCCATTATGCAAACACACTCAGATGTCTCATTAAATCGGCTGTGTGATGATGGGGTAATGCGAGCTCCGGCGGATGCTATTCCACGATGACTACCACTGTTTATTGACTGATTCTAGCCTTGTTACATGTTGTGTTTGCGTGGCCCCTGCATGTCTCTGCAAATGTGCGCGAGTGCGTGTCAGCGTCTCAGCGCAAGTTCTCGGCGGATAGAGAGGGAGAAATGAGAGGTGGCGACGGTGTGAGGAACGGGCAGCTGCAGCATCTTTTACTGCACTCCTCATCCCACTTCAATCTCAGTGTCTCAGCTTCTCCTTCCAGGAGAAATGTGGAGTGTGTGGGCGAGTCGGATCTGCAATTAACGCCGGTTGTCAGAGAGAGAATGCTGGCGTTTACACGATGCCTCTGAATCACTGAGTGAAAGTCTTTCTCCTCCACTCTCCTCCTCCCAGGACATTTTTTTTTTCTCTCTCCAAGGAGGACAAAAACACCAGAAAGCAGTAAGCCAAGGATGTATTCAATGAAAAATATGAGCTAGAGGATGAACATTCTTGGTCCAATAAAGAGGACAGTGTGTCTTTGATTGTTCGGTAAGCCAAGATGTTCTTTTGTACTGCAAATTTAGCTCTCACATTACAGCAGATATGGATATTAGCATTGTTTCATGATTGTTATATGTATTTTTTTAGACATGATTTTGAATCTTTTTCTTTTGCTTTATTTGAATGATATCTTGTGCAGGATTTCAGTGGCTGTTTGTTGAGTCAGTTGAGTTTTCAGGCGAAGACAGTGAGCACTGAATACAGTCTCTTGGTTGATTTGGACGATGAAGCTTTAATCAGGAGCTGAAACAAAAGGAAGTTTTCTTAAGTTCACAGACAAATGCAGTGAGATGATTGGAGACTCGTTTTTTTTTTTTTTACTGAATACTTTTCTTTGTGCTTGAGAACATGTTTTTTTAAAAAAAAAGCTTTTCTCTTCGGATCACTCAAAAGAAAAGTGGCGTGATAATACTCGGCGTCACTTCGTAACTATTCAATTCTCTGCTGGACGAACAAAAGCATCTTAGCAACATGATTCATTGTTTATTGGAGCTCTATCATCAATATGGAGATTCCAGCGTTTTCCTGTGAGACCTGGAGGTTGGATGCAGAATTTTGAGCCTGGCAGTTAATGTTTTAGACCACAGTTAACTGCAGACTGAAGAGAAAAGACTTTCGCTTCTGTTTTTTTTTTTTTTATGTACACAAATATCTGCCTGTTGTTGTACAGCAAACCACTGATGAGAAAAAAACTTTTTACAGTCTGATGTTGGGTTAAGAGATGTGGTTTTGAGTTCATTTTTTTCACCCTGAGTTTGGTTAATGCTAACTAGGTCATAGTGCCCTTTGGTTAGCACTGCCTCAGTCGTGGGTTCAGTTCCTGGGCCCTCTCTCTCGCTCTCTCTCTCTCTGTCTTTGTGTGGCGTTTGCATGTGCTGCAGGACATTCATGTGCTGCGATCATGAGCCACTGGTACGTGTGCGAACTGGCACCCTGAGTCAGGTGCTAAAACCGAATTATTGGTTAACATGGAGTGGTTGAGTCCAAGTTAAAGACATTTTAACATTAAAAAAGAGTCAGTTTGATGCAGTTTTCAAATCTCATCGTGCAAACTGATAATACTCATACTGCTGTTTTCACTTACGAAGTGATTTTTAAAACTTTCTGAATATATATATATAACTAATAAATGCCATAATAATGACACTTATAAAAACTACAGCTGCAACTAATGAGTATTTTCATTATCTGTCACTTTTCACAAATAATCATTTTCTCTATAGAATGTCAAGAAAATTGTGAAAAATGCTCGTCAGATTTTTCCAATCTGTCTTCAAGTGACTTCTTTTGTCCAACCAACTGTCCAGAACCGAAAGACTCTTGATTTACTGTCAAAATGGCAAAGAAAAGCAGCAAATTCCTCATATTTTAAGGAAAAATTTGACACTTTTGTTTGGAAAAACACTGAAAAGATGAATCAGTTGTTAAAATATTGATGAATCCACTAATCAGCTCGACTGAAAAAAAAAAAAATTATCACCTGACAGAAGCTCTAAAACTCCCGTATGTTTCGGGCTCTCTAACAGCCTCATGTAAGCTCAGAGGGTGAATGTATTACTCGCTGAGGCACTGTTTGTATAGCAAGACAGCTCGCAGTGACCTTTCAACTGTCCTGCCCTTGACTGAGACCTCTGGTGGTAAGCCACCTCGTTTGGCTCAGTCAGCACATGTGCTGCTGAGCGGGGCAGAGCAGCTTAAGGCCGCGCCGTATTTTCCTGTCTCCCGTGCGCTTCCAAACGAGGCCTGACCGGCGGTCTCTTCACCTCTTCAACCTGGACCACACGGGAGAATCAGCGGGAAGATCCTCAAGCAGAGCTGCACTCTAAATCTGCTGCTAATCTGCTTTTCGCCGCAACGATCCTCGTCTGTCTGTCCCCCTCTCTCTCTCGCTCTCTCTCTGGTCACTGATTGTGACACTGAATGCAAACAATCAAACACACGGGGTTATGTCGCCAATGCAGCCGCAGTAGCGTTATAAAACAACAGCAGTAGTTACTTTTTAATTGCTGTATATTCTTTTTTTTCTCGAGCATCAAGCCCACATTCTCCAATAACTAGCGGATAGAATAGCACATGCACACCGTGCGGTTTTGGAGTGTAGACTGTAGAAGCATGCGGTGGAGCAAAGGTGATGACTTTGAGAAGTCAAGTCATTTAGCACCTTTCTATGAAGCCCCCTCCTACTTTCTTTGGTTTCTGGACTGCAAGAAAAACCACAGCATCACACTGAGCGTCATCTCAGAAGTGAGTGGGCCACACGAGGACATACAACCCCAATGTGTGTGTCCTGTGGTTTGGTTAGTCACTGTTTTTCTGCTTGTTTTCTCTTTATTGACATGGAGGAGACGTTGTAAAAAAAAAAAACGGCGAGCGGTGATGTCGCTGCACGGTACGGATTATCATGTATGGAGCACGACTGATAGTCGAAAAAGGAAGTTAAGAAAGACATCTCTTTGCTGAGTTGCGTTTTAACTGAATTTTAATGAGACTCTGAAAAAAACATAAATCAAAGGAATATATTATAATCTAATTTGCTAGATCAAAAGATCTCCCATGATTGCTAATATACCCCACTGTATTGAATTCCTGATGTTCTACTGTAGATCTTAAAAAGCATCTCTCACTGGAGATTCAACGTCTCCGGCTTTGTGTTGGGTCGACTGAGTGGAGGCATCGCGCACAGACAAACAATTGAATTGTGTGCGAAGTAAACTTTCTTCAAAGTCTGTGTGATGAAGCTGTTTGCCGCTGCCACCGAGCGCCAAAACAGGCGATCTGAAACGTCGGCTTCAGCCTTTTATCGCCATTTAATCCAGCCTCCCATTATGTTACCAAAGACAGCGAGAGTCCATGGAGGAGTGTTTATCAATGGCTGGCGTAGTAAATACAGCTGTGAGGCCCGGGTGTCGCGGCTCCGACAGCGACCAAACGTCCAGTAGCTGCTGGGAGGAAGACTTGGATCTCCTGCAGCTGGGCCGGCGCTGTGGCCTCCCCGAGCTGCAGGAAGGAGGCCCGGCTGGCGATATCGTTGTTTTTCATGTTTGTCTGAGAAGCCCTGTGAACCAGGACAGCTGGGGAGGATGTGATTCCTCCCATTATTCTGCAGCACACATCAGCTCATACGAACTGGGAAGGGAAGTGGCCCAGCCCCCTCTTCTCTCTGGAAGCTGCTCCAGTCCGCCGCAGGGTTTTGACTCGTAGTTCAAAGTTGTCTTCCTCTCTGCTGTTAGGGCCGAGCTCGAGCAGCGTGAGCGCTGCAACTCCTCATGCATGTTCTTTCGAGCTGGAGTTTTAAAACGGTTGTACATTAGACCGAGATACAGCATTTTGGGTTGATGCTGTGTGAGCAGAGTCAGGATAGTAAGAACGTCTTTTTGACCGTGCCCACTTTAGGGGGAGTGTCAGCCTGGTCAAGTATCAGTTTAACAATCCATGATATCAACTCAGTCCCTTGAAGATATTGGCCGTAGAGATGTTTGCGTTCTCTCCGATATAATCGAACTCGATGGCACTCGGCTTGTGGTGCTCAGAGCGCCAAAAAATACATTTGATAGACTCAACAAGAGTGTCTCCTTCCAGAAACCATGACCCGGTTACTCAGGATAATCTAAAGAACTTGTTTTGACCAGTTTCAAGCCAACTCATGGACGAGAGGCTAGTTCACTGAGCTAACTAAGCTAGCTAGCGTTGTAGCTCAACTGAGGAGGATGCTTTTCAAGTAACATCAAAAGCGCCATCTCCAACGCCGCATCCCGATTTTAATCGTTCGATCCACGTGCACACTTCTTTCTGCTTCGTGGTACCTCTGGCGAGTGTGGTTTGGTAAAAAGTTAAATAGTAAATAGTTCCTTCATGAAACTGCTCACAACAAGATCTGTGGATTATCTAAGTAACCAGGTCATGGTTTCTGGAAAGAGACATTGTTATTTAGTTTATCAAATATATGTATCTGGCGATTTGAGTTCCATCTATTTCCGTTATATTGGAGTGAAGGCAGACATCTCTTCTCCAGAACTAGGCATCTCACACCAAAACAACATAGACGGACTGATACGACTGCAGGTAAGAGTGAAAATATGAATTTCCGATTTTGAGGTCAACTGTCCCTTTAAAACCAGTCCTTTCAAAACAAGGGCATTCAGAAAAAGTATTGTCATCGCATCTCCGGTCTCTCGATCCCAGCTCTCTATAGTGTGACTGTGATTGTGAGTGAGGTGTCGAGTCTGCCCGCTGTTTGTGCGTCTGCCCGTCTGTCCGCTCCCTCTCTCCCAGTCCACTTTCCATCTGTGTGCTGTGGGCTGCAAACCTAGTTGAAAATGGTGTAGCGTTTCCACCAGTGAGCTCTTGCCAGCCTGTATTCATGTCAGACTGTGTTGTTCCTGATTTTTTGTTTCCCCCCCCTCCCGTCAACCTCTGTCGCCGGTCCAACTGCCAGGGGTGCTCGGAACGTATATGCAGGTTGGGGAGGGAAATGGGAGGGGAGGGGGGCATCCATCATCAGCCGCCGGCCCTGGGACTCAGGACCAGAGGCTATCGGCAAACAGTTTGACTGAAAAGATTCCTGGAGAGGCGAGCAGCAACAGCAGCAGCAGCAGCAGCAGTGGGGCCCGCGGGGTCTCGCTCTCTCTCTCTTTCCCTTTCTCTGTCTATCTCCCTCTCTCTCTATCACACTGTTTGCACACAGTGTTCATGTGACAGCTAGCACACATCATCTGATTTGGGAGGAACTCTGGGCCGTAGCTGCAGAATACCCCTTAGATTGTTTGCTCAAAGAATGCCGCTCATTGATCGTCAAGGTTGGAAGTTAAAGGAGCGATGGTGGCGACGGTGGTCCCCCTGCACATGTCCCCTCCTCCCTGTGAGAAAAGGGCTCCGGGGGCTAAACTGCTATTAACTCAGCTAAACTCATGTTTACTCTCAAAACACGTCGTTCACAAAGCGGACTGATTATTCAAAGTGCGAGCTGTCTCTCAGTGTGACGTTACAGGAAACCTTGAAAAATAAAACCCCATGACAGACATTTACAAACCAGCTTGTAAACATTTCCAGTCAATAAGTGTGTGTGTGTGTGCGTGTGTGTGTGTGTGTTCAGAAATGTGTCGCCTCATCTGAAATGTTTTACATGAAAAGAGACACGTGAGATGATGAGCAGGCTAATTCTGTAGCATGAAAGTGTAAGGAAAAAAAGAAGGAGAAAAAAAAATAATCAATGCTACTTCAGCTAGCCCCGTCCGCTGTTGTTATGACTCATGGCCGTCCTCACTGCTCGGATTGCATAAACCTTTTATGTAATGGAACACTGTGGGAAAGAGGCATCGAGTGGAAGATAAAAATGGGAAGACAAAATCAAATATTTATCCAGAGCTTTTTAATTTTTTTCCCTTCCCGTTAAATGCAGACATTCTCCGAGGGCAGGCGATCCTAAACAACACGGTGCACATGTGCTTACGTGCGCCAGAAACGGTTGTCTCTCCGCCGCGCTCGCTGTTTATTTAGCTAAATCTGCCTGCTGATCATCAAACACTGGGGGAAGAATTGAATATCTGGAATCTCAGCGTCTGATCTGGATCCACAGAGCGTTTTCCAAAAGATGCGCCGAGGCCGGGTAAACGCGCCGCTGCTGAGGCACATTATGCATGACGTCCCTAATATCCTTACACTGTGGATTCCCCCTGGAGGAAGATCTCGGTTCATCTCTGCTGTTTACCATTTCTGAGTTGCGGTCTGTGCAACATCAAAAGGCTTCCATGGCACTTAACACAGCTCGCAGGGTTCCTGGGAGGGTGGCGGTGGTGGCGGCGGTGGTGGTGGGGGGGTGGGGACTGTTGCTCCCTATGGTGTTGGCATTATTATTGTTCCCTGGTGAGACGGCCATCTGATGATAGACAACCATGCAAATGGACACATGCCACAGCGCCACATCAGACCACAGCGCCGCCGCGCTGTAATGCGATGCAAATTTATAAACCTCTAGGACCACGCATGCATCAGTCTTACTGTATCTGTGTTGATGTGTCTGTGCGCAGGAGTTACAAGGTTTTTGCTCCGCCGGTTTAACTCACAAAAAAAACCCTAACCCCTCCGCAGACGCCACGAGACGGTGCAAATTGAGATTAAAAGTGACTTGTAACTTTATCAGCGTGAGACAGGAAGTGTTCAGCCATAAAGAGTGTTGAACACTGATGTTGCACCATGTCAGGACACTGACTTGTTAAACTGACATACTGTCATAAGGAATGTTGGTGATGGAGGGCTTTTGCTCAGAGACTTAGTTTGTTAAACCGCCGGCGTTAATGTGAAGTGAGTAGTTAGCCATTAGTCCTGTCAATTGTGTTTAAAGATGTGGCGTGACGTCCTGCAGATCGGCTGATTAGAAATTATCCGTATGGGTCAAGAGGCTGAGCCAATTGAGAAGTTTCTCTGGCCCAGTGATGCTCCGTGCAATTACAAAATGCCTTAAAGGATAAGTTCACTCAAAACTCACTGCCATGCCGATGAAAGGTCGGGTGAAGTTACGCAGGCCACAAAACATTTCGGGAGCTTCACAGCAAAACAGCTTTGCATCGTTCCCTAAAACAACTGAAGTAGATGGAGACTTGTTTTAAAATATAAAAACAAAAAAACAAAAAACAACAGAACAGCTTGTCCAGAGAAGTCCAGAGATCCTAATTGCACCCTATTTAAAGTTTGCCTTTTTTTTTTACATAAAGAAAAAAAAAAGGGAATTTAAAAAATGTTTTACAAAAAAATAGATAATGACTGAATTTTCATTTTTGGGCGAACTTTTCCTTTAACAGCTTGAAACTCTAGCAGTACAACTCCCAGATTCGGCCAGACCCAAATCTGCCACGTTATGGCCACCAAAGCTGATCGCGGTCGTTCTAAACAATGCTCGTGTTTCCACCAGCTGCGCCATGGCACGTCTCAGCAGCGTCCCCACAAGCGTCTCTCCGCCAGACGAGAAGTCAGACAGCGGAACAGCACAGGTCATCCGTTCAGTTTTCAAAATAAAATGCCCGGGATGGGTTGGGATCGACACCGCAACAAAGTCGTAAATATTGACAGCAAACACACTTAAAAAAAGAACCAAAAAAACGAAACGATTCAACTTTCGACACGCGACCACAGTGGAAGCACAAAAATCAAGGAAAAAGTTACCAAATAAACACAATCAGAGCAGCTCAACAACCTCAGGCAGGCACGATGCTCCCTGTGGGACATGACGCAGATCGGAGGACGGGGGAAAAAAAACAGCGTCGCACACGTCAGGTAGCTGTGTAAATACCCGGTGGAATCAAGGGGTTACGCCTGTCACGACGGCTCCATTATCGACTCATCGTCGCATCATTTGGTTCATTTAAAAAAATTATAATAATAATTCTGACCTTGATACTACCTTATCTGTTTACATCTGTGTTTGTTGACATTAGAAAATCACGAACATTTGGGTCAACGTGTGGCCAGAAAATCTAGCGGGGGCTTTCCCCTCTGCTATATAAAGACATGGGCGCAGCACCTTAGCATGTTTTCACACTTTATTTTTTGCTTGTGGTTTTTATATTTTTTTTCTTTATATTCTATTTATTTAGGATATTTAAAGTCCCCCTCAAGTCAAAAATGTGTTTTCTCTCTTGTTGAAGGTCGCGTCGCTGTGTAGAAGGAAAGACAACCCGGTAAACTGGTTAAAATGTTATCAAACGGCCGTCTGGTTTATTCGAAGATCGCCGAGTGATTATTTTTTGGAAACTCGAATGTAACGGAAATACTTTGGTGGCACAAACTGGGGCTCGTAGGACACTATAGCAGCTGTACCGTACGTCTATGAGGTCTCGGTTGTCAGGCGCATTCATTTTTAATGAGACATAATTCATCACCCCCCCACCCCCACCCCCACCAATGCTCGCATCAAGGAAGTTATCATCATTTTCTTTGTTCACGAAAGTTTCGCTCAAATCTGCATCAAGGGATTTACCTTGAGGAGGAGAGTAGCTTTCCTACATGAAATGGATATAACTGTTAGGAGAGGGTCATCTCTTTATCCTTGAGAAACTGAGAATCCATTCATTGGCTGGGCTCGAAAAACCTGACTGACGCAAATGGATCATTGGGAATAGAAGTGTCCCAGCAGTAATTATGTTACAACGCCGCTGCCGCACACTACCACAGAGGTGGGATGGGATGGGCGCGTGGTGCTTCTTTTAGTCTTGTTTCCCTTACATCTTTCCACATAGTTAACACAGTCATACCGTCTTCTCTCTCTCTCTCCCACTCTCTCTGTCTGACTCTCCCTTCCCTTACCCTTCCCCCCTCTCTCTCCCTCTCTCTCTCTCTCTCTCTCTTGTTTTCTTCTTGTCTCTCTTTCATACACACACCTGCTATCAAACCCAAACACACGTGAAGCGCAGTGGAAAGTTTTTCTGACTAACGTTTATCCTGCGCCGGCGAGCCGCCGCGCGTCTCGCTGTCGAATGACTCTTAGGGCGAGGGAAAAAAGTTGCTGGCTGATCGCGTCGCCTATTTGTCACCGTTGTCTTTCCTGGCCCCATCTAGATCCTCGCTGCTGCCTCGAAGCTGAAGCAGAGAACGTCTGTTTCATTTTTTTTTCTCTTTTTTTTTTTTTTCTTTCCTGCTATTCAGGGCTCTGTGGCACTAAGTCAGTTAAAAAAGAGACATGAAATTAATGTAATGTCAATGGCGTTTTTCTCATGAAACCCCAAGGCACTTAGTCAAAGTCACCTTGCGTGGTGCTCTCATCCCCTGACAGTACAGTGAGAGTGAGATGGAGGATGTCTGTCTGGTAATACTGTCAGCATATGATGTCCTTTGGTTGTTGGTTGTTATATCCCCTCATCATCGTTCAGACTTTTTTGTAGATTGGATGCTCGTCCGGCATTTTATCTGAGAGGCGGCGCCGTTTCCGCCGAGTCGGCCGACAATGAAGCGTTTTCTCGCCGAGAGCAGGTTCATCCTGTGGGGTTTTCCTTCCTTTTGATGTCATTTTGGAGGTGATAAGTAGCTTTCCGTCTCCTGGTCCCCATCTTACGGCACCATCCCCCCAACCCCCCCCAGCCCAAGCAAGGTGCTAGCAGCACGGAGGATTGTTTGAACTTGCATTGATCCAATGTGGGATTACAGCTGGGTCATTGGAGAGTTGGACTGAGCTACCAGTCATCAGGGCAGATTAACCACTCGCTGTCTGCTTGGCTGCCATTTCGGCGCAGGCTCTCACTGCTGGCTTTGTGGGCTGTCCCCGCTGTGCAGGTCACGTCTCCTTTTTCGAACAGCGCGCTTTTGTCGCGTTTGATCGAGTTACGTTCCGGCTGATTTAATATGAAGAGGAAACATTTTGCCTGATGAAATTAGACAAGAAAGATGCCCGACGACCTCCTTACGCGGCTTTTAAAATCTGCGAGCCGTTTCGTGAAAACAATCGCCAGACTTAATTTTGCAACCCTCGAGAATGTCATTTAAGTCGTCCTCCGGTGTGAGAAATGTCAGCCCCGAGCGATGCCTCGCAGAGGAAGGGGAAGTGCTGCAGAAAGTCCACGTTCTGCAGACTGCCCCACCTCGCGCTGCATTTTCTCAAAGCCTCCTCTTTTCACTTTTTTTTTTTTTTTTCTGTTCGCGTGCCCTTGCAATAGTTCTTATTAATTATATCTCATTAGTTGCCTTGGAAACTGAGGTGAGGGAATGTATAACATGAGTTCAAAGAAAGAGAGCAAGAAAGAGAAAGAAAAAGCAAGCGAGGAAGAGTGAAAGAAGAGGAGGAGGAGGGGTGGGGGGGGTTGAAAGGAGGGGATGGAGGAGAAAGTGGTTGTTGAGGGATCAGCCGTGTGTCAGATTAGCATCAGGAGACATTAACACTAGTGATGCTGCTGGGGCCACAATCCTGCCTTTCACTGCTGGAGAGGGAGATAAGCGCGCTCGCACAAAAGGGAATGAGGGAGAGAGCGTGAGAGGGGCTGGCTCGCCTCCACTCCCCCCCAGGCCAACAGCCCCATTTACAGGTACGCCACCTCCTGATGAAAGCAAGAACAAAGAGGCTGGATGTTCGTTTCCTCGCGCGCGCCGTGTCAAGGCTCCATTGAAACAAATCGGTGAAAAAAAAAAAAAAAAACTGTGGATTTAGGCCGCTCCGCTTTATGTCTCCAGTCTGCCAGGAGCTAATCATATCTAAGCCACAGTGTTGACACTTTGAGTTCGATACACTTTAGAACGTCGTCATGGATTATTCCCACAGAATCCCCCGTGTCAATGCACATCAGATTACGCGCGCGGGGCACCCTTTTCATTTTTTTTTTTGCGTTCCATCAGAAATGTACTTTCTGTCACAATCGTGTTTGTTTTAACGTATTTAAACTCCTGTTTTGAGAGCCGTGATTCACTCTTATGTAACCGCTTCGAGTGTTTGAATAACAAGGAAAGGTCCCTGCCTACTAATTGTAAAGTGAGCGGCTGGGAGCAGCGTGTGCACGTCGTCCAGCCCGTGTAATGATCCTTCCAGTAAACATAATAAGCACGCGGAATGAAGCCACAAGAGATGAGCCTCTGTTGTTGTTTAGTCTCGGACTTATGGTCAGGACGGTAATAAGGGAAGGGATCAGAGGGGAAGGGTGTCCCTGAGGTGGTCCCTCCCTTTCTTCCTCCTCTCCGTCTGTCCCTGGCTCCCTCTGACTCCCCCGCAGAGGGCATGCAGAGGGGTCCTGAATAACAGGAAGTGGAGGGGCAGGAAGTTGAGTCTTGTCTGCCCACGGCCTGCGGTAGGATACTGAGTCTAACGCTGCCTTGCACAGGAAGCACAACTGTCACGGCTGTGCTTAAGACTTTGGCTGCCGTCCATCACCTTCAAAGAAGTGGAGGCACATAGTTGGTGCTTCTCGATAAGTCAGACAGGATGAAATTTTCAAATTGCCTTCCGACAAATTAGATTTTATATTCCACGTTTGAGACGAATGCAGGAAAAGGTTAGAGTAAATCAATTCGTACGGTTTTGTTTGTATCACAAACATACAGAACTACACTGGCCTCATTTTTTTTGTTCATTACCTGCAACATAAATCTACCATGTAATTTAGTTACCTTGTTATATAGGACAACAGTTGAGGGAGTAATGCCTCAACTTTGTGTGGAGTGAACACAGACTTACAAGCGGAGAGGGAGGAGGACGTGCTGGATCCGGTAATTACGCTGGGAATTGAGCATGTTTTATTGATTGTGAAAGGGCCAGGCCTGTCACCAAGCCTCCCAGTGTCTCCACGGTCGGTCTTTCGGGAGGTGGAGGCAGACCGGCCCTCCTGTCACTTGACCAGTCTCACACCTCGTCACGGAGGACGAAAGTGGCTCTGGTCACAGAGGTTCTTTTATACTGTAGCCACTGCGCGTGCCAAAGCTACATGTGTGTTCGACCGAAGGTACAGCGAGGCCCGGACTCATTGTGTTAGACGTGTCACATTGACTTTTCGTCAAGCTTCCTGTGGCCACATATTCTCTGCACATTGATTTATGTGTGACAAATGTTTGGTAAGCAACTTTCAGAAGTGCTGGACGCGTTTATATCAAAGTGGACCAGGTGGATCACATCAAGGTCTTTTAAAAGAGAAAGTGAAGAGATGCAGTTAGACGGTGTGCTTCTCTGTGTGCACAACCCGAGCCTGCGCTGAAATCTTCCTTTTGATCTGATACCAGACATTTCTCTGTGTCGGATTTATTATGCTAAGCCGTTTATACATAAATGTGCTTTTTTTTTGCTCATTTTGTTTATGAAATCCCAACATTACAATAAATCAACCTCATAAAATCAGACAGATCATAAAGTTTTATTTTAGTTTTATAGATGTTGAACTCACGGTTTGTCCTGCTGGATTACCGGTGCTGCGAACAGGTACAGACCTTACAAATATCTCTCAGCTGCTGTGAGCGGAGGTGTTCAGACTTACTTAAGTGCAATTACATAGTGCTCAGTCTGTTTTCGCCGGACCAAAACCGACTTGCCAGACAGCGCAGCTCATCCAGTAGCGTTTTTACACAACCAGTGTCTGAGGGTTCAGTGTTAATTGGGCTGGCTGTTATGTCAGCCCTTTTTCTTGTTAAACTTCAGAAAAAAAAAGTCAGAAAAAGTATGAATCGGAGCCTGACCGATGCCCACACTGATGTTAGAGAGTAAAAAAAAATTCTGATGTTATATATACTGGACGATATGCACACATAAGCAATATATTTGACAGTTAAACTACAAACTATACTGTCTAAAATGATATCGGCGCGCTGAAACAGTAAACTTCACTGGGAATGTAATTGTGATAAATTAGCCCAAGCATCTTTACTGCATTATACGTTTTCATATCATCAACCAACATATCGGTCGGGCTCTCGTCTGAATCCACCTTTGAAAAAAAATTGTGAAGTAAATCCTAAAAATGAATGTATCGTGCAGCTTTAAGCACATTAGCTTAATGCTGTAAATGAATGTATCAGAGCTACGAACTGTACTTAGTGTGTGACGTTTGGCAGATACCCAGTCTGCTTGACAAGGTCGGTTTCCTCTCTGACACCGATCCAGCAATTTGTTGGCTGATGAATGACCCATCATTATTTACAGAATGATATATACGGTTTGTCGACTGAGACTTTTGCTGTGGGCTTAACGTTTACATCTATCAACAAGTATCACCCACGCAGTTGTGCAACACCCATATTTGAAGCGTTGCTATCCGTCACGGATGGCTACAACTTTGTGATCTGGCACAACAAGCATGTGAACCAAGAATTTGACTCTTATTTTTTGTTCCTTGGGAGAGCCCCGCCCTTACAAACAAACACACACACACACACACACACACACATAATGTGTGCAGGATGAAGTTTGCACAAGTGTTGGCAGCCGGGCAAACAGGGAGGTGAGAGTTGAAGGGGGGAAGACAATGAATAACAAGCTAGACAACAACAGAAGGAGTAGTTTTTCCCAACACATTTGACTTGAGAAAACAATTTTTTGAGCTGAAGAAGGGGTGAAGAGCCGGGGCTGGATACTGGAGAGGTGATGGGCTGATTCAAGGCAGGTGTTGGATGAGCTAAGTGACTTTACTCCTAGACCAGCGATCAAAATCACATCAAGATCACTGGAGTGCGATTTACGTGTACGTACGTGGATGTATTGAGGAGAAGCTGGAAACAGTGTCGGAGCTCGGTGCTGCGTGAAGCCAAACTCACCGCTCACTTAAATGTGGACAATGTGATTTACGGTGCGGCTCATCTAGACTTTTCCAAATGTTATTGAACCGATTGGATTAAATTCTGATACTAAAAGAAAACGCCGTTTTCGCAGCATCTTTCATTCTGTACGTTTTTTTGCGACCGCTGCGCACCACGTGGCGCTGTAATTACACGGTTTTGCCACTATATCAAATTAGCTTCAAAGCCCTGGCGCCCTTCCTGGGGGCTTGGTTGAAAGCCATGTAATTCCTGGTTGAGCACAGAATGGGGCTCATTGAGGAGGGTAAATTCTCCGGCAATTATTAATGGCTTGCCAGTTGCACTGACGAACTGTATTAAGTCGTTGAACAGAGTCGTCGCGGGGCCGCATGGTTTGAGGGTTTTGTTGTTAACCCACTGGAACACTGTGTCATCCGAAGCCAGTTCACATGGCTGACATTGTACAAACATGTTGACACAGAAGCGTTATCCACCGCCACCCAGATGGTGATTCTTTTTAATTCAGACCCAAAGGTACTTGGAAGAGTCCGCCCGCTTTGCTTCCCTCTCCCTGGATGACGACCAGGACAGGAATCCTCCTGTTCCTCCGGTGGTCCACCGCAAGCTCCTAGGTTTTTTTCCTGACACCGGGCTTCAAGTGATTGTCCTTTCACCACGTGACGGAGCTCTCTATCAGTCCTCTGTGCTCCTCTGTAAAAATAGTCTCTAAGTGAAGGCAGCATGTTTTTTCGCTGGAAATGATTCAGTGGAATAAAACACGTTCGTGCACCTCCATTTCGCCAAAAAATACACTTTTACGACCTTCTTATTACATTTTCTTCGGCGCACGTATTATATGATTCTGGAGAGACATGGACTGCAAACACACACACACACACACACACACACACACACAAAGAGCACATGATTTAGGCCATAAACAGACACTCTGTCCCGTCTAACACCCGAGAGAAGTTGTAGTGTCACGCACAAACATGGCCTCTGTTACAGTGCAGACATTGTTCTCCTTTGTAATCTGACCATCTTCTGACATGTCTATCTGGGCAAGTGGTGCCAGCTTTAAATTTCCCACTTAGTTCCGGAAATTGTGTTGCTCGATCTACACTGAAGTACGTCGTGATATGATCAACCGCAGCATCAGATTAGGGATCAATCAAATCCCCCGGAAAAATGACGTTTTGTCAGCTTTTTTCGACTAACTTTTGATGAATGCGGACACTAAGTTGGGAGCGCGGCACACCTGCAGTCCGAAGGCCCTCTCAGCTTGTCATTTCGTATCTGTGTAAGAGAAATGTCATGACACACGCTATTATGCCTCTAGACTTGAACTGTCCTGCTCTGACAGCTCGTCTGTGTGAAGAGAGGGGGAGATGTGCGCATGCCTGTGGATGTACGGGAGCGTCTCGGTCCTTTTGTGTCGCACGATTTCCACCGGACTTTTTGTTTGAAACGAGCCTTTCGGAGGAGAAGATTGTAATTTTAGATGCGTACACCCGTGTCACATTGATGAACACATTCGCATACGCTCTCGAAGACCGTAATCCCGCTGTGGTCAGTGCAGATCTGTCTCAGCAGATGATTACAGGTGAGTCCACCTCAGAGAAGCTCCCTTAAACCAGCATCAGATTCACACGTAGGCACATAAGCACCCTGGCATACTATATAGGGCTTTTCCTTTACATTCAATGCTTCTGTTGAGGTTTTTGCGAATAATGCCCGTCTTCATATTTTATGACATCACCACCCTAAAAATCCTCAATATGCATGGAGCGACTCACCAGATTAAATGGCGCAGATTAAACCAAGCGAATGCCGATACATGATATGATCTTTAGTTTTTAGTTTTTCACCATAATTGCGACCGGGACAAAATAGATTTTTGTTTCTGTGGTTGTGTAAAGATCACATTTACCCCTTTTTGATACATTTTGACATTTGGATTAAGGGCCGTTCTGGAGTTACTGGAAATGTTTGGATCAAATGGAACGACCCCGCGCAGCCACCACTGGAATGTAATTCTACAAATAGAGTCATTCTAATAATATTAGTGTAGTCTTATACTTATGTGCAGCTATGCAGAAATACCAGTTTTCAACTGAATGAATAGAACTGCGAAATAAAGGCCGCCTGCATTTGACTGTTGATTTGGAATTTGAATGTCAACATTATGAGTGAAGCTCCAAAGCTTCCGACTAGTACAAACACAGATTGTGTCTTTGTCTCAGTGTGCTGTAGATTAAATACGCCACAGTGGTCTATTGTCTGGCAAGTTCATCGCAAAAACATTAGGGCTGCAGCTAAGGATCATTTTCTTTGTGGATTAATCTGTTGATCTGTTGAAGAATCGATTTCTTGTTGCCCAAGATGACGTCCTCAAATGTTTGTCAGGTCCGAATCCCAAAAATATTCAGTTTACTGTCATAGAGGAGTAAAGAAACCAGAAAATATTCACTCGGAAGAAGCTGGAATTCAAGAATTTTTACTTTTCTTCGTAAAAAAACACAAAAAAAAGATTAATTGATTATCAAAATAGGTGGCAAAGTAAACTTACTTTTCATGTGATGAAATGGAAAAAAGGGACAAAATCGAGATGGCTGGAGAGATTTCTGTAATTATAATAACTTTTAAAACAGTGAATCCACCGAACATGCCTCCCTTTTCAGTAAAATCCCTTAAGTTTTCAATAATATATAAACAAATAGTTAAAAAAAAAAAAACCCAGAATGAATGGTTATGAAATTATTACATTATCACAATTGCTTTCGGGATTGGCTCCGGTATATCTGATCCCCTCCCCCCACCCTCAACCTTCCTCTAATTTGAACACTGTTCTGTTCAGTGTGTGTGTGTGTGTGTGTGTGTGTGTGTGTGTGTGTGTGTGAAATGGTGAATGAAAAAAAGAACACCGTCATTCTCCCTGGCCTGTTGTGATGTGGTTTGGGGAAATTCTTTGTGGGGGTTCAGGCGGTTACTTTCCTGGCTCTGACAGCCGTGCGTGGGTAGTTAGCGACGAGGTGATCTCAGTCAAGTTTGCCTACAGTGGAGCCCCGATTCAGACAGCCAGACACCATAATGCCAGTCCATCTGTAACCCATAATGACTGTGTGCCACTGGAACTGGTCATTTTCGATTTCGCTGCCAATTCGGCCCCTGGCTTCCTCACCTCACAACTGCTGACTGCATCTAATGGCCTGAGTTGTTAACCTTTCTACATTTGTGCTCATGGGGGAAATGCAGTTGTTTAGACATTTTCTATTTGCCGGGTGTAAGTGATGGATGCGCCTCCGGGGAGGGGGGCTATATCTCTTCTCGCGGAGCGGCACAGACAGGACAGAGTTAGATGCTCTCCGGGGAACAGTGCGGTCTGAACCACTGGCCAGGTGACAAGCTCATGAGGGAATACACTTCCCACCCTGCTCACACCCCGTGGCTTCTCCCCCAGCTCAGGAGATTTCAGCTACTGTCAACCCCGGCCCGGGTGCTCTCTTAATCATCTTAAGAGCAAAGCTGGCATCGGGGTGGGTCAGCTCAGACGGAGAGGAGAGAGAGTCTGTTCTGTTTCTGCAGGCGAGGGAAGGTAGACTTTAAAACTTTTTCTGTTGAGGTGAACGTAGCTTTGTAAAACTCGATCACTACGTACTCCAGAACGTCACTGAGGAGACGGATGAGTTGATTCATAGCAGAAATAATCTGGCACCTAACGTCGAACTGTTTGAACACATTATGTACTGATTAAAAACAAAAGGTGCTAGTGTGTGAGCTTTAGAAATGCTGGCAGGTGTATTTTGTTAGCCGTTTCCTCCTCTTCATTGCTAAGCTAAGCTAGCTGGTTGCTGGCTGTAGCCTCGTATTTAAAGGATGGATATGAGAGTGGTGTCGATCTTCTCATCTAACCCCCCCAGAAGGGGAAATCAGCAACTACTTTATTCAGATTATTAGCTTTAACATTAGCCTTTAGAGTTTTCAAATCACCCACGAATGGTTCCAACCAGCGGTGAAATTATTTTGATCGTTGTGATTATATTTGAGAAAGCGTGTCGCCATCTAATCAGGTGCAGTTCAGTCGAACCGGTCAGCGAGTGTGAAGCCGTCTTTCACTGACTTCGGCCGAAGCTCAAGTAGCAGCAGCGGAGGAGATAAGATTTACGCCACGCGGGTCTCATGCTTTCTGACTGCGCCTGAGAACAGAAAACAGAGCCCCCGGGTGCTTTGAAGTGCCTGAAGGTGGAACATTGTCGAGTGTCAAGTTAACTTTCTTCCGCCTCTCCCAACCCCCCTCTCTAATGTTTTTTTTTTTTTTTTATTGTCTGTCTCTTTTGGTCCTCTGTTGCAGATTGTGGTGTGGTCTGCCGAAGAGTGCACTGCGAAGACAGAAGAGAGAAGAAGAACGAGCGTATACAAGACGAGAGGCTGTTGCACAATGTGCTAGGAGCGCGGGGGGGAAGAAATCGTTTTTGTTGTTTTTCTGATATTGCCGAGGTGTCAGAGAGACCGGAAAGGACGCAGCCATGGGGCGGAAGAAGATACAGATCACCAGGATCATGGACGAGAGGAACAGGCAGGTGAGTGTCACCGTTTTTGTTAATCATCCTTTCTAGATTAGCTTTTTTCCTTTGCGTAACTCTTAGCTTACTTCACACGATGCCACTGTATGCTTCTATTGTGTCTGAGAGAAACAGTCTGCCCCGCACCTCTCTGAAGGTTACGCTCGTCTTCTATTTTCCTTCGCTGCCTCGGCCTCAGAGTTCAGCAGCTGTCACGGTGCGCTCGCGATCTAAACAGACATACCTCCCTCCCCGAAGTCCCGGGCCAGCTGAACAGGGACCATGACATTTCTTTGTCAGTGCGGTCGCATTTACAGACATGATTCCCCTGCCACCCTGCAATTTCGGCCCGAGAAGTTGATGAGGCAGCAGGAGCGCCGGGCTGCAGCGGGGGCCTCATGGCGTGGGAGTGAACCGAGGGTGGCGAGGAGCACAGCGGGCCGCCTGTGGCCTCCCCACACTGCAGGGCTTGTCCCCTGGCCTGGCAGTGCGGCCGGGCCCCTTTTCGCTGGAGCCCTGTGTGTTTGCAGCTGTTTGGTAGTAATTAGGAGCAGCCACCGCGCCACAGCACCCTCTCATTTGCAGGGTGGGTCAGCGGGACACACAGCACCCTTCTCAACCTCGGGCTGCGCTGGTCACAGCTCGCCGCAAGCGAGGGAGAGAGCCGGAATTCGAGTCTGTCTGCTCGCGTTATATATATAAAACTCCTAAACAGCAAAACATCGTTCAAAACAGCCCCGTTTGAAACAAGAATAACAGGCTTGGGTATCTTTAGCAGGAAGGCTGGGTTCGTTTTCTTTTTTAGCCACTCGTCTGTTGACACAAGAGCTAAGTTAAGGAAGCGGGAGCGCCGTTTTTTTTTGACAAATTATACCAATTAATGAAGCTGCGACGGTTTCCCATAGCAAACTGGAACGCATCTCGTAAATAATATCATTTGCGTTCCATCACAGGTGGAGCAACTTTTTTTTTTTTTTTTGCTGCGCATACAGAAATATAACGGCGGTACAGTAGCTTCCTCTCCTGAGGGTATTAACATGATACGGCAGCAGCCGACCGGTGTTCTGACCGCGTCTCCGTCGGAGGCGAGCGGTTCAGCCAAGTGCAACGCAAAAATCCACACTGTGGGCCAATTATCAGTATAACACCTGGCTCTGGGTGGGATCCACACAGGCGTGTGGGAGAGGAATCACCTCTTTGCTGGTATCTACAGTGTATGCAATGACCTGTGACACTGCGGGGGGGCGGGAAAGACAGAGAGGAAATTACATGAAAACAGGTTGTCAAGTGTTCGCTGGGTGAAGTTAACCCTTCAGACGATCCGCCCTTCACGCCGAGAGCGAGGGGGAGACATTTTGTTTCAGCCCGCAGAGAGAGAGAGACGTCGCTTATTATTAACGTGTCTCCCTAAACTCCACCGTTTGCATCAGATTTTAAATGCTTCCCTGTATATTTTTCTTTTCTTGCGAGAAAAGTTTATCAGCCGAGCGCAGGCACTCGAGCTCGCATTTAGTCGGTTTTAGCTGGCTCAGCAGAGAATGTGCTGTGACAATAGACCGCCGTGCTAAAATAAAGCTTTGGTATAAAGTGATGTATGCGTGTGTGTGTGTGTCTTCCTCTTCTTCTTTTTTTTTTTTTCCTGGGCCATGAAGCGCACAGTGCCATCTCCCCGGGGCGTGCTCCTAACCAAGGGGGAATAGCCATTAGCATATGGTCCCCATTGTCGGGAGACAATTTGAATCTTTATCTACGCCGCTCCGCTGCTAGCTATCCATAGTCATAGCATTAAAATGAAAGAAGTCCTTAAGTGGGCTAATTAGATAGTATTGCTGTACGGGATGTTGTGCGGGGACAACTGGGGCTCCCTTGCGTTATCACTGCGAGTGCTTTAGGAGGGCTGTTAACCTTTCAGGATTTATAATACGCGGCGTGGCAAAAAGGCTGAGGAGGTCTGTAATTGCACAATCTATCAGGAACCGTGAGTGCAGAGTTGAGACAGCCAGTGAACTTGGCTGATATTTTTTTTATTTATTTTCTTCAAGTCATCACCTGCAGTTTACGATGGCACGATTCCACGAGTCGGGGGTGACGAAGGGTGTCGTGCAAAAAAAAAAAAAAGACGAAGTAAGATAGGACAACAGCTGAAATACTGTACACATGGTGTGCGAGCGTGTGTGTCTCCGCTGTGTGCAGAATGAGACATGACGGCTGCAGAGGTCCTGTCATGCATACTGTAGGACGGTAAAGAGCCGGTCCCCGAGCCCGGCCCTGCATAAGTGATGGTCCTACAAGGCAGCGGCACAGTCGTCAGCCCGACTGACGCGCCGGTTGCAAACGAATGCTGGATAGCAACCAGACAGCCCGCACCTCCCCGGCTGATTCTCCTCATTTACACTGTTCGCAGCAATTATTACCCTTTGAGTCACACACAATGTCTCTCTCTCTTTCCCTGCAAGCGCACACTGGAATAATACGGAAGTGAAATTTGGCCTTGAGTATCTGTTGTGTTTTGACTTGCAGGTTCGTAACTCGTGAACCGCGCCGAACAACAACAGCGGAGCCGGTGGCGCTCAGTGAGCATTTTCAGGGTCTTTCACCTGCCTCGTCTCGGAGCAGACGCCATGCTGCGCGTGGATCTACGGGGGGGTACACATTAGTCTTGTAAGTCAGCGTGGGGAAGAGGCTCGTGCAGCCTAGTGAGCGGTGTCTGGTGACGTCCTCTGGATGCCATTAAGCAGGCTCACTGGGGGTAATTGCCCAAGTCATTAAAAGTTTGATGATTTTGCTGCTGGGTGGAGGGTTGCCTGCCCTTGCTGTGGCTCATTTTGGATTTTTGCTCTGGCACTTCAGATGCCTGTAGGCACGGCGCAGCTCTCTCTTGCTCGCTCGCTCTCTCTCTCACTTTCTCTCCGGGGAGCAGCGCGGCGCGTACCTCCCGTTTTTCCAGCCTTCACCCGTTCCTGAGGTTCTGAGCCGTTGTCATTATTTTTCTGACAGGTAAAGAGCTTGTTGATAGGCCGTGGACGGAACTAAGGAGCGCTGTTAAATGTGACTGCCAGTGCATATATTATCACTGTCCGACATGATGTGTAGTGTCCATAAAAGCTGCGCCGAAGCTGCAAAACATAAAGTCGGGTGATGGTGATTTGAATTTTCCCTGTCGAGTGTCATGCATCACCAAAATGCTCACGCTTTTAGATGATTGAGAATTATTTCCAACACTTCCAACAATACATTGAACAAGCCAACTGGATCACCCTCACTATGGACTAGAGACAGTTTCGAGGAAACCTGCTTGCGTTTTTCTAACTAGCATGTCACCCTCGCCACTGAGCAGGATCAGTCACGGCTACTGTAGGTTTCAAGGTCAATCCCACCCGGTCGGCGGGGCCTTTGCGCCCTCACTTGTCCACATGGGCATCCCGGGGCTGTCTTTTCTCCCAGCGAGAGCTGATCCAGGCAGACAGTCGCGGTGGCCCTGGCCTGTCTCCCAGGTCCACACGCTCTGGCACTGCGTAGCCAGGGCAGCAGCCACAGGGCCTGGGTCACTCTGCCAGCTGGTGCCAGACCTCCCTGACTCTCGAGCCCACTCTCATGTCTGCCACGGGGGCCATCAGAGGTGACATGAGGTTCTAATAAGGCCGCCAGCTCCTCACCCCACTGAAGGTGTTAGTGACTCAAGCATCTCTTGCCATGCCCCAGTCACAGCTGCACTCTGAGTCCCAGATGTCTTGTTTGTCAGCTTGGCACCTCTGCCCGAGGACCGACATTGATAGACCTTATGATTGACACGTCAGCTCTGGTTGGATGTGTGCGTCGGGGTCTGTTATAGCATATGTTGTTATATACTGCACAGCGTCTGTGGAAGGGCGTCTCTTGTGGACGATGAAAACAAAACGTATTAAAAAGCATTGCAGGGAAAGCCCTGGCGACAGGCACATATGCTCATGACGTAGATTTTACATGCATTCGTCTCAGGTCAGACTTTGCAATTTTGCATATAAACGGTTGCATTAGCACCCTCACGAAACTGTCAACTTTGCACCCTTGTTTTCCCCGTTGAGTTTCAGTTTCAGTAATAACCTCAGAATCTTTTCGTTAGGTAAACAGTTTGAATCTACTCTGGCATTCTTTTTTCTCTTGGCAAAGATTTTGACTGATATCATCTTTACAGAAGCATGGTGCACAGTGCAGCACGAAATGCGCTTTATGGTCTTGTTAGCTCGCACATATGGCTGCATCATATGCAAAAATGAAATCACATCATGATTATCTGACAGATATTGTAATTGTGAGTCGCTGTTTTTGCAGAAATTCTCATTTTTTACATTTCACTTTCACAAAAAAACAAATGATGATCAGATTTTTGCCGGGGTCGGTATCAAACAAGCGTGTTCCCCTCACGTCAGGGGAGCGTGATTTGTGGGCCGGGGCGCCACACTGCTTCATTTATAAGGTACGTTGTGACACATTTTACCTTTACCAAAAAACTGCAGCTCCTGCAGTTTCCATAATATTTTGATTAATTGTCCAGCCCTTTCTCGCACAAAAAACCCCACATAAAGCTCACACTCAGAGTACGAAACAGAAGTGAATTACCAAGCTCGATAAATACAGGTACTGGTGGCGGGGTGCTTGGGGGAAAAAAAAAGTCGAGATTTCATAAAGTGTGAATCGAGATCAGAATTACCACCTCATCTCGACACTGCGAGAGCTTCTTAAAAGGTCAGCCTGGCGCAGTCTAAATGAAATGCTGGTACAGTCGCTGATCTGCCTGCTATTGTGTGAGCTGTTATAACGACCTTATCAAAAGCAGAGAAAGTTGGAATCGCTCCGGTTTATTGGGAGTTCAAACGTGGCCTCCCTTCTCTCCTGCGCTGGCATTTTGCTTCTCAGAACAGCTGTGAGATGCACCTCGCGCAACGCAGCTTTCCAATACTGAGACTAATCCTGTCACCGTGACAATGACATGAATTAGTCAGGGATGTAGACGACATGTGTACCGCATCTCACTATAGGAGCAGCTCGCATTTTTTGAAAAACCGCACTGAGCGTCTATGTGGGTGTCTTTTTGACTTGGTGAACCATAGGAAAGCTCCGCCAGAGAACCTCCCACTTGACCTCAAGGATGTCTGTGGTTTTCCACCGTCTCACCCGTCACCCCAGAGAAGATGGGGGTGGAGCGAGGTTATATTTGTGTGTGTGCAGGTCTTTAAGCTCAGAGCTGTTTTTTTGTCACGAGTTATCAAATTGAGCCGGACTTCTAATGTGCTCTAACGAAAGGAGAAAAAATAGGGCAAAACTGTACAAAACAGCCTCTATTTTCCCTTTTAAAGGCAACCGTGTGAGGAGAGAAGAGTAATGCGCTCGTCACCTTTAATGGCTGTGTGAGCAGCAGCTGGCTTTTGCAGAGGCGCGCTGTGTCTGCGGCTGGGGCGAGGACCGAGCCTCAGCGCCGCTGCTGAGGTTGAAATGAAGCGGTGCCTGGGTCAGCAGCCCTGCACTCAGCACTCTGCCATGCATCCAGGTGGAACAAAGTCCTCGCTCAGCGTCTCATCCTGGGCTTCCTGCTGAAAGGTGACATCTCCATGGCTTAACAGCCACATTCATCTGCTAAAGAGCACACAATTTGTTAATCATTTCCCCCCACGTCACGGCCTCCTGCTTTCCAGCTGGTTAGGCAAACAAACAAATATGTGAGCGGGGAAAAATGAGCGAGTGGGCAGAGGAGACGAGTGTCAGTAGGGCTGGAACGGCGTCCGCTCGAAGTGAGACCGGTCGGACTGTTTCCCTTCCGCGGTGATCCACCTTGAGACGCTCATCAGAACGACACGCACAAAACCACACAATGCTTTTTTCTGCCCCACCAAACTCACTCAGAGGCTTTATGGGTCTGCGATTTGCGAGGAAACATGTCATTTAAATCAGCTCCTCCTGCATTCAAACCTTGTCATTTCAGGAAATGTCATTTCAGAATTCGGTTTGTCGGATGAGCTCGGCTAACGGCGGCGCATTGAATAGAGAGTGACACGAGGACAGGCTCCTCCGTGTCTAGAGCGGGAATAATGGTCCTGTGTAATTACCTGTAGTGTGGAAGATTTGAAATTCATTTATCACAGCTGGAGTGACCCCACCGCCTCGACGGTTACACACACACTATGCAACACATAAGATTATACTGCATTATACCAGTTAAAATGAGGGTATAGCCGCAAGCTGTGACCAATTAAAGTTGAACAAAGCCAGCTCATCTGCTCAACTCCTCTCTTAGTAGGTCAGTGAAGCTGATGGAGAACACAGACACATGCGCTCCTCCGAGCGCAGCTTTTTTACGAGCCACGTCGAAGCAACACACGTCCGACAAGACGCGCGCAGTGAGAGGAAAACATAAATCCGACTCCCAAATATACAAATTTAAAAAAAAGCTATTTTCTGCAGACAGCCATTACGAAACCAAAAGGAGGAGAAAACAGATGCATTTCTGTCCTCCCTGCCGGCTGAGGGATGATTTCAGCTTGAGAAATGACTGTAGCGCATACTGTAAAGAGGTGGTGTAACATAATGACATGTGTGTGCACGGGTCTGAGGCGACCACAGAGACAGAGCTGCAGAGGTACAGGACATAAAGTCACTTTGCAGAGAGGGTTGCGTTACCACTGGAGTGATGTATGACCCCAAGTCCCATCTGAGGGCTCGTGTTACAAGGCTTATGCTGCACTACTGAGATAGCTTTCCGTATATGGAGTCAGGGGCTACAGTAATGTATGGACCCCTGTTGTTGCCAAAGCTCTGACTCAGCTCGCTGCCTCGTGCCTCTTACCCTGACCTCTGTCCTGATAACTAGACGTTGGAGACACGCACTATGTCATTGCAATCGTTCCTAAAGGAGGACTGATCTTGTTATCTGTCACCTTGGTTACAGTAACATTGTTGCGCCATAATGAGCCTGTTAATACTGTTATTTTCCTGGCTTAGCCCGCATTGTACGCTCCAGATGACAGTGTTTGTTTTTCAGTCGCACGGCTTTTTAAAACTTAGCAGAACTCTTTACTGAGAGATTTCATACAAAATAATCAGCATTAAGCAGCTCTGCGGCATTATTGAGAGTTTGTTGCCACCACAGTCGTCGGTGGTGAGACTACATTGACTGCATCACTGTACTTGAGTAAATGTTTTAGTCACCTGTACTTTTCCCTTTTTTTGTTCCTCTTACTTTGTTTTACTTCACCACATTTCAGAGTGAAATGGTGTGTTTTGTGTCCTTTGTCCAACCAGCAGTTGAAACTGAAAGACCCTTCGCTTAGTACCATAAATGACAAAGAAAAGCAGCAGATCCTTCTATTTGAGAAGCTGGAACCGGTAGATGTTTGACATTTTTGCTTGAATCCATTATCACCTCCAAATGTGGTTTGGATCCAGTTGGCAAAAAATTGCATTTAATGTGGTTTGTTCTGCTGTCCAGACTTGCTTAAAATCAATCTGGAAACATTCTGGATATGCCAAAAAGACAGATTTGGGCTGGTAGTTGGGAACATATCCTGCCCCAACACACCTGATTTGAATGATCATTTTCGATGGTTTTCAAGCTCTGCTGAAGCTCAACAATGACCGATTCATTTGAATCAGGTGTGTTGGGGCAGGAAAACATCTAAAACATGCAGGACATGAAACACATTGTCTGATCGTTGCAGCTTTACTTCAACACAGCACTAAAATTAATCCAATATGATTGACAATACTTCTACTCGTGGTACTTTTTCCTGATGGTAACTTTGTACTTTTACGTGAATGCAAGAAGACTTCTGCTCGTAATGAAGTGGTGTTGCTACATTTACTGAAGCCGGCAGTAGACAAGTTCTTCGCTTTAACTTGTCATCATGAAGTAAATGTTCATTGCACAATGTAATGGCTATAGAGTAATGACACCATCTGGGTTTAGATTCCCTATAAACTTTACTTTCACTATGCAATCTTTGTCTGCCACCGGGCACACAAAAAAAAATGAAGGCCGACTGTCGTTCCAGTCATGCTGGCAGCCTGGCACCATTTCACTTCTCACGTCTCAAACATAGACTAAATGAATGAATAAACTCATGTTTTGCCCTGTGTTGTTGGTGCTCGGTACCGAGGAAAAAAACCAAGAGGGATCCGGCTGTCTGTGTGACCACGGCGCCAAAAATAATATGACTTGGAAACGCCAGGGAGGGGAAATGTTGTCTGCTTCCACTTTAAGTAAAACATGTGAATACTTCTTCAACCACCGACAATTGTAGAGTAAACATGGAGTTGGAGGAATAAACTACCGCCTTCCGTTATAATAAGAATGCAAAACGAACATTTACGCTCGTGTGTAGATGTACAAATTTCTAATTTGTTCTCTCGGATTTCATCTGTTTGATTTAGAGGGACGTTTTTTTTCCTCTGTAATGGCTGGTTTCGTTTTTTTTCTGTGTGTTCCTCAGGTTACCTTCACAAAGAGGAAGTTCGGCCTGATGAAAAAGGCCTACGAGCTGAGCGTACTATGTGACTGTGAGATAGCCCTCATCATTTTCAACAGCTCTAACAAACTGTTCCAGTACGCCAGCACAGACATGGACAAAGTGTTACTGAAATACACAGAGTACAACGAACCCCACGAGAGCAGAACCAACTCGGACATCGTAGAGGTGAGTGAGCGCCGCCTTCTTACAAGTATACTTTGTGATGGAAAACGTTTCTGTGATTCAACTTTGATCAAATATTCTCTCGTCTGATGTAGCAGGGTGTCTGCAGGTCCTTTTGAAGATGTCTTAAACTTAATTTTATAAACACAATACCCTAAAAGTCATTAATATAGTCTTAAATTTGACATTTTATCTGATTTCATTCATCCATCTTATAAATTCACAGTATGTCATTTCTGCCTCTTGAGTTCTCTCCATCAAAACAAGTGTAGGATCATGGGAGTTGTAGTCTTCATTGTTAAACAATCACCACTGCCAGTGGAAATCTATCTACATGACTCAAGCAGAAATGTTCATGGACGAACGTTTAGTCACGTTCGCCGACCTCTCTACTCACTCGCTGACTACTCCTAGAAGTTATAGCGACAGGCGATCAAATGAAACGCACCCTTGAACAAAATTGTGGGTACGATTTCAGCATAATGTAGAACCATTTAGCATACTGTAAGTATACAACTCAAAAAGATATAACAAAGATCTTGTCATATTTAGGCATTTTAATGTAGAAATGTTTTGGCCGGTTGCTGTTCGGTTGTATTTCTTTCACTTGTGCCATTGCTATTTGAATTTTCTTAGCTTTCTCAGTACAGCTAGCCAACTAACTTTGTTCCGACCTTCCTTGTTTCATGTCCAGTCCTTACCTGGAATGCTTGAATTAAAAAAAAAGATGATTTTCCAATAATCTGTCTTAAATTTGGTACAAAGAATTCTGGAAATGGTCTTAAAAAGCATTTAAGCATCTGGTACCTGCAGACACCCTGTTTAGGTTAAATGAATTATTTTAGGAACTGGATTCAGACTGTTAAAAATACATTTTCTTTTCTGTGGGCTTCAAGGCTTTCTGGAGGGTAACGCTTTAGACACACAAGAGTGAGGAACAAGTAACAGTTTCCTTCTAGTCACCATTCAGATAGGGCGCAGGAGGCCTGCACGCCCTGATAAGTTCATCTTCTCTTGTGCCCGTCAACTGACGCGGAGTCCTATCTCTGCACACAGTAGCCGCTGACCACCAGCCCCGACTCTGTTTCCCATAGATACTGTACCTGTAGGGCTCGGCTCTCCGGCTGCTCCTCATCACAGACCATCAGCTCGCCTATTGACGCAGCGAGAATACAGTGTTTAGTGCATTCCATACCGCTCTATAAAACTCAACAAGCCACTTGGGTTTCCTGGCAGCTCCCGCGTGCCCGGCCGACTAGCGGAAGAGTAAGCCACTTGTTATGCCAGCATACAAAACCGTGAGCCAGAAGCGTAAAAAGCCAAAGTAAATGAGAATGATTAGGGCTACATCCTGTTCCAAACATCTTTCACTGGCACACGTGTGGTTTCTCAGCTTATTCAAGATCTGCTTTAAGAGGCCGGTATCTCCGCTCCGACTCAATAAAAGCATATACAATGTATGTTAATACCCATTGATGCGATCACAACACTGCTAGTGTAAAGTTGTCTTTGAAATACACTTCTCCTGCGCTGAGATACTTCTTTATCGCGCCGCATCGCAATACTTTTACCGCCACCTGCCCACTAAGACACACGGCATTTTTTATTACTGCGGCCCAATTAAGAGACATTAAGGGGTTTGAGATGGGCGAGATCGAAAAAACATTTCAAGAATCCCCAGCTTTGGAAAAGACTTTCACTTGGAGGAATTAGTGAAATTACATGCAGCATAAAGGAGTCAGCTGTGGCCCATTATCTTTTATTCATGCTGCTGCTGCTTGTGAATTACCTGCTTGGCAGAGCTGCAGAAGAGTGCTCCGGCATCCAGCAGACTCATGCAGTCACTCCTCCATCGGGGGCCCTCGGAGCGGCGCTGGGGCTCACCTGCATGAAAAATACATGGATACATTCCTTACTTACGTAACGGTGACCACAAATTTGTATTTTTCCGTGACTCAGGAAGCGTCTTATTTTTAAACGAGCGAAACGCCACAACGTCAGCGTCGTTATGGGGTTATCCACCCCGGGCTGTTTTATCGCATATATCTGTGCGCTGGCGATGTGTGTTTATGTCAACAGCGTGATGCGTCGGGCGCAATGCAGCGCGCGAGGTCCCGTGCAGTCCTCCCGCTCGGCCCTTCTGGCTACTCTCAAGGAAGCTGCCCCGCTGCACAAAAGGCGAGAACAAGCCACCGTTGTCCCCGCTCACTCGGGCCAGCATCTTTGCAGATATGCACAAATCCCCCTTCTGCCTGCTGGCAACGTGATTAAGGTTCAGAAACGATGAAGCGGAGCAGAAGTAACCCACCCAGTCCACTTCACAGCATCGCCGCACAAGCCCCTCAATATTCACTTGGCCGGCGAGTCGTGTCGGAGGGTGGTTGATAATCTCGATAAAAAAAGCTATGATTCGATCAGAATTTTAACATCTCATCTGAACTGTTTTCCCAACAGATCTTAGCACACGACACGCAGTCGCTGATGCCTTTGTATCGATGGGAAGAATCCACCCCTCCCCCCCCGTTTATCCAGTGAAATGGGCCTCACATGAGCACACTTACACTGGACACTTAAATTGTGTTAAACCAATCTTTGCCATGCAAACAATCATGTGCTCATTTGTCCGGTTTGGGAGGCCAGGAAAAAAAAGAAAAGAACCCTCTCCCGCTTTTCACTGGGATGCTCGTTCCGTGAGAGAAACCGAATCAAAGGTCACATTCCTGCTCAGTAGTACCATCTGTAGATAAAGGCTGAGCTGTGCAGTGTGGGAGAACAGTCTCCATGTTTTCCACAGATGGATGCATGCCTGGGCCACAGTTTGATAACCCAGTGGAGGGCTGTGGACTTTGTCTCAGACTTGGCTCGCAGTCCAAAGCGAAGCAGTGGGCTCCGCTTTTTTTCCGCCCGCGTGTGTGTGTTGGCGTGCGCGTTCGTGCGCGTGTGCACGTGTCGACGGTCTTAACCTTAGCAACGCTCCGGGCGACAGGTGAACTGTTCTATGAAATCTTTATTTATATGCGTTCACCTGCGTGTCGCACAAACCCTTTATTTATTTTCGGACATTTCTAAACGGCGTTAGGGTGGAACGTTCTTTAATGTAATTATTATGTATTATATGTGTTGTTTTGTCAAAACCGTATCGTAAGGAACCACAGCACTCTCGTTTGGTGCAGAAATAATGACAAGGCTTGGGCGATGTGGCTTTAAAAAAAGATTACAGTATTTTGAGGTTTATCGCGATACGTGATATAAACGAGGGCTGTCGCGATATACAACAATTGCCATTTAAAATTGGTTGGATAATCGGGATATTTAAATATAAATATGGTTATCGTCTTAAAAATGCACATATGATGATATCGTGTAAATAATACATCATCTGTTAAATAATTTTTGTTTCGCTTTCGTTCTTGCTTTGTCATAGTACCTTACAGACGCTCTCTTCACCTCCCTACACCAAAAAACACGCAATAAATAGTTAAGTTTACTTAAGTTAAGTTTTTTTTTTTATTTTCTATAGATTTCTATAGATAATCGCAAAATGAAAAACTAATATCGTGACAGCCCTCGTTAATATATCTTGATATTTTTTATAATCTCCTAAAACCCACTCTGTAAACAAGAATAATCTTTAACGCAATGAGGTAAAGACGACACTCAGGCCAAATCACGATACAACGATATCCATAATCTAAGACGATATATTGACGATATATATATCATATCACGATAATGATATAATCGTATATGTATTGCCTGAAAATTACAGCAACAAAGTCTTTTGAGAGTCTCGCGCTCTGTCCTCTGACGTTTGTGATGCAGAAGAGTAACACGCACGACAAACATCCTATTTAATACGGTCGTGTTGTTGTGAACCGAGCGGAGTCGTCACGACTGAGGCTTTCACGGCGCTCTCTCCTATTGTGCTCCGCATTGAGTTCTGTTTATGCCACAAATGAAAACGCTGCCGTTAGTCATTAGATTAATCTAATAATATTTACTCTTCCTCCCCTCTCTGCTTGTGGAGCTAATGAGATTTAGCCCTTGCTCGGCTATAACCTCACACCGTTCCTCCGGCGCGCACAAAGACCACTGTGTCTCCGGAAGAAAACCTTGAAATCAGATCGCAACTTCACAGGCTTTCGTTTGGCTCTCTTTGAGCCATTCGGTACAATTAAAGGTGCGCGGCATATATCTGGATTAGTCAGGTTTGCAGGCGCGCGGAATTATTAAGTCAACGCTTAATTGTAATCCTATAAAATCGGGGGTTGCGAACAGGCTTTAACCCAATTTGAGAATGCAATTTAAGTCAAATACCAGCGCCCTGTAATTGTAAATAACTGCACTGCCCCATATGCAAAGCACTGACTTTTCAGCACCCTCCTTCTATTTACCCTGATGATTTGTGAGAGCAAACAACCAAAGAAGATCATTCATAGGGAAATGCCGCTTATCTTCCTCATAATAAAGAGGGTCGGCCATTGTTAATGTGACTTGGGGGGAAAAAAAAAACAGACAATCTCCTCTCTATTTATGAAGGAACGCCTCCCCTCTCACAAGACCACTACAGTGAGAGGAAATGAGCATAAAATTATCAGGTCATTTCCATTGGGTTTTATTTCACGATCGCTATCGGCCGTCGTTGTGAATGGAGCTGTATTAATCACATAATAAGAAATGCAAATCCTGACCATTACGGAATGTCAAGCCTTGTGTTTTCATCCGAGTCGCACCTATTTCCCTTTTTTTTGTTTGCGAATTTCTTGACCGCCCTTCGCAGATTTTTTAAATGACAAAAGCTTCACACACTAAGGGGTCAGCGCGTCGCCGTGTCCTGTATTCTATATCTTTTCTTTTTTTTTGGTTTTTCAAATCAATGCTGTGCTTCAGAAGTGCGTCTCCGGCGGCTCACAGCTCCAAAGAAAAACACATCTTTTATCACCGGTTATGAAATGAATCCCTTACAGTGCTTTGGGCTGAGCGGGCACCAGGAGTTTCAAACAGGGGGATGTTTATGTTGTCAATCAAAGGCTGAGCAGTGATTAAGACTCATTTCTTTCTTAATGAATGCAAATTGGCACATCTGCTATGGTGGGCTAGCTGTCCAGACTCTTCAATTAGCATGATTGATCAATTATCCTCCTGCTGGTGGCTCACTGGAAATGGAAGCCGGGAGAACGGATGGGGGTGGAAGGGGTGGTAGGAAGAGAGATGAAAGAGAGCAAGAGAGGGGGGAAAAAAAAGAAAAAAAATGAACAGAAAACTGTCCAAAAAAGCCTCGATAAATCAGATTCTTGGGTTGATTAGACCCAAAGAATAATGGAGTTTCATTTCACTCAAAGACGGCTCTCAGTTTAACACGTACTTCTTAAAAAATGTGTTGATTTGTGTTTGAAAAAGAGAAATCCTTTCCACGTTGACGCCTATGAATGCAGATTAAAGATCCGAAGGTGATATTCTCAACATTAACACATAGAAATACATAATTCAATACAACTAGTGAAGTTTTTAACAGGTTATGTGGCTCTGAATCTTTTTTTTTTCCCCTACCTCTTTTGTTTTCGTGCTGGCGTTCCCATTGTGACACCTCAACTTCCCGCGAAACAAAAACACAATTTGCATTTTAAATCTGCGTCTGATTCCCCATCAGCGGAATTTTTTGATCAAACATTCCCGTGAGAAAAAAACGAGCTTCAGCGAGTGCAAATATTTAGCGGATCAGTACTCTTTCAACTCCGGAGTCTGTCGAGGGTATTGTGGTGCGCAGCTTGTTTGTGTTTGTTTTAAACAGTAAGCACAAAAAAAAAAAAAAAAAATCCTTGAATATCAAAGCACACTGGTGAGAGGAGCAGAGGCAGATTGTCCTGAGTGTGTGTTTATAATTGTGACACGAAAAACGTACCGGGATTGGTCAAACGAGTCACCGGCTGGCACACAGGGACTCGCTGGTACGTACCTCTCCAACACATTGATCATATATTAATGAGGGAGAAATGAATTAACAGATAAAACAGACAGGTTTTCTGCGGGATGGTTATTATTTATAAGTAATACGATCAAGATATTTATCCCAAAAAGTACATTTTGCATTATTAACACATTCAACTTTTTATCGAGGTTGAAAGAGGTCAGCATTATGAAAGTAAAAGCAGTAAACATGGAAGACAAGTGAGAAAAAGTTTGTGACTCTACTATGAAATTGAAATTAGAGCTTCTGTGTTCATGCTGGCACACTTTAAGCTGCTTGATGGGTAAAACTACTGGTTGCACTCCCTTCTTAAAGAACCAAACATCACCAGGGATTTCGCTTCCCTTGTATCAAGCACATTCATTTTCATCTGCATCACTGCTGACAAGGCTTGTGATGTTGTATTGTTATCATGCAGTTATAAATTCTGCCTAATTGATCATATAAAACGTCATATTCTCTGATCTGGCTTTGAACATACCGTCTGTGGCTTGAGCTGGAAGTACGACACCACAACCACATCACGGCGCGTGTTTTCTAGTATCACTTTAAAATATTCATATAGTCACTTATGAGTTTGCTTGTTTACACTTTGCGTCGCACCCAACACGATCTTAGTTTTAGTATATCATACATCATTAAATAATAAATGTTGCTGCTCGACTGTAAGTTTATCGTATGGTGATATAATTCCGCTGCTCTAGACCGGTTTCCTCCGTCGCTGTCAGTCTCGCCAACGCAGAGAAATAGATCTCCGAGATAGTAAATTATTCATTCAACTCCAGACAACAAACTGAAAACAAGTTAGTGTCCAGTTTCATGCTGACAAACCGGCATTAATAAAAAAATAAATAAAAAAACACACAAACAAAAACAAGAATCACAGAAAACGTTCCTCGGCCTGAACGCATCTGTGCACCAGACTTCTGTTTCTCTCTCCATCTTTCAGTAGTTTAGTGCTGATAGACTGAAGCCCGGCGGAAACAACCGGCCCTCGAAAAGAAAAATCTTGCCTTAACTAATTTGAAACAGTCACAGATCTACTCGGAATGTATTCTGTAACTTATATAACTGATACATTTATGTCAAACTTAATTAATTTAAATATATAGATGTTTTAAAGCAAAGGTCGGGCACACTGCCTTTTATTGATTTTTAAAAATATATATATATGTTCAGTACACAAATACAGTAGCAAGTGTTTCTAATCTTCGTTAAAATAAATTACAATTAAATGTATGGTTAAAGAAGGCAGATACGCTCGATTCTTAAGTAAAGTAATGCACACTATTCAAGTTCTGTTCGAAAAATTATTCAACTGGTGAAAAGTTAAATTTGCGCAGTTATGTTTGTACAAATAAGCTTAAATATTTTTTTAAATCTCTGGCTTAATTATCACACCAAATTGAAATTGTTCCCAAAGTTCCCAAAACTCAAACCCGACAGTGTGCTTTGGAAAATAGTTAGCAGTGATGTAAGGTATATATCATTTATAGTGAATGGACTAAAACACACAGTAACAGAGTAAAGCTGTTTTAAGTTACACTGGTAATTATTGATTATTTAAACGGTTATCTCTTTTGGCAAAACTAGTACACAAATTGCCCATAACACAAGTTAAAGTACACAATCAGGTAACATGTACCCTAAAACGGTATATTATCTGAACATATTTATATACGCACAAACTGTGAGCAGTTGTTGCCGTAAATAGTTCGATAAACATACATTTTCACAGGTTGTGTAGCGTTGATATCGTATTTTCAGGGATTCGATGTTTGTGCTGACCAGTACAGTAAATCTCTTGTTTCCGATGACTGGAAGTCCACAATATTTGGCTGGATAAGTACAGGAATTCACTCACATTATGGTTTGTTGGGTCTGAGCTGTAGTTTGGATAATTACATACGGGACCAGTGAAAGTTGGTCGTCTTAAAGTGGTTTCGCGTTACTTTGTAGAACATTTGTGTGCAGACACCCGTAGTTTTTTGTCGCTGTGGCTCTGTGTCTGCTTCTATTTATATGTTCTTCGTCTGTTTATTCTGAAGAAACCGACGTTGCCGTGATCAGAAACGTTAATGACATCACTTCCTTTGGCAACAGAGCCTTTTTTTTCTCTCTGGAAAATGACAAAACTCAATACCTTGTTATCGGGGCCATCTTCCTTTGTATTGATGTTCGCAGCCACAAACTAAACAAGGCTCAGTTAAGATGTTTTCTCTTCCTTCTTCCCTTGACTTCTGACCTATGACTGTAAATATCATGCGCTGCCTTGGTCTGTACTCTAATCACAGTGAACTCAGAAGGAGGGACAGCAGTTTTCTTTTAATGAGCATTCATGTAATTCACTAAAAGTCTAATAAGCCAGTTGCATGAAAACCTTAAAGGTCCCATATTGTGGAAAGTGAGATTTCCATGTCTGATAAAACAGGTGTAGGTGCTCTTTTAACCCTGTGAAACGATCAAAGTGCTCAATTCAGGGAGAAACGTAGACAGCCCGTATTCAGAAACTGTGCCCTTTAAACAAGACAGCACTTCGGGGAGGTTGTGATGTCACAACTATACAATCACCGCCCTCAGCCATGGTCGCAAAAATACAGACAGAGCTGATGCCGAAAAATTATAGGGAGTGGTTGCTCAGGCCTGTAAGAGCTGACCAATCAGAGCAGATAGGGCCTTTTTTGGAGGCGGGGCCTTAAAGAGATAAAGCGCTAAATCAGAGCTATCAGACAGAGGGCGAATAAAGGTGCTGCAGCAATGGACAATATGAGGAAAACAATGTGACTTTTGAACATTGAAGCACGTAAACATTTTCTATTAGACATCCAAAATAAAAGTATGAAGATGAAAAATGAGCATAATACAGGATATTTATCTATTTAGCCCTTTTATTAACCTTTTGTTTGAGGTAGACTTTCTCCTTGAGCTTTTGGTTTGTGTTTTTAGGTCTTTACAGAAACATGCCTCTGTTCTCAGTGTTTTCTTTGTTCTTTCTCCTCGAAAAAAAATAGTGAGCTGTCATTTCTGGAAATGTAGAATAGCAAGTTAATTAGACATTTTGCATCTGGGATAGATTACACTCGTGACAAGTCATTATTCTAGTTGGAAGTATCCGTGATTTCTTATTGTCTGACTGGTCAAATTGGCCATTCTTTGTATGTAATTATCTGCATCATTATCTATAATTTTGCCGGTCTATTTACAGTGTCTCAGAAAGGGAAAGCTGCAGTCTTAATGTAACAAAAAAAATCTGAATTAAGAGCAGATTTTTTTTGTTTTCAAGCAAATTTCTGATTGAAAATCTTAGATTTATACCAAATATAGACTTTAGATGAGGAGAATATGGGCAGATGAAAAAAAAGCTGGGATTTACGAAACATCTAGCCAATTCAAAAAGTGTTCATTAGGTTAATTTGCTTCATGGTGAAGTCTTGATTATACTCAGTATCCACCTCCAGCTCTGCACCCTTTGCTACGCCACCACCCACCATCACTCCTCTCCCTTTCGGTGTTTCACCACAGAGCTCGCAGCAGCGACGATGAGAAATCCCTTTTAAGCTAAATCAAATGTCATTGCTATTGACATAGACTTATTGGGTTGATGTTGATTTTTCAGGGCTTTTCAATATATGTGAAATATTCTGCCAGCCCCATTTTTAATATTACAGAAAAAAAAAGTATGTGCACTTTTGGTCTCCTGTGATTTATTGGAGTGATATTGAAATGAATTTCTTTATTTTCATTTTGACTGTAGGTCACACAGACAGTACAGTGGATTATCTTAAATATGATGGTATTGCCTGAAGTATGATTACTTTAATGGAACTTCCCCCCAAAAAATAATGAATATGTACTTTCTCTGTTATATTACTCTACATGTTGCCACGTAAACATTAAGCCCGTCGGTCAGCCCGTCGTCTCTGGAGGGGGCGGGGGGTAAAGTAGCAGGATGGGCAGCCATTAACTCTGAAAGCCCATCGTGGCCTCTTATTTGGGGTTCATATAAACACACCGAGTTGTAAAGATGAACAACTTCCTATTTCCTGTCCAGACAGGAGTGTTTTGTATACCTGAGAACAGGCGTTTAACCTTTCGGGCCTTCGGGTCAAAACAAACAACACGCTGGCTGTTCATACGGCACCGGCATCTATTTTCAGACTAGTGCAGTAGGACAAGTTAAAAATAAATAACTCAGAAGTGTTATTGTGAAAACAGAGGGCTGGGTCATCACTGTTACACATAGATACACTTATAGTATGTGTGTCCAATTGCATATTAAAGGGTTACACCACCAATTTCACACATGTGTGCTTTTAGGTCTTCGAGAGGACCACATCATGTGAGAATAAAGAAGTATAAAGCCTTTCGCGGCTCCAGAGGAAGCTGCATGTGACCTAATGAATTGCCCCAAGTTATGTCGCTCACTGGCTAAGTTGCATTGTGGGTAATGTAGGCACCAGGTTTCAAAAAACAGTCCACCGGTCCGACATTGCGCTTGTATAACACCGTTAGAGATATTGCCTTTTTCATCCCAGGCATTCTCCTTCCTTTTCAAAACACGGCGCCTACGTTACCCACAATGCAACTTAGCCGCCGAGTGACATCACTGGAGGCAGTTTATCCTGTTACGTGCAGCTTCCTCTGGAGCAACAAAAGGCTTATATGTGACTTTTTCCACATACGCAGTCGTGCTCCTCGAGACCTGTAAACAAACGTAATGTCTCAGACGTAAAGACAGTGTAGAGTTCAGTTCATTGAGTTTGTCATTACCCTCCTCTTGACGTACAGCGGTCGCATCTTAGCGTTAATATGGAGTACTCTGGTACTTGTCTGAAAAGTCTTCTCTCGCCACGCTGTGAGTGAAGCAGTATTAATGGTTCTGTTACGAGCAACATGCTGGGTTTCAAAGTGCCCCTTTTTATAGGACAAGGACTCCTTTTCCTCTGGGCTTTTAGTGAAAAAGGGTCACCACTCCTCTTTTGTAGTTTTTCTCAGTGTAATGAAACGGTTGTGGTAATGCTCATGCGAGTATAACATATACTCCTCTGTAGTGTGTGTCCTCTGCGACAGAGCAGATTCACCGTAATTGTTGCCTGATAGCAGACTAATGGCAGAGAAAATGTAGTTTGATTACTCAAACTTGCCATAATAATCAGTAGCCCTGCTCTTTACGTGGGATTTTGTCAGCCGTACAACAGCTTTCCTTTGACTTGCTCAATGGCTTAGCTCCATTATCAAGCCCTGGTTTCAAACCCATCACGTATAAGATCTCATTGTTTTATTATGTCCCTGCTCTCCGGCCTGTGATGCTTGTTACCAGGTTACTGCTGAGAGAGTTTTGCTTTTAGCACATGTCGTCCCTTATTGACGTCAGAGCCTTTTTTTTTTTCCCAGCCTCTTAACTACGTCGCATATGTCTTATTTCAATTCGAGGGTCTCTTAGAGAGCATATAATGAAAGGAGACAACAACAAAAGACCACAAGCCATGCTGTGTTCGTCAACATTGGTACCCACTGATGCTAACCAGTTAAAATTAGATGTGCTCGTTCTCGAAATCTGGAACTAAACATTTTATTCACCACAGAAAAAGAAGAAGATGTTTGAGTAATATTTCAGGCTGAATTACAAATTTTTCTCTTACTGTTTTTTTTTCTTCCCCCACTGATTCCTGTTAAACATCTGCAAAAGGTTCTTGGAACCAGAGCTTAGCTGACAGCAGCTGAGTTTGTCTGACTAATGCAGATAGTTTAAAAAGAAGACACGGTATTTGAACTGATCTGTCTGGACATACCTTTTGTCCTGTAGAGGAGAGTAGAGAATAAGTGTTTCCTCTTTATGCATCAGCTTCCACAAAAATGAAGACGTCTGACAGAGAAAAAACAGATTAAAGCTCTGAAGTATTCGCTCAGTATTTTGTAACAAGTCTGCCAACAAAATGATTTTTGTGTTGTCCAATTGATAGGCTTTAATATTTTTTGTTACCTTGACTATCTTGTGTAACTATTAAATGTTAAATATGTAACATTGGTTGTTACATGCATATCATTCATTGTCTTTGTAACTTGCATAAAAAAGTTCCCTCTTGTCGGTAAAACACTAGTAATACACAACTACCAGTTGAGTGAAAAACAAATGAGGCAACAATGTTGAATAAAACCTCAAAATGTCTTAAAATTCCCGAAATGATTGTGTAGCAGCCATATTTTTTTACATTATTACATATGTTTAATATATATCATAGACTGATAAACCCGAGTATCTTAGCAGAATCGTAGGATGAAACCCAGAAGTAACTCAGTGCTATTAAAAAAGGTAACGTGAACATGATTCGTTACTTTTCTGCGGTAACTTAACGTATAGCTGCTCAAACTGAGCCTCCAACCACATACCTGTCATGTCTGTGGCGTGAACCACATGAAATAGGTCAGACATTGAGCTGACCCAATTTGGTTTGATCTAGTTACAGAGCAGCACTGATGCACGTTATGTTAAAGATCATCGGAACCACAAGTCCACCCTCTGCGTTACTGAATGACCTTGCGGGCTGAGCGGCTGAAACGGGACCTTGCCTTTTTTTTTTTTTTTTTTCGTGCACAGCGGCTTCTGTGAGTTAGCTCGCGCAACAATCAGCTTGCCCTTGTGGCCCCCTCCTCCCGCTGTGCGTGCTGTGCGGCCAACCCCTCCTGCCCAGGGGCGAGGACAGAGCAAAGCCTGCTGGGATGGGGGTGGGTGGGGAGAGAGGGGGGGGGTTTAGCTGGCACCGTGCCACCTTCCCCTGGCTGCCTGGCCTGACTGGGGGCAAAGAGGGAGGCTGCTGTGTCTCAGATTGATGAGGACAGGTCTGTGGTCTGGGTATAGAGTGTTGCAGAACAGACGTCCTGCTGGCACATCCTGCCCTCTCTGCCGCGCGCCCCCCAGCCCTCCGTACTCGCCTTATCGGAACTCCTAATTGTCCTTATGAATATTTTAGAGGCGAGCAGGAATGGGAGTTCAGGGTTGGGGGTATGGTTTCAAGGGCCCTGACAGCTAATGATCCACTCAATGACCAGAGAGAGAGAGAGAGAGAGAGAGAGAAGGCGGGAGACAGAGAGACAGGGAGTAAAAACGGTTCGAAAGATGTTCAATATTCTGTACGTTAATGCTTTTGTCGGGAGTGTAATTTCCTCTGATCAGTTTCGAATGTGCGCCTCCTTTTTCCTTTATGTGGAGTGGGAACAGAAGTGTGTGTTCTCATTCTTTTTAATCTGTAGATAATGATGACATTGGTTTGCCTTTATCCTCAATTTGTAGTTTAATTCCCTCTTGTCTATACTGAAAATATGCAGTCCGCTGATTGAGACTGTTCTCTCTGACTGAGGCGGCTAATAGCTTTGTCACTCCGTCACTCACCACAGTCTCAGAGCGGAAAGCTCTGAAGGGAATGCTCGCTGCACACCAATTGCCTCTTATTCTGTTAAATGGATGGGCTATATTTAATTGGCAATCTCGCCAGTCAAATGCAGGTAATTATTTGTAGTACACAGTAGGGCCTTCGCGACTTCTGCATCTTAGTAGCCATGGACTATTCTCGGGTAGTTGATTTATCGCAAGAGATATAACATATTTTTATTTTCAATGATCGATTCTCGTCAAAAAAATCATCTCAGATAGAAACAAGAAAGCTTTAAATGCACAGTTTGTAATTCTTGCCCCTAGGGGTCTCTCAATCAAAACAAAAACATGTAAGTCGCGTGGGATCATGGATGGGATCTTCCAAAGTTATAGCAGCAGGCGACCGAATGAAACGCACCGTTACCTTGAATAAAATTACCATTTCTCCAGGTTTGAACGTTCTTGGAAACATTTGGATAAAGTAAATACACGACTCAATAAAATATATAACAAAGTCGTTTTAATGCGGAGATATTACGTATCATATCTTTGAATAATGGAGGCGGGACCAACCGGGGTCAAGGTGAAACAGTGAAGTCCTTGATTGGCTCTGAGAGGCTGTTTACAAATGTGTCGCAATTGGACTGAACCTTTGTTAGATTGCTATCTCAACACTGTACGTGTCAAAGGCTAAGTACCATATTGACATTTGAAAAGTGTCATATCATGTTCACATAACACGTTTATCACCTGAATTTAATATCGGGAGATGAAGGGGATGGTGTCGAAGTCGAAGGCGAGAAGGCTGCCAAGCCAGTGACCCCTGTTCAAGACTGCGTTTAACATCAGTAAGTGTGAAACCAGCGAATGTTTTGTTGAGAAACCCACATCGTTTCTACATTAATACGCGTGACAGCACTGGATGCTTTTAAGGAGACCTCGGGACAATTTCCAGCCTCGTTTGTGGTCACCAAAACAGGTATTTAAAGTCAAGACATGTGTTTTTCTAAACCTAACCAAGTGTTTTTTCCTGCCTATACCTAACCGAAGAATAAGCATAGTGTTGTCAAATGACTAAACTGAAAAAAATTTGCAACTTACAGAAAGTTTCGACACGTTCGTGGTTTGCAGAAACGTGCATTGCCGACATTTCATTCGGGTTGCATATACAGTATAGAACAGGAGTAGCTTGTCCTCATATGCATCTGTGGCTTTAGGTTTAGTGTGCATGACTCATTTTGTGACTACTAGTCTGCTGTTGAGCTCACGTTCATTGTGGTCCGTCCATTGTCGTTGTGGTGTCAGGTGGGACTGATTGTCACTCGGCGTATTGTTTTTGTAACGAGACAACAGTATCAAACTAAAACGCAGACGAGAGAGCTTGCCCCCTCCTGCTTCTCTTCCTGTCCGCAGAGTAACTAGACAATGGAGCGAGCCAAAGGAAGGACATGAATCCAGCCTCATATCCTGATATCAATCCGCTCGGTAATGTGCAAATGGTCATGAGATAAAAACAAGATATGTCTGGGAATTACAGAGGTCTCCTTATCTAAAAAGCCCCTCACTGCCGACTCACAGTATGCGGTGGGAAGTGAGAGAGAGAGAGAGAGAGAGAGAGAGAGAGAGAGAGAGAGAGAGAGAAGACGGCCGCTGCTAGTGCTGCTGGGCCGTGGCATACGGCCGCCTTAAGACCGACCAAAAGAGCCTTTTATTCCCCTCAAGTGAAGACTCCAGCACCACAGGGGAAAGGGAACATGATGGTAGTGAAAGTCTCTTAAGATGTTATATAAGAGCAGAAATATTCCTCAGCAGATAAAAGCCTTCCTATCAGCCGCCTCCCCATGCTGATTTCCTAGTGCGTTCACACTCAAAGAAGCCCTTTGATAAGCACATTAGATGGAACGGCCTGGACACAATGGTGATGTCATGAGGATTAGCACGCTACCTTGCTTAGTGTGGCGGGCGGGCACAAGGGCTAATTCACAGCACTGCGGGGTGAGAGGCTGGAGCGAGGTGAGGGCAGGCCTCCCCGCCGCACGACGGGCTTGAAATACAGCTCCCACTGTATGCAGTTTAGCGAAACACAACATGCATTAAACCGTCGCGTTGTGCTCCCGTTTTTCGAAACATTTTTTGTGTAATTTCCTGCTGTATTGCCGGTACGCCACAAACTGTCTTGCCGTTGAGGGGGCCCGTAATCAGAGCGGCGGTGCAGCAGTCACAGGTCAGGTGGTGCTCCGCCGACGGTGAAAGCCACTGTAAGTGACTGTGATTCAGGCACAGTGGAAGAGACTATAGGAGCAGCCTCTTCATGCCTTCCTTTCAGCCATCTCCCCCACAATTTTTTGAAGTTTAGCTTTTATGCCGAACCGCCGTCCCTCTCCTTTCACCCTGCCTTCTATTCACGTACAGTACCGTGCGGTACATGAATAAGTTAAACGCAGAAAGCTCTCCTGACACAGGAGAGGGAGAACATCGGAGCGAAATTGTTTTTTTTTTCCAAGACTCACAGCAGCAGAGTAAATTGCATGGGCCCATTTCACTGAAAGTACTTCTCAAGAAACAGGTGATGTAGGTGGCTTATGCAATGGTTTGAGTTTTATTTTTAATCCTTGGAATAGTGTTTGCTTCAGTCTTTGCAATAAAAAAATGAGAATATAATTCTTCGAGGTAAACATGAGACCCAGAACTGAGCGGAATGTAGGCATGGTGAACTGTATGAAAAAAAGAGTTTTTAAGGTTACTTGGTGGGCTGAAAATACATTGATGTCCAATCAAAGAGGTATGCAAGGTTGCTCTTCACATCCAACGAAGCACCTTGTACTGTACATGCACCGCGAGTCCGGAGAGGGAATCGCTGCGCTCACATGTTCCCCATGGTTACAGCAAGGTTAGCGGAGAAGGCTCGGGTTGAGATGACAAACAAAGTGTTTTTTTTCTTCAGCATAAGGAAGCCCTCCTCCAATGGTTTCTTAAGAGAAGTCCAAGTCTCAAGCAAGGGAAATGCTGGACGCACACACACAGATGCGCGCACAGACAATAGTGGCCGGCTGGTTTGACGTCAGCCACTCAGAGGTCTCATTTTTATCTGAGGAGCCAAATTTCTATCAATACAGGTTTGGACTGCTGTGAGAAAATAGCAGCTGGCCTTGTTCCCACTCATCTTTGTGAGCCTCTCAGGGCCTTGTGAATAGATTACACAAGTTCCCTTGTCTGTACACTCTGCGGCCTCCCCCCCTCTCCGGCAACAAACATCCCCTATCCATCTTTCATCAGAAACGCTACTGAAAATCCAAACCTCAGCTGTATTCACGTCCAGCCAACTTCACTTTTGAACCCCACAAGCTTGTTTGGACATTTGAGAGGCATTCTGAAGCTGCCTTTATGAAACTGTTCATAAAAAAAGAAGTCATCCTTTCTTTGTCGCCCCCTGATTGTCTGGCAAGTTTCCCCTTTTCTAGGTCAGAGCGCTGTCGTGTCTGGAGCGGTCCGCAGCGTCGTCACGTAAGAGCAAAGTTGATCTGGGGTCGGGTGGCCTTCAGGGCTCCATGTGGTCCCTTCTACGGCCATGTCTCTGCGCGGCTGGCTCTGATTGGCCAGCATGGGGAGCCAGGTCTTGACAGGTGTTTGGAAGAAGGACACCTGTTTGGCCATGTGCTGATTTAGTGATCCATTTAGTAGGAGCTGTGGGCAGCGTCTGTGGGACACCCGAAACATGCCAAGTCATTTAACAAAGAATTACAGCCATGCTTTCCCAGTCCGTCAATGTGATGTGCATTTAGAACGCCACGGAGATGAGAAACTCTCGCATATAGAGCACCTAAAATGCATCTTAATGAAGATAACATGTATGGAGCTGCAATGATTAATCAATTAATCGTAAACTACGCAATTATTGGCCAGCTGTTTTGATTATTGATTTTAGTGTTTTCTTTACGTATTTGTGCATGTAAGAGATCTTGAATGTCCAAAAGGTCAAAGTCCGTACCGTCCGAATAAAACACTGCTCCTGAAACGCCTCGTCGGTAGTCCCGCCTTTAATTCCCTGACTTCATGACATCACACCACGTCACCATGTCACACATCTTCATAATGTAAGCCTTGCGGCTAGTTTGGCACCTGAGAATTTGTTTAGCACAGCTGCTCTGTTGTTGTTAGCGGTGCTGGGTCGGGCGTGTGTGAGCAGACCAATCAGAGCAGACTGGGTATTCGGGAGGGGGGCCTTAAAGAGACAGGAGCTAAAATTTTCAGATAGAGGGGAAATACAGAGCTACATCACTGGACAGTGTGAGAAAACTGAGAAAAGTGTTTTTTTTGAGCACTAAAGCATGTTCAGCTATTCTAGATGTAGCCCTAAATAAAGTTATGAACTTGAAAATGAACAAAGTCAAAATTCTCTGATTCCATTTCTGTAAAAGTGAGTATTAACACATTAATCTTCTAAGTTCATTGAGAAAATCATCAACACATAAGTCGATGATGAAAACATATACACGTTAGTTGCCGTCTTGTATCGTTGTGATTCATGTATCATGGTACAGATCTGTGTGCTGCCTGCCCTTGTCCGCTGCTATCTGGTTCCCGCTCGCCCACTGTGCTGCTGCAACCCCTCCCTAAATGGCCTGGGCCAGTGGGTGCGGCGTGCTGAATTTTGGCCAGGCTTGTTGTGAAAGTAGAGCAGCCCTGCCCATCTCGCGCAGCCGTGCCCGACCAGTCCGACCAAACTATTCCCATAATGAGCAGGTTGGAGCTCAAAATTTGCAGGTTGAGATCAGATCTTTGGCTCGCTCGGCAGAGAAAGTGCATAGTTCTAACCCCGGTAAACACAGGCCTTTCAGGACCCTAACTAAAGAGGGTTCATTCAGTAAACAGGAAATGAACCAGCAAGGCGTTTTCTTAGAATGAGAAGAATGCCACTGCTCTGTACCACACCAAACAGTAATGCATCTGTGGTACAGTGCTAGCCATTCATTATCCAGAGGACTCGCTCTCTCTCTCTTTCTCTCCTCTGGGCATTGTGGACACTTAGGTCTGAAGAGATGTTGGTGCTTTTCTGAACTTCCTTATTTCGGCCTCAGCGTGCACGGTCGCATCTCTGCCCGTACGGTGCGCGTTAACATCGTTCTTGTGCGTCAAAAAATTTACACACCGCAGAAAAACCTTTGCGTGTGAGCGCGCTGAGACGCAGCGAGCGGCGTCCTCGGGTTTTAACGAGCAATGTTATTATGCAGGCGTCGTGTAAAGAGCCATGGCACAGGTTTTTAGGAAATGTAACTTACACTGAGGTTGTGGTGAGCAGCGCTGGGTTAGCCGCATTGTCTAAACGCACTGTCACATTGCTGTCAGAGGATGTAGCAGCTGTAGAAACCCCCCCCCCACCCCCTTCCCGCCCACATAACACACACAGACACACACACAAACACAAAAAAAAGTCACACACTCTCACACCCAACGCAGCGCTTACACACTCCTACACGTAGACTTTCTGTTTCTCTCTCACGTACACACACACACACATTTTCCACTTTGTTGAGGCGATGAAGACCAGGAACACGGAGTAAGGTCTCATTAGTGTGTGCAGGTTCCTCTCCTCCACCTCGCACTCTGACCCCTGCATCCACAGGAGTCGGCGACCTTTCCGTGTAGACACGAGGCCTCCGAGGCGGCCCGCAGACAGGGCAGGGCGGCCGCCGTGGACCTGCAGCGGCCCGATAGAGGAACCTTGAGAGCCACACATAAATCATGTTTTGATGTACGCTGCCTTGATATCACGAGCTGTCACACGCTGTCAGCGCGTCTTGTTAACACTGCTATTCAGAGCTGTAATGAGGAGCAGAGAACAGCCTGTATGAAAGTGAGCAAAGGAGAGCACGGCGTTTGCGTTTATTTGTTTAGCTCCCCCCCACCCGACGTCAGAATAGGCTCTTTATAACACCACAACACGCTGTCCTATGTACTTAAGAGCTCTTTGCTTTTACAATAATTGCTCAATTTCATGCTCAAATAAGCATCTTTGACCACATTTGATAATCCATTTTATTCCCCACATGCATTAACTTTGATAAGATCCCGCGAGTGACAACCATACTGAATCCCAGGCCGGGACGGTTCTTAAAGTGCTCCGCTGTAGTATCGTCTCAGGCAGGGGTTTCTTCCAGCTGGGTGGCTTATGATAACTGAAATATAATGAAAAATGCAAACACGCACTCGCTGCAAGAGGAGGAGGAAGGGAGAGGGAGGGAGGCAGGGAGGGAGGGAGGGAGGGAGGTCGAGGAGGAGACGGAAAGAGGGGAAAAGGGAGGAGGAGGACAATATTTTGTTTCTCCGAACACTTCTGAAGGGTGAAAGGATATGGAGTGACATTTCAGTTTCCCCTTGGTGCAGAGCCTTGTGTCGAACTCCAGATTAACCTAGCGTTGGTGCAGCAGCTGTTCGTGTTGCACCGCAATAAAAGAAACAATCTGAAGGAGAAACATTTCAGGGGTTGATGATTTTTTTGTGCATTTGTTTTATATTTTTCTGCTATAAAAGAAGCAAAAAAAAAAAAAAAAAACACAGAGCCACATCTTGTATTCTGTTTCTTTTTCAACTGTGCAATTTCATTTCAGAAATTGAGAAACAAAGGCCATAATGACTGTGCTAGTCCTGATCCCGATGACTGTTTTGGGCACAGCCCCCTCATGGACGACCATTTCGGCAAACTAAGCGAAGAGAGTGATTTAATGTACAAGCGCTGTGGTGTAAGTACTTCCTTTGTCCCCTGCTGTTTTGTGTTGATTCCTGTCTTTATGTTGATGTTCACTACAGGCGCTAAACAAGAAAGAACACAGAGGTTGTGATAGCCCGGACCCTGATGCCTCATATGTCCTCACTCCTCACACAGAAGAAAAGTATAAAAAAATTAATGAGGAGTTTGATAATATGATGAGAAATCATAAAATCGTAAGTACTGTAAATGCAACATCTTTGCTTGGCTTTGTGGCACAAAAGGATTTTCACTCTTTTTTTCATTTAACTTTTACCCCTTTTTGTTACCTCCCCCTCCCTCCCCCAGAACCTCTGTCGACTTCTTTCAGATCTACTCTAGCTTAAGATTAATGCCCCCCCCTTCACTGGGCGCGCATTTGTTTCCTATGTTGATTTGTTCGGCAACTGATATTTTGGCACACCCTGATAAGATCACATTTCATGTGAACAGGTGAAATGTTGCATGCTTCTGCTGGAAAGATTACACCCTAGTATCATGGTCAGTGTTATCGTAACTCAAACAGCAGTCGCTATTTAAACACATCGCGTCACGTAAGCGCGAGTGTTTATCATAAACTTCTGCCGGTTCTGAGATTTAAGGTTTCACATCTCAGGCCGGATTTTTATCTCATAATGTAGCAAAAAAATGTAAAATGTAATAAAAAAAAAAGACTTCACAGTTCTTTGATAATGCAGCGTTTATCATTTCTCCTTTCAGATCTTTTTTCTATTATGTCTCTCTCAGTGCAGCCTTCTATAAAATACCTCATACTCCAGCAGTGAAGTGTTCCCACAGCACACTAACGCCACACTATCATTTAGCATCTTCCCTCTCCTTCATCACGCACCACACTGGCTCACCCTCTAAAACGCCACAAATCTTTTGTGATCTTATCATGCGTGACAATATTAGAATTATGCAAGAACATAGTGCTTACTAAGCAGTCGTTCTCTCTATGTTCCTGACATGAAGAGCATCACTTTGCCATTAACAAACTAATGATAACAGCCGACCGGCTCACTGGATAATGCTATGATGAAACGTTCTCACTGCCACCTGTCATTCTCACTTACGCTTTGCGCAGTCAGCACTTTGTAGGTAGATGCTAGTGAGTCACGACTCTTGTCGTTGCGAGTCCCCGCATTCCCCGTCTCTGCAGTGGCGAGAGACGCATTACACAGCAGTGTTTGAGAAAGCAAAAGTACATCTGTAGTGCTGACTGCTGCAATGCCAAAGTGATCACCTGAATGCATGTTTTTGGATTTTGTGTTTCCTGTGTTTTCTGTGTGTTTCGGTAGCACTGAAGATGTGTGTGTATTCTGTATGTATGATGTTAATGAGAATAAACGATTTTGGATGGTTATATGATGTCACTCAATCAACCTCAGATGTCGGGCAGAAATGTTTCTTAAAATGTTCTGTTATGAAGCAACTGCTGAGTTTAAAATGCACTTGCATCTTACTTTTTTTGCAGTTCTTTAGTGTGCTCTCTGCCTGATTATTTTGTTGAATTTATTAATGTACTAAAGGGACAAAATACATATTTTTCCTCTTACCTGTACTGCTATTTGTCCATTTAGTCTGTTTTGATGTGAGTTGCTGAGTTTTGGAGATGTCAGCCGTAGATTTGTCTGTCTTTTCTCCAGTAAAATGGAAATTTTCCAAATTTTGGTTTATTGGGGCTTTGAGCACCACAAACCAAGTGCCATTATATTCGAGAGAATGCAGACATCGCCGCGGACGATATCTCCAAATATTCAGCTGCTAACCGCCAAACAATGTACATGGCTAAATAAGTACAACAGCTAAAAGGAAAAATGTATTTTTGTTTTGGGATGAACTGTCCCTTTAAAAAAAAAAAAAGAAAAGAAAACTCCAGGGTCGCTCTCTGTTAATGATGCCATGACAACCATCAGAGCATGGATTCAGAGTGTGTTTGTGTGTAAATATCTCTGTGTGTGTTTGTCTCCCTCTTGTAGCCCACAGCATTGCCTCAGCAGAACTTCTCCATGCATGTGGCAGTGCCTGTGTCCAATCCTAATGCCATGTACCAGCCAGGAGGGACTCTGGGTAGCCAGGCCCTGGCAGCAGCCACAGCCTCCCTGAGTGACAGTGGGATGCTGTCCCCTCCACAGGCCTCTCTGCACAGGAATGTGGGCTCGAGTGGAGGCCCCCAGAGGCCCACCAGTGCAGGCAGTGCAGGTTAGTGGACAGGAACCCATGTCAGTTGGTCAAAGCGTTGTACTGAGGATGATCCAAATCACTCAGAGCAGGTTCTACAAAAGCTCCTTTGTCTAGAAATTGTATGCGATTATAGCATCTTTCAAATTATTGTGATGTGAAATATAATGCTCACTTTCAGTTCCCTCATACTGTTCAGTCGGCCTGAGATGCTCCATTTTAGCTCCTGTCTCTTTAATGCCCAGTCTGCTCTGATTGGTCGGCTCAAACGCGCCTGAGCCAGCACAACTGACTGTGTCTCAGGTCAGCTTTGTGTCATGTTTTCAGCTTCCAGATCGCTTCACTTCTACAATGAATATATGCATAAATTATGCAAATGTATGACATGGTGATGTACTGTGTCACAAAGTCACACACTTTTATATGTTGGACTACTGACGAGGCGTTTAAGGCACTCCAAGAGCAGTGTTTTCTGTGGGAGAGACAAGCTCCTGTTGGCGTGGACTGGACTTTTTCGCTTTCGAGACCTTTCACATGCACAACACTCTGAAGGAGAGGGGGGGGGAAAACTGAAAAAACATAATAGGTCTCCTTCAAAGAAAAGACAAATTTGACAGTTCTGGGGAAAACTGATGGAGGTCATTAGCTTAGCCTAGCATTAAATCTAGAAGAAGGGGGGAAACAGCTAGCTTGGTTCTCCCTCATGCTAAGAATAGAGCTAGCCTTTGTTTATGAACAGAAATGTAAAAATGATAAATTATACATTTTGAGAGTTACCTGCTGTATTTCTTACAACAGTTGATCAGTGCGCCCTGCATCTCTCTCACTTACACCACACCCAAAAAAACACAAAGCCTCAGCTAGGCTAGCTGTTTCCTTTGCTTCCACTTTTTATGCTAAGCTAGGCTAAAGTGGTAAACTACTCATTTAAGGTAACTTCAGGGTTTTCTTGTGTTGGTTCTAATACAGATAGAGTTTCAACCTCGTTTTCAAGATGGTACATCGGATGCACTGCTCCTGAGGCCAAGCAGTCATGTCATTCTGAGACCTGTAAACTGGTGTTTTTCTGTTATATTTTTCACACCCTCCTAAATTCTCATCATCACACCTTTTACTGTATCAGCATTGTGGAAAAATGAAGTCATTCTACTCTAGTTCTTGTGCGGCTGGTGTGACTCAGTCAGTCCAGATGGCTTTTGCAAGATTCAGCTCCACCGCATACGACGGAGGTACATGCAACAAGGTGTGAAATGCCTCATTCAATTTTGACCACATATCAGAATTGGCTGACACCTTCCCATCTGCAGGAGGTTTACTTAGCGTTTATTGTTTATGACGATATCTCCTGTGTCGCGATTATCATCTGCACAATCTCCATTGTGTCTTTTTTTTCCGATTCATGTTGGACCAACATATTTCAACAAAAGCTGAAAAAAACATCGAGGCGCTTGTGGCATATTAGCATCGTGTGCTTTCATTTAAGTGCATCTCTGCTTAGCTGAGTGTTGATACGACTATTAACAGAGGCTCCCATAGATACCTGATTTTAGGAAATAAATAATTGCATGTTGGAGGTGTGTCCTCGTAGTGGAATGCTGCATTCACTATCTCCAACTTTATGAACATAGCAAACACCATGCTGCACACAGCTTGATGTTGCTGTCTCTGGTCATATATTGAACATTTCCCCACCGTGAGGACACTGGCGGGAGCACATGCCTCCCTCTTCGTGTGCTGCTGAAGATAGATCTACATGACATTTCATGTCTGGTCTGGCATCTCCATCACATCTCTGCTAGCTTGCAGAAGGATGCAGATGGTTAATCATATCACTCTGTGCATCTCATTAGGTGGCATGCTGGATACCACAGACCTTTCAGTGCCAAGTGGTGTGGGCTCCAGCCCAGCGGGTAAGTCCTCCCGGAGAGATTCATTAGCTCTCTGTAGCTCTGCCCAATAGGCCTCCTGCTTAGCACGCGAGCTGGATAGTTGCGTGTCCATCTGTGATTGGTCGAAGACGGTTGTCTCTATCATTGACTGCAAGTGCCTTTCCCCTATATTCTCACTGCATGCAAAAGGAAATACATGTGTTGCTCCTCTCAACACAGGAAATGTAAGACATGCTTGTTAAATGCATGTTTGGGAGATGGGAAGTGGCTCAGCAGCATTCGCTCAGCGTTGTGTTTGTGCTCGAAACCAACCTGGGTAACCAGGCGAGGCAATTAGCTGCCAAATGACTTTGGCAGGTAAATAAACGCAGCGTTTCCTTTAAACTTGTCACCTCGATGTAGCCCTCCCTCCTCCTGTTTCCTTCCCTCTATTGACAGGTGCATCTGTTCCGCCCCCCCCCGCCACTCTGACAGCCCTTATAAGGCTGGAGAGGGTCTGTAAGATGCCTAGACCAGCATAACCCTGTAGGTATTCGGGCCATGACATCCCACTAAGTCCTCGGTACACAATGACCGGACAGCCTGTCATGGCTGCAATGTGCTGCCTGAGAGGCGGAGGCAGGTGGAGTTTAACTCTTTCCTTATTGCTCCATATAGTATTTATGACAAGATGCAGTATGGTGTTACGAACTGCTAATGATAGGTAATGTTCCTAGCTTGTGGCAGACCATAAGGACATGCTTACAATGGGACATTCGGTGAAGTATTAATTAGAACATATAAAGACCTCTTCGGATTGGTTTACAGGCAGCATTTAGGAGAGAGTTTAAAGTTTGGGGTGTGGTACCGGGTTCGGGGTAAGAGTTAGGATCCTGTGCCAGGGGGCGTCAGCGTCTTGGCACAGCGCGAGCATGCTGCAGCTGTTGTTTGTACCAAGTGTGTAGAACAGCAGAGGCTACAGGGAGGAGAAACCTCTCCAGGCCTGCTGTCAGATGACCATTCCTGACATAGCTCTGATTTTTCACAAGTAGCAGCTATGACCGCAGCGGAGGCCTTTCAAAGCGGCCAGATGGAAGATGTGTCGTGTGATATCTTCACTCCTGCTCGGTGGCGTCACCGCAGAGAGAAGATTATGTGTTTTTTGACACGGAAAAAAGGAGAATCTCTGGGCCCCTCAGTGACATTTGAAGGATTTACTTATTGCCTGATTGTGATGATGTCACAGTGAACATTTGTAGACGGAAAACAAATTTCTAACGATAAGCCATTTTCTTGTCCTTGTCCAGTCTTTGGATCACATAACGGCTCTACAGCTACTACACGTTCACAATAAGCATCTCCTCGAGTCTCATTTGATACACTTACTCTGCCGTGAAGTTCTATAAGAGATCTTTTCTCTTAACAACTCATACAATTACACTTAATTACAAGCTCTTTTCCTCGACTGGTGAGTGTTAAAGGGTAGCCACCAATTTTACACATTAAAGTGAGTTTACAGGTCTTGGGGAGTACTACCGCATATGTGAAAAAAGGTACTTTAAAGCCCGTTGTGGCTCCCGAGGAAGCTGCATAAATAGCCTCCAGTGATGTCAAGCAGAGGCTAAGTTGCATTGTGGGTAATGAAGGCAACCGGATTTTGGTCTCCAACAACACAGCTGGACTGAAAGTTAAAACACAAATGATCAAAAATCGATACAGCAGAACCAGAAATACTTTTTTATTCCATGCATTCCTCTTCGCAGCTTCCTCTGGAGCCACATCATTTATACTACTTTTATCACATATGCAGTAGTGACCTCCCCAAGACCTGTAAAAACACTTTAAAGTGTAAAATTGGTGGAGTTACCCTTTAAGAATGAAAGTTGTGTTGAAGAACAGGGAAGATTTAAGAGTGTGCCCTCTCTTATGCAATATGTCCGCAAGCTGTACCCATCCTTAAATTACTATCGGAGCATTTCAAGCTCTTGGAATACAACTACAGAGCTCGTTTGTCCGTTCAGCTGATCACACCAGGTAACGGAATAAACTGAACAACAAGTTTGTGTTCTTGTAGAAGAAAAGTTATGTTCTTTAATTGTGGTGTTTGATTTCTTCATGATGAGGTTAGTTAAATGTGAAAAAAAAACACGTATTCAGAGGTGGAGGATGAAGATGAATGACGCCCATGCTGTACAGTTAAACTTAAATGTGAAAAGAGCGAACGGAAAGAACATATGATTTACCTGGTTTCCATCTGCCTCTAGTTTCAACAAATCACTGTCTGCACATCCTGCCTGGACTCGGTTTTATGAGACACAACAATAGGAGTGTGCATGGCATCTATTATTAGAAAACTGTTTTTGGAGGCCTTGATTCTCATCTTTCTTCTCATTCATCAAGACATTTTGCCTGAGCCTGACGCACGTGGGCTGCTGGGCACAATAAGTCACTGTGTTTTCTTTCCCTGAACTTAAAATGAAAGCTGAATATTTCAGCTGTAAACACAAGGCCCTTATGTAATGCCCCTTCCCAGACCGTGTTAATAATTCAGGACAATGAACTGAAACCAAACAGCTTTTCAACATGCGAAGGTTTCAGCCAGAGAGGATTTATTGGCACAACCAATTCGAGAAGTCTGAATATGGAATGAGGGCAGACACCAGAAAAGCCCACTGAAGTGCCTGGGCCCTTTACTCGAGGCTGATACCTTGGCTCAAAATGAACTTTGTGGTCTAAATATTTCCTCAGACATGTGTTCCCTCGTTGGCAATTATTTGAAAGAAGTGTGGGATTTTCTCATCATCAGACCTCTGAAGTCATAATCAGAGGCGCGTTTTCAAAGACATGCAAGTCAGGTGGGTTAATCCAAGTCTAAATTAGCACGGACTGTCTGTCTTTTGCCCTGTGATGCACTGGCAACGTGTCTCAGTGTGTCACCACCGTTATCAGGTCAGCATATGTTGGTATAAAAGTGGGCAAAGAAAATGACGGGAATGTCGATAGATGCAGCGTGACGACAGTCCTGTTTATAATGCAAAGTGAGCACAACAGCAACATCTTTACACACGGGGAAATTCAGTGGATTAATGATGAGCATGAGCTTTAGACGTGCTGTGAAGTGACACAGGAGCTTTAGATACATCTCGCCTATGAGAACGAAAGATTTAAAGATTGTGAGTTATTCTTGGCTCTATTAACTGTTTAATTTTGATCAAAACGTTTCTTCACAACAGAGCAGAGATGAGGAGAAAAGATAAATGTCGGGCTTCTTTGTTGTTGTTGCACAATTTATTCAATTTAGCATTAAAATATACCTTATTTGAAGGTTTTCATATATATAGACCATGTAAAAGGTAATTTATTTGTCGTTATACAACACAGAGTTGCATTATGAAATGAAAGTTTGTTCCTTAAAGCAACATTATGTTGAAGTTTTTTGTGATTTGGCGCCCCCCACAGTGTCGGAGGGCAACACCACAGTAGTAAATACAAATCCCAGGTCTGTAACAGTTAGTCAGACGTAACTACAAACAAAACTCATCACGTCATAACAATGTTATGTGTTGCAAACTTATATGTTGAAGTAAACATGTGTGTAATGCTGTGATCCTGCCCTTTCACAGGAAGTTACATAGTGCAGAAACATGTGATGGGGGGCGGAGTGGCACCATTCATCCTGTTACAAGACACTGCGCCATCACAATGATTTTGAAGCTGTAATTTAATGTAAAAAAGTTCCATATTGTTGCTTTAATCCTACACAGACAGATCACACATATAGTTATTTTGTTAGAACTGATGTTTTTGTGCTGCAGGAACAACCTATCTAACAAACTAACTTCATCACAGCAGAAAAAGTCTATCAGCAGTAACAGCTGCATCACATTGAGGTTTACCAGTTGTAGGCTATTCTGCATGCTAGCTTACTGATGTGTGAGATACACATCTCAATGCAGCCACCTTTGATGTTGTGCGTTAACACCTGTGTTTCCCCCCCGCCAACAAGTCAAAATGGCTGTTGAGAAGGCCGTCATGTTGTCATCTCCTTTGTCTCGTTTTCCTCGACAACAGCTTTCACAGCTCAGCGATTGTAATCAGAAAAAGCTCCTCACGTGCCGCCTTTTCGCCCGCCGTTCTCTCACACGAAAACTCTATTTGCGCTAACGTCTCATTCCCAACTCAATGAAATCTTCGCTGCTTTTAATCAGATCTATTTTTAGGGCTCTTGGACATTTACTCTGCTAATTCTGTAAACACTTGTGTTTTACTTGCAGCAGCCAAGTCTCGTGTGATCAAAGCCAGAGCTGATGCCGATCTGCGCCTGTATATACTGTTGATTCAGCTGCGTGATACTATTGTCGGCATCATAACTGTTTATTTGACCGTGAATTGTTGCTGTCCTTATCTGTAGTCGGAGGGGCTATTGTTCCATTATGTTCCTACGCAAGAGCCCACTCATTGTGCGCACACTTTGTGTTTCACTGGGATACAACTGAACACAATGGAGAAGTCAGCAACTTGTTGAAGTGTTACTGATCTGTTGATGCAGCGCGAGATACAATTCATTCCGTCTTCCCGTTGTTTTCGGGATTTCAACATGTATATATCGTAATGGTATATATTTTTTTTTCACTTAGGCTCACATGGAGTACGTTCAATTTAGGATTCGAGCGCACTTGGAAATATTGCTTTTGTCCGGTTATTCTTTTCATAGCAGTTCATGGCTTCATTTTTATTAAAGGGGATTTGTGTGGTATCTGCAGAATCCCACTGCAGACCTTGATCAGATGAGTCATACCGCATCTTGAAATTGAAAATAAGTACTGTACTGTACCGGTCGACAAAACCATGAAGAATTAATCTTTCCTGTATTTTTTAAAATGCAGCCGTTATCATAACATTGGGTGAAGACTTGCGGTGCGGTCACTTCTGACTCTGTGGTTTTGCTTCAGAACGTATTTTTAGGGTACTTAACATATTACAGTCTGTTATAAAATAAGATACAGTATCTTAAAGCTATGGTATGAATCTATGCACTGTTGCACACTGTTACTGTAAGTCTTTAACACCCCTCTGTGACTCTCTGGAAAGCATTTATCTTGTTACATGTGTCCACACCCACTGATAATAATCACCCCTCGCATGGGATAGTTGTCCAGCGATGGAGTGAGTGGGGGGTTAGGAGGATGGGAGTTCCTATAATAACTTGGTGGTAGCTCATACTCACTTATCGAGAAAAAGGAAATGACTAATGACCGGGCACGTCGAGGTGTGAATGTTGAGGGGAGAGTCTAACACTTTGCTGTTGTTTGTGGGCACGGTGTTAAAAAAAACAACAACAACATCTTTTATTGTTTTTTATTCAACTGTAATGGCTTCAGCTATTCCTTTTAAGCGGTCACAGTACATTTGTCGGTGAACTGCTCCTCATCCCAAGCTGCAAAAGAATTGACTTTGATCTAATCATTCACAATAAAAATAAAAGGCTCATCAATTTTGAAATGGACATTTTATTTTTGTAAATGTGCAGGATAATTATCCGAGTCTATTAAAACTTCCCAGAGGGTTGGAAACACTTAACGCTGCGTGCGGCGGCAGGAAAACAACGCTGCGCGCGAGGCTTGCTTGATGACTGCGAGTGTTGTCAGTCACAGTCCGTGGTTTGATGATGTGTTTCTTGTCGCTGTGTGCCTCTGCAGGGAACGGTTTTGTTAACCCGAGGGGCTCTCCGGGCGTCCTCAGCACACCCAGCGGCAATGGCCTGGGTAAAGTCATGCCCACCAAGTCTCCACCACCCCCTGGAGGGAACATGGGAATGGGAAGCCGCAAGCCAGACCTAAGGGTTGTTATCCCTCCATCTAGCAAAGGGATGATGCCCCCGCTGGTGAGTACGGAGCACACCACTGCACACAAGCATCAGCAGCCGAAGTGTCTCTGCTGCAGGGCACGCCAGACCTTTGTTCTGTGTTTTAATCTCGACTTTCATAGCAGAAAGTGCTGTTTGTCACATTTTTTTTTTTTTTAATGTTATCACATCGATGTAGCGTGTCATGCTAGTGAGGTCGTCACCTCGCCGAAGACTATCTGCCAAGTGGGACTTACTCACAGCCGAGCAGCGTTAAAAGCGAGCCAAGAATCTGCAGCCCAGGTGTCATAACTCTCACTCAGTTATTCCAATTTAAATCAGAGGCATTCTCTAATTATAATGATGAAGATGCAGTCGCTTTCGACCACAATGAACACCTGAGGCTGAACATACACTCCGCCTGGTCATAAATCAACCTTCAGGAAAAGCGGGGGATTTCGAGGCGACCGGCCAGCCAGTTTCCAACCTCGCGTGCTGCTGGTGTTGTCAGCAACAGGAGCCACTCCAGGAAAATGATTGTGTTTGGTAAATAAACCTCGGGTTACTGTGGGTGCTCCTCCTTTTTCTGAGCCAATACCTAGCCTGGAGCTGAGCGTTAAACAACTGTGCGTTACCATGTCGGCATGTGGAATCAGCAGAGCAGGACGGGCGGTGTTGTAAGAGGTCTGAAACAGGTTAGGCAGCGGCTGGAGGAAGACTCTGTTCTGTCTGAGCCAACGGAGCGTTTTAGATGGAGGCTGTGGAGGGTGCTGGCTGTGGCAGGTCTGCAGACAGCCTGTCATTAGGCCATAATGGTATTAAATTAATCACATCTCAGTGTGACAGAGTGTAGATGAAGACTTAATCAGGGGCCCAGGGTGTGAGCCAGATAATATCTTGTCGCCCTTGTCGTGTCTTCCTGCCGCTATTGATTGAGTGTGGGTATTAAGACAGGCCCGGCCCGGTCACAGTATGTCCCACAGCACAGAGAAAGATGGAAGATCCGGGCTTCTGGTTCCTCTTTCAGCACAGGGGGGATTTGAAATACATAATGCTGTAAGGTCAGCGAAGCAACGTCAAACGTGATTTCTGATGATTACGAGATGATTGCAACGTCCCAACGTCAGGATTTGATGCTACTTATTCTTCCTCATTTACAGGATGTCGACTTTATAGCCCAACCAACAACACTGTTGGTAGAACGTGGCCACATACTCAGTGTTGCAAAACCTACGCAAACCAACTCCAAAGAAATTGTATCGTGTTAGAATGTTACAGTAAAGTAAAGTCACCCATATGAATAGTACTCGAGAAAACTCTTAAAGTATCCGATTTTAAAGGTGCAATATGTAGTTTTTGGGAGATTCAATCAGAAGAGAAAAATCTTAATGGATTCATTATCAGGACTAAATAAACTTAATAAACAAACGTTATTATATCACTTTTGTGAGTTCTAATTGACTTTTCAAAACTACACAGTGTACCTTTAAATGAACTTAAGTATCTTAAGTACACGTTTAATTAAAATATGCATGTATTTACATGTATGTACTGTATACGCTGGGTTGACATATAATCGGTTTGGCCGGAATATTCAGCATTTTTCTAATTATCAGAATCAGTATTTTTCAAATCAAAGTAACTAGTCATTAAAGTTATCAAATAAATGTCGTGGAGTAAAACTCCCAATATTTGCCTCCAAATGTAGTGGAGTACAAGTGACAAAAAATGTTTAATACTCAGGTAAAATACTCTTCAAGTGTCTCAAAACTGTACTTAAGTATAGTACCTGAGTAAATGTACTTAGTTACATTCTATCACTGCACACACTTGAATTGACAATAAAGACATATTACCCAGATGCCTGTGCTTTGGACCGTGTAGTTCATGAGTAGAACAACAGGCTGTAGACATAAAATGAGTGTGATTTTACAACGCCCGCAGAAGTCTTCCACACTTCTCCTCGTCCTTATTGTTCCTTTTGCCGTAAAAATCCAGATAGCTGGCACTATTTTTTCCAGAGCGATCTACGGTCACTCTGCTTCTTAACTCTGTAACTCTGCCTCTCTTCTTCTCTTCTGTTGAGGGCAGTCGGAGGAGGAGGAAATGGATTTGGTGAGTTCTGACAAAATGCCTGGGCAAATGGCTGAAATGTGCTTCCGGTAATCACACATGCTAGAGTGAAGACAGTGCTCAAACCGGAGATTGGCTCTCAGAACTGCCAGCAACAATAAATGGAAAAAAAAAAAAAATGTTTTGTCACTGCATGTTTTTGGGTTTGGCCTGTGAAAATTGCCTCAGCCTGTTAAATTGGCTCCTCCATTTCCAACACGTCAATGTTAGTCACACACCACCAGGAATGACAGAGACGAAACGCTGGAAGATGAGCTCAAATTAATGTTATTTGTTCAACTATCATTGGTGTAAGAATGACAAAAGTGGTTAATTGGGCAGAAAACATAAATAATTGATATTTTTTCAAAAGGAAGAGAAGATGACATCACCTCAAATGACATCATTCTGTGAGATACTTGGGTTTGGTGAAGTCATCTGGCTGCAGAGTGTTGGAACAATACAAGGAAGCCATCAACTCGATCATGATGCAATGCCGCTTCAAACGTAACCGCTGGCAGCTGTTTGTTACATTATATTCCGATGATTGGTTTTCGTATTGTTCTAATCCGCGTCTGCATTCGATTAGCGTAGTCGGGAGAGAGTGTGTGTGCGCTCGGAGCTCACGCGGTAGTTTGCTGCATGACCACGGCGTGCTGTGTAGGTGTGTTTGTGTGTGGACTGCACTAAAAAACACCGCCGGAGCTTTCCTGTACGTCACTCTGGGAATTAAAAATGTGTCACTTGTGTTATCCTTTTGCACCCTCGCCATTAAAACGCTGGTTGTTTGATTACGAAACTAATCACCGCGCTCACTTTGGTTTGTTGCACACTGGATGTGTAGGCAGTAGATGCCGCTGAAGGGGCCTCGCCGTTCCTCGCCTGCACCGTCACTGTGCCTGTGTTCTTTTTTTCATGCCTAACAGAAGTAGAACTCACGAAACACATCGTAGTAAATCTGATTAATAATTTGCCGTGCCTGGGGCTGCATGTTGGTTCTTGTGATTTATGCACTGACTACAACTGTCAGTCGTCCACTTAAAAATGGAGGCGGAAATGAATTATTTACTGTGATTACTTAAATGTACCTAACTATTTTAAGTGCATAGTAACCATTTCTAAGTCCCAATGTATTTAGTGAACTATATCTGGACTAACATCAGAAAATCCATCAGTAATTGAATGCTGTTTTCTGTATTTTCTTATTTTATTTATTTGTCAAAACATACAGTCAGTAGTGAAGAAGAGAGAGCAGAATATTGGCTGCCATGAAGCAACACTACCACCTGGTGGCAGCTTTTGTTATTACATCTAAATTCCTGATAACCAAAGCATGTATAGTAAATGGCAGCTTAGAAATAATCAAGAAATTTAAGGATCTTAAAAAAATCAAATATGTTAAATCATAATAAATACACACGCATGTATAAGGATTAGTGCTTTTTGGGGGGGCTTATGCATTTTCTGTGTTGTTTTGTGTGTTTTGCAGAACACCCAGAGGATAAGCAGCTCCCAGTCCACCCAGCCGCTGGCCACTCCAGTAGTGTCTGTCACCACCCCCAGCTTACCCCCACAGGGCCTGGTCTACTCAGGCATGCCCACCTCCTACAACCCTGCTGGTGAGTCTGGCCTCGCTCTCCCCTCGGACCGAATAAAAAAAAACAAAAACAAGCGCCTGAGCCGTGACTGTTTGTACTACACGCTGTCGGTTCCTGCTCTTTTCTCAGTGGCACACGGTGTTGTAGCTGAAATGTGAGCGGGTTTCTCACTGTGTGTGGCTTGCTTTTGTTTTCACAGAGTTCTCCCTGAGCAGTGCAGAGATCTCTTCCCTACAGGGCTTCAGCTCTCCCGGGCTCGCACTGGGCTCCATGTCGGCATGGCAACAGCATCAACTAGGCCAGGCAGCTCTTAATTCTTTGGTGTGAGTAACACACTTCCAAACAAAGGCACACTCTCCAGACGCCCTCGCATAAAAGCAACACCCACTGTGCTCTGCGATATCATGCTGAATCACACATCTACATATTCCCGTTTTCTTTCTTCTTCTTCTTCTTTTTTTTTTTTCACATTGTTGCACCTCACATTTGTCGTCTCATTTTTTTTAAGACTGAACACAAAAAAAATGTCACGCTTATCTTCCCCGCAGTGGTGGAGGTCACCTACCTCAGGGCTCCAACCTCTCAATCAACACCAGCCAGAGCATAAACATCAAGTCGGAGCCCAATTCGCCGCCGCGGGAGCGTGTCACCCCCTCCGGCTTCGCCCCTCAGCAGCTGCAGCAAGGGTCCAGCCGACACGAAGTTCTGGGACGTTCACCTGCCGACAGCCTCAGCTCCTCCTGTAGCTCGTATGACGGCAGCGACCGCGAGGACCACCGGCCAGACTTCCACTCCCCGCTGGGACTGGGCAGACCCCCCGCCGGCTCCGAGGAGAGGGAGAGCCCTTCGGTCAAGCGCTTGCGCATGGACACATGGGTGACATAAAGATCCCGCGTCAGGCCTCCAGTCACCAGCCAGTCAGAGAGAGAGGGAGGGGTTAGACATGGAGATAACAGAAAGAGCAAGGGTCCTTAGAGCTATCGTTATGATACTATTATTCAACTCCATTTCAATTTGTAAGACTGAGCGGAAAATGTTTTTAAGACGTGTCAGGACATATCTAAAGGTAAAATTCTCAAACTGATACAGTAAGATTTCAAAAAAAATCTCAGTTAGCTGGACTGAATTAAGTGCACAAGCAGATGGTGTCAGGTACTCGGTGCAATTCAGATGACGTTTGCAGAAGAGAGAAATTGTTAAAGAGTAGGCGGTAGGTTATTGTAGTCACTGGTCTAGTCAGACACTTACATGTAGTTGCTGTATTGCTGTTGTGCTCGCAAAGTTGCAAACAATCAGAGGAAGTCGTGTCGCTTTTTCCGGCTGAGGACCCTTACATACGATGTTCACCGCAAAGAACGATCTTTTTTAAAATCATGCTGTAACCACACAAGACCTTTATCTCGAGTGGCCTCTTCTAATTTAATCGATCCAGTCCATCAGGAGACACACGGAGTCAATTGATAAGAGTTTTTTCACCACACAGTAACTAACTGCAGCAGCTGAGACTACTTTAGCGAACACATGAAACAATACTGTTGGAGCTAAAAAAAAAAAAAACGAAATAGCAACAGAATTTATCGCAATAATGACATACTATTCATTTTATAATTTAAAAAGAGTAGGATATATAAATGTGCAATTAAGATAATGCGAACCTGTCCAGTTGAACTGGTGAGAAAAATCAAACGTGTTCACATTTGTGCAACAGTTCATCAGTAATATAAGCCAAAGCTGTTCTTTTGTGTTGTTTTGTACAGTTGCTACGGTTTCCTAACAACTCACCATCTCTTTCGGTCATAGTTTTATTTTTTATCGTGCTGTATTGGTCACGTAAAAGCGGATCTTGAATCGATATCTAAAGCCATGAACATTTTGCCGTTCTGTTTGTATAATTGAAAAAAAATTTGAGCCAAACATTTTTTTTCTTTCTTCTGTTGTGTAAATAGCGACTTTAATATATATCGCCGGGGGTGTGAGTACATGCTGAATGTACTGTACGACCACCGTTTTCGAGAAAAGTATATTTTTGTGGATTACAGCCAAGTTTACAAGAGTAGACCCTTAAAAAAGTAGATCATTCACTGGTCGATATTTGCTATTTTGTTCCTTTCACTGTAATCTCTTCTAAATTGAACATAACCTCCCGTGTGTTTTAGTTCCAGGTGGTCAATTTGTTGTTTTTTTTCCTCTCTTTATTAGTGGTGACTGTTTGTCCTGAAGACATTGTAACAACAATGCTGTGAGGTTGAAGTTTCCACTAATATCACATGAATTGTGAAGGATGATCACAAGGCTAGGGGAAATGGGTTTTTTTCTGCCCTCCTATTGTTAGCTTGTGTTAGTTGTATACCAGCAGCTGCTGAATACACTGCCAACATTCAGAACCCAAGGTCCCAGCCCCACACTGAAAAAAATAATCTATTGTTACTGCATGTAGCTCGACTGAAAGACACGCCATCTCTCAAGCCCTCTCCACTATCCTGTTATTGGTTCGTAGGATTCAAGGAGAAGACGAAAATGTGGTCGAGGCGGCTGCTGTCCTTCGTGCAGAGCTGATCATGCCTGTGCCCGTATGTGGTTGTAAATATCGCAGTCTACTTGAAATGTCATGTACAAAAAAAATACTCATGTGTTTCCTTAATCAGACCCAGAAATTGTATCTTATATCGACGCCCTATTACTAGTAAGAGTGCTCTAGGTGTAGGAACCTTAGGAAAACCCAGAAAAGTGAAAGACCCGAAGGCGATGAAGTCACGTACGCGGAGGGAGTCCGAAGGGCGAAAAGAAAAAGGGGGGGGGGCTGTGACTTGTTTTCTTCTCCCATCATCGCGGAAGCAAAATAAATTACAGCAGCTAATTCATAATAAACACCAACAACGGAAAAATGTCATCGACTTCAATCTCACTGCTGGATTGCACACATTTGTACGAGAAGTTTGCTGTTACGAGAGAAAAAGGTATCACTCTGCATTCGCCGTGACATGCCGTAAGCTGCGTGCGTCTCTGAGGGGTTTCTGTTCTCTTGCCGCCCCCATCGTCAGCTCCATGGTATTTTCTCAGTATATATATAATAATCTATGCAGCTTCAGCCCCTAATGATGTCACTACAGGTCACATTTAGTCCACGAAGCACGAGGGAGAAGAGCATCTGAGAGTCGACTGTTAGCCTCTTCATCCCAAAGTGCCACAGCTGGAGGTCGCTGGACTACGAGTCGCATGTGATATATTTTATGAAATGATTAATTTGGATACTCCCCGGGGGCAGTCTCTTCATGTTCATATACATTGGTAGACATACTTTACATGATGTATAGTAATCCATAATGTAACCCAGGCTAACGCAGCTGGTGAAAATAGCAATAATAAATGACTACAACGAAAAGAAACAGCCTGCCTTGCCCGTCTCGGCAGCACCACCTCGTAGTTGAGCACACACTTTAGCACTTGGTAACATATCAGGGAATTTTTGTAGTTTTCTCTATCTACAGTATATGCACAGTTAGGAAATGCCTTATCCCAAAGAAAAATCTTAAACAAACACTTTTTCTTCTATTTTCTCTCGGTTAAAAAAAACCACACAGACATCACTCAAAGTTGACCAGACCTGCCTCTTTTCTCAGAGAAGACTCACACAGCAAAAAAAAAAAAAAAAAAAATGCGCGGTGAATGCACTGTGATACGCTTTGGCTCGTTTTTTTGGTCTTTGTTCCAAATTGTGCACAACTGATGAATGTGAAAGGAAAGAGTAAATCAAGGAAACCTTTGTAGAGGACTTTCTTCACTTTGCTGTGTAAGAGTACACCGCTTTTGCTTCATGGCTTTTATAAACAGAACTATGTGTTTGGTAAGTGTTTGTAGTTGATAGTTCACTTAACTAAAGAAAAAAGCTGTTTTCGGTTTGAGCGCTCGGACCGTTTGGCGGCACAAGCTGGACTTTGTTGCCAATAATGAAATTATTTGTTTTCAAAAGTCGAAAGAGGTTTTAAGTTAATCTACATTTTATTTCCCTTGAATGTGTTTATTTTATTTTCATCATACGATAAATATTCAAGTGAACTTTTTATTAAACAATTAAGATACTATGCTAGATATTGTTGTACAAAATTTGTATTCTTCACAAAAGTACAAATATTGGCTTTTAATGTGTAATTTAGGTTATCTCTCTTATTCTGTATAAAATGAAGTAAACGACTCTTACATAGAATTTGTTCTCCTGTGAAGTCCCAAACAGTAGAAACTGTCAACTTTATTAAACACCTCAGTGTATGCTCAATCTCAACTCGATGTCGGCTCATCTTTGAACTCTGACTCGAAAATGCATTTTCTTGACTGCATGCCTCGGCTGGTACACTGTCACTGTCTATCACACATTGTATTTCACTGACTTTGTGGAAGAAGATTGTCTGGTCTACTCTTCCAGTAAGTACATTTACTCAGGTACTGTACTGAAGGACAATTTTCAGGTACATAACTTGATCTTAAACTTCCACATCACTACATACATAATATATATTTTACAGTTTACTAGTTACTTTGCAGATTGCACGCTGTATCAGAGCCAACGTAGGGCATTTTTAAAGTGATTTTATTGGCTATTAGGAAAAAAAACACCAATCCGTAAAATAAAATAAAAAAATTATATCTGATGTGATAATTGACAAGGCCAATAATTGATCCACCATATATGTACCAAATATGTACATACATGTTAACATAGGAATAATTTACTTTTATTTGTACTTTTGATACTTAAGTAAATGTTATATTAGGTGCTTTAAAGGGACATGAGGCAGGATCAAGAAATAAGACACGGCCGTTAGGGTAACTGCAGCCATCAGCCAAGCCAGCGCTGGAGCGCGCATGAACTCTTCACAGCTTCTTTACTCGCTGTTCACGTGACTGTTTAGGCAAGACCTCCGCGCATGCCCCCGCGGAATGACGTTGGTAGCCTGCAACTGCGAACTGTGCTGTGTGTAAGGGATAGCCTTATCCTCTACTACACACGAAGCAGCCGGGAAGCCGGCTCGCTGTGTGTAGCGACATATAAGCGCGGCGAGTCTGAAAGGCACAGACGAAAGCAAAGACGGCATATTGGGGACAAAAACATCGTCTCTGATACGGGACTGCTGTGTGTTAGCAGCTAATGCTACTACACAGACACAAACAAGCCGTTAGCCTGTGGCTACAGCCAGCTGCTAACGTCACCTCCCGGATAACAGGTTGGGCTTTCGGTCCCATATATATAGGGACATATTTCTAACTATTCGGTTTCAGACTAAAGGACCGTGGAAAATGCGCAGTCTGTAACTATTCAGTGTCACACAGCGGTGGACTAAGTTACATGTTAGCAGCTAACGCTACTTTGCTTGTTAGGTCACTCCGAGTCCTCGGTGATCTCATATGATTTTCAAATCAAGCTCTAAACATGACCTGTAATGTTTTCTTACCTGGTCACTAGGAAATGAGCCATGTCAGCATCTGTTTTTAGTCCCAGTTCAAGTTGAAGTTGCCTCCATGAGCCTGACCGTATCCGATGTTTATTCGGGTGCCGCTGGCTTTGGTCGTAATTTCGTTTCGACTCACTTTTTGCCGCTGATAAAACCTTCGTTTTCTTCTTAGTATGACTTTTCAGTGAACTTTGTGTAGTGGTGGGTCGTTTTCTGGGCGTAGCAGAATCCATTACTACCCAAACATTAGTTTGGGTCCACCGTGCTTGTTTTCTTCCTGTTTCCAAACCGTCGAGGACGCGCATTCAGCGTCATCTGACGTCACGTCGGCAGGACTGCGCAGGAAATTCGGCCCGAATTGCAGTAGCCTACATTATGCAGCACACAGCCTGTTCAAGGCAACGGAGAGATAGTGGGTGGGCCCATTCTTTTTGGTTTTGAATGCTTCATCACCCATTAGCATTTAAAAACTTAAAATGCATGTTTATTTTTTCAGAAATCCTGCCTCAAGTCCCTTTAATCCTTTTACTCATGTAATATTCAAGTGTGACATTTATTTGGACCAAAGTTATATTTAAACACAATTATGTTGACTTTTACTCCAGGAATTTTTTTATAAAACAGTGCAATCACCAGATTTAAAGATGTTATTTGAATAATGAGTGCTGCTCAATTTACAGTTTGGATTTCCTTTGTGTTGGATTCATTTCTTCACTTTTTCACTTTTTCGGACTTACAAGCAAAAGTCTTGCATTTAAAGTTCAACTTAAGTATCAGTATATAAGTAATACTAAAATAAAACAATAGAGTTTTATATTATTGGTGTAATATTTACAGGTAATTTGTTGGACCTTTAAACTATTGCATTTACCGGTAAGCAACTTTTTAATGTTGGTTAATGAGCTCATTTTAACCACTTTATAGTTGGGCCATCGCATCTATAACAATGGATTTTATTTATATTTTATGAACTCATCAAATGTTTTGGATGAAAAATCAGTAATTAGAAGTCAGACAAAAGAACAACATTCCCCTCTATAAATGGAGTGTATAAAGATATAAAGTACCGTAATGAAGTGGAAAATGCTTAAGTAAAGTACCTCAAGATTGTCAAGTAACCTCAAGTAACTCAGTACATTTACTCAAACACTGTAGATAAGTAGGCAACACGTATCTACAGTGTTTGAATAAATGTACTGAGTTACTTTCCACTGCTGGTGACAGTAACAGTTTAAAGTTAGCCCAGCTTATTCTGGTGTTAATTTATTCATCTATTTGAGTTGTTGTAAGCTTGATTTTTGGACAGCACATGATCTGGATGATGTGCGTTTCCCAGTTGATTTAGAGATATTTCCTCTTTCACAACAGTTTTCAGGAGGATCTCGTGTATTTCCACCCTCTCGCCAGCAGGAGGCACTGTAATACAATACATTACACAGTTCTGTGGGGCCTGTTGGTACATGTTGGAGGCTGAGGTGAAGGTAAGTTGGTGAATCAGGTCGCGAACATGAAATACGACATGAAATATCCATAATAATTCAAATTTCATCAACTCTGAGAGACACATTTCAGTAATATTAATATAGTAAAATATGCCTTGTTATAAAACACCATTAGAAGACTCCCTAACTCCTTTGAAAAGGAGAATAATTTTGCTTTTCATCCATTTATCTGGAGTGACTTGTGTTATAAGCATAGTGTGTTAATTGTTATACAGTGGGGTTTCACGTGACGTCCCCAAACACTCAGTGCTCATAAGATATGATGCGTTCAAGTTCAAGATTTAACTTCAACTTTTACTTGAGGCAGAAGTAGCCGACTTACAGTTGTTTGCTTAAGTTGAATTCTGAATGCTTAACTTGGTATTGCTAAGCTCGTATATGAAATCCTGAATGGACCAATTTAAATTGACTTGCAGCGAGACACACAAGGGGTTTCAGGTCAGATGTGTATTTGACAACCTCCATCTTTCATGTTTGTTTTTTTTTTTAGCGTGAAGTCTTGCATGTGCATCACTCACTATATTCGTCCCCAAGTGCATGTTCTTGGCTTTTCCCGTCCATCAGACCAGCTGTGCTGCAAGCTGGAACAGGTCCAGTGTGCATGTGTAGAGTAACCAAGCAGGGTTTTGGGCTGTTTGAGTTGTGTGAGAAGAAGGGCGACAGGCCACCTGCCATAGGGGCTTGCCCTGTTCGGATCCCCCAGTCCTGCCTTTCAACTGGGAGCCAAGTTAGGGCTCTTTCATGTGGGCCTGATCTCCTTAAGACATCAGCAAATATTGAACAAGACTGAGTCCAGACTCAAACACATCTGTTGTCATATAGTCTCCACTGTTCGGCACAGACAGGGAGAGAGAGTGAACACCAGTGGGTCTGTCGCATTGGCTTGTATGTGTGGACAGAGAGCTATAGTTTATACTTTGCAAACACAAATGCTCACTTTTGACGAGCTTAGGCTAAACCATGTTCCACTGTAAACAAATATGGGGCTGTGTGAAAGAAATGGAGTTTGGTATGACAAGGCAGCCACTGAGTGCCAGATCCGCACTGAAGATCAGGGATGAGACAAGATGAAGAGATAGCCAACATTTCATATGCCTCAGTCATGTTGTGGAATCCATCAGCAGTATTTTGGGACCGTTTTGGACAGATAAGAAGGACAGTTGTACTGTAGATTATGGCATTAAGTACATTTCTCAAACACTTGGACCTATAAGAGAACGCATACCAGAGGAAATGTAAAGCATGCGAGTCTTAAAAGAGACAAATAGCCTCGCAAATGTAAATAGACAGTCAAATATTCAAATAAACAATAAGCAGACTGGCAGGCAGGCAGGCAATAAACAGCCTGTCCAACCTGCTGTACTGTGAGCCGCTGATTCATCATCGTTTCAGTGATTCAGTGTGTGTTTAATCTCCCTCTACGGCGTCTTTATATGCTCGATACTCAGACATTTTTTCTTTTTTTACACACACCTAAAGTCACACTGTATGTGGAGTCACCCAGACGAAAGCGTGGGTAGGTCCCAACACATGACTGTGGCATTCTCAAAGTCGTTGAAACTCATCCCGTCAGACTGGTACGGCGAGTTTCACCCAGTTCGGCATCTCCACCAACCACTTCTCTTCAAAGCTGTCTTCAAGGAGAGGGGAAGTGCTTGTTACTGTTGTTTGGTACACTTTTTTTCCCATCATAGTTAGAATGGTTGAGCTGCCTCTCCGGACATTTACTGCTGCTCTCGGTAGAAACTGATTCTGTGCGTGGCTTTGTCGAGCTGTTCGGTAATCTTCGACCAGACAGGTAGGGTATGCTGTTTTCTTTGTATATATTATAGTACTTGAATAATCCTTGAGATAAGGCAAAGTAAAATCATTTTATACTGAAATGTTTGTGAGATATTAGGCCACACGACTGATGTTAAGATAGTTCTTATCTTTGGTTTAGCTGAACCGCATGTAGTTAGCATCGTTTGTGTTTTCAAGACAGAAGGTTGGGTTAAGAGACAACAAGTTAAAGATGTCACTCTAGATTCCTGGAGATTGTAGGGAGCATGTATGACATTTCAAAGACTAAATGATGAATCGATTAATCAACGATTAACCAAGGTCTGTTTTTACCAGCGCACTCGCTCTTTCACCAAGGCCAGACCTTGTAGACAGAGTCTCTATGTTGAAGACAGCTCAGTAGACAGAGTTCGTTCAAGTGCTGTTTGTGCAGCACTGCTCAGAGCGAGCTCACTTGGAGAGCAACCAGAAAAGCTCCTGCAGACAGAACATCTCTGATATTAGATACTAGATAGTGATGTCAAGTCTTTCAAGCAGTGGTTTTCAAACTTTTTCAGGTTGAGGACCCCTGAACGGACACAAATTAGACCTGTTATTGTGTAACTAATGAATTAAATTATACAATTTTTGCTGGGCCCCTGGAACCCCCGCAAGAACCCTTGGGAATTCCCACAACCTACCTTGAGAAGCACATCTTTTAAGTGCTTATTCCGCTACTGTTTTTCTACGTTTTAAACTGACTTTCAATGTAATTTCCTGTAAAGACACTACGTAAAGTAATAGATTAAGTTGTGCTTTTATCAAATATTATTTGGGCCAAAGTGTCCTTCATGAAATCACCAAACACCGAAGGAAAATATGTTCAGAGGTTGAACAAAGAGTGAGTTTGGACAATCCCTTTTTTGAAAACATGTTTATAACCTTAATCAGTGGCTACCTGTGGTGCATTTTACATGTGGTTGAAGTAGTGTGTTGTGTAAAGCCTTCACACATGTAACACGAAGCCTCTTGATAATCGCAGCTTGTTTTTTATATCTGAAAGGTATCGCTCAGGATGGAAGTCAAGAAAAAGAACTTCTTGGAGAACCTCCGTCTCAAAACTAAGCTACCCAACCTAAAGAAGCCACAGAAGAAGCCCCTGAGTAAGCAGGGGAGGAGGCTGGCCCATCGGCGCAGTATCTCCGTACCAGACCTCAGGTTCGTGCCAGGTGAAGCACAGTCATCAGATTATGACTTGTCTGCTGCCTCTGACGCCACCTTCTTCGGCATTTCCCCTGGTCACAGCGATACTGATTCTGTGGCAAGTGGCTCCATCACCGATGGACCACATTTCCAAGACAAACTGACCGATTCCGCCTCAGTAACTGGACTCAGGGTGCCGACATATTACACACCCGCTGCTTTGAAAAGAATCAGTGCACCAGCAGAGATGGTTTATGAGAGAACAGGAAATGTGATAAATTCAGGCTTGGACGACAAGGTGAACTTGCCTCAAGAAGGCTTGTATGCACAAGTGGATAAAAAAGCCAAGGCTAATGTACCGAAATTAAGTTTGAACCCTGTTCCTGCACCAAGGTCTGTTTTTTCCAGCGCACTCGCTCTTTCACCAAGGCCAGACCTTGTAGACGGAGAGAGTCTCTGGGGTGAAGACAGCCCAGTAGACAGAGTTCGTTCAAATGCTATTTGTGCAGCACTGCTCAGAGCGAGCTCGCTTGGAGAGCAAATGAGCCCTCACACAGAAAAGAGGCCCACATCGTTTGAGCAGAGAAAGTCAGCATCCGATAAAGGAACTCCGCCGACAACCAAAAAAGCCCCTGCAGACAGAACATCTCTGATATTCGATACTCTGGCAACTCCTTTGGAGAGTGCAGACGGTACCTCTCTGGACTCTGCCTGTGGCTCTCCCAGCGAGGAGCGGGTCAACATGCCCTGGACGACAGACTCGGAGGAACTGGATCGAGAACCCAGCTCTCCCATTCTGATGAGACACTTCACCATGGATGACGCTATGCTACAAGAGGCCCAGTGTGAGGATGAAGACACAGGAGAGGTCAGTTTCCTTACAGGTGTTTTTATCCACAAAAATAGTGTTAGATCATGAAACCTAGATGGTCTCGAAGGAGTAAAATCAAAGTATGCAAGCTCTAGTGCCACGATAAAGTAGTCCAAAACATGTTGTGTGATAACAACTGTTACTGATATAAATATAAAGCAGCAGCACCACAATAACTAAAAATAACATATATAACATATTCGGCCATCGTAGATTTAGTTTCACTTTCAAATATCGCGGTTTGTTTTTTTCACACATTTCAGCTGTTACGTTAAGAGTTGTCCACAGCCTCTGGTACGGTGAAAAGCATGAAATTCACATTCCTTTTCTAAGCCCAAAGATTAGGCCTTGTGGTTTTATAGACATAGTGTATATTCTATATACATCGCCATTGTGACAGTGACTATTCAGTCCGCTGGTGCAACATATCAAAAGCATCCTCAGATGGTTGGTGTTACATGTAAAATGACCACCTGGGACTTGGCTTTACACGGCCCCTCGGGTACATGTGAAACTAAGACTATTGTATCATCTTCTGTCTGGATGCCTGTTAGACGAGGAAACCAGTCGGAAACCTGTGTTACTAGTTGGACACACAATGACACTGTGGAACCAAAAAAAAAATGACTGATTAGCATCTGACTCTGCTTTATTGTTGACACCGTCTACTGTCTGCTAGCAGCATTTAAATAATGTATCCACATTAGCTGTGTCAATACATATATGTAAGTAGCAGCATAGTGGGTCTGTATTAGTCATTAAAACTGATTTATTTAATGCCTGATTCTGCATGCAATGTCGTATTTTACAACTGCTTGGCCATAAGCTTAAGGTTTTTTCTCAATTAAATTCCTAATTATGGATTTTTGATAGAAGGTAAAGAAGTTAGTGTACACTAATTATAATAATATCACAATAATAGTCAATCTCCCTCAATAGTACAAATGTATTATGTATAATAATAATAATAATAATAATAATAATAACTTAAGAAATATGGTCTGTTCCTAAGCTAGATGTGTTAATATTGTCCTAACAACTCTAGTAAGTCTTTCCCCTGTTCCCCATTCTTGACTGAGGTCTTTCTAATTACTAATTCACTTGTAATTTACACTTATTAACCCACACAGTCGCTACTGGTGAACTCTAATGGCCTAATAGTTGTAGAATAGCATCATTTAGTGCTTTATAGTGGCCAATAAAGAGCCAATATGCTACTAACTAGCAATAGGTTAATGATGAATGTGTGTTCCCTAATATAAAGTGTTACTAAGACATTATCTATAGTCATGAGGAATACTTTGATAAACATCATAAATATGTGAACCACAGGATGATACACACACCTAGCTGTCTCAGTATGACTGTACTATACTGTGTTTGTTCTGATGTTTCATTAAAAAAATCATCACAACTTTTTTCTGTGCAGATGTGCAGTGAGCAGGCGGATTTCTTTGATGAAAGTCTGATAGATCCTCTGGAAAACTCTGTGAGTACTCACTGGACTGCTGTGCCCGCTGAAGTGCGCCAAGCATCAGTTATTAGACGGACTATAAATGTGACTTGTTCTTCACTGCAGATTATATCGGTCGGGCCTGAGGCCCAAGTACCTGCCCCGGTCCAGAGATACCTCCTGAACATCAACCTAAAGAAGGGAAGGAACCTGGTCATCAGAGACAAGCGCGCCGGTAGGTCCAGAAACTGCAGATGATCCGTAAATCCTGGACTTTCACAGCCTGAATCGCTAAGACCTTGAGAGGATAATTACTAGCTCTTTATTAGCTTACATCAAACTGTTCTCATAACCGTGGGAATTGTTCTGAAACACCCTCAGATGGATCAGATCAGATCAAGAGATACCATATCAGGTTTCACATACACCCTAAAAGAATGCAGCTCTTTTTTTGTGCTGGCTTTTCAGGATGAGCCCCCCGATGAAACACTGCACGTACATATACTGTAGCGTGAAGACATCTTGTTGATCTTGCTGTGTTTATGAGCCAATCAGACAGTGGAACATCGATGCGGGGACATGTGTTGTTGTGTGAAAAGGCAGGATGGGCTATGTTCAGTTAATGCTTCTGTTTACTTGTGAGAATGACGTCTCTTGTCAAGTGGTGTATGTACAAAGAAGGAAAAAACACGAGAGAAGTATGCAGTCAGACCAGTACGACAAAAGACAGACTGGGATAGAGCGATGAGCACTATTACATGATCTTTACACCAGTCCACTGTTACTGCAGCTTAGTTGGACCTGATTTTTAAAATGTTTTTCCTGGAGTAATGGTGGTGATTGTTTGCTAAATTTGATTGACAGTCAGACGTTAATAATTCTTCCCTCCTGGCTTTCTCTCTAAACAAAGCCTGCGGCTCATAGATTTTTAAAGAGGAGGCATTGTCATCACTTACCCCGCAAATTACCAAAACGTTTTGAATGATTCTGTTAATGTCTGCAGGCTTCATGTTGAAAATCAGTCTGTATTGATTTTCTATAAAAGAACGTATATAAAGAAACACATTTATGAATGTAATCATCCTATAGAGATGAGTTTTGATCTGTGATTTTGGTTGCAGTCATTCATTTTTTTCTCCAGATATAAAATCATGTATTTGAAAGATCGTTTGGATTTTAACACATTTCAGTGAGCCGATTTTCATAATTGGTTGTCGTTGTAGTCTTTTTATCTTTTATCATTGACTTCCCATTGTCGATAATATTGATCTGTGAGAAAGAGGAAGAGACACAAGTGTGAAGTACTAATTGCCACTCATGTTGACCCGTCCCTGAGGCCCAGGCTCAGTAGAGCTTTTGTTGGAAAAGCAGTGACACCAGGTGGCCGTAAGTGGAACTACAACATGTGAGAAAATTCATGTGTGGTCTCATTAAGTGGGTCTATTACTGTGACTGGCAATTTTTTTGACTTGCATAATTAGTCTTACTTAAAGTAAAAATAAGAGTTGAAAGTGGCCATTTAAGAGTGATAGATGCGTTTCATAATAGAAAATATGTGACGTGACAATATTTTAAATCTGTACCAATCTCATCCAATTAAAGAGCGTGAACCCTCAGGCTCTACTGCTGTTCTAACCAATATTACACTTTGCCGTAGCTCCTATAGCTTTTGGAAGTCACCTTAAATCAAAATGATGAAAGGACGTCCTTCTTGGAAAGATGTTTAAAAAAATTTTTTTTTGCCCTGCCCGGTGGCAGAGGACCCTCCGAGCCCAGTGCCCTACTCCCTGCTAGTTGAGACCTTACTTTCCCTGACAAGATGGCACCGTGATGATGCAATCCCCACACGCCCCCTGTCTCTCCACTGTTTGCCCAACAATAAACACCGTGCCAAAGGCTCACCAATGGCATACATTGTCATTACATATTCTGAAAGGACCCACGCCACCAGCCCCCACTCCTTAGTTTTTTGTTCTCCCCTTTTTTCCCATTAATTTCCATCGTCACCGTTCTCAGTCATGCCAGAGCTTTTCTCCTTGCTAGCTGCCACATTCTCCTCCTGTCAAGTTGCCTGGAGGTTTCCCTGTCACAGGCTGGCAGGGTGGAGCTGCTGTGGGTCCTGCCTGCCTTTGCGAGATGTTCATTTGGAGTGGGGAGCTGACAGGCCTGACAGCCCATCCCCACAGGGCCTTTGTCATGTGATTCAAGCCTCCCTGCAGGCTCTCTCAAGCACCCCTTTATTCCCCTATACAAATGAAGGCATGGGACTGGCTTTCATTTTTTGGCCAATCTGCATGCAATTGCAGAAACAAAGAAGTCCCATACCCCCACCCCACTCGCAGACAGACTTTCTTAACAGGCTTGGGAGATTAACACTGGTTGCTTCTAGATTTTTGGTTTCTGGTTGCCTCATGCTGGCGAGTGTTTCTACTCTTTCACAATTAAACAGCTACATCCCTCTGTTTTTGCCATGTGTGGGGTGCACCTCCTCCTCATATATTTCGGTCTCTCACACAACCAGCATGGGGGAAGGGTGTGTACGTGTGCGTGTTTTCGTACAGGGTGCATTTTTAAAGTGACAATATGTTCCGCACAGAGTAAACATAGTTAGCATTTAATAATACATGCTCGCCGTAGATCTGCCACGAAATCAGCGTTTACACTCTGAGCTCGTGTATTAATCATCGCATGATCTCGCTGATTCGCTCCATTTTGCGTTCGACTGCAGGTACCAGTGATCCTTATGTGAAGTTCAAACTTGAAGGAAAGCAGCTGTACAAAAGCAAAGTGGTTTACAAAAACCTGAATCCACGGTGGAATGAGTCCTTCTCCCATCCCCTCAGAGACAGAGAGCACATCGTGGAAGTTCGGGTAGGGATTGCTTGTCTGAACAGAGGATGCAAAAGTGAGCACTCAATATCTGTTTACAGTCTTTATTAAGTTTTTTTAATGTTGTTGCAGGTCTACGATAAAAATCGCACCTCTGATGATTTCATGGGTTCCAGCACAATTTCCCTGAAAAGTCTGGAACTGTACAAGTGAGGAAAAATACATTTTTCAAATCATATTTTAGGGTATAGATTATCATAAAGATATCAATAAGCAATCATCACTTCTTTCTGTCTCTTCACAGAACTTATGAAATGGAGTTGCGTCTCGACGATCCAAAAAGTAAAGAAGACGACATGGGCGTTATTTTGGTTGACGTCTGCTTGATGTTCAGAGATGCCACCATCAAAAGACTCCCCGTAAGAATATATCCGATATGAGAAGTATTTATTGATGCCCTGAATTTTTTTTTTAACTAATTCATGTAATTATTTCTTTTCTCACAGAGATGGCCACAGAAGAAAAACAAGGTATGGATCTGTGTATCTTTACGTTTACTTTTCAACTCAAATTTGTATCCATAATGCCATCAGTATTTCTAAATTACACGCTGACAGTTACCCTTATCTAAAGCACTAGGGGGCAGTAGCTCACTGTACTATGGTGCAACAAAGAATGAGGTGTGTGCTCAGGACTCAGGCTTTTGTGTGTAACCTTGGTTTCAGCACAGCCTATTTCTTTTGTGGTTTTTACACCGAACCCTTTTTTTTTGCATTGCATATTATATTTTTCAGTGGTATCATTTGCTGTGAAACAAGTGCGCCGCCATATTACATTCTGATCAAAAAACCCCAAATAAATAATATTGACTGAATACGTTCTCATGAAAGAGCCCTCAGATGAGTATTATAGAGCAGTGTTTGGTTTTTGTAGTAAACAAAGTTCCATCTCCTTCTCAAGTGGCTTTCAATATATTGCAGCTGTAATTAGATTCAGAGTGAAATAGGAGGGTTTGCTGTTTGGGACTCACACGGCAGCGAGTGGGTTTATATTCACACCTATGTAGTCACTGCATCTGCCACTGTTCGGTCTCTTGATGGTCCAGTAGACAATCTCAATTTGAAATTAGATGACAAAGGAATGAAGCCATTTTCATGCACATTGTAGGTTATCCACTACAGATGGTTAAAGATACTCAAAGGGAGACAGAAATGTGTGATGGGACTCTTCACAATGTTCTGCTGCCTAAATCGCAGTGCTAATTTAACAATGTAACAATGCCATTTCTTTCCCATTTCATTTTTGACAAACGTACAATATCTTATTGCATTTAACACCTATCCTGGAAGTGCTGAATACCCAGCTCTTACAGCTCCACTCCCCCTCTTTCAGAACATCGTTTTCTCCCTCTGTGTTACCACCACAGAGACAGGGAATGGCAAGTGCCTGAGTAAAACTCTGCTGTGTGATAGTGTTTCAAACAGGAGGGGGGCGTATGGGAGACGCGGGAGAGGGGTGGGAGGGGTGGCGGCGGTGGCGGCGGCGGGGAGGGGTGCTCTGCTGTTCGAGGCATGTTGCCAGTGTGGGATGCCTAAGATCGGCAACGCTGATAATTCCCAGGCATAGCGGGCAATAACCCAGATGTTAGGATGTAATATCACAGCTGTGGATGGACAGTGCTGAGGTACCAGCCAAATGGACCTGGGTCTGAGCTCATCGTGCTTGTCCCCATGCTGTCCCACCATATGGAAGCAATCGCACAGCCCTTTTAGGACCAGGAATAGATTCTCTTTAGGGGCCACTTACAGTTAAGTGGAATTGTTTTATTGGCCGCTGAGATAGAAATGTGTCCAAGATAAACACTTGGGATGACTTGGCTGAGGCCTGTTTTATATCGCTCCTCCACTCCCTCTGTTCCTCTTCTTTTGAAGGGGGCTGATATTTATAGGGCTGTGCCTGTGGTATTCCATGTTAATTCAGGTCCCTGAGATGTGCTTTGATCCCCTCCGGATTGGGTGGCAATGTGGGTTGTGACCCCGTAGTGAAGAGGAGGGGCCGGAGTGGCAGGGGAGTTGTAGTGGGGCTGTTTGAAGCAGCGTCGCCGGGGCAGTCGAAGGAGCCGGGCAATCAAAGAGGCTAGAGCAGATTACGGTCCTGCTCTTTAATTACAGTCAGCCCTACACAACCTCTCTGCTGTTTGTTTTTACAGCCCTGGCCTATCACCGCATGGCCTCACGGGAACTCTAACATGGAAACATATCAAGGCCCCTCTCTCTCACTCCCTCTGTGACACACGGCAGGAGAAGTGGATTATTTGCTGGGCTCGTCCTTGATTTTTTCCAGAAGAGTTCTTGAACGCACGGCATCGGTGTCGGTTCGGTCGAATCGCTTCGGTCGGGAGAGATTTGATATTTTTTCTGGTTGAATTAAAAGCGGGCGAATTTTGCCAACATGCAGTAAAGTCAGATGCTGGCCATACATGCTTGCATGTATGCATAATTTGCTGATGAGAGAGCTGTGTGGTTTGCATCATTACTCACTGCTGCCTGCTGTCTCTGGTGCAGTATGCCAAGTGTCCTGCCTCCCCACACTCAGTCTGGGAGCCAGTGATGAGTGGGACTGTCACAGCCAGGGACATCTGGCTGCTCGCTGACGTCCCTCTCTTCCTCTCTCTCCAGGAGCCTCCATGGTGTGGCTTTGCCTGTCAGTAGAGATGTGCTAATGTGCTCCAACAGAGATGTACTGTATAGTGTAAACCTTTGTCCTACTTTCATGCACTCTGTGAGCGTGATGAGGTGCCAGGCTAAGGCAGGCGGGAGCAGGTAAACAGAGGCGAGCGCGCATTACAAAAAAAAAACAAAACAAAAAAAACTCCCACTGTCTGTGTGTGTCTTTGCCCTGCAGCAGAACCAGGCCGCACCGATTCAGCGACCCGCTGAGACGCACAAGAATCAGCCGAAGAACCAGATGTGGTCTCGAGTGCTTGGTGTCACCCTGGTGGAGGGACAGGACCTGCCGCAGTACGGCCACGGCGACATCTACGTCCGCCTTCGCCTCGGCGATCAGAAGTATAAGAGCAAGGTCGGACGTTTTTTAAAAAGTCTTTTTCTTTTCCCACTTCTCCCACACTCCCCTTTCTCCTTCTCCGCAGTCTTTTTTCAACGTCTGCTCTTTATACTTCAGATCCTTCTTCCCAGCCCCTATCTCTTACTTCCCCGCGTCTCCCTCTCAGCAGGTGCCTGTCAGTGACTCACCTCCACCTTGGCTCACTGGGCCATGGCAGAGGCAGCTCATTAGACTGGGCAAGGCTGCCACTCACTTCTCCCTGTGCTTCGGGTGCCGGGCTTCACTGCCTTCATTTGCATACCCAGCATGCCCTGTTCATCTACCTGTACTTGTTGGCCTCCCCCCTGATGATTCTATGGTGCACTTGTCTTGTGTTGTCGTGTTATTTCTTTGTAAACCTCTCCGCTTTCCTCTCTGCTTGTTTGTTTGTTGGACAAAGCTGATTCTAATTGGAAGCTGTCAGTGTTTACAATCCCAGAGTGGCTACTGAGGTGTACACATACAAGCGCACACAAACAGAGACACACACACACACACACACACACACACTGCACACACACACACACACACACGGCACACCTCTCTTTTCTCCTCTCCTGCCTTGTTCTGGTTGAACTGAATGAAGACTTAATCCACCTGTCATGCAGGAGCTGCTCAGCCTGATAATGCATTAAACCTGACATGCGTCAAAGTGTGTGTGTGTGTGTGTGTGTGTGCGTGCGCAGGCGTGCGTGTGTTCGCACGGTACTGTATGTGCTGAATCTGTTTCTTTGCTGCCCTCAGAACCTTTGCATTCAGGCCAATCCCCAGTGGAGAGAGCAGTTTGACTTCAATCAGTTCGAAGATAACCAGGAGCCTCTGCAGGTGGAGGTGTGCTCCAAGAGAGGGAGGAAGGGTGAGGAATCATGGGGGATGTGAGTATTTCCTGGTGGGTAGTGTTAAAATTTTGCTCACATTGGCTCCTTCGCGGAACTAGTTTGGCCTTATGTGTTTCAATGGAGCTATTTTCCCTTTTGTGTCTCAGGTTTGAGATTGACCTATCGAGACTTCAAGTTAATGAGAGGCAGCTCTACAATCATGTGCTGGACCCAGGAAAGGGCAGACTGGTGTTTCTGGTCACCCTGAGACCCTGCTGGGGAGTCTCCATCTCTGACATCGAAACAGCTACCCTGGAGAAGCCTCAGGAGAGAGACACAGTGAACAAGAAATTTGTAAGGCCTTTTTTATTTCCATGTGTAAAGAGTAAAGTCTTGATTAGCGATGATTTTATAAAGATACATTTACGCAAACATCAACTTTATTCTGTTAAACCCCAGGTGTTAAGAATGCATTTTCCCGTGCTACCTTATTGATAATGCTCAAAAAATGTGTTTTTGAATATCTTTTTCAGCACTTAAAGAACACATACAAGTGTAGAGATGAAGTCGGCTTCCTTCAGGTCAAGGTTATAGGGGCAAATGATCTCCCTGCAACGGACCTCAATGGTAATCCATAACAACAACTCACTTCTCTGTCTCCTATTCTCATGGTCATCGACTTTTCTCTACATTAAAGATACCCTTCAGGCAATCTTAAATATTATTACTCTAATTTGAATAATAATATGTGTCTGATTGATGACGGTTTTACACAAAAAAGTTCAGCTATCTTGTTAAAGTCCTTAAAATGACCTCACTCTTTCCGCCTCATTTAAAGTTCCAGACGATATAAATATGGATGTAGTTCCATAACAGCTGAACACACGATATCTGCTACTTCACTTCTTGGTGCGCTGGACTCACATTACAATTTGTGCAAATTGAAAATTGGACCAGGATTGGCTTCCAAACTATTTGTGATGTCACAAATCATGCAGAGAAAATTGACACTTTCAGAAATGTACGAGAAAATAGCCTTCTTGTGTCAAACTCTGCACACGCATCACTCCACACAGTGGAGCTTTCAACTGCAGAAACAAGAAGCAAAACATTTTTAGAGTGGAGGGGGACTTTGACTAAAACACTTCTTTGTCATTTTCAGGAAAAAGCAACTCCTTCTGCGTTGTCGAGCTCGGTAACAGCAAACTTCAAACTCACACGATCTACAGGTCCCTCAATCCGAACTGGGGCAAAGCCTTTACATTGTAAGTACGACATGTGGAGAGAAAAAACAAACATATTCTGTAATGTATATTCGAATATGAACGAAATAATTCTCAACTCTTGTGCTGCAGCCCCATCAAGGACATTCACGACGTGTTAGAGCTGAGCGTCTTCGATGAAAACGGAGACAAAGCCCCAATATTTTTTGGGAAAGTGGCCATTCCATTACTGACTGTAAGATTGTTTATGATGAGCCAGTGCATTGCTTCTGTGCCAGGATTACATTTGTAAAGGTCTGACCTCCTAATATCTGATCTAGGTTCAGAATGGGCAGCAGATTTGTCTGTTCCTGAAGAAAGAAGACTTGGGAAGTGCATCAAAAGGAACCATCACCCTGGTGCTGGAAGTCATCTATAACAAAGTAAGAACCAGACGTGTTCAGGCTTGTTAGAAAGGCGATAATGTTCTATGATATACTGTGAAGTCAAAAAGTAGTTCAACTGTGACGTTTATTTCCTTTTGCTCCAGGTCAGAGCTGGTATCAGAACCTTCCAACCAGAGGAGGCGAAATTAATGGAGGAGAACCCGAAGTTCTCCAAAAAGGTGATCTCTATTGATGTCTTTTATTAGAATTTAGCCGATGGAACAAAAAAAAGCTCTCCCATAACGTTCCCCTCACACCCCACTAACAAAGTGGCCGCAACAAAGCTACACGCGGCCACAGTTTGGATCGGACATCGTCGAAAGTAATCTGTTTAATTGGCTTTAACCATCTAACTTCACAAGGAGCAAATGAGGGATTGTACAGCTGATTCAACCTCATTGAAAAAAGTCATAACCATTATGTCCAGTATCAAATAATACTAACCGGTGTTTTGTTCCAATTATTTCCCACTAGGTTCTTGCCCGGAATATATATCGGGTTCGAAAAATCAGCACAGCAGTTCTGTACACGTTACAGTACATTAAAAGCTGTTTTCAATGGGAGAGCACGCAACGGAGTCTAATAGCCTTTCTGGTAAGTCATTGCCTCACGTTAATGAACTCTCTTTAAGCCTTGGGGCGAACAAGTTTTGTCCCGTTTCACTGCAGACCGGTTTTAACTCTTTCATTTTATGTGAATTAGATGTTTGAGGAGAATCTTGTCGGTTTAGCCGTCTTTTCTCTCGGCAAGTCTTTTTTCCCATGAAGAAAAACAATGGCTGCCTTCTGTTTTTTTTGTTTTTTTATCCCATGCGTATGTGATGGATGTGCTTTATCCTTTAAATCAAACCCCACTTGGCTTTCCTTCAGTTCTGATGACATTAGTGTGCATTTGAAGGGGGTGGGGTTTGGGCGTTTGTACATCTGACTTCTTAGCGAAGCCTCCGAACCCGGGGGACGGTGTAAGGAGGATCACAGTCTCGGCTTCCTTGGGTGGAGGAGTGACACTCTGCCTCCGAGATTTGAACCTTGTTTAAATGTCTCTGTTTAGCTGTTTTTAATGAGGGTATGTGATCTAAGGTCCTAAGCTTAAATAATCTTAAATCACCCTGTGAATCCCCCCTCAGTACAGCACATGTAATGTCATGATTAAGAGTGTACACTTGCCATGAAAGCCCCTGCCAGCGCCGTGTCAGGGTGAGGAAGCGGTCACAGACAGGGTGTGTGAAGAACTCTCCTTTCACCGCCTTTTCTTCTGTCTGCTCTGTCTCGGAATGACATGCAATTCATACCTGGTGTATTCTATAAGCCCTTCTCACTGATCCTGAGGTGCAAATCCCTCCAGGCAATGGCCGGGCTCAATGTATCACAGCCTTTAGAACAGCAAGACAGGCAGGCAGACACGCAGACAGGAAGACGGAGAACAATGCGGGCGATTGTATAAGGATAGAGTGGGAGGCAGGCGACTATCTGGGAAAGAAAGTTGGAGCGGAGAAAAGAGGGAGACAGTTGGGTAAGAGAGTGCGGCCCGCGAAAGGTAGATAGCGAGAGACCGGGAGGCAGGGATACGGGCAGGAGAGCAGGAGGATAGGCAGGCTGACAGGTGACAGGTCAGCGGGATGGGGCCATCTTCTTCCACCTATAATTAGATCCTCCGCAGGCGATGGGAGTGTGTGGTGGCACACTCTAATCTTTCATTTCCACTTCTACTCCACCTGCTGTTTAGAAGTCAGGCACACAAATAGAGATCTTAGAATGAAGGAAAAAAGACTCGCACACTCACCATTTTCGTCACGGCCGACGCTACTGTAGCAGCACAGTGCTTCCCGGTCTTATTTTTTGTCGCTCGTGCGTGTCGTCTGCAGACGGTAATTCTCGTGACATCGTCTGCGGCCGCTTTTATTGGAAACGGCCGCTCTGTTTTTCTTTTTCCAGACGCTCACATCGGCTCGCCGGTCGATATTTTTTTAAAAGCAGACAGTAACAGAGTAGTCGGAGTACGCCTTTGTCTGCGCCGAGTTGTGCTTCAAATAGTCTAAGTGTCGGAGGTGCTCGCCTGGAGTGAATCTGCCACTGTGCGTTCATCACCCACTCATCAGCAGAGTTCAACAAGTGAAAAGATCTTTTTTTTCTCTTTTTTTTTTAAACGATTCATTATATTCTCAACAATCACGGTCGAACATGCAAATCGCATGTAAATACGGCTTCTAATTGATAGTAACGGGAGAAAAAAAGATCTGAACTGGCGTCTGACACCGAGCGAGGGCAACAGCGAGGTCTTCGCCGGCCGCGTCGGTGCCGCGCCACCATCCACACTCGTGCCCCTGCCCACTCCAAGGCTGCTCACTGCGCAGCCTCTCCTCCTCCTCTCCTCCACCTCCAAGTCATCATTTGCAATTAAGTTAGTGTTTGGAGCTGTCTAAAGCAGCGTGCCACCATGTGCCTTAATGAAAGCAGCTCCCACTCCTATCTTTATATCTTTAGGCAGTGGTAATAAGGTAACTGATTCAGACATTGACAGATGGCCTCTGCTTGCCTCTCAGATGTGCATAATTATACCACTAGTGTCTGCTCTTTTCCACAGTGGCAGGCAGCGCGAGGGCTTCTCAGGGTATGCCGGTAGGAAACGCTGCAGTGGTGGGTCTAGCTTTAATATACATTACAATACATTATTTATCAAGCAGGCAGACCAGTCCTACCCTTTTACACCATATACATCCTGTAATGCATTACCGCTGCTGTGGTTTCTACTGGGACTGCGGGACGCTCGCGTAGTGCTTTACCAGGAATACTTAGCCATTATATCACTCAGTCCCACAGGCCAATTTTCTGACCTCCGCACAGCATGCAGTCTACATTTGTATCCTGTTTATGTAGATTCATGTATGCATTATGAAGTGGTTGTTGGTGTGCGGCGCGTAAGGTATTCAAATTTTTGCATGAGGGATCACCGCTCCGGTTCACGTGAACCAAGTGAATGAGAGTGAGAGGAAAAAAAAGTATTTAGTTTTTTTTTTTTTTTTTCTTTTCGCAGAAGTCTTCTTTTGTTCACATCAAGATAACTTTTTCCCTCATGAGTGGCAATCAGAAAGCCGCACATCCAGGAACATATCAAATTAGCATCTACAGATTGATGGTTTATTTGGGTTTTCTGCCGCCGCGCAGCGTCGCCGCGCGAGAGGAAACTCTGCGAGGAATGGAAATACTTGCAGGATTGTCACTGTTTGCGAGTGCAGGAGGTCACTTGTTTTGATTGTGCAATCTCATCAGCGGAGTCCGCGGCGTTTGAAGTCGCCGTCGATTTTTTTTTCCACCAATGTGCGGCAGTTTTAAAATAGAGTCTCTCTAATTAGGTAATGTTGCAAAAAAAAAAAAAAAGGGAAAAGGGAAAGAGAAAAAAAAAATCTTTCTTTCTCACGCATTAAAACAAAGTTCTGGCAAATCCTCATAAACATTTTCATCAGTGAATGGAAATACAAACAAGAAATTTGGATTTTTTCCCCCCTCGTCTTCTTGTTTATGCTACAGTAATGAGCCTAGGATCTGCGCTTTTCAAGAGTTTGACAACAGCATGTTCCTTTCTCTGAGAGGGAGAAAATGTGACAGCTAAAATCTTCATAAAATAACGGCCTTTAGATGTGCTTTTCACTAAGACTGAGCGAGATGAATGTGCTATACATCAGCAGTGACTGCAGAGGGGTCACCCAGAGTTCTTTGCTGCACACAAGAACGGGACCTGTAGATGGAGCTACAGCACTGCTGGAGAGGCGAACGGAGGCGCCGAGGAGATCAGTTACTTTTCCCAACAGGAGCCATTTGTGGGAAACAACTTGGAGCGAAATCCTCCATTCTGTGCATTAGACCAAGAGACACAAGTTTTCTTCCACCGAAAAGGAAGAAAAAAGAAAAAAAAAAGAGGAAGCTAAATGAGCATGTATTAGCCGGCCAAATTAATCTGCTTCAGAAGTTTAAAGTTGAGAACAATTTTGATTTAGATGAAATGGATGAAAGTTAAAAAAGAAAAAAGAAAAAGGATCATTTACACTTGAAAGCTGATTTTGAGCTTTGCTGTCATTAGACCGCTTTAAGTATTTAAGTAGAATTAATATTTTAACATATGAGGTACCTCATCTGTCAGGAGGTAGACTAGAAAGAAAAACCTGTATACCTTATGAGAGTATTTGAACCGTTTTCTTTTTGACACTGCCAGGTAGCAACCGCTTTAGACATCATTTGACAGCCTGTGAAATGCTGATTGCCTCACATCACACACTGTAAAGATGGCATTTGATGAATGTTTGATGCCGTGCAGCTGTAAACACACTTGGCAGCTGCAACGGGCACTTTTTTTTTGGGGAGGGGGGTGGAGCTGATAGAATCATCGTCTCCCCAGATGAGGGCAGGACAGGGTCAGATCTGACTCCAGAGGTCCGGGGAGACCACCTGTGTGGAGCCACAGCAGTCGGGGCCATTAACCAGAACACCAGCCTGGCCGAGATCAAAGCCGTAATCAGAGTTGTCATAATTGTTCTTGTTAACACTGTCCCTGAAAATGAGACGCTTTGTGAGTCTTGGATCGGACTGTTTGTGGTTTTTGCTGCATTGCAGTGCGGCCCGGGCTTTTGTGAGAAACGGCGAGAGGGACTGTGCACGCCTGTGAATTGTCTCCTTGTTTCTGCTTTGCATCTGTTTTGTCTCCGTTGGAAAAAAGTTGGAGGCCTTAAAGGAGTGGGTTTCTTCAGTCTCATGGGGGTTACACTCTCCATCTCCGCGGCTGCGAGAGTTCTCACAGACTTCGCAGTGGGAATGTGTCTAGTAGGGGGAAGAAAAAAAAAATGATGGCAGTGACGGCGAGGGGTGTATTCATGGTTTTGTGTCTGAGATCTATTAATTATTAAATGATAGGCTGTGACTACTTGTAAACTGCTCAGCAGTGCCTCCTGTTTTAACACAGTGTTATTATTATTTAGCTGCCCCGAATGGCTACGTGTCACTCGATAGCTCTTGAGGCTGGCCGACTGGGATGTGTAACCTTGAAACACGTCCCCTTATTAGTGGGATTAATACGTTTTCTCTCGCTGATTCATTAGAGCTTTGAAATTGCTTCCTATTTCTATTACAGTACTTCTACTACAGTGCATTAATCTATTCTTTTTACATTTACTAAATACACTATTATTATTTCACATTATTTAACTTTGAGTACAAAGAAGCTAATTGTTGCTGATTGAATGAACATATGGACTCCTGAGAAGACACGGTTTTGTCTGTTCGTCTGATGTACTTCTGCTATCATGCGTTTTTTTTTTTTTTTTTTTCAGCCTAGATGAAGTATGCTCTGTGTTTAACCCCATTGTGTGTGCCATATCATAATGACTGCCTTTAACATACTCGCCACCTTCCTAGTCACAGAGGACACCTCTCCCCAGGCAGCTGAGGCGGCGACCTGTCCGCCCTCGTGCATGGCTGTTCCGGGGCCGGTCTTGGCCCCGGCGCGTTAACGTGCGCGTGAGCCGAGCTGACAGGGAGAGAGAGTCCGTGCCACTCCCTCCCCACCTCCTCGGGGGAAAAGGCTCGCATGGCAGATCTGTCACCCAGGAGGTCGCTCAGTGTTAACGCTCCCGACACGGATTAAACACTAGTGGCCAGTGCCGGAGTGTGGGGTCAGCGTAGCCACCAATGACAGGCACCACGGGGCCCCCGCCGACTGCCCCGCTCCAGCCTCATAGTGGTGCTACCCTGGCCCTGGCATGTGTCAGACAGTCGGGGAGACAACGGCCAGAGCTGGCCCCGTGAGCAAATGCTAATGCCTCGCCTCGCACGGCTGCTCTTCCTCAGTGCTTTGATAAAGAGCTGCTATCACTATTTCACTGTACTGTGCAGGCGTCCTTATAAGCTGTGGCATCATTCTGCTATGGCTAACCTTTTGTTTACTAATTACAATTAATTTGTGAACATTGAGTGAAATGAAATTGGACCATATAGCACCATTTCTATCTTGTTTTTTTATTTACCTAAAGAATATATATTTTTTTATATTTATATTTAGCTATGGCCTCATTACTAAAAATGTGTACTTTTTTATTTAGCCATCACACAGAAAAATAACAGTAATAATACCAACAATACTTACAAATAATACTTGTAAACAAAGTGGAGAACTAAACACAACTTGAGAGACTTAAGTACAGTAAATATCAGCGTTACTGCGTCCACATCCGTTTTAAAAATTGAATTGTAAATTGCATCACACTCCAGGACCGTCCACAACCGATTCCGCCCGGCTGAAGAGGGACATGAGATTCCCCATTTTATTGCACTCACTTGAATATAGCCTCTCTCTCTCTCTCTCTCTCTCTCTCTCTCTCTCCCTCCCTCTCTCTCCCCAGTCGATAAGACTTGAGCTGAGCATATGTGAAATATTTATTCAGCGTTAGCTCAGAGCACCATGGCTGCCCACACACTCTACCTGCCCCGAAGAGAAATCTTATCTGTGCTTCCTCTGCCTCCGACACCCCCTGAAAGCCTGTCCCCACACTGGCCCGAGCTCAACACAAATTACATGTCTCATTGCTCTGCGTTTACAGCTACTTTAAAGCCTGCCGCTCCTGTCCCCAACATAAGCCCTCAGCCAGACTCTGTTTCAGCCCGGCTGAAAAAAAAGAAAAAAAAAAAGACCTGCGTGAGCTGAGCTGCTACTTGTGCCTTTGATTCATTATTAATCTCTCTCTTTTTTTTTTTTTTTGTATTTTAATTGAGGAAGTAATGCAGATTAATTTTACTGCCCTTGATTTCACCCAGAAAAAGAACATCTCTCTCAGAGTAAAGACTAGTCAAGGTTTTGTGGAGGTTCTGATTTATTTTCAAAATATGAATCGTTTGATTTGATTTGATTAATTTTTTTTGCGTATGCCATACTTGCACATAGTCACGCGCACGGGTTCTGTCCTTTTCCCGTCTCTTGCACACACACACACACACACAGAAACACACATATATACACCGAGACAGCCACACATACATACACAAACCCTGCAGCCTGTAGTCAGCCTTGTTAAACTCTCTCAGTATATATTCACGTAATCTGGCATCCGTCCACAGCCCCCATGACTGACCCTCATAATGCTGGCTGGCGCTCTCCTCGCTTTGTTTAGCTTTCCAAGTGGAGTGCAACTGAAGAGAGTAGTAAAGATATAGCCAAGATTAAAATCTTTACGTGCTTTGGGACGGTACGTAGTCTGCAAAATAAGGGTATTTTTGTGATCTGTCGCGTTGGAAAAAAATAAAAATAGCGGAAAAAAGGGTGTTTTTAGTGAGCTGCAACAGCCGTGATATCGTGTGGCCCCATGTGCTGCGACTTTACATCAACTTGGCTCGCGAACAGTATTATGTGTTATACTGAGGTAAAGCCTGTATTTATATCCCGTTTATGTTTTTTCGTGTATGGGGAGAGCGCTTTGGCAGCCTCGCAGTCTGTTGGGTGCGTCTGCCAGTCAGTGGTTCGGGTTGGTAGACCGGGCCGGCCCCTCCTCTGTTAATCAATTTACAGGATGGTAGAAACTCTTATAGAGGGTGTCTTTGTCCCTTTGTTCCTGCTACGATCCCTTCTCCCTCTCCTGGGAGAGTGTGGGTGGTGGGAGCTGCCATGCTTGCTCAGCTTTAAGTTATTTTATTCACACTTTTAATCGCTGAGTGCTTTATTATTAGGTGCTGGATTCTGCTGGCCAGGGGATCTGCATGAGAAGGCGCAGAATGCATTTAGTGGAATCATATTAATGGCACTATAAAACAAATCTGTCAGGCTGTTCTTAACCCTGCTGGCAGAATTGCTCTGCCCGGGGTTGCCCCCTTCTCCAAGCGCTTACAGGTGGCTAAGGAGAGTGCATCTCCATCATCTACTCCACCGTGTGCTAATAGTTTTATTAATTCATTCTGTTTTTCCTCCCCAGGCACCCTGTGCATAATCATACAGACATTTTTCAGCTAAATGGTGTTTGTCAAGGGAGGTTTTCTACATTAGAGACACTCCTCCCAGACATACATACTAACACTTGTTCAATTACAAGTCATTCGTTATCCAATTCTGCTGTGTGTAAACCTAAATGTTCAGGTATATCATTAATTATCGCCTCCCCTTGCTTTTGTTTGCTGCTTTACGTCCTTTTCCGGGTTAAATAAATGACTGTTTAACCGCCGTGTTTTAAAAAACGTCGAGGTTTTTTGCTTGTCACGCGTAATTTGTAGGCGGACGGGAAAAAAATCCGCAGTTAGGACGGAAAACGTAGCCCATCTCTGACGGCAATTAAAATGCGGATTATTTTTTATACGAATTTACACTTACGCCTGAAAGGTTGCACTTTGTCCAACACGTCCTTTAATCACTCAGCTGCTCGCTAATAAAACATAAACCACTTAGCGGGGAATTAGCTCCGTCTCCATTTCACGGAAACTCCGGAGAATGCGAGGAGACAAGGGGAAGGTATAGTCCTGCCTCTGCTCATTACCGCGGGATATCTGACGGCGGGAGTCTCAGTCTGTGCACCTGAGTGAAGGAATCCGAGAGGTTTTCCCAGATGTTCCTCTCCGTCGTTTTTATTAGTGTTAAAAAAGCATGTAAATCCCGAACACATGGGCTGACATACCATGAGGGAGGAATTGAGGAGATATTTCTGACAGTTTTGGTTTATACCCTCATTTAAGCACTCAGTTTAGACACAAGGCATTGTATTTCTGTGGGCTTTTATCTTGTCCACTGAGCCAGAACGCGGTGAGCAGAAATTTGCATTAGTGGGCGATTATGAATACCTGTGACAGATTCTCTCTGCCGGCTCCCTGGGTGGAAATGAATTGGCTCCCTCTGTTGACTTGCACAGGAAGACAGAGACCAAGCAATTAGACTTTAGTGGTTAATGTAGCAGCTTTTGCAGGGAGGGCAAGGAGGTTCAACATTCCTGCTGGGCTCATGTCAGTTTCCAGGCACATTTCCCCCTCTTTTCTTCTCCCTTTTTTATGAGAATACTGGGAATATGACAAGCTACCTGTCCAGCTGAATTCCTCTGGGGTGAGGGGAGCGTCGCTTTAGAACCGCCTCATGGGAACTGAGGTGACAACACATGACGTAGGTTATTCATAACACAGAGGAGATGTACTGCAGCTACCTCTGCACATCATGCATATTCATTGTTTACCTTTTTTTTTTCTCATCCCCCCACCAGCTCTAGCTTGACGCTGGGTACGTAATTCGGATGAGCTCTTGTGAAGAATAACATTGTTCCTTTCCTTTATTTCTTGGTCATCCCGCCGTGTTTTCCGCACGGGGGCCTCGGCTCGCCCGCCACCTCCCAGGTTATACTGAGGGATAATAAGCCGTACAGTGGTGAAGCCTAGGGCGGCCGGGCCACAGTGTTGTCGGCATTACTCATGGTTCACGTTTCCCTGGTGGCCATTTGAACCTAGGCCTGGTGTGGCAGTAGGTAGATCGCCCCCCAGAGCAACGCGCACGGACTCTGCACGGTTGCTATGACAGGAGCAGTCTGCTGTTTACAGGCCCGCTACTGAGGCCCGAAGGCCCCGATGCTTCACATCCTGTCTCGGGCTTAACTCGAACATATTGTTCATACTCCACACAGCCTCCAGCTCTGTGAGCCTAGGCTGCACGGTGCTAGCATCATGTGGGTTCAGCTCAGAAGTTGCACACAATGTTTTCACGTGAACTTTGCACACAAAACAACAACTTGTTAAGAAAGTAAGACGAGTCCGACTGCTGTAATGGACGCATTAATTAGCGGGAAACTGTTGTATAGGAAGAATGAGAAGGATTTTACATTATGAGAGACGTCTGTGGTGAGTAAAAGTAGGACCATATGTTGGGTGTATTGGGCGCATAATCACACTATAATAGATTTTAAGATTCAACTTGCTGTGGGGGGACATTTTTTATTTCATCCCTGTCAACCTGCTGGTGTGATCCTCCTCACACATTCCTGATAATTTCAGTTGGAGACAGACTCATTAGGCTGTCACTAAATGGGTTTAAATGCAGCCGTCCAATTAGTGCGCTGCTGTGAAATGCAGTGGGTGTTGTGCAACGTGCTTAGCACCACTCCTTTACAGAATTATGAGGGATTACTCATTCAGTGTGATCCATCTTATTTCTACCAGGGGTCTTGGCTTTTCTCAGTATCATCGCCACGGAGGGGGTAAATGTTGCAAATGCTTCTCCAGTTGCCATATGCGCCTCGTCAGAGAGCCTCGCTGCCTCCGAATCTAAGAGGATTTGATGTGCTAGTTAAAAGACAGCATACCATGCCTATCCATGTCATACTTTCTGTTCTGCAGTGAGGCACTCTGCCAGCGCAGTGTTATTGGTGTATATAAATAGGATTTCAAGATATTAAAAGTTGTCCCTGAATGTCTGTTACTTTCAAACCACTAAGAGTAAAATCTGTTGCCATCGGCTGTAAATCTCAGAGGCTTTACAGTCTGTAGTGCTTTTCATGAGATTTAGGATGTGGTTAAATCCATTATATATTTTGTTTTGGGAGCGTTGAGCTTGCTGAGATTTGAAAGCCGGGTCCCTTGCTTTAGCGTGATGGGCTTTGCGTTACACTGTCATGTCCTGTCGTCTTTAGATCTTCCTGGTGACAGTGTGGAACTGGGATCTCTTCATGCTGCCCCTGTTCCTGCTCCTGCTCATTGGATGGCAGTACTTCCAGCTCTCCGCGGGGAAGGCCAGCGCCAACCAGGACCTAGTGAGTGACTCCGAACTCCTCAGTATTCACCCATACGCATCTGTAGACACATGCTGTTACAGTGTAAATTCAATCTATATGTTAACCTAACGCTGGTCACACCCTGATGGAATAAAATCCTTTGGGGACACAATGGGCAAATGCAGTTTGACAGTTACGTAACGCTTGTTTTCATCACCCATTAATCCGCTGATTATTTGAAAGATTAATTATCGAGTCAAAATTGTGAAAAATGCCCATCACAGTTTCCCAGAGCCCAAAGACACGCCTTTTAATGGCGCGTTTCGTCCAACCGAAACCCAAAGATTCTTCATTTTCTATCACAAATGACAAACACAAGGGGCAAATTCTTACACTGAGTGGCTGGAACCAACAAATATTTGACTTGAATAATGAATCAGTTATCAAAGTAGTTGACAACTAATTTGCTTTCGATTAAATGGTTGCAGCTCTTATGCCAATTAGCAACTCTCACACTTTCATGTATATTATACAACAGGAGCTGTTCTATAAATTCGCCTCGCAGTGCAGTCAGCTGCAGCAGCATTCCACATGTTTTATAGCTATTTAAACTAGTTTCTACTTTGTCTCCAGAGGCCCAATAAAACACCGAGCAGTAAGAAGCCACTAAAATTAAATCACTGCAAATGTATGTATAGCCTACAGTCTGTTGATATAGTCTCAGCACATCTGTAAAAGCAGGACTATAGTCCTCCACACCGCATTCTACTATCTCCATCCACTGTTATGGAAATTATGTTTGCCCTACACATGTCTGTGAAGGTTAATGCTGTTCACACTTCTGACTGCCCCCCAATTTCACTGTGTTGTAAGCCTTCTCACCGGCCAGCCGGGGGCCTGGCCTGCTCACACACACCCTCCCCAAAGTAACAAACCCGGCCCCGGTGATTGTGTTTATGGCTGTTGGCAAAGAGATGCCGTCCCTGGGCAATGTTAAAGCCCAACGCTCGCCCTCGTATCCAGCGCGGAGACTCTGCCACCCCTCTGTGACCCTCTGGCCGGCAATGACACAGCTCTGTTCCCGGGCAATGTCACAGCGTGCACCACATTGGGGTCAGGGATGACTTGATATAAAGTGATCTAGGCAACAGCATCCAAATTAAATGTGTTTTTTTTTTTTTTTTTGCTTTTTTTTCTCTCTCCCCTCCTCTTTTCTGTTTTTCTGTGTGCTTATGTTGTGGAGAAATGAGATTGCTTTGGTGTGACAGTGCTCTTGTGAGGAAGGCCCTCGTTCACCTCTCCTTTTGTGTGAGGTCACCCCTGTGATGCAGTCTCTATGGAAACAAGCCTCTCCCAATAGGGGTGAATGTACTCAAAGAAAATTTCATTACTAGGTGTTTGTTAAAAATGCTCCAGTGCCCACATGTCCCGTTCGTTTGAAATCACCCACTACCCTTTATTTTTCTCTTAGGTGAACATGAGCATGGGTGACGACGAGGAGGAAGACGAGAAGGTATTTTATCCTGTCTCTCTCTAACATTTTAAGGGATAATATGTTTCGGTGGCGAGTTATCACTTATCACTGTAAATATAAATACATCATTCAAGGCTGAATATAAACACTGAACGTTTTAACATTAGGCAGTGGCTTGTGTGTAAAAAAAAAAAAATAATTGTATTTCAGCCTTTTCAGAAGTGCGACCCCCGCTAATATTTCTCTCTGAATAACCAAGGTTAAATCAAACACACGACATTGTCTGCATTGCTTCTGGTGAGCACAAATTCCTGGTTTATGCATTCTGATACAAATTAACTCGATTTTTTTACCAACGAGCCACACAGGTTCCGGTTGGTATTTCACAGTATTTCACAGTCGCAGTGACAGCTACCTCTCAGAGGCTCTTTCTCCTAACTAAGAATAGAAATATTTTCCTGCATCCCAAATGAGGGCAACATCTATGAAACAGTCGTAGCATGTAGCTCTTTATTCTGCTCCTCTGGGTATTCGGTGTCACTCTACAAATGTACTCCGCCGAGATGCTGCCACCCTCTTAAAATCTATAAATCAAATCTAAAACAGCAGTGTCAATTAGATTTTTGCACGCAGATGTTGGGGATGAAATCTATTTTTTTTCTTCTTCGCATCGTCGTTGTCTAAATGCGATCGCTGCGACGAGAAACGACCTTTCGCAACCGGAACAAACGAACAAAGTGCAATAACACAGCGGTAAACTTCTACTCTGCCCTAAAGGTTATCAGTCGTTTTCACTCGTTCGTTTGTGAGAAATCACAAGTGATGATGTTTATTAATATGTCTCTCTAGTGCCTCTTGAAAAAACTAAAACAACAGGAAATCTTTAAGTAGCCTGAAAATTATACTTCCCCACAGCACATAATATTCAATTATACTCATCCCACTGTTTTCTGTAAAGAAGGAAGAGTTAACAGGGATGTGTATTATTGCTTTATGGCAATGAAGTGTGGAGCGAACGCAAAGCCTCCGAGCAATGACCCTTGCGCTGCGTGTCTAGGCCCAGGATTCATATCCATAATGCGCTCAATATATTCTGTTGTGATGACCCGGGGCTACGAAAGAAGCCAGATTCTTTTAAAAACACAGGCACATCCACCAAATCCTGTCTGAAAGGATGGGCTAATTCACAGATGAAACTCGCATGATATGTCTGCACACACGGAGTGGGACCCGCTATCACTGCTCGGGAAAAAAAATGGCAAAACCGGTGCTCAAGCAAACAGCGGTGGTACGGAAAATCCAGCGTGTTTATGAATATAGAATCGGGCCGGATTATGTTTATGCACCGAATTTAATATAGAATGGTTATTGCATTTTGTCTTTACCTTAAAACCTCAGTCCACGAGGGAGGAATGTTTACTTCTCGCCGTGTAGGAAACAGCGGCGTCTTTGGAGGGAGGTTTAAGATTGTCTCAATGCGTCGCACATGTTTCTGAACTCAGCCTTCGCCTCTTTAAAGCTTTCTGAAAGGTTTTTTTTTTTCCGTGAGCTTCCCTAAGCCCTTTCACACTCCGTGGAAATGAAATATCTCCTTTCATTTACTAATTAAGCAGTCACCCATGTTTGTTTTAAGCTGTCAGCTTTAATTTAAAGTGGCTTATTTGAAAGTCTTGTTATGGTCTCGCTGTCACTTGAATGTGATATCATGCAGCTAGATCAAGCAGTGTAGCTTTACACCTCCTATCAAAGTCTTCTTTAAAAATATTTGGGGTTAAAGAGTGATCAGTGTTAAATTTGATGGCTTCAAAGCCGTTTGCGTTTTTTTTCCCCTAGTCTTTCCTGTAACATGTGAATAAAGGCTTTTCCCTCTGAGAAGGTTATGATTACCACTCAAATATGTTTTTATCCCCCCTTTTTTATTCCCCCCTTGAGGAAGGAAATATTTAAACCTCAGACAGAGCAGCAAGAATGTGAAGGCATGACGCTAAAGAGAGACGAAAGGCAAGGCAGTGTTACAGCAGGATAATACAGAACAGATTCTCTGCCTGTGAACAAATCTGTCCTCTGGGAAAGAGACAGCTTACAAATTATGTGTGGGCAAAGTGACTTCCCTTTGGCCTCAGGTATCAATTGTGCAGATAGACAATATTTAATCATAACATAAAGAAACAGAGAGGCAAAACAAGTCCATAGATCTCCAATAGAAGCGAACAGGGGGAGATGAAACGGCCCTTTCATTGCCCCCCGGCTGGCATCGCTGGTCCGGGGTTGACTTGCTCCCAGAGCCTAGCCCAGGGGAGTTTAGAGAGGGGAGGGTGAGGAGGTGGTTGTGGTGGGGGTGCTAGACTGGGCTGGGGGGTTGCTCCATCTCTCACCCAAACAGTCCACAGTCACCGCTGGGTCTCCTTGAGCACACCAGTCAGACAGACTGCCCGTGTCACGATCCGTGGCGTGCACGAGCGCGAGCCGCCGCGCGATTAAAGCCCCCCCGAGAGCGTTTCTGCGTTTTACCCCGGCGAAATTGTTCGTTAGCCGCGTGTGAGGCGATTCACCGGGAACACAGGTGTCTTTCATTTAGATGCAATTCTTATCTTTGTCGAGAGAAAAAAAAAAAAGTCACTTGAAAATATTCAGTCGGAGAATTCAAATTTGGCACCGTTTATTCTAATTAAAATGATGCTAAATGAGCTTTTTCCAGCCTTTGATAACACCCCACGTGTCTGCGAGAGTATGTTTACCTTTGTGCGGGAGATCAAATTGGTTCTCCATTACAGCACCTTAAAAGGAAGCTTTTACAATTTTATCCGAAATGAGAATATGATTTCACACAGGTTTTCTAATCAGTAGACATTTAGGATTCATTTAGTCCGTCCCCAGTTTGCCCGTGCTTTTTCCATTTCAGAAGGAGATCTTTTATTTATTTTTGTTTTTTTTTCTGCACTTCGCGAACACGGGCGAAAAAACGAGAAATGAACAAAGATAAAGAATATCATCAAATGATTAATGTGGGGAGGACTTCAGTTTTTCTGGTCGCTAAGGAGATGGAGGATTTCAAGAATCTTAAAGCACATGAATAATGATAATCATGAGAGCTCTGCCTCTTGATGCATACTTCAGAGTACATCTATTTGTCTGTTTTTCCCTTTTAGAAATGAAAGCCAATATGGTTTCCTCCTTTATTTCCTGCCGGAGCTGTATTCCTGGCAAAATTTACCTTGCATGTGTATCCGCTGCAGTTAAATAACGCCTCATGTCTCTTATTAGATTTTCAAATTCTAAATCATGTAATTGGGTTGCTTAAACAAGGCAATATGAAAAGGAATGTGAGCCTAACTGATGAGGCTCCACATCGAGTGAGCTATCATTTCCCGGTGCGTGGCTCTCCGGGTCCGCCAGGAGCTCCCGACACGGATTGCGACGGCTTTTTTTTTTTAGCAGATCCTAACAGAGTTCCCCGCTTTCAAAATCAACTTAGGATAAAGAGCTCAATTAGCGCCTGATGTGGACTAAAAGACACGCGAAGCTCAGGCCCTCCCCGATGCAGCGCGGCGGAGCGAAGACGATGCCTAAACGCAGATAGTCCCCCTCTCCCCACGATGAGACCGTGAGATGTTAATCTCCGAGGAGGCATATTTGTGATAGTTTCTCCTTTTTTGGACAGTGCTGAGCCTCCGGTGTCTGTCCAGATCCGAGCCCAGTGGGGGGAGGCTCTGCTAGTGTGGGAATTGCTCTCTTCCTGCGCCTTTCGTGGAGAAGAGTGGGCCTGACAGTGGGGAGTCGCTCTGTGCTGGCAGACAGCGTGTTCCCAGGGGCCGCCTCATGAAGCTCTGATAAAGGCGTTCTGTCTGGACCCTGTCAATGCACACAGGCTGCGGCTGCGGCTGACTTGTAACATAAACATATAGACATCCCCGAGCCCTCCTGTTAGGGTCCATCAGAGCGCCCTCCCCCCCAGCACTCTCGTCCCCCCTCTCACTCTTCCTCTCCCGCCCTCTGTCATCATTCCTGTCATTATTTGCTCCGTTTGATGTGAGCCTTCTCAGCCCTCTTTAGCTCGTGTTGCTTGCGTTATCTCGAGTCACTCCTCTGCCTCTGGAAGGCTTCACGCCTGTCGTTATATCCAGCCTTGATGTGATCACATTTATTTAATTTCGAGACAAACCCTCCCACCCCCCCCCCCACCCCCCACCTCACATGTTGACTTATTGCTTCGCCAGACGCAGTCGTTATTATGTCAGCGCATAAAAGCGAATAATGCCGCCAGAATGAGTCCAACTGGTGTTCGACGCCGGGCTGAAGTGTTTTTCTTTGTTAGGGCAGGTTAGCGAGCCCCGGGCCCGACAGATTTGCAAAAACACGCTCAGACTCGTCCTGCTCAAGGCTGCTTGAACGGAATCTTCCCTAAGTTGTGCGAGGGCCCCTGCACGTCTCGTCTGGGTCGTCGAGTCCGCCTGATTGCGGATGGCCATTTTGTGTACTTTTCATCTACCAGAGAGTCTTGATTGTGCCGCACTTGTGCAACGGCTCTATTGTACGCGGCGGACAAAAGCTGAAATCTCTCAGCCGTCCAACATAACAGCTTCTGAGCACTGAGTCCGTCTCATCTTCAAAAGCATAGTCTGAAGATGTACAGTGTTTGCTCATTATGGGCCATTCAATAGATAAATCACACATAATAGCACAGCAGAGATAAACTGGTCTTTGTCTACCCTGCCCAACAATTGACATACAGTGTACCTCATCAGTGTGTCTGTGCGTTTTTTTTCCCTTTCCCTTTTAGGAATCCGGCAAAAAGGGTCTGATGGATAAGATACATATGGTGCGGGAAGTAGTCCTGGCCGTCCAGAACGCTTTGGAGGAAATCGCAAACATCGGCGAGCGAATCAAAAAGTAATCTGATGATTTTATATTTGTCCTACAAAGCGTTTTTTTTTTATTTGAAAAGATCTTTATTTGGAGAAAAAACTTCAAATTAATCTGATTGGATTATTCTTCTCGCAGCATCTTCAACTGGTCCGTCCCGTTCATGTCGTGCCTGGCCTGCCTGGTGCTGTTCGTGGCGGCGGCGCTATTATATTTTATCCCGCCGCGATTCATAGTGCTGATATGGGGTGAGTTCTACACCTACAAACACACATTTTATTCATAAAATGGTAAATGTAAAAAAAAAAAAGGCTAAAAAGTTAAAAAGCAAAAGCTAACAAACTCCTACTTTCTGTTACTTGATTCATTACTATGATTACTACGAACATCCTCACAAATTGCACAACAGTTGCTAGAAATCGCTGTTGCAAAACACAACTCTTATTCAATCTTCCGAACTGGAAAACCCATGATTTAATGAAGTACAGTAATGTAGGAACTCTGCCATCCCCACACCTCTGCAGATGCACCGAGATCAGACAGCTGCAGAGGTTTGCTCTGCTCAGTGTGGGCTGATGTAGCGGAGCCCAGCAGAGGCGAGGCCTAGGGTTTGTGTGAAAACAAAGCAGAGGTAGAGTAGCAAGCTGTATATAATACATGATGTCCTTGGGCAGTCTGTAGGCTCCTGGTCTAGCCTCTCATTATCTGCTGTAGTCATACAGAATAGACAGTCATCTCAGTGGTCAGGGAGATGCGCTGCCCTTAACAGGCTCTCCTCCTCCAGCTGTAAGCCCACAACCACTGTACTTCCACACTGCCTTCAACACAATCAATACCAAAAAACCATCATATCAAACAAAAAACGCACAGTCTGAGACACTCCTCTGCCTCCCCAGTTAACCCCCATCTCTGTGGTTGCAAGGCAAGCCTTTCAAGTTGCTTGCACATATTTAAGTCCTTAGGTTCTTTGTCTGCATGTTGAGGTACAGGCAGTACCAAGCTGTGAATATAATGGTCCCATTACAAGACCCCAGAGATACTCTGTTCTCTGCGGTATGCAGCCATGTGCAAAGTAAATATAGAATGTGCAAGGGATGATCAGATTGGAGCGAACAAAAAAGTGAGGAAAAGTTGTCGTGAATGTGCGCCTGTTTCTCAAAGCAGAATTAGCATTATCGTCCGTGGTCGGGTCCACTGTATGGATTTAGCTTGAATTCAGTTTGGCTGAGGAGGAGGATCAATTGAAACGGCATCACATAATGCAGTTAGTGATACCCTGGTGGGAACCCTATACTGTGTACAGATGGAGTTACACAACTCTTTTCATTATCATCATCATTATTATTATTGTTATTATTATTATTATTGTTGTTATTATCTGCAATGTAAAACTGTGTACAAAATATGCGATATGTGTGTGTGTGACACCTTTACTTATTAATGTGTTCTTGTTTTCACAGGCGTTAACAAATTTACCAAGAAGCTGCGCAACCCATATACTATTGACAATAATGAAATACTGAATTTCCTCAAGAGGGTGCCTTCTGATGTTCAAAAGGTAAGGGTCCAATTTTACATACAGATAGGGAGGGAATTCCCCAAAGATGTCTGCATTATTTGCTGTACCAGAATTCCCAAGTGTTGCAGAAATGTATCCTCTGGCTTTGTTTGATTATTAATGGACTCTCGCCTTTAAAGCGGCCCTGGCCCAATTATTCCTCAGCGCAGCTCCGTGTAGTCGCCGTAGCGAGGAGATGCTCAGATCCGTCCTCAGCCATATTGCGGCAGCCTCGTCCCGTTATTAGCAATTTTTGTCCGTCTGATTGAAGCGCTGTGACATTAAAGCCGCTGATTGGCCGAGGGGCCGGCGGAGGGCCCCTGACGCGTCTGGCTGTTGTGTCAGCGCGGAAAAAACTCTGATGTGGCCTCAGTCACTTCAGGGTGGTGGAGTCAATTAATGTAGTCGTGAGCCCCAGTCGTCTTGCTGGGTGCCATATGTGATTACATATTAGCCGTGGCTGATATGTCATTTGCATTTACATCACAGAGCCGAGGAGAGCTGTCAGGGCGTTGTAAGTGGCGCTGGGTGCTCGCCGTTCCCTGACTGAGAATTTTGCTCGGGCCAGGAAATGAAGTGCCACACAGTGCCTTCATCTCCCAGGTAACTCGCCAGACGGAATTCAGCGAGAAATCCTGACAGTCTGGATCTGGAAAGACACTCTCACCCCAGTCTGTTTCTCTGCTGCACCCTTGATGTCCTCCTGCAGCAAGCCATTCCTGACTTCTCTGTGATGTTGGAGGGAGCCTGTGTTGTTTGAGATTTGGCTGACTGAGTTGGCAAAACAAGGTGGTGAATACATTTTTTGATTCAGAATCCTTTGTATGTCTTCTTCCCCATTGGGATACAATGTTTGAGCTTTGAAAATGACTCACTTTCAAATCTCATGGAGACAATACTTTTTTAGCCGGGTTTAAAAGAGAAACTACATCTTAAAAAAAAAAAAAAAAAAAAAAAAAATGAAAAAACACACACAAAAAAATAGCTCCAATCATAAAAAACAAAACACCCTTAAGATTCATCGTAAGTACGTTTCATTATGTACTGTGAGAAAAATAACCTTAACATCATATACACAGGAGACCCAAAACAATAGACCACATATTTTGTTTTTGTTGACTTAGAACTTCAATCCTCAGATAGGTGTGGACACAAAAACACCACAAAGGCTGAAAATTGACTCCTGTCTTTCTTGCAAATGTGACTTGGCAATTAGTGCCTGTGCACATCTACAAAGTCTGCCTCAAACGGAGACTTCTGACAACAGTGTGTCTGTCCTGAAATAAGAAGCATCTGTCAGTTCTGAGGACAGTTTCATGTTCTGATGCAGGAGGCAGTCACTTTGTTCCCACATTCCATCTCCCATTCTAATAATGGAGACCAGCTAATTAGCATAGAGTTCTTACCTTTATTCAACAGATTCACCGTATTGTTTGAGCTCAGCAAGCGTGCTTCAAAAGCAAGTTTTTCACATTCCAGCTCTTCTCCCTTTCACTTTAGCCTATGATCAGTCCTCTTTGGATTACGGTGGCAGTTTTGGGGGGAAATAAAGAAACAAAATACGGACAATTCCCGTCACATTTTTTGGAATGTCAAAGAGAACACGATTCTACGACATACGTTTATTTTGTGAATCCGTTTGACATCAAGCAGATTCTTGAAAAGGAAATCTATCTGGAGCTTAATTCTACATATGCAAGTCGCAGAGAAACAAAACCAGGTTGTGAGTTCAGATGTCACATGTCGGGTCGTGGTTTCCGCGGGAGAAATCAAAGTCACACCAAGGGTCCGTAGAGCTGCGAAGAAAGTGGCACGTCAGCGATGTTGGTAACTTAAACAACGTAATTTATGTTATTCTCAGGCTGTAGCAAAGTTTTCTTTAGGGGACGTAACTTAAAGTGAGTGATTATGCAGTTTGCAACTCCCTCACTGGCCTGGCAGGTCATCTCAACAGTTGATGTCTGTTTCTAATATTGTGATTGTGGTGCAGAATGAGGGGGGCGTACACTGGTACGGAACCCTTGACTCTTCAAATCCTTCCTCCCTGTGATTAATCCCCTCTGCTCCTGTGTTTAAAAAATGATTCATTACAGGCGAGCCCGCCTCGCTTTCCCCTGCACCAGCTCTCCTCAGGGGAGCCATTACCGTGCGCTCCACTGAGCTCGGATTACCTGCCTCTGACCAAACTCCTGTTTGTTTTTACAGGTGCAGTACAGCGCTCTGAGAGCGCCCACCAGCCAGAGCCAGCCGCGGAAGAAAAAGTAAGCTCCGCGGACACGCCGGATGAAAAGCTGGTCTCCTTTTGAATACGGCACGACGCAGTCCACCTGACAGCAGCGCTCCGGTGCCAGCAGAGCCCGTGACCCCACGCACCCCACAGCACCACCATAACTCTGCCCCCTGCTGCTGAGGGGCAGCCAGCCGCTCTCTGGCTTGTGTGTTTGCCACCCCCCTGACAGAGGCGGTGAACTGCAGCAGCTAGGAGGGCAGCACATGGCGCTGTCAATCACAAGCCTGGAGGTAAAGAAAAGAGAGCGCTGCGAGCCCCAGCCTTCATCTTTGGATATAATTTAGAAAAGGAATGAAAAGCATTGGGTTTGGCTTACCTTAGACCTCCACACTAATGCTTTTGTTTTTGACTTTGGGGAAACTGAGAAATTTGCCTCCAGGTAAAGTTAATACAAGCTTAAGTTCATGGAAAACAAACCAGGGTAATGTTTTTTTCATTTTCCATTTCTAAATATAATTATAGGTCAAAAGGTCATATAAATCACAATTGATTTGTAAATAATAATCAAAATGTTTTGTCGCACATTTAAAATGTTTGGCCAGAGGTAAGGATCTAATGTACATAATATAATGCTGTCAGCTCTCTTCATTTTATCTCAGCAGCAAATCTATATTTATATGCGTATTATTTTTCATCCGACTTCATTTTTTTAAGTAAAGTTTTCTATGTCAGTGTATCTCAGACTGATTAATTTGAGAGTTTTATTTGTGTCTGCATCGTCAAATGGAGAATTTGCGAGAATCCTGAATAAAGAATCTTGATCAGTTTGAGCTCTTGTTTCTGCCGGGGTGTTTTCAATAACTGCACTCTAGTGAGGATGGATTACACCACTTCTTTACTTGAATACACAGTAAACACATCTGATTACACAACACAGCCATTGGAACAGAGCTCACACACCGGCCACCGCTGCGCCTTGGTTACCGAGCTCACATCAAAGCTGTGTGGCTCCAGTGTGCTTCCTAATGCATTGCTTTGTTGCCTTCTCACAATAACAGGGTCCAGATGAGAGAGAAAGAGCTCATCTCACATAGAGTGCTCTCTCCATCCTCAGCACTTAGTGCTTTACATTTCCACTAAAATCACCTGGCCTATCTAATGGCTACACACACACACACACACACACACGCTGGTTTTTCCATCTTCCCACAATAGTTTTTTTTTTTTTTTTTTCAAGTAGAGCGATGTAGTATGACCTCTATCAATTTTCTCCTCCATATTAAGTTTGCATTCAAAATATCAGTTATTGACACCTATCAGCATTTTTGATTGTTCAAAACATTCGTGACAGTTTCCCTTCAAACTATTAACACTGCATTGATTCAGTAGATGAGACGGTCGACATCAGAGGCAGCTAAAGACAGAAAGTTTCCTCCTTTACCTGCTCTCTGTCTGATAGTAGACACATGGCAAGTCCTCTTTTAAAATATACATAGTTAGAACTGAAGTTGGGCTGAACTGAGGCTTGGACCCCACCGATGGGAGTTTGTTCTTACTGATTGGGGGACTGAGCATCACGGCCGGGTGCCCCCCCCTCCTCAGCAGTAGCACGCTGGTGAAAGAGCATCCATCTGTGCTTTGTGAAGAGTTTGATTGGCTCAGGGGGACCTGGTGGAGCCCCGGGCTATCTCTTTTGACAGGCTGATAGAGACATCACTGGGCTCTCCCAGGAGCTGCCACCAGGGGTCCATTTCAAAGTGAGAGGGTGTGGAGGTGACCCTGAGCTTCTGACGAGCTAAATCCCACACACTGGCTGAAACCCTCCTACATTCTTGGCTCCATCGGGGCCGAGGGGGGGGGGGTGGCTGTGCCGGGAGGAGGGCAGAGTTGGGGGGGAGGGAGGGGCGGAGGGTACGTGCAGATCACTGGCAAGACCCGATGAAGTGTCCCCAAGAGGTGAAACCAATTAAGCAATAGTCTCAGGGTACTTTTAATCGACATTCAGCAAACAGCTAAATTGCCGCACCAGGACACCTAAATCTGTGACAGAATACGTGAAAATAAGAAGCGGACAATTAGTGGGCACATAAAGCCCGAGTTAACCCATAAAAATAAAAAAAACTTTGGAAAAGAGCAATTTTTAAGTTGAAATAATATTGTGTCATGCGTCAGATATATTATTGAGGCAAATGCTGCCGGTGACATTAGGAGGGGTCATGCGGGAATACGGTTGCCTGCCTCCAAGCTGTCAAATCTTTGAGTCCGTGGCGCCGGGGTTGTGGACTCGGATGTTCCCCGTATCATTCACAGTCAGCGGATCATACGGACGAGTCTGACAGGGTTGCGACAATTGTTGATTCGGGTCTCCATGCGCCGGTGCACGCTCATGCCACGCGCTCATAGACACAAACACACATGAGCCCCCCCTTCAAAAGAGGTGTGATGATATTTAAGGAATTATTTATCAATGTATTTTCTCCCGGGAGGGCGGCGAATCTCAGCAGAGGAAGTCACCGCGCAATATGGTCCCCGAATGCAGTGGGGAAAATCCCTGGATGTTTTACAAGCCCGCTAATGAACATTTGAGCCACACAGCAGTTAACATTGTCTGATCACATTTTTTTTTTTTTTCCTCCAGTAGTTGTTGTTGTTGTGCATGGTGTGGCAGTGATGTCTTCATCAGGCTGTCAAAAAGGAAGTGCCTGCAGCTGTGGCGGATCCCCCCAGAGCCTGTCACACTCCTTGTTTCCATGGCAGTCCTTCAGGCGGCACCACAGGCAGGCTGTGTGCAAGGACCCATACAACCTGTTTTTTCAGCAGCCGCTCCTCTGATGTTCAGCCCCGGAGCGGGCGTCAAACTACCAAGTGCAGAGAGAGAGAGAGAACACTGCACCCTTTCTCTCTGTTGCAGTTCGGCGCTGCTTTACAAGGAGATGCGTAGCAAAAAAAAAAAAAAACCCTCCTCATTTGAATAAGCCACTATTCTCAGCACCTCCTTAGTAATTGTTACATGTGCAATGCCGTTAAGGTTCTCTGACCTCCTCTCTGAGAGACATAATGCGCACAGTAGGACAAAGTAAGAAAAGCACGACTCATGGCTGACTTACATGTGTTAAAGCTCTTATGCACGTGTTATTCGGTCCGCTTGTACCACCTGAGAAGCGGGTCACAGAGATCAGTGGCTGCGCTCCAAGTCCCAACTGGCCTAAATTAAAGGTGCAGAGGTTATGGTCTGCCTCCAGACAGAACCCTGACACCAATAAAGAGCGGACAACACAGCAGAAAACACAATCTCAATGACAGAAGGCACTGAGTTTTACCGATTTATTTGCCTGCATCTACCTGAGCTGGCTGCGCGGGGGAGCTTTTAAAGCGACGCCGTAGCCTGCTTTCGCTGTTTGTTCTAGATTGTAACTAACATCACGGCACATTGCTTTGGTCTCTCCCAATGATAGAAGATATAAATCACGCTAACCAGGATTGATGTCGTCTCTGGGAATAGGGGCTGGGAATATGTCCGCGATAACAACAGAGAGAAAAATGGCCGCTAATAGCCGCTGTTTTCAGCAGCTCCGGTTTACTAATAATTCATTTTGTGGCCCAGAGTACACACTGGTGTTAAGACATGGCAAAAGCCATAATTCTTTATAGCATCAAGAATAGAGGATGGCCTTTAAGAGCTAAAATTAAATCATTGGCCTTTAAAAGCATCTCTCTAAGGGGCAAGCTGCATTAATAAATTCAACTGATTCTGCTTTAATATTATTCAGAGTGCATTAAAATGAAGACAACAGCTGGGATCATGCCCAGTCTCGGGAGTATTGCTTGGGCCAATGAGTGCCGGCGAGATGCAAAGCATGTCTGAGCGCAACCCCTCGTTGTGGATGGCGGGGAGGCACAAGGTCCCGGTGTTACAGGTGCAGGCCTGACAGTTGCTGTTCCCGGATCAAGAGGTTGTCGGGTACTGACACCGGCCACAGGACAGCTACTGGCCGCCTCGAAAAACAATGTCGCATGGGAGCAGACACCCCGGCCACCCAGCCAATCAGGCCGGCCACTGCCGCAATCATGACAGCACTGCTTATGAGATCTGCAAGAACCTTCAAACTGCGCGGAATAGTTCCGGGCTCCCTTTGTTATGCAGAAAAACTGGTAAACTGTGGGAGAATAAAGTGTTTAGCTTTCTAACACTCGGCGTTACATCAGCGCTCTATAGTTAGCGCGGGCACACGCGTCAGGCAACAATACAAAGAATAATTGAACTGCATATTTCATTCTAATTAACGGTGATATAACGCAATGTGACTCTCAGCCTCCTGAGGAAAGAGCACCGTATTTTGTTTGATGAATCTGCTAAAGCCACACCGCGAGTCTCGCCACTAACCCCCGGGGAATCAGGTATCATTAGAGATATGAACAGATCTGCTTTTTGTCTCGCCGAAAGAAGGGGAAAACACATTTCCTCGGCGCTGGCACATGGGTGAATGTGGAAGTGTTCAATATTAATAGCCTTTCATCAAGGACACAATTAGGACACCTCTATTTGACACATTCTATAGGTTCTGAATGAATATGGATATATGGTCCCAAGGAAGGAGCCACTGGCTGAATAACAAAGTGAAATCTCCCGCACACCCGGCAGAATGAGGAATGCGCAACATGACAATCGGGGGGGGGGGAGCTGATGTATTTTGATCCAGTGTGAATTTAAAAGAAGCAGCGGACTGTAAGTGTATTATTATTATTAGCCTGATTTATAATTCACGGCCAAGGGCAAGTTGTATATTTATCCAAATTAGCATACATGCTGCTATACAAACACACAAATGCAGCACATATTAAAGAGGCCACACGACTTTCATCTGCCACACTTGAAGTCTCACTCCGCAGACACTGCTTGCGCGTCTCAGTATTCCTCTTCCCTTTCAAGAGAATTAAAACACAGATTAAACCTTAACACTGGTCACGGATCAGTCAGGGGTTCACGCGGAGCCGATTTGATTAGCGAGTGCAGTTCAGGATATGTAATTTTCTCCACCAGAGGCATGCGGCGCCGCTGACTGCAGAGCCAAGGTGTGAAGAGGGCTGTGGTGAAGTGAGGAGACTAATCACATGTGTATCACCCCTGAGCACCGTCTCCTCCAAGCGCTGCCACGTTATGACACCGGAGAGTCGTGTAGCACGCGAGCACGGTTAGGCCCATTAACCAGAGCGGCTAATTATCGGCTCCTACAAGGTCTTGAAGCTCTCAGGCATCGCATGCTCTCATTTCTGATTAAAAACATAAATGCGCGCGGAAAAAAAAGAGGATCAATTACGGCGAGGCAGAACAGATAACAGCCCCGTACCACAGTAATTAGGCTGGGTGTTTCATCGGAACCGCTTGCTCTGTGATGAAGGTTTAAAGAGTCCAGTGGCAGAAACACCACAACTGTGTTTGTTTTATTTATGATGCTGCAGTGTCACCCACCGGGGCCCAATTAGCCCGCGACTGATGCCTCGGAAAGCATCTCGCCGCTCCTCTTTGACAGGAAATGAAAGCTCCACTTGCTTGCGTCCTTCTCGTGACCTGCGGGGCTGCAACCTGTTAAGGGCAGACCGGCCAACGGCGATGACTCGAACGCGCCACCGCAAGCTCCTTTTCTTGCATCCAGGCCGGCGTGTTTCATACCACTTAACTGTGTCAGCAGAGGACGTCGTGGGGATAATGTGCCAGTTTTGGAAGTATTTAGGCGACGGATTCGTTTCCACACCTCCTCCTTCTCCTGGCTGATTTGATGGTGATGGTGATGGGGATGGTGATGGCGACGCTGTGTAATGTATGTAACAGCCCTTTCCCAGCGTTCCTCACCCCACGCGAGGGAGCAGCGCCGCGAGGAGCGAGCCTGATTGCAGTGTTGGCTTGAGCTCGCGCACCAGCTTCAAAACCGTTTGTCAAAGTAATTTTCCTAATTAACCATGATGTGCTCTGATTAAAATAGTATTGACCAATTTACTTCATATTAGCCGCCACTGGTTTTAAATTGGCTTCCGTGGACATAACGCATATGTTTCACGCCAAGAGAAATAAAGCGGTGAATGATCCAGTCGGGCTCCGGTACGGTATTATGCGCGTAGCTTTGTTAAAGGACATGCTCATTTCAGCGAGCGGATTCAACCACGACCATTCTTAAAAACTACCGTAATAACAGTCCTTCACACCTTCCTCCCTTTCTCCATTAGAGCCACACAGTGCTTCATGTAATCCTTGATTTACCGCACTCACACAGGCGTTACAAACGCAGACAGACATAGTTTATTAGTTTCAATAGGCAAATGAAAAAGAATGTCTATGGTCCTTTAAGCAAGCAGCAAGAGACCAATTAGCAAGTATCTCTATTCAATTTCTCCATATCTCTACTTAGTGAGTGTGAGGGAGAGAGAGGTCTGCGGGGGGAGGAGTTTTGAGCGGCACAGACAGGAAGAGAGAAAACAAAGCCATCATCTCCCAGTGCTTGCCCTCCTCTCCCCTCTCCTCTGCAGCTCCAATTACTGGCTTCTCTCCCTGCCATCAGTATGCAGCAGGGCCGCTCCTCTCCTCCACTCGCCCCAGGCCATTGAATACGTTACCTCCGCTATGGGGCTCGGGGCTCAGGGGCACTGCGCCCCCTAACCCCCTGGATAATTTGGGATTCCTGCTCCTGCCTTGGAGAGCTGAAAACAAATAAAGCAGCCGGATAAATAAAGAAATAAGCTTGCCTCACAAATATCCAGAGATCTACTGATTTATTGATTTGTTCATTCCTCTACTTATTATTTGTAAATCATTACTGATCCGCCGCCACCCACACCTCCATCCCCTCTAAACCTACGCGAGAGGATGAGGGAAAGCGCTTCGCTCAGGCCGAAGTTTTTGGAGCGGCTGAGGCAGATGAGATTTAGCTTTTAAAAGTTCTTAAGAACGGAGCCGAAAGAAATGTGAATGGCCGCCGAGTCTCCGCGCTGTCGTGCGGATATCCAAATGCGATCCGAATCTTTCAGCTGTAGATCTATAGATAGAAGTTCCCTTTTATTCATGTGTGTAAATTATGCAAACATTTCTCTAACCTCCTAACATCCAAATGTTGATTTCCTGTCTCCGCAGAACGAAAACAACAATCTCCAACCTCTTTTTACTCGAAACATCCTGCGAGAACACAACTCCCCCTTTTTTTCTTTTTTTTTTTAGTTTTTAAGCAAAAACCCACTGTCAGGTGAGAGTAACACACATTTTCATTCTTTTGCACCCCTAAAATCTACACAATGCACTCGAGGCAAAGTCTAGAAAGCCGCTCAAACTAGACCGCCTTTGGCTTAGATTTTCTTTTCCATCTCCCCGTCTTTGTCCGAGGTTTTAAGGTTTAAGATAGCTCACAGCTACAGACCATACAATTCTTATTAAAGCACTTCGGGTTCCAGGCGCGATACAGAAAAGGTGTGTTTTAACATCCCCTTTTTTTGGAGAAGCGAGCAGAATTTTTTTTTGGGTGGAGAACTTGTCAAACGATGAAAGCCCCATAATCTGTCCCCCTACATCACTACTCGTATCCGTATCACAATGCTTAAGTGGGGCTGAATGTAGAGGAAGATGCACGTAATCGCGAGGTGGAATGAATAACAAAGCAGTGCTCCAGTGATGTTCTAAAAATTGTGAGAGAGTATCGGTGTCTGTCTAGAGCCTTTTATGTTGACAAACACCTACACTGTAGTTCTCATGCAGTGGTCTGAGTCCACAGCTGCTCTTCCCACTCGCCTGCGAGCAGATGCAGCGCTCGGCTCTTCTGGGGTAGAAGCCTCATGACTGACTGAATTGTTTTTTTTTCCCGAGACGGGAGACAAACGGCGAGATGCAAAAAGAAATGGGGTGGAAATGGCGGCGTGAAGAAAAAGGAGATCTTCCACTTCGCTGTACCGCTCGAGGAGGGGAAACCGAGAGCGTAAAAAAACCCCAACGCGGGCCTTCCGAGTCGGACGGGCGCTCGCATCGCACCCAGAGCGCCCCGCTCTCCTCGTAGTGACGTTAATGCCTGTTTAATATGCCTCTGTTTTATCCAGAAACAGTTGGTGTAAATGATTACTAGATTACCTAATGTAGCGCTGAATCGATTCTCAAACGCGTCCGTCCTCGCCATGCAGAGCAGGCGGGCCGGGGAGCGGAGAGAGACAGTGAGTCTGATAGAGCCATGGGGGAAATTATGAGACTGTTAGGGAGACACTGTTGTTACTCTTGGCCTCGTACGGGATTTTGTCAGCATCTCCGTTTTAATAGTTGGCAGCAACTGTTCGGGCGATGGTAAATCTGCTTATACTATACTGCGATATTGTCAAATAACGCGACCACAATGTAAAAATGATGTAACGTAAGGTGAGGTAATCCATTCGGAATTATTAAGAGGCCCCCAGCTTTCTTCTGTTCTTCCGTCACGGTGCGACTTCAATGCTCCGCATGCAAGAGAATTCTACTTTTGAAACAAACCACATACAAGGTGGAATTTGACAAGCTCATAAAGTATCATCTGCTTAAATGCCTTATGACATTGTAAGATTAATGACGGTCCATTCGGTGCTAAGCAGCAGAGGTAGAGGAGGCACCTGCTCCTCAAAGGCCAGCTCTAATCATTCTCATCTGGACTCCCCGCTGACACACTAACCTGCTGTTCCTAAGGAAAGGAGATCTGCCTCCCAGATCCTCAAACACTTTTCTGGGCCCGCCGTATTACTTTCCTAATTCAGCCCAGATGTGACGTTCTCACTCTGCCATCCTGTTTTTTTTTTTTTTTTTTTTTCCTCCTTACTCCCGCTCTGCTTCATCTCATTCCCACCTGCTAGCTGACCCAAGGGGGACCCAAGGCCCAGATTCTCATTTGGTTGGCCTCTCTCAAAGTAAAGTCCTGTTCTTTGAATCGCAGCAATCTTTTTTTTTTTTTTTTTTTGCCTCAGCCTGGAGGGTCTGTAGTGAAGTCTGCACACTGTAGAGAGTACTGGAATCTTCCTCCTGTCACATCCTCACTCGCCTTTTGTTATCTTAATAAGAATAGCTTTGTTCATCGCAGAGTGGTCAGACCTCCATGTGGAGGGCTGACAACCGGTGATACCTACAGTACATACCTACAGACTCAGTGGTGGAATGTGAATGTGTTTACTCAAGCACTGTAGTTACTGTAAAGGTGTTTTTGATAACATTCAGCCACTAAAGGTTGCATTCCATCTCCTGCTTTCCACTGCATGGTTGCCAGTTTGTTGTACTAGCTAACGTTGCTAAGGCTAGCTATTAAACTTCAACACTGCTAACACTAGCCAGCTTACGTTCAATATTAGTGAATTTGGAAAAAAAAAACATCAGACATTGCTCTGTGCAGCTGCCGGGGCCTGGCTTCAACACTGGCTTCATGGCTGAGCATGGGTAAGCAGACGTAAACAAAACGTAGTGTAACGGTGCAACAACCTGCTGTAGAAACCTCGCTGTGAGAAAAAAAAAGACAAAAGCAGAAGGTTTCAACGAGTCTGGACGAGTGTGGACAGGTTTTCTATCCTTCGGCAAGAACTGGAGGTGAGAGTTCAAATTCTTCCAACAGTAGTATGCTAGCTAATATTAGCCTCAAGATCTAGCTTTGTTGGTCTTGGGATTTGATGTTCTTCGTGTTTATTGTAAATATCAAACATGTTTAATCTGTACTGAACAGCATGTTTTGAATGGGCACTGCACAAGTTAAGAATACATACTGCTATACAGAATTAGCCAGTTTTCTGGCTCATAGTCTTGTATTAAGTAGGTCATATACAGGCATCTGTATTAGGCTGAGACTGATTCATTACCAGTTAAACGTTCCTTGAAGCAGCTTTAAGTAAAAGATCTGAGTACTTCACTGAGTCCAGTCTGTGAGGCTTCATGCCTGCTATAAATATACAGCTAATCAACTCTAATCAATGTGTTTTGGACCGTTTTATGATTGGTCTTCATCTGCTCATCTTAAAAAAACAATTGCTGTTGTATATTTCACACTGAAAACAGGTGTTTTCCCCTTTCAATAAAAATAATTATTAAAGCAATGTCTTTGCCGGATGATGAACACCATCGGTTAGCACTGACCGCCTGAAAGATCTCTACTTTAATTGGATTGCTTGGCTTCCCCAAGCTGATGGACATGCTTGTCTCTCAGGACCACTGAGCGTCTGTCTCCACTGGATGGGCCCCAGTAAATAATCTCTCTCCCCTAAACGCTTACCGTTAATTGTGTTTTTTTTTTTTTTCTCCCTCCTCTTGTTGAGATGTGGTGCGGGGATTGGGGAGGGGGGATAATTAAGACAATGCCTTTGCGCTTCACTTTGGAGCGAGGGATCCCACTTGGGCTGAGGCAGGTGCCTCTTACTGGAAGAGACTTACTGACAAGGCCTGCCAATCAAGCCCCGCAGAGCTCTCCATTTCTCCAGCTCTTAGGTGCTCTATTCCCCTCAGTCCGTTTATTCCAAACACAGTTTTTAAAATGCTCGGGATTAAGCGGGTTGCAAACAGGCCCGGTCTGTCGGAGGGAATCAGCATTCCCAAGCCTACGTGCACGTCGTCTGTCTCAGATTGACTACAGCTGCACTCGTGGTGGAAGGTTTTATCCTCCAATTGATTAGAGTGCCCGTACTTTAGAAGTGGAACTGTTACATGGGAAATTAAAACAGTGCAACAAAAGTTTTGACAAAAACAACGGGGAATATTGATGTCACATAGCAGTACAATGTCTTTTTTTTCTTTTATGCGCCACCGCTACAAAGGTTGTTAACTGGGAAGCGCCAAATAAACTCCGTGGTTGTACTCATCCAAAGCCAAACACCATTTTGTATTTTTCTCTGTGTTTTCGCAAATTCCTGCTGAGCATTTGCTTGGAGTATAATCCAACGGTACAAAAGATAGTTTGAGGAACACAGAAGGAGACTCCTTTTTAGTTATTCTTATACCCGACCTGGAGGGCATTGTCAAACTGTGCAGAACCACGCGGACATAGCATAAAGTATAATAACATAATCAAGGCAAAAACATAATGGTTGTGAGAGAGAGAAAAAAAAAAACGCTGTATCTCTTTAAACTTTCTCCTCATCTAGTAGACAGGCTGGAGAGAGGTGCCAGCAGCTATTCACAACGAAGCGGGAAAGCAGGTCATGGAGTCACGGCCACTAAGAGCCGCTGTGCTATAGAGTGCCACTGACAGGCTCGTCCAAGGCCGGGGCCTCATCTGGCTGCAACGCCAAAATGTAGGCGCTGAATATGGTCTTCTGTTGAGACATAGAAAAGATATCCTTGCACAGAAAAAAAAACAGAATATCCATGTCTGCCCAAAACATTTTGAAAAATACGTACATGTTTCCAAACAGATAGAAAAACAAGTGAATTAAAGTTCAAAATCTGGCAAAAAACATGTTTTTCTTAATTCTCATGTAACATTTTTAGATTTTCTGTTGTTTTTTTTTTTTTTTTTTTACATTTTTGAAGAACGGGCATCCATTCGCTTTGCGCTAAATGTGATATGGGAGTTAAGTGAACGGGAGAGTGGGTCTGAATTCCCCAGCAACCATAGCCACTCGTCACATGCAGACAGGAAATGGACAGCCACTTTGGGGAAATTCAATTCAGTTGTCGTCCACTGTGGAAAAAGATTGAATCATGTAGACATTTGAGGTGATTTAATGGTGTTAACATAGGCACAGCGGAGCTCCATGACTTAAGCTGCACAGGCTTTGGATTATTGAGTTCAGTGTAAAATCAGTCACTTCTCCAGAGTCCATTTGACTGGGAGAAATGGATGGACATTAGCGGGAATTCTGAAAGTGATCCATTTTTTGGTAGATAAACTAGTGATGGGTTTCGCCTCAGGCGCTGTTTCAACAATCGCTTGAAATTCACTGGATCTCACTTCTGCTTTGTCTTTTTTCAAACGTATTTGGGTAACGTCAGATTTGGACATTGGACACAAGTTGTGGGCCAAAAGGTCTGATGCATGATTGAGTCTGACCGATGTGTATGAGAACTTTTATTCTTTAGAAACCGAATACGGAAAATATACCATAAATGGACCACAAATAACGTAAGTCATGATCCTCATGATGTAAAATTATTACTGACTTTGCTTTTCTACACAGCAACATGGACCAAAAACCGTCAATGATGTCATCCAGGACTTTGATGTTCTTTATGGACATAATGCAAATTCTGTTTTCCCCTGCCAACCTTTCTCCATTAACTGTTGTTATGTATCTTTGCCAGATAAAATATGGCCGAAGGTTCCTTGGCTTTAAGCGCGGATGATAAATTCTCCTTTGATCAGTGCAGCAGTTCTCCTGCCACTCTCATCATATCTGAATAAATACTTTGCAGACAGTAGCTCGAGTCCAAGGATAGAAATCCATATTCGCTTTTGGTCCTGCTGGCCAGATCAAGTCTTTCAAAGACTGGTTGGTTTTAACACTTTGTAGTAGTCTGTAGGGATGATCTAGCCTCTAGGGGCTGCGTCCCATCCGGGATTGTTCATTCATTCACTTGTCATTAAACTAGAAAGTGTGTCAGAAAACAGAATCAGACAAATTCAGTTTATTCTGTGAGACAGTCCTTGTTGTAACACTACAGGGCTGCACTTCTGTCAATATAAACAGTATCCAATGCAGGATGTCGGGCTAGTAAACATTAGCTTTGGTGCCATTACACGTCAAGACAAGTTGGTTTTATATATATATAGCCTAGAATCATAAAAAGAAAGGGAAACAAGGCTTTACATTCTATCCAGATTTTGTCATCTTCTTTCCTTAAATCCTTGATTTACATCAGGAAAAACTCACTTAAAGTTGCACTACGTAGTTTTTGGGGAAGACATTTTTTTTCCATTGATTTTCATGCTCAAACAAGCTAAATAATAAAAACTGTCTTGGTTTTGATGACTGAAAAAAAAAAAAATCTCACCTTGAAGTACAGCACAGTTTCATACTGTTCTACTTTGTTTGTATTTGGCGGACCCTGCCACATTTCTAGCTTCAAACAGTGTTCTGGGGACTTTATTTTCCTCTGAGGGTTGCTTTATTCATTCAGTTATGGAAAAAGTAAATGTTCCTGAGTTTGTATTGTTACCTCATTAAAACTGAAAACATGAATAAAAATTCTTAGATTCTGAATGTCTTTTCAAAAACTACATAGTGCAGCTTTAATGGTGAGAAAAACAAGGAAATATACTGGTGTTAATAAACTTCAGAAGACGATTTGAGTCCATATATAAATATATTATAGGATCTAATTGACCTATTCAGCAAAAAGGAAACAATTCCAGACCAGTCCATGATCATCCATTTTATCATCACAGCGTAGTTTTGCAAAATCATTTTCTGTGAGCTGATTCAGTGTCAGCTGAAATCTTCTTTCCCAAACAAATATGCTCTATTTTTGTTATTAAAGAATTTAGATATAATAATTTTGTCAGTTAAAGACTTATCTTGCATTCAAATAATGCCTCAAACTGTTTTTAAAAGATAAAGATAATTATACTGCTGAATGAACAACAACATGAACTCCACACTCTTTATATACTGCATCCATATAATGTCATTAAGACTCCCACAGATTTTTTTCCAAAGGACAAACTCTGTCTGTTGCTGCGTGAAAGTGGCCAGCAGGCTCGACCTTGAGATTCACATAACACACTTACAATAAATAAATATTATTGTGTAAGTGGAATGGAGCAATTCTCTCCTTTCTCTGCTCGTCGGACTTAAAGTTTTGTCTCGTGTCGAACGCGGTCAGTTTTTTGTCCTCCTCACCGGCAGAGATACGAACAGCGTCCGCTCCTAAAGACTTCCTCATCAGCTGCAGGGAGCGTGGGAGTGCTCGTATCTGGAAACAAGCTTTAGCTGACTTTTTTCAGACTACAACAACATCCTCCTCCCTGTGCTCCGTGCACATGTCCTCTCACTCCGTGCATTATAACCCTGATGAGCTGACCACATCCTTGGAACACTTCACAAGATAAATAATTGAACTCTCAATAGCCCTTGATGGACAAAAATTGCTCCTCCAGCTGCCACTTCTTCTTTTGCTTTGTTCTCAAGAGCAACAACAACAAATGGGCCTTTGCAGAATCCCACACTAAGAAAACACATTTCACAATGATAACACATAAGAGCCGGGGTTACATTACTCTCCTGCTCAGATGATTTGTGCCATTAGAGGTAGCCTATGTGTTGTACAAATAGTAATAAAGAAGCCTTCAAAAGAGATATGTGATCTTAAAAGAGTGTTTTATCCCGGCACATGACTGATGTCACTATCATCAGTTATCTGTTACCAGCTAACTTGTCTTTTCAGCAATCAAGAGAGGAGGCAGACAAAGGTTTCAGAGCCCGACATGAGGACTTCGAACAATAGGTGGCAGTGTGCTACCACACAAGGCGGCCACCGCGGCTGCGAGTTGTCTGAATCCAGTCTTGGCAGAGGAAGGCTTGAGGCTGTTCTGCGGATTTAATTAGACAGAAACAGATACTCACATGTTCATTTCTCAGCTGCCTCCCATCCATTTCTTTACAGTCTGTTGGGGAAAAAACGCTTTATGGTCCAATTGTAACTTTAACTGTGAGCACAGAAAGAAACCACACATTCATAGTGAAAAGCCAAGTGTTAAGACCTTGTTTCACACCTCCTAGAGGCAACCATTACAGCAGGTAGAGCTGTCAGAATCACAGGCCAACTGTTAAAATACACAAAAGAGAGGGCAGAGGCTTTTTTTTTTTTTTTTCGTGGACAAAGAAAGTTTGTTTTTAAAAAGTCTAGAGATATACTCCTGGTGGAAGACCACACCCAAGCTACTCAGACAAAGACCTATAGAAACCTTTGTATCTACAGAAATAATCATAATTCTTACATTTGAAGTGATTTTAACACTCTCATTCTTCCCCCTTCTGCTTCGACGAGCTTGTTCCATTTAGTACGAGCATTTAAACTACTGCGTTTTTTGTATTGATTTTACAAATGGCTTAGATTTTATTTTAAAGTTTTACCTCAGACATTATATTGTTATTGTGATATACAAATATGTATCAAATCTTAGGTTATGGTTATTGATATATCGCAATATGGCACAAGTGTTGTTTTCTCCTTTTTTTAAAGGTGCCCTATGTAGTTTCAGACAAAAATATAACCCAGAAAGTTAATATTTCCAATATTATTAAGGCAATAATACAAACTCTGAAAAAAATATTCCGCATATTTCCATCTAAACAAGCCGTTCTCAAAGGGAATAAGCCCCCCAGAACACTGTGTGATGGACACAGATGAAGTTACTTAGAAGGGGGGTCCTGCTAACACAAACAGGAAACAGTAAAACGGAATGAAATTGAGTTTCCTTTTTTTGTTTATTCAGTTGATCCAGTTACGAAAATCAATAAGTGAGGTTCTTTTTCTCTTTCTCCCTTAAAAACTACATAGTGCACCTTTAAAAGCTGCATTACAGTAAAGTGATGTCATTTTCTGAACTTACCACACTGTTCTGCCTTTTTTCTTATACTTTGTCATTATATTCACATGACTGGTGATTATCAAAAATGTCACTGTGTTAATATTTTGTGAACGTACTAATAATCATCCCTACAATACTCGATACTGAGGTATTTTGCCTCCCAGTCCTATTTTAACCTGCATGTATAACGGTCATTACTCATGTGAATCAAAGCTTTTTATTCCATGCAGCAGTGGGGTTTGCTAACATCATGTATGCTAACATACATGACGAATGCCAGCAGAGGAACAAAGCATGAAAAAAAAAACGGGAAAAAAAAGGGGGTATAATTGAATCAGAGGGAAAATGTGGCGGCGTTGGTGACAGTGGGGGGGACAAGGAGCTGGGAGAAACAACATTTAGACCAATGGTAGTCGAGAAAGAGTCCTGGCCTACCACTAACCTTCACATCCATATTAAAAGCAAGGTGTCAGTGCATGCAAATTAGAAGTAGCCGGGTAAAGCACTGTTAATGAACCCCGCCATTGAACTCCGTGCGGCAGGCTCGTCGTAAGATAGGTGCGCCATAAATAGTCCATTTGGCCGAGAGCCAGAGGGAGAGGCTAAGGCAGAGTTACCAGCAGTGGGATAGGGGCCTTTATTGTGTTATGACAGACAGAGGGGACGATCAGACAGGATAGAGATATGGGCTTTCCTTTCCAGATTAATTAAAGAAAGGATCAATTAACAGTGATGAAAACCATGGCGGCATACTGACTAGCTGATAGGCCAATCAAGCCTTGAAATGCAGAGTAGTTGGCATGTTTTATCTCTCCAAACTTAATTGCAATTTTCCAGAGGGAATGACGTGATCAAAATGGCGGGGTGAAATTAGCTGCACATGAATAAAGTATTTATTTGATGCATTTGTTCTGTGATTTCAGGACTAAGTCTGAATTGTATTTATATATATGTGGGGGGACTTTTTTTTTTTTTTTCTTATTTCGCCGGGCATGCAGAAGTTCCTAATTTCACAATTTATTCTCCCCCCCGCTCACCTTTATCATGGTAATTGTGAACACGGTTCCACTCCTCAACATTAGCTTTTGCTGAGTAGCAAAATGCCTTGGCTGAGGACAATTTGTCCCACACTGCCCAATCATGCCAGATGCATGCGGTTATACAATATGGAGTATTCATGAACTCATTTGCATATTAGGACATGAATTTCACAGCCCCTCGCCGCCGCCGCTGCTTTACGGCAGATTCGAGGCAATAATGACCTTACAACAGATGAAAAGAACAAAGATTGTGACGGCTCACTCGTGGGGGGTGAAACGAACACGGTGTGTGCAGAGAATTAAAGGGAGGGGAGAGACCTGCACACAGGAACGTGATGAGGAAGTTTACCAGAGGAGCAGGAGTTTTTATAAGTGTTGTAGCAATGACCTTTAACCCGAGAAAACAGAGGCGCTATCTAAATAGGTTTGGTGTCCCAGCCCCTCTCTTAGAGGCTCACATTTGCTCAACATTTAAAAAGGATCCCAATAAGCACACAATGCTTCGAGAAGACGCTCCATTGTCCTGTTAAAAGTTGTAAAAAAATAAGGCAACAAATTCAAGTTGCACTGGTGGTCTTTAGGATGTTGCCATTTGCTTGTTTTTAATAATTTATCCAGTTATTATAACAATATTAGCTAAGATTAAACACACACATACTGCTCATTACCTTGGGAACACAGCCCACCAAAAGCTCATTTCCTGTTGAGGAAGACTGCCTAACCCCGATTGACCCTCAGATATTCCCATTACCATGGGCCAATGTTTAAGGGAAAGCTTATTGAGCTACCTCAGCTGGAACACCCACCACTGATTTATGAGACTACTCTGCTTTTAATGATTATCTGTTTATTTTTTCTCCCCTCACAAATCATATCAGAAACAAGGAAACAGGAAATATTATTCAAATGTGCCAAATAGAAGAAGGAGGAAAAAAAAAAAAAAAAAGGAATCAAAGGAATCATTGGAGTCTTCTGCTTGTTGAGAAGCATAAAAATAAAATGTAAGAGAAGAGAGCTCCCTGGAGAGGGGGGGATATTTAGAAAAAAAAAAGAGTTTATTTTGATGTTAATTTCTTGTTTGGTTTAATTTGTGTTTTTTTATGTGCAATAAGTCAGTTAAAAAAGCCTGTCTCCATATACAGTCTATGACTAATTAATCGAATCCCTCAGTCAGTCTTTAAACGGCGTCCCGGTGGGATGAATTCAGTCCACCTACATTCCTCTGACACCTTCCATTACAAGAACAAGGTCTAAACCGTGGACGCCGCAACCTCTGCTTTTTTTCCGGCGGTGTGTGACCATTATGCACAACAAGAATCCTGAGATCTATCCATGTCGGTAATACTGCTGGATGGACGAGAAGCTTAAGTGAGTCTGTCATGGCAATTATGGTGGATAGTTGAGGACTATCAGGTCCTCAGCTCGCTCACTGTCGGTCTGATCTATCCTGAGCATAAAGAGTCTCCTGTGAGCTTGGGGGGGAAATTGAAAAGATGCACTTACCTACCTAATGGCAATAGCTGAGGCAAATCACATGCATTTTATGGCAAGGAATAACTGTATTTGAGGTATCAGCGCGTGTGCCCTGTGGCCGCGTTCCACTGCTGTATGTTTGATTATCCATCAGGCTGTGTCAGGATATGAATGCTACTGTACCCGGCCGCCTGGTTAAGGCAAATGCAATGTCACAGATTTGTCATTCATTTTATAATTTGCTGACTGACAATCCAGTCAGTGTTTGACAGGAAGACTGTCTGACAGCAGCAGCTCCCGGCACCCACGTGAAGCAGGTTTGCCTGTTTTTCTCTCCGCGCGTCTGGTGACAGCTTTCAGAGCTGTAAAATGCCCTCGAAACAGTAAACATTGAAAAAATTAAGTTAGTAGGAGAGGGATTGACGGAGTCTGCGTTCCGGTTTTACATGATCAAAAAAAATGTCTGCCTCCGTGGCCATCGCGCGTGTAGTTAAGAGATGTTTTTTAATCCGCAGTGATGGTGTTGTAGCACATTATCTCAAGTGTATAAGTTACTTAAATGAGACAGCGGGACTGTGTGAAACCAGAGTAAGCCAGTAAATGTAATGTGTTTGTGCATGGACATCAATGGTGAGACAGAGCCGTTTTACAGTCATTTATCTGAAAATGGCAACATAATGTAATAACATTTGGGAAGCAACTGTTTTGATTGGGATGGGATAGTCTGCCGAGCTGAAGTTACATGCTGAAAACGCTATATTAGCGTCCATCATTTGAGGTAACTAACAGGGTTTCAGTTTCAGGGTTTTTGGGAAATCAAATTAGTCTGCCAGACATCCAATTTGCGTTTTGGTTTAGTCAAATGTAGCCGCTGCGTAATATGCTGGAGGCCACGAGACGAGAGGAAAGTGGCTCATTTGAGTTGCATAACACACGCCTGTGCTGCTCTTGATGCGAAATGGAAACTTTTATTTTTTGCTCAGCAAGGAAATGACCTACACTTGATGCACTGAAGACCTTGTAATCAAGAGGTTCACATACACACACGCAGGGAGCCGCTCGGCAAATCCAATGTGAATAATACATTCCCATTAAAAAGGCTCATTAAAATAATTGTTGGTCAATAAACTAGCGAGAGGAGAAGTTAGCCTCCGAACGGTCGGCGGGGATTGTCGAGCTTCTGTGGTGAGCACATAGTTCCTCCACAGCTAAATCATATCAGATGGACTATTGACAGCATCCTGTCAATAGCTGAGCCCTTGGAGGGTTAGCTATTTGCACATTGACTGATTGACTGTTTCTTAATAGACACATAATTGGTGACAAAGACCTTCCAATGAAGTGTCATTTGCCAGAGCATTTGTGATAATTCACAGCCTGTCCCATTTTCTGTTGGACACAGTCCCAAAGTAGGGGCTGTGATGAGAAGCATGAACCACTAGACAGTGTCACACCGACGGGGGAACATGTACAGTATTTGTAGCGCGGAGGAATAGCCGAGCGGTAATCACAACGAACGCGAGACAAACAAAGCTGGTATGGAATCTATAGATGGAAACATGGAGGAGACAATATGGAGCATCTTAAACTCTGACCTGACATAACATTATTCATTGGCAGTAATATTACAAGCTATTTCCTCTCATTCCACACTGTGGACAATGTTGATGGATAGTAATTTTCACATGGCACTTTTGTTTACCTTATTTATCTTCTCCCCTGTCTGACACAAACCATCATTGGCTTCATCAGGGAGACAAAGCATTTACAGCCGGGCTGCTGTGATTGCAACGTAGTGCAGGCATTTTAAGAGGGAGATGAAGAAACAGAGAGAGAGAGAGGGAAAAAAAAAGAAAAAAAAAAAGGAAAAAACGCCCCCGTGATCCTGCAGCATTTCATGAAGGCACTGCTTTTCAAACCAGCTGCTTGGAGGATTTTTAACATCTATTAATGCAGAATTACTCCAATTACAAGCCTTCTTTGCACCAAGGCCCCCTTCCGCTGCCTGCGTTAGATAGTGCACACCTCTGGGAGCCAATCACAGCCTTCACAGCCACTGGCAGCAGATGTAAGCAATTTACTTCTGATTTCTTCATATTCAGTGTGAGACAAGCTCCTGGTGACCCACGACCCCGGAGCCTGCAGGATTCTAACCCTATCAAATTAAAGCTCTCTGCTCACTTATTCCCTAGCGCTCCTCTGGTGCTAAGCAGCCATCTCGCTGCATAGCAACGCCGGTCGGGCGTGCTCGCTCATACGCCCTGCCTCATCAGCTGCTATTAGGGAAAATATACAGTGCTCTAATTGGATGAGATTCAGCTAAGGAAGTGCAGTTAAAGGTCATTTTCCACCGTGTGCCTCCTGCTCTTCAGAATAATTTCTGTGTCCTCCGTCTTTGGGAGCTGTTAAACAATAGGGCCAAAGTTACAATCCTTTCTCTCCTTCCTGACAGAGTGCCACAGGCCGTGATGAGCAGCGAGTCCTATGAATCATGTAAACAACATGGCCAGGCCCTGACTGATGTGCTCTGTGTCAACTGCACATCTCCTCCACTGTCTTCCTTCAAAGTGTCCCCGCGCCTATGTCGTAACCTTGTAGTTAGCCAATTTTATAAATTTGCAAAAGGTTAGAGAAGACCAGCTACTATTCTAATTAGTAGCCATTTTGCCGGATTTTTCTCTTCATGGTGGCAGTTTTAATGGAGGTTTTACTTTGTATTTTCTCTATCGATGGATGTAGCGATGGCAAAGAGATGAACAAACATTTACAGTATATTTTCTCAGGGCTAATTGGATGCTTTGCGATGGTCAATTATAGCAACAGATCATAATTAGCGTAGATGTTTTGAGCCTATAGAAGCTATCCAGCTGTAGAACAGAAACAAAGAACCATAACCAGAAGTACAAAGTCATTCAGGATCATCAGTTATTAAAAATTATGCTATATTTTGTGTGAAAAGGTCTTTTGGAGACTTTAAAGGAACAAATATTTAAGAACTGGTCATTCATACTCAAAACAAATAGGAGGCAGTACATCACTGGAGTAACTGCTAACTACTGCTCGCTGTAGCTGCTGTGAGCTGGTTAGCACAGTTAGCCTAGCAGTTAGCGGTCCGGCCCTGGAGCTTAAAGCTGTGGGGGAGTGTTAGCACAGGAGCTGGGGCTAGCTGGTTAGCATGCTAACTTCAGCATCTATCTCTGCAACACAATACATAATGTCACAACTGTTATTTCTTCACATTCTGGTGATAATTTCAGTTTAAACGTTTAAATGTTTTCAACAGAAATTCCTACATATTATTTAAATTATTAGCATTAGCATGGTATTAGCATTCTTGATTAAAGTCTAAAACAGCTTTTTAAGTTCTATGTTGGAGACATATGTTGACAACGTTCTAATGTGTGTCTGGCAGGGAAAAAACGCACCTCCTTCCCCCTAATTAAAAATTCAAGAGTATATGAATATATTTTATTTTTATTTGCTTCTAGCATCAAACTATACATTCTCATCATCATTCTACACAGTGAAGCTCAAATTTTCAGCGAGAAGAGAAACGCATTTCTGACTGTAGGGCGACTTTAAACGGCATAGCTGAAATTAGCTCAAAGTTAGAGCCGCTAACTATCAAATGTGTTCATAGGACCTTGAGGGATTTTCCGAAGCGGCTGCTATAAACAGCTTTGTAATGATGACCTGTTACTTTGTTTAAATGCAGTTGTTTTATGTTACCGTGTGTATTGAAAATCCCTTCATAAGATCCATGATCCTCTTAAGTCACGCACCACTTCATAAATAAATGATATTCTCCACTGAGGGGCTTCAGCTCAGTTCACTAGCTTGTGATGCAATAATGATGAATGCAGACCCTCCAGTTTCATTTAGTCCTCTAATGTATGGAGACTTACGACATGTGGATCACCGTGCTGAGGCAATGCTTAAGTAGCAAATGGTGCATAGACGCAATATTTGACAAACAGGAAGGGTTATGTGTTTCTCCACACGTTGTTGAGTCTGATTTCAAAAAACGGTTTTTGCTGGAAACTGACAGTGTGCAGTGATATTATGATGACATGGTTGTTTATGTCAGAAATATACAAGATAAATACTAACATATTAGTTGTTTTCTTTATAATTTCTTTATTATTTTTTAAAGATTGAGGAATATGAGCCAGTTGTCTTCTCCCTAAAGCTATGAATGATTGAACTGTAAATATCATCTAATTAATCACTTATCAAAGTAATTCTTCATCTCATCACACTACTGTCATTTCTTCAGAGTAATTACTAAACTAAACCCTCTATAAAATTGTGACTGATTAGCCTATCGTCTTATCTTCCTCTGTTTCGGTTTTAACAATAATCTCCTCTTCCTCGGGTCTGTATGGGTGTGGCCGTTTTTATTCAAATTGAGTTAATTTCCTTCATGACCGACGATTACTCCGTCCATTTATCAACCGTAATAGAAACACAATATGAAACACAAAACATGGAGACATGCGCTGCACTTCAGCCGCTCTCACTCACAATAACAGTATGGAAAACGTGTCGTATTCAGTCCGGTATGGGCTCCGCTAAAGCTCGGTTAGCTCCTCCTGAGTAAACGCTGCAGTTTTGTGTGGACTCACAGTAGTAGGGGATTTTAGAGGCTCCCCGTCTGCCAATTTTACAGCTGGAAGGGCAAAGGCCTTTTGAGCTCCACTGGAAAACTGAGAGACATTCAGCGAAGGAGAGGGCTGGGCCCTGAGTCCCACAGCTTCTCCCACCTTTTGTCCTGCCTGAAAGGCCTCGCTGCCTGAAACGCATCACTTGACGCCCAGTGTTTGCTGTTGGGAAACCTGATTAAAGGAGGCGAGACGTACACATACACAGCCTAAGCCTATCAATGACTCTCACAACCCCCCAAGATACTGTATTTGTCCTTGCAGCTTGGGTGCTCAGAGTGAATGCTGCCGTCCATTGATCTTTGTCTGATAAAGCCGCTGGCGTGGTGTGCATGGTGCCTTATGGGTTTCATTCCACTCAGGCGAGTCCATTTCAGTGAGCTGTGGTTGAGCTAATGTGGGACACGCTGCGCCAGTCACGGCCTTTGGGATTTGGCCTAAGTGCTGTGCGTTGTGATGCTTTGCTCTGAAATTCTCAAGCACAGGCAGCCTTCAAAGTCTTTTACACTCCTTTAACAATTCCATCGAGTTTCTCTTAAACATCCAGGCGAGTGAAAACAAGGCTAAAGCCAAAGACTGATTAGAGGATATATTACTTTTTACGTGTTTTTATTCCTGTTTATTTTTATTTTTTATTTTCTTCTCATTAAACACTCTTCCAGCTATTGCAGAGTATCGGACGGCATTAGAGAATATCTCCCCGTCCATCCACAAAGTACTTGTGTCTCTTTAAAAGAATGCCGTCTGATTGCTGAGCAAACACTCCTGTCGAAGACGTCTGACAGATGATCTTTGAGTTCTATTGGCTTAGATCCTGCTGCCTGTCACCTTTCACATCTCAATGGGCCCAGAGGTGACCTCTCTGTTGCCTTGGAGCTCCATGCGTTATTGGCCCTAACACAATCAAATGCACGTTCAGCATTTGGGGGTCGAAGCGGTGGCAGCCACTAAGGTGCCCTCGTGCACAGAGAGGGCCGGCTCGCGTGACCTCTGGCACCTGAACCATGACCCTCATTTACAAGCAGGTCACCTCCGCAACAACTGCATTTACACAGGGTCAGCTAAGATCTCTGCGTACCCAAAAAAGCACTAAAAAGCGGACAGATCTTAATCATATAGTGTTCACTAAGTGTGGAGACATGACTGCACATCAGCAGCATAAGAGACAAGGGTCACAGCTGGGCCTGGTGTCGAAAGAAATATAATATTGACACCTTTTCCGCTTAGAAAGACAAATTCAGACACGTACACACGGACCTGAGGTCAACTATCATCACAGGAGCTGAAGTGAGTGGTTATATTTTAGGTCACTGAACACTGATTCTTATATTATTTTCTTTTACATTTCACCCACATGAGGGAGAACAGTAAAAAAAGGAGAACAATACCAATGTTTGTATTTCAGTGATGAAATCTTGCTTTAATCACAGACGGTCAGTCAAATTGTAACGTTGACCTGCACAGTGTGACCATATATTTCGCAAAAAAGAAAATCACTAGCATGAGCTAACCGCATCTCAGCCACGAACCAAAAAGCCCCTTTTTTCTTCTGGACACAGTAAAGTCTGAAATGTGATGGCACAGAGACGTTCATTGTTGCTGATCGGCCTGTCTTGGCATACAGCTGTGCTGAAACAGTACCCTTATTGCTGAGACATCTCAATAAAAGTAAAGAAAAGGAGAGGGGGTCCTTTAGCTGTGACCTTCTGGCAGCTCTAAATGGCATAAATAGGAATGACATAATGCACCGTTTTATGGTTAATCAAATTCCCACAGAGCCGAGAATCAGGAGAACAGCTTTACAGCTGACAGATGAAGTCGGATATTGTTCATCCGCCTCACGCAGAGTCATTACCGACGAGTCTAAAATTCTGTATTTTGGTTAGATTTATAAAATCTTCAGCGACCATCATTATCAGCCCCGATACTGTGTATTAAAGTTATACCTTAGGGTTTTTTTTTTCTAAAAATGAGAATGTATTCCTCTGCTCTGGTTATAAAGTGGGATTTTCATTTGCTTCATATTCTGCCTAATGCCGCACACACGCGGAAAAAGATTCACCTGTCATCTGCTGCTCTCTCATAACACATTTATTGAGAGACAGACAAAAGGGGAGCGAAAGAAAAGAGGAGGATATGGAGGGAGAGAGAAAGGAAATAAATTGAGAGAGAGGGAGAGGGAGGTCACAGCGACCGTGTGATGGTCGCTGACACGGGAGTTCAGCCTGCGGTCAAGGGAAGCAGTTGAAGATGAAGCAGACACACAGGCAAGGCTCTGTGTGCAGGTGCCCCCGCGCTGCCCCGCTCGCTTTCATCCCCCATCCACTCCCACATTGCCCCGCCAGCCCCGCCTGCTATCCACCAATCAGGGCACAGGGGGGCGGCGGCACAGTGGGGACACATCAAAGCGTTTTCTCGGTGAGAGGCTCAGGGCTGATGCTGGCACAACACAGAGGAGCACAGAAGAAAGCAGGGACGGCCAGTTAGAAAAAAGGAGTCCAAATGGAATGGAAAAAAGGAGTCTAACCAGAACAAAACATTTCATTCTCTTCACAAACCAGCATTATGCCAGCCGTGCATCCAAAAACCCAGACACATTTTTCTCACTGCCTTGAGCCAATGGCCCCCTTGAGTATGTGAACAAGGGGGATAATTTAATTAAGAAAATCCAATCTTCCAGTTTGAGGGAACAAAGTTAGATTTGAATGAGCGCAATATGTTCCCTCCTTTCTTTTTTCAAATTAAAATTTCATAGCTGAAATCAAAGCGTCACTGAGGTGCCCCCATCGCTATTGAGTGTATGCTTTTCAGAACAGACGCGGTGATGAGAAAAAACTGCTAGTTTTTCTGTGTCCTCGAATCTAATTAAAAAAATATTTATAACATTTTGCTTCTCGAAAAACGGAACGCGATGCTCCGTAGGTGAACGAAATGCCAAAAATGTGTTCTCAGTAGCAGACGGAAAGAACGCAAGACCATACCTTATATCGTCAACATGAGAAACGCACAAACACTGATTATAAATAGAGATTAATAAAAGTCCAGCAGAATATATTCCGGTTGCACAAGCTACCAAGACATGTTAACGTCTTCTCTCTGATGTATGACCCTTCGTGTCGGCTCAAAACTTATAATGACTTTCTTTGTGAAAGCCCTCAGAGTGAGGAGAGCTTTCTAAATGAGAAGCACCCCTACAATGGTGCCGAGCCGCCCGCACAGAAGTACGCGCCTCGTAATACGAGCGTGTCAAGTCCCTAAGTGAGTACGATGCACAATCCAGCAAGCTTTTGCATATGTTAAGAAGGATAATAGGTTCCTATGGGAGAGGAGGCTAAGGCCCAAAAGTGAGCATGACTATAAAAGTGCTGTGAAGGGGATGCACACTACACAGAGAAGTGCTGGAGCCACGGTGAACAAACACCACTTTGAATTATGAACTACACGGCGGAAATACGGCGGAACTTGTATATACAATAAAGGCGGTTTAAAGGTTCGGCATCACCTCCCCTAAGGCACTTTCGGTAATTTGAACAAAATGCCACTCAAAATACAAAGAGAGGGGGGAAAAAAAGAGAAAGAAAGCATGAGCAGAAGAACATCTTTTGATTTACTAAATGCTCTCTTCACTCATCCTTTTCCCCAATGGAAGCCAAACATGAAGTGCAACATTAAGATCAATACTTAACAAAAAAAAAAAAAAAAAACACAACAGCAACAAAACAACACCCCTGTGACTCTGTTGGATCGAGCTGCGAGGGGAGCTCCGCCGCCGTTACCATCCCCACATCGCTCGCGTTCTTAGGCCCCGTCAATAACACGAGCGGCGCCTCGAATTCCGAACTGTTTTTGAATTCAACCCCTCTGCTGTGAACTATAAGGAGAGAAGTAACTACATTAAAAACATCGGGTCACTGGATGCAGTTACAGCACCTTGATGACTGGAGGCGCAGGATGAAGACAATGCTTTCATCATCTCCTGCCCTGGGAAGGAACTATCATACCGTATTGACTGATGGCAACCCCTTGTTGATCATTAGAGGAGTGAGGACATACAGGTGTGGAAACATGAAGTCGTATTGATGGAAATATCAAAGCCACAGACAGGCGCTGTTGACCCTTTCAGCGTGTCAGCGCTCCACTCTTGCTGCTGGGCACTGTTTAAGTGATAATATAGACATGGCATCTCAACATAATGAAAACTTATTGATGCCCTGCGCTGCGGTAATGATGAAATTGACTGAACGCACCGAGCTATTATTTGTATTATTCAGGGCGTTTGACATGTGTCAATGTCCCAGAATAAAAGGGAAGGTTTTATCTGGCTGGTGTCAATCACTTTAAAGCACATTATACGCAGTTTAAAGACAGCAGTGGCATACGCGTCTGAACAATGAAAAATGTGGCAGTTGGGACAAATCTCAGGATTTATCACTGAACAATAAAACAGAGCTGCTCAGCAGGAAATGGGACACATTGAACACATGTTCCATGGTGTGTGCAATCTCATGTAAAGACCCAGCTGACATTCTGGCAGCATCCTCCTTTCTGTTTTCACTTGCCGTTCTCTGCTCCTGTGCCAGCTTATCCTGTGTGTGGTCTTTGCTGTGACTTGGCACCGTACCGCCGCGGCTCAGATTACCACATTCACATTCGTTTCATTGAACGGGCTCCGCAGTAGCTTTTTGGGTGGAGAGAGGGCAAACGCGGCGACATGGACGACACGGGCAAGGTCGGCATCTGAAAGTGCGGATTTTTAGCAAAGTGAGAGGTGTCGCTGCGGCGCCGCGGCCGCGCGGCTCTCCGGCATGTATTTGGGATGACCTTCCCATTGTTCGTGAGGAGAGGCTGCAGTGCCCCTGGTCCGGGCTGGGTCTGTGCCCGCGGCCAACCTCATCAGACACTCAGCTACTACCTATCCATCTTCCCTCATTGTGCACAGAGGTGACAGCTGGCATTCAGCTGTTTGTAAAAGGCCTTTAAAAAACACGCAGGGCCTCCATACTCGGTTACATTAAAGTAATTAGCTGCCAAGCTAGTAGAAAGCACCCCCCACCAAGTGCCAGCAAGACTGCGGATTGAAGTCGGCATCCTGTTTGACACATCTGGGCAAGGGAGAGTAATGAAAACAGCTGCTTCTGCCCATATGGCATCCAAAGGCTGGCAGCGTGGCGGTGTGCTGTGCCAACCTTAGGCAAATTATCCATCATTAATCCCGGGATCTGACCAGCATACGAGTTGCTGCTAATCAAAACATCTGGGGATGGTGGCAGAAGAAGGGGGGAGGTCTCACTTGAAAGGGACGTATTTTGTGAGTGGAGTCAATGCAAGGCGACTGTTCAACAAAGAGCCCCGGGTAGATTACAGGTGTGATATCGGCATACAAATAGTGGACAAATTAAGCACCAGGGATCTGATAATATAGGTACTATCTATCTATCTATCTATCTATCTATCTATCTATCCTCATTTTCTCAATAAATAATGCAGTGCGACCAATAACGTTTGGGATTTAACAAGAACCCAACACGACTTTTAAATGTTGTTGTTTTATGAAACCCCTCGCCCTACAAACATTCGGCCGGGGAAAAAAAAAATCAATTCACAGCCGTTCTTTGATTAGCTGCAAATTGCCCTCACATTTGTTTCTGCGTTTGTCTATTGTGTGTCCTTTACGTTCATAGGCTGGCCTGTTCAAAACCAGCCTTCAAATTCCCTCAGAAAGTCAGTGACATTAAAATGTCCTTTGATGTGCCTTCCCCAAGCAGGGAGCACTAACAGTAATAGTGATTCTGTCACTTAATGCTTTTCCGGGGATCAATAGCTCTTAAATGCTAAAGTGGGACAATTAAAAATAAATAGGAGGTTGCTCTAGTCTAAATCAGATTATACATTGCTGCCCCTAGCAGGTCCTCAAAAGCACAGTATGCCTCCTCAGTGAGTCATCTGCACAGCACCCTGGTTTGTGACTGATGCATATGTAAGTGAGGATGAATTGGAAACACACGGCTCGTTTTTTTTTTTCTTTCTTTCCCCTAGCAGAGGCTCTTCCAGCCAGTCAATACAATAATTCCAGATGAAAACCGCTGATCTAAAATATTACGTGCTACAAAAAGGGCACGGCGCTGTGATACTGTATACAAAATATCTAATGAAACGCAATTAAAAACAGAGGAAAAACCCCAAATGGCAAAATAATGACATGGCTGGGATTTATATTGGCTTTCGAGGATCCATCAGCCTGAGCCATGGCGGCGAGGTCGCAGGTTGGCTCCGACTCCCCTGTGGCTGCTGCTGTAATGTCAACTCTGGCAGTAATACAGCTGTAACTGGAGGCAGAGCGTGATGGGAACCCGCTCCTGACAGACATGACCAAACCCAACACAATTAGCCGGTGACAGCAGGTGCTGCCTAACTCTGTTGCGTTAACACGTCTCAGGTTTCCTTGTAATGGCCACAAAGTGATCCTAACTTTCAATTAACACATCCCCTGCCTCCATCGCCCTGGCCAGCCACTCATTTCCACATCCCCGCCATTAGCTGCGTGGGAAGCACTGCTTTGGCACAGGCGAGCTCTGTGCACGCTGACTGTGAGAGGCAACAGTTTTCACAAACAAAGACACTCATGTCCTCACAGTTTCTCCCTTTCTTCCTCTCTCTCTCTCTCTCTCTACACACACACACACAGCGCAAACACACAAATACCACTCCATTCTTCAAAGTTTTAAACAAACACCATTCTTCAGAGTTTTACACCACAGATTTGTAGGGAAAAGCCACTTCGCCTTCAAGAGGCTGAGTATCAGTCTCTGTCCGGCACAAAGGGGAAGCACTGATGTTACCACTCCAGACTAAATCAGGATAAATGGCCAGACCCTCCAGGAGAAGACAAGGCGGAGGCAGTGCACAAACACACATAGTGCAGACACCTTCTCGCTCGCAGGAAGAGGTTCATCTTCATTCAGCGGCGCACAATCCATCACTTCGTGCGACTCCACAACAAAGGCCCGGCAAAGCACACAGCTGTCTGCAAAGCGTCTCCGTGACACGGTGCCAGGGGAATTACACGGCGCAAATGACTGCTCAGGTAAGGAGCGGTTTGCTGTCGAACAACAGTGTCGTCTTTAACTTGCTCGCCGCTCTCCATCAGAGCTGAATGAAGGAGTGCTCAGCTCTGTCATTTGAGTCTATTGACCTTTAGTGATTCACTGGCAGGCTGTACCTGAAACAACAGACAAGAGGTGAAGGGTTCGGGCCTAACCTACACACCGGCGTACAAACACAGCCTGATGAGCGACGCAGCTCTATAAAGTGTCATTTACCCTGTCAGCCGGCAGATACAGCATCCATATGGATGGACATGCATCCTCTCTAGGTCGCACATGCTCTGCCTGCAGACAGAATAGCAAATGATCATTTGGGATACAAGTTCAGTGATGGATGTCTTTTGTCTCTCATCTTCTATAGCACCGTGTTTATACAGCATATCGCTTAAATTGGAATTAAATAATTAAAAGAAGAAATGATGTGTATGATACTTCAAACTGACTTGTGATGTGTTGGTGTTAAAATCATGTTAAATCATGTACAGAAGAGGCATTTAGAAGAGAATCCATTTTATCTTGAACCGACTCCCATTCACCACACACAACAGTGGACGTACGGTGCACAACGCGCCGAGCAGAGCCTCGTCTCGGAGGTGCAGTACACAGTAGCACTTGTCATGCGGGCTCTATCACAGTTTTGACCTTGTTTGAGGGGCAATGAGAGTCTTCAGGAGCTCCCTTAACTTCCAAGGGACTCAGTAAAAATGACAGGTCCCTGCAGAGTCTGAATAAACATGTGCTTCAGTGAAAGTTGTGTGTAATTTGCTCTTTGCCATCTTAACTGTAGTTATTACTATTTTAAATGGATACATCTGTCTATGTGAAGTCTTTCATTACCTCCACTCATTACCAGCACATCACAGTGCTCCCCAAGGATACGCCTTTTACGTGCTCATCCGCTGAAATCCACTTTAATGTTCTGAATGTGACGCTTGTCTCTAAACAAATTTGTCTGAAGCAATTAAAAAGTATCACCTCGCAAACAGCCCCTCCTAAATGGTATGTTTTACATCAGCTTTTCTCCTACTATCTAGAAAACATGTGCGGTGTGCCGCATGTCTGACCTCACTTTAAACCGCATATCTGACATGAGTAGATTGAAAGTAAAGCGTGTTTATTTTTTATTTCATATGGAAAATGTGTGAAGCTCGAAACAACGTTTAATTGGTAAACATGCTTTATTCGTGTGTTATAATTTTGAAAAGTTAAATTGGCACTGTGGGTTTTTCGACTCTGAAGCAAACATATTTTACAATATAGAGAAAGACCCATGAGTGGAATATAAAATCATCCCAACTCGCAGTCAACGAAATGTGTTACCATTTACTATTTATTCAGCGTATTTGTATCATTTTGTATGCATGCACAAGCACAAGGGCACTAAGGCTGGATATATATACATTTCATTATTATAAATTATGAATTTACAGTTTAATACACAAACCTTTTTGACATGTACTTATCAACCATCACTCATCATCACATCAAATATACACCCTGTATGCTGTATATAGATGTGTATACATGCATATACTGTACATCACCACTCAGTATTTATTTCATTGCCATATTTGTATTGTTTACAATTTACGGAAATACTTTTATAGTATTTCATGCAGTTGGTCATTGTGTTGCGACCTATTCAGTCGTTTAGGTTTTAGAATGTGTTGCACCGGCCAGCTGGGAGATGTGTCCACATTCTCCAACAAGTTCATTTAGTTTAATTAGTCTATTGAATACGTAAACAACTCAGTGCAGCAATCATACAAACATAAGCAAAATAGCCATCGCAAACGTACCTCAGTCTGAAGAGGCCACCCAGCCCGGCCGTTACTGCTCACTGCTGTGGGCGTCCGGTTTGAGCTAGCTGCTAAACGAGAGTCTGTCGCTCCTGCACCGGCTCGTTTTCTGGCTCAGGGGAAATGTACTGTGAAATAAGTGCATTGTTGCCATCGTTAACCATATCCAACCACACTATGTCTCATTAACATGTAAGAAAACAACAAGCATGGCTGTCGTTAGTCCTTGGTACTGTCCAGCTAGCATGTTAGCATTGGGAAATTTCGGCTGAACTGTCTCTGCCATTCTTGTGTGACTTACTCGCTAACAGCTTTAGCAACACACGCGCCAAGCCTTTTGGAAGACCCCAGTCATTCACAGTGAGTTCACAGGCAGTGTGCAGGGGGTAGGCCGGTACGTAGTTGGAAAAGCAGACAGGTCGTCCAATTATTTGATTTCAACTGAATGAAATGATTGGATGGCCTTCGTGCAGGTTTGTGACAGCCACACATGAATTTATTAATTGGGAAATGTTTATGATGTGTAGTTTTTTCATCTTTTCTCTGTATTCATTAGTTTTTTCATCTTTTCTCTGTATTCATTTTCTGAACCACTGAGCAACTGGCTTAGAGAGGCCAGACAGATTCATTTAAACTGTCTAAATGCTGTGATGTTATATTGAAGGTGAGGATCAGAGGATTTGGAAACACAGCCCTGTGAGAACCCAATCTATGAACGTGGATGGACCATGTTTAATAGGTTAAATTCACAGACGCTGAGAAGGTGCAGATCTTAAACTTCCCGTTTTGCGAAGATATCCACGCTTTTTGTAATCACAGCTGAATGTCTTCTAACCTGAACGCTACACCTCACCATGACATCAGACATCTACACAGCGTGCCTCGGACACACTGCCATGCTCAATAAAATCCAGGTCAACATAATACCAGTTGAAACCAAAAGTGGCGAGAAAGGTCTTGACTTGTGCGAGTGGACAGAAATATGAGCCTCTCTAGGAATGTAAGCTTTTTAGAAGTCGTGAAAAAATGCAGCTGTTGCTGATGAAATCAGTCGGTTCCAGACCTCATTTACAGGTCAGAGTTGACTGAAAAGACAATTGCATAGCATAGGCCTGGGATTCAACATATGCCTGCACTTAACATAATTACATTTTGAAGGTGGCTTTGAGTTTATATTTACTTTTGAGATCGTCACCTGAGTACAGTCCAAAGTACCAAATGGCTGTGTTTAAATCCACGAGCATGCTGGAAGTGATTTAGGTCAGTTGCAAGCAATTCACTCCTTGTGTCTTCATCCTCCACCTTGCCCCTCGACTTTTAGGTGAATTACTGACTTCCTTTTGAAAATATTTTCCGAGTTTGTTTAATATTGTTTGCACAGCTGTAATACTCAGCTGCACGTACCTGCTGGAAAACCGGTTCCCCGTCTCCTCTAATCCAGTGTCTCATAGAAGTCATTGGCTGTGACACAGCTTTGATCCATAAAATAGGACTGATAACTGCACCATTTAGAGGGGAGAGAGGGGTTGGTGTGGTTTATGGGTAGACGTGCACTAAGTACATACGGTAGCTACTCAGTGGTCAGCAGGATTGTTGTTATAGCAAAATGACATTTGTAGTTTGGTATATAATTTTGTAAGCATACAGTCATATAGGGCCATCCTTTAAAAGTCCCATATTATACTGTTTTTCATCAATTTCACACAGCTGCCTAAGGTCAAACAACACTGTATTCGAAATGTATTGCCCCAAATCCATCCGTGGTCGATGATGAAGTGCTCAAATGAGCTCTACTGAGGGGCTGTTTGTGTGCCTGCACCTTTAAATGCTAATGAGCTCCGTCTGTCATCAGCTGCCCTGCCTGCTACACGCCCCTCTCAGAGACACGATGCTGCTAACGCTAGCGGTAGCATGCGCTAATGTTTGGATGTATCGCTGTGGCTCGCCGAGTTGCTGTCGTTCAACCATACCAGTTTGACCCAGAAGGAGAGGCTCCTGAAGAAATACGGACATTACATGACAGACTCCCCAACACAACCACCCGGCTCCCAGCCCCCACTGACCTGCAACAGGTAACATCTAAAAACTGCTAACATTAGCGAAAGCTGTGTTTGTCTCCCAACACAGTCTCCAAACTCTTGGACACTGTTCGCATGGTCTCTGTCTCCAGTCTGCACATGTTTCCAGACTTTTACTGTGACAACCAAGCTCCCTCGTAATATTATTAACATTAAACTCGCTTCAAACGGCATTGCATAGCGGACCGAAGCGGAGCTAACTAGTTAGCCAATTTCAAGCTAACTTCACCATACTCGTCGGCAGCTGTAAATACTATCAAAACGTGGCGACACTTACCTGTGGCTCGGGTGCAGTTGCTGGGTCCCGTATGGTTGGGACTGATCCTTTTACGAGGGTCAGTGTCGAGGCAAAGCCAGCTTTGTACTGACCCTCATTACTGAAGCAGTCCGATGTGAAGTGGTTAGCACACACAAACAGACTTACAGGAACCGTAGCCGGCACGCTGTCGTTAAAAATGAAACGCAACCACTGTCTCTTCTGTAGCTGGGACAGAATATAGGCACTTATGTTGATTTTTACAACCAACAACAGAGTAATTTGCGTGTCTAGCTCTGAGCGACGACATGGTGAAACACTGCTATCTTACCGCTGGACACACCGAACTTCACCTCTCGATATCTCCTCTCGCGCAGAGGAGGCCGGCTTATGAAAATCTCTCCTGTCGTTACGTAACGGCAGGAGCTGAATCTGAACAGCCTGTAGGAGCGCCGTTTTACCAGCGGGTGGGCTGCAGAGACTATGCAGGACTCGTTTGCTTTCCTCATTCTGGGAGTTGGTAGGCTCAGGGAGGACCAGTTTATATATGTAGAGACCAGAGAAAACGTGTTTTTCATAATATGGGAACTTTAAGGGCTGAGGTCTCACTGCAATGTAGAACATATTAATGGCAATTTACAGTCTATTTGGCTTCATTCTGACTAGTGTGTCTTTAGTGAGGTTCAATTATTTTGATAAAAGTGTAGAGTAAATGTTGCATTACTCGTTACATTCCTTTTGTTCCTGCACAGTTTAAACAATCTTTAAAGATGCAATATCTAAGAATTATTTGATTATAAAGCAAAAAAAATCTATATATTTTTCTGTTTGTTATTCACATATCTAGAGAGGTGTTCATCTGATCTACGTACTTCACACTTTGCAGGTTTGTAACTGGGGACCTAAGACAGTGTAGTATTAGTATTTGGTGCAATTTGCACAACGTTCAATTATAATACATTTTGAATATACAGCGAACACTGCTCGCGGCAGAGGCAGGGGCGTGGCTTCATGGCTTTGCAGACAGATGCTGGGCTCATACACGACCCCTCTCTGATGTGATCTCATGGGGAAGCAGACATAAACAAAAAATGGAGATGGATGACTTCTTTAGCAAGAACTCAAAGTGATTTGCAGTTTCTGTCAACAGTAATGTGCTCGCTAATGTTAGCCTCAAGAGCAAGAATGTTTTGCATTGCTTGGCAGCGCCAGCTGCTAGTGAAGTTAACATGCTAACCAGCTAGCCTTGGCCTGTAATGCCACTTTATTCCTGAAGAGGAGATAGTAAGTCACAGTAGCTTCCAGTCTGAAGAAGTAGCACTGAGGGCGTATTGTAACCACCAGCTCCCAGTGACGAAAACTGATGGCAGAGAGCCCAAACTGATATCAATCCTCCACCAAACAGCAGTGAACAAGCCAAGCAAATGTGATCAAATTCTAATCACATTACTGAAATCATTTCAAAGCAATTTGATTTCATACAGAAAAGAAGACATTTTGAGTGAGACAAGGCTGGAATATCTAGAACCATGTAGACCACAGCAACACTCACACATGGTTTCTGATTTTACCTTAAACTTTGTTACTAGCCTCCTGCCATTCTTTTGTCTTTTTGGAGTACATTTTCAGAGAAACACACATTTATGCAGAATGGTTTTGTGTGTGTTATGACATATCCACCAATAACCTCATGCTGTCAGGCAATTGCACCTCATTGGAAAAAGCCTGATGAAATAAATGCTGGCTGCTGACTCCTCCAATTTCACGGCACTCCTCATTGTCACCCCGAGTGCCTTTCCACAGATTGAGATATTTGCAAACTGTCATCTCCCATAAATAGCTGTCTGGTCTGACGCTGCCGGTGCCCCTCTAGCTCTGATTCTGAGAAGCTTTGGTGCACCATTTCCACATCCTCGTCGGTTAGTCTATTAAAAGTCAGAGCTCCTGCAAAAAAAAAAAGCACTGACAGTGGCTGACGAGTGATGGAGCAAAAACCCTTTTTAACAACACACAAGCACTCACATAGCTATGTACATACCCTTCCTCACTTCATACCTCGTGCTGTCACTCACTTCCCGTGACTCCTTATCTGACACGCTGCAATCTTTGAACTCCATTAGTGGAAGCAAATCCCTCTCCCTGTCTTTGGGATAAAATGGGCTTTGGCATAGTTCCATGCTGAGATTAAAAGTTGTCATGTCTTGTGTGGCCTCCGAGGCAGAGTAAGTTTTCACGGCTCTTTAGGATGTTATCTGGCAGCTCATTATTTCATGCACATTTCCATCTGTATCAGATATAAAAAGAAGATAAGAGTGAACTCATTTTATATATATTTTTTTCTGGATTACAATGTCACAAAAACTCGAATATGATACATTTTGAGATTTTCTCCAATTTTCCACTCCTTGTCGTCCCAGCAGCTTTTACTTCCACTCTTCGAATGACAAATGGAAATATTTTGATGAGGCTAAAGCTGGGTTTTTTTTATTATTACTCCACAAACGAACACGCCACATAGGTTTAACAACATGATCTGTAATCATATGCCTGAATGAATGCCATGTTATATTGTACTGTTTATCCTCTGATAGTAACACCTCACTTTATTGGCAACTGTTCTGGAAACATAATAGCCCACAGGGAACTAATGAGAAGACAAGGTAGCAAGGTAAATGTACAGCCAATAACGAATGGACTCAATTTGCCAAAGGAATCTATACGTACAAACAGTGTGCGGCAAAGTGAACATTACAAAAAGCTGGAAGAGGGTGAACCCTAAAACACATTTATTTGGCCATGCACTTTTCTGAAGGCCTCATTAGCAAAGGCAGTGTCGAAGCTGAGCAGAAATACAATACCGTATCAAATATGGCAGAGGAAGTTAAAAACAAGGTTAATGAGAGGTTTAAAGCACCATAGAGCCATGAAAAATAAACCGTAAAAAGCTGCTTTCGCGACCATTAAAATGCTTGTTCTTTCCTGCTTTTCAAGCCAGTATCTCACTGTTACAACAGGAAATGCAGACAGGCTGTTAGGCAGCAACACAGGCCTTTATGAGCTTAGTTATTACCACTGCTGGCCCACTTTTAATAGCCATATGATCCACCCAGCACACAATGGGCTCTGCCTGATAATATCATAACCAAGTATTTACCATGGAGCCGTTTAAGATTTCCCAGATAAAGCTGAAACACTAGAGCTGCAAATTTGTTAATATCATTAAAAGATGTTACCAGTAACTGAAGCTGAGAGAATATGATCCCTCAAGGCCTCAGTCTGTGGAAATAATTTATAATGTAACAGCTATAAAACATGTACAAGTTATCAGGTTCAAGACCTGTCCCAGTATCTGAAGGCTCCTGTTACACATGGCACTGCCTTTAATACAAGTGGTAAAACAATTAAGGGAAATGGATTTTCCACTGTCCGCATGTCAGAAATCAGCCTCCCAAGTCTGTCATAAAAGCTCCAATCAGAGTAAGTAGAGGTACTCAAAGAGCACAAGTAATAAAAACTTATTTCACTTTTGTGCATAAGCGCTTGGATCGTGGTGGATAACTCAAGTTTTATTGTGGATGTTCCACATGTATTATAAAAAAAGGTGTATGCCTCAGGGCCATCCAGGCAAACAAACTGTATTACATCTACAGTGTCCCTTTTAAAGGTGCAATATGTAAGATTTATATATATATGAATGAATATTTATGAAGTTAGCATTGTAACCAGTTACCCCCCTGGCCCTCGGTCTGAAGCTCCTGTGCCAGCAGTGCAAACACCAAAGCTCCCCCAGTGCCGTGAGCTAGCTGCATGGCTAACTGAGCTAAGTAGCTAACGGTAGCTACAGTTAGCAGAAGTTAGCTGTCATTCTGGCCATGTGCTGCCCCGATTTGTTTTTCCAGTATGAATTTGATAAGACACAAAATCTTACATAATGCACCTTTACTCCACAAATTCTAATCAACATGGTAAAAGCTCATCACGTGTGCTTGGAAGTGTACGTTTCTTGTGTTGAAATTTTCATTCTTATGTGATAAAAGCCAACCGCTTGTGAAAATGCGTAGTTCACATGTGACGTATTTTTGAGTTGTGAGCATGTAAGCATGTTAGTAGCATGCAAGAATGAGGAATTCACTTGTAAAGAAGCATTTTTTTACATGCTTTCATGTGCAATGTGTTGTTCAGCTCTAACCATGTGTGATAAAAGCCAGTTACGTATGAATATATTATGTAGGTCACACGTAAAAAAAAAACATTTTTCACATGAGGAAGTTACCAGTCACGATGTGAAAAAAGCCATTCATTTGTGAAAACGTTCATTTTACATGTTAAATTATTTTCAGTTCTCCTGGCAAGATTTTGGTTTTAGTTTAATCGCATGTGCCATGATTTATTTCCACATGTGGAAACTCAAATTCATGTGTGAGAAAAGCCAATTACATATCACTTGTGAACATTTTCAGTTTACATTGTTTCCTTTTTGCAAGTTAAAAATCTAAAAATAGCCAATCGCATATAAAAATACTCAACTCATATGTGAAAGTGAAAGGCAGATTTCACATCTGACCTTTTCGTCAGGGAAACGATTGGTGAAAAGCACCGTGTTGATTGCAACTTTCAACCTGTCACACAGTAAGCTAGAAAGGGATCGGGTCAATGCAAATGCTTTAACCCTGCCTTAAATTAACTGCGTAACAACATTATCGCCGTATGTATAATAACTGTCTACTTTGTCTAAGGTGACAGTTGTGTGCAACAAATTAGCTACAGCAAATGGGGCATAATGGCTCGGCAGAAGAAAGAAGGAATGGACGGTCATTGAAGCTGCCATAGTGTTTAGTATCTCCTTTATTGTATTCACAGTGGTAATGTGATATGTCACACTGTTGCTAATACACTTCTGTACGCTGTCATCTGGCTGTAATGCTTATCAGGCCTGTGTTGATGATTTGCCCTCTTGTCAGGGCCAATTATGCTTGGATGTGTCATGGTGGCAGACTGCGCGACTGCTATTACTGGTGCAGGGGGATGACGTGAGGCAGCCACCAACCAGCCTGTCCTCTCCACCCAACCTCCAGGTTAGCAGGTGCTGCACTCAATCTTCCCGACTGTGGGGCAATGTAGGGCGAGAACCCATTAAAGTTAGCATGGATTGTTGAATGAGTAGAAATCTTAGCTATTCTTCATGTGACTGGCTGAATATTTAGACAATTGTGAAGATAAGTATTTCCTTTTTTGGGGCTGTTCTACACGACCTTGCCTCCGAAAGTAAAGCTATGAAAGAAAAACAAGCGTAACTGGTTATTTGGAGCTTACATTACTGAATAATCTGTTGAAATAGCGCAGAAATCTCCATTAAGCTTTAAATACAATTGTACACATTCTCATTTGGAAAAGCCCCGTAATGTTTGTGACCTTGAACAGTTCAGTAATAACATGGATAAAACCGTATTTGACGTGACTGAAATGTCCTCTTTTATTTCCCGTTTGATTGAAGTTACACCAGAATGCAACACTTGCCCTTGGCTTTCATTAGCCACTTACTTCAGAATGTCTCAATACATCCTAGTGCAATGCGTGCATCTCAAACAGCAACTGTACTTTATTAAAAATGCCATCGTAAAATGTTATTTGCCACGTCTAATAACTCTTGGCATCGGGGCGAGGATATAGGACATAAGCTGTCAAGCCTACGCTGGAACTGCGAAGGTGTTGAATTGCCTTTAGACCGTGATAGTCAATTCCAGGACTAGGACTTTGTAGTGTTTCCCTTTAAGCTTTGTTTGGTTCAGAAACAAGACAGTTTCCCAAAATAAAACTCCTCTCGGTGACCTTCCCTTTCCACTGAGTAGTGCAAATCCCCACTCTCTCTGCCAACACGGACTCATTACTCCCTGTTTTAAAGAGAGCTTTCTGGTCCAGGAGGCCTCATTACAGCTGGAAAAGACACCCATGGGACATGCAAGGAAAACAGTGAAGACCCCCCCTTGAGTAATAAGCCGGCAAACTTCTACACAAGAATCAGTGAAGAACTTACAAACTGTAAAGCGCGCAGCCCCCCGCTGTTCCATAGGAAAGGTGTCTTTGAGGTGTGCAGATTGTATGGCTCAGTAGTCAGGAGTAGTTCCAAATGCTCCGCAAACTGATTAGCGCTGCACAACGGTTCAAGACAGCAAAGCAGATACTTTGACACAACTGATGCCTTCACTGTCAAACACAGCTAAGGAGAACATACTTTGAAGCTTTCCTTTTAGCCAAATGTCACCGCTAATATGCTGTTCCTGTCCTGTCCCACTGTCAGAATAAATTAAGAATTCACTCATTAAATTAGCTTCATTAGGAAAAAAAAAAAAGAAAAGAAAGAAAGCTCCCTTGTGAAAACAAAGACCGAAGCCTTTGATAACAAATAACTATACGTGAAATAAGCCTCGTCTCATGCATCTGGAGCTACAACAATTGTTGCAACAAGACATTTTAGATGGAGTTATTTTTAGCCGGTGTCTAGTGCGTGACCTCGCGGGCAGGACTGAAAACACAGCTGTCCGTTTCTTCGGACAAAAAATGTTATCTGAACCAATAAACTTTGGGCAGCAGTTTACTTTAAGAGAAACATTAAGGGACCAAGAAACTCACAATTGAATTTTCCCACAAAGTCTCGCAGACGTTTTTGTTTCAATATTGCTGCAAGCTGTGATTCCCACGTGAAAGGCATCAGCGAGCTGCCTCCTCCTGTCACTCACTGCTAAGGACAGAGAGCCGGGTACGTCAGTGTCATGACCCAACGCTGCAGGCAAGTGTATCCACCCACAACCATCTCCGTAGTGTCAGTTACACAGTCTGGACTTGATCACCATACTCAATCCAACTCCTCTACTTTGGGCCACTGAACTAAATAAACACACAAAATGAACTCACAGTGTGAGGGAGGAAGTTGACAATTCTTCCCATGTTTCTTGCAAATAACTTCAGCTTTTTAGAAGGAATTACTTTACATATGCATTCACAGACACATACCGGCAGCAGTAATGTAATTCACACATTTTCCATTACGGGAAGCTAAAGATTCCTTTATTCTAACAAAAGAAAAGTGTCAACCTGTTTTAAACAGTAAGTCGGTGAGTCTGCCTCTCAGGATCTGATCAGTTTTGGATGACTTCAGTGTCTGCAGAGGTCAGCATTCCCAGCAGTTAACACAGTGGCAGATGGCATCTCCATAAGATTTAGTAACACATGTCAACCGAGGCTCCCTTAAGGGAGTTACCCGGCCCATTTATAGCATCAACTTCAATCTCTCTTCTCTGTAACAACAGAAAGGTGACTGCAGCTCCCGCTCCACATGCAAATGCTCCGTCGCTTTCATTCTCTTAACTGTAATGCGACTGTTATTTTTAGACTTTTCATATTTTACACTATTCGTTTAGTGACGAATCTCTACCGTATGTAAGGAAATATATATTGTTCCTTATATTGTACTGTACATCACCATGGTATAGTACTCTGCATATTCCAGGAACATGAGTTTTGTCTTCTGTCCTTTATGAAAGAGGACGCTGTTCAGAAAGTGCTGTATGTACGAGCAGAGTCCGTTACAAGCTAATCTACATTAGATCATCCTTAGAATTTCTCATTGTTATCTGCATTATTTTTTAATTCATACAATCTGTATACTTATACAGCGTTACATCATTCACCTTGGTCTCCCTACTCCGATCCGCTCTCTACTCATTAAAACAAAAAAAATGACAACAATTGAAATACAAAGGATCTATAAGTTAAACAGAAACAGATACAGAGAGCAAAATGATGGTACAGAATCATCTGTCTCCTTCAAGGTCACAGTCCTGGAGGTGCTGTATGCATTAGTTAGTAGATCATAAGTCCCTAGTCTCAAAGAAAATGTTAATAAAGGCATGGTTAACTGGTTATAAATGCAAAATAAAGTATTTATTAATTTAATAAAACAATAACAAATTAATAAAGGTTTATCAATTATGTAATTGGTGAGTTAATTTAACACAATAAATGTGTTTATAATATAGTTATAAACAATTATAATCTCATTAGGCTTTGTTTTACAGAAGGACCTATCAGGGCCTTATTATCTATTAGCTAATGCTCATGCAAGGCCCTTAAAGAGGCACTATGTTGTTTTGGAGAAGGAATTCAAAGTCAGAATTTTAATATTTTAAATATTAATGAGGTAATTATGCAAACTCAGAAGTGTTTATTTCCATAACTGAATAAACAAGCTGTTTCTCAGAGGAATATAAGGTCCCCAGAACACGGTTTGAAGATAGGAAGGTGGCAGGGTCCGCCAAAGTACAAACAAAGTAAAGCAGTTTGAAATTGTGTTGTCATTTAAGGTCAGTCTTTAAGAGTTTGTTTATTTTGTTTGTTTAGGTACAAAAATCAGTCAATGAAAATCTTTCTCTTCTGGTTAAAATGTCTTCCCCAAAACTACATAGTGCACCTTTAATATGAAGTGTTACCAAACAATGATTTATTATTGGTCGGTATGTATAATTTATTTAAATTCAAATCATACGTATGAAGTTCCCCACTGATATTCATATAAAACTAATTTAAAAGACACACTGGACTACAGATCCCTGACTGCAGCACACACAGTATCTGCTTTGTCTGCACTGGCTAATAATTGTGTTTATGACATTAGGGTGCATTGACCGGAGGCAAGAGGCTCCGCACATGAGCCAAATCCACGCTCTTCAACAGGTAGTGTTGAGTCATAGGGGACTGTTTATTGACAGGCCTTTAAATGTTCAAGTCGTTTTAATTGATCAGCCCCACGAGCTCGCGGGCTGTTGTCAGAGGGTGCAGGGGAGCTGTAGGGCAAGGGAACTTAAGAGCCATTAGGCACAAGTGAGTGCACAATCGTTGATGTGAACAGATTATTGTGGCTGGTCAAGCCTTAAAGAACACTGATCGCAGTGATTATCTTTTCACCCGGAGCACTCAAAGTGCACTGACACTGGCAGAACATTTAAGAGATGTCCAGGATGAAGTGCAACCGGAGAGGGTCCTCTCACCAGAGCGGATCAATGTGCCATGGCCTACCGCGGTAAGTGGCTCGCTGTTGACAGAAGGTCACGTTAATTTTGCTAAATTTATTAACCCACGAGGCGCGATGCCTACTGTAGGCTGACAGCGTGACGACGTGTTTGACTGACCGGAGAAACAATAATTCTCTGCTTTTACCAGGCAAGTGTTAAAGTAATTCATCCTGTAGCAGAAGGTTCGCCAGTTCAATGCCGGCGGCGTATACTATATTCAATCTGTTATCAGCCCTCAGATATGTTGCATTCTTCATTTAAGATGCCAAATTCATATCTGCATTGCAAGGTAGACCAGATAAGAATGTTACCTGAAGGCAAAAAAAAAGAGTGAGGATTTCTACAGTAGCTGTCCTTGAAGTGAGAGCCTTTATTTTTTTTTAAAGCTTAGGATATCACCGCGGTCAGACGCACTGCAGCAAGACGAATCTTAAACACTATATGTTGATTCATGTTACACATCGCTTTTACCGCACCTATCATTTTAAGGCTAGATGCTCCGATGGAAGACACTGAGTTATTTCTGTAATAAAAAAACAAAAAAAGTGCTTTGTGTTTGCTGTGCTGTCAGAGACTTTTTGTTTATCGATACCCATAGCAAATTCTGTTTGAGTGACAGAACATTGCAAAATGCCAAAGTTGGAGAGAGCTTTCAAGTGGAGGGAAATTGAGTATGCAAGACTGACACTGACTGATTTAGCAAATGTCAAGCAGTTATCTTGAGCAACAAGAGCCACAATCATAATCGGAGAGGCTCACTTTCAAGTAGCTGTTGAAAGAGGAGATATTTTAAAAAAAGATGTTTCATCTACTTTCCCGTTCTGCTTGCGTCCATAATTCTGAAGATTTCTGCACTTCTGTTTTCATAATGATAGATATAACCTTGATATTCCAGATTCCTTAAATCACATGACTGGGAAAAATATCTGCACAAACTTTGGATGCCACAGAGAAAAATGTGCACAGCACCATTCTTAGTGTATCTGAGCTGTCACTGAGTTGTCAGAGTACAGTGATGCTGACAATTGATTCATGTGCAAATGTCTCCGCTCCCCGGATGGCAGTCAGAGTATATAAAACTCACTTTTCCCTCTGTGAGAATGACAGGATGCAGTGAGTCAAGACAACAAAGCTGTCACAAACAGCTGTCTGCACTGACAATTATCAGATTTATTTATTGACAACGATCGGGCAGAACCACTCCATGAAAAGCATCGTCTGAAGACAGGGACATCCTCTCCTGTTAGACAGGATGGACAACTATGATAATACACTGCACACTTACACTGATAGGATGTTGTCAATCACCTCCTCTTTGAAAGGCTGCAGACTGATGGCTGAAAAATTCTTTGAGGCACTCGTTCATTACCTTTCACCATCCTCTGAGAGGAGAGAGCTCCCAGTCAAGCCAACGTAGAGTGCCAGATATTGAACTGGGTCACAGAAAAATAATGTTCAACTAAGTGAATTCAGTGAAAAATAGCCTCGATAATGAAGATCTATTGTGTTAAGCACATAATGATCAAAAGGCTAACGCCATTACAGACCCAGACTCACCTCCGTGTCATAGTGGCTCTCCGAGGACAGCTATACATGCATCTGAAGAAACACAGAGTGGAGGCCACCACCCCCATGTGGCTTCTGTACTTCTGGTCACAAATGCAGTGCCCTGCGGTTAATTTAATGATCTCTCTATCCAAAAACCCCTCTCAAAGGTGAAAGGAATAGTACTTGTAACCCTACTTGTTTGGTGGAGAGCAGGCGATGCATGTGACTTGGCTGTGGGGGACATGTTTTAATCCTGGCGGCCCGATAGCACTCGTCTCTATCCAGAGGCAATGGCCCTTCATGTCTCATCATTTCTTTGCTGTGCCCCACTGCTACCCATTACATAAAGAGGCTGCACTGTTTGTTCACTGCTGTAAGTGTCAGACCTATCTGAGGAAGTTCATTTGTATTAGTGGATGCACACAGCATGCTCTGGCACTCACTCCTTATGGGATGGATGTATACTGAGGGCCACCAGCTGATTTGGGTAACAAGGTTTTCCAAAGAGCAAATATTTGACTCGAGGTGGCTTCCAAGCGGTGCTGAATAAGAAGTATGTAATGAATAGCATGGTATTGGATTTTTGGCTTTGTGTCGCGACACACCTAGTGGCAAATCCTACTTGTCCTGATAATGTCAACCATTATCTGCCCAGAATATTTGCAGCTAAAGATAGAAAGTGGAACTACTGAATCCAAATGTCAGCAAACCATTGCTTCTTAGTCTTCACAGAATTTAATAATATGAAGAGTTTAAGGGGGAGACACTGCAGGTAAAAAGCCTTATATTTTTATGCACTGCAATCTCACACATTTTGAGGTTTTGGGTTATCTTGCTGCCATGACGTGGAAAGATATCAACCAAAATACACATTGGGATCAGAATCAGAATCAGAAATCCTTTAATGTCCCGCAAACAGGGACATTTGTTTGTCCCAGCAGCCAAATGACAGAATATTACAAAAGACAAAACCAATAGCAAAAATAAACAATATAATTAAAAAGGTAAGAAATAGAATAGACATATTTACATATAAACATGATATAGTTCAAAATAAATACACAATAAATATAATTACACAAAGGAGACATATTGTGCGTTATCATTTTTCTCTTCCTTCAGTGTTTTAAATAGGTTCTTCTGCATGTAAAAAATCTTTAAAGTTCTAAGTCTGTGCAAACAGAAGCTCCTCTCTCCCACAGAAAACACTGCTCCTGAAACGCCTTGTCAGTAGCTCCGCCTTTAATTCCGTGACTTTGTGACATCACACTACGTTACAGTATCACGACATTTGCATAATGTAAGCCTAGCGGCTAGTTTGGCACGTAAGAATTGATTTAGCATATCTGCTCTGTTGTCGTAGCAGTGCTGGCTCAGGCATGTGTGAGCTGACCAATCGGAGAAGGCTGGGTATTCAGGAGGCACGGGGCCTTAAAGAGACAGGAGCCAAAACAGGGTGTTTTGGACAGAGGGGGGAATACAGAGCTGCAACACTGGACAGAAAAAGAATGCTGATGTTTGTTAAGCACTGAAAGCATGTAAACCTAGGCTAGTAATAACCCAAAATAAAATTATGAACATGAAAATTAGAATAAATATAACTCCTTTAAGGTTTTTTTTTCAGGCCAGATTTCTGTTCTGGAACTATATGCAAATTACTGCACATTTAATCAGACAATGCCTCATTTGCATACTTAAACATAGAAATATCAGAAACTTGTAATACAAAAAAATAAGTGTCTTAACTTATGTAATCAACTGGGAAAGTTTCATGTTGATATCCATTAGTTACAATTTTTACCGCATAGTGTCCTCCCTTCATTTTTTGCTGATCAAGGTGCCACTTTAATAATTTACTCTCATTTGCCATCTGTTCTTTGGGGAAAGCAGTACAAATACTTCCGAAATGTAGGGGTCAAATTATTCATATTATTATAATCATATCCTTTCCCCGACTAGATACTAGTCAAACAACGGGGAACAAAGACGGAGATTTGGGATTTAATTTGGTTATTCAAATCAGTATAGTTGACATAGCTGTTCTTCCTCCTCTGTCATAAGAAATTACCATTGCTAAGAATACCAGGAACACCTGCACATGGAGCCTTAACACAAAACAGTATTTTGCTAGAATATTTCTTTGAAAGCAGAGCGAGTCGAACATTCATCGCCCTGCTGTGTTTACCGACCGAATTGCTCGAGCCAACGTCAGGGATGTGCTTTAATGTCAGACACACATGTGATGTCATTCAGCCCTCCAGCCCGTCAAACATACACTATCTAGCAGATTACTTTCTTCACTTGTGTCTTGAGGGATTTATCTTCACATGGAGATAACTTACCACAGAGCTGATACCAAACTTTTTTTTGAATGTTATGCTGCGTCTCCTGCTCAGCTGAAGTGCACGAGCGAGGTCGAAACGGCCCGAGAGGATACAGAAATGCTCCGAAGCCCACGTACGAGCAGGAATCGCGCCTGTGGTCCGTTTGTGAGCCATTTTGTGTCGTGAATAATCTTGTGCGTTCTGAATGCTAATTTTACTGCGTTGGAAGTCTAACTGGCATTTTTAATGCATATTCCTAGATCACAAGCAGCTGATCCATCCTTACTGTCAAGCACATATTCGTCTCCACACGACTGCTCTGAATCTTTCTGTTCACAGCCTGAGAGGAACGGAGCTTTTTCTTCAACTTTTTTAATTTTCATCTCACACACGCATGCTGTCACAGCAGAGTTTGCACTCGTTGTTTAAATTGTATTTCTTTGAAAAAATAAGAGTTTTAAAAGAATCAGTGTCGCAATAACAAATAAGTACCACACTTTCCTTCTGAAATCACTCGATGTAAAGTAAGAGTCTAAGGGTTGCGGCAGTGGATGAGCCCATAATTGCTGTAAATCACACTTTGTTTTGACCTTTGTCTTGTGTTAATGGTCTCATTTTAGAATGCTCTTTGAAAAATGTTTTTTAATGGTTTTCAAATTAAACAAGTCAACCACATAGAGCAGCAGTTTCTTTTCTCTGCTATGATCTTACTTGATGACTGGTGGAAAGATGCAGCACGGTTGCCAGGTTGGCAGCTAACGTTTCTGCAAAACGTGCCACTCTATATTCATGACATGTTTATGATCTTCATAGAGGGAAGGTTGCAGTCATATGAGTTAGTCTTCTCTATTTGTTCCACTGTGCTAGCCTACAGTACATTTTAGCATGTCACAAATACAATTTAACCATTCTAATTCAAGTGGTTTTATCACCAAAGTAGCGACAGGATGTAAACACATTTTGAGACAGGCATTGGTATAGATACATTGACTTAAGTATCTTGGGAAATGTAGGATTCAGTGTGGATTTGTTATGCAGTAACCAAGAAATTGAACTTCATCCTAAAGCTCATACCATTTCCACTGTGATCCCCATACGCAGGTCCAAGAAACGGGCGTTCAACAGATAATAGGTAATGTAAATTGTACAAATGGACAAGGTATCATAATTGGCTTATATAGTTAGTACAGTTCAGCCCAGGTGTAAACAGTGGCTCTGCTCTATACAAGTGTCCCAGTGAGTCGTAACAGTGTGACAACGATTTAGCATGAAACAATTCCAGGACCCTGAAAACTGAAGCAGCTAAATGGAATTCAGCCGTCTTTACTCTTATTATATACACTCGTGTTTTGACTAGTGTGACATGTCAACAGACATGTTAACAAAATCGCCTTGTTAAGAATACTATTTACATGTGGATGGAAACTACTATAAATATAAGCACCTCCAGGACCTACAGTAGGAATACACACAGTATAGTGCACCTTTTTTCACTCCAGCACAGTAGTCGCACTCTTCTTAAGAAAGTTTTCAGTGGCAGAGAAAGGACTTAGTACATTTAATACATTGCACTTCAGTGACTTTCGTCTACAGCTATGGATTGGTAAACAAATCATTCTCAAATTATGCCGGGATGGCTCATTTTCTTATTGAGTCCCAGGTGCCGCTATTTTAATCATTACCTAATTGTCTGGCTGCTCAATCGACAGCATAGAGGCCTCCCACTCTGATTCTGCTGACTCTGGCAGGGCCTCCAAGATCTGGGTTAACCTTTCGATGTCCATTGACGCTCCACAGGCTGATGATGATTGATCGAGGTGGCCCTTGCTGTTAGATAATACCTAATCAGCGTTCGGAGTAATTTGTGTAAATGAGACCTCATTATTGATGGTAGGCAACTTTAGGAGCTTTCATGCACGCTGAATCTAAACAGGGATTGGATCAGCAATAAAACTTTGCTTTGTGCCTCCTGCATCCCCTGCTTGAGATTGAGGGCAGGCAGGCCGGTTGAACTGTTGAATGGCAAATAAGTGGGAGAAGATGAGTTGACAGGGTGCACGTAGAGAATGAGAATGCGTACTATACCATGCGCCCTACTACAAGGCTATGATATGTTGAATGTGTTATTCTCTCTATTTAATTATTTTAGAATAAGATTACCATGCAAAACAATGATAGCAAAATCCTCATTGGGCAAATAATGCCGCCTTGAGTTTCCTTTTTTTTTTGCCATTTACATATTCCTCATAATACGACTTAGATTTGTTCCCTCTTATCTTAATTGAGCTATCTGTGATGAACCAGGGGAAAATAATTTTCCTTTCCATAAGACGACTTACTCTCAGAAACCATTCTGTCAGCACCCTGGTGAAATAAGTCCAAGCAGGGTATTAAAATGATAATAGAGCGTGTGGGTGCTTGACAAGCCGTCCGCGGTGGAGATTATGAAAAGTAACCATTATATTCAGCTCTTTACAAATCTCAACTCTGGTGGAAACGGCTGCCAAAAGACAGACAAAAAGTCAGCATCTGGACAGCAGTGCCCATGGATAATAAGCCCGGATTGGATATACACCATTATAATCATATACAGTACCAACAATTACCTTTTGATAAAAACATCTGTCCCATCATCTGGTTGCTGTAGCTCTAATTTTATCATTAGGTTTGCCGGTCATGGCAGCATTTTTAAAATCAGGGTGGAACGCTTCAGGTGCTGTCGCTTCTGAGATGTTGATGTTGGTGGATGGATGGTTGCCCCAAGGACATGGCCTAGTCCTGGCCTCTATAGATGGAGCTCTGCCCCGCCACTCACAGCACGAGTCCCAGGCTTTGACATGACGACACCGGGCCTTGATGATGATTGATCATGTTGTTTTCTTCATTACTTTAAACCCAATCAGTGCTTGCTGTAATTTGAGTAATGATGGCTCATTATTGGCAATTGCAGAGTTTAAGGGCTTCTTTATTTTGGCCCACCAGTGGACCCTTTGGGACAGCATTAAAGGATCAATGATTTTTCCCTCTTTCTGCACGGGCGTCGCTGGCTGGGAGATTCTGTTTCAACTGTGAAGTTCAAACTAATGGCTTGTGATATTAAGGGCTTTGTCATTTCACTTCCAAAAGACAAGAATCGAGCAAATAAAACTTAATTTACTGCATTTAAATAAGAAACCAGACACTGACCATGATAATCTCCTCCATGATTTGATCCATACGTGTAATGGTGCGACATACCAGTAGATATACGCGCAGGTTTCTAATCCTATTTCAATACAATTAAGGTAAATGGACAACAAGTAACAATGAAAATACAACATGTGAAGTGGCGCTGGGCACTTTATTAACGAGCCCTTAATGAATGACTCATTAAACAGAAAACACATAAATTATACTGAGTACCGCAGCAGATGTACTTATAATAATTTATTAATTACAGACTTGTGATATCATTTAAAAAAAGATAGATAGATAGATAGATAGATAGATAGATAGATAGATAGATAGATAGATAGATAGATAGATAGATAGATAATAACAGCCACAGTAAATGTAAAAGAAACTTTGCTCTGCTGCCGACTTGAACCTCTTCAGTCAGCATGTCGCCCTTAAAAACACAGTGTAGTGTAATGTTTGATGTTCAACACTTAAATAAGACAATTTTACAGCTACAGTACATCACCGAACTATAATACTGTCATCGTTATTTTTCTTGGTCTGGAAAGAGTCTTTAATATTTGTGCAAAAGCTCAACAGCCAGCCGGAGACATTTCAAGGCTGGAGCTGATCAAAGTGTGGAGAAACACAAATACATCTGTGAGATCACTCTGAACAAATAAGACATATATATACAGTATATTAATATGCACGTTTCTGATTAAAGACAAGAGTCGCACTCATGTTGAAAATGTATGTGTCGCGGTGCAAGGTACACAACAATTATACACCGTCTGAGGTCTGACTGTGGAAACGAAAACACGATTTGCTCACAGAGCTCCGTGCGTTTTAAAGCTCCGGCTGGATGCTTATAAGCTTTGACACACATTTTGCGTCGCTGATAATCAGCTATTGATCCCAGCCATACAGATGTGGCAGTGAGAGACAAATAATCAAATGGCGCGGTTATTAAAAAGGATACGCAAAATATGAAATATGACAGCTTAATTAAAAGTGGGCTGATTACAAAGTGAAATGACACTGAGCTGTGATAGAGGCCGGCATCTGAATATCAGCACTCTTGATATCAGAAAAATGAAACGATCTATTACCATTTCTAAAGCTGAATGCTGTGGCTGAGCGTCGTAAAAGTACATCTAAATGAAACCGTTTCGGAGGCAGGAAAGGCGATCATATATTCTTAGATGAGGGAACCAAAGCTCATCTGACCTTTGTTATAAATACCGTGCAGGTGTTTAACAAAACAATCACAGCGGAGGGCATTTCCAATTTCACTCGACGCCGACAATCAATCATAGAGTCCGAAAGATGGGACGTAGCAATAGAGGCACGGCGAAACCATTAATGAGCCTTTTCTAGCGCGGGGAGACACAGATGCTGAGGGAGACCCGAGCGAAGGGAATTGTAAAGAAAGGTCATGCCACAACTTTACACAGTCTGATCGGAATCAATACAAAATTTGGAGATAGAATATCAGCAGTCCGGCAGGAGGAATCAGCGGCGCGGAGGGTGATTAATCATGCTAACACTTTATTATCACTCCTGTTACTCTTAGGGTCACAGCATATGTGCACGGGCCACTCTGAAAAGCAAATAGAGAAACAAACTATTGTCGCACTTCACTTTGATGTGGCCGTAATGACCCGACTATCACACGCTGTTACGAAATTTACCGCATGAAAAGAAAGAATTTCCGCGAGACACATGAAAGAATCTACGGCGAGTCTATGAAGTCTATAACAATTCTTGTTTGTAGCCTTGACAATGTTGATCCTGTGAGGCACTAATGCCCTGAATTAGAGCAGATGAATGGGCCACTCTCCTGGTCATGACAGGGTTTCACTAGCCATCTAGTCTCTCCCTTTTCATCTTATTCCCTTTGGTGGATCCCTGGTCCAAATGTTGTCCCCTTTCTTCTGGTCTCAATTTCTGCTCATCAAAAGAAAGGTGAGCATATGTCCAAATCCCGTGGCCTCAGCCGCAACATACTGTGTCATTAGGGCTGAAATGGGAGGGTTTTGCTGAAAAAACACACAGAAGCACAGACACACACACACACACACACGTACACGCACTTGGTCTCAAACGCAGCATAATGGCGGATAAAAACACAAAAAAATGTACAGCACAGGCATCTTCACACACTCCGGCATGCACACGGCGGACACTGACGCACACACGCGCGCACACACACACACACACGGAGGTATTTGATGTTCTCCCTGTTTGAAGCCAAATTCTTGTTATCACTGCTAGCTCTATACCGTGCTCCATTTCCCAGGTTTTTGAGGAGAGTCCAGGGCTTTCATCTGAGAGCCACCGTCTATACAGAAGCCAACAGTCTCAGAACCAGTGACATACTGACTGATGGTTAACATTCCCAAACCCTTGCCTTATATTAATACATGACAGAGACCACCATAATACCAGGTGAGTGGAAACAGCATGCGAGGAAACGCACACTCCCTCTCCCAGACACACGGAGACCTATGCAAATCCGACTCCCCCTCTCTTCAAACGGCAGCCGTATCTGCCCTTTCGATGTCATATATCATCACTTTATTAAGTCTTTCTGCACACCTCAACCAACAGCAGCCCTCTCCTCGCCCACTCCTTGTAGCTCTGTAGAGAACCACTTACAGACAGAGTAGGTAGACGTTGGCCATTAAGCCTTGTTGCTGCCATTTCCTGTCTCTGTGTTAGCAGAAGCTTGGACTTTGAGCAGCGGGGACTTGAAGAGGGCGCCGCTTCCACTCGGGCAAAACATCTGGGGTGTGGGGGTGGGCTTCAAGCGCGGTCCAGACTCCGAATGTTTTTAATTTTTCACTTCAGTGAGGGGCCTTCCTGAATTTAGACAGCGCGGAGGAAAGAAAGGAAAAAAAAAAAGGGAGATTACAGAATGGCTAACCGTTCTCAAAGAGAGTCAGAGTGAATCATTAAAGTCCCCGTGAAATGGCTAACCGAGTGATGTGGCTTCGGCGTGGTTACTGAGTGAACTGGGTGACTGTTTAGGCTGAGACTAACCAGAGCCGCTAACCAGCTGAGGGCAGGTACTGGCAGCTAAGTACATCCAGCAGCACTTAGCGCTTACTTTAGCAACAAAGCTACCAGTATCTGTCCAACAGGAAACTCGCCTCGGTACTGTAACTGACCTCGGTCATCAGAGGCCCCCGGTCCAAAAGGTGTTCATTAAGAAGCTGCTGGCTGTCAGTACGTTTGTTTGCAGTTAATTCAGCAACAAGTAAAGCTATCTGTCCAGAGCGGCCCGAGGGCAGCAGAGGGAAGACCGGCATGTATTTTCTCCATAAAACATGACCCAGTTTCACCCAAATCATCGTCAATTTGTGCAGTAATCTGTGAGGTCCGGTCACGAGCAACACTTCCTCTTTTTATACATCCATGGCAGCATCATAAAATAAAGAAATCCTTTATTGGACAAATAATTAATACTCATCCCTGAGTGCAGGATGACTAATCAACATTTTCAATGTGGCTTCCAGGTAGTTACGAACTCTAAAATACCTTCAAAAGGCTTTTTTGCCACTGTTGGGACTGATCCTGGAGTATAGATGAGATATGAAGCAAGACATATGTGAATTTTAAAAAAACAATTAAACCGCGATTTTGACTTGGGAGTCAAAATAAGATGATGTAATCAACAAACGGTGTAAATAAATCATTATAATTCTGTTTCAGCTGGAAGAAGAAAAGACATATAATTAGTGTGGTGATGAGGTGACAGATCACCCGTATTATGTTTTTTTTTTTTTTTTTTTTACATTTAAGAGCAATTAGACAGGCAAAAACATATTTGCTGAGACAAATTAAATATATTTTGCCTACAAGAGAACAGAAAGTGAACCGGTAAGAAGAAATCGTTTTTTTCTAATGCTCGAGCTGAATCAAAGACACCATCGATGCAAAAATCCTATTGACTAAGAATAAAAAAATGTGTTCCAGTCGCACGGTAAAATTAATTCGCTTGTGTTTGCAAAACATTTTGGAGGCTTGGTGGATGCTTGCACTCGGGGTTGCAAAATTCTAAACGGCTGTTAAAACGGTCGATTCAAAAGGAACACATAACTGCAAACCGCGTAGCGTCTCTTTTGTGGGTCGGTTTTTGCTCCTGCGGATCAGGCGTATGCGAAGCTGGATGGCGAGACGCAGCCAATGTGATCGCTTTCTCCGTTCTGGACTCTCCGTTTCCCTTCCAGTGAGCGCCGCGAAGTGGCTGCGCGATTAGTAAACACTGTGAATCTGTGTGAAAAGTTGAACCCTATGCAAATTGACTTCATCCTGGCAGGCAAATCCACTGATTGCAGTGATTTCTACTGAAACGGATTTATTTCAGTGCGAAATGTTTTGCCGGACCCTCGAGCTAAAGCCAGCAGTTGACACCTCTCTCTCTCTCTCCGTGTGGCGAGATCGGCTCCGGCTACCAGCGAGCTCGCAAGATGACAGAACATGTTTTTGGCTGTGCCCTCCCTTGAAACCTTTTCTAAACATCAAGAGATTGTGTACGCCGAATATCCGCTTTTTAGTTTACATTATCCAGGAGGACTTTTTAGGGTCGGATTCCCTCCCACAATCATTAGGACGGGAATGGGAGTCCCTGTTGACCCCTGAAGATGATGGGAAGGGAAGGGGGAAAGGTAGCACGAGCCGGAACCGTTTTCTCATCGTTCCTTTAAAATCCAGCCAATAGCTGCAATATCAGCTATCAATATAGTGAATTTGCATCTCCTCCTGGACAAATAAATGACTCCAAACTTTCCATTTATGTGCTGCCTATCAGCGAGAGATAAAAAATGGTAGAGACAGAAAAATGGAGCGTTAAAGGCAAAGCGAGCGCGCGAGAGAGGGAGCGCTGCAGAGGACGGGGTGGGGGGTTGAGGGTGTACTTAACTCTATTGTTCTAAAAATGTTCACTTCCTTTTTGAACACATATTTGATTTACTATTTGGCAGGATTTCAATGCACTTTTACCCTCCATTTTCAGCAGAGGAGGAGTTAGTTGACACTCTCAATTCAGAACTCGACGAAAAGCTGAGGGGATCCCTGGAGGATCGCTCATTCATTCAGCATTCCCATCAGCCCATTAGACTGGCCATCAGCCAACATAACTGCTTCCTGTTTCTCTAAGACACCTTTTTCATCCTCAGTGTAATTCAGTTGTTTGAGAAACTTCCAATGGGAAGAGGGTGGTAGATTACTTTAGCCCGAGGATTCTCATACATTTAACAAACCGGAGCAAATATCAGGAGGACGGTGGTGCATTCATTCCCGCTATTCATCGCCTACTCAAAAGCTCAGAAAAAGGATTGGATTGAGATTTGAATCCAAGGCGTGAGCTGCACCGGAGTTTGTTGCAAAAGTGCCTCAATACGCGGTGTAAGTGAAAAAGTAAAGGGTCAACACGTGTAATTGGATTTCACAGATGCAACCATTTCCACCGACTGTCTCTTTGAAAAACGAACGGCGTGTGAGTGCATCGCTGACTGAAAGTAGACACCTTCTCCATGATACACAGGAATATTAGTGATTCTCATTGTGGAATACTTCTGGTGACTGTGAGTAAAATATCACACATATTGAAAATGTTACAAAGTCTTATTAACAGGGGGGGGAAAAAAGCCTCAATTATTTGCATTTAGTCAGATTTTACACTTGAAATGAATGCCAGATTTTGGGCAGAATTTGTTTCAGGTTAGATTTAATGTTCATTCAACTAACAAACAGTTTCATTATTGATTAATCAGATGATTATTTTCAGGATTAATCTATTAAATTGATTATTAGTCCATAAAATGTGGGGAAAAAAGGTCAAAAATGCTCATCGCAGTTTCACAAACCCAAACTGACGTCCCCCAAATTTCTTCTTTTGTCGAAAGCAATAGTCCAAAAACCCAAAGACTCTTCATGTACCATCATAAATGACAAAAAAAGAAGCAAATCCTCACATTTAACAAGCCCTGACCAGCAAATGTTTGACATCGTTGCTTGAAAAATGAATGAAACGATTATGAAAATCGTCGTCAATAGTCAACCCATCGTTGCCGCTCTACACCTCACACTTCTTCGCTCACATCACCTGCCTGTTTGTGGAAACCAGTGGACGATTGTTATTACATGCTGCACATTAACCAAATTGAAGTACAGAGGGCGAAAAACAGAGAAAACAGAACGGTGTTTTTTTTTCTTTTTTTCTACATGTAGGGCATAAATTATGTCCGATCGTGCAAGCTTCATGCCACCGTCGAACAGCTAGTCAATGGAGAGGGCAGGGAGAAGCAATGGAGCGAAGTAATGTGTAATCTTACTACTCAATGGGCTGTGCCCAGCAACGGGCCTCTGAATGCTGGAAGTGTCAGAGAGATAAATAGCAGAGTGTCCCCCTCGAAAAACATGATTAATACCCCGCCTGGTGACGCTGCTGAAGATGAAGTGGGAGCAGCTGGCTCAGGCAGCGTAGGCACGCAGGGAGAGGTGGGAGGGGGGACGGGAGCGAGCGCAGCGGAGCAGAGAGGGCAAAGAGTAGGACACACTGGCAGCTAGGGGAAAGGAAGGCAAGGCAAGGGCAATCCGGGCCACCAAAGGCACTGGGACCCCTACCTCCCCTCATCTCCCCATGTACGCGGCTTTATTTCCTTTTTTTTTTTTTTTTGCATTTCGTCATGGTTTAGCACTTAAATAATCTTCAGCTCCTCGCTTACTGTTTGTGTACACACAAACAGACGCAGGGCCTCGGTGACGCCGCTTCTGTTTCCCTGCACGAAGTAGAAGCCAGCGTCCCTCGATTGTACGAATCTTACAGGAAATCAAGGCTACCGGGAAATTCATCTCAATTCAATTAAACAGGCCAACAGTTCAGAACCTGGCCATTTATGACATCCGGAATATAACGAAATCTCGCACTATTATATGTGGCACTCAACCCCTGTTTTTACGAGGGTCATTAACGTGAGCGTGCACAGGGGTGAGGGCCGCATGGGGCGATGTACTGCTTTCTTAATGCACGCCCCCACCCACCCCACCCCTGAATGAAAAAAAAAGTGTATTTTGCTTTGTTTAACACCAAATGTCAGCTTTTTTTTTATAGCTCTGTAACCACTCATGTATCAGCCTACACCTCAATCGTTACTCAACAGACAAAGTTTTGTCAGTCAGTAAAAAATTCCAGTTCCTATTGAGTACAGTGTCCCCCGCTGAGTGGGGGCCTGTTTCTGTGGAAACAGCTGAAACTCTCCTAACGCAGTACAGAACACATGGAGTTATTGGGTCTGTTTTGTTGTGTAAGTAAACATGTCGAGGGGTGGGCTACTTTTTCATGGTTCAGGGGCCCCAACCCTCCCCTCACACAATTAACTTTTCCAGTGTAATGAGATGATTGATATGCTGGAAGTGTGTGCTTTAAGGAGATATTAATCATTCCCTCTGGTAATTTTAATCATGCGTTCCATCATCCCCAGCTGCTGAGGATCACCTTCCTAGCAAACAAAGGGCGGCCACGCCACTTGCATAGTCATTCTGTTCTAGTTTAACTTTATTTTATGCTGGTTCCTCCCATCTGTTCGCACAAGCCTCCACAGCCCACGTTGCACGTTGACAAGCTGGGGAAGCAGTGTGTGGGTGGGTGATTGTATGAGTGTGTGCGTGCGCATGTATGTGTGTAAACTTTAGAAACACAGGCATCTTTGAAATGGTAAATCTAATCCTCCAGGTCCGTGACTAGTTGGTACACCGCCACCAGCCACCTCCACTAACACGTACAGTAATGCATACAAACAGCGGGCACGCACACACACGCGCACACACACACACGCACACACGCTCGTGCGCACATCGTCTCAAACGCACACAGTCATTGTGACACACACACATACTGGTGCGCACACACACATACACCACATGGTGTGGGCAATATGTCAGAGCAAAGCATAATTTGGCATTTGAACCAGTCACTATTATTGGAAGTATGAAGAAATGCTGCAGGGAAGATTTGTTTAGATGACAAACAACTTGGAAACTCTTTCTCTCCCTTGACTGCGTTGAAAGTCAAAGAGACTTATATATTCCCAAAACACTGATTAGTTCATGTTGAGCGCCTCCATTGTGCCGCACTGTACCTCCGCGTGGTTGTTCCGTGTTTTTACCTAAGGCGATGTAAGGGTTTGGAAGGGTATTCCACAATCAAAGACATTTCTCCCATGACTTTTATTCAGCTGCTGTTCTGTCACAGTCAAGGCCACGGGGAGGCTGGCGGTGACCCGGCGGCGCGTTCAAACGCAGAACAGGACGATTCTGACTATACAACGACAAAAACATGTACCGGCTCAGTGGGAAGCAGAGAATCTAAGCGCTTACAGGAGGTGAAATCTAAGCTATACAGAGACCGCAATGTCACTTATTCAGTTTGAATACCGGTAGCATGTGTCATCCGGTTGCTGCTCTTGTAGCTTTCATATACACTATGTCATACATCTCACTTCTCTCTAGCAGAGTCGATATCTCATTTCAAACTTGTAAGCTCACATATTTGGCTAATAAAACGGATTCACACGATATTCGACTTGATAATTGTCGGATCGTTCCTCTGTTTTTGCCACATAAAGTGGTAAACAAAACCATAAAGCTCAACAAGGTTGCACAAAAATTGCTGCCTGTGCTCAAACCGGCGACAGCTCCAAACTTCCACTTGACGAGTGTCGTAAATGCACACTTAATCATGGGCAAAAATTAATGACAACCAGCTGACAGATATTCCATCATCAATGCAGAAGTTTTTGAAAGTTATTGAAGGGGGCTTGCCTGCTTGTGCACAGATTAGCATTGCCTGCATGCAGTCAGAGGCCAACGCAAAGCAGATAGGTTAATCCCCAGGACGAATTGATAGGACACATCCCTAAATGCTCTGAGCTCCGCTGCTTCTAAAACCCATTAATTGTGCCCAATATGAAAAAAGTAATTTAATTTTACATCAAGTCCAGCCTCATCTGTTATCTGTGGCACACTTCTGCAGAGTACATAAAGGTAATAGAGGTTTTCAGGGGCTATTCCCCACTTATTATCTAATAATGATGAATGAATACGCCGGGAAGTGACAGGTGTTTAGATGCTTTGTCAGTGGAAAGGCCTCTATTTGCAACTTTCCCTGGAAATCAGTTCGTGTTCACTTTGAGGTCGCGCAGCAACTTTAGTGCACTGTGTGTTTTACTTAAAAACACAGGAAAGACTGCAGTTAATATCTCAAGAGTTAAGAGCAAGACATGCGAAGAGAATTCAGACACAGAGCCAAGCATGAAAAAATGTTAATTAGGCAAAGCTGTCTGTTTTGACAGTTTTGTACTCGTTCGTATTAAGTGACTATTTGCTCACAGGTACCAAAATCTTACTTAAATTTCCTTTACATAACCACTCAGCCCAGTCACCAGGATAAAATGTTGGCAGTTCACATTTATGCAAACCATGGATATGTTGAAGTTTGTCATAGGCTACGTACCATATTGACATTTTTACGAAACGCATATTGTCATATGTACTTGATCATGACCTGACTTTCATGTCAGGAGGTGGAGCAGATGTTGGCAGAGTTGCAGGCCACAAGGATATTTTTAGGGAGACATCAGTACAATTTGTAGCTGTGTTTATAGCAACAAAAACACACACATACATTTGATAGGAAGTCAGGCCATTTGTATTTGTGTTTATGGAAACAAAACCAGGTATATCTAGCAAAAAACAGGGATTGCAAGATGAGGACGATGATGGAAAAAAAATGAAAAAAAAATGAAACCTAAAGAGATGTAAAGTTAAAACATCAACATTTATTATGGCGATTGGAGCCACTTTTCCTTTAAGGTCTAAAAATGCTTCGGGTGTTATGACGGAGGCTTAAATTTGGCACCAACCTATAACTTTTCAGAAACAGTAACAGTAACACTTAATTCACATGCTACCATTGACATGTTTCTTTATTTTATTATTACCATATTCTACAACTACAAAGCCATTAACTTAGTATTTTCCCTCAATAAACCCCTAATTACTGCTTTTTGACAGTAAGTAGTAGAAGTTGTTATGACCTTAATATGCTTTGCACAGTATGGGCCTTTTAAGGTGTTAGTACCGTAAGAATACTCATTCTCTCTGAATAGCACTTCAGAAATATGGTCTATTCTTATGTAACAAAACACAAAAGTGTGAGTGTTAATAGTGTCCAGATAACTCTCAAGGAATCTACTAGGGAATTGTTTTTATGAATGCCCGAGTTGTAGAATGTGGTCATGCAGAATAAGGCATTAATAAGTGTTTTATGATGAATAATAAAGCGCTTATCATGCATGCTAATAAGAAACTAGTTAATGTTTCATATGTGTTCTCTAATCCAACTTTTCATGCAAAATACAAAGTAATTTAAACATCTTTTTTAGTAGAACCCATCAACAACAGACTCTTGTGTGAAGATTCATGTGGCCGAAATGAACAAGAAGCAAATGATGTAAGAAACCCTTTCACCTGGCAGGTGTGTTTCCACGAGTCACACAGCACCAGTATTTTTTACCGATGCGGCGCTTAATTCTAAACAAGTGAACGGCTTGTCAGAGCGTTACACAAATATCCTCCATTCAGAGGCATTTCACATGTTATTATGACTTCACGCTTATCACCGATCTGAACGGTGTTGATAGAGCGAAGCTCCTTATGGCAACTGTTTTGTGAAGGCTGCCTATAAAGAAAAAAAGCGCCCCTCATTATTTCCACCTTGCTTTACCCTGGCACTCCTGCTCCGCTGCATGACTAAAAGACAATTAATCCTAATAATCAGGGCCTTAGCCATCATTCCTCATTCTGGCAGGCCTCTTTTTCCATAGGGGCACGGAGGGAGTGCCCGAGCCATGGATCTCTGCTGCACAGATGAACCTCTTACAGATGTTGAGTGAGCAGCGCGGTTAATCGCTTAGCCATCTTGTGGCCTTCAGACACGTACAAAAATGGAAAACCGAGGGTGGCATTTTATCATGTCATGTCTAGCGGCTGAACGCGAGACTGGCTGGACCTGGTGTATATTTGGCTCGGTGTTCTAGGCAATGTCATACTTACTGCAAAATAAGAAACTTAATAATAGAAAGACAGGAATGTGGGCGCCTGTTAAAGCTCGCCGTAAAGGCATCGGTCCAACATGTTGGCTCTGGTAATTCTAGCCTCGGTTAACAAGACATACGCATATATATTTCATTAAGACATTAACCTCTCTGCTGAGGCAACAACTCTTAAAATAAGCAGGATTGCATGCTGGCGCCCGCGCCGTTAAAACGTGCACATCCTTTTGTCGGCGGTGCCAGAGCATAGTGACACCCTTTCATTTCGCAGCAGAAAAGGCTGTGATGCAATGTTTGACTTATCAGCATGGGGACCTAATCTTCTCAAATTAGAGCCCAAATGTTTGGTGAGTGCTACAGGCCCAGTGTGTGGAAGCAGAGGGAGTGCTATGACCGCCGCAGACAGGAGGCCCAGGCAAACAAGCAGATGCTAAGGGGCTGCTTTGGATGCGGAAGAAGAAAATCACCATCACAATGCAGCAATTATGGCAGTCTCAAATTCGCTAGGCTGGAGCACAGTGTGTTCTCGCAGCGTCTCAGCAGCACTCACAGCATCCCACACAACAAGCTCATTAGGCCAGCACATCCTCCCTCTGATTTAGGGTGGAGGAATTAATGCAACAGCACCTGGTCTCTTGGAGTCATCCATCCTGCCATGTACAGCCGGCCACGCTCAGGTTATGCATTATCTTCTTTAAAAGCGTGAAATGTGGCCACCCCTGCTCAGTTTTAAGCTACACCTCTCTTTTTCCAGAGTGCTATGTGAGGGGCAGGCATATTAATCACACTCACAGCCACTAATGCTAACAATCAGTCAACACAGTTGGCCAGGCTCTCCATCTCTGGTGACAGGGAGGTTTGTCCTGAGGCCTGCTGATTCGTCCTGCTACGTCTGCCTCGAGGACAAAATACACAGCACAGGCAGGCTTCTCCTCGAGCGCTACCCCTGCATCATATTTTTTTTAAATGGGAGAAATGTTAAAAAAATTAACATTAACTATGTTTTTCTAAAGTAGTTCTACCTGGACATTAAATTAATTCTGAAAAATAATATCATTCCCCTTTAATACTTAAAAAATATCCATTAATGTGCACACGAACACAGCTCATTCCAACAGTTTGGGAAAAACTAATTTGTTATTGGAGTGATTTTTCTCCAACATGGATACAACATATGTCAAACAGTCAAGTTTTGATAAACTAACAGCTGGCTAGTTCAACTGAGAGGAAACTGCCTACTGAGCAAGAATGATCTCTCCCTGAGTGTCATCCGCCAGCAGCATGAGGCAGAACCAGCATGTTTGGATTCCTACTGTACAACAAGAATATGGCTCCTCTTGTCAACTTCAAGCTGACAAGTGTAACATTGACACAAATGAATACAGAAAACCTGCACAATTAATTTCATCCTGAGCTACAGCTCATGAAAAAAAACAAAAAACTAATAAATTAACAGGGAATTCTATGAATGTGCTGAGTGCTGTAAACGTGCAAAGTGAGTCTGTGTGTGCGTGTGTGTGCGCGGTTGCCTATGCAAGACTGGGAGTGCGTGTTCTGTGTGATATTTTTTTTCCATTGCTCGCAAAGAAATGCTAATTATTGGGCTTCAGGTAGCGTAAAATGTACAGCTGTGGTGACTGTCAGTGCTCGGTGGACTATTGAGCTGGTGTACAACTTGACAGTGGGTGGTGTCTCTCGCTCCTCATACCAACAATCACCCAGTGGCACTGCCATCTTCTTCCAACGTCAATCAGCAGGTAGCTTTTAAAGCACGAGGGAATCAAGCTATACCTGCCATCCAGCACTCAAACCTCCTTTTTTTCCCGTTTGCTGTCTCTAAAAGCTGACACGTCAATGTAGATTGACCCATATTGAATTCAAGGTTACTGTGTCCCAGAAAAAATGCCTTTCTGGGCTAGCAGGTGGTGAGGATCAGTTTGATCTTTAACTTGTTCGAGCATTAAGGTTGAGCCTTAATGTTTGCATTTTAGATCCCCTCACCTTCACTGATAATAGCCAGATGGCGGCGACAGTCCGTGCACAACACTTATAAGTGGGGTCTGCTAGCAACAGCTGCTTGCTATGTTCCACTGCTCCACACGCGCATGTATACACCACAAGTCACTGCTATTTGTTAATAAAAATGTTTCTTTACACTTCATACTGATGTCGAGCCAGATTGCCTGATCTCAGGGAACAAACTTTATAGACCAGCTTGACGTCAACTTTGATTACTTCATTTCTGAAGAATCCCAGATGTTTGAGTGTTCACTCAAGGGGTTTGGCGTTACCTCCACTGACAGCGCTTGGACCCATGGGCTGTCGCAGGGAAGAGTAAATATACACCGCTGTTGACATTAGAGGGATGCTTGTAGATGTGTCAATTATTTTTTGTGTCTCCCTTACAAAACAGATTATGACTATAATATCGTAGAACGTGGTGTGCATCCCTTTACGAAGCAAAATGGCAGCTACTGCTGGGATGCATGTTGTATTTAGAATATAGTATTAGCGCTCAGGAAAGGTAGACAGAGAGGGGAAAGTTTTCATGTCTTTAAATATGGAGTCACCGGGCTTAAATGTACAATATGTACCTTCTGCCACTAGGGGGCTCTCTATGAAAACAAAACAAAAGGCATTTGTCTAGTATTGCGTAAGGTCCTGGTGGAAAAGGGGGACATATCTACAATATCCTGAGTGCCTCGAGATTACTTTTTAACTTTTGGGATTAAAAAGTGGATTTATCTTCATTCCTGTTTATCAACCTGACTGCAGCAGCGATCCACAAAGGTGACCTCCATTGTCGGGTGTTCATGTACAGTAATGTCGACTGCAGGCTGGAGCTGAAGGGGAAATGGAATTTACTTCATAAACGTAACCTTATAGAGAGGAGAGGGGAAAAAGAAGAGAGTGAACCTGAGACTCTGGTGAGTGCTGAACTGGTGTGCGCCGTTGCTCGCTAATGTTATCCTAAGGCTAATGCACAGTAAAGTAATCTGGCCATAGGACTTCCAACATGATACAGCATGCCACTGTCGGTGTCATGACAAGGTCTCCTGGAGAGACTCAACAAATGGCACATAGCGTAAAATTCCACATCCATTGTCCATCACCAGTATCTAAGCATGGATGACCAGACATGCTTTGGGTAAAGGTTCCTGTCTCCGTTTCTTTGAGACATTTTTAAATGGGAAGAATGATGTTGTGCACCATTATATTCCCCAAGCTGAGGGAATCCCTATTTTGTCCCTGCTGATAGCAATGGAATCTATAGCACTATAGGAGGGTGTTTGAACAAACTCTAAGGGAATAACAATGTCTCAAGGCTATGTCATGCGACTAGCCACAGTAGGAATCAGGATTGTTTGGCTACATGAAGACCTTTTGAGCGTAGGGACAGGGACAATCTCCTGAGTGCTCTACTGTCTCCAGAGGGAAGCATCAGTGTCAGCAACCCAGTGAATCCAGAGTCTTGAGAGACCTCGTCCGGTGTTTAGACTCTTTGTGCGCTCTACATGTAGCAAACCAGTGGCTCAACTACTGAGGTCTGAAGAGTTTGGTTACCGGTACAACTGCCCCAAGGGACTGTCAGGGACTACTTTTCAGAAATGTAAGTGCATGCGTGGCTCGCATTGTGATGGATGAGCGCAAGCAAAATAATCTGTATGAGTTCAGGAATCAGGCACAAGGAAAGTAAAGTGGCTGAAGACGTTTTGTAACTTTTTTTCGCATCAAAACAACAGCTTCAAAATCATCACATTACATCTGACAAAATGTAACAGACCTGGGTTTTGTTTTTCTGACAGTGGTGTTGCACTCAGAAACTGTGGGGGGCGCCAAATCACACAAAATGCCAATTTCTACATAATGTTGCTTTAAGATCTTAGATTTGCAGACTTATTTTCTGATTTCTATCTTTGAATTTATTGGGTATATTCTCAGAGTAATTTTCAGCTGTTCCTCTCCAGCTTCTTTTTTCAGTGTGCTAATATAAAAAAAAATTCAAATATGAATTAAGAATGATTTGCCAAGTTGAATGTATTCCACTTAATACTGTGCTGTAACATGTCTGATCTCAAGTGACAAAAAACAGCATTTTTCCACTTATTTCAAACCTTTTAAAACTTGAAACCTATCCAGGTACTTGAACCTTACCTGAACCCACCCACAGTATTGCTCAGCTGAACCAACTTACTTCAAGGTTTCTTGTCAAGTAGAATTATCATGCTGTATGGACGGATAATTTCTCAAGTATTACATCTTTTTCTTGTGGAAATTATTTCTTTTATAGTTTACCTCTCCTTTCTTGAAGCCCTATGACTTCGAGGTGAGGCTCTCTCTCTGGTTAACCTTTGTGGCTAACAGGTGAAGTGGGAGTTCATCTCAGGGCTATACTGCCACCCCTCTCATTACATACACCCACCATTACACTTGTACTTTATTCATTACTGGCTGTTAAGCGTGGACTATTGCACATGAGATATTACAGAGAGGAGCGGGCTCTGACAGGGGCTTTGGCTTCCCAAAATGCTACTTGTCTGCATTTTGAATAAGCCATGAGGAACCTGAACCCTCAAATCCTGACAGCCAGAACACCTTCTGTAGACAGTAAGCTACTAACTTCCCAGCAATGTGATGAAAATGAGTCACCCTGCCTTTCCACTCACTCCTGAATACTAAGAGGATGAAGGTTTGAACGGGGTTGAAGAGGTTCATCCAGTCTGAGAAAGAACATTTTAATGTGCTGTGATGCAAAGAGGAATAAGTCTGTCGAGCCCCATTAGTGGTCTCGGCCAATAATCATAAAACTACAGTTACAATAGTTAACTGTTGTTTCACAACATTAGGATGCATTTGACCAGCACATAATGTCTTTCAAACATCTTATAAATACTGTAAGGTCTTTAACCCGCTCTTTGGTGGTGTTGGAGAGCTCAGTCTATGAATGCTCTCAGCATTATGTCATGGTATTCCTGTGAAATGCATTAAGTACTTGTCGGACAGTTTTATTTTGTTTGTACAGTTCAGAGTTCACCGCTGACATACATGCCATCGATCATGTATAGTTGAGTTACGCTGAGTCACACTTGCAGAGTCAAAGTGCACAACGGGGAGATGTTAAGGGGAAAAAATATGCTGAAAAAAGGGAAAAATGTAAAACCAAGCATATGTAGTAGGAGTGTAGCAGGATTGAAACTCACTTGGCTGATTCCGTCGCCCCAGGGAGAGCTAACACTAAAATGCTCTTTGACCATGAAATGGCCCTGCCCGGTAATGGTGGTTAATGGCTGCATGGTGCAGTGGTGCCTAGGCAAGGCAGGAGGGAGACCTAACAGGGGCATCCTGCTTGCTCTAGTAGGCCACATCCAATGAAGGAAAAAGGGGAAGGCTGGGATAGTAGTGATGTTTAGCTTGAAATTATAAATGTCAATGCACTGTAGTCAGGGGACACTTAAGTGTGATAAAAGATGTGATGAAAAAGAAGCGATGTTGCTTAAATAGTGCTGTACTTTTTTTCCACAAATAAGCACTAATGGACAGGGTGGAACCAAGCCTTGGAAAAATTTAAGCACTGGTACAAAATTAAATTAATGGTTTGCTAAATGAGATTAACTGTGTCAAAGACAATAACATGTGAAAGATCTCAACATTACGATTACCAATCCCTGCACTATTGGCTATTTTCTTGGTTCAACTGACGCAAACACTGACAATTAGAATTGAGAACTGAGAATTATTTGAGTTTATGTGAATTCAAAAGTTCTCGGTACACATTTTTCTTTTATAGCTACATGTTTTCCAGATTCCAGGAAAAAAAAATCTACGACACTGACCCCAAACTTCTCTGTACACTGTGCATCAGATTAGGTTTGATTCACTTGACCTTCAGATTAGAGCGTATTTTACCCTTTGACTCCTTGACTGTAGTTGATACGACTCATCACTTGCGTCCAGCTATGCCATGAGTTGAAGTCCCTCTGACTGCTGACATATTGCCCTCATCACTGCGAGGTCTGACCAACATTTCCTCCAGCTGAAATCCTGAAAGAGCAACACCCAAGGGCAAGATGTTGGTATCAGGACCTCCACAAAGCAATGGCATATCATGGGCCAACCATGGCCCGCTGAGGTTACTATTTGAAAGCCATCTAGTAATACAGCATGTGACAGTACAGAGGTGATGCAATGTAATGTGGCCTCAAAGTGTCCATCTCTAAAGGTCAGTATTAACAGACAAGACATAATACCACCAGACCTTGCAGGTAGTTTGCCTTTGACAGACGGATGCTTTTTTCCAGGTACTAAAATAATATGGTTCTTAATTGTTTTTAAGGCTAATAACATATTTAGATTGAGAAAAAACAAAATACGAGAAACCCAAATAGATTGGTGAAAGCCATCACTCACAACTTCAGCACAGTGCCTTTCTTTTTGAAAAACATAATGATTTGCCTTATTATGACAATGAAATGGATAACTGGGCTATTAAGAAAGCTTTGTTACGTGTCAGTGACTCTATATAACACATGGAATACGCCTCCTAGTGTTCAACGCAAGGATGGACGGAAACACCATCGCAGACATGGGAAAGAAGTTATTTTGTCTTGTGGAATTTGCGCACAGAGCAATTATCGAGACAAAAACAGGACCAATAACAAATGACAACAAATAAGTGAGGAGCCTGGACTCGCGTAGGGTCAACAACTGGCGGTTGATTTGCATTACGGAGATACGTGAAATCGGCAAATTTGTTCTCTTCTGTTGTCATTTTCAGCCATAACTGTAACGTTTTTAAAGATGCATAGTAAAATGATGGTCCGACCGATCTGACGCTTCTGCTGTGCTTATTTCATGTGCCATGTTGCTTTGCTAGCTTTCTCGGCATCTACCCAACAGCGCCATCTCGGACTAGCTGCTAGTTCGGGGGTAAATTTAGGTGCCAAACTAAAGTTTAGTGAAAGTGTCAGACATGCATTTTAGATGAATGACGTCTACACATTTCCAGATAACGTCATGAAAAAACACAGCTAAATTGTACGTAAGCTAGCGCACGATGCAGGGAATTTCCAGAAGTTACTGTCAACAAACATTGTGATTGGTTCCATATGTTAGACAGCTAGGACGCCTCAAATGCTACCAATGTGTCCAGCTTTCAGTCCACTCACTGTCCTCTATGCTCTGTGTTTGATCTCTAATATCATGCATAAAATATGCACTAAAGAGTGTGTTGACCAGTTTGACACTAAGCTTGTTTTTTCTGATAATGAGAACCTGAAGGGTGATTCAAGAGGGAGAAGTTTCGTACTGTTAAACCAAAACAATGATCTAAAAGACACTACAGCTGAGGGTAAAGACAGAGTTGGCTGATTTCATCATATAGCACTATAATAGAAACAAAAAAATCACTGCATTTACTCCTGAAGAAACCGAAAGTGTTGCTTTTATCCGTTATATTCTTGGTTCGAACACAGCTGTATCCTTGAGTTCTGTTTATTGACGCTTTGAATTTAAACAGTCCTTATATTTCATAGCCTGATGTCACAATATTAAAATGCCGTGTGGCCAAATAGATCCACACTTACTTTAATTACCCCACTGTAGTCTGTGAAAAATGTTCTTAAATTTGTCCTTGACACATCAGATACTGGATTAGCTGGATTAATGTTAATGTCTTCAAGGTCTTTTCTGACATTTAGTGTTGCGGCAAATATTTACAAAATGAAGGGAAAAGCATTAGAATACACTGACAGAGGTCATTCCACCGGCCTTCATCGCTGATCGCACAGTTCAGCATTTGCCTCATCGCTGAGCTACCAAACATGCGCACATGTACACGCGCGTACATGGAGATATTCAGTTATAGGCAGACGCATTTTTGGATAGCAATATAACGTACATGCACAGACATATACTTGCATATGTCCTAAATTAAGACGCTGAGTCTGTGAGCGTTGATTGTGGAGCAAATCCAGTTTTAATCAGATTTGACGACGAGTGGTCATAAGGAACTGAGTCATCAGCCGCGGTGCAGACAGTGAGGAGAGACGGAGACAACTGAGGGTTAAGCTGCAAACCTCTTCTGACAAAGCTTGTCTGAGGAAGCTTTAGTGGACAAAATGACAAGTGAAATATGGGGTCAACTATCAGTCATTCATCAATGAACCCGTGCTGTCATCATTTGAATTCTGAGCACTAGGCAATATTAACCTTCATAACCCCTGAGTCGCATAGGACAGCTTGGCAATGCCTAAGACTGACAGGCACAGTATCGAAGTAACTGTTGGGTGTCACTGTAATAAATGCTTTCAGTCACATAAAGCCATGGATGAAATGGTAGCAGTGTGATGATGGGCACTTGAGGAGCTCTTCATAAAAGTCTTATCCTAACTGCTTCACACCGAGGCTCCGGCAACTCCATGTGGACTCTACTGACGTAAAATTTAAGTACTAGTTTTTGTGAGGATATTCTAAAACAACCGCTAACTTTTGTCTCGTACACTACTTGTCCTTTGTGCTCCTGTGGATAGTTCTGCCAAGTGTAGCAGCCAAGGGCCACGCCAAGGCTCAGGGCTATTTAATCGTTATGATCCATACGAGTGGACAAAGCCATGTGGCCTCGGCGTATAGAGGCCACTTCTGTGACCTCTGCAGACCTAAAAGTTCGCTGGCCCTTAAGTTAGCCCGAGATAGAGTTACATCCAGTGGGAGCTGGGTGATATCCACTTACTGTTATCGCCTTGTGGGAAATGACTGTGGTTGACACGAGGAACCGTGACTTCTCCCACTATACAATATTAACACCGATACATGATCGGCAGGCTCCAAATGTAAACGATAGCTTTATCATGTTTGCTATCTCGGTAAAATAATAACCCGGAGATAAGTCGCGCCACGCTGACGTTTTAAAATGGCGGCTCCCCTTTCCTGCATTTAGCTGGATTATATTCTCTGTTGGTAAATTACTCCCTTTGGAGAGGGAAATTAACCCAGATTTCCATATCAAAGCATTATGAATTGAGCCATTTTCCCTGCCCTCCCGTTCGGCTGAAAAGAGAGAGTGGAAGGAGTCTGCAGAAGTAGCCTGCAGTGATATGCAGGGCCGTACGGGGCTCCTTTTCTTACAGGAGCAACACTCTAACAGAGAGAATCAGCAGCTTTCTACTGAAGCGAAGAATGAGATCACTGGGCTTTTTGTGCAAGGTCAACTTCGAGGCAAGACACATCGTGTTTAAAATTCAGTCCTATCCTCACCGAGCACTTGAAACACACTGTGCCAGCCGGGGAACCTGCTTGCCATTATGCAAAGAGGCGGCGGGCTTAAAGTAAATACGTAATCTTAATGAATGCTGAGATCTGTGGAGGTGGGAGTGAGGGGAGCCCAAGTCAAGTAGAGAAGGGTCAGAAACACAGGGTGAATAATCCTGTGTGTCAACAAGACCCGACTAGCTCTCTCTATCCCGGTCTGTAGCCATGTTTACAGTAAACAGAATTCAAAAGTTTTCTGACATCTGACATCGCTGTTCGATGGCAAAATACACAAGAGACTGCAGAACTCTTTTTCATGCAAGAAACTGTTGTTGAATACCTGGTCTTATGTGTAGGTTGAACAAATACAACCTCAGTCTAATTACTGACGGAGATAACAGAGGTTTATGATAAATCAACAGATGCTAATGGATACTAATAAGGGAAGGCAATTATGTTTCCAGCCGCGAACAAAAGCGACTCATAAAACTAGAGAATTACACATTAAAACAATTACCCATTATGTTCATTTCTGATATTAAAGGGCCTGCTTACATTTGCTTATTTGTATTATACATTGTGACCTATGTCATTGGCCCCAACTTGTCTCAGATGCATAAATTTAAAACAAAAGGACAGCCATTAGATGACATGTCACACAATATAGGGGTCTTGTTCTGGCCCCGTGCCTGCTGGCTGTGTCCTTTGCTTTGCCCACTTTGCTCTGCGAGACTGCCAGGACATTGAGCCTGACACATCAGAACTGCTGCTCTCTTGGTGCCCTCTTTCATTTGCACTATCACAGAGTCAAAGCCTGCAGAGACGAAGCTGTCCAGAGACTGAGCCCTGCTGGGTTTGACTGGGCCAAGATCCGATCAAGCCTCGAGGAGAGGGTCATCCTCTTCCCTGACTTCTACTTGCTATGATCTCTGAACCGATTCTAAAAAGGCCTCTGACTTGATTTGAGCAGACAGTCCCCCTTGAAAGCTGCCTTTGGTTTGGCTTCTGTAGCCTGGAACGGGAAGAGCAGGGTCAGGCTACACACAGGCAGGAGAAAGCTCAAGCAAAGGCAGTGTGAGGGGGAAAAAAAACAGAGCTGATAGCCATGCTCCAGGTGCAGATGGCACACTGTTTTATGTGTGGCCTCAATGGATTATGTCAGCCAAGCTACTGGAGGCATAAAATATGGGGAGATCACACAAAAACATTGTCAACCAAAATTCAAAGATTCATTAACAAAGGTCATTTCCATGACAGCAAATGCCTAATAGATGGCCAAGACTCTTGAAGTCACCATGAGGATAAAAAGCAGGCTGGATAAAGGAGCTCTAAAATTAGGATGGGATTTTTTAATTTTACAACCTCACAAGAGGTTTCCGCAGTAAATTATATAATATTCATGCAGGATTTTGTCTGTAGTGTCTAATTTGCATGAGATTTACACAAGTCGCTTTAAATAACAAATTTCCAATGCAGTGCTGTACCCAAAGCATCACGTCACGACAGCATTTTGCATTTATGGTACACGTAAACACTCTAAACAAAAGAAATACAAAATAAAATGCACCTACTGTACCAACTGAGTCAGAATATTTGTATTCAAGGTTCCAATTATTAGCTAAAATACTCCCTATTCCTGCACATTGCGATGATATGATCAAGGCAGACACTGCCCCTAAGGAGCCGGGGCTGCAGCAACCCTGAAAACCAATGATGGTCAGAGGTCAGAAAAGGGGAAGCAAAGATCCAAGTCCCATCCTATTGTGTGACATGTTTCCTTCGCCTGCTCGCCCCAAAGGCTTAGTGTCAGTGTTAACACTTCAAACACTCAATATCTTCACAAAACACAAAGGACACAACTGCTTGCCATCCACATCATTTCTTCCAGGAACAGAGATATGGATCCTTCCCAAAGGTCACTGCCAGCTGAAGTTCCAATGATTAAGCAACGCTTTGTTGTTTGACTTTTTTCCCGAAGCAAAATCTACTTTTAGGTGCAAATTGAGTCGATATTGTGGAATAAAATTGAAGCACATCTCATATGTCAACTTTAAATTGTAATGGGCGGCCATTTCTCGTTTGATTATTTAAAGAATAATCAAAATGTCAATGTGGAGAAAATATATTCAGTCATATAAAAGAATCCACTGATTGCCTTTCTGACCATAATGTGTCTGTATAAGTTGTATTAATGCTGCTTGAATATAATGGGACGACTGCAACAATGATTCAAACAGTATGAGTGTATAAATATGCAGAGGGCAGTCTGAGTGGGTGACTGTAACGAGACTACAGCACACCTACATATGTTCCTCACTGGAAGTTCATTCCGTTGTCTGAGGGTGATGGAGCTTTTCTCGGGAACTTTCCTTGTCCTGCCACCCTTGAACCCACGAACACTGTGCCTGCGAGCATTTCAGAAAAAAAAAAAAAAAAAACTACGCTGCCACTGAACTCGACAGGCGCGCTCCCGAATCAGTCAAAAGACAGCATTGTTACCAGACACACTGAGTCCAGCCTCCACCACTCGGCTACACATTTATGGAATCATGCACCAGAACACAGACACTGTCGTCGGCTAATCTCACAAGACCGGGATCCAATTTCAAGCAGGCACGGGTGATTCAGGAATCAATCTGGTTAGCTTTCTGTTTTTAGCCCGCTGCTGTTTTGCTCTGGGCGTAACTCAAAGGGATCTCCAGTTTCCCCCGGAATGTGCTCCTGCTCCTAAGGTGGTGATAAAACACCTTATTTTACGGGTCGCTGATTACTCACTGTACCCCGATGTGTGTGTGTGTGTGTGTGCCGATACCAATCTTAGCGAGCACAAAACTCGAGGACTCTCCATATTTACAGTATCCTTCAATTTTTTTGCATTTCTTTCTCCCCCATTTTTTTCCCCGCACCACCACACACACACACACACTCACGCGAACACAAAAATAAAGAAAAATCTCACAAGTGCGGCAGATAAATATATAATTGTTTGTTCGAGTGTGTTTTGCACAGTATGAGACCTTCCGATTGCTGCACCAAGTAGAATGCACTGCAGGCAGTCTCTTGAGGGAAGGTCTCATTTTCTGCCTCCCGCCGTGAAATATTCAGTCCGGCCTGAAATAATATGGGACTCGTTTCAAGGCTTAGCACTTTTCAAATATGCTGGCAATAATGGACAGGGCATCAAATGAAGCACAGCCTCTCGTAGCGAGGGGAGCAGAGGTTTTGAATCCACAGCCAGGGTTTCACATAACACCATAGACAGTTGAAGTGCTGTCTACATATGCAGTGTAGTGATTAGTTATTGGTGGGGTGAGCGCATGAAATCCTGCCAAACAGCTGAAATTCAATACCACACAAGGTCTGTTCAGTTTGGAAACATGCAATATACATTTTATATTATTTTCTAAATACCCGAGTTTGATACTGCAGAGTGCCGGACGATATTTCCATATCCCTCTCCTGCTTTTTTGCATATCGTCGGGGAATCTGAATCTCATTCGGTCTTAAAAAGAAGAAGAGAGGAAAATCAAGGGTGCACCAGAAATGCACAGAGATGGAGTGCAGAAGAATGTTATAGGAGGAGGGGGGCTTTGGTGAAAGGATTCAAGGATTTAACAATCCCACATCCTCTCAGCCTGTCCTTCATCTCTAATAATCAAGCTTGGCCACAGAATATCCCTCTGGATGGGAAAAAAACATGTTGCCTGTCCGCCTCTCACTCATCTTTAGACTGCCAGTCTTGGGTCTTCCTCTTGAAGTCTTCTGTCACATTTATGGCTTCAAACACGAAGCACAGCCCTTTTTTTAACTGACTGCCACGTCTTTAAAGCTGGATATCTTTTTTGTACTACATTAGCATGAGATGAAGGGCAGTGCGTCTCATGCAAGAGGAAGCCCCCGAGAAAGGCTGGACCACAGACACTGTGAACTTGTTTGTTGCTGTACACCAAAGGCCACCGAAACAAACTCACCACTTTTCAGCTGCAGGTGAAGCAGAATGTGCGGGTTCTCGGTACGCCGGCATATTCACTGGCACGATCAAGACAGTATGCGGCTCACACATCACAGACTGAAGTCAAAACTTAGATTTTCGTAGATGGTGCTCGCACATATCGCACAAGTGTTCACAAAATGCCGAACAGGCTGTATGGAACAAAGTTTTGGAGAAGCTACAGCGTGTTGGTGTGCGAAAGTACGACAGGCTGCTCTCATTGCAGAGGAAACACCCTCAAAGCCATGGACAAACTTCACTGACCTTATAATTAATACATCTAACAAAACTAATAAACATAAAACTTAAATCTATCTATCTATCTATCTATCTATCTATCTGTCTGTCTGTCTGTCTGTCTGTCTATCTGTCTGTCTGCCTGCTACAATAATTCACCTCCACCTATGGATGCAAAATGTCTCAGAGACATTTTAAAGAAATACCCTACAAAACATTTCCCCTCTTTTATTTTGAAGGGTTTAAATTCAAACTTCCCCCAAACTTGGAGCCTAAACAAAATACAAAAATACCCCCATCTAAACACTTTCCAAAAAAAAAAAAAGAAGAAGACGAAGAGGAAGAAGAAAAGTTTGCGGGTTTCAAAACTTTTTTTTCTAAATAAAGGGACTTTTCTTCACTACTTTCTTTCTTGCCCGGAAGGCAGCCGTGACTGGAAGTGAAAAGCAGGCGAAGCTCCAGACACCGGAGCGTCCACTGAGCGGCGCCGCAGCCCGCAACTTGCACGGCGGAGCCAGCCAGGCAGGCAGGCGGGCAGGGAGAGAGGCAGGCAGGCGGGCGGGCAGCCGGTGCTTCCTCCCCTGCTCCACGCTGCAGGCCAACCCGCTCTCTCACACTCCGTGTTGGGTTACAGTGACAAGGGCCCTGTCTGAACCACGACTTTTTAGAAAGATAATATTACAGGTAGGTGCAAGCCACGGACCGTGTCACTATCGATAGACAAATTAAGCATTGAAAAACAAGACCGTGACCCAGAAATTCTCGCTTTAATCGGGTCACCGTGCTCGTTTTCAGCACTGAGTGATAATGGCACCTCTCACTGTCCTTAGCATTTGAAGTCCCCTTACCGCAACCTGTAGCTTTTGGGGCAGTGAAAATTGTCCAGCTGGACGCCTTGTATTTTCCCCTATTGGTGCCTTTGTGTGTGTTTTGAGCCATGTACACCTGCCTGCTGATAGCTTTCAACGTTTTTTTTTTTTTTTTTTATCTAGTTGAAGGTCAGTTTACCCCTCTAATGAGCTGCTGCTGTGAGGATTGGTATCAGCAGAGCTATAACCAAGGATGTAGACAAATGTGTACAGCCCCTAATTCACTTGTAACTCTTAATGTAAGTTAAATGAAAGAGTAGGCACACTTAAAGAAACAAGAACGGACTCATTTTCTGCAAATTTAATCACCTCTTTCTGTTTATATTAGTGGCTGTTTTCCCTTATCAGCCATGTTGATCACGGTTTACCCTTTTTTTAAAAAAAAAAAAAGCTGCAGAATCGACCACATTATTCTGACATTGCTCTGCCATATGCTGGAGGACTGCACCGATTCAAGCTGCAGCAACAGAAGGGTAAAATCTCTTACACTTTCTGGGGCTCGTCTTTATTGTTGCACATGGGGAGGGGGGAAACAGCCCGAGAAGGTCCAAGTAGGCTTGTCGGGCGTTGGAAAAGAAAAATGCCGAGATGCAAGCAGAAATCTCTCTGAAATAGGCCGAACAGAGAGTCTTTTTTGCTCCTACAGGGTTTTGTTCAGGGTTCCACTGAGGAAGCCCAATGCAAAGTGGGCCTACAGCCAACTGGGATGGATTCTAGGGTGGAACCTAAACAGATGGGAAATAGTATAAAGGTGAACACAAGGTCAATCTGAGCTTCAGTGATAAAGCTGTGGGCACTGCTCATAGCAGTGTTTTAAAAGTTGACTTAAGAAAACAGATTGTGTGGTCAGAATAAACTCTTAAGACCATATTGGAGCATGTTTTTTTTTTCTTTTTTTTTCAGGCTTCTTTTGTCTAGATTGCCACAGGCGGAAGCAGCAGACACCAAATGGTCAAAAAATTGTTATCATTATGTTTGTCTGGAAATCAGCAGAATGGGGAGGGTGTTGATTTCCAGCGGGTGGGTTTTTTTTCCTTTGTCCCCCTTTTTTTTTTTTGTTTCTAACCCAGATTTTCATGTTGAACAGGCCCACAGCTGATCCATCTCCCAGTGCACAATCGAGACAGAGGAGGTTAAAGCACTCTGAACGCATGGGACCATATTGCAGGTAATTAATATGTCAGCTCAATGATGAACTTCGTCAATACATCTATCACCACACTTACTTGTAACTGGAGTAGCTCGTGGGATGCTGCAGAGAGCGCCGACTGAGAGTACATTTGTCCATTAGTAAACACTTCATAGTGTGTGTTGTGATTGGGGAGGTAGCGGGGCTCCTCTCTGTCCAGTTGCAGTCATTTTCGCCCGTCACCTCCTCATTGCTGTAAAAACACTTGCTGTGGTTTGGTAGATTAACAGAGAGCCCCCTAATGGAGTAATTACACCGAGCCAAACATCTATTTTTCACCTGTGCTCTGCCATTATTCTCTGTCCCCTATCCACTCCATTGGAAGTCACTTACTCTCCTTACAATGAGTTATCATTGACTGCCATTTAGACGTTCTGGAGCAATTTGTCTTACTGAGGCCACGCGCTGGCCTCATTGCAAAGAACAATCATTCTCCCTCCAATATATAAAACATTCATGGGGAAAAAGGAAGAGAAAATGCCCCACAAACAGATAGTAGAGAGTGGCTAATAGATACTATAAAGGTGACAGACAAGGAAAATAATGCAGGAGATTACCGGCGCAGGAACAAGCCTGCACAACCAGCACAAAAGCTTCAGGGACTGTACTGTAAAAAAAATCCTGCACCAGACAAATGTGTTAAACGGGTAGTATGGCAGCTATTGGTAGTGGTAATTGCTTATGTTGCAAACAAACTATGAGTCTCAGTTTAAATTTTAAAAAAAAATAATCTTAAAGGGGCACTATGTAGTTCTGGAGAAGAAATTCAAACTCTGAATTTTCATATTTACGATATTATTGAGGTAGTAAATACAAACTCAGAAATATTGATTTGTGTTTGCATATCTGAATGAACAAGCTGTTCTCAGGGGAAAATCAGGTCCCAAGAACGTTGTTTGAAGCTAGAAAAAGATGGCGGGGTCCGCCAGATATAAACAGCATGAAACTGTGTTGTCCTTTAAGGTCAGTTTGTTTATTCAGTCATGAAAACAAAGAGAGTTTGTTTATTTGGTTTGTTTAGGCATAACAAAATCAGTCAATGAAGATCTTTCACATCTGATTAAAATATTTTCTCCCCAAAACTTACATAGTGCACCTTTAAATTTGAGGCTGTAATTCACAATATCTTCTAAATTTAGTAGATGTTTATCCGTGAGATCGTTGAATATTCAGAGTATTATTCTAGTGTAATATTAACTCCAACACTCTGGATTCATCATTCAAACATTTTTTCTCTCCCTGTAGTTGGTGCTTCTTCTTCTTGGCTGCATGATTGTTATTGATTGACCTCAAGTTCTTGACTCTCCGCCACCGGTGTTTCAAGTATTAGATCATTTGTTCCTATGGAGTATGTAAATAGGGAACCTTTTTCATCCTTTGGCCTGAAAGTTTACCCATCAAGCTCTTATTTATGCACCAAATTAAATGCGAATGATACAGAGGCTCTCACATTGATATTCAAAGGGATATGAACCGTGTGCATGTGTTTAGATTCTTTAGCCTTTACTGCCATCATTTTAGCGTGGATTTATCTTAAACTTAATATTATAGCTTCTGATAGATGATTGCACCATAGATCAGTTTGACACAGCTCTCCTGAAGGCAGGCGTTCATTCACAGTGGCTCGACTGCTGTGCACAGTCCAACACACATGCATACCATGCAGTCTCCCCAGAAAGAGTTAATCACGCTCTTAACTGACTGTTTTGTTAGATTAGTCCCCCTGCCTGCTTAACACAATGACAAATAACCATTATTCTTTTTCTTGCACTGATAATCGGGACAACTTAAACATTTCTTACTAGCACAAGTGAAACCATTAATCCTCAGCGATACTGCTGATAAGTGGTGACTTTGGAGTAATGGCCCTGTCACCTTTTTTTTCTTAAAAAGAAAGGAAGAAAAAAAGGAAGGAGAGAAAATTTTAACAATTAAAACAAGATGGCCATTATATTACGTGCATCCCATCTCTTTGTGTCATCAGGAGGGATCTGCCAGTGGTAATAGTCTGAGTAATTGAATGAGTTTTTGTTGGTTATGAATAAGAAGGAAGAAGAAATGAGTTGGATGTATACTGGCGGTAGCAGGGTTGAAAGACTGGTTCAGGGGAGGAAAAATATCAGATGTAACTTTCAACATATGACCATTTTATTCCGCTTTTTTTTAGTTTTGGCTTTATCGGAGAGGTTGGAGTGGAATGAAGATTTGTATAAAGAAAAGTGATGAAAAGCTGCTCGACTTGAACCTGACAAGCTATTCATAACAATCTTCAAACTAGTTCCCTTTTATGATCCTTTCACTTCTCTCTCTGATGAAATATTTCAGTCTCATGTAATGTCACATCGACACTGAATGGAAGATAATGTTGCATCTACAGCTCCAACAATTAGGAGAGAAATTGATTGACAGAAATTGCATTGATTAATTGCTTTAGTCAATTTTTTCCAAAAAAACACATGCGTTTGATGGTTTCAGCTTCTCAAACATGATAATTTGCTGCTTCTCTCTCGTCTTAATTTATACTAAATTGAATCTTTTTGTGTTTTGAGCTGTTGGTCGGTCAAAACAAGACATTTTATGCAGAGCCCAGCCAATATGCAGTTTTTGGGGCCGTTGCCGATATTGGGGAGTGAAAAAATTCCGATATCAATACATCAGCTGATGTGCACATGTTTATTGCAGCCGTTATCAAACACTTGTGACAGAAATATGTAAAGAAGGCAGAATATTTAACAGTTTAACAATGAACTTAACTGTCTAAAATGACATCAGTGAACTGAAATGTTATAAAATTTAATAATAAGAAATCACACCGAGCACGTTTTCTGCTCTGTGTTCTTTAAAACCTAAATGTTTTCATGTGGGACGCTATCGATACATCTGTAATAGGACAACACTGGCCGATAATAGCCAACTGATATATCGTCCCGTCTCTAATACGAAACGACCTTGGGTTCTAAGAAGATGTTATTGACTCTTGCTGATGTTTTATATGCCATTAACTGAGAAAATAAATGAAATTAGAATAATCATTGCTTGAATCCAAACTTGCCCTTCCTCCTGTAGGCAACAAACTTATTGTATCATGTTGCAGTTTGGTCCCATGGAACTTAAGACAACTTCTGATAACTCTTGTTAACAGCTGAAGATGCTTCGGACAAACATGGAAAAGCTCGAGGAGACATTAAAGGTAGGTGTTGAAATTCATGAAAGCAACAGCTGATAGACTAACAGTATAGTGCATGATGTGTCTGATATAGCGCTGGATGATGTAGCCTTAAAATAATATTAGGATGTTTTAAAGCATATTTTTAAATCTCCTGGAAAGCACTTCATAAATGAGTTTTTGGTCGAAAACCTTGATCTCGATGTTGGGTTCCATAGGGGTGACTCTTGTTGCTATCACAACATATCAACACAATGATATTTTCTATAAATAATCATCAGTAATGTGGACATAATGACTAAGTGGGTAAAGACAAGTATTAAAACAAGCAGAACAGGTAAGTTCAGAGAATTATATCACTTTATTTCATGCTATATTGGACAGAATCTAAGACGATATATAGCCTCATATCGATATAATGTCAGTATGGGATATGGCCAGAACTAGTCAGATTTTACACTTAACTTAACAGGCATATTTTCATTTTTATCCAGAATGTGATGTATTTCTTACCAAAGAATGACAATGCAATGCAGGTTAGTCTGCTCCCCCCCACACTTCAGTCAGCAGTCGCACTGTGTGACGCACCGTGCACCCCTCTGAATACTTCTAATGTGTACTGGAAACACTGGTGATAACTGTTTAAATGTGAGCTAACCACCGGTGCCATGAGGAAATATTCAAAGACCTCACACAGGCTAATTGAAATTCTCTCAGTTTAATCGTCGTCTCCATCATATGTTCTATTTGTCATTATGGCTGTCTCCAGCACTAATCAGTTGTTGATGTAGCAGCCTAGAGGTGTTTCACTATAACTGACAGGATGATAATAAACACGCGTAATTGAGTTTTTGATTGATTATGATTTTAGATTATGTGCCCATTTTTATTTAACGACTTCAGGCGTCTTGACGTTAAAGGCAAAAACATTTATTAATCACACTGTACGATTGGTTAGGGTTGTATTCTTACTGTTATTGTCAATTTGGGGATATTAACTTTAAACACAGTTGGATTCTTTTAGACTCGATGCATTTTTATTAGAGCAAGATGAAAACATGTTTACTTAATTGCTCCAAGGCTGCTCAAGATGTAAAAATCTGCTCAGGTTTGAGTTTTGAATCATTTGGATTCTCGTGTGTTTCATCAAGCCTTCTAACTAAAAACAGGACGCTCGCCGAGAGTCAAAGTAGAAACCAATTAGCCAGTTGTATATTTACAGAGTTGGCACATAACATCCTTAAAACAGACGCTTTTGCTACCCAATTTAATCTTTTATATGTCATTAAAATTGAATTTAAAAAAAGGGATTATCCAAACACTTAGCTAAAATTGATGGAAATTTTAACATCTACACGAATAGAAAGCAACAATCAGCATCATTCCACGTCTCTGTTGTTTTATAATGAAGAAGCATCTGAATGTCTGAAAATACATTCATAATGTTGAACCTTAAAGCTCGTACTGGTGCTCCAGGCCATCTGGCTCTGTCCAGTTTTGAAAAACTACCTTAAATTATCTGGGATGTTGGCCATTGGTTGGAAAATTTCATGCTCCTTAGCTTCCCACCAGACTATATCATTATTTCTATCTGTTATTGACCATATAGTTTCCCATTCTGCATGCCAAACTCACTATTCCTTGGCAGCACCACAGTCCCAGGCACGTGATACTTAGTATTTCTATGGCCGTAGCTCTGTTTTGATCAAAGGGCTTCAGGGGCCTAAGTTTCAAATCCCCCAAAGCCCATTTTGGCTACTCTTTGTTTAGCCCATTGGCATTCTGACCCCATGCTTCTCAGACTTTGAACTCAAAGCTTGGAAAAGCCGTATCGCTTCTTTAAACACATTATCAGTGGGCTAGGTTTTAAGAATATCACTAATCATCTTAAGGTTTTAGTGCAGTGTGGCAGCGTCGTTCGAAGGCTCGGGGGCCCATGCACTGGCATGGACACTGTAAGAAATGTCCTGTGAAATACACGCCACCCTAATGGAAATATTTCATCAAATTGTTTACATTTACAACAATATCCGGGGTGGGTGCAGGTTTGTGGACACTTGATCATTTTCAGTTGGGTTGTAGCATCCTCACTGTAGCATCTTAACACAGGATGCCACAGTATTTATTCCCCTTCATTTAACTTATTTAGCTCTGAACATATTAATACTTCCTCAGAGAACTTGGCTAGTTAAACGCTAAGTGTTAATGCTACGGTTTAATAAATAATTTATGGATCGCTGTTAAGAAGTTGGCACGGACCACGTGCATTTTGAAAGGGTGATGCAGCACATGCATATTCTCCAGCGATTATACAAGGAGATATGAAGAGAGCAGATTTTTAGTTGAACCTACTTGATGGGAAGTGTTGTGTAATCAGTGCATACCGACAGTTCGAACTATAAGTTAAGTTAAGCTGCTTGACTTATTATTATTATCATTTTTTAATTTTGCAGAAGCAGAAATGGTTTTCTAAATGTATATGGTTGTTTGTCTCACTGGAAGCAGTGGTTGATATTTTATTCTTTTTACAACAAACAGCCAGAGGGTAGCAGTGGTATAAAATGTGAGCTCACCATCGACAGCTTACCGCTTTCTTAAATAGAAATACAAAGTTTGACACGATTGAACTTTTATTTCATTATTTAGATGGACATATGCTGTTCGGTCCTATTGATAATCACGCTCTTTGTCTAAACTAAATTGTCGTGGATTGCATTGAGAGTGCTGGTGGCCAATCAGGTGTGTTTCTGAACACATTGAGCGCTATCTGGATGAACAATTGTCCATATGTCAGGTGCATCTGCTTCATCCTGTCGCACGCAACGCTCTACCTGCTGTGCGACTTCTAATTGTCGATGAGGATACTGATGAATACATAATATATAAACTTATAGCATTCGAGACTAAATTCCTAAATGTGTCTCGTGAGCACATTGCGCCGTCTCTTTGTGCGCCGTCTTGACAATGCGCACATGCGATTGTGTGCAAGTCTGCTCGAGCCCCTTAGCTCCTCTCACACCTCTTCAATCTCATCAGCCTCCATGGTTAAGATTTGGCACCTTGAAACACATTGTCTTCCTCTGGAAATATTTCAGCTGCATTTCTGCCACTCTAAAGGGAGATGAAGATAAAGGAGAAGAAGGTAAAAACACACCCTGTTGTGTGAATCCTAGAGAAGGCCTTGAACCCTGCCATTCATCCCTTTCACTTCATCAGCTGAGTCTAATTGCCAGAGAGGACAGGATACCCAGGGCCCAATTGTTCCTTATCCTCTTTGGAGCCTCTGAGGCATGAAAAGCGAAAGGCCTGCTTTTGATCTTTTTTTTTTTTTTTTTTGTTAGTTTTTTCTTTCTCTTTTTTTTTCTGTCATCCCCTACTATCCTTTCCCTTAGAGTGAAACACTCTTTTCACACTGTGCCCCCTTCTTCAGCCACGCAAAATAATTATCAAGCTCTGCTTCATCAAATAATGGTAGATATTGGAGGTCATGATGGGGCGGGCCAGAGGTCTGCAGGGGTGGCCCTAAGACGTGGTGGAGCTCCCAGCTCATCTTAGAGGCATGCTCCTTAGTTGTGCCCACCTTTATATACCTTGACCCCGGTTTTCGTTTGTCTGTCCTAATGAGACCCTCTCATGCAGCCAATGCAATAGAGGTCTTGCAATGGCAGGGTTGGGAGGCCAAAGTACAATGAGACACAGGGCTGTGCTCAGACAAGGGCGCATCTGTGCTATCTTATTAAGCCTTGGAAAAGAGCTCATGCGTCTCAACGTCCCATAGGCGCTGAGAGCAGATCTATTGACACCTACTTGTCCTTTGCGGTTAACACCTTTCTGTGAGGAGGCAGGCACACCCAAGTTCTTGTTAGAAGTAATTCTTGGCAGAGTATTTAGCGAGGCAAAGTGCTTAACTCGGTTTGGGTGGCCATGTGGCGCGGGGGATAAAGAATGCAGTTTTGTAACGATGAAAAATACCTCGGAACTAGAGAAATGACGAGGGATGTCAAAGACCAATCTGTCAAAAGCAAAACGGTCCATATATTTAACGAAGGACACCAGCCGCTCTTAATGCTTTCTTCCTTTTGATTTTTTTCATAGCTTCAAAAGCACGCTTTAGGTTATTGTTAACCATCGTTTTCTGGAAAATAATACATCGGAAAAGTTGCTTATTCAGTTTTGTTGCCTTCAGTGATGGACTTGGCCATTATCCATGCCCAGAAATTTGACAAAGATTTTAAGAGTTAAATGCTGGTGAAAACCCCTGCTGAATTAAAAAAAAAAAAAAATGAAATAAAAAAAATCGCTAAGTAATGAACAATGAGACTCAAGATAACCAACCTCTGTGACTCACTAACAGAAGGGACAGGAGGGTGAACTATAAGTAGAGCGAAATGACAAACAAAAACCACAAGTAGGCAAACAAAAACCTTTAAGCAATCATGTTAAGCACGCCCAACATCTGAGCGCTGTGCGAGAACAAAGCAGGGCTCCTGTCAGCGCATCGATCCACTCCTGAAGGCACACACATCCATAGCTCTCTGATTGCTCCCTGCCTCTCGCGCCTCTCTCCCCCGCGCCTCTAACTCTCTGCGCTCCGGCTCCTTTTCTGAGAATGTGCTTATCGATCTGGCCTACTTCGTTGGAGTTAACTCAGTGATAAAACCTGACCGAGGGCTGCCAATGGCCTGAAAGAGTTGGGAGAGCTGGTGAGAGGGCAGGATGATAAGAAGAAAAAATAAAATAAATAAAAGAACACTGGGCGCTAAATTCACGAAAAAATGTTTTGTCAGAATAATAAGTCTGCCGAGACAGTTGGTAAACTTTAAATATTAACCTTTAACTTTAACTCAGAACCTTGAAAGGATTGAATGATGTCTAATTAATATATTTATTTTAAAATGATTTGTATAGGTTGTTGTTCAAACCATACGCACACATTTAATGCATTGCTTGAAAATGTTGATCAAATACATGTATTCAAACTATTTTCTTATGTGCACTCAGGTGGCATTGACATTTTATACACGATTGTGTGGGTAGATATGGTTGTTCAAGAACACTTTCTCTTGTGAGTGTCATCCCCGGTCAAGTACTTAAATCCATCTGCTGTAATGTATGCCACTATACTGTAGTGAAGATAGTCTAGACGGCTTTTTTTTTACTCTCAGGTAAATGTTGTGTTTTGTGAAAATGCAGAAAATGGGGATGGCATTGATGTATAAAGTAGCCTTGGTCATTCATTTTTACATAATAGCAGTTGAGTTAGTGGAAATGAACTGTATCTGCTGAGTTACACTTGATCACGGAAAAAATAACCCCACGCGTGGACCGTTTTCAATAAGTGACTGGACGACATAAGATTTTGTTGCGGATTGAGCTAAAAGAAAATGTTGATTGTGGTTTGGTAAACTCTTGAGTTTCCTCATATGAGCGACTTGAAACAGCTGTGTAGCTCGCTAACACGCAGCCCCAGAGTTGCAACCATTAAGCTGACGAAAAAAATAGTTGCCAATTATTTTGGTCATTTAGTTTTATTCAAGCAAAAATGTCAAACAGTACCTGGTTGCAGCTTCTTAAATGTGAGGATTTGCTGCTCTTCTCGTCATTTGTGATGCTAAATGAAGAATATTTGGCTTTTGGATTGTTGGTTGGACAAAAAGGGAGCATTTTGAAGACGTCAATTTTGGGCTCGAGGAAATGTTTCACAACTTTTTGACAGACGAAAGGATTAATCAGTGAATCGTGAAAAGAATCATTACTTTGATTTCAGTCTTGCACATTATGATATTCATTTTCTGATTTATTCCAGTCGCAAGGAGGATGAGCTCTCATCTTTCCAGTTATTCCAAAATCCTAAACCTGTCACTATAGTTGAAGGCTTGGCTTGCACATTGTATCCCCACAAAAAGAAAATGAAAAGTAAAATCAGATGTGGAAGTACTTTGGATTCCAAACAAAAGATGTATGTCCTGTCTGTTAATATTTTTACTCAACAAATGTAAGCTAAAACATGTTGACTATTAAATTCTCAATTCACCCCATGCCTATTCAACATGTTGAACTAGTGTAGCACTGTGAGCTGAATTTGTCCGTTGGTTTGATTCAACTGGTTGAAATAACCAGTTGAATTTGAATTGGTGATTTTGCTCAGTGTGTTATCTGCGACACGAAAATAACAAGAAAACATAACAGCATTTCCTTTAGTGAAGTCGTGAAGAACGGCAACTATTGTTGCACAGCGCATTGTGGATCTCAAACAATCTTTTTTTTTATTTTGGAGAAGGCATCCACTAAAGATATCAAAAATCAGTGTTTCTCAAAAAAAAAAAAAAAGTGACTCATGTTTTGTGTGTCAGTGTGTGTAATCGCGTCTCCAGAGTGTGATTACATTGTATTTCAGTTTGTGTATATTTTTGCAAGTGTGTTGTGCTGTCATGTTTGTAACATTCCATGTGGGAGGGTCTGTTGATAAGTAAGCCATCTGTAGTGTTCTGCCGAACGACATGTTGTAAAGCGAGATTTGAGAGTGTGGAGAGACTTGACTTGACAAATCTTGGCACATAATGAGACAGAAGGGAGTAAAGGCAGAAGTCTGTCCAGAGATAAACAATTAGATTTGTCCCTGAGGTAAAGGCCAGGCAATGCAAGGACTCTCAGACTAACAAAATCAATATGGCTTCCAGTAAGAACACTCAGGGGGTAGAGTGATGAAGAGGTTATCATTCATTCCTCAGATTAGGACACACATACACAATGAGGAATGATAACGCTTTAAAAATCAATATGATCTCCAACATTGAAGCCGCTTGTCAGTGATGTGTACATTTGAAAGTATGCATCTCATCGTCAACTATCCGTCAAACGTCGCCGGTCTAACGAGACATGATAACACAGATCAACAGGGATGCTGAGCCCAGCCAGTCGAGCCAGTTTTCTTCGGCAGCCAATTGTGAGAGGATCTTAAAGGAGACAGCATTTGGGAATGATACTTTCACACCCCCAGATAAAACCATAATGGAGCATGAGCCATAGACAGAGTGGGCAGTCCCATTGCGTTGCATCCCCTCTCAGGTCCTGCCCAGACTTGAAGGTCTAATCTAACATCTCACCACTGTTCCCAGCAGGCCTCACAAGGGGTAGCACTGCCAGGGCAGGGAGGGGTGGACTGTTGGCCGCGTTGCGCTCGCACCGGCTTTAAAGAAGACAACAAAAAAGAGCGAGTGAATGGTTTTTCGGGGTGGGAGCGGGGGGCGATCACAACTTGTGTGCAACTGCTGTTGTGCAGGGAGGACTCCTCAGAGACGGCGAGTCGCTGACCATAAAGGTGTGAGCCTGTGCCGCGGCCAGCCTGTCGCCTCATCTCCATGGAGACAGCGACGTGGCACCCCAGTGGGCTTGTCTCTGCTGTGGCCCGGAGCAGCAAGAGCACTTGGGGATGTGGCCCGGCCATCACCTGGGCTCCAGGGGACCGGGAGGCACTGCTCTGATGACCTTCAACAACCTGCCAGTCTGTCATCTCGGCTCGGGGAATAACAAGAAAAAAAAAATCAGCTGGGGATTTGTGTAGAGACATTGTTTACCGGGCCGTTGTATCTTTGGAGGGAGGCTCTTTGTTCCGGTGGGAGTGAAGTATAGAGAAGGACGCACGTTTCACAACATCACCTCACTTGATATTCCAAAATTTCCTTTTGCCTTTTAATACCCTCTCATCTCAAAACAACATTGAGATTTTTAGACTATACTTTACTTCTGTGCTTTGTTATTTACTGGTCGGTGATACAAATACAAACATCTGGCTGAGGAGGAAAAGGGTAAAAGTAGATTAACATAATCACATTGAACTATTATCGCGCTGATTCTTTTACATTCCTCAGCAAGTGACAATAAAATGAATTCAATGTTTGGACATGCCCTGACTCACCACCTTAGTCTGCAACAATTTAATTGTAAAAGAAAAATGATAAATTTAAACTGTTGCACCTGTTGTTGTTATCATTATACACAGTACTGCTCCCAAATGTTTAATAAAAAAAAAAACTTGACAAAATAGTGAGGTCTTAAATGTGCAATACATTGGTGTGTCCACAACACACTATAGAATTATTCTCATTATTTAATTTATTTTCTAGATCTTTGGTTTATAGAAGGTCCAACAATAATGGAAAATACGCATCACCATTTTCCTAAAGCCCAAACTAACATCTCTTCTTGTTTTAGTCCAAAAGCCAATAATACTTGAATTCAAGTGATACTGAAAAGGAAAAAAAAAAAGCACATCATTACATTTGAGAAGCTGGAACTTGACAATGTTAAATAAAGCTACCAAAGGAACAACAAGGAGGCCACTGTTGACAAAAGTGGTCAAAATATAAAGTCAAGAAAATACAAATATCCAAAGAATAATCTCCTCCTGCTTCTTTTTAACTTGCTAACATACTACTCACTGTAACTTTGATTTGGAAAATGTAAATGCAGTCTCTTCCAGCCGGTGCAGGCGTAAGAAAAAATAAATAGAAATAGTTCAACTTCTCGCTGATGGTCTTGTTTGCTAATGTAGGTCATATAGAGGCATCGGTGTTTAAGTGAGATTAGTTAAAAACATCTTTTAGTAGCTTTAAACAATTAATCGACCATCAAAACGGTTGCTGATACATTTCTCTCGATCGTTTCAGGTCACATCGCCAACTGCCTAACTTCATCTGCCTAGCTTCTCGAACTGATAGTGTTTATGTCTTTAAAATACACCAAAAAAACACCATCATTTAGATATTTTGTGCATTGTCATGCATTATATACAATACTAGAACACCACAGGTTTTCAAGAGGAGGGATTTTTTTTTCTTTGCTTATAAATACAAGAAAAAAATGCAAAATAAAGACGCCTGCTTTCTTATGTTAAAGGGGTGTGGACTCGGAGAATTCAACATGACGAGGTACATAATCAGGAACATCAGAGTAATTCCCGTGTAATGTTAAAGACTATTGTTGGTATCACTGGGATAAATTATTTGCCAAATGGGATCTCAAATCTCCTGCATTCGAGTGTAAAGCAGCGCCATCCAAACCCGCTCCCTGGAGACACTTGTGTTGCATTATCTGACAAACCAATACAGGAGATTCTGTGCAAAAATCTGTGCTTTCTTCCTTTCAGCCAAAAAAGAAAGAGGATTTTGAATGGAGTGGTGATTCTTTATGCAGAGCTGAGACGCGACACCTTCCAGACGGTGAGAGATGGCGAGCCCTAATAATACAGAGCCGTACAATGGTTCTGACAGGCGAGCAATAAAGCAATCAGGGTCCCAGGCATTCCAAATCTCTTTTACCGCCCACCCTCTAACAGACTGAGAGATGGGCGGCTGACCTGTGAGCTGTCAATCATGGGGGATACCTGCTGGAGCCTGATCAGGGAGAGCTGAGGGCACCGGTCCATCAGATCTGTTTTCACACTCCAGACACTAACATTGCAAGCATAACCACAGACACAAAAAAACCCCACCGCCTCGCTCTTAATTAGGAGATGTGTGTGTTGTTTGGGGGCGGGTGGAGGGAGGGGGGGTGGACTTGTTTGGTTTAAATGGGTATGGGAGTGTCTTAGATATAGGGGGATAGTAAGTGGAATCCCAGTGAGACAGAGAATAACCTTTTCCCTTGATTTAGGAATCAGGCATTGATCTGTCACGCTGTTTTGTACAAGCAAGAGCTCTTTCAGCATTGCTTCTCAGTGTGTGCTGCTCCTCAGTGTGTGTGTATATGTGAGATGTGTGTGTGTGTGATGGGTGGTGGGTTGAGCGAGGGGGTGGGGGTGGGGGTAAAGGCTTGTTCATTAGCTGTCTGTAGCCCATTCCAGCAAATAGATCACCATAATACTGTGGTTAGTTAATGGCTTTCTGGTGTTTCCTCTAGAGTCTTCCTGTCTGAGGGCTGACTGCTAAAAACTCCTCCACGGTTTTCTCTCCTCCTTTTTTTTCCAAGTGGGGAGTCTTCTGTTCTGCTGCCTAACTCGCAGACAATTGGCTTCAGCCAGCGGCCAAGTCTGTGAGCAGTCTGGCCGCATGGACTCACATTAGAGAGCGAACGGCAACATCACAAAAAAAACATGCTGATCTGACGTTCTGTCTCGCCGACGACTGGACCGGTAGAAAACCTTTAGGCTGCGACGGGAAATGTCCCCGCAATAAGGAGTATTATCGTCGCGTTGCCTCTTTCATATTTTAGAAAGAATTTATGAATTTTGACTTTTTAAAATGTTTATAGAAATAAAAGCGACACTAATGTAGGCTAGAATGATATTCGTTTTCTTCAGGTAAATCATTAAACACTCTGTCTATCGGATAAATGTAATAAAAAATGACTTTGCAGTAGTCGTCAAATGAAATATGTTAGACATCATCATTACAAACCAAGATAGTCACCAGAAGAGATACTGGGATGTCCGACTAAGTGGTCCGGTGCAACAATGAACACTTTGTACAGATATTCACGGACGATTTTGAACTCCCCAGATGAGGAACCGTGTTCCATTTATAAGCTCCGTGAGCCCGAAAAAACAATATCATAGTAAATATGATAGAATTCCAGGAAATTCTAGGAACAGGTGATTTTTATGACTCTATCTTTTTCTGTCGTTCAATTTTTTTGACACTGTCTTCAGCTTGTACTTGTGTTAGCAATCTTGAAAATTAGTTTTTTAAATGTTTTACAAACATCCATTATTTTTGACATTAAATCAACTGACTGTGTAATGTGACGGGGGTTGAACTACTCAACCCACTGTGAACCATCACTGAACTCATTTTTAGCTGATCGTTCTCAGTTGTTTTTAGCTCATTGTGTGTTTGTCGCACCAGCTCACCCATATTAGGGATGTCAGTTTTGGTCAGTTTTGCCTTCAATAGGCTGACACCCATTATGTATGCAGCGTTCATTTGATTAAGAATGGCACGGCTGTCTCGCATAGCTGGACCTGTTTCCACACTTGGTTTAGTCGCTGTGTCAACTCTGGAGAACGGAGCGCACTGGACTGCTTCTCCCAGTCAACACAGATGAAGTTACAGGTAGATACGAAGTTAACTTTCGTTTGTGAGAGCTGTCCCCCAGTCGCTAGTCAGAGCTAATATTAGCTTGTTTGCCCTGGCTAGCTAGACTTTTAGCTAGGGATGCCCCGATCACGTTTTTTGCCATCGATACCGATCGCCTATCGTCTTTGAGCCATATCTGTTGATGCCGATCGTTTTTATGTTTTGCTATAGCAGCTGGTATAGCAGTTTTATAGGTTAGTTAGTTTGACTGCTTTGTAGTGTATTGGGATCTCCACCAGTTGGTAGGTAACCTAGGCTGTACATGCTGTGTGACTGACTACAATAGGAAAAATCACAAAGTCAATCTGGTTGTTTTCTGCCTCTACATGTCCTGTTCAATCAACAGAGCAGTACAAAGAACTGCCAATGAGCAACAGTAGCCGACAGTAAGTCTATAAGGACAACTGAAATACACAATAATCACATAGCCCCCATAACATTATGTGACTTCAATAACACATACATAACAAATAGCCTGACAAATAAAAGCCAGTACGTCTCAGAACATGGTTTGCAGTTGCATTATTGCACACAGCCGAACGCAATAAACAATTAAGCCAGCTGTACAGGATGTAAAATAAAGTAGCCTTGTAAAAACGTCCTCTTTCAGGAGGCTATCTATGTGTGAGTACACTGCCTGGTGGAGCTCATGTAGGGCAGAGAGTGTAGCGGGGGTCAGTGTGAGAAAGCAGCTGGCAGAACCTGATGTCTTGGCCATCACCACACTGAATGGCTGATTTTTTTTTTACTCTTCTGGTGATTGCCTTAGCCTTCTGACTATCACAGTCGTTTGGTCGGCTGCGCTCTAAAGTAGTTTGCGTTACCTGGCCTTCTTTGGTGTTGCCGCTTTCTCTGCCTTTTTTTTAATCTTTTCACTCTCCGCTGTCAGTTTAACAAACTCGCCGAGGCTCCGCTGGGCGATGCGCCTTCAAGTGTCTTAGTGTTGAAAGTTTTTAACTTGCTTCCCCCCTACGAGGTATATCATCCTTGCATACACTGCAGATGGCAAATGATGCGTCTGTCTCACACACTTTGTGATGGTTCCACACCGCCGGCATGTTTTGTGCCTGAGCGACCACCTGCTCCCGGCCACTGAACGACGTGGGAGGTGGGAATACACGACGCACATGCGCCCGAGTGTTTGACCACGGGCTACTAGTTTGCCTTCAGGGCTTTCTGACGGAAATGATGAGCACACGACAAGATAAATGAGTTAGTTTTTAAATGGATGTTTTGATATACCCCCCGGGGTATCGGCGCCATGATCAGTGACTAGAAAGCATTGGTGCCGATCTCCCGGTCGCCTATTTTTCTTAAATATCGATATTGATCAGTGGCTGATCGATCTGGGCATCCCTACTTTTAGCTCATCTTTACTACCTACCTACTACCTACTTTTCCTGTTTAGTCAGCTCTTTGAATTACCTGCCCTGACAGACCTGCTGCTGTCTTAACTCAATCTAGCTCCTTTAACAAACCTCACAAGAATGTCGGACTTTGCACCTTAATCTGTGGTGATAGGTTTGGTTTGTTAGCGAGACATTATCTCAGGTTTACAAGAGGAGAGGGCTGAACAGTGTGTTTATTGTGCTGTGGTCCGTCTATATTGCTAAGTAGCTAATTTAAGCTAGCACAGTGTCTTGACATACCAGACTGATGTCAAGGAATACTGATAGAATCACTGCTGTATTATTAAGGACGTATTTATGGGGGTGTACTGCTTATTATTTGCAGTATTTAAACAGCATTTATGATTAGCTCAATACGGTAAAATAACAATCTCCAGTGGGTCCCTGGTTTCCTGCAGGGAGTCTTTCAGTGGAGCTTCATTTCTTAGTCTGTGTGTAATGGTAACTCTCCCAGTACAGTGCCTTACCGATTAAAACACAGTAAGGTCCCGCACAGTTAATTGGAGCTGTTGAAATAGTGCAAAGCTGTTCTTCAACTCTCTCTCTGTGTGGCCACCTCTTCTTCAGCAGTCTGCTGCAGATTTCAGCCACAGGATCTTTTGGGGGGGTGAACACAGAGGCCTCCCTGAAGTCGCCGTTTGTTGACTCAACTTGATGCAACTAACATGGAGCTGCTGCGGTTGAATGCCAAACCTCAAGCTAACTTTACCACATGCACACGAGTGTTACTCAGCTGGTGAATCTTTAGATCCAAACTAACTTTAAATCTGCCTTTGAATGTGGGCATTGTTTGTGCCATTCCATACAGGTAAAATAGTGTTTTTTTCTCAGCAGTGGATGATGCTGTTGTGAGGATTACAGGAAGCGCGAGCAAACTTGATCATTCAGTCGCTCTCGTCCGTGATAAATGTGGATCCTAACCGAGGGTCTAATCAACACCCTCACTCATTAAATGGTCTTTGTTGTGTGAAATAGTGCATCTTCACCAGGAAAGGTGATTCTATCTGTAGGGTAACAGTCAGAGTCAGGGGAGCTACGTGTTACATGATTTATTAGGTTCTGATTAAATCTCATAATGATGCTTTCAGATGTAGCTTCTAAATTTGTGAGTTTTTAACAATTAACAACAAAGATTGGAGGTTTGCTGCTTTTTTTTTCTCTCCTGCATTTCAGCATATAGCTTTGTAATGAGGAAACTGTATCTCCCATTGGCCCAGACTTTGGAAATACTCATAACTGTACATCACTAGTTGTTCACACACATGCTTCTGAGATGTGACAGCTGGTCATTATTACCATAAATCAATTACATGCTGTATTCAGTGGTCATATGACACCACCACTCCATTTTTATTTCAGTTTGTTGTAACCACTACCTGCCAAATCTGTTTAAAAAGTAAACTTTTAGTATTGTTTAATTGTTTAATAATCAATTAATTCTTCAACAATCCAATAATAACATTCACCATCTATAGAATCAAAGTCTGATGCAATCAGACATACACTTTTTGGCCCCTGAAGCGTTTTTACAGACTTATCTACAACAGTTCAAATTCAGAAGACATAAGCAACACTAAGTTAAATGTACAGATGTATTTTGTGTGAATATGTCCCACTGTAAAGTAACAGGAGTGTCTTGTTTTTTTGGTGTAACAGAAAACATATATGGTAGATGATAAAAATGCACCCCATAATATAAAGATTTGAACCTGCTATGACAGCCGAATACATTCATCTGACCAATAACTGAATCCATAACTTTAATAATGTTTATTAAAGTTATGGATAATGTTCCATAATAAACTTTATGATGTTGTCTAATGTTGAAGAACATCCAGCACAGTTTTGAACTGACCTGTATTTGACTGAGAAACACTTGGCAGTATGTTTTACTGTATTGTCCTCCTTCTAAAGAGCATCTGTACAATTGTATGTGACTATCAGGGTTTCTGTGTGACTCCTGCTGGCTGGTTTCTAAAAAATGAGACCATGAAATCTTAAAATCTTGCCCCTCTTTTTTGCACGTTTATGAGATAGCTGTTTTATGTGTGCGGCCAATGATAGAAGATGAAAGCAGTGTATGTTTTAGGGTGGATTCTTACCTCAGCCATATTTGACAATGAATGATGAGCTTTGCAGAAGTCTTTTACTTAAACTACCCCTTTGTGGGGCTCCATGGACGACCCCCGCCTCCTCCCCTCGCCCCCTGCATCTGGGAAACTAGATCACTTCTGGGGCCAGCAGTCCAAAGAAAGCCTTGTCTTGTTCCTTCCAGATCTCTGATGTCATCCTTTACTGAGAACATGTATGTGATCTTCTGCAGCTGGAAGAGAGGCCCATATGCATTTTACATCACCCTTAGTTATTTTTGGGTCGGTGAGAAGCAGGGTTTACTGGACCGTTCACAATCTGACATCACACTGAGGTCTGGCTGAGACTGGATTTTTCTTCCTATGCTGCTGTCCACTGACAGCAATATCCTCAAAACACATCATGTCTTTTAAATCTTTATATCATGCTCTGCGACTAAACTCAGATGTCCGTGTTTAATGTTTTAAGCCGATGTCAAAACTTTTGGTTTGGTTTGCTGCCAACGTACTGTATGTGGTTTGTATTACATAAACAGAAAAACCACTGGTTTTTATAGCTATGTAATTTTGCACATTTCTAAATGGTTTTCCGAGTTCATGTACATGATATGGCAGAATGTTTGTTAGACATCCACGACAATATTTCTGTGTAATGAATAAATGAACAACCTTGACTATAGCATCAAGTAGGGCTTAAACTTCTGATGATTACCGTGTGAGTTTCTTTCTTTCTTTGTTTGTTGGTTGGTTGGTTTGTCAAAAACTACAGAGCAGATTTTCACGAAACTTGGACGGAGGATGGGTTTCAACCCGAATAGACCTCTTGACTTTTGGTGCAGATCCAGATAGACGGATCCGAGAATCTTTTCTTGCTTACCTTAACATCGCAATACAGGGGGTTTATCACCCTCTCGGTTAATTGCTCAGGGAATATTGCATGGATGTTGATGGCATAAAATCAGGCATATTTAGGTTGCTGGAATCTACGAGCAATGCTGCATTCATGTGCTCCTGGGATGGTCCCACTTCCTGAGTTCGGAAGTCGTTCTTCTGACTTTGGTGTGCTCATGTAAGTCAAGTCTATTCCAAAAGGAATGTGGGAGCAACATGGACACCAAAATGAAGTTATTTTCAAGTCCAAAGGAAACGGATCACGTAAGCCATGACATATATTTCACAAATATGCATGTTACCATCCACCCAATGTGTACTTTTGCATGTTTACTTGCTGCAATGTCTTAGCATCATATGACATATGGCAAATCGTTAACTAAAATATTCTCTGACTTGCAGAGATGTTGCTCTGACTTGAGGGGGCATTCAAGTACATATTTTCCAGTATTCTGACAGGCACTATGAGTACAAAGGGCCTTGGCGGAAGTATGCGCTCTACTTGCCATATTAGTTTTCATTATTGATCAATCTGCCAATTATTTCATGTTTAATGAATAAATCGCTTAGTCTATAAAATAAAAAAGAAATTAGAACATTTCTATTCTATGCTTCTTTTGTCCAACCAACGATCCAGAACCCAAAGACTCTTTATTTACTATCATAAAGGACAAAGGAAAGAAGCACAGTCCCCCATTTAAGAAGCAGGAATCGGCAAATCCTTGACATTTTTTCTTTAAAAATGAATGAAAACAAATAACAGATCAAAAAACTTTGGGGATAATATTTATTTTTATCAATTAATCAGAAGACGATTGTTGAGCTACGGGGTGCCCAGTGGAATCAAACTTTCCAAATACTATAAATGTTCACAAACTGGCCTTGTTGGAGAGTGGGAAAGAAAGCAGACCATGCTGTTATCCTACTGGCTGCCATCTTGGAGACGTCTTCGTGTGAAGTTTTTGTTCACTTTCCCATTTCTCAACTTCAGCGCGGACACACGGCAAAACAAACAAACCTGAAAGCCTGCCCCGACAACTTCTCCTCTTTTATTGGCAGCTGATACACGAACAAGAGGTTGTCTTGGCTGAAAAAAAGCAACTGCTGAGGCGTTGCTGGACCTCCAGACCTTTGTGACCAATGGCGTGTCATCCCTCACTTTGTCATGTTTAACTAAAACCAATCCCCATTTAAAGCAGCATCCATCAGTGTTAGTTGAGAACAATGACAGATTGCCTTTCTGCGGCACTCAAAGCATCTGGATCCTTTCTCTACTCCCCCTCTTTTATTTATGGTAAACAGCCTGAATAACAGCTGGGCAATGGGAATTTACAAGTTAATCAATTGTTTGTTAGGAGCCACAGCGATGCCCCATACCCAACCATCTGCAAGTTATTGTTCATTTACCATGCTAATTTTCCCATAGGCTGCAGCATAACTATTGATTTCTTCTTGAGAGATTTATCCACTCTAAGCATTATGGAATGCTTGATATAGAAAATGACACCTACTTTGAAAATGTGGGAGTATGTCATTTCCACTGTGAGTAATAACATGCTTAACTGAAATCAGCTGGTGCTGATAAACTTGTACACGTTGTGCCAAAGCAAGCACAGAACCATAAGAGCAGTCACACTGTGGGTCCGTGCACATTTTGTACTCACATGGGGGGATGTTCTGGAAGACATATTAAGTTTCCCACACTGATGGTGCATCTAGGCGAGCAATGTTTATCCTGGACACCGTGCTTCCTGTCAAAGCAAAGTTTGCCTTTGTCTCTCTCCTCCCAGGTATTTGTGCCTGTGGCAGGGTCTCAGTCTTTTGTTCCCCACCTGCTCCCCCCTCTGCACCTCTGGACGACCCGCATGCACCCGAGCCTCAGACAGGTCAGTCACAAGTATCGCTCGACACGCAGTCGGCAGCATGATTGGCTCTCGCACACATGTCGGCACGTTCGCAGATTTTATCATGAGGAAAAGCTGGCAGAGACACTGTTTTTGTTTGTTTTTGAAGTAAAGTTAGCTTTTTTGTTTCCTTAGAGCTGTTAAAAAAACACGCTAATGTATATTTATTTTTTATGCTTTGATCCTTTAAATCTGGGATGCATGATATACGTATATTGGATTAATAAATTATCAGCCCAATTTTGGGAAATTTCTATTATATGACTTAAAGGTGCAATATGTAAGATTAACTGGAATCATCAATGTGCAGAAATAACACTTGATGATTTTATGATGTCGATGTATTGGGTTGCAAAGATGCTGATGGTAGCATGCTAACCAGCTAGCACTGGCCCCGTCTCAGTCCAGAGCTCCTGTGCTAGCGTTGTAAATGCTCCCCCGGTCCCTGAGCTCCCAGCCCGGACTGCTAGCTGCACAGCTAACTTGGCTAACTAGCTAACAGCAGCTACAGTTCGTACTCTGGTGATATGCTGCCCCCTATTTGTTTTGAGTATGATTTCGACAGGTGGCCAATTCCTACATTTTCTGATTCAGTAGTTGGCTGCTCGCACCTTGAAAGTTTGTTTACGATCCGTCAATAAACATGGAGGAGGAGAAGGAGAAGAATATGGAATATGAAAACCTCCATCTTCGCTCACTTCATTTTAGCCTTTCTTACCCTCACGTGTGCATAAACTACAGGTTAGGAACTTCTATTTATAATCTAAAAAATGTGAAATTATAGGTTACCTGCGTCAGCCTCGAGAAGCAGGTAATTAGCGGTTAGCAGCTGGAAAAAAAATCCATACCATGCATCCATGTTTTAAATGTTTTTTTTTCCGAATCAGACAAAACAAGAGACAACAATACAAACACAATAACACGAACATCAGCCAAATTCTACTTCCATTTGCTCGTGACCCTCCAACCCTCTGAGACGAGGAGCATTATTTAATGATAAGGCAGAACTTCATCATAGCAGTCAATTATCTGACAATTAGGTGTTTAGAAAAACTCAAATACACAACGGAGCTGCAGAATCTTTGAGCGTGTCGAAATTGGGAGATACTTTTCCATTAAATCCACTTTATTTGGCCGTGCTATCTTGGCAGCCTTGAACCAGTGTTAGGATAGGGCACCATTTACAACTGTGCTGTGAGCTCTGGTATTCACCTTTTCCTATTTCCCCGGCTGCAGCACAGAAACCGCACGCTACTTTATTTATAATCCAACCAACCTCAGTGTGTAACTCTTGCCCCGTACTCTTGCTCGCATCACACAGTGAGGTCACTTCCCTCTGCACCTCCACCACTGCTCTTGCATTCCAACATGGCTCTAGGACAGCAGCCCAGCAAAGCTCTGTACTCCTCAAATCACAAAGAGGCCCAGATCAGAGCCGAGCTGGACGGGAGCCAGGATCCGGGCCCTCACAGCCCAGGCAGCTGGGGGCAGCCTATAATAAGTGGGAGACAATGAGAACTAGCACACCTCCCACGCTTTGCATGTGGATGTCGATCCAGAATTGAAATTAAATGGTTTCATAGGTTTTCCATAGGCCACACTCATTATGTAAATATGACATGAAAGCCGCAGATAGGTTTAGAGTGCATATGTGCATTAAGAGTATATGTTTAACATAGCAGACCTCAAATTAAGAGAGCATTAACAAAGCTTTGTGCGCATGAAGGCATGAAAAAATAACATTTTCTGAAACGTTAAAAAAAAAAAAAAAAAGTGCAGAACTATATGTTCGCTCATGGCGTCTGCATTTCTAGGCCAGGTAACTCCTTTATGTGTTACCTTCCCTCTTAAAAGCAACATTTAATTGCACCAGACTGACTTTACTGTAAAAAAAAAACTGGGCAGCTGAACAGTTTTTTTCGTTTTCCAACAGTCATCAAAAACATGTATGTACATTTTTTCGTTTTTTTTTTTTTTTTCACATGGGAAACTAGACATATTAAAGGCCTTCTGTTTTAATGAATAATAATGAACAGTTCACCGTGATGTAGAAGGCGGCGGTGCTTTAATGGTCCCTTGTAGCCTCTTAAGCCTGTGGTGATAAATCTCGCACAGGCTCACTCGTATAACTAAAACCCAAACCTCATTCAACTTCACATCCATCAGTATTTGGCTGAAAGCGATGACAAAGCACTTTCAATTACACCAGTAACTGACTCTGGAAACAGTTCATAGCAGGGTCCGGGCTCGAAGACCAGGGGAGAAAACACAAGGGGGGCGGGAGGAGGGGGGGGGGGACGGCAGAATGGCTGGTAGGGCATCCGTTTGACTCGCTCCCAAATAATAAAAAAGGGTGGTGCGACTCTGTGACACAAGGGATGCCGCCAGCACCGCGGACCCAAGGACAATTCACCTATTTTGTGCGCTGTCACCCCTGTAGTCTGATTTATGGTCGGGACATCCTTCCTATGACCCGTTCGTCCATCAGCTCGGCGCTATAAGGATACTCTGGTGATTAGAGGCTGAAGTATCAAAGCGTCCTCAGTCAGGGCCCTTGTCTAGCACCAGAGGGCCTCGCGCTCGCTGAATGGGGGAGTGTGTCAGCTGGGAGGGAGAGCGTCGCCGCGGCAGAAGAGTGCCATTCTTAACCCTGAGCACCAGAGGATAGGAGAGCTTTTTGAGAATCCATCAGCTGTAAACGCTCCGTTCTATAATGTTGCTGTTTTCTTTCCCATTTTTCCATCCCAATTTGTAATTATATTACGTGGAGTGTGTGCTCTCTAAAAGTTAACATGGCGGTGTTTAATTGGAGTGATTTTACTCATAATTGCATGATCCTCTCTACCACTTTTGGCTCCCACTTTGTTTGAATAAGCAGGCTAATTTTCGGCATCCGTCCTCAAAATTAATCAGTATAGCGTGCTTAATACTGAAGTTCAAAAATGAAATAATTGAGGAAGTGTAAATCCGCTTCCGCATAGCGGGAGCCGGGACCGTCAACAACAAACAGCAAAAACCCCCGACAATGACAGCGCCGGTGCGGGAGACATCCAATGCAACGGTGGATAAGTGATGATCATTTTTCTCTCTTTTAAAACGCCTTTATTACATAAATAAAAACAGAGCCTGATCCTCCAGAGGGCCTGATCTTTTAAAGCAGCTCTGACTCCAAACCCCCCTGATGAAAGGCCCGCACTAACATCAGGAGTCCAGAGCCTTTACTCTCTAACTTCAGGCAATTATGACACAGAGGAGATCTTTGCCTCCTGCACTCAAAAAGGAGAAGAAAAAAGGCATCCCTTTTTTCCGAGCTTAGCTGTAAAAATAAGCTCGCTCTCCTCAATTGCAGTCACCCCGTGCCCTTTGCAATAGCAGCAAGGATGTATCGGAACAAGCCATGGGGCAAAACAAATCACTTGTGATTTACAGAATTATAAAGATTTTAATAGCTGCAATGTTTCTCCCTCAGATTGGTCTTTATTTCCAGGAGTCAAAGTTTCCTGGGCGCCCCGGGCTTTTTAAAAGCAGTAATTGGCCAACAGAGAGACTTAGGATCTCCCTGAGTGATTGAGTGTATTTGTTGCTATGAACTTGAGGGTATCACTCTAAAGATCACAAGTCCAGGTTGTGAGAGCATGCAACTTATCAAGCACAATTCAGTTTGCAGCCGTGGAAGGCAGACTACTTTTCCACACAGTTTTGTTTAAAGTTTTAACCTTTCTGTGGAACTCTGTGGGTTTTTTTTCTTTCATTTTTTTTCCTTGTTTTTTTTTTTTTTTTTTTTGCTGATTAGTTATGTTTCCAAATAATTCAGCGTAAACTAAGGGGCGCTGGTTTATGAACTGAAGACGGCCCTGAATTAATGCAGAATAATGGCTGTGATGAGGGGCAGGGCTGTTGTTCTGGCATGTGAGAGAAGCAGTTGTGCACAAAGCACCTTTTTTGAGAAATTACATTGATTTTCGAAGGGAAAATAATTTTTTATTTCACTCTTTGTTTCCAGTCGGCAGTGAATCAGCACACGGCCATTTATTTTATTTATTTTTTTACCACAAATATATTAGATACTGTTTTATTTTAACAGTGAAAAGGTAGCAACAAAAACAGTAAAGAACTTTACGGTACTGTGCACCACGAACAATAAATAAACCAACAACAATGAGCACAACACAAGCCTCATATTGGAAATGAATTTACTGTTTAACAGTAACTCTCATTTCTTCTCTCGACTGAAACTCGACACTTACCGCAGCTCCCTCTTAATTAAACAACCTTTCTGCACCTCTCACCTGTTTTTAGAAACTCGGGAAGTAAACAGTTCAGAAATGTCAGCATAATTAGCTCTCTTTTTCCACAATATGAACTAATCTACATTCTGCTGACAGTTTATGAAAAAATATGAAATTGATGAACTGACTTTTGTCATCGTGCACTGGAGTTATATAAAGATCGCATTTGCTTTTGTGTGCAAAATTAATTAATGGGTCAAATTGATTTCTTTTGCAGTATATATATTTTTTCCGCGCACATCTGCGGAACAACTCTGATAATGTCGAGAGCGTGTGCTTTTCATACCGAAAAAACAAGCCTGGCAGTAGCTAAGCTATATTAAGGAAATCCACCAGGGAGGCATAATCGAGTTTGACTCTCTACCGGTGGTCTCCTTGTTAGTGTTGTGAGTGTCAGAACTGACAGTGCAGGTAGCTCAAATGCCACTTAAGGTTTTAGCTTCAGTGGCTTTTGGAAAGAAATGACCGTGACCTGTGTAGCTTGAGCCCACATCCCACACCCTTTCTGCCTGACAGCTGCTCAATGGCAAGTGTCTGCCAGCATGCCGAGGGGAACGCTGCCAAGCAGCCGGAGATAGAGATGATTACCACATCCCTCTCTCCCTCTCAGCCTGCTCGCTGAAAACTGATACCTACTAACAAACTGCTGTCAACATGTTAGCGAGGCAGAGAGAGTGAGAGCAGTAGTGTGTGCTGAGAGAGAGGAAAAAAGGGGAGAAAAAGAGATGTGTGGGAGAGTCAACGCGAGGAGTCCAAACAAGTCAGGATTGATGACACCGAGGCAGGTTTTCTTTTCCGCTGTTTTCAGAGGCAACACTGTTGAAGAATGCAATCAACGCTATAAGGGAAAAAAAAAGCTCACCTACAGAGTGATGATCAAATGATGACTGTCAGAAAAACGCAGTCACAAGTTCACCGGTTCTCAGGCTGCCGGAGCTCATCATGCAAAATTATGTGCGTCCATGTACAGTCATGGATGCAATCGCAAGAGAAGTTTTCCTCTTCTTGCTGTAACAATTATAATTTGTGCACAGCGAGCGCTGCATTGTCAAGAGTTTTCCACTTTAAAGTTTTTACGTTGTTGTGCAGATATGCAAATCGCTTTCCGACCTTTACTCCAGTCACTTAAAACGTAGGTTTTTTTTTCCTGCTGAGGAGGGAATGAATGCAGTTGTTTCAGAGAAGAGTTATAAATGTCATTGTTTTTGAATAAATCCCCCGCTGCGCCACTTTAAAGTGAAATAAAGGCAAAATCACAGCTGACATATATTTTTCTAATTGTTGCAGAGGGGGGAACAGGAAGCAGCATGGAGTAGCCTGAATTATCGTCAATTAGAATATCGCTGTGCTTAATTACAAAAGATTCTGATTGTCTGATTTTCTGCAGAAGGCCTACTTTAGCTACTGTCTTTAATACACATTTGTTTTTGAAGACGGGGAATGACAATTATGATAATGCGCATCCCAGCATGAAATATTTCTGTCAAAGGCAGGGAAAACAGGAGACATAATGCATGTGTAGATTCTTTTGGAAAATGTTAATTGTAACAATCTATTTCGTTTTTTTTTATTGTCATTTGAAAAACAAGGCTAAGATTATTGTCAGGGCACGGTGGAGTGTGACGGGATACACATTGAGGATTTAAAAAAAAAGGACTTTTTTTAAATGTGTCATCTAAATCAACCATTGTTCACTTGTGTTTGTTCATCACCCTGCCAGACTGCAGGTTAAGAACGCTCACAATCAGGTGTTTATTTTCCTAACGTGAGGTCACAGCGAAGGTAAAAGTTTTTTCTGCTAGTATGAAAAAAATGTCAGCTAATTAAAAAAAAAAAAAAAAAAAGGCAAAAACATGTGATTCAGCTTCATTCTACAACCGTAGAGGTCAGTGATTTACTTCCCATTTACGCGATTGGGTTATTAAATGCCACAAATGGTAATAAAAAGAACATTAGGGACGAAATAACATTGTCTACAGTAATCCATTCTGGAACTTTTGTTGAGCAACAAGATAAGTATTTCTCTAAAAAAAAAAAATCAATTTTCGAGAAGAGACAATGGAAACAAACCTAAGTGCTAGTTTGAACCAACCCCACAAGGCTTCCAGGGAAACCACCAAGCCTAAGAAGCACTTTATTAGCCAGCAGGGGGGGGTCAGGAGGACCGGCCCTGTCATTGATTGAGGTTGGAGGATGCATCCACAGCTGCACTTTCTCTAAATTTCTAAGAGTAAATATGCACCTTTGAAGTGGGGGGTGCCTAGGAGCACTCCTCTGCACAGATTGTGTGGGTTTCTGTGGGGAGCTGTAGTTACGGGAAAGATCAATGGACAGGGCATTAGGGGGAAGAGTACACTACACTGTCCAGCCCTGCAGCCTACAACACAACTCAGCAGCTCCTAGATGGCCAGTAATATTGAGCTCAAGGCAGTTTAATTCTCCTCGCTGTTTTTTTTTTCTTCTTCAGACTGATAAATTTCAACCTTTTTCCGGCTGCAAAAAAATGTGTCGGAGAGAAAAGATGAAATACGCCGTGAACTTCATGTGCAGCTGGAGTTTGGCTGCTGCTACCGCTCTTTTGCTCGACACACATCGGCTTCTGTTCTAGTTGTGATCTTGAGGAAAATATTAGCAGGTCTAGAGAATAAACGGTGCCTGGCTTTTAAACGCTAATGTAGCCCGTTCTCGTGCGGCTCCTTTACGTATCGGTGGACGTTTTTTCGTCGAAATCTCAACTAGCGATGAGCGCGCGCAACAGTTTCGAAGACAGCCGCGCTTCATGTACATTTCTCAAGCTTTTTAAAAAATAATCAGATGATATTTTTGACTGGAACACACCCCCCCATCTGCATAATTACTGACTGGAAAACTCCTCCGTCCACTTCGTGAAAGCATGGAAAAACCCATATCCTGCTCATTGTGCGGCTGGATATGTGTACTTGTGGCGGGCTTTAAGTGCATTATGCTTGTGCTGAACACACAGCTTCCATAATGTGGTTTGTAAAGACTATGGAAAAGCCTTTTGGGATAGCCACACACATCCAGATGAGGCTAATCTGCCCACGGTTGGTGCAGAGTGATAAGTGTGCAAAGATATTTAAGCCCTTTTCTCCTCTGCTCGTGCCTCCCTCGTAATATCTGTCTCAAACTCGGCGTTTATTAGATTTAAATACGAAGCAAACACAGCGCTGAAAAAAAAACGTTCTAATTCGGAAAAAAAAAAGATAATACTAATTACGTACTGGAGGCATCATTTTTAATGAGTCTGGATCCAGTTCACCCAGTACATTAAATGCTGTGTGGTCCCCGTGACGAGGACGAGGGGACAACATGTATCATCTCCGCGGAGTGTCGGGGTGTAAGCGCCTCCGCCGCTCCCAGGTGTCGCCGGGGTTTTGGCTCCACCAGGCTCCGGAGATGCAGCCAGAGAGAGTTAGCATTTACAACCCCTGTCACACTCCACAAAACACCGTGTCACTCAAGCGCAGCCCGCGTGGCAGCTCTGGCATTAATGGAGACGTTGACATCTTCCGACAGAGTGTTTATCTAATACTAATGCTAAGCAACTAGAGCCGGTCGCCCCCACACGGAGCCATCGAACCCAGCCGCAGACCTCGGTGTCTGGCAATCACACTAGTTCTCCCATTCATCCCTCAAGACTTATAGAATTCATAACAATGGCTTTGCCGCTGCTCCGTGTCATGACTGTTTTTTTTTCTTTTTTATCATTCAGCCGGATATTTCTCACCACCATCCAGCAGACCTCGAGCTTCACAGGTGCTTGAGACGAAGTTGAGTGAATTTATGACACACTGCAGGAAGTGTCACCTGTGTATACCGGCGTGACTCTTCGGCTCAGGGCCTCCGACTGAAGCCTGTTTACATATTTCTGCTGCAGTTTTATTCCTCCACATTATGTTTTTTCTTGTACATTCTCGTCACTAACCCCCCCCACCTCCACCCCCCTCACACGAACCGGTCCTCAGAAGGGGAGATTCTTCTGATACAGAGTCGGCATCAATATTTCAACGCTTTTTAATAACGTCTTTTTTATGTACGTGAATATTTTCTCACGATATTATATATAAATCCTTCACAAGGCGAGTCGTCGAGGCAGCATCCGAGCAGCGGCTGTTTTGAGACTAAACATTCTGTGCATTATACAACACACAAAAGGCCACAAAAAATAAAATTCCTATATATTACTATATGTATCAGAGACTGATGATGGGTTCATGAAGTGTATGGAGCTATCTTTAGAGGATTGATTTCCCATACTGCCACGCAGTTGGCTGCATTTATATTCCATGCCTGTGGCTCTGTGACCCCTGGTTCTCCTTTGATGTGGCAGGCAGAAGCACAAACCAGGATGAGGCAGAGAGAGAGAAGGCTGAGGGATAGCAAAAGGTGAAACAGTCTACAATGGGAGGGGAGGGTGGGGGGGGTGGGGGGTAGAGATTTTTCTTGTGGTGCAGGTTTCTAGGAGGGATGAGAGGAGGACGGGATGAGGGAGCGCGAAAAAGACCGGTACGAGTTTTGCAGGGGAGCGGGAGAGAGCTGAACCAATGAAGCCATCATCTGACAGATCTGTGAGAGTTTGCACCGAGGGCGGGTTGGTGGTGGTGGGTGGGCAGAAAGGAAGCCGGGCCCAGGGAAAAAAAAAAAAGGGATCGGGTGATGGTGGGGGGTTGGGAGAGGGCATGACGGTGGCGCGAGCTGATAGAGACGTCAGCGCCGCTTCAGTAATCTCACGACGGCTGGCCGCAGCGAGGGGCCATCGAGGGGCCCACGAGAGCACAGGCATGATAGAGCAGACCACCCCGACAACACTAGCAGGGGGCCCGGCAGTATGGACAAATCAAAGCGGGAAGAAGTAATTTTTGAGAAATTACAGAAATCTCCATGGAAATTAGCATGAAACACTTTCTAATCTCTTGCTTTTCACCGTGGACGATAGGGGTCAGTGCTTCAAGTTCTCCAGCCCTCGCTTTCTCTTTCTCTCTCGCCCCATCCCTAATTTCATTATTCCCTCTTGATTTTTCTTTTTTTTTTTTTTCCTCCCTCGTCTCCCTCCTGCTTTTTTATGTATACTCATTTTACAGCCTGACACTCCTAAAATAGCCCCTCCCTCCGCTCATATTCTCCAACCCATTCATTTGCTTGAACCCTTTTTCATTGACCACAATTAAACGTTCAGATTTTCAAAGGCAAATCAAGGGAGAGCCAAGCCGTGCCCTCCGAGTGACACGGGATCAAGCTGTTGGGTGCTTTGGAGCCTCAGATGGGGTGAATCCCCCAAGATTTGTCCTCTGCACCCTTCCTTTTCGCTCCTCGCGGTGTCTGTCAGAGCTCAGAGCCCCGTTCAAATGAATGGGAGGAGTGAGGCACCTCCAGTCGCGACCAATGCCGTTATTGGTAATCAACAGCGTTTACGGCAATACAATGAGAGACCGAAGCCATATTCTCCCCTCATCACAATCGCTTTTTAACAATACAGGACAATATTTTAAATTCTCCTGCAGTTCACTTGGGTCTTCTCACACTTTAGTTTGATTAGTTTAGGTTTGCAGTATAGTGTAGCTTACAGAAAAACCAAAGTTGTAGTTTTTTTTTTGGTTTGTTTTTTTTTCAATTTTGCATCCATGGCAACACAGAGAGTGTTGTCCTCTTTCATGATTGTGGTCATATCATCAAACATTGCACTAAATAGAGCCGCTCCTGCCTCACTGAAGAGCCAGACTTTATTATGTTTTTGTGCTACATGTAAATTGTTCCTCCTCGCGTGTTCTTTTCAAGGCCGGACAGAATAATAAACTTATTCTGCTAAAATAAAAAAAAAAAAGAGGAGCGTCGCATTTTGACAGAAAATTAAAAAAAAAAAAAAACTCAGCCTGAATAGTGCAACATACCATACTCAGCTATAAACACACGAGCTTGTGCCATTTGTCAAATTCACTATGAAAGAGTATTTTTTTTTTCTTTTCTGATTAGTTTATTAAGTGTTTTGCCATCCCAGACAGCAGAGAAGAATGAGTTGCCAGAAAAAAAATTCAGTCGGGGCAACATTCAAAAGAGACCAGGGTCTCTTAAAGCCTCAGTACAGACAAGAGAGCCAATGGAAAAAAAAAAAAATTAAATTGGGTCATCTTTCTGTGCTGTTTGCATTCAGCCGCTGCGCTGACGATTTCTGTGAAGTTTACCGAACTGTCTTAATAATTTCATCAAGGTCTTCGTCAAGTTTTCAATCCGTTTTTTTTGTTTTAATTCATGGTTGTATTAAGAAAAACATAACTCATCTTCCTCTTCTTTTCCTGAATGTGCAATGTCAAATCACTTTGACACGTCTCTGCCTTATTAAATAAGAGATGCGCGCGAAGTCACCAACAGTGGACGAGACGGAAATAATGGGCATTAGGGTCCGTCTAAAATAGTGGCATTTGATTAGCATTACATTGTATGCTGATTCATGGGGAATGGCTATAGAGTAACGCTGGTGGGGACTTAATTAGAGTGCTTGCAGACTTGGCACATTGCAGTGACAAGCAGTGGAAATGTGTGTAAGATATAGAAACCTTCATAACCTCTAGTTAAACCTTCTCTTCCCTTCTAACAGTTTGCCCTCTAATTAAGCCGCAGAGTTGGATTGTGTGGTTTTTTTTCACATAGTTTTTTTTTTTTTTGCTAATTGCAACTGTGGAAAATGACAGTTTCGTCCAAAATCAAAATCTATGGTATTGTCAGACAACAACAAGGAAAAAAAGAAAAAAAAGACGTCTCGGAATTGACCGACTTATAAATAAACGGAAAAGTTGCACATTTTGTGGACGGACGTTAAAGGTTAGAAAACATGTAAAATGCACATTAGATTTTGTCTTTATAATTGAGATTCAGAGCAGTTATTTTTTAGATAATATTGTAGAGGATATTTTTTTATATATGTCTGATCCATTGTAGTTTTTTTAACATAAGAAACAAATTGAATATTGTCTAATTTCTGTGACACTGTGGTCAATGTGTTCTGACGGAATATAAAAAGGATACACAGATATAAAGCTCGAGACCTCATTTAACCTAGATGGTGCAAACATTTGGCAGGGGCCTGAGTGTACCTGCTCCTGGTTGCGGTTCTGCCAGTAATAGATAGATGGCACTGCATCCAAGGTAGAGCAAAGGGCCAGAGACTTCTCCCCACCATCTTTTCAGGGTCTTACTCTCATTATCCATCCGAAAATTAACCTGTCAATTTATCAATCAACACCATCTCGAGTTTTCTGCCTCCTTGTTTGGCGACTGGCGTTGCGGCGACGCCGACGCGCAGATAACCAGGAGGTATGTGTTTGTTAGTGTAGTGAATGAGTGCATTATCACTTAAATGACTGCTATGAATCACAATTGCTGCCAGTCGCTTGATAAGAGGTACACACACAAGCAATTTGATTTTAGAGTATATATCTGTTTATGTATTCTTTTATGTGGCCGAGAAAATAAGGTCAGGGCCGGGCGGGCAGGGTTTTTTCGGCTTTGTTGCACACCGTCTTCTTTAAAAAGTCCCATACAGGGTAGGGCCAGGACGCATTGTCAGGGCTGAATCCACCAGTTTAGCCCCATCGCCACCACACTGAAAAGGGAGACTTTGAGACTCGGTGATGAGCTGCATTTAATTTCAGAAATACACACAGTTTGATAAGGTTTAATTGCTTCATGCCCACAAGAACGACTTGAAGAATTATAAGGAAATGCACATTTAGAATTTAAATTGAAACTAAATCCATAACATTATTAAAAACAGTGTGGTAATATCAATAACATAATAGTAATAATAATAATAATGATAATGATAAAAGCTTCCACAAAATTAATATACAATTAGTGAGTAATTAGAACAGAAGGTGATATTTTATGGCCACTTTGATCTTTTTCATTTAATATCTGAATAACATGTTTCCATTTTTTTTTATATTCTGAATGTTCAATCCAAATTTTATTGGTGATTTACAAAAAAACATGATTTACTTCTTGATAATTTAAAGAAACAATGCAGAGTCGCGAGTGTAAATATCAATATTATAGCTTAAAAGTGTTTCAAGGACATTGCACACACTGTCTAATTCTTCTCTATTGACTTTGGAGTTAATGTTACATCTGCTCTTAGAAATATCTAAAAGAGAGGCGGATTGAAATATGTGTTTGCATGCTCAGCATGCTACAGAGTTATAATAAGCACTGGGACATGTCTTTATCTCTAAATGGGTTCTAATGTGATAAGCTAAACTAGACCCTCAAAAATCCCCACCAAGTGCAACCACGGGTGGGGGACCTCAATTGCTTCAGTTCATTCTTCTTTTTTTTTCTCCCCGGTCCTCTCTTCTTCTCTGTTCAGGTTATTAGCCGCTACATGGCCGGATCGCCCGAAAATGGATGGACGCGAACAGAACCAGATAGGGGCTGTGAATAGCGGGAGGGACTTTTTCTTTTTCCAATTGTTGTTATTTGCAAATGGCCTTATTGTGTAGAGGTGTCGGAGAGGAGGAGGAGGGCGCTAGTGAGGAAAAATGGCGGAGAATATTTTAAAATGCTGACAAAAAGAACGAGAGAAAAAGGGACACAACATCTGGTAATTTGTTTCAGCAAGCTTAGCCTAATGATGTAAGCAGATTACTTTCCAGCCGAGCAGGACAGGGGCATAGGGCCCTTTTTTCTTTCTTTCTCCTTTTTTTTTTTTTTTCTTTATGTGCCCCCTCATGGCATTAAAGAGCGGGACAGGAGCCACTGCCGTATACACAGTTGGTTCACATTGGTGACTCTGTGAATGCACTTCCAAGCCATTTGATAGTTCACATACTCAAGAGGTGGATTTTGATCAGATCAGGAAAAATTTCTCGGTGCACAGTGGGGGCTCGGGGGGCTTGCTTTGCGGGTTATTTTAACGCCTTAAAAGGGGAAACCTCCCTGACTCTGTGAGGTGGGATGTAAGCCACTCGATGCTGTGGGTGCCCCTGGCCCGATTTGCTCCCTCTCCTCGGAGAGCAGAGATCAGTGGTATGCCCAGATTGAAAGGGAGGGCAGGAACCCGGCGTGATGAAGGACACTGGCTCCCTGTCAATGTGTGGAGGAGACTGGAGGATGAAACACACCATTAAGACCAATTTAGAGTGTTGCTCTAAATTTCAGCAGGACTGATCGATCCTGACAGGAGGGCATCGTACCGCCTGCCAGATCACTTAAACCACTGCCCCTTGTCTCGCGTTGCTTAATGTCATGTCATTGGCTATCATTCCCAATCGAACATTGAGCTGCTGGATTTCGTTTCAATTACTACTTGTAGGATTACCTTTTATTTTTTACCCATCAGTAATCAATGAGGATTTTGATAATAATGTCATAATGCAATCTCAGTATTGCATTCTGTCCCTTTTTTTTTTTTTTCCCCCACTATTCTTAATCCAAAGTGAAATCCTCTGAGACTAGCTGTCCTGTTGGTTTATTGATTTTTTTTTTCCTTCCCCTTGCTCTGTGAACATCGGACAGAAACTTGAGAAGCGAGGTACAGAAAAAAAAAAGAGACTATACCTTACTCGAGGGTTTTAACCACCAGACAGGTGATTTACACGACGATAACAACGACGGGCAACAATACGATTTATTTATAGAGCTCTTTTTGTGCATAAACGCAGCTCAAAGCGCCTTCGCGGAATAAAACGAGACGCGCGTCCCGAAATCTGACAAAAATAATGAAATAAAAAAAAACGCTAAACCGATTTATAAGCGCTAAACTAACAAAGGAGGGAAAAACTTTGTTGAGATTAATGATAAAACATATCAGACGGCGTAAATAACAAAGCGAGATGAGAGTAAATAAACCTGGGGAAGAAAAGTCTTTTATTTATCAGAATTAATTCCCATCCCAGTCGTAATGAGTTATATCGTATGCACATATTTAAAAGAACACGTCCCTGCTGTATATAAATAGACACGTATGTTGTGATGCGCGTGGTCCTAGCATGCACCGTGCGTTATTGCTGCAGTGTTTCTGTTTGCCGCCGCTGACATTTTATATGCCATCTATTTATTAGTTGGGATGTTCATTGAGGCAGCTCAGGTTAAGTATCTTGCTCGGTGTCTGACTGGAGATATTGAACCCGCGGCCCTCTCGTACCAAGTTCAGTTCCCTAACCACAACCAGTTTGCCCCTTTGAAGGATGAGGTCTCAGGAAGAGTGCTGCTATGTATACCACACAGACAGTGATCTATTCTGCGTCTCATATCATGTTGCTCCATGTCACTGACTGATGTTACCTGCATCCCCCCGCGATGATTAGATCCATGACTGCGCCTACAGTTCCCTTATAAAATCAGTTCCTTTTCTTTTAACCCGCGAGACGCCGAGTCCTCCGCCCCGGAGAGGGAAGGAGCGAGCGGATGAATGAGTGAGGGAGAAGGAATAAGTGAAGTTATTTTAAAAAGGATGATATTGCTTCATCGCGGGCTGTCACCGCGCCCCTGATAAATGTTCCTCATCTGAGTTGGTGACACGCTGCACTGTATAAACGGGTTATGAGCCGGGGTGTAAGTTATGTAAGTCACAATGCTTCGAGACGTTTGCTAAGCACAACTCGCATGTAATGAAACATAATGTAATAAAAATAATGGCGGCAACAGAGAAGATTTATATCCCATTATGAGCATCTTTGCTCTGCCTTATTGCAACCTTCCTCCCCGCGCCGTGACAACATGAGGACTTTTGAGAAAGAAAAATGCCTTTTGGCTGAAAAAAAATCGTCAGCGGTCTGAAGACTTGAAAAATTAACTTTTAATTATTTCCTGACCTTCCTCATGATGCTTTTGATTGGGGGAAAAAGGTGAGTATGAAATGTTGAGTTTTCAGCTGTAAATTCTAGGGAAAAAATGCATATTGAGCAATTTATTGAGCTTAAAAATGTGCGGAAATCTTTCTAGAATCCAAACGTTAATCAATTAAAGCACTAAAAATATATTCTATTTAAGATTTTTTTGTGTGTGTGTGTGTTAATACTCAGACATCAAGCCTAAAATTTTATTTTGTCCACACTGAGGGAAGTGAACTACTCGCCCATTGTACCTTTTAATGATTTGTCTGGTGCGTTTCTTCAGGGGCTTGTCTGTGCCACCAGCTGAGGCGTTAATACAAATATAGCAGATAATTTGTGAACTAACCTGTTTTTAAGTGGCTTTCGCCAAAAGTGTGACAGGCAGGTGGGGAAACATGGCACAAGTAATTAGATATTTGCTGTTATTGAACCATCCAGAGATTTCAGATTTTTTTTTTTTTACAACTTTTAAATCGGCGGATTACCACGTCGGCCTCTTTTTATTTATTTATTTGTAATCCGTCTATACATCCCCGCGATTGTTCGAAAATCAAGACAACAAGTAATTCTACAAAAAGAACATCTCGTTAAATAATCTCATTAGCTTCAGCTGTTTTCTTTAAAAAAAAAAAAAAAGAAATAGTAGGGCAATTGATAAAGTCTAAGCTCCACCTTCGCCGCCTCTCCATTTTGTAATCACAGGCAGTTTGGCAGCGCAACGTAATTAGTTTGCACGCCAGATTTCCCATGAGTCCCAACCCAGCTCAAAGCCAATCCCCTTCCTCATCAGCAGCCCAGAGACTAAACACCTACTTTATCTGGTTCCCCCAAGGCTGTCCATCCATGGGGAGTCAGGGTGCCCTCAAAAACATTGCCAACGAGGGCTCCAATGCCTCAGGCTGATATGGGTGAAACTTCAGATGGCAGATGGCACCGGGGAAGGGAAAAAGACCATATCTTTAAGGTAGAGCTGCCAAACAAAAGTGGAACATCGTATCCTAGAGCCTTACATCCCAGGGCTGAGATTAAAGCATGAAATATATGTTTAGGGGAGCCACAAATGTCTTCATTTCACAAAGTGTTGAGTGATCAAAGTGTCTGATGTGTGGAGGCATGCTGCAGGGTATTTTTGTGTTTTCACCAGTTGACAGTAACCGAGGAAATGTTCCACAGCTTGTTCAAATGTCACCGTCGATAAACAGCAGCGGCTGAAGTTGAGTGTCATTTCCTACAGCAGCTGTCCGGCGCAGAGGAAGGCAGCTCTGTGCGTTGTATGTTTTGCTTCACATTATATGTTCATCAGCGCCGCAAACACCATCTACTCTTCGTGACTGACGACTGTATCTATCTTATCCGGCTCGCTCTTTTCATTGCAAGTATTTGTAGTTGTGCATACATCTGAATTGCCTCTGCCAGTCAACAGCAAGAAGTGATCGGGCAGTTTTTAATACCACTAGGCCCATCTGGGAGAAGGACCCTTTTCATTCGACATACTTGGCTGCTTGTCGCCTCACCATAATGGGCACGTTGAACGAGCTCTGAAGCAATAGCCAATTAAATGCCTTGAAGGGGATGCCTCGAGGCCCCGCATGAAAGGCTTCAGGTGTGAAATGCTTGTTTTTCAAGAGTGCTGCAAATGTTGGCTGCTTTCAAGTTTGCTATTGCCCTGCTGGCTTCCCCTTCCAGCCCACCCCAACAGCCCTTCTCATGTGGAGGAGGGTAGAGGCTAGAGGTGATGGGCAAGAGAAGACCACTTAAGTACAATTTTCTATTCAGCGTTCCAAACCTGTGCACTCTCGTGTTTTTCACCGCTGCCTCGTAACAGCGAACAGAGTTTCAGATGATGCAGACAATAGCTTTTTAGCGCACAATGGAGAGAAGAGGAGAAGCTGAAGGGCAGACAGGGGGGGGAAGTATGGATGAGACAGAAAGTCTGCGCGTGAATCCAAAACCAGACACTGTGGTGGTTGGGTGACGGCGGGGTTGGCTGGGAGGGGGCTTAAAAGGAGATGGATTGTTTGCTAATTGTGGTCATTTCTGACCAGAACATGACAGGTTCAATGACTACTTTAATGCGTTATTGAATACAACAGAAACTTGAAAATGCGATTGTGTGTGAGAGAAGCTTCTGTTTTATAGACATTTTTTGTTTTCAGCTCCTCCACGGGAGGGAAGAATGTTCATTCATAGTTCAAGTGTAAGAATAGGCTGGCCCCGTCTGTGTACAATAAACGGCTGTTAGCGCCACAACATTTATATCCGGCGCGCATCGGAGTATTTATCCAAACCGCTGTGTTTCCACTCTCAATTTCTTACGACGCGGAACTTGAGAAACAGCCTTAGATCACTGAGGAGGAACATTAAAAGATGCCCGCGGGGACTAAGAGGGAATAAATCCAGGGGATATTAATCTTATTAGGATCATACATCACCGCCGTGTCAGGTGAGGAGACAAATGAATGGGCGCCTGTTTATCTGAGCTAAGCTATGTGGTTTACCTACCCATCGCTCAGGGCACATATTGCCACTAATAAATTGGTTAAGTCCGAGCAGAGTGATTGTAATGAAGTTAAGGGGACTGGCTCGTCTCAGCTCTCGCCACCGCAGCCAGCCACTCTCGCGTCCCCCTTTTTTATCTGTCCAGATTGGGAGAGCCCCCTTTTTTCGATAAGATGAAGAGAGGAGAAATCAAAATAAATGGAGTCCATTAAAAGCAGCAATGCATCAACTGCTTGATAAAGTGATTAATAAACAGGCCGGGATTGTGATTGATTAAAGCATTTAATCAAACTTTTAAAAAGCACTATTGGCAGTGGTGCATAAATGGCCCCGCACGGTTTAAACGTATAAAACGCTACGTAACCGTTGTTTTCCTCTCCCTACAACAACCAAACCTACGCCGAGCTAAAACATGCAAAATCATGTCTTTGGCGTTAAAAATCACATTTACACACAATTAATCAGAGGAGTGCCCTGATACGTAGACATGGTCTTCTTCTTTTTTTCCCTTTTAAACAAAAGAGCAGTGATTGACTTAAGTGGTAACATGGACTCATTAAAGATGTTTTAAGTACGCCCGGATACACTTGCGTTAGACTTCCAAACACTTAGTAATCAATGAGTGGAATCACATGCAAATTCTAAGGTTGGTGGATGAGTGGGCAGTGACAGGCTTGTAACGACGTCCGCGAAGACTTAAATGTCATTCAAATCCACTAATGCAAAGGGAAATACATAGAGCAGATTGACACGTCGAGCTCGGTAAAGTTCAGCCTTGATGTATAGCACGTTAAGATAGGAAATTACAGATGTTGTAATTATCAGCAATGAGCGACCTCATGTGCCAAAGGACGCTGGGTGAAAGTACTTGTACTTTTGCTTTTAAGATGTGTAGCACACGGAAAAAAAGATTGGCATGTATCCGCAAATGGCACGCATTTATTGAAATGAATGGGGCAAATTGAGAGAAAGTAATGTTAGAAATAATTTCCCAGTCAGGAGAAAATGTATTATGTTCATTCACCTTTAAGAGCTGCGGAGTTGGAGAAGACGCTCCGGTTTGTTCTTCCAGTTATTTTTCATTGTCGTTGGACCGTAATCAGTTTACATTTACCACGGAAATTCACATGGATGCGCTGTTTCTGACCAAAGTGTGAGTTTATACTATGACACAAATAAGCGGAACCGTTATACAACAATTTGCTTAGACCTCAAAACCTTCGTGTGCTGCGGCTCATCAGCGAGGCTCGTCTGAGCTTTTTCAATAAGGGCCCGTAAGTATATCAACAATGCGAAAGAGGTAAAATACCTGAGTGATCTACGGGAGTCGATGGTGCGAGCATCGGCGTAGGAGAGCCTCGGGGCTAAATAGGCGGCGGAAATCACACACAAACTCAATTTCTTTGAGTTTTTTATTTTATTCGGTTCATACCACGTGTCATTGTCTCTCTGTGTCCTGTCACGGGAAAAAAACAACAAAAAACAGCAGTGGTGGAATGTCAACTCACCTTTTTTTCATATATATTGTCACGGAGACGACTGCGATAAACCATATTATTGTCATTTTAAGACATTTTATGTGAGTGTTGTAATGATTTAGAAAATGCACAATATTCAGATATTGGAATGGGAATGGGAAAGAAATACTGAAATAATCTTAATAACTAAAACTTAAATCAAATATAACCACACAACCAAAACAATAAATGAAATGTGAAAAGTTTGGGAGCTCCAGCCAAGTCTGATAATGGTCGAGGAAATGCTGCCAGTTCTTCCGGCATCATGTCGATGTAAATTTCGTTGACGTAAACACAGCAGGCAATTTTGAGGTCAACAAAAAATGGTTGACGTAATGTGCAGATATAGATAAGTAGATACGATGTGAAATGTACAATGAGATGCATCCAAAAGATAATAATATTAACCGCGACAGGAATTGTTGAATGTTTACAGGAGTCGTTTGTACTTCAGTAAATTTGTAGGTACTTGTAGTTTTGGAATATTTCCATTTTATGCAATTGTTATATTATATATACAGCTACTCTACTGCTTTTCAGAGCAACATATTCCACATTTAGTTTTACTTTTTCTACATCATTCATCTCTCAGCTGTAGTTACCAGTTACTATAAAGATTCAGGTTTAACATTCAAAATCTAAAATGAGCTCATAAATATCATGTCATGTTTTATAGAAAAAGCATTTGAAGCTCTACTTGCTGTACGTCAACCTGCTACAGCATTAAAACATTGCTTATACATTAATGCATCATGAATAGTATTTGAATTGTTTAGTATTTCACAATTAAACTACATAAAGGACATTCCGCATACCACTGCCAAGGAAGTTGTTTTCGCCCGTGCCTATTTGTTTGTTGGTTTGGTGTTGGGTTGGCTCAGTGGTCAAATAGTGTTTAATCCTTTTTCTATATTCTTTAACACTTGTTTCTGTAGCTCACACAAGACGGGAGAGAAAAAACTTCATAAACACTTCACCGAAAACAGTGTTGGTTTGAGGAAATTAATGAGCATGTTATTTATGATGGCTGAAGTCTGTTTCTCTGTCTGTAGTTTTAAGAAACACCATGAACGCAGGACTTACAGTGTGATGTTGCTGCTTTAAGAGAAAAACATCTCCACCACTGGGTAAAAGTACATCAAACTGCCTCTCTCTGTGTGTGTTTACCACACCGAGCCAACAATTTCACTGAAGCGAGCGAAGTGCCAGTTCTGCCAGTGGGCATTTTGGAAGTGCACGGACTGCTACGGTTTAGCCACCACTGTTGAACCAGCATTCCCATATCTGTGTTAACCTGAAGCATTTCTTTAAAAAAAAAAAATCACATGTCAGGACCCACAATGCAATGTTTTGTGCGAACGATTGCATATGTTTCTTTACCCGTTATCTCGAAACGGCAAGATACTTAAGTCGTTGACTTTTAATTTGTGCTTTTTAGAGTCGTAATGGTTTGACACTCGGTTGAAATTACCAGATACAGTGCATGCTATATTTAATCTGAAGTCTCCTACGTATGAATAGAAGTCAAATGAATGACACATGAATGACTTGTTAATTATGCAAATGGAGTGCTGCAGGAACCTGGTAAGTTGCGGGAACTCTGTCATCTAAAAGGGTATGGTGAGTGTGATAATGTAGCAGCTTGGCATGGCTCTCTTGATGTAATGACAGGTCAATTTGACTGGCTTTATGCTCTGCACCCTGCTTCTTTTCTCTGGCTCTGGTGCGACGGCCCGGCCGCCTCCCCCAGCCCCCTTTCTCGTGTCCCTTGGACTTTGATTTCTCCTTTGTTCCGCTGGCTCCTCTACTGACACTTCCCAAGAATAAGAGATGCCACACAACCACGACCCTTTCACACCACACCGATGACCTCTGTCTCTTCCATGCACGACCTCTCACCTTGACGCTGACAGCTTGATTAATTGAAGAATGTTATGATTTATGAGTATCTTCTCGGCATGATTAACAAGGCAACAGGTGGCTCAAGCAAACAGCTAGCAAGAACACTTCTTAAAGAGGAGAAAACAATGGCGGATTATATTTAGGAACCATGTTTTGTCCGACAGTGGCTGTCAATTTGGTAAAGCCATATATCATTTTGACTTTTCTGTCCACCAGTGCAGTTCGGATATCTTCACAGAAAGGTTTCCTTTGTGTCCAACTTGTCAGCCCAGTCAGACGCACAGGAAGATGTCACATCCCAACAATGTGCTTAAGTGAAAAAGAAAATGCTGTGTTGTGATTTTCAACTTGCTTTGGCCTCTGAAGTGTTAAAGCCTGAAAACCCAGCAAAAAAAAATTAGGCTGGCTCGAATTTCTTTAATTCAACATTTATTTTTAAGTTGATGTCCACACTGTATCTATGAATGAACCTCACCGCATGTGATTACTGATGACACTTTGTTAATACTTGACTCTGCGCAGCAACGAGTGTCATTCGGAGAGCAGCATGTAAGAGGAGACCGTGTCAGTCGTGACACAGGGCCACGTCCAATTGTCTACCCAAAGCTTTGCGAGTTAACTCACCTGACAGCTTCGCAGATAAGTCTGTCTTGTCGTCGCGACACTTAACTGCGTAATGGAAGTTGGTGGTCCAACTCAGGTGACAAGGGGACGGGGGTGCTGGAGAGGTCATATGAGACCTTCTCATCAAACCAAGTCAGTCACAGGGGAGGACTATAGAGTGGGATAGCGGTCTCTTGACACGGTGTCACCGACAGACTGTCCAGCTGAGCGAGAGCTCATGGTAAGATGTGGCCTTTTTCTTTTGACATGGATTTGTTCTGACCTTAGCTTCAGGTTGTGACAACTGATGGGTGATTGATGCTGCTGTTTCAGCACTGTCAGCGGAGAAGCAGGGCACCTCAGAGAAGGCCTTCCTCTGACCCACAGTGACCTGGCTCTAACTTGTGGTGGACAACAAAAGTTTGTGCCTGTCATCATTCGCTGGCCTGATTATTGTCTAAAAAGTGTTCTTTTATTTTTCTTCTTATTAGCGATATCAAAGCCTGGAGCTGCATTCCAAAATTGCATACGTTTTCTTTTAATTTTTAGTGTTTAGTATATAATTTATTGTTTGGTCTTTTTTATTGTGTGAAAACAGAAACATTTCGGACCCACTGTCACTAAAGTCACAGTAAGTAAATATATCACGTTTATCCAAGAAACAAAAAAGAACTTGCATATGAGGTGTGAATTTTGAGGTACAAGTGAGGAAAATGAGAACGGGGCAGTTTTATTAAGAGTCTGTGGCAAAGTAGGTAGATCGACATAATACAGTTAATTGCAGTTGCAACCAGAATGGCCGACAGTAGAGCGTATACCTCCGCCAAGGCCCAACAGGCCCTTTAATCATAATTTAAACTCACCAGATCTAGTTTTTTTTCATCAAGATCCATGCTTTTTGAATGAAAATGTAAAGAAATGCCCATATCTGGCAACTTTAGATAAAGTGTGAAAAGAAATCCTGGATCTTCCCTTTTATCCCGATCTGCACCAAAAGTCAACGGGGTCCAGTCTGGGCCCAGACCCATCCTCCGTTCAAGTTTTGTGGAAATCCGTTCAGTAGTTTTTATGCAATCTTTGCTGACAAACCAACCAACAAACGGAACTTTGACCCCTCGTGCTCACACGTCCTCACAAAATTTGCGTGGTGTCTTGGCGTCTCAGGCGATGTGATATAACTTCAGCTCCTCTTATTTTTGCCATTCTTCATTTGAAAGGCTGTGTTGCAAGAAGGGTTGCAACAGTATACGGGTTTCAAGGTTTACCGTCGTATCATGCCGTGTACATTTGCTTCTCTACATTATCAAATTGTAACATATTTGTATTATCACAAATATGAATTTTTAAGTTTATATCAAGTTTCATGTTTGACTGGACGTAGTGTTTTATAAAATTATAGTATAGTTAAACCAAAAATACCCTTCTTTTTTCAGCCCTTTAAGGATCATAATAACTGATAATAATGATGATAATCAATAATGTGTAGGCTAATACCATAAACAGTGATACCGTGAAACCATGGTAGTTCGTCTAATTCAAACCCTAGTTCTGACATCTTGTTCTGTTTGGGTATTGGAACACAGCTTCAGTTCAGTCTTTATACGACTTTGTAGTTTCTATTCAGCTCACCAGCCGTCGCTTGTAATGCTCTAAAAAAAAAAACGCCTGCACAATGTGAAGTATCAGTGGCTGAAAGGCACCGGGTAAAGAAATGTTGGGCTGTTGTGTTTACAAAGAATTGCCGTCAATGAAAAATTAATTATCTGCGAGTCAGCAGAGGTTAATTTTGGTCAGAAACCTTTCGATCCGGAGGAGCTGACCCCGGCAGCGCTGGCCGCCGCACTTGTGCCTGGCTGAGGTGACACATGCGATGACCTGTGACACGGGCGGTGACAGCAGAGTAAACTCAGCCGTGCTCCCCTGCCTCACCGCGCCTCCGAGAGCTTAGAGGGCTCCCGGGCTGAGAGGAGCGGGTTAAAGCGCGGTGCTGCTCCCGTGTCACCGGCCCCGGCCCGCGATCAGTGGCTCCGTCCTCGACGAACACTCCCCAGTCCCGCCACCCACCTCTGCTGTCTCCTAGAGACAGTGCTGCCCACCGCTGGTTGCCCCATATGTTTGGGCTGCACACAAGGTGGTTTCTCGGATACTGTGGTTGCTAATTATAAATTTAATTTGCATTTTAATTAGAATGGTGGAAAATTAAAGCCTGCCAGCTGGAGAATTTCAAAACACTTTCCCTCCCTCCTTTTCCTCTCTCTCCCTCTCCTCTCCTGGTTTTTCGACTGAGCATGACTCCGTCCTGTGTTCGTCTGCAGCCTCTCAGTGTGGGACAGCGCGCATCACTCCTGAGCTATTCCTTGTATTTATAGTTGTGTTTGCTAAACTTCTATATGTGTGGTGAAAGCTGTCATGTTCACCCGCCACATTCTCTCCTAATGAAATTTATGGCTCATTTGACACCTCGCATAATGTAGTTAAGCTCATAAAACGCGCCGGTATTTTATGGGAATTCTAATAAGTTGACTGGATGTCTTCTTCTCCGCTGGTTTGATTAGTAGAAACGAGGTCCAAATCCCTGTCATGGTGCTCATCTGATGTACTTTACGCGCCGGGACGTAAGCGATCTGCATGCGTGGGCCGTTAATATCATTCAGTTTTGGTTATTATTTTCCAATCTCCATAATTCGTCCCGTTCCCCATGTTGTTCCCCCCATGGTCATTCTCATTCCCTCGCTCACCTCCCATGGGCGTCCTTGCTCAATAATTGTCATTAATTGATTGACAGCTCTGATAGACCCAACTAACCCCGGTTCTGCTCTCGTGTCTATGTTTTAAATGGGAGCTTGTACATCCAGTGACCTTGTCTGCCCATCAGCTGTCAGGGAATGTGAAGCTAATCCAGAGCAACGTCTCACCTTAGCAAAGTAGACCGTCCTAAATGATTGTAATTGGTTTGTGGATCCGTCTTGTGATGCGCCGCGTTGTGCATGGTAAGAGCTGCTCAAAGTTTTGTTCCAACTCCTTGTGTTGACTGTACGCTTATAGGCAAGCATGTATCATATAAACAGATGTATAACTCTATCTTTAAGCTAATTTTATCACACGATTATCCTGTCCAACATAATTTCGATTCACGATTTTATCCAGATTGTCATCAAAACATTCTTAAAACCTCAACAATCACTTTAACCTTTCATAGGACATCTTTCTTCAGTGGAAAAAATCAATCAAAGAATCTTAAATGAGTAATCGTGAGGTCTTCCTGCTCAAATAAAGGGTAAATAAATGGTGGTCACCTCATCTACCTGTCGTTTCTTTTAGGTTGGTATCCATAATATCTGCACACATCCGGTTTAACTTGCTTGTACGGGGGAATACAGTGTGAAAGCCATGCCGTCAGCCATGGTGACAGTCCCAGGCAACTCAAAATAGATCACGAAACCAATACAGGACTGCACGTCAGCGAGCTAGAGAGCTGTTTCAAATCATTCATGTGAAGATATTCTCGATTATCTCGATTCACGATGATCCCAATAACGGAAATTCCCCCACGATGAACTTGTTGTGAGTGTTTTTTTTATCAACAAAATCTTCCCTACTCACTTTTGAGCTCGAATTTTCCCATGCCTGTGAAAACGTTCCCCAAGACTGTGCCATTAAATTGAACAGAATTCAGAGATGTGCTTTCGAAATCCTGGAAACCCATCACAGCGGGGTGTCCTCTCATCATGTAATTTCTCTAAATTTGTATCAAATTATGTAAATAAGAATGTACTAAAAAAAAAAAAAAAAAAAGGCAAGCCCTATTTTCTTTTGACGGGAATCCAAAAAATCGCAACATGTCTCGTCATTTGTATAGGAGCCACCAAACCGAATGTTAGTACCACGTTCCTGCTTTTTTCTATTAATGGTTTTCCTTAAAAATAAACGAGCTAAGCATTTTAACAAACAGCTCTTCGAGGAGACGCCTCCACCTTTTTCCTCGCAGCTGAGTCACTGTTAATATAGGCTGTATATTTTTCTCGCCCCTATAATAATCCATGCATGTACTGTGTCCCAGGCACATGTAATGTCTGACATTCTTCCAGGTTGTTTTGGTTTGGGAGGCTGCCAGCCCCAGTTTTGCACCTCTTTGCAGGCCCAGTTTGATGTGGTGTGAATAACATTCAGACATACACACACGCCCTCATTAGCATTCATTCAGGGAAGCAATGCAGGACACCCTCTCTGCTCTGAGGGTGGCATTTGGCAAGGGCCAAATACACCTGGCAAAAAAAAGTCCCTCCATCTTTCCCCAGCCCCATCGCGTTCGTCACATTTACTTCTCCACCGTGCACACAAAAACAGGCTCTGTTTCATCCAAAGCATCTTTTTATAGCGGCTGATCGCTTTACGTGGAGGGAACAGATTTATTTGTATTATACTCTGGTGAGCAACAATTGCATCTTAACACTGTCAAATTGCGTCTAAACACCGTAAAGTCTTTGATGCGATGCAGCGGGGGAAAGTCCCTCCAAAGCAGCGATTAGACTACTGATTAAATAAAAAAAGAAAAAAATGAAAGCACAAGAGAACAGTCCATTCAGTGACCCTCAGACGCCTGGCATGCAGCAGCTTCTCCCTCTAAGGCATGGATCCATCAGCCTTAGTCTGGAGCAACAGTGGCTATGTGAAAAAAAAGGCTTGGCAAGAGGAAGGCACGCATTCTCCAGATCTGAATCTGTGGACTGCTGTGTCTGTTACTCTGTACAACAATCCCTCTGCCTCGCCACGTATAAGATATCCATCCTGCTGCTTGATCTTTAATGTTCAGATGTGTTGTGGCATCACTGAAGGTACAACTCCGTGTTGATCTTTCACAACATGTAGGTGAGAATAACGCAGCCCAGAGAAGCTCTCGCAACTAAAGTTTGAGGGAAAGGCTGTGTGGTTTTATTTTCCTAGTTAATAATATTCCCCTTTAGCCGAGAGAAAAAAAGTCCCAGCAGCTGGCTATTGAAGACCCCTTTTTAGGTTTATCTTTGTCAATTGTCAAATATTTGAGTGTATGAAGTGGTGTGATGAGGTGCAGAGACAGATATTTGAAGGGATTTTAACTCATTTGAGCAATTACATGCTTAACTGGCCCAAGATAATCTGTCATCCAAAGCTTCTGTCTCGGGCTCTCCCTCTCTTTTCCCGATCCTCCACTCTCTCATACCCTCCTACGTGGCACAAGAGACGCTCCGAATAGCGGGATTTAGAGCACAAAAGCTCACCCTGAATAGAATGAAGGCCTCGGAGAAATTAATTGCTTCTAACAAACAGCATGACTGCTAGCATGTTTTGTGTCCCATTCTTATCAGCCTCCAGAGGTAGAGGGGTGGGCGACAGGTCTGGAGAAGGGTGAACCTGCAAACGAGGGAAGTAGGCCACAGGAATTTGTACTTACATTATGATTAATGTTATTCAAAGGCTAGTCGTCAGCCGAGGCTTTACGCAGCGTGTTTGTGTAGGTATGCGTCGAGTAGAATATGTGGTGTTTGCGTCAAAAAAAATGTGCATTCCATTTGAGATCAAGGATGCGACACCAGCGATCAGTGCCACCGGCTGACACTGAAATGAATACATGCTGCTGAATGTTAGTATATGAAGTATATTTGAATGTCCATACAGTGTGCCTGAAATTAATGAAGGTCCTGCACGTGGCTATGTTGTCTTTTATGGGTAGGAAACTATACATTGATGCGATTTTGCGTTTTTTCTCTCAGCCCAGCAAGGTTAAACCTGCCATCAAAACATCATGACAAACTTTATTTTGAAGGTTGAATTTTAAATGATCTTTGCTTTCCTTTCACCAGAAAATAAAAAAGCTGTGTATTTGTGGGCCGGAATTGATATATTGACGTCTAATGTTGATACCCTTCTCTTTTAAAAAGCCTGTAAGTATCTCCTCATTACCTGCACAAGAATATCTGTAGCGTTTAATTAACTGTATAGATTTGGAGCGCATTCAGGGAAGCATTAGCCAGAGCAGTTATGGGATTTACTTTTGTGAGGGTGTGTGGCATATTTGCCCCAGTTCTGTTCCCCTGCTTGCTCCCTCTCCCACATGTCACCATTCTGTCTACCACCACCAGTGTGGCATCTATCATCCGCCGCAGACGCCGCGGCACCCCACAAAAGGAGGCTGGAGCATGCACAAAGACATTTGCATTTTTGCATCTCATTACGGTTATAATTGCATGCCAGTGTAAGCGGCCCGCTCTCCATTATCTCGCGTAATTTTATCAGTGACGTTTGAAACGTGTGTTTAAATGTCAATTATTGAGTACAAAAAAGAAGGTGACCTTCTTGGAGTCATCTCTCTCTCTCTCCTCCATCCCCAGTTCACTCTTCCTCTCTCTCTCTCTCTCTCTCTCTTCTCCTCTCTCTCTCTGTCCATGGTCTTATCTGTTCCTTATGTCTTATTTGAGTCCTCTCTCCTGTTATGCTAGCTATATGTTGACTGACTTAGCTTATCGCGTTTAATGACAGCAGTCAGTTGACACGCGTGCTGTTAATAATGTTAATATACTCACTGTCAACAGCTTTTCTCGAGACCTCATTAAAACAACAGCTATAATAAAGAAGGCATCCGAAACAATGACACGACGTGATAATAAGTGATGAACCGGGTACCAGTTTGTTGTTGATATCCGCTATATGAGCAGATTTAAGTAATAAAGTGGATGCATGCGCCACGGCAGTGCTGTCATCAATAAATGAAGGTTCTCAATGAAAGTGATGGATTGATGTACGTCATTTTGTGATGATGTACAATGATACTTTGAGATCAAGGTAATAAAAATGAATTCTCTATATGCTGTATCATTTTAGATTATATTATAAGAAAGAAACATAAAGGACGGCACTCCCATCAAACAGATTTCAGATGATATTATAAACAACATGCTGCACTGTGCTGCGGACAGAACAACCAAACTTTATTTTTTTTTATTTTAACAACAAGAAATCTCAGGAAGGCTACGAGCCGACTCAAATATATCTTGTTAAAATGACAAAATTCGTCTTTTGAGATTCGAGTTTCATTGTTACGGCAGAAAAAAAAAAAATACAAGCATTGTTGCCTCACACCACAACACAACAGAGTGCATCTGAAAGAGCTGATAATGTGCAATCCCTTTCCGGGACAAAAGAAATCGGTGAAGTTTAGTTCCCATTAAGTGACAGAAAACACCTTTTTATACAGACACCATATAATGTGCTTTTTTTCCTTCTCTTCTCGAGCCTTTCTGGTTGTGAAATTGAGGAAGTTTGCTTTATTACTCGGTGGACAGCAAGTTCTGTCATCTGTGTAACCTCCAGCCATCAGTGTAATTTTCCTCAAATCCTGTTCTTTCAACAATGGATAAAGTCTTGCAAAAAAAAATGCTTCTTATTGAGAAAATGTACTTGTTAAACTCAGCAGCCCTCTTCTTGCTTTGACAACATACACTTTCTACTTATAATGAGAGAACTTTTCCCTCCGTAACGAGATTCTGCAAAAGTTTTGGGGGTTTGGTGTGTATGTGAGAAAGTTTTCCACGGTCGTGGCGTACCGTGTTCAGTGCAGTTTAGTGGCGAGAAAGAGAGAAGTTTCATATATTAATGACCAATAAATATTTTCCAGTTTAAAAAAAAGATGTTTTCATGGCATAGATGATGACACGATACAATACTGTTTTCAAAACTTCATCTCAAACGTGCTTAATGTATTTTTCCTGCACTTTTGAAGAATGTAATTGATTTTGTTTATTTCCTGTTTAGAAAACCTCCTTTAACATCCTCATTATATGAAGAGGTCAGCCTTTTGTTTTTCACCTGAGGAATGAATAATTAATGAACAGAGGATCAACACTCGTCATTACTTATGAATACTTATTTGAGTCATAATTGACGAACAGAGACGTCGGGTGCCTTATATTCTCTACGTGAGAGGATACATTCCACATTCGCAGTATTTGTTAATACGGTGCAGTATAATATATGGAGAAAAGGCACCGCGCTGCAGCGGAATGAACAGGCATGTAATGAGCTGACAACCAGACGAACCACAAATCTTTAAGAGTTTATCAAACTACTTGCACCTTCTAATTAAAGGAAGCACAGCCCACCAGGATGCATTTACATTTGATTTGATCTGGAGCAGAAAATCTCCCTATTAGCATCCTCCTCCCCATGAATATGACAGTAATTGCAGTCTCACTCTGTTCCTGTTGTCCTTCTCTAGTTGAACACATTTAGCAAATTTACCTCGTACTGTAGGTTATTATTGTGCCGTACAGTCTGGGGAATCAAATAAATCACTTAGGTTATCTTATTAATTAAGTCAAAATAAATGTGCTAGAGCCAATTTATTCCTCTCCAAATACCATGGGATCTCCCACTGCAACTAATGGCATAGTCTGACATTTCATAGTCTTAACAAATAACCTGAAGGTAATTCATTTAGATTTTTTCCAATTAAATATCATTTCTTGTGGCTGCAATACAGTGTGTGTGTATATATATATACACGTGAATTTGCATTGTAAGCTGAGCAGAAACGGCGTTGGACCTACTGTTGTGTTTTATTTTGAAATCCTACGAGCTGTCTTAATTATGAGGCTTTTTAAAGAAATCTTACCATATATTTAAATATAGAATATTTTCACTTATAGCTGCATCGGAGTGTCAGGCAGAAGTAGCAGCTCAATTTTTATAATAGTCATGACATAGTTTCACACCACACGTTCGTCACTTTCTTCACTGACAAACACATTAGTAATTTAGCGAGTGTTTCTTCCAGCAACAGCCCGAAGCAGGCGATGAGACCGTACTGTATAACCCAGGCATATGACAGTGCTGAACCTCCGTGCCCCTGCCATCACCCGCCCCTCAGGCCCTCAGCGGAATAACACTTGATCCATAGCTCTTGAGTCTCTGTCCACGCCTCCCTTTTATGGCCCGTGGGCAAGTGAAGACCCCGAGCCAGCCGTGCTTATCTGACCCTAACCTTGGCGTATGGTGACCTTGACCTGCACCTCACCCCTTCCTCATCCTCAGGGCTACATCTGTTCCTTTCCCTAGGACACCCAAGTAGTTAGTGATATTGAAACATCACCTTGGGGCTCCATTTGTTTCCTCTGGAGAGGTCAGCGAGGGGTTTGTCATTAGGACTGAACTTGATCCTCCGCTTCCCCATAAATTGGTCCGTCCATGCAAGGAGCGTGCGCACTGTAAATAATGAGCGCGTAATGCTGAACATGAAACAGAATCTCAAAAGCTGACACTCTATATCATATAGATCCATTTGTTCCCGGTCAAATGTGTCCTAAAAAAAGTAGAGAAAACTACAAAAACCACGACCACATGTAGAGCAGAAATGTAGCTTCTTGTTTCTTCTTGAAGCCGGCACTTGATCTCTTCCAACACTTGAATGCTGATTTGAATAGTTCAACCTGTCAAAAGGAGGAAACCAAACACACGTACAATTGAAAGTGAGCTCAGATGAAATAAAGCATACATCGCGTCAGCCTCGCAATTGTGTTTTGGGTGCTGTCATTTCAACGCATTGCTCTGTCCCAGGATGATATCTTGATTGTGATGCCCTTTATTATTTTTGCTTAGCAGTCCTGTGAATTGGCTGACCTTTTTTGCGATTCTTCCCTTTTATTCTCTCCAGCAGAATCAAGCGTCCTTGCCCACACAGTATATACCGTGGAAGACGGAGTTGATATTAATATTAATGAACATACACCGACAATGTCAGGTTTTAATGGATAATAAATTAAAGGATTCTCATTGATAGTTAACTCTGTGTGGGCAATAAACATCACCCGAGGCAGGATGCCGTCTTTGTAAGCAACGACGTTTTAATAAATCATAAGACGGATTGAAAAATGGTTTTATTCTTTCCTGTCATGCAGATCAAATTCGTGCCAGACACCACAGAGGGAAAGATGCGTTTGGGAAAGAAAGAAGGCCTTGTAGCGGTATCGTGTTCGCTAAGTACGCGAAAATGTATTTGCCATCTCTATCAGTCTCGTGGTATCATATCACGCAGGAGTCAAGGGGGAAGGCTAAAGGTTACAACTCTGAAACATGGCATTGATCCTAACACCTGACAGCATCCCTCTCTCCGTTTCTCAGGCTTTTTCTCTTTTTTTTTGTTCTTTGTAGCTGTTACTCACACGTCATTTGCTGCTCTTGTTGTTTTCCCTTTCATTGTTATATAAAAGAAAACCAAGACGAAATAACAATAACAACATAACTATAGATGTACTTTATATCCGTGGTGTTATCAAAGACAGCAGTTGAGGACAAATTATTCTCTTTTTCTTATTCTGTCTGTTCCGTCGGCCCAGACGCGAGGCTGAAACCAAAGGTGTTGTCGAGCCCGGTGTGCTCTGCATATCATAAATCAGACCTAACTGACATTTTTTTAAAGAGAATGAATATCCACCCACTCTCTGTGGAAGGGCCATGGTATTTGTATGGTCAATGTGACCTTTCTCCATACCCTCTCAGATTAGGTGTACGACACAGAAAATTGCGCTCCTGCAGCAGTCCATAAATCATACCGGGCCATTTTTTCCTTTAAAGAGGTATGTAAATACCAGTGTACTAGCTAGGTAAACAACACTAACCCTGATACAAATGGCTTGAAAATTGAAGAAAAGCACCTTATTTTTCAGCTGAAATTGCTTTTGAAACCCAGTTCTGGCACATGGGATGAAGGAGCCATGAAATGATTTGTGCTGGGGGAATAGAAATGGGTTGATGATAACCACACTCGACACAGTTCCTGTGTTGGGGAGTTCTAGCAATGATCAAAGATATCATTGTTGCACATTATTTCCCCCCATGCAGACCCCAAATGCATCTGTATCTGAAGTGACATCCACCCCCATGCACTCAGAGTATATTTCGTTTTAGGGGACAAAGGCCCTCCACCACAGTACAGCGAGGGCCGAGCTTAACCAGTCAGTGCTGCTGCTGCTGCTGCAAGCCTGCAGAGAACTGGTTCAAACATAGTGACAACATTCAGTGTGATTCCTCTGCAGTATGAGACCAGTCAGACTTTAAATGCCATGCATTTTTGCACTATCGATGGAATGTAACTAAGTATATTTACTCATGTACTTTATGTAAGCACAGTTTTGAGGTACCTTTACTCTGCTATTGATACTTCCACTCCACTGCAGGAGGCAAATATACTACATTTATTTGATAGCGTACACATATGAATTACCTCCACCAAGATTATGTTGTCTCCATTATCCGTTGGTTGCTTGCTTGTTTGGTTGGTTTTTCAGCAGGATTACACAAAAACTACTCAACTGATATCTGAGAAACTTGGATGGAGGATGGGTCTCGGCCCTGAACAGATCAGACAGATCCAAGAATGTTTTTCTAACTTTCTTTACCATTCCCAGAAAAGGTGGGAATGATGGATGGATATTGATTAAAAATAAATAGGCATGTTTAGGTAGCTAGTATCTATAAGTGAGTACAATTTGGTGCAGATCCTAGATCTGGTGAGCTTTGCACACAATTATGGCTAGGCCGTTATGGATGGTTTTAAATGGTGATAAAGGGCTATTGAGTTTGATATTCTATCAAGCTTGAAGGGGACTGTTGGGCCTTAGTGGAGGTATGCACTCTACTAGTGCCAATGTAGTTTTATCTGCAATTGGATAAAAAAACAAAAAACAAACACTGATTGTGATGATCAGAAAAATATTGAATGCTGAATCCGATAATCAGGCAGGCTTATAATCGGCCGTCGCAGTAATACATGTTTACATACGTGTGTTTACTTTATTTATATTTTAATACTTGAGTGCGTTTGTTGCCAGAACATTACTTCTGAGACTTAAGTACATTTAATATCAAGATACTTAAAGACTCTTATTCGATTGCTTTACGTATGGGTGACCTTGAGTAATATTTGAACATGATATCTTTACTTTTTACTGAACTATGACTTTTGTGTACTTTTTTTGCAACACAACACAAGTTAATATGATGCACTAAACCAGGAGAGATCTTGTTTCTAAATAAAACTGAAGCCAACTAACTGAAGTTTTCCACCTCAGGGAAGAAATTCCAGTTTTTAAATTATTGTCCATGTCAGAGTAACAGGATACGGTTGTGTTCAAGGAGGCCTTGCTCTAATCTACAACAACAAATTCACAGGCCAGTAGACTAAACCAATAAACACATAGTATATACAACTGAAACGCTTTGTGTTTTTAGGTTTATTCATAGCATCGCTGTGCGTTAGAAATGGAAGGGGAGAATAATGGGTCCCACTTGTCGTAGAGTTTATTCACTAGATTTTGCAGCAAATGTGGAGCCTCCTGCTCCTCAGTCTGTCCACTCACAGTCCTTCTCCATGTGGAGCTCGACTTTTCTTATTATCAAATGCAGACAAAAGGGTATTCGTCTGGTCAGCATGTTCACCAAGCATAATGAGCCAGTCTGCATCTTTGGCCGCACTGTGACTTGCCTTTAAAGCCAAAAACATGGTCAGTGCAGGATGCGGTGTTCTAGTATAGTGACCATTTATTTTCCTAAGTATCCTTCCATGGCCCTTTTTGGCAACTCATCAACACCTGCAATCCTGCACAGTGAGTCTCAAGGAGAGCTGCAGGGCACAACCCATGACAGCCAGAGGGACAGCTAATTCCCAACATCTGGTACAAGCCGGTGCTGTCCGTAGCTATCGGCGTGATCGTAGTATCGCTGTGGTGGACGCTGCTTGGCAGCTTGTGGCATCAGACTGTTGAAGAATCACCCCCATCGTGTTCTAAGCAGAATGGGCGGAGAGCAAACTGTTTCATTTCAGCACGGTGGACCATTGATGCCTGCAGTAGATCCCCTGTTATCTAATCAAACAGCACTGGTCAGTTATGATGCCAACTCCTAAATCCACAGCCGTCTGTAAAGCCGTGGGGGGAGATTAACCGCTACAGCGCCAATGTCCTACATTCAAAGACTTCCTCTTAAGATCTCTTTTCCTGGAAAGTACAGTTATCCATACAAGCAAACACAGACAGACATACACAGACATACAGCCTAAAGTAAGAGTCCTTCATGCTGTAATGGGGCTATCACAAAGACCACACAGCTTGCATTTTGGAAGAAGACTTGATGCTTTTCTAAACCCTCTTTGTCCGAGACCACTAGAATATCTCAAAGAGGCTTGAGTCTCTGCCATCGTCGCACATTGTGAGAACGTGTTGTTTTGCCATGTAGGTGCTGCCTCGTGTCTAAGATCCCACATAAGTAGAAGAGAATAGGAACTCACAAAGAAATGTGGCCCGAGACATTTATCCCTTTCTGTCTTACAGTCTGCAGGAGCCCTAATAAGAGCGAGCCTTCCAGAGTTACCCCGTTACGTGGCTGCACTTCATTATAACCCAAGAAGCAGAAGCTCTCGCACAGCAACCAAAGAGCTCTGGGCACTTTTTTAATATTTATATCACAGTCTGGTGTGGCAGTAATGATATTAGGGAGCTGACGAAATTCTCCACCCAGCTGGACATGTTAATTGAGAAGGCACGATTTAAAGGCAAAGTTCACATTTGTGCAGATGGTGGGACAATGCAAGATGGCAGACCTAGGTCAGTGTCATTTCCCAGCTATACCTTAATGGCAGCATTTTTTTTTTCCTCCCTCTCCTTTTTTTTCCTCAAGTTTGACACATACTAGTCCCTCAGGTCCATAGCAGTCTTTGGGGCTGGTCCCTGTACCTTAGTGCCCTTGACGGAGGACTATATTTTATAGTTGACATAATCACACAATTCTCTTTCCCACCTCCACTTTCAGGGTTAGTGAGTGCGTTTGTGTGGCGGGAATATGTGATTGTGTGAATACTTTGGCCGCGGAGGAAAAAATTATATTCTAGAAAATAGATTGTAATGATTTAAAAACAGTTTTTTGATGTAGAAATTGTATATCAAAGTAGCGATCTTACCTTGATATTAATGAGCTTCCAGGGTTAATTACATGAATGCAAACTCTGTTGAAATGAGCCTGCTCATTTGTTATCAACAACCGGTACCTGCTGTAGGTTACCACGCTGGAAATGTTTGCCCTGGAGAGCTGTACCTGAACGTTATGGTGCATTGTACAAATATCACATGAAACAGGACATAATTTCATGGAGCCGACTGCCGCGGGCCCGGAGTGTATCTCCTGCAAATACTTGTCCCCTCACTCGGGGACCTGTCCTTATGAATTATATGTTGCATTATGTGGCGACAATGTGGCCATAAATCAATACCATTTGTATGATTTCAAATAATAATGTTGGATTTAGAACAGATTAACACGGCTAATTCAATTATAAAGTTATACTAGCCAGTGTAAACAGTAAAATGATCTCGCTGCGTGCAGCCGTCAGTGAAAGTCACACTGCTGGGAAGCCTAACAGATGGGTGTATCCTTAGCGAGATGGATACTGTCGCAGCACACATCTACATCAAATTAGAGTACCCAGAGTGAGTCCTCCCCCCACTCTGACCATACACCGGAAAGCAGGTGTCTGCTTAATAATTTGGTCAAAGATCAGTGAGTTAAAGGTTGAGGCCAGGGGCAGAGAGGACCGGGGTCATCCTGGTGGTAGGGAGGTGGTGAGACATGATCTCCTCAAGTCTGGAACAGCCAAACCCCAAGGTCATCCATTAGTGCTCTGGCCCATTGGTGCTGGAAGACCCACAATAAATTTACTGTGCACCCTTAACCCTTTTAATACTCACCATGACCCAGATGAGGAGATCAGCTCCCTTAGGGAGGGGCACATTACATTATTAGCACTGTGCATCCATTGACAGCTATTATATTCTAACAGTGTATTACGGGTGACTTCATACTGTAAATACTTCAACACGACAATCCCAGACAATAATGTGCATTACTGTACAATCATCCTTTTTTAAACAATTTTTGTTTAGTTTTTAGTTCAGTGTGTTCTGATCAGTGAAATTGCCTGAACAAGTCTGCTTAATAATACTGTGAGAGAGATTGCATCTTTAATTTAAATTACTGCAAGATATTTTAATATCTACAATCCGTCCCCTGGCCATCTGTGATCAGTTTCAAACACACAGATGATAGTGTCAGTGTCTGGCCAAATTTTAAAAGAACATCTGAGTTATGACTGATCATTATCTGCTCTTTCAAACAATGAACGACTTATCTACCTTTAATTCAATGCATATTTCCATTCCTACAAGAAAAAGGTGAGGCTGCAAGGAAGAAGGAGAGGGAAATGTCAACAGTGTCAACCACTCCCTTTAAATAGGACTCTCCTATGATCCCTTGCTACCATGCTCGGTCAAACCTTTCCAGGTGTCAAGACTGGGCGTCAGAAAAAGAAATTAAAGTGACATAGTGTTGACAGGAAGAAAAGACATTCCAGTTTTCACCCCTCTCAGGACAATGAGGGAGCCATCACCTCGGTGCAGACACAGGCACTAATGAATCAAGCAACACCTTAACTTCTGCAGTGCAGGGGACTTTTGGCCGGGGGCACCCATATAGTGTCATTGATAATGGGATCCTGTATTGGACTGCTGTTGATTTGATGTCTACCGCAACCTCTCCCATGGCCTGCCATTTTGACACAGCTTAATTTTGCCCCTTGCTCATAAAGACATCCTGTTAGAAGGTGTCGCACAAGTGTTAGGTCCTTCATCTTCCCCAGTTATCTCTCCCCTCTCGGAGCCCGCAGACCAAGCAGTGTTTTATTATTAAGCAAAGACAGCTCAGTTAAATGTATTTTACCCACAAGGTAAACGTGCAATCATGCAGGTGTAGGAGGCAGCGGTGTGTTGAGAGGAGGTTCTTTGAGTTGACTGTATGGAATACGTGTGGATGGAAAGAGCACTGGAATATTTTACTCATGTTAAAGTACTGATACTTTAGAGAAAATTCACTCAAGATTACTAAAATGTACTTGGATAAAATCAGGTCAGTGAAAATTTACTCTGAGTAGAAGTTACTGTGTTACACTTTTTAATATTAAAAGGGAGACGGAGTCTTGAATAAAGCTGATAATTTAAAATGATAGAACAATTTAATTCAACACCTGCAACATTAAAGATCAACATAAACACTTGTGGATCATCATCACGCCACCAGGCCTGTGTCTCTATTGTCAACTACTTAAAATAGATTATACATTATAATTCAGAACTAACAATCAAGAGAATACAGAATGAAAATGGTCGACTAAATAAAAAGGGCCATCCAACTTCACAAATTAAATGTTTCCTGTAGAACCAACTGTAGAATAAAGTATCGACGATACAAGCTGTTACCCACAAACACACACAAAAGCAAAGAGAGAGCATCACAGCTTTTACACAACGCTACTGTATGTTGGTAGTGAGTTTTGTTGTACTCACCTGCGTTCTGAGCTTTGAGTCCTCGCAATCTGCAACAAGGTTTAACTTCTCATTCGACAGTTTTTCCAACATTTTGAGCTGAATGAGCGCTGATGCATGTCATTGAAGGTAAAAGTTCCTAAATAAACATAGAAGTCACGGCTGAAAGATCCACCGTGAGCAGTTCAGCATTTAGCCCGACCCAGAAATACAGAAAATACCTGTCGGTAATTCAAACCTCGTTCAATTTGCATCATGTAATTTCTTTTTTAAATGTACGCCAAGATTCAATGACACTAACCATGACCATAACAAATAATGGTGTAACCTTTAATTAAATTGCAACCATGACACAATAAATGTTTGTTCCCATTAAATATGTATGTTGTTCGGAGCGTCACCTCCGCAGACATTGACCTCTCTGGAGGCCACAGTCGTACCAGCAGCTTCTTCTCTGCTGCAGCCATTGATTGACCACATTTCTTTTATTCCATTCACACAAGTCTTCCCCTTTTTAATTTTTTTTTTCATATGACTTAATGATTGTGACTTAAAATTGAATAGTTTTTGGTTTATAAAGAACGCTACACAACCTTTATTGACTCACAGAAACGAGACTAAATGTAATTGGTTCCTTCCACCGCCTTGGAAAACAAGTATAACAATAAGCAATCTCACACACTGTGCACAGTTTTTGGGTGAAATATTCCTTTAATCCACAACATCTTGGCTGGTTTTGTTGAAAATTTACGAGGAATTTAAAATGCTCTTAAACTTTAACGATCCTTTTCCAGCTCCGGCTTCTCACTTCTATTCGCTCTATATGACGCTAACTAGTTTAACCTGTAAGCTAATTATGTGAGCTAACCTGATTAGCGCTGTCGTATTTACTGTAAGAGTCAACAACTGGCACGCTGCCAAAGCTTTGTGGGAGGAACTTTTATATATTGACGCTCTGCATGTTCCAAGATGTAGATAATTACACTGTTTTACACTAATAGTGCTGTAATTATTCAGTGGATACCAAACCTAAAATACCAAATATATCATTACATGTCTTGTTTTAAAATTTGTTGTGGAACGTTTTGCGTGTAATGCAGATTTTGTCTTGGCAGGTGATAAAAATATATAATCTTCAGTAAGCGGTAATAATGGTATGGAGTAAAAATGGCTGAAGAAATAGTAGGTTTAGTTAATTCACTTTCTCTTAGACGAAGTGAATATAAATACTGTGCTTGAGCAACATTATACGACACGAGAGAACTGTCATTAGACAAAAAAAAGGTCTTAATGACTCTCCCCCTGAGTGGACATTCTGTATGTTATCCTTACATGTCTCCGCTCTCCTGTCTTAAGCTGTCGCTCGTTTCCCCCAACAGACACACACCACGCACCCCCAACATCCCCCCGCGTGCGAGGCTGGTGGCTCCATTGTGTGACCTGTTCTCACACTGTTCCATCTCCACATCACGCAGCCAGCCTTTCACAGCAGCAATTCAGCAGCAACAATCACACACTCACGCCTCAAAAAAAGGACCTCTTGCTCCCTTTGCCAACCAATTAAGAGCCATCTGGGCTTGGATGCAGTAAGAAAGCTATTACAAAATCATTTTCATATTTTCATGATACGTTTTTTTTTTTTTTTTATGTGAAGAACCAAAATGTTGTTTTTTTTTTTAAACCAGATCTCTGTTGCCATGATATGTCTTCGCTTCCTTGAAAATAAATCTTAAGCAGGGATCGTGCGCTTATCAATATTTTGTTCATTTGCGCGGAGCCAGTGGAGGGCACAGCGCAGTTTAAAAACACGACGGAGCCAGCCATTGCTTTTGAAGCTGCCATGCAAGTGTGTGATTCCCGATGAACTTCAGGTCACAGATTCCCAGTGGCTGCGTAGGGCAGGGAATGGAGAGCAGCAGGGTTCAAGCCTTGGGTCACTGGAGCTTCAGAAGTGACCAGCCAGCTTTGTCCCAGGAGGGATGGTGGTGACGGATTCACTGGTGTTTCCTCATGGTCCACTGAACCCTACAGCAAAGACTCCAACTTAGAGCCTGCAGAAAGAGGGAGCACTCCTCTCATCTCCAGTTCACAGAACTCCTAAAGCGGGGCCGTCTGGACGGGCTCCAGGATGCCTCGAGATACACGAGATCCAGCCGCAACCTCACGGTGGCACTGCCAAACCTCATTTCATCCTTTCCCTCCACATATAATCTGGAGTACACATTAGGCCTCTGACATGCACCGCAATGGTTCATTTCCCCATTGTAGGGAAGTGTTGAACCACTGTGTTGTCAAGTAGGCTTTATAAGGCGCAAAGATATGAATAGAAACTCCACCCTGTCCTTTTTTCTCTCCAATCTAACTAAGTTAAAAGGCTTACTTACCCCTAATCAAAATGGCAAGCCCACTGGCATGGTATGTCCCAGCTGTGGCCCTGGCGCAGCATTTCCCTTCTCCCCGTACATTGTTCTGGGCAGCACATCCAAGAGCTCTCGCTGTGTTATGTACTTAACTGAGGTCAGAGTTGTCATTATCTGGGTCTTGTTGGCACTAAGGCCTCCTCTGATGATAGGACTCCCTTTCAGACCTGCAGCTTTTAGCACTCCCTAAGAGCTAACCTCTGTGAAGGCCGGGCAATCGACCACCTGCAAATGTAGCCCAGGGCTGGGACTGTGTTTAAAGGCGTACGCTTTATGACATTCTGTCACATGTGTGCCGTTTGCCCTAACCTGGTGTAAGTTGCTCTGAGATTTGCCTCAGATCTTTTTTTCCTTTTTGGTCGTGGGGATTAGTAAAGTTGATATGTACAGACAAGAGACTTATGTTGAGTTGTTTTATGAAGCGGATCGTAATGAGCGGAAATCCGAGCCCCTGTCATCCAAAAAAACAAGTCGAAAATCCAGTCCCCGGATTCAGCCAAATTGGAGGTGTATTTCTTTCTGTCTCGTTTTTCTATCGTATCAAAATTTTAAAGCTTTCACAACATTGGTACATATTGGAGAATTGATCCTTAGAAGCGTTTTGGCATGGATCGGTGGGGGAAAAAAAACACAACAGGAGATGAGTGTTTGTGGAGGCTTGGCTTTATTTCTTGATCTAAGCGCTGTCGTCTCCATTCTAGCAACACTTCCTCATTCATGTCAGCCCCATGGTGTTGCTCTGTTAGGAATAATTTTTCTCAGAATATGCTGCATTTTGAAAAGATATATCTCCCCCGCGCCTCTATTTTCCTCTCATTCTCTTGCTCTCCCTCTCTGTTTCTCCCTGCGTCTTACAAACGCACACAAACACACACTGCAACATGCACACAACCAGACGCGCACAGCCCCTCTTAAAACCGGTTCTCCCCCCTATAGCAATTTTGTCAGAAGTTGACAATGTCTTGATTTAGTTGTCTGGCTGTTCCGGCCAGTTTTCCCTGCTGCGCTAATGTGAACAGGACATCCTGCTGGGCACCAAAGAATACCACTTCACGGCAGCCGCATAGCTGGCAGCTTTTATTTATGGCGCTACCGAAATGAATGGGTATTAGTGTCCAAACATTTCACCATGCTCCTGCAGCCACACACAAAAGCCACTGATTTCCAGCAAATCTGCACTTATTTTATTCAAGAAGACTAAAGCTCGGGGAGAGAGACGGACGGACAGAGAGAGAGAGGGAGAGAGAAAACATTTATAATGACTTAAAAGACCTCAAAAGAAGAATAGGAATTGCGTTTGAAAAGGATTTACCAGACAGAAATCGAAAAGGAAAAAAAAAATGGCCCCTCCATTTCACTGCAGAGTCGAAAATGGAAAATATCTATATCCCTAAAATGACTCAACTTAAGTGCTTAAATTCACAACAAAAAAAAAAAAGAAAAACCCTGCACATCCTCCAAAATCGCCCAGTGTTCAGTTGTCTGTTTTGTAGTACAAAATGTTGCGTTTCCAGGAGGGGGGAAAGTATTTCTATCATCGCTAAAATTGTCAGTTGAAAGTGTCTGCACAAATCACTCTTGGTACCATTTTGCAATCCAGTCTGCCTACTGTCTTGTTAACCTATGAATTTTAAGTGGACGGCTCCCATTAGATTGCAGTAGCACTGCTGACTCCTCTTGGCTTTTCTGTAGGGAGCAGGCTGAGGCAGAGTGCTCTCCTGGCCCGGCGCTGCACTTTGCCTGGTCTCTGTGTCCAGGACCTCATCAGCACATAGTCCGCCTGTCCTCGTGTCCCTGCCACTCACCTCCCTGCTCTTCATCTGTCATTCCTGCCCTTCTGCAAACACACTCCACTGACATTTTGAAAAACTCTGGCATTCACCCTCAATATGGATTTTTGTTGATTATAGCTTTCTGTCTGTGAAGATTGCACGTATTATTGACTTTGCAATCCCATGACTATTTGCACAGCTCTTTCCTCCCCTCTGCATCTCGCTGAAGTCCAGCAATAATATTCACTCTGGTTTCTCATAACCTCTTTTCATTATCCTTTCTTTTTTTCATATTTTTCTCTTTTTTTTTCAGTTTTCTCCATATATTGTACTAATCCCCTCTGGCCGCGACCCTTTCTTTATGCCACCAGAGATCAGAGTTTCTGCAAAGCTTCGGTCACTGATGTCATTAAGATTGGGATCTGATACACTAGATGTCCATTGGTTAAATGCCCCTGGCCTGAACTCCCTATTGTCCCCTAATTCCAAGCGGCAGCTCTGTTTCACTTGCTGCATAATAGCCCATAGGTTAAAGTTCTGCTGCTTTTGCTTTGAATTTACATCTTTCACAGGCTCCATTCTCTTGTTCTGAGCTGGCGTTTTCTTTTTTCCCCCCTTTCATTTCTAGCGAGCCTCATTGCCTGCAGGCAGCGCGGCTGTTTGTGCTGTAGCTTTCCTGACAATCTCCCACATACAGGCATCTTTTGGAGGGTCAGAGGAGAGCAACTTGACTTAACAGGTCAACGTAAGTGGGCTCCGCCCTTCTCCAGAGGGGAAGCCATGGAGCCCTCCATTAGGAGCTGACCTCCGCGTTGCACTGGTCTGGCCCCAGCCAGGGTATCACATGGCTCTGCCTGAGACAGTCTGCTCATTAAAGCCTGCTGCCCATAGCAGGATTAGGCCTTTTCATGGTTTATCCTCTACTCTGACAACTGACAATGGGCGAGGATAGCTGCTTCAAATGGAGTGTGCATATGAATCATGGAATTATAATTGCTCTTTCATGATGAGAATATTGGAAAATCTATCCACATGCACAATGCAAAGAATTAATTGGGGTCTGTTTTCAAGGGCACATTGCTACACTATATGAGCCCGAGAAAATGGGAAGGGTGGTAATGAGGCATTTCCAATACAGCACAGCACCTGTACACAGACCGCTGTTTGCACACACACACACACACACACACACTCGGATACCTTCTGCTTGTAACCTTTACCCACCATGATACTTTTACTCAAAGTTTCACTGCACTTAATACACAATGGTGTGCCCTGTTTACTTGTGTTGTGATGTTTTCAAAGAGCAACCCCATTAACAGTGGTGGCCCGCACCCCGCGACCCAGTTGTAGCTTCCTAAGGGTGTGCGGGTTACGGAGGGCTGCAGCTCGGGCGCCGAGTAGGGAACTAAGATGACATTGCCTCTTGAGCTGTGTGGGAGGGAGAGAGAGAGGGCCGGTGATAGCGAGGCAACAGAGGCGCTATCTGCAGCACCGAGCCCCAGTCATGCTTCCTATTTACACCACAATTCTGTCTGTTTTCATTATTCATATTTCATGTGGTATCCTGGCATGAAAGCGAGTTATTTCCTTCATGGTGGAGGGCAGGTTACGGCTGGCTCTCAGGTCGCACGGCTCACAAACACGCCGCACAAATAGAAAAATAAACATTTCCCCCGAGACGTAATGCCCAGTTCTCTGTAGTTATCCAGAACATGTAGCTTTACATACATCTGAGGAGTCAGACCTCAACACTAGAATCCTGATGGTAAGATTGTCACTTTCAATACAATGAGTAAAAGATAAAAAAAATAAAAAATCTTACCTAATTTAAAGTGTGAACAACACCATCTGCATTTACATATGTAGTATGAAGCTTTTTCACACTCATCTGTAATAAACACAATGTGATAAGGACCAGGTATATTAAAAGGTGTTAATGAACTGCTGATTTAATACCCTCCTTTCTATTTCAAATTATTCCCCCATCAGTAACCACCTGTCAAAAACAATGCCTTTTTTATTTTTATTTTGTATTTGAAGTGGCAGTTAGAGGTTGCGTAGCTGAATTTTTCCAATGAACAGTTAGATTTTATGTCAAATGTGAATTATGGTTTTTCTTTTTTTTAACTTTCTTTTTATTGTTCCGACAAACAAAGTACAACGGACAGGTTCATCATCGGTAAGGCAAAATGCTTGACATCAAAGACAAACTGGAAGTGAATGGGAGCTGGGTCACTGAAATCGTAGAGGTTCCTTATGACTCTTAACTAAAAATCGATAGTCCACGCTGTTGGTCAAAGTGCAAAAGGAAATAAAACAAACAAAAGATAAACATATTAGAGAAATCACTTACGGTTCAATAACATTTCAGTTGTTCTCAGTATCTTTCACATGTTACAGTAGCGTGTCTCAGAGGAAAAGTCAACCGTTTAATCCAATTCTTATGGAGCTGTTGCTAAATGTATAAATAAATTAAGAATTATTCTAGATCCAATTTTACTTTATTTTGCTGATTAACATGTAAAGAAAAAATGTAATTTGCCTTTTTCAGCCAAGGCTCTACAGAATATTCTTCATTTGAATTTCAAATGGCCACGTGGTTGAAAAATGTACAGGAAATTAATTTAGTCTTGTGAGCAACAGAGAAATTCTTTTGGAGAGCTGTCAAAAAACAGAAAGAGGCCAGAGAAAGGAAGAACTGAAACTCTGTTAGCAACGCAATTAAACTCTGGTAATGAGGTCAGACATCAGATCCAGTGCAAGTGATATCATTACACAGACTGAACGGATGGGACGCTCCAGCTGCCTTGCTCTTGCTGTGGGATTAGACTCGCTGTCCTGAGGGCAGCACTTTTACTAGACTGACCCCTGCCTGCCACTGGGGCACCAGCCACCCCCTGGGCTCCTTGGGGCTCTGGCCCACAGTCCTGGTGCCAGTGGCACCAACAGGACTGCGGAGAAGTGAACTGTGCTGCCACGTGGGATGACAGGACTCGCCACTCCATTAGGAAGCACAGAGACAGGCAGGCACCAGCACACAATCCACCCTGTGTTGCCAGCTACGAATTAGTGGGTTCCTCTATTTCAGTCAGCTCATTTGTAAAACCCAACCAACAATGACAAGGTGATAAAAGGACATTGTATCAGTGATTAGAGCGCCTCGTTTGAACCTGTTGATGGTTAAGATATGGCTCCCAAATAACTTTTTTTTTTCTTTCTTTTTTTTCTGGAGAAGGAATCCTTTCTGCGTAGTTAAAATCATGGTTCATACTTGCAAACAAGATTGAAATAATGAAACATACAGATTGGTAGCAGTCTAATTTTCTTTCCCCATTGTCTGAAGCCTCGTTTGCAAAGTCCCTAGCAGGAGTCGGCTTAATTTGTCCTTTCTTATTTGGTCTGCTTGTGTGTTTTGTGCTGTTCTCTTTTTGTCTCCCATGATTACTTTGAGGATATCGTTATGACATTCAGCAGCAACAATAATTCTTCTGTTCTAATTCATATCAATTAGTAGGGGATGGTAATTCAAACTGACGGCACAGTGTATCTTGAAAGGCTTGCGAGGATGTTGTGGCGGCAGCATCACTGTGCAGCCAAAAGCCACCCTCCTTTCCCCTTTCTTCCCCCTTTTCTGTCTTTCAGTCCACAACAAGGGGCTCCGAGCAAAGAGGACAATACAAGTCGGAGCCAGTACTTTGATAATTAGTTATTGATTGAGAACAATGGCATGGCGTACACTGTCGTATTAGCTAGACGCCAGTAGGTCGCGACACCGAGAGCAGCCATCAAGAAACGAGGGCCAAAACATGCCTGACTCCCCTAATAAGATATTCCTTCATGTTTTTCTCTTTCATTTCCCTCCTCTTTTTTCCTTCCTCAGGCATGTTAGTGTTCGGGCTACACGGGGTCAAAAGTATTAATGCTTGTGCACAAACGAGTGCCTGATGAAGGAGAATTTAATTAGAGAATGCCCACTCAAGCTTCTCATACCACAGTGCCCTGTTTTTTTCTTTATTGTTTCTTTGTTTGTGGGACTTTTCTTTTTTTTCTTTTTTTTTTTTTGGCCAGTGCCCCCCACCACCACCACCACCAGCACCACCCAAAAAAAAAACTCAAGAAAAACAGCAATTCAAAATATTGTGAATTTTCTGGCCCTGCCGGCATTGTTTTCATAACATACAGAAATAGTGATCGGAAAAATGAAACGCGGTTAAAAATATTGTGAAGCACCGTTGCTTATCAAAGACCACCTATCCAAAAATATGAATTGTATTTCGAGGCAAGCGTCTGTTGAATCGATCTATTCTTGGCCAGGACTTCGATAGAGAAAAAGAAAACAGTATCTGTTGTTATTTTACACGCGATTGACCCGCGCTGCGTGTCACGCGATCTAAAGAGGAAAAACAGATGCATCTCGCCGCACATATTGATATGTGTGTGCTTACAGTGGCGGCACGCGTGTCAGAGATGGTGTCAGCCGGTGAAAGTTTGGCTTCTAACCAAGCCGTGTTTACATATAACAGAATATCCTCAAATAATTGGTAGGTCTCCTCGCTAAAGAGGGACGTGTCAGGCTCGGTGCCGGTGTGAAAGAAGCTCCCTAACTCACTTCACCTGATCCGTGGCCTGTAAAGATGCACCTGGCATTAAACAGACAGGGCAAGAGCGTCAACTGAACAATGGAGGACTGTCAGGCCCGACAGCAGGGCACGGCTCTGCCGTCACTGCTCTGACAGCGAGGGCCTCAGAGGGTAAACTGCTTTGCTGGAACTAATTAAACAGATGAAGTTATGACATGAATATGCAGATGTTGTTTACATTTTACCATATGGTATTATTTCAGGTAATAACGCACAGGAGAGCCTTCCCACTCATTAATGTGAAGGGATGGAGTGAAAACACTGTCTATCAAGAGACACTCGGAGCGTGTTCGAGAAATATGATCAGACTGACACTCGGGTGTTGAAATCTATTTCAAGCCACTCAATTAACATGCATGTTGATAGCTATTACAGTTTGATTTAAATTGTTAGCAGGCTGGATGTTGGGGCCGGCGAGTCCTCGTTCGAAGGAGAATTTATCAATTTCCTTTAAATCTATTTAAAATGTGTCAGATTTCTGCTTATTTAAAGTGTAAAATTAATTATCCCGGTGTCTCGTTACCTCGTTTGACAATATTTTACTAAAATAATCTGTCTAAATTCAATAAAGTCACCCGTGCTGTTAAATCATTTCCCAGAGCGGCTGTGCGTCCGTAAGGTTTCCACTCCCTCCGTACACCTGCCGCAAACCCAGTTTAATTCTCAATGCACATCCTGCATTTAACTCAACTTCCCTATTTTTCTTTTTTTTCTCAAAGTGTTAAAAGTAGTAGCAGCGCCGCCTGAGTTCTTTTTTCCCCCAGTTTTGTGTGCAGCCTCACCATTCCCCCGGAGCGGGTGCTGAGAGGTTAAGAGGGAGAGGGCCGATGGAGTCGCGTTTAGTAAGAAGTGCGGGATCACGGGGGCCAGCTGGTGGGGTGATGGGGAGCGTAATTGTGCCCGCTGTGTGGATAGGGTGGGGGGGTGAAAGGATGGGGTGAGAAGCCCTGGAAAAAAGGGAGGGGAGGGGACACCTCAATTACCTGTGCTCCCTCTGACCCCTCTCTCCCTCTGTCTCTCCGCGCGGACAGACCCACTGTCTGAGAGGCGGGGCCGCGTTTCCACAGGCAGATGCACATCCCCCTCCTTTGTTCGAGATAGCGTTCGCTGCTTTTTCCTGAGCTGCACAAACTTAATTGCAACAATCTCCCCCTCTAATGCGTTTCTCCTTTTATTTGTCACTGTCAAAAAATTTGAATTTTTCCGCTTTTTAAAAAGAGAAAAAAAAAACCATATCAAAGCTTTTTGTCTGATGCGTGTTTACGTTTGATCACGGATCTTGGTCAGGCGATATTAGATTAAAGACGTACAACAAAATAGAAAAGCGAATTTACCTGAACTGAGCAGTTCTCTCAAACATATTCAGCAGGTTACATGCAGCTGTCATAGTTTATTTTGGAGCCCCTGCTTGGGCTAATACAGTAAGTGACAGAGACTGGTGTAAAATCAATACTTCACAGGAGTGTGATGTCTTAATAAACTCTCTGTGTTGTTCAGACAGGAAAGCTAGACATGTACGAGGAGGACTACAGCGCAGGCCATTGTGAAGCTGTCAAGTCTAGCCCTCAAAAGCAGATGAAGCTGTCAGATTATTAATATGTTTATACTGACAGGCCCCAAGTCCACCCCTGAAACCCTCCCCTCTTTCAATGTCTCTCAAAAAATATGCTCGGCTTCAAAGACAGAGGCCACGGGGTTGGATGCAAGGTCGGAGGCCAAATACATTTTGAAAGCAAATTCTCTTCCTTTTGCAACCTGTTTTTATTGCTGTCGCTCCCCTTCTCTGTGGCGACCATTCAGCTGAAACTTAGGCTGAATTGGCAGCAGCTTTCAAAGCGCTTGGCAGCCTGGTGATCCTCAGGAGCTCTCAGCTGACATCTCTCTGGGCTTGTCTATACTCAGGGGTCAGCGCGAGCCCTGACTCCCAGGACCCACTCACTCAGGCGCTACCATGAGTCAGTCCCGCAGACCGAAATTAAAATGTGAAAAGCTGCGCGACTGAAGGCATTCCTCGCCCCCCATGGCATTTTCCTTTCTCTGTGACAGTTCCTCTGAGACTGCTTTTTCTTTCATGTTTCTTTTTTTTTTCCCCCTTTAGATTATTTAACAACATGCGAACAGAGCTGTCAAGGAGAGACATGCTTGATCGACAGAGCAAGGAGTGTCTCAGTCAACATGGGGTTAAATTCGATTTTCTGCATGTTCAGTGTGCCAGTCTCAAGCCAGTTATTGCCTTGGCTTGATGTTTTTTGATGGATCAATTATCCATTATAACATGTTGCGAAGCCAAACATAACAGCAACTATGACACCTGTCACAATCTTCTATTAGGGTAAGGAAATTGAAATAATTTAATGACAGCTAATTTAGTCTTTGTTTTGAATCTCATTATGGCTGCAGTAATTGTGTTCTGTAAAAAAAAAAAAAAAAAAAAAAAACTGAAAGTGAAATATGACTGCGCACTCAAAGTAAAGTACCCCGACTAGAGCTATTAATTTGATATCTCTCAATGAAAACAGGAGGGAATAAATTGCGCTTTATCAGATTCAGACAAACACAAGTTTGAAAAGACTATAAGATCCTGGAGATTTTTTTTTTTTCCTAATTCAAAGTCCAGTTTAGATTAAGTTGAAGTCGGAGATAAGGCAGAAAAGAAAAACACGACAACGCCTCGATATTAAATGAACCCCTAGAATAATTCAAGAAAAAAAGAAGACTGTGTATTTAATCGTCTGATTTTTTTTTTTAAATATACGTTGTTCTGGGTAACGTAACGATATAAAACGGAGCATTTTGTGTGACCCGCAGGTTTTTCTCCGAGGTTTTTCCGTTTCACCCCGTCATATTTAGCGTCGCTCCGCCACCTAACAAGTCAAAGATATTACTTCGAGATCGGGACAAAAGCGCTGAGAGCTGAGTGGATGTGATATGCTTGTCAATAACACGTATGTGAGAAAGCTGCGTGGGAGCGTCTTATCGGTACATGTGTGCCCATACTTGAATTTGCAAGTAAAGAGCCTTATTGGGATTACCCACGGTACATTCTAGTTGGTATCATAAAGAGAAAGAGGGACTCGATGTGTCTCCCTCTTCTTCTTCTTCTTTTTTTTTTTTCAGGGGTTCAGTAAGCTCTCTGTCAATGGTTTGGGGTTGAATTGGCCTGGATAGCTCCCCTCATTCCATGGAATGATCTCAGACCTAATTTAGTGGGCAGCTCAGGATCCAAAGCATACAAGGCTCTCCTCTGCATAGAATGTGTGAAATAGATAGAGCAGCCATCCCTCAGATGTGCTGAAGTAATCTTCAGCCAGAGCTGGTCCAGCAGGCCTCACCCCTAAAGGGATTGATGCAGTGTCAGAACCTTTGGCTCCGGGGTCATCCTCTCTTCTTGCCTCCCCAATCTGACAAAAGCTGAATTTCTTTCCCCTCACCATTCGTTTCTCTTTTTTCTTCTATTGAATTCATCAGCGAGGGAGGCATGAGATGTGAGATGTGAATGAAACATTTTCATTAGAAGGGAGGAGAATCCCCCGGTCAGAGACAAGGCCGGAGCTGATCTGAGCCAATGACATCCCCACCAATTCTTTCTTTCTCTCCCCTTTTTTTTTTTTTTTTTTTTGTCCCTCTTACTTTCCCCAGCTGTCACTCTCTGCGGTATGTGGCGAGCTGATTGAAATCAGCACTGTGTCAGGGCCGTCATATCTCAGAAAGACATAAAACATGCAGAAACATCAATAAGCAACAGGCCGCTGACAGCTCTCAGGCACCGATGCCGGGCGAGGAGAGATGAGGGGAAGGTTAGGACTCTGGGGGGATGCTGTGCAGTTGAAGTGTCTTCTTCAGGCTTCAGTGAGACCCGGGGAAGACAAGATAAAGTCTATCAGGTTATCGCCTAGTTCAAGTTGCTTCTCGGACAGCAAGGCCACTGGGACGTCGGATGTCAGAAGATCTGTTCGTGTGTGTGTGTGTGTGTGTGTGTGCGTACGAGCTTATGTGTGTTCGTGCAGGTGTACAGTATTTGGGGGGAAAGAACCGAGGCAGACGTCGCACCTGCTTCCGACTCCAAAACCGAGGTTGATTTTGAATTGATTAAGAGAAAATAATTGTGTCGCACACTGAATTTAAATGTACCTGAAATCCTCAAGCTGTCAAATACGTATATTTGAATTATATATCGTGATTGTATTTTATAAAATACCTAAAATAATATATTGTTTTTCCGCATCGCAAATTCTCCTTTCTCTGTCACGTCTGCTCGTAAAAATAAGATTGATAATGCTCTGGTGTAGACCCGGTTGTGAGGAGGGCCAAGAGATGCTCTGGGATTTTTCACTGTGCATTTAATTCACTAATGGGAGGTAAAGGTGATAGTCTGTTAGATCACAGCCTGACACTAACTCTCACCACTGCTAATTAGGCAAGTTTTTTAGCCCCGGAAAAACTGCTGAATCTCCAGTTTCTCACACCTGATAATGGTCATCACGGGTGCCCCTAACCTACCTGTGTGGAATTATGATGGGGAATGAATTATCAGCCCTACAGCATCCTGACTTTTGACGAGGTAAATTCAACAGTAATTAGCATGACACAGGCGCGAATGAAGGGAGCGGAGTTTTTGGCTGAAGTTGGAAGTTTCCCCCCCCCACCACTAAAAGTTGAAGCCTATTATTTTTTGTGTTGACGGGTTAACGTTGTGGACAGGCGCCCATCTGCATATCAAATGTGACTCCCATTATTTTTTATGTTTCTCCCTGCTAACAGCGCCTCCCAGCACTCCTCCATGTTCTCCTCCATCTGCCTCCTGTCCATTGATCAGCCTTCCAGGGCATCAGTCTGTTTAACATCTGCTACAAGTTCCAGCAGCTCAGGTAACTATCTCGCTGCTCTCCACCGCCTATTGATCTTCATGTCCACCTGCAGGAACATCTGTTTCGGCGTGTCGTTTGTCAACGCAAACCAGCTACCTTGTTTGGCTCCACGTCTCGTCCACTTTCACTCACTCTCACAAAGAGGCTTCGCTCCTTAGACGCTTGTTGAAGTGCTGTTTGCATTGTTCTAATAATGAAGAGTAAATTAAGTCACTCATAGCAAATAGTGGGTGTAGCGCCTGTTTAATCTTTATATGTGTAATTTTCTCGTGCAGCGCCATCTAAATATTACTTTAGATTTAATTTAAAAACGTAATTTATTTAATAGCAAATTTGCTTTTTTCTTTTTCTTTTTTTTAAGCAAAAATCAGGCTGTGCATTTAGAGAAGCTGTTGATTCTACCAAACCTGTGAAGTTTAATAATTGCATTCAAAGCATTTACCAATTATTTATACAGCACTCTGGATTAAATGTGTTATTTTGCCTTATAAATCTAAACAATTGCAAATTGTTATATTTGCAGAAAATTGTATTTAAACGAAATGGTATGCGCAAAGCGACCCACATAACAAAATCTATTATTTGAATAAAATAAATCATTTCTATCGCTCACAACAAGTAAAATGTGCTGTAAAATCTATATTAGAATCAGAATTTTATATATTATGACAAGACAGTTGTACACTTTTTTATCATTTCTTGTTTTGTGATGTTATTCTTGGCAGAAAGCACGAGGCAGAGAGAGAGTCTCGGGCCGAGAAGAGCTCGCATCTTCAAAAATTGTCTCCTTCACAGGCTTCCAGAGCTCGGAGGAACCGCAGTTGCACAGTTTAATTTGCTCTTTTGTAATGACGGGGCGTAGGTTAGTTAATTTCAATTTTTGATTTCAAAAGCTATCAAATACAGCTCAGATGAGAAATCAATTTTCCCAGCTGCCCTGGCTTTGTGGTGAAAAGAACCGGCGCCATTGGTGAGCAGCCCGTCACATGACCGAGTCAGGGATTAGTTCAGTAGGCCCATGTTGCCACCACCTCAATTACAGGCTGCCTCTTGTCATTTACCTCTATAACATCTCATTCTCAGACACAACTCATATTTAATTCATGAAAGCCGGCACAAGAGTAATTGTAATATAGATTGTTGGGAGAAAATTTGACCGAATTCGGAGCGCAACTTTTTGTTTTGCTCGCCAACGGCAGTGATTGTGCCATTTATTGTAATTTGAGATAAACAGACGCAGAATAGTGAACGTCAAATGCTGCACTGATAAAAATAAATTGTACTGAAAAGTATGTAATTTGAAAATCCGTCAGCTCGATCACACGGAATTATGTAGATTTTTTTGTGTGTAACAAAATGGTACATTATGAAAAATGGCAATGATGGTTTTAATTGGAAAGGTAGCCTCCTGCGTTGGAGACGATGACAATCATCAACGCCATTATTAGGTCTGTCGACTGAAAAGGTGACTCTGGGCGGATCCGCTGACAGTGAGCACTCACGTAAATAAGCCTTGTTCGGCGTGAGCGTGGACAGTGTTTGAGTAACTCTGGTTTAGAGTTGATAAAATTCTCACATACCGATCTGTGTATCAATAAATCACATGTATAAAATGAGGCCTGTTTGTTTGAGCCATTGACTTCACAGTGTAAAACAGATATAAGTGCTATAAAACTAATTTTCCTTCAAATAATTGCCCTAAATTCCTTTTTGATACATGTGTCTAATTGTTGACTCTCCAAAAAAGCTCAAAGCATTTTGGACTCTGTGTGTGTGTGTGTGTGTGTGTGTGTGTGTGTGTGTGTGTGTGTGTGTGTGTGTGTGTGTGTATTTTACATTCTTATGAAGCTTTGGTTTTGGGAAAATTGAATCCATTCCAACATTTCTGTCTCTCAAACGCACCCCTCTTTCCCTCTGCACACACACACACACATTGACAATTTGCTCATTAATCAAAGAATCTTTTTTTTTCATATGGATCAGTTCATGGAACAAAAAGTGAGAGAGAGAGACAGAGTGAGAGAGAGAGGCAGTTTCTGGACATATCATGAGATTATATCCGTTTGACAGTTGCGTTATTCTATGTGGTTTCCATGGCGACCGGGTGAGGCCTCCAATAAAACCAACCTCAGCTGTCATCTCTTCACCTAAAAGCTTTGTAATTGCTCTCATTTGCATACTACAATTAAGTGTGTTAGCTCACAGCAAGAACAATCAACCTCCACTAAAGACTGGGGATAGTATAATTATTATATCAGTGGATTTGTATAAAACATTACTGACGAGCCTTTGTTTGACGTCCGCATTGTGCTGTCAGGCTAGTTTCACCACCTATTTTCGTAAAATATACGTATTACGCGGACAGTGGCGGGTAATGCATAGCCGCCGGTTTAAAATGTTGTCATTAACGTTTCCAGTCAAAATCAGAGTATATATCCCAGAAATGATAATTTAGCTTCCTGTCTGTCAAAGATATTTCTATCCATTTTTTTTTTTCCTTTTTTTGATAGGAGGCTTTTTGACTCAGCGGTGCACTTGACTGGCTGGAAAGAGAGTGAATTGCAGTAGTGGGAGACGGTTTGAACCGCTGATTGAATGGAAAGGTTATGTGCATCGGGCTCTAAGCATTGTTTCTCTTTCCCTCAGATGCGCAGAGGCTGTAATGAAGAGCTCTTGAACTCGCAGTCAGGGAAGCAGTGACAGGAGTTCAGGAGGGATGCCTCTTTGGCTCTGCTGGACGTATGACACACACACACACACACACACACAGGCACACATGCAGCCAGAGACGGCAACAAACAGCGAATACAAAATCAAAATGAAGCTGTCACTCATGCATTGTTTCACAAATCACTAGCTTTTCATTTAAAGTGTCCAATATCCAATCTTCCCGCTGATATTGAAAAAAATATCAAACATCTATCCCTGTGCTTCTGTTTCTTTTATTTTCTTCTTAATATTATTTATTTCTTGACATGAAATTAGAGGTTACAAACTTTTAGATGAGAAACGTCTTCACTCCGGTTTTCTGATCTATAAAAGCAGCCCGTATTTCCAGCTTTATTATCAAGCCTGCGATAGCGCGGCACATCTTTCGGGCAGGTACATTTGATTTTGAGTTTTTGCCTCCGGGCCCTGAATTTGAAATGGAAGACCAAATGGCACAAATGGCAAGTGCACCATTCCCAGCTCTGTGCAGCCTCCCCAACACAAACTGGTCAAGCAGAAATGAGACCTGCATCAATTTTAATTTGTATTTATCCTGCTGATGACCCGCTCCTTTCACTCTGCCGTCGGAGGCACAAATTACACCCATCATAACTCTGATTCCAGCGGCCCACGGTGTGCTATCAGGAAATTAACATGGTTATATACCACCGGCGGGTTCAAGGTGTCACAACACAATTATACAATCATGCAACCTGACGAGCTCTGACTGGTCGCCGGTGTATGACAACTAAGCTGGAGGGCTACACTGTCTGTCACATCCAGGCGGGTAAGATAAGTTCACTGGAGAGTAGACTGTGCCTCAGTGTCTGCTTCTCTCTATCTAAATCAGTTAAATATCGCATGGCGGCTGCAGTCTGCGGGGATTTTTCTTTTTTTTTTTTCTTTTTGGAAGGAAAATGTAAAGATCTGAACTTATCTTTGACATGTCAGGTTTTTTATTCGGCGCGGCAAATTGAGCCCGCAGAATTTGTAAAAACATAAATCAAAGCGGTATAACGTACTGTGTATCATTAATAGAATTAAGTCATCAGCGGGGGAAGTCTAATGTAAGACCTCGTACTTGCTGCAGTGCTGAGCAGCTAGCTGACTGTGACTTTCAATCAACCCTAATCCTTGTATCTCATAAAAGTTAGGCCAAAAAAAAAAAATGAAGGGAAGCTCCCCTGCCTGGATCCCCGGTGTGCTCTCAGTGTCAAGCCATTAGGCTGTGTGAAATGAGGTGCCACTCATGAGTTATAATGCTGCACATCTATAGATGCAATGGTAAAATATAGCCCCTTCAATGCTCAGTTCTCTGTTGGAGTTGGGGGGGGAAATAATTCTGCTCTGATAGCGGGTCCATCCCTGCAGTATCCCCAATTCAAAGTCACAAAGATATGAAGAGGGCTGTTGGATAAATTCAAAATAATCCACTTCAGGATGGCTGTGAGATTAATGGAAAAAAAAATGTGTGTGTTTGCTGGTGCGTCCGTGTGCGCGGACAAGCGTGCGTGTCTATGTGAGACCCAGTGAATACAACTTTTACATACTGTCGGATGATATTACTAATAAGATTATCAACCTTGGGGATGAAAAGAAATGACACACGGAGGGGAAAAAAAGGAAAAATGACAGCAAACTATTCCTTAAGAGCAAACAGAGGCTGTGGATATCAGCCTTCAGGAAGTCTATTTGTGGGGTAAAGTATGTTCATTGTGTCCGATTTGAAAGCACGTCAATAGAAGACACACGTTTCTATAAGCAGTGCTTACAGAACTACAATCAATGAAAGTTATACTTCTGTACTTAAAGGCACATAACAAAGCAGGCTAGCAGCAGCGTGCTCCACTGCAATATGTACCCAGAGGTACTGTAGATGTAACAATGATAAGGAAATAAAGCTAATAAGTGTCACTTTGATGTGACAACAAATTATACATGGTTCTATCAGATCTCATTTCCATTCCACAACACAGAGACAGAGAATACCCTGAAGCATGGCTGTTAATGGGAGCCTCTATCAGCCATCGTGGAAAGCCTGCCTCATTACTCACTCCAACACAACTGTGCCCAGGGTGGTCGATTTCCCCAACGGACACTGGTTCACAGACCAGAGACGCACTGTGCTGCATATGACTTGTTTTTCAATGCGCAGGGCGCAGATGCTGTCGTGCTGCAAGTGTGCAAAATCGTTTATTATCAGGAAATTCATTTATTAGACATTTTAAACTGAAGAGAAACAACCATATAAAAATTCAAATATGGGGTTAGCATTTTTTTTTTTTACTCTTTATTTTGTGTCTAACTTATTGAGCCGGTGCATTTATAGATGATTCTTTTCCAGGCTACAGAAAATTGCCCTGTGTGGCTATAACCAGCTACCACTCATCTTCGTTCTCATTATACATCTGATTCTATACCACCTGATTGTTATTCAGAGAGAATTTTCCCATTCGGGAGGACGCCAAATACTCACATAACCTTCTATCCCTTCCAACCTGTGCAATGAATATTTTAAAACCTTAATGTATATTGGCCACCTGAATTTTCAGCCCGAGCGTCTCTTTTGTCCATATAATCTCAGGGACCAGTTCCCTACTGTTGTGGTTGTAACCGAGCACGCTGGCACTCTCCTTATTTTCTTCACAATTTGCAATCACCGGTGCTCTCTGGTTTTACTCTCTCTACCCCTGTTTCTAGCCTCCCTGACAAAGTCAATAGGGGGCATCCCTCATCTGTCAAAAGCAAACATCATACTTCTCCTGCTTTTCTCTTCGCGCTCTGTGTGCGCTGCCTCTCTCGCTGCCTGTTAGCCATACTGTAGATTGTCCCTCAGTGCAGATTATGAGATTATTAGTCGGGTTGCTCGCGTGACCCCAATCAACACGAGCGAGTAAGAGCAGTCAAAACGTATAAGGGAGAAAGTCCTGAAGAAGTAGCTGACCCTCTGGTGACTCTCTCACCCAGACGGGTGGCAGCGGCGCTTGCTGTGTGTGTTTCAGTGCAATCTGTGGAGCAGATGGCTGGAGTCCTGGGCAGAGAGCAGCAGGTCTCAGCCTGCATGTCACCAGGATGATGTGAGCTGGCTCCCTCCGAGCTTTAGTTAATACCTTCCTGTATCACAGACTTGTTAAGGGTCTGGGCAAAACTCACCGACTCCTTACAAAAGAACAATATTCCCTCTCCTCTCGCTGGCTCTCTGTGGTTCTCTTTGTTGCCTTTCATGGGTGGTAGTCTGTGTTTACTGGTAAGTATTGCCCTGAACCTCTTTGTAGTTACATATATTGATTTTCTGGCTGGGTAGTATTATTTAGACTAGGGTTGTCGCAATATCGCGATATTCAAGAAACTCAGGATATTAAAAAATTAGATGTTGATATTGTCTTAATGATACACATATGATGATATCGTCTGAATAGTCCAGTGAAGATTGATCTTTTGTTTATCTGGCTGCTTTTTCGAGAGTAGTAGTTGATAGTAATTGTAAAAGTTATGGTTATGGACTCTCTCCATCTTTATACACTCAAAAAAAAAGAAAGAAAAACACACAATAAACAAAGTTAAATATAGATTTGATATCTAGCATTTTCTAATTAAATTTCTGTCGATATCGCGATAATATCGTTATCATGAATTCGTTTGGCCACGATAATCATGAGGGGAAAATCTGATAATAGACAGCCCTGATTTTGACACACCTGTATTTATAGACCTCAGGAGTGAGCAGTAGAATTACTCTACATGCAAATCTTGATATTGATATTCAAAAATTATCTTGATATTTTTATGCTGTATCGTGATACATAATATATATCTCGATAAATTGAAATCTCCTCAAAATTATCGCAGTGTTTTTGACCGAGTACATTGATATCGATATTGTGACAATACTGTATGGATGACTGTTGGAACAAAAATATTAACACCGCGGGATTTTTGATAAATAATCGTCAGTAATGTGGATATATTGACAAGGAGGGTAAAGACAAGTATTAGAACAAGTAGAACATTCTGGTAAGTTGAGGAAATGACATCGCTTTAATGTCACGCAGCCTTTAAAACCAGGAAAAGAGGATAATTATATCATATCACGATTTAACAATACATAGTACCACATCACAATAGAGATACAATACCCATGTATTGCCCAGCCCTTATATTAATATGTATATATAATAACATAATCAATATTAGGCTTGGATGATATCCACAATGTTTTTTGCTGATTTTCTGGGTTATTCTTTGGTTAATAAGATATAAGAAATAAGCCTTGTGTTTCAGCCTATTCCTTTATCGGATAATGACCGAGAAGATTTGTGTGAAATAATCTTTGTTTTTCAGGATTTATGTAACCAAAATATAAGTATTAATTCTTTCATTCAGTCAATCATTATATCACGATATTGTTTCATCTAAATATTGTGAAAGACAATTTTATAGTCGGGACATAAAATACAGATATTATTAATATGTTTTATTTGTAAATAAAGGACTAACAGGTTGGTGTGCTGTTCACCTCTGTACATATCCCCTTTGCAGCAACACGTACAACACTTTTAAATGACAAAATAAAATCAAATAAGAACTTGCAGTGCAAAGAATAAATTGCAACCACACACAGAGAGAGAGAGAGAGACCGCCAGGTGAGAAATAACACTGTTCCTCTCTGGTGAACAATCACACAGCTGGTCGATATTCGATACCGTGAAAGATGTGACAGTAAACGTCACGATTTTCGATAATATCTAATATCAGCCCACGTGTGCATTTTCATTAAGAAACTATTCATGGATAAAATAACCAGATGTTAATGTCTGTTTTTGTCTCACTGAGGTAATTAGATAGCTTACACATGATGCCATTACATCACAGTGATGTGAAAATTATATGAAAAATCTTATACTGCCAAAAACACAGTCCAGCGTTCCCAGCAGTGTCCTAACCCATCGGGGGAATGTGAACAGGAAAGTGATTTATGAATATGGCACAGATTAAAGATGTAAAGCTATTCGAATTGCCTGAATAGCATACCCTCAAACTGCAGTGTCAAAGAGTAATTATGGACATTAGTGTTTCTCTATTACAAGATAATGTCCCTGACTAAGTGATTTTACATCGACTTTGATTGAGAACTTTTATGGTTACGACGGAAATCATTAAAGCGCAAAGCGGCTCGCCAGGTAAATAAACACTGGCTCGTCTTTTGTTCGTCCAGCTCTCCCTCTGCCACTTACTGCAGGCTTTAATCTCGCGTACTGGCAGGTACAGCGGGCTCGGGCCGTGCCTTGTGAGGTGCAAGTGGCGCTGCTGCCTCTCCTCCTCCTCCTCCTCCTCTCTCGCTCTCTCTCTCTCTTCTCTCTCTCCTCATATTATATAAAGAGTGGCAGCAGGCAGAGTGACAGACTGCCCCAAGAGATGACACCTGTCACTGAGGGGAGTGCTGCTAATCTACAAGCCTCATTTTGTTTGAACTCTTTGTCACCTTGCCGTCAAATCCTCATCTTCTCAGTCACTGCCAGCTTCTCTCCCCTCTGCTTCTCTGCTCGCTCTGCTTTGCCCAGTCTCTCCACAATACACCTCCACCGTCGCCCCTACACTGCACACTGCTCCTCCAGACAAAAACCAGTGTTCCCTGACATATTGCTGCACATTTATTCATTGAATGAGCATTGTATTTTGTTTTCCTTTTTATTTATGGATTCATAAATAGGTAGTGAGGACTTTTTGACGAAGTGAAAACTTGGCAGCTCGGTGTCTTTTCCAGACGCCGTTAAAAATTGCTTATGTGCCCCCCCAGCGTATGAGAAGATGATGCGTCCTTGTTCAAATGTTTTCACTTCCCGAACAAAGCCCCATTCATTCTTATTGAGATTTGTCTAAGTTAAAGTGATCTGAATAGAAACGCAGTCTGGAGTGGCCCAGTCTCTATGGAGCAGCACACTCCACCCCCTGGCCAAATATCTATATTGTCCACTTCTACAGACTGTGCTTTGTAATTATAATATAATTCATTATGTCTATGCTGCATGTGTCACAAAGGAGGAGTCCTCCCCAAAATCCTCCTGCGCTGTTCAGGCTGACCGAACACATTCTTGTTCCCATTTTAATGCCCGCGGCTTGGAAATACCCTCTCACACCCCCGTAAACAATGGATTTTCCTATTTTGCTTAATTGAGATATCAACGGCGCAAATCTGACAGCTCACAGCAGCCCCCTAACTCCGGCGGAGGGAAATCCTCATAGTGACAGGAAATGGGACGGAAGAAGAGCCATATAAGATTAAATGACAACAAATATGATAACAACAACAACAACAACAATGATATTAACAATAATAATAATATTATAATTGGTTTTATGCCTCTCAGAATGAAGAAAATCTCATTATTTATTGTGTCTCTCAACGTGATCAAATCATTAATATAGAGGCTGTGGGGGGAACATCCATGTTGATGTTGAATTTCCTCATTTTTTAAGATAAATTGTGACAGCAGAAAGAAAAAAAACACACACACATGATATAATCCAAGTTGCAGCAGAGGCATCAGCCAACTTCTTTAAATGCCTCCATTAAGTGGAATTATCTTTTCCAGACACATTTTGTATGAATGCGTCCAAAAATCCCCGTTCCATTTGGATTGCACGGGGGTTTAATTTAATCCTTTTGCTTATTAAAAAAAATAAGATGCAGCATCTTTAACAATAGAAAGGCTAGTCTGCATCGAACACAATGGCTAAGGTTAAATTGAAGGTTGTGTGTACCCTTTGCTGTATTAGAGGAGCATTCATATTCAAATAAAAGCAGCCATCGCTCGTTTATGTTGCATAGCAGTGTGCAATTGTGCATTTTGCACGCACAAAGCCAAACTGTATTGCACAATTACAGTTTTCTGATATTAAAAAAATGACATTCTTTAACCATTTTTAAACATTGTGTGAGCAGTAATTACTTAATGCCTCTCTTAGTCACACTACTTCAGTCCTGACATACAGAGAAGCTATACTGTGGAAAATACTGTATTAGTCATGAATCTTTACACATTTTCTCACCATCTGATTGTTAGCTAACCACATCAGAGCACAAAGCTCCAGCCCTGTCATTGGCCAGTGCTGAAATCCTCCATCTGACAGTCTTAAAGTCAGCCGCTGCGCACAATGGGAAAAACATGTTAGCAATTGGGACATGGGCTGAACATATCCCATGTTCGGTGAGTTCATCCAAAAATTCTTCCCGTCCTCCAGCAGAATTAGAGACTCGTGTTTGTGAGATGTTTGTTCCAGAAACTCAGTTTGAACCACTCCATCGTCTTTATCAACTCATGACAACAAATTCTAAATCTGTTGTCAACGCACTCTTTAACATTTGGATAAGATGATGATAGTTGTTCCTTTGTGCAGTGTGCTTATAAAAGACATGTTAGCTTTTCAATACAGCGCTAAAATGTACAATTTCAAGATCTTTAATTCAATTTAACCAACATTTATTGTATTAATTTCAACACACGTACTTTAATAGTTGTGTAGAAAGTATCAGTCAATATTAATCACGCTTTACAAATACGATCCGTGACTATTGACGGCGATATCTCTGAAGCTCTCATAATTTCAACCATGTTTGCACATCAGACAGCGGAGAGAGGAAAGTGTTTGTAGCCAGTGTGCAAAGCAAAACTGAGGATCAAACATTTTTCATCTCGTGTTTTCATCACTTCTCTCAGTTAGACGGTGAAATAAAGACCTCAAAGTCAAAAGATAGTTTTTGACATCTGATTGTCGCGTGCACCATATGCCAGTGTGAATTAAAAAGTTATATCTGTAGACGGTCTTGGACATCATGTATGCACTTGTGATAGTTCTACAGTGCAAAGAAAATCACTCGTAACGACAAATCATTTGACATTGATGCAAGTTTTGCAGCTAAACTACGCTTCTTTCCAGCTCTGTTCAACTATTGTATAAGTAATAAAAAGTATTGTAGTAATATGGTTTGAAATGGTCAGTTTTGTACCAATCACTTTTTATAAAAGCATTAAATGTGTTATAAATGTTCTGAAACATAACCTGCAACAATAAATGTTGAACTATTAAATGAGAATGAATGCACCTGCAGTTGAAACTGGCTGCTGCTGATTCTGGTGTGAAATATGACAAGATGTTAACCCAGGAGCTAATATTTACAATAGTTAAGCAATAGCCCACAACAACATGTGCATGAAAACAGTTTTTCACTGGATAATAGATGTGATCAACATACTGTTTACCCTAATGTCCGCATATGTAATATTACATGACAACAATGTAACTTTCTACCTGAACACATACAGTCTCCCCATTAATATTGTCTTACATTTCATATGTTGGAGACTGATCTTTTATGTCTCCACCAAGTTTATACACAAATTGTCGCCCTTGGATAAAACAAGCCTCACTCACTTTGAGGCGAAATTATCATATTATCACATAACCTCAACGCTTAAACGACTCTGCTGTAATAACGGGTGCATTGTTCGTTTTATTACGAAGACGCTTTGCAAATACATTACAAGAATTTCTTACAAACACAGCCTTTTGAAGCATCTGCCAAAAAGTTCAGCAGCACTGTAGCAACATAAATAAAACAATAATGCACTATAATATAGCACACTTCTTTAAATACATTAAAAGTCATCGTTTAAATTATTATGAGCCTGTTGCAATGACTGGATATTAAACTCAGTTATGAGTTATCAGTGTCTGAAAGTGACTCTACGGGATCTGAATGATCTGATTTCGTATCCATTATGATTAGTTTTAGTGTTTAACTAACTTCACAATATCTTCATGAGCTTAACTTTGTGAGATTGAGGTTAAAACACCACAGATATAAATTAAATGATGATGCTTGTACTACATCGTAAAATCTGACAAAGGGACTTTACTTAAAATAACTTAATTTTAATTGATTGCCTCAAACTTACCAAGTAGACTAATAATTTCAAGTGGTTAAAACGTTTTAGTTCATATAAGTAGTTAATAGTCCACCTTACCTGGTTATTCTAAGTTAATTGGTGTCCTGACTTTTTTTAAAGTAGAGTCAACTTTTAATATTTACAGTGTAGTAATGACGCACACACATTTTTTCAACCATTGTAATGTCAGATATTCAACACTCATCTGCTTCCTTATTGTAACTGCAAAGTAGCCAATCATTTGTCAAGGACTCAAGTGAATTATGTCACCAAGACAGTATATAATGACAGTATATCTCTTTCTATTATAGTTGATTAACTTTAGATCCAATATGTTTTAATTGCAGGCGGCGCAATTACAACAAATTAATTAACAAACTAATCACAAATTACCACCATGCAAACATCTGTGACTCCATATGCTAACGTATAAGAAAACTTGCGTCCGGCTGCTGAAACTCACTTCATATGTAATGTTTTCTTTTTAATTGCACACACACACATCAAATTGTTTTTCCAGAAGCTCCGTCTTAGCGTAGCGAGAGGCTCCACCTTGTGATGCATTGTCTTTCCCATCCCCCTGTCTTTGTGTCTGGGGGAAAGTCACGTGGCTGTTGGGGAAACAAATAATTTCCTTGGCTATATTCAGAGCATGTCTAAGAAGAGCACAGCGGCTTGTCTTGGGAGTCAAGAACTTGGTACAATGTCTTCTGCGATGGGATGGCCAACACAAATGGGCTGGCGCACCTATCCAATTAACACCCCGCCTGCCAATCCCTGTCAGGTCACACGCTGACTCCCATGGCATGCTCTACCTGTCTCCGCTGCTCTCAACACATGCCCAGCTCCAATATAGAATTAACGCCACTTTTCACCTGGTCACGCTGACATGCCACAGATTAGACTGGTGCAGCATGGAGATATGCTAGGCACTCCAAATGAGGGCGCCCGGGGTTAAGATTTCAAATGCAGTGGGGCTATTGTTTTGCCACTCCTTTAATATTAATTAAACTCTGAGGTGAAAATGTTCTTTGCCAAACTACTGCTTAATTCCTCCACGAGTGAACACCTGATAAGAGATTTTATTTAATGAACACCTAGATGTTACAACTTATCACACCGGCTAAGACCTTAATAAGACCAATAAGCTACCGGGGCTGAGTGGCTCTTTTGTATTGTACAATATGCATTTTTATACAATGCTGCTGAGGCAGATATGTTTTGGGGATTTTTCTTTATTAATATTATGTTTTGTTTTTTTCGCTTCTGCCCTAATCCCTAAACACAACATCATGCAAATGACAAGCTCTGCCAAGGAAACTGTAATATTGTGTCATATTTATTAGAGAAAGCTAATTTCTGCATTTATTTTTGTATCTGTGCGTGTTTTTCTGTTTGCATGAATGATCAATCAATGTCGAGTTCAGCGGGGTGAGTTTAACATAGTTGAAGGAGGAAGAAATACTGCTACATCTTATTTCAGATGCAGCTGTTTTGTAGCTTGCATAACATCTGTCAGATGTGCAGTTTGTGCACCATGAAGATAATGGAAATTAATTTTAGTTAATAGTTGGTAAATACAGCTGGCACCGAGCAGAGTACACTGCAAACAGGTACAGTGAGGACGAATACAGTTCACTTACTCTTTGTTGTTACTACTCTTTCATGTTGTACTAAACTTATTTAGGTTGTAGTCATCTGTCTCTCAAAACGGAAACTCTGCTGCCTACATACAGGCTTTTTGCTTCATCGCAGTCATGTTACTGTGATCTCAGTAGTCTCTTATGTTGAAATGATGTTTTTCTTCTAATGAGACGTTTGAAAATGCTTAAATAAAGCTGAGCTCTTGGTCAGGTGTTCATAAATATGTGATAATAAAAAGATTGAGCAGAACCATAGCAGGTGATGAAATAAAAATGCAACTCATTCCGTAGTACAGAATTTTATTTGATACTGCAATAGACATAATAATAAACATTTGCCGATGTACATTTGAAGACATTTAGCATCATTGTCATCCCACTTCAATCTTCTCCTTGCTCTGCTTTCACCTCCAACAACTGGCTTCCAACAAACACTGGGTCTTGATAGATGTTCAGCAGTCACTATCTTTGGACAGAGCTTGTTCTGCGACCTGCTACCTGCTGGAGGAGTTGATGACAGCTATGAGACTCATCTCTAGATTGGGCTACTTGTCAGTGATTACAGAATATAGCGTGCAAATACCTAACGATGTACCACACACACACTGATGATTTTGGTTGCCAAATGCTCCGTTTTTGAGGTGCGCTGTCTACCTTTTGCAGAGAACAATCAACTGACTGTTTGTCCGGTCCAAATTATATTTCATTAATTCAACCTCTGCCAATATTTACCCTCACATGGGTGGGTGTTTGTTGCTTTCACAAGTTAAAAGCATTTTAATGGATTTATAACTAGAGCAGGAGTGTGCTCCACCAATCACAAGTGACTATGGCACCCCATGCTGTGTGGGCTGTTTGAGAGTGCTGGACAAAGTTTTCAATAAGTGTCATAGAACGTACCTGTGTTGTTTGTTTAATACTCAACAAGAAGGAAAATAGGGCAAAACTCGCCCACTCACAAGTTTTTTTGTGTTAACAGATTGATAACATTAAATTCCAAACAGCCACAATTGATATCAACTAACAGTAAATAACAATAGTGATAATAATAATGACTTTGTTCTGTGGTTCTTGATGTCAACAAAAACAGAACAAATATAAACTTGTCTTTGAAAAGAAAAATCATCAAAACACGTGTAAGTCATCCAAATATGCAAACAACTGAACAATAGACCCAAAGACAAAACTGATGAGCACCATACTTAAACATGGGTACAACCATTGTATTTCTATAAACCAAAATAATTGGTTTATTTGTTGACACAAAGCATAAATGATTGTAGAAGCTATCAGAAGTTTGTCAGGTTCTTCCTATTTCCCCTTGTTAAAACTTATAAAAAGGTGAACAATGACAGTATTCTGTTTGTCAAAGACACCAGTACACATGTGCCAAAACTCTGAAGAGCCATGTGGACACAAATAGTAATGTTTTAGTCATGCTAGTGGCATGAGTCTAAGGGTGGCAATCTCAGTCCACAACTTTGATCCAGACTAAAATATACACCAGTCAGCTGCAACATTAAAATCACTGACGAAGTGAGTAACATTGATCATCTCGTTACAATGCAATGTCCTACTGGAAACTTTTTTCCTGGCATTCATGTAGATACCAATTTGACAAGTACCACCTACCCGAACACCATTGCAGACCAAGTATAACCTCTTATGGCAACAGCACTTCCCGATGGCAGTGGTCCCAACAGCAGGACAATGTGCCCTGCAGCACTGCAGGAACTGCTCAGCAATCGCCTGAGGAGCGTGACGAAAAAAATGTCAATCTAAACTCCAAATTCCCCAGATCCCAATCTGATCGAGCATCCATGAGACACTCAGAACAAGTCAGATCCACAGAGGCCCCACCATGGATCGGACTTCGCCGTGAGGTCCTGTGGTGTCTGGCAACAAGTTTAGTGGTGGAACCTTCTGGTCCTGGTGTCCGGCCTTTGTGGTTGTGGCTGATCCATGTAGATGAATTGTCATTCAGTTTTGTACAGACATTTCTGGTCCCTAGTGGATGAACCAGTGAATTTAGTTAATCAAGCAATAGTTAGCATGCTGACATGCTAAACGAAGGTATGGCAGCAACATCAGCATATTTGGCATTGCCATTGTGTGTGTATGTTTGTTTGCTCTCTTTAGCAATTTGTTAGAAAACAGCAAGTTGCACTCTTTTTCCTGACTGATGTAAAAAAAAGCAAATTAAAACCAGCAGACATTCTTTATTAATTCATCTCAGTGGTGAAACTTCATCATGTTGCATTGATGTAGAAATGCACTCCAAGATGTGTCAGTGCACCATGACATCTCTGCAAAATCTATTTTTAAAAGTCAGTTTCATGTTAACAAATTAAGCATTTTTGCATCAAGTTATCAACACACTCATGATGTAGGCCGTGTTAGTTGTTTGGGTGTGTGTTGGTCTCAAAACAAATATCACCAACATATACAGAAATATAAAATATATACAAGCAGATAACCAGGTTAAAGTCCTGACTACAGAAGTAACAGCATATTGACAAACACTCATGGCTATTTTACAGGTAGGAAGGTGGTAAATGAATGGATGGCACAGTTGGAGGTGAGATCAGTGGTGGAACTCTTCATTGGCAGATGAAAAACAGAGGCTGAAGAGAGGTTTGTGTCAGAGGAGGCTCATGACTGTCCACCTCAGAATTTTCTAACTGACATAATACTTGTCCTTAGAAAGGTTGTAATCTTTATCTCCTTCCAAAAACACAAACCTTTTCACCTTCAACTAATATGTCTTACTAAAACACTGTTATTGGAAATAAAAATGACACCTGTCTAGGAAACTGACATTAAAAACTATATTTTCTCATTTCTAACTTTGGGTCAGTTGCCAAAAATGCACTTCTGAACACATAAAACTCCCTCTTGATGAGAAAAACTATAACTCTATTGCCAGAAGAGGATCAGAGGAAGCAAAACAAGTGTCCACTACAATTTGACCAAATGCTCACACAGTGTGTCTCAGTATCTTAGAGGGTACTATGATCACTGCATTCAAAGCCAGATGAATGAGTTTGCAGAGTTCGGTTTGATTTTGCAGTAACAGGAAGTAATCAGCTGAATGGATATAAGTAAACTGAATCAGAACACCCTGCGGATGATTCAACAGCCAGATTCTACTGCCAGGACATTTTCTGTGGGGAAACTCACAACATGTCGGTTGCAAAGATCATTTTTACACAACCCACTCACCAGACAGACCGCTGATATTGGACCATTTCTCAAAAACCCAGATTACGTTCTGTGACAACATTTTTGAGCGTTAGCTGCCAAAGTCTTTCAAATGATTCTTCCGACAATATCTGCTCATGACAAATACAGTATGGTTAAGATTTAGGCAACCGAAGCTACATGGTTTAGTTCACAGAAAGACAGTGGCCACAGGAAGTAAATTATATTTTTAACATTGGCCAACAAAAACCCTTTTTTCTTTTTTTTCCTCATAAACTGAAATTTGGACCATATGTTGCAGCTCAGAGGGACAGAATATACTGTCGATTTGAATGAGATTAGTCTCAAATTGCCATTATTCCTCAGTTTTCTCCCTCTTTGAATACTTCATTTTGGGATTTTATGTCTCATAGATAGTGAACTGCTACAGTACACAAATACAGTGTTGAAGTATTTGCCATGCAGGCTAGAAAAAAACATGGCTTTAATTGTGTTGAACCAACTAATCAATTATGAATGACTAAGAATGTTAATAACTTTAGCCCAGCAAAATTTCTATTTCTGAGCACCCTGATCTGTTTGCTGTAGGATTAAGCTTGATTTATGCTTCTGTGTTGAATCGACGCGTACCTACGTTGTAGCCTCAGCATAGGTGTATGCCGTAACTGCACGCCCGGCGCAGTAGGCTGCAATGACTCTGATTGGTCCACCTGGAAGCATTACATTTTCTGGTACTTCGCAGCGGTGCTAATAACGGGGATTTCGACCTGTAGTTTACCCATTAAACACACTGCACTCTTCAGCTCTTGCAGTCCCTCCTAAAAAGACTGGACGCTGCTCTTCTTGAATTATCTCCTCCATGAGAAAAAAATACCTGGATTCGTCCCCTTATCGAGATCCACACCACAATGAATGGGGCGGAGACCCATCCTCCATCTGAGTTACTTGGAAATCTGTTCAGGATTTTTTGTTTAATCCCGCTGACAAACCAAACAACAAACGGACTCAGGTGAAGACATAAACTCCCTACTGGAGGAACAAATATTATTAAAAAATACATTGCATATTTTTTTCACAAATGTAGGTGCCGGTCAGATCAGGATCTTTCAAAACGGGGCAGGGTCAAATACTGCTTTTGTCCACAGGGGCCGCCAGAGTCAAGAAAACATGAAAGTTCCTTACAGCTGCTTTAACTAACTAGTTCACCAAAATTACTCAAACTAGTTACAATATAAATCATTGATGAGCTGATCAGAAACAGATTCTATGTAAAAAATAATAAAAAATAAAATAATTGGTTGTGGTTATAATTTGGCCATGACGGTTGTATTTAATAAGTACATTTATTTTTTGGATTCCAAAGCTTTGTTTTTTCAGTCATGTTTGTTTAAAATCGAGTCACTGGAAAACAGGTGAGGCAAGTAACCCCCACCCCAAACCCCATCCCCCCAAAAAGCCTCAGGTGGTTCTCGGTGCAGATAAGAGTTGGTGGAATTTGATCCATGACTCCCTGTATGTATCTGTAACAATCCAATAATACTTTAACCATGGCTTTTCTCACTGTCAACTTGAGCAAGGGAAATATCATTAGTGCCAAGTTTGCCAGAGATAAATTTTGCTATCTTGGGACGTTATACAAACCATTACCATCAAGCAAAGACGTATCACTTTCCAGGACGGAGTATTGTATGTGAAAGGCTACACTCACCTCGGTGGATCCCAGTGGATATTAAGCTAACAGTTCTGGATTCCAGTGGGCATCTTAGCAAAGAGATCCTCTTTATTACACTGTAAGTCAATGGCACAAATATGATCTGGGTGATGTGAAGCTTTTTAGAGGAGCTTTGTGAGGAAGGGGTTTGCAGCTTGTCTACACTACACGCAATTTGCAGATTCTTTGCACTGTATTGTGCACGCTGACAGGTTTGTGATTTGTTTGCACTTCATGGCTGTCTAATTGATTAAGATTAAAGGAGGACGGTTTGTCTGGCTGTTGAAGAAAAGTCCTGGCTGATTTGTATTTGCTATGCCCCTCCTTTTTTTTTTAAGAGCGAGTGGACCCTCTAACTACACACCTAACATGAGCCAACACGGGCCACATGCTGGTCTGCATGCTGGTTCACATGCACCGCATGACACAGCAGCTGAATAAAGCCATCACTTACTCACCAAACAACTGGGCTTGTGGCGTTTGCTGTCTGTTCCAGGGAGATGCACCGTTTCCACACAAACTAAACTTTTGCTTGTTATTCACAAAATTCAATGAAATAGAAATAATACATCTTTATATTAGGAATGTTTAATATATTAATCATCTTTTAACAAAATCGAAGAAATTTCTAAAGATATTTCATCTCTTTTTGAAGTGGAGAAGAAATAATCTGGAGCCGGTGCTTCAAAATGAAATTACATACCTGTTTTTCTCTCATTAAAAAGTTAAAAGCAGTTGTATTTCCTGACAAAATGCACATTTGCAGTTGGGACTCTGTGATGTAATTATACTTGAATGGACAAAAATCCCTGAAACCGCCACTTGTTTTAATTAAACCATAACATTTGAAAGGTAGAAATGAAGTGGGCTGAATAACAAAGGAAAATATTATGTCAAAGTCAGAGAAGTGGTTTTTATTTTCCGCTGCGAGCTAACGCTAAACTACAAAGTACAAGAACTGAGTCCTGTCCTACTTCACTTGCTTTGATAGTGGACCACCATGTTATAAATAATGTATTAAAGGATTTACAATGCAGAGAAAGAGCGCTGCTTTCAGAAGAATGAAAGTTCCTTTACTAGCGCATGAAAAAAGCATGTTAACTCTTCGCAGTCCAGACCCAATCTGAGTTATAAAAGACTTCATATATTTTCTTTTGTATTGTCCAGGTTAAGAGAGTGTTTGGTTTCCTTTTTACAGTTTGTGGTAGCTTATTTTTTCTGCCAAAAGGTGTTTGAGGCCTACTGGGACCACTTAAAAGTTTATGCAGAGCACTAGCCAAGTTGGACAAAAAAGCCTTGAAGTATACACACACTGGCCCCTTTCTCAGAACCTCTCAGCTCTGGCTAGGGGGAGTGTTGTTGGTTTATGAGAGGGAAAATAGCCCCAGCCTTCTGCAAAAGTGAAATGGGATTAAGGCCTTTGTTCAGCCCACAATGGCGAGGGGAATTAGCAATAGTTGTAGGCACTTAGAAGAGCTCTCACACAGAAGCTTATCCCAGATTTTGCACAATAATCATTTGAATATCAACAGTGTTTTGCAACTACAGCGCTAATGTATAAACCTCTCTCTTTTAGATATCGAAATCCCCGAAAAAGGATTTTTAACCAGTGGCCGCATCGTAAAATATTCACGCTCTTTATGAAGAATCATATTTTTGGAGAGGTTTGTAGCAGAAAACCACATGTAGAAAATGAGGTGAAGTTAAAGTTTGGGACAAAAGTTTGTAACATTTATTTGAAGTCTGATGCGAGCTTGTTTGTTGACTTAAAATGTCATGAAATCACACATGTGAGTAAACAGTTAAAGGACTACGTCTTATATCCACTATGCCCAATAATACACCAAATACGACTGATGTCCATTTCAGCATAACTTTAATTTTAAAGCATCGCTGCCCCACTTTTGCAACTTTTTTTCTCACAGAATTCAATTTAAAGAACACTATCATATAAACTTCATAGTGAACTTTCTTTCTGTTGAACTTTTATTTATAACAAAATAGAAAAACAGCCTTAAAATCAAAGTCATCAACATTAAAACTCAAAAGCTCAGGAGTGCAACATGATGTTTAAATTGAAGCAGAACTTTTGCACAACTCTTGTAGTGTGAATATGAGCTTTATATAAAATGAGCTTTATGTTTTGCCCATATTAGTATAGAAACACAGGCATCCGCTCTTCTGTTTGACTGCGGACTTATCTGGGATCAGCCGGATCCACTGACGAGCATAACTCTCACAGAGGAGGAATAATTCCGAGCTTCTGCCTCAGTTGAGTCTCACAAGACCGGCCTCAAGAAGTGTGATGGCCTCAGCATTTTTGCCCACACAGTGAAAACGTATTGTCCAAATCACAAAACATTGAGTGAGATCAGCAGACTTGTCAAGAGGCCCTGGCTTGAATATGAATGATGAGAGAAGAGCAGGGTGGTCCTAGTGCTGTTTTGGTGTTAGGCAGGTGAAAATAAGCTCAACTGTCCCCCGCCAGCTGCCCATCGCTAAATCAGAAATGTGAGAGCAGAGAGTTTAAAAAAAAAGGGGGGGAGAGAAAAAAAATAGCTGTTTAGCACTTTCATGTAAATTAACACCAGTAAAACACACAAATCATCCGCAGACAATTGTCAAAATATATTGAAAATCTCAGCGTGATTACAGCGTTTTAAGCCCGCCGTCTTCCTCGCGTGTGATACTTCAGGCAAACTGCAAGCACTCAGACTGAAAGGGGGAAAAGGCTGGAGGTGGTTTTTCAGAGTGAAGCCACGCATGCATTTTCTGTCAAATCGAAGAAATTAAGACATAACACCTCCCCTTCTTTCCTGTCCTTAACACATGCACGCACGCTAGTTCAATTCACTCGAGTGTCTGCATAGTTTCTGCATTCAACTGGATACAATGATGCACAAGATGAATAAAGTTATCTCTGCGGCTGAATGGGATGTTGCTGGTGGGAGGGAACAGGGAGGGTCCCTCTGCGCCGGAGCTGAAAAGAGCTCGGCTTTGAGGGCCAGTGCTGCAAGGGTCAGGGCCCAGCTGCTTTTAGGGGTGAAAGGGACACCAGCGGGCTGGACTGACTCAAGAAACCTAACAAAAAGCAATCGTGTCAAATAAAGACATCCCAGATTGGACGTTGACAGATCCCTTCCCGAAGTTGCTGAACACACTCCACACATTCAAACTATGCTCTGGTTTGTATCATGTGTCCCAGTCAGAGTCCCATTTCACTTGTAAAGAGTCTCATATATAAATCCTTATTTTTTTTGTTTTTTTGGGGTCTGAAATCACCATTTCCACACAGGTAGGATATATTTTTTAATCATTTAATGCTGCCAGAATTTCATGTTAAACTTTTTGGCCTCAAAAACCAACTGATAGTCGAAGTCGTCTTTGTTTTAACTCGTTTTTTTGTTTGTCACTTTCGCTCACTTCAAGATTTATATGGCCGTGTTCAACATAAATCTCAGGTTTAGAGCATTAATATCAGATAGATAGGACGGTTTCTCATATATTGGCCGTGTGATGTGTTGAAGTGTGTGTGTGTGCGCTGCTGTAAAGTGGTTTGTTGATGTGTTTTACTTGCTCTGGAATTGCTGTGTTGGTGCTGCTTCCATTTGAATGTCATTTGAAGATATGAAAAAGAAAGAAGATATTAGGCCCTTCGCTGGCTGCGAGTTTAGAGAATTTCGAAGGGTGCAGAAATTCACTAAGTTTGAATTTGTGGGGGGTAAGTAGGATAATAATCAGGCCACATTATAAGGAATTGATGGTTCATTTTCCCTGTCAGCAGTAGCAGAGCTTTGCCCAAAGATGTGCCGACCTGTGCAGATGGGGTTCAAAGCCAATTTCCATGTTAAAAACTCCACACGGCTCGCAAATCCCTCCGACTGACTCTTGTTGATCAGAGTGTGTGACAAGCCTGTCTGTTTAAAGCAGGTCCGCTCATGTCTGCTCATGTAAGTGTACAAATGTACAACAAACAGTGTGTGGCCAGGTTTGAGTGTAGCATGCCCAGAGGCAATGACATAAAGACAAAAGATAGCTCTGGAGCGTGCTGTCAGAACGGGAAATATGGCCCATTGTATGTGTCATACAGTAATTACACAAACTGTAAGGAAAAAAAGTCGTCAGTTTCATTTTTCTTTCTCTACTTTTACTCTCCCCTTTCATCACATGTGTGTCAAGTGTCGTTACAAAGCTTTAATTCTTGCCAGAAAATCAGTCCAGCCATTCATCATCAACTCACATTTAAATTCATTTTCCTTCAGGCTGCTTTCTCTTTTTCTTTTTTTTTTTTTTTTTTCTGCCTATGTGCCGAGTTTACTCAGAGACAGAAAAATCTGTGAGAAGAATAAAGAGATCACTGGGATGGCGGGAATTTGTTTGATGAGTTATGAGATGAACCAATTCAAAAAAAAAGAGGGGGGGTGGAGAAAAATACATCTGCCAGGCATCATCCTCGTGGCGTCCTGAGGACCACGGCGGCGTTTTTTTGCGTCACTCTTTATGTGGCTGTCGGCTGCTGCCTTGAACGCTGTGTGTTTGCACAAGACGCATAGTGTGCAACAAAACGTGCAGGGAAGGGACAGTTTTTTTTTTTTTTAACTTGTAAGTTCTGCACATAATTACGGCGTCCCAGAATTGGGTAAAGCCATCTATCTTAATTGCAATCACATATACTTCAAGAAGAGAGGCAACCGGAGAACAGTCTCATTTTTTTTTCCACTTTGTTCTTTGTTCACTGTTATCACACGACTCTGTGTAATGGTGTCTGTGCTATATAAGCTTGCTAGCCTGCTCCACCGTGCTGGATATATTATATCCATTGAAATGCCTGCTGGCTGCAGAGTATTAAGCATGGTGCAAAAACACAATCTTGGTGGGGTCCGTCCGACTAACAATAGATAGAGGCATGATGACTTATTAAACACAGCCAACCGGCAGCATGGCTTTTCTCATTACCTTTTTCAATTCCCAGCCTATAAAGCCTATGGGGGTCCAGTGACAAAACTCTTGCCATGTAATTCTCTCTCAGGCTGCTTTCATCAGCCGATTTCGTGGAGAAATATGAAGCTGATTTTATCGCACTCTATAAATTCACAAAAGGCCCTCGAGTTGCCCCCATGGAAGACATACCTCATCTCAGTGATGTGCCACCACTATTGCTGATCCCGAGCATTTGATAACAGTACCTCTCCCTTTTTAATGATTTGACAGGCTTCAGACATGAGCCCTATAGACACGGCATTTTTTTAATACACTTTTCTTTGCTTGTTTACACCGAAACCTGCTCGGGTGAAAGAACATATCTATCATCTCTTTCCCTCTCGATAAGTGATATATATTAAAACCTACAGCGGCGCTCCGATTGCATCAACTGCGCTGCACACAAAAAAAGTGTTGTGTTTTTTGCAGTTGTCAAAATAGTGAACACTTTCTTTTAATTCCCTTGCTTCAAGTGCATTTATTTTGATAGATATTTTCTTTTTTTTGCCATCAACACACAAATCTTCATCCAAAAAGTCTTTGTTCCTGCAGAAAATGGTTTCATTAATACACATTACAGGTATAAAATAACAATCCACAGCCGTCAAAGTCAGCTGTAAATAACAAAATGTCACATTAGACAAACTACAAATTAGTTATTGGGCGACCAGAAGGAAATGAGCGCTAATAAGACAGTTACTGTCATATATTGTTAGATTCTCATGTGTTTGAATTTGCGTTCTGTTTTAACCAGTTGTATTCACTCTCCTCTTATCTAATTCTCTCATGTGGTTTCTGGCACATTTGCAGTATGCTGGCATACAGCAGGGATTTTTTTTTTTTTCCTTTGAAATGTTTTGACTGTGGTGTCATTTTTAAAAAAAAAAAAAAAAACTTTCATCATGCTTGGGTACCTAATCAATTGAAATTCAGCTGCCTTAGCCCCCAAAGCTTGGGTGTAACTTAGACCAGCTTTCATCAGCAGCTCAGCCTTTTAAAAAAAAAAAAAAAAAAAAAACAGAAATCCTGCTATGATGAAATTTCCAGTTTGAAACAGATAGTCAGCTCCTCCACTCTGCTGTTACTGTATTTAAGGTACAGTAGTTTTTATGTACACAATTTGCACGTGATAGTGGGAGAATTAGTGGATATTTTTGGTGGTTTTATAGTGTCATAAAATACTTTGTGTGTCAGTCTTAGCAGGTGTCTGGTTTTGATCATCCTGGAGGTAACAAGATGATCAACCCCCCCACACCCCCACCCAGTCCTAATTAGATTTCCTGCATTATAATGTTTGATGAAACCTCAAGGTTTTGGTCCCTTCTATCAAAACATTTCTGCAAATACCCCCCCTCCCTCCCCCCTGTTAACTCTTTGTGGACCTCAGCGTTACATAATTATTTCATATTTGCTATCTTCACCTCCATAGGGAAAATATTATCTGCAATAATCATTGTCATCATCATGATTCTCTTCGTGGTCTGTTGGCTCCAAATAAGTAATTTAGTTGTAAAGCAGCTTCATTTATTTTGCCTATTCATTTTTCTTCCTATCATATATCTAAATACAAATCTTCATTTTATAACTGACAGCTTATTACCTCTGAGCACATGCTGATAAATTTAATTCCAATGAGTTAGCTTCCATTTTCGGATCCCATTATCCACTAATGTGGCAGCAGCGTGTGGGAGGAGAGAGAAACTTACAGGACGAGAACTCAGAAAAAATAAAATACACGTCTTTACATCCAAATATAAATGTTTATATTATTATTATTATTTTGATAATTGCTGTTGCGAGATTGTGTTTTTAAATTTTTCGGTCTGGCGTTTATTTTTTTTAACGAAAACGTGAATAATCTTTTCTGAATTTATCGTTCAAAAAAGTGTATTTTTAAAATGAAAATATTTATTTTTAAAAGTCTGCGGCTTTCTAACATTAAAAAAAGTTGTGATTTTTTAATCTATTGCTTTATTTCTCAGGGAGATTTAAGTTGTTTTGCTTTTTTTTTTACCAGAGCTTGAAACCCCCCTACATAAAGCAGAACTGTGAGTGTGTGAAGTGTGAAGTGAGACTTTTTTAGTGACCAGTGTTGTTTGGTTTGTGCTCCACTTCATTCAGAAACCACAGGTCCCTCTATAAACACACACCTTGTAAGAGAGCAGCATTATGGCCACGGTTGGGTCTACGTTGGCGAAGTAAGGAAGTAAGTAAACAATTATTATTAGCTTTGATGTTGGCCTGAATGGCACTCAATTAACAATGTGGCTAATGAGCCCATTAAGGATGAAAGTGTTCTCAACAGGTATGAGAGGATACTGCTGTTTTTGGAGTCTCAGTTCTCAGCGTTGAATGCAGCATGAATAACGGTGCTCCTTTCTCAATCGCTTCAAAGGCCAAACCTCTACAGCCCAGAGAGCAGAGTTAAATAAAGGTTTGCTTGCAATTGAAAAAAATAAAAATACAGACAGATAAATATTTTCAGCATAAACAATTTCAGAACAACAAATATAACGGAGGAGCAGCGGAAGAATAAATAAAGTAATGCTGTTATGAGAATAAATAAATCCCTTTTTTCGATTTTTGCAGCAGGGGATTTAAATCTTTTTTCCTTTTTCTCAGAAAGCCCCAAAATCAATTTGTGTATTTTTAAAAATTTTAACAAATCCTGCTTTAATTACATTTTAGTTAAAGCAAACAGGAGCTTGCCTCTGTCTAATAGTAATTACTCCGCAGTATAAATAGGGCTTGTCTGTTGCAAAGAAAGAAGAGTGAAAGAAAAGAGAGACTGTGAGGCTTTTTTCTGCAGCCCCAGCGTTTCCTCTGAAGGACTTCCCACTGAAACGCACTGAAAGCCTCACGCGTGGATTATTTCCACCTTATTTGCTGCTGGATTCCAAAAACGTCTCGTTCACTAGCAACACCAATTCTTTTATACCGACCGTCTCGTCCGACTGTTTGTTTTACACCCAGGGAACTGTGTTTTTTTTTTTTTTTTCAATCTTTTTTTCTTTTTTTTCCAGGAATAAAATGAAAATAAATGGAAATAAAAAAAAATGTATGTTAAAATGTATCGTTTCCCCTGTTCGTCAGTAAAAAATGTGACCTTCCAAAAAAAAAAGATCATCCCTGTTGTGGCATCATTGTGAGGTTTTAATGTAAAGTGGGACGAGGACAAATCTTGCAGCGTGACCTTTTATCCTTCAGCTTAATATAAAAAAAAATCTGCTTTTATTTATGTGAAGGTGGAAAGCAAAAATAATTTCTGAAAGGGAAAAAAAAAAAACACTGCAGAAAAAAGGGGCAAAACCGGTATTTAAAAACAGTCAGCGTGCCACAAAAACTGACAATAAATAAAGAAAAATGATACAACAGTGCGTTGAATGAATTTATCTATTTGTAAAACCTGCTTGTCTGCAGAAGTTTCCGAATGTTATCAGTAGTTTCAGCTCAAGAATGGCTTGAGGTGTTTTGAGTGTAAATCCGTCTAAAGCTGCCAGCACTGACATACACAGCATATGCTAAATACAGATAAGAGTATTTTTAATAGATCTGCAAAAAAGTCTCCCCACATAGCTCAATGGATGTGCTTTGAATGTAGTTGATAAGTTGGCTTAAGCTGAATGCTGTATCCCACTGCAACATTGTGCTACTGGGTGAGCCCATCACAAACTAGCCTTCCAATAAAGACCACTTCCAGGGGAGGGATTATAGAAAAGCCTTCGAGATCAGCTTCATGTCTTACTAGAGTTTCTGATTATAAATAGTGCTATGTTACAGGAAAAAAACTGGCCATTGCCAAGGATCATATGGAGAAAAAAAATATCTTTAAGCATTTTATTTACCTACAATGTCAAACTGAGAAGAAGAAGAAGGAGGAGCGCGTCGGGGACATTTGGATTCCTCTATTCCCCTATAATAATTTTTCCTCTTTGATTCCGAATTATTTCACTTTTAATTGTTTGCAAAATGTTTTTTCTTTAGTTTGATATATTTACGAGCACCAAAATAACATTTTCTCAGAGAGAAATCTTAGTTTTTCTCTCTTTTTTTATGCAGCTTGAAAGCATGTAGAGGAATCCTGCAGGAATAAGTTCCCTCATGCTCTCAAAGTTACTCCGTTGGTCGGACTCTCCTGTGTATTAATTCATGTCTGCGCTCCGAGTCGGATGAACTCGGGTCGTGAACTTTGCCTCTTTATTATTTTAAATGTGAGGAGGGAATTCTGCTCCTTCCACTTCTGTGTCTTTGCAGCAGAAGCCCAACAAAAAATTCAAGAGTTTAAGTACCTGAAACGATGGATAGATGGATGGAAAGATGGATGGATGGATGGATAGATGGATAGCTGGGAAGAAAAGTGGAGTTAGCGTCTTTGTTTCTCTTTAGCTTTCCTTCAGGTCATCTGATTATGTGGCTGGAGAAATGAGAGGGGGCAGATAAGCCTCTTTTATGCTTCCAAGCCACTTAAAGAGCTGAAGCACCAGCTTCTGTTGCTACACTGCGAGGGGAAGAAAACAAGTCATTTGTGTACTACAAAATGGCTTCTCTCTTTAAAAAAAAAAAAGAGTTTGAATATATACTGTGAGCTCCGGCTCGCCGCTTTGACACTCCACTTTCACAGCAGCTATTTGACTCAAACATTTAAAATGATATTCGATTGCGTTAAATAAACCTGCTGGATTTAATTAAATTCAGTATTTCTTTTTACTTGAACTCTTATTTTGCTGTTTCAACCTGCTTTCGTTAATAATCTCTGAACACTTTCCCTTTGTATTATTTCCAATTTATGAACCAGAGAGTAAATGTTTGTACATGCAAATTTTTTATTGGCTTTGACTCTTTGGTTGCGCAGCAGATAAAATAGAAATCTAAGATTGTGTTTTATTCAGTAATATGGAAATGTCCTCAGTTCCCGCTATATGTCACGAGGGCATCTCTTCTCTGCCTCCTTAATAAGGTAGTTCTGCAGGCCTCTACTGTAATATATTTCACCAATAAAGCAATTCCAAAGCTAGCCTGGCCTTTTGACCACCACTGAGAACGTGGAAAGCAGCAGGCCGCCTTTGCTAACTAGGCTTACTCTCTAATATTAGATACCTGTCCCCTGGCTTTTCAGAGGGGGGCTTAGCAGTTGATATTTTCATTTGGTCCTGCCAAGATGCGACACCCCCGCTTTAATCTTGTGTTTGACGTTAAGCGCTCTGTTCATGAAAAGTCTGGGTGAACTTCAACCTTAGGGTGGTGCTGTCATACAAAAATGATGTGGTGGGGGAGTGAGGCTGGCTGGTCTATCCTTGACCTCTCCCATTGGCCTGCCAAAGTCTTTCCCCTGCCCTTCTTAATCAGGTGGGACCCCTTCCCTTTTAGAGTGGAAGATAGTATATTCTCCACATCCAGCTGCGTCTTTTATACTAACTGGCACAGATGTCCGCGGATAAAGACGCAGCCGAGGAAATCTTGGGAGGAGGAGAGCGATGCTGCTGCGTGCTTTCTAGCAACGCGCAGAGGTCCATAAAGAAAAGTGTCGATTTTAGAAAAAAGTTTAGTATCAAAAAATAATTTGATGTGTTTGATATGTTATTTTTTTTAACTGATGAAAATGGCGAAACTAAGTCCAGCGTTGTAGTGTTTGGAAGAATATTGCAAAGATTAATGGTCTCAGCTGAGTTTACTCGTCGAGAGGCAATTACTTTTCTTTATTCCATCAGAGCTGCAGAACATCAGTCTACATTTGCAGGTGTTAGTCATGTTTGAAAATATCTAGGAGGAGAGAGACACGGAGCAAAGTAGGAGCGGACTAATGAATTTCCCATGATGGGTAACTACCCCTTCATTCAGCCTGCAGGTATTGTGTGCTGCTTCCATGTTAGCATTTATCGTGGCGTTGAGGACAAACAAGCCACTTCTCTGCAATCGTTAAGATGAGTTTCCCTACTGATTGATGTGTGGAATCAATTGCTCCCCATAGCATCCATGTCAGTCTATTACCACACTGCCTGGTAATGATAGGCTGTTCCCCACAAGATTATAGAGCTCTGTCACAAAGCAACAAAGACTTGCTTCCCTGCGTCTGACCTGGTCTGCTATAATTGAGAAAAGCTTCATTTCTACTCTGAAGGTAAACAGGGAAAGGAAAAAAATTACAATGTTGATGGAAGGATGTTTTTATTATATTTAAAAATAGTGAATTTTTACGCTGTAATGTGATGAATTATTGATGATTGCGTTACTGAATAAAAAATTCATTTTTTCTTTTTTCTTTTTTTTATCGCTGTGCGCCTGGACACAAAAAAAAAAAAGGTATTATCCCTTCAAGAGTTTTTTTTTTCTTTGAAACTTGCTAAACTCTATAAATTTGCAACCTTTCTTTTTTTTTTTTTACTTTAATGTTAAAGAAACAATCTCAGCGGGCCGGGGGATCACATTCAAAGCAGATCTCTGATCAGAAAAAAAGTCCACGCTTTCCAACGCAAACATATTTGAAGTCATCAAAACAACAGGTGTTTTTCTCCTCGAAAATACCCCTCTGTGTAACTGTCCTTTTTTTTTGTCATGTGAATACACCACAGCTCTCTTACTGCCAAGCTGACTAGCATCCAACCCGGCAAGTGCCAGCAGCATTGCAACTCATTTAGTTTGTGGCCCAGAGATGCAGCGCACAGCCCTGATCCTGATTACACATGATCAAAGATGAGTTCTTCAACAATTTGATTATATATTTGAGCTCGCCTGTGTTCCCTCTAAAACGACTAATTGAACGGAGTTTTGCGACGACAATCGGCATTTTTTTTTCTTCGGGTTGACCTCAGTCATCTGAGCAGGACGACAGTACGCGCTTGCATTTAATTACCTACAGTGAAATTTGATTATCACAAAATATGGCACGTATCAAGTGATTCCCTGCCCTTAAGTAATATGATTCTGTATAGTTGGAGTTGGAGAAAGACGACACGGGAACTTCAGTCAAGACAAAAGGCAGGAGCTAATGAGACTGGTTAGCGATTCAAATTTATGGAGATTTTATTAATTACAGACACCTATCTTTCATCTGTACCATTTGGTGGCGAAGTAATTAAAACCAACAATGACGGTCCCAGCGGTGGAAAAAGCAAACAAGATCAAAGAAGAGCGGAGCGGTGAGGAGAAAGTCCCGTATATACTGAACCGGGCCCGGCCGTGGGCAACAGGGCCTCATTAAAGTCAGACTGTGTTGATCATCAATTAACCTGCTTTGTTTTGCTTCTGATTTTAAACTTGCGTAACACCACTTTTCCTCCGCTCTTCAGTGATTAAGGGTTTGCGCGTAATGTTTGGCTGGAGGTGACCAAGGCACATCATAAGTGCTGCCTGGTGTCACAGAGGGGCAACTTTTGATGGGTTGATTGGGAAGGACAATTGACCCAGTGGAGATTCGCTGGCCTTACTGCATATTAAATAATACATTTTCTGCCTCAAAACATCATCATCAAGATCGTCTGCTGTTGACCTTATTATTCTCCAAAACTATGGGAAAAAAAGCAAAAGGCTGATTGTTGCTCATCTCTACTCCAACAAACCAGAGGTGGCAGAAGTACACACATTCTGTACTCAAGTAGAAGTACAGATACTTGTGTAAGAATATGATTCAAGTTGTTTATTCAAGTAAAAGTAAGAAAGTACAGGCTCTGAAATGTACTCAAAGTATAAAAGTAATAAGTATCCCTCTGAAGAACAGCGAATCTAACTTCATATAGATATAATTCAAAGACCATTAAACTTAAAGAATCAGCAGGATTTGTCCAAGCTGTTCGTAAATGTACCAGAGAGATAGTCGATTGATGAATCTTCATTCCCAGGACGTCAAATAGCGACATTTTGTGTCGGTAAATGTCGTAAAAATCAATCAAATTTCCCTCAAATGCAGTAAAACAAGCCCGTTTTGAAAATGTGGAGTATAAAGTGCAGATAGTTGTGTTGAAATGCAGGAAGTTACAGTGAAAAGTTGTCAGAAGTAAATGATATATACGTAGAAATACTCCAGTAAAGTACAGATACTTGACCTTCTTAGCGTCAAACAGTGTTTTGGGGACCTCGTTCTCATCGAGAACGTCTTTTTTATATGGAGAGATATCAAATAACTCACTGGAGTTTGTATTATTACCTTATTCATATCGTAAATATTACCTTTTTTTAACCGAATCTACATAGTTCACCTTGAACTGAGCACTGAGAGTTCAGCGAGCGTTTGACAGTGTTCAAATCAACCACTGATCGAGATATTCAGGTTGTTTAATTGACTCGGACTGTAATGTTAAGATTACCACTCGCACTGGAGGAGTGGATCAGTGAATCTCGCCGCTCACAAAGACCCGTCAGAGGACCTGTATGGACAACAAATGGACGGACGGTCTTAACTTTTATTACGAGCACTGGAGGTCATATTTAAAATGAGAGATTAGTCGCTCATCACAATATTGCTGGATTATCAACTACCTGCAATGAAAGCGGACCCCTGGCTCCGGGTCGATAAGAGTTTGACTGCATTTCGAATTAATTTTCCTCAGCTTAGAGAGCCGGACTCCTATCTTGTTATTGATCACAGCGTTAATCCATAACCGAGCTCATCCTTTCCCCGGCGGAACGAGCAGGAAAATATAAAACGATCAGTGTGGAGGACTCTTGACTCCGTGTAAAAGAAAAGAAGAAAAAAACTGGAACAGACTAAGAAGTGATTAGAGTTCATTATTTAAGAAGACGCTCCCAGACTGTTGTTTCACAGTTCATTTTTGTATCGATCCGTCTTTATTGTCCTTTCTGTTTTTTAAAACATTTATTCTGCTCTGTGTTCCTTTGGTCTGGGTGGTGTTTATACATGACGAGTGATTGATTTCCCCGACAGGCAGGAACACTTCACACCTCGGCGGCCGTCTCTGTTTGTCTTCTCCAACAGAGGGACCTCCACCGCGGATGAAATTTAGTCCCGACCTCTGACCCGTGGGGTTCAGCGTTTGTCTCCAGTCCAGTGACCACAAACAACTCCTGGATTGCTGTAAATGTCAGTGCAGCGGCGTCTCCACCCTCTCCCCTGTGAACCATAGGGCTGCACTCAACCTGCACTAATAGGACACTTTCATGAGCGCTCCATTATCAGTTATGCCGTATTTGATATCTCAGGTTTCCTCCTTATGACGCCTCCGTAAACTGGACGGCCGTCATCAAACAAAGAGCAACAAGGGGTCCGCCCTGGAACTATTCCTCAAGCACTGCCGACTTCAGATGTGGCTGGACCCGGAAATATGAACTCACGCGAATCATTTACATTTTATTCTTTAAGATTTCAGATGCAGAGTTTTAATAAAAACGAGTGCAGGACGAGCGGCTGGGAGCGACCCATTTAGCACACAAAGCAGCTGGTGCTATCATAAGGCCCGGTTATAATAGATTAATTGGATTCTGAAGGGAATGGATCTCTGAATTCATGTTCTGAAGACACTGGTTGTAATGCATCCCATTTTGAAGCACTTTGGCTCACCCTTCCCCCACCCATAAACACACACGCTCCCTTTTTCTCTCCTCTCTCGGGCCTCCCGAGGTTGGTGTCTCTGCGTTAGGACTCCATTGTTGCCTACTGCTGGATAATGCCCTTATTAATTGTACCTCTTTGTAAGGTGTCAGCTGTAGCCTCAGATTGAGATGGATGGATCTCTGGAGTCCGCTCCCTGGCCCTCCACAGACGCCCTATCTCCGCACAACACACAGATGCAACAGTGAGTGCTGCCACACTACGACTAAAAGCTGAGATATAACAGGCTTCTTCTTTTTTTTTTTTAATTATTCCACCCAAAAGAAAAAAAAAAGAAGAAGAGAAACATGTTTCCAAACTGAAAAGCCCTATTTCTGTCATTCCTGAGGTGAGCTAGCATGTGCCGCGCTTTAATTATCCGAATATCTGAGCGTACGACTCATAGCGGGGATGAAATATCTTTTTTTATTGATTATTTTAGTGTGTTGCAGGAATACCGCTTAATTAGGTGGATTGAAGCCTCCGTGAGATCAACAGCATTAACATCAAATCCTTTCCCTCTCATTAAAGGAAACAGAGTCAATTTAATTAATGCATATTAATCCCCACTGATGCTCATTTTAGCTTTAAAAAAAAAGAAAGAAGAAGAAGAAGCGAGGCAGTGTCGACTTCACATTCATCCATTTAAAAAAAATTCAGGTGCGATGACTTTTTGAGTCGACATACGCAAATTCTCATCGTGTTTAGATTAATTAACGGAATTACAGGTGAGGGAACTACCTGCAGACAAGATGAATATATTGTGGTGTTTATTTATTTATTTATTTATTTATTTATTTATTTATTTATGATCAATGTTCGTAGGTTTCGATTAGGGCCGGACGGTAATTCAACAATATGATTTATTGTCTCGCGGTGTGATCTTTTATCTAAATAAATAAAGTTTTTGCGTAATGGGAGATTTTAGATATTTACGTTAAAAATGTCAAACACCAATATCAACATAATCAAGACATCATCCTCCTCCAGCATCGATTCTGCTGATATTGAGCCGCATAATTCCTCCGATGGATGCTCCCCGCTGTTTGCTCCCCTAACATGGCTCCATCGACCCGGTCATCACGGTCAGACAGTTAACCAGGGTGGAGGAAGTTAGAGACGAGCTGACCTGAAGCCGCTCGATGACATGTTATAGTAACTGTCATTAATAAATGGTAAATCATTAGTTAATTAAACATTAGTTAATAGTTACTTCACTGTTAACAACCTGTGTATTAAGCAGTTGTTTATTGTGAAGTTGCAGCTGATGTTTATTATTCTTTTTAAAAGGTTAATTAATACTGTGAAGTTAATCTGTGGACATTTTGAAGTTACAGTTGAAAAAGCATCTTATTGTCTGTTAACAGTGAAATAACTATTAACTAGAGTTTAATTAACGATAAATTGACATTTATTTAATCTTGCAGGAGTCCTGCAATTACCCTCGTTTCAATCAAGCGATTGCTCTTTAAGTTTTTAAGCAGAAGAATTAGACATCCTCCTGTCCTGCCACTACTGGTGTGCTGTTGAGCAAGGCAACTTCATGCCTACACTGCACCGGTCAAGCTTCTCTGTTCCTGAGCAGCACTGATGTTGAAAAAATAAATGAAAGTTAAAAGAAAATTGTACATTTAGTCAAATGCAGTCCTTTTTATTTTTCTCCACATCCACATATTTAAGAAGAAAACAGGAAAAATGTTAGAACACAAATTATACAGATCTTTTTTTTTTTTTTATGTCCGTCCTCCTTAGAACACGAAATTCCTCGACATATCATTCTTTCAAAGCACTTTATCCACAGTTCTTCTCTGAAACAATACGCTAACCGCACAGGCAGGAGACTGAAGTAGGGAGGGGAGGAAGGAAAAAAAAAAAAAAGCCCGGACCAGAAAATGGAGATCCATTCCCTTCAGATCCCATTTAGAGAGGCCCTGCACATTTTTAAAGTGTCAATTGTTTTTGTCTCTTGAAGTGTAGATGGAATGTTTGAATTCCAGTATTAACTGTAGTGCCTGCTGAGTTAAATTATGGTCCCTGGGCTGTGGGGTGGGAGTAATCAATAAGAATACACGAGGCAGTGTGTAATGTGTCTGCTCCTAGCAGCAGGGACACTGTCCCCCTTACCCTGTCCCCCAGCAGGTTAGATAAATATGATACTGAAACAGGGCACACTGGATTATATGATATCAATGTAGAATCAGGGAAGTGCTATTACACTCCCCTAGCCCACTGTGAGTACTATTGACAAGGTTGGCTTTGAACACGGTAGTGTACTGCTCTCTCTCTCTCTCTCTCCCTCTGTCTCCTCCTCTCTTTTTTCCTCCCTCTCTTTCTTTCTCTCTCTCTCTCTCTGCTTAATGTGAAGAACCACAGGAGGAAAGAGGATCCATATTTCACTTAGCTTTGATTAAAACGCCCGTTTTATGCCTCCGCCTTGAAGTCGCGTTCGCCGCACCCCGCAAGTTAATCTGTGAAGGGGGCTCGCTGTGATCACCATTTCCACATTTCCAGATGCCTCTTCTTTTTTTTTGCGTAAAGGGGCCAATAACATAACGCGCAATCAATATACATGATTGGATTTTTCCTGTTTTCCTGCCTTCGCATTAGTAACTTCTCTCTTTGTCAAATTTCCGCCCAATTAACCGGCCGTTGTTGTTTGTCTGCTCGTACAGTAACCTCATATCACTGATCTGCCCGGACTATTGATTAGCTCCCCCCCCAACTCCTCCTCAGCGGTGAAAGGATCAAACCTGGCATGTCTTGAAAGGCCATTATCAGCGTCCACTCCAGATAACCTGCTACAACCTGATACAGCCCCTTCTCTCAGGTCTCAACCCCTCTGCCCTCTCCAGCCCTCTAACCTCTCCCTCCCTCCTCCTCCTCCTCCTCCGACCATCATTATCATTCGTCTGTTAAATGACACGCGGGTCAAGGAAAAACTGCAGCGTGTTGATGTCTCACATGTGAATAATCCATGTTGCTGCGAAATGTCACGCTTATCGAGGGAGGGGGGGGGGTTTGGCATGAATGGCGAGTTTAAGAGATTTACAAATTAGAATATACTATTTTGTCGGAGCATTGTTTCCAGAAGAAAAGAAAAACACTTTCATGGCAGACACCAGGCAAATTCAATTAAAGGTTTATAGCAGCAACCCCCCCACCACCACCACCACCTCCACCACCAATCACTCGTTCCGTGATTTCAATTAAGACCCCCAACAAGTGTGCAGGGGTCCGGGGTTTGTTGTTACACTTTCCAGAGTGCATTTTGCATTCTGAGGAGGAACCCTGGATATGAAAGCATTTTTGGGGGGCCAGGTATTAGTGACACCGCGGTTGCTTCGCGCACAAAAGATTTGGCAGAAGCTAATTTGCATAAGGTCAGAGTCAAGCTCCTGATGGAAGTTGTGCAGCATCCCCGTCTCTTAGCAACACTCCTCTCCCCTTTCTCGCGGCGCCGGCGTTGAATCGACTGGTCCTTGGCACTCATCTTTCCGCCAAGGAAATTCATAATGAAATGCCACCCGACAACCTGCATCTATCACCAGGGGACACTCCTCGCGTCTCCCTCTCGGGCTGCAATACTTTTTTACACTGAAATTAATAAAATCAGGGCAGTGTTTTAATGGAGGCTGTGACCGCCGCGTGTGTGTGTGTGTGTGTGTGTGTGTGCGCTCCTGCTCACAATTTTCAGAGACTTTGGTTGTGTGTGTGTGGGGGGTGGGGTGGGGATAAAAACATGTTTATTAAGAATTGTGCCAAGATTAGAGGCAAATTAGCAGGTAATTGGAGACACCTGCAAAACAAAAGGGGAGGATGGAGAGGTGGTAGTGTGGAGAGTGATAAAGGAAGAGATTGGGCTTCTGGGCTGGCCTCCACCCATTTATTGGTGGGGTGTGGGGTGTGCGAGGCGTTTAAAAAGAGGGGATTTGGTATGTTGAGAAAATGACTTTTGTCCTCTGCCATGGTGACGGGATCCAGATGCTGCCAAGAGATGTTAATAGAGGGTCAAATTTTGGACAATAGTATCCATCACTGCTTTCACAACTGCCTCCATCCTCCGAGCCGAGCGCTTTCCTCTGGTTAAAAAGAAGAGATGTGCTCCAATTACTGTTTTTGGCAAAGGCAGCCAGCCATAAACTATACTGTAATTACCGCCCTGCTGATGATTTCTATCATCTTTTTGGTCACATGTGGTCTTTGCCCGGCGCGTTTTCAACTTTGCGTGAAAAAAAAAAAAAGGTCAAATCCATACACGTTTTTATCGCCCACTCCTTCACATCCTGCGCGTCATCCCTCTGCGTCGCGCAGGTCTTCATCCTCCTCTTCTTCGTCGTCTAGGTCGTGCTCGTCAACAACATCCCAAGTCATGACAGGTGCTGCCGGGCGGACATTAAACCTGCTGCTTTTTCTGTCTCCAAGTCCTGCGTCCGTGTTTCACGACTCATTTCCAGGCAGAGTCTGGCTCTGGAGGAGCTGCTGCCTGAGGAAATGTCTCTGCGCACTGGGAATTATTTCAGCTCTCCCTGCTGTTGCACCAGATCCACTGAAACTGGAGCAATTAATACTGACGACGCATGATGCCCATTATTATTATTATTATTATTATTATTATTATTATTATTATTATTATTATTATTATTATTTTAAAAATGAAATACAAAAAAATATTTGGGAATACAGCAAAGATCTGTCGTTAGATTTAGGTTGCAGATTTTAAATTTAAAACAAGGATACAAATAAAAATGAAATAAATAATTGTACAAAGCTTCGCTGCTCCACCTGGACACGTTGTTGACGTGCTTGGCCACATGCGCACATCACTCTGCACCGTGACACCTCTACATTTATTTCTTTTTACTTTAGTCTTGCTCTGTTTATTTATTTATTTATTTATTTGTTTGTTTATTTATTTATTTCACATTTGGATAATTGCAACAGAGCCTTTTTTTATTATTACAATTATTATTTCATGATCCCCTGCGATGACTCCACACGGAATAGTCCTTTAAACATTCTCTCAACCTTTTCATGATTTTCTGTTTTTATTTTTACATTTTTCCTCACTTAAAAAAAAGGGAAAAAAACAACAACAACACCAGAGAGGGAGCTTGCAGTGCTGTCGCCGCTCTGTGTCCGACACCATCAGTATCCCAAGTGAACAATGAGCCTTTTCCTCCCCTCTCCATCTCCCCGCGCGCTGTTCCCCGCTGCCAGAGGTCGTCCACTTCTGTCGCGCTGCTGCACCGACTCCAACACAACCAAACCACTAATTGTCACCCTTTAATAGCGACTTAATTCGCTCCCTCAGGCTCCCGCGTTGCTGTGTAAAAAAAAAAAAAAAAAAAATTATCCTCAACATAAATTGTTGCAAATAACAAACCTTTTGTGAAGCTTATCGATTGATGCACGTGTGTGTGAGAGAGAGAGTGTGTGTGTGCGCGCACCTGCTCTATCTGTCCATCTCGGGATCATGGACACACCAAGTAGGTCTAATTTTCTGAGACGTTCAGTTGGGATATGTCTCAATTGGGACCGAGATCAGAGGCTGTGATTGTCTATTGGCTGAGATTGGGTCGCCCGGCGCAATCCTGGGAACTTTTATTGCAATCCACAGATTGTAATGATGGAGAGCCCTCGATGTGGCAGCGCTGATTACATCAGCCAGTCTCTGTGTCTACCTTTCATCCCAGGTATTTATTCGTTGTGCGCGCGGCCACAAGTAGCCACAGCTTCTATACGTCTCTGTCAGTGTTCATATAGGGACGGACTCCCCGTTCAGATTAACAGTGTGACACTTTCATTACAGAGGTTTTTTATTTTTTATTTTATTTTATTCCCGCCCTCCCCCTCCTCTTCATTTATTGATCTCAGTGCGCAATTAAGCAGGCAGATCTGGCGTTGAAACATCTCCAGATGTTTCCATTGTGCGTTAAAATACATTTCTCGTTTCCTATTGGCTGCTGTGTAATTATACATGCAGAAAATATATTTGTTTATTTTGTCTGAGTGGAAGTTGAGGGCAGGAGGCTCCTCCTTTACACGCAAAGTTACCAGAAGTCTTCAGATCCGTTACTTAAGTTTCTGAAGTACAACTTTAAAATAAAAAATACTAAAAGTCCTGTATTTAAAATGTGACTTATGCTTGTGTTTTATTAGAGAAATACACTCAAAGTATTAAAAGTAAAAGTCATAATTCAGATGAATGTTTTATTATCAGGCTATATTATATTAATTGATTATTATGAGTGAGGGATCGTTGATGTGTTGAATATATTACTTTACTATATTTGAGGTGAAACTTTAATTATTTAATATTTTGTTTGATAGTTTAGTTCTATAAAGCTGCATAATATATTTTAATTATGGGTTTATTCTGCAATTTAACAAGTAAAAAATACAATATTTCCATGAGCATGACTGTACTTAACTACAGAGTATTCGAGTAAATCTACTAAGTTACTTTTCACTACAGTTCGATGCAGTCAAAGCGACATCACACTGGAAATTTTCTATTGTAATGTCACTGTGTTGATGTAAAATCTAATTAATTTCTTTTTTCCTTCTTTATCTAGTCGCTGTTCGAAGGATTGATTCCTCCTGTTGCACCTCCAGAGCAACTCACCAGGTAAAGTATCCAGCATAGGTGGCTTCTACACTGGGGACACTGAGATGGACATTACTTTTTAAAGGCATTATTTGTTAAAATTGCTCTGCTCGCACCAAGAAATGTTGAGTAACAAACCAGAACCCATCTCTCGCCATCAGCACCTGCAGTTGAAAGCATCTGCGGCTGATTCTGGTGCAAAATCATGAAAGAAAATGAACTCTAGGAATGATTCTGTAGTCCAACCATCGACTGAGGCCAAAGCAGCAGCTACAACATGTGAAGACAAACTGGTTTTCTTCATTAGACCACAGATGTGATTACAGATACTGTGAAATCAGAGCGCGATACATCAGGTGGGCTGACTAGCTAGCCGGCTGTAGACCGGCCGACGGCTTGCAAACATAAATCACTGCATCTTACTTGCTGGATTTTTACGGTACGTAATAAGATGGTGATTTACAACACGGTGCTGCTGGCTGAAGAAAGTCTCCATCCTTTTTTCCATACAATCCCCCATTAAACCACCTAAAATACTATTTAAAAGTGTTTGTTCCTCAGTATTCAGACCCTTTACTTGAGAAAACGTGAACGTATAAATGCCCCATTGCAAATATGAGTCCGACCCCCCAAAGTTTTATCAGTGAAATGTACAAAAAATATGAAAAGAAGTAAAAGTATGCTTATGCTGAACGGCCCCTCACGGAAAACATATTAAATTAAACATGATATTAATCTATTATTATTACTGATACATTGAGATCAATACTACATTTTAATGCTGTATTTGTTTGACGCAAACCTGACTGTTCAGAGTTATTTAAACTTGTATGTGAAATCTACGTCTGAGTATATCAACTATCTGTAAGAAGCATATATATCCACTCCTCAAGTAAACTATAAGACCTTCAAAATAGCCCTCACATGAAGTACCAAAGTAGATCTACTCAGTTACTCCCCCCCTCCCTCCTGCAGCTGACAATAAATCACACTCATGTGTCTGCAGGTTGTGATCACTATCAGCATGTGATTTCCAGCAGGTTCTTATGAGAACCATCTCTGTGACATATGGAGATGCTTCCTCCCACAGCCACACCTGACTGATCCTCTCCTCCCTCTCCCTCTCTCTCTCCCTCCCTCTCTCCCTCTGCACAGATGATATCACACAGCTGACTGCGACAAGATTCCCAAACGGCTCTCCTTTACAGTGAAACATGTCATCCGACCATGTCAACCCGGCTAAACCCAAATATTGTGCATTGTTGGTAAAGAGAGGTCAGGAAGAAACCGGCGACTCGGGCATTTCAGGGCTGTGTTCTCCAATTAAGTATTCATGAAGCGAGGTATAGCTTTACACGACACTGGTAGTTCCGACGGCACCTCCACCCCATGTGTAATGCTCGTGCTCCCCCACCACCACCACACGGCAGACAGGCCATCATTCCTAGTGTACTTCCAGCAATGATATCAAAAAGGTTTTTTTTTTTTTTTTTTTTTGGTCAAGCCAAAGAAAGGTCACTCTAATAATACCCAAGGTCAGTGGTGGGAGCCAGCGAGTCTCCCAGTCATTATTCATTTGTTCACAGAGTTAATGACAGTTGCAGGGGGACGAGAACTTGGAGCCAGTAGCCATGTGATGTCACCAACACATGCCAAGGGATTATGAGGGCAGGCAGGGGACAAGAAGTGTGGATTATACAGGGAGGAGGAAAAAAAAAAAAAAACACAACACAACCTTTACTGCTCCGTCACCCGAATATCCATGTTTACTGCTGGAGTTATGACAAATACATGCAGATATCTCTGCAGCGAGGAGACAAACGCTGCCAAATCAGAAGGATAAGGAACCTTTAATAGTCCTTCTTATTGAGATTTAACGTGTTTGATGGCGCGTTTTTTTATTCATTCACAGTCTTTTGCTAAATGACTGTAATGCTGTGGCTGTTTTCGTGGCGCGAGGTGATCCAGCCGTCATTTACCTCCCTTTTTTTTGTTGTTTTTATACAAATTACAGTATTTCACATTCGCCACATTACGTATACGATGCGTCGCAGTTAAGCACAGTAACAAGAGTGGCAGAAAAAAAAAAATAGCTGGAGCCCGTTCGCTTTCACACACACACACACACACACGGAGAGAATGAACAATGAACACACCTTATTCAGTCATTGGGCAGGCAGCGCTGAACACTGAACAATGAACCCCTCCCTCCTGTCTAGCACCATGTCTGATAATGACCACATCCAGCCTCCACTGATAGCGCTCTTCTTTTTTTATGACCTACATGAGCATAAATACGGCTCGGATGAAACATTTTTTCGCCGAGGATATTGAGAATACGGATCAGCTGTGCACGTGCGGGCGTCGGGAACCGCCGCCACATGTTGCATACGTGTAACGGTACCTGCTGGTCACTTGATCCGTGAAGTGAAGGGATGTGGGTTTTTTCTTTTTTTTTTGCTTTCTGCACCAGGAAAGAAAAAAAAAAGGAGAAACGCTCCATATGTTGTTTTGTGTAAACAACATTTAGTCAAACTCCTTGTTGCAAAGCAGAGTGCACGCCTCTTCTTTCTTTCAGCCACATCTGCCGAGCGATTAGAAAGAAAATAACCTGCATTTTTTAATAAAATCACGCCGTTTCTCGCCTTTGTCTCGGCCACCTAACGCGCAGATACAGTAGATCCCCTGTTTGAGCGTAAGGTCGGGGTATAAATATGAGCTGCGTTTTGCATTACTTTCAGATGAGTGAAGCTGTCAGACCAATAATATGAGCTTTCAGTCCTACTTTCTGCCACTTATCCCCCATTCTAGGACCAAGGGGTCATGTGAAAATTGAAAGTGACAGTCAAACCAGCATGTTGAACAGGCTGATTGGACTAAGCTGTCATGGCCCAGATCAGAGCTCTTTAACACCAGGCCTAGCAGAGGTCTTTTCTGTTGGAGATCCCAGTGAAGCAGGCCAGTTCGGAGGAAAAAAAACTAAAAGAAAAGTTTGTTTTAATCCATCGCCTGAACAGCCGCGGGGATTTGGTGCAGTGATCAGCGCGCGTGATTAGCAAGAGAGACAAAGTTTTAGGAAGTTGTCTAAGAAAAAAAACTTGAGGAATACTATTAACAACAAAAACAAAAGCTTCAGGGTTCACCGAAGGTCGTCTCTCTCAGACAGGATTCAGATGAATGAAGTCCAGCGTGGGTTTTTTTTTTTTTTTTTCTCCTTTGTGATCGTTTGAATGAAAATGTTTGTATCACCTGTTTAGCGGATGATTTAATGAGCGCATGACGCTGTCACATGAAAGATTTTCTTCTTTTTTTTTTTTTTCACTTCGTCGAAAGCATCCCCTGTCAATTTATATTTCGTTTCATACGCAGCATTGCATGAAGCTCCGTCAAAAGCAATCAGCTCGCCGTCATCCATTCAGATGATAATAAATCACGTCATTATCACTTTTACCAGGGTCCATCTTTGAAACAGAGGGGAGAATGAAATATTTTTGTCAGGTGGAAGAATAACTTATGATCCTTTTATGTCCCGCTGAGAACCCTTGAAAATAATAATACACCACAGCAGAAGCACATGAACAACTGAAAGGCGCCGAGTGTTATAAATCTGATGGGATTTGCATATTTTGCCTCCCTACTAAGAACGCAGAATCACATGGCATGTGAAAAAAGGAGCGGTTAGAAAACACACTCAGAAGTTAGGGGGGTTCACATTAGGAAGGATGTGTTCCTCCAGAACTCACTTGTGATTGAAAACATGAGGATTTCAAGGTAAAAAGCTTCTTGAAGACGAAGTTTTTTTTTGTATTTATTTATTATTTTTTTATTCTGGCATCTGAAGGGGACTCAAAGACGAGAAGCTGATTAATCAAATAATCTGTCATAATGTGGCTCGTTTGACCTTTGTTCCTTCTCCCGTCTGAGTCTTTACAGTTTCTCTTTGGTTTCATTTCAACTGATTTACTTTATTACTCCACTTAAAAAAAAAGAAAATGCTTCAAGAGCCTCTAAACACGTGGAGACCCTCGGCTGTCAGAGAATGTTAGTCCTTGCTCGGGGAGCAGTGTGTGACAACTTCGAGTCGTGTCTCTCCTGCTCGAGTTCTGACATGAAGTTAAGGGTTGTTTGTTCAAAAGAAAAAAGTTGCTTTAAATTTGAATTTGTCAGTTTATTGTAAGTATGTTATTGTCGTGTAGAGGAAGGAGCAGGAAAACCTTGTGAGAAGGACCAGAAACACGTTAGTTGAGGATTTTCCAGAATGTTTCCCCAAAATAAATGTTTTTTTTTAAAGAAAGTCCTGGACTGTAATGTCAAAAATAAAAGCTCCCTCCTTATTTAACAAAATAAAATGCCTGTAAAGATTCAAGAATCCAAGTTTAAGTGAGAGTTAACACCGTTGTCTTTTGTCCTGAGCTATGATTGGCCGAAACATCTCGATTAATCCCAGCAGCACCCCCAAACTCTGCTCTGTGTCACCCTGCATGTTCTGTGTGTCGCAGGGTTATGTGAGAAGACACATTGGTGTTGTTTTAAGTGAAAATCAATGACCTTTTCATATATTTTTATTTTGAAATGTAGTTTGCAGCATGCAGCTCGCAAACTTTTATCTAATTGCATCCCTCAAATTCAATTTTTGACATTAAATTCTCTTAAAATTCTCGCCCACCGTCTCCAGCATTCCCTCCAGACGGCACAAGCCAATAAACAAAAACTAAAATACTAATTTTTCATTCGATTAGTGATTCGACGAGAACTTCCCCAGCCTCTCCTTTTCTCCTACATGCTCAACTTCAACACCTTAAAAAAAATTGCTTTCTACCGTGACTTCCCAATCATCTAAAAAAAACCCTGTAGAGAAATACAGTTTGATCGTCCGGATAAGAAAACAGAAAGATTAGCGTGTGATCGCCACAAAATATCAACGGGTGCAGCCACGGCTCCGGCGACACATCCTCGTTTGGCTCGGGCATCAGAACGAAAGATGAAAAGTTGCTCAAAAAAACTGCAGCAGAGGAGCAGCTAAAGTGTCGAGTTAAACCCTGAGAATAATTACTAATGAAGGGTGCAAAAAAAAAAAAAGTCTTGATTTAATTCTTGTTCCGAACGGTGCCAGAATTTTTATTCACGAGAGTTCTGCGTTGAAAAAAAAGGGGTGGGGGGTTCCACATTTTAACTATAAAGGTTCTCCTGGAGTCCGTGAGAGAGAGTCGTGAAGCACTCGAGGGTTGTTTTTCCATCGCTGCTTCTTTTTTTCTGTCGACACACACCCAGCAAATTAGAGGGGAGTGTGGGGCAGGTTTTGTACATTACATTTCCTCTCTCACACACACACACACACACACAGACATTAGAGACACTGTTGCTTTAATTGTGTGATACGTGTTTTAATGTAAGAACAAAAAAGAAGAACTTGGGGCTCGCCTCCTTCCTCTGAAAAAAAAAAGGAATCAGGTAAAAAGGCTCCAAAAAGCAGCACTCGTCCCCGTGTCCATCCCAACATCACAATTCTCCAACCCATGTTCTCCTCTTCTTCTTCTTCTTTTTTTTTCTCCCTTTCCCTGATTCCACTGATCTGAGCTTGAAATGCGAAGACAGCAAAGCCCTAAGCCTTCAAACGTGTGATTTTTTCAAAAGATCTCTAGAAGCAATCTCTGCCTGACTGACCCCTGACAGCTGCAGATCTCTTTATTTCTCTCTCTGCTGGCACTTCATTTGGTAGAAAAGCTCTCAGATTCACACCTCTATCAGGCGAGCACAAGTGTTTATTATGTGCATACACACAGAAAAAAAATCCCATATAGTGCACAGCTCAAAGGCACGCTGCAGGCTTTTTAACAAACATCCTGGAAATTCTGACAAAAAGAATAAAAGAAATGCACGTTACAGTCGTTAATGTCGCCTTTTTTTGTCATATTTAATGCACAAAAAACTCTTCTTCCTCAAGTAAATCTGATTAAACGCTCTCGTCGTAAAACATGGCTGGTGTTTATTCTTTTGCAGAGCGGGGCACAGGGACGAGGGAGACCCGGTGTGATCCATGAAATATGTTTCCTTAATCTCAACGCTGAACCTGAACTGTGTCCTCTGTGCACGACACATCAAGTAAATTGGTTTGACTCTCACCTCATGTTTGCATTTCTTCTTCTTCTTTTTCTTTTTTTTTATATCCACAAAGATTTAACACTTAAAAACCTCCAAAGGAAGCAACAAAAAACATCTAAATTAGCATCATTGTGTGATAACATGGTTCAAAAACAAACACACACACACACACACTGTAAGGAAGCAGTTAGATTTAAATACACTCTCCTCATTTTGTTTCCATTGTGAATCTCCACACCACCAACAGAATTACCTGAACAATAGCATGTGTTTCTTATGTGTAGTTTGTCTTTGGGTTTTTTTTTATTATGGCAGCCCCCTTTTTTTTTCCTCCATCACTCTGGGAGTGCAGGGTTGTTGTGTTTTTTTGTGTGTGTGTGTGTGTTTTTTTTTTTTTTTTGCTGGTTGCCTCCCCTCTGTGGAAATGAGACTGCAGGCTCTATCATTAGATCGGATGGCAAGTCTTTATGCAAAGTGTTTTGCATAATTACATACCAAAGCCAGAATAGCCACCCTCAAATTTTATGGGTCACAAAGCATCAACAATTGCCGCATTATTGTCCACCAGAGTCCAGCCCCGGCGATGACAAGGAACGGGAGAGGAAAAAGGAGAAGAAGAAGAAGTAGAAGAAGAAGAGAAAAAAAAACTCGTCTGCCTAATCTAAGCTTGGGGAAGATTGGGTTTAATAAAAAAAAAAAAAGTAAAGAAGATTACTGCCAAAGTGACAACTTGTTTACATGTAGTTGTAAAGTTCAGAGGAGGCTGTCCAGGAGCCGCAGGGACAGTGAACATGTGAGCATCATGTTTCCTCCTGTGCAGAAGTTCTGTTTGGAAAAAGGGAACTTTTAGACAAGAAATTAAGATCATCACGTGATTTTATCTCTTTCAAAAAAAAAAGAAAGAAAGAAAGAAAAGCCCAGCGACAGAAACATTTACAGAAGGAAGTGTTTGAAACACACTAGCTTCACTAATCACACCTAACGTCGTTGATTATTATGACACGCTTCTTCTTTTATAAACACGCGGGGCAGATTCTCCTGCAGCGTCGGGAAACGCGCTCCTAACACTGCGCGTCACTGAGCCCAGTTTTCTGGGAGTTTGACGCTTTAATTTGCAATAAATGCTGCTGCTGTAAATATTAAAAAAAGAATTATAATAATCCGCTGAATCCGATCATAATAATCGCATTACAACTTCTGAAGTCCACAAACAAGAAATAAAAAGGAGAATTAAAACCGAAAAACAAACATGCCAGAACGAGTTTTTCTATTTTCGGTAATTTTCTGATTATTTCTATTATTGTAAGGGCATCGATTAATGTCATTATTCGGAATTAATGATAAAATATTCCTGACTTTACGTTTTTTTTGTTTTTTTTTATCAGCGAGTATCCGTCGTCAGCAGGCCGGTGGTGTTTTCATCTCCAGCAGGAAACACACGAGATGTCCTTATAAAACTGAATAAATAGAACTGAAAGCGCACAACAGGATTTTTTTTCTTTTTTTTTTTTTTGTACAAGGTGATAAAAAAAAATATCTGTGACAACACGGAGACTCAGTGGGATGGAGAAAAAAAAGTCAGATTTTTCGATGGATTTTTTGGGGGAAATTTGTCTTTTCTGTGAACATAAAAAGTGTTCGACGGTCGTGAAAACGGATCTTTGTGTCGTGTGAAAAAAAAAAAATACAAAAAATATTCGATACATGAGAGCCAGCCTGGTGTGACACTTCACTAAATATCCGTCGTGGGCGCCTGGTTTGAAAAAATAAAATAAAATAAATAATCGAAATGTGATGAGCAGAGTCTGAACCTCTCAGGTGTGTGAGGATTATTCACACAGCACGTAAACTAACCTGAACTTCATCCTCACGTCACAGTGCTTGTCCCCCTTTTTTATTGTTCATCTCCTATTTTTTCTATTCGAGCAAACGATAGTTTTTTTTAATTATAAATGAAATAAACGGTCAAATAAAGAGGATGTTTTTTTTAATTGTCAATAAATATTTGAAACCCTCGCAGCAGTCGCCGCGCTGTATTTGCATGTGTCTGTCATTTTTTTTTTAAGATGCTTTTTTTTTTTTTTCATTGAGCCATATCGCGGTGAAATAACAGAAAAGCAGCCTCAGTGTGAAGAAGACGTGATGGAGGCAGCCGGAGCGCCGCTGAGGTTAAACGTGCAGAACAGCGCCATCTCGCTGTTGCGGACAGATCTTTCCTCCACAGTGTGTTTTTTTTCTTTCTCCTTCTTCTTCTCCTTCTTCTTCGTCTTCCTCCTCTGCTGTCTGAGACCCTCCGTGAAGATTTGTCCTCTCATAAGGTTGACCGATTTCTGTGCGCGTAGCCAGCGATGACAACAGCCTGCATGCTGCCGTCTTTTGGCGGCCACCAGTTCTATGTGTTATCGCTGTTCATTAGTGCAGGGGGGGTCCCGGAGCGGGTCCCCGGACCTGCGGGGGTCAGGGTGGAGGAGGAGGAGGGGGTGGAGGAGGAGGGGAGCGAAGCGGCGTCCTCTGCGACTTCAGAAGTACTGTAATCTAATTCAAGGGAAATTATCACAGTCAAACATATACACTAGTTCCCCAATCTGAGGTCCCGGGACGCCCGTGGGTCAGCTGGGGGGGAGATAAACAGGGTCTTCAGAAATCAGAGGGATAATTTAATTTCTCTCGTGGGTCATGATTGGTTTGCAGTTGCACATTTTTTACAGGGTGGATGAAACTGGCGATGCTCGGGCTCCGGCTCGCTATCAGTTTGTGGACAGCGTGTTGGCAAAATCCCATCGAGCCCGCAGAATAAAAAAAAAATGTCAGATGTTGGACAAGAAAATCTTATCAAGCTGAGGGAGGGGTGAGGGTAGGGGGGATCCACGCGTGGGGGCTGTAAACGCGTCTCTGCGGCGGGGTGTTCTTGACATGAAAAAAGGTGTGCGGGAGCCCACAGCGAGGACAGCCTGAGTCTTCTGGACGAGAGAGGAGCCGATCACACACTTTTTTTTTCAGTCTTCATGAAGCAGGTTTTGGTTTGAGTACTTTCAGCGAAAATCGAAAACAAAAAAAAAGAAAGACAATCCAGCATCAGTGGAGACTCCAGTGTTGGTTTGGATGTAAAGTCAACAATTAAGTTCTGATTTATTTATTTTACTGTCTTTGAATTTTATCTTCAAGCAAAATGTGATCAAGGAGGCAAATGTCAAACTTTTTCCTGCAGAGGCGAAGGCCTGCGGGGTCAAATAAACGCGGCTAAATAGTGCGTAAAAACGCGGTCAGAGACGCGCACGGGGAGAGGTTTAAGTGCACGCGGGGCCTTTTGTGTCCCCCCACCACCACCACCCGTGTTTTCATACTGTCTGAGTTCCCTGTATGAAAACCCAATAAGCTCCGTTGTGCGAGAAGAAAAAAAATGTCAGGCGCGCCCTCGGTGCCATTTAAAGGCGCGGAGGAAGCGGAACCAACATGGAGAAACCACCTGCACCGAGAGAGGACGCGTCACATCTCAACCAGGTTCTGCTCGAGTCTGATGGAAAAACGTCTCTAATGATGAAGACTCTTTGTTTTTGTTTTGTTTGTTTGTCTTCTGAAGAAAAAAGAAGACAAGAAATAAAAAAAATCAGCGTGAAATTGCACATGAGAAGTTTTTTTTTTTTTTTTTTGATTCACAGGAAAAAAAACAAACTTTGAATTATTTTTATATTCTTCCTCTCTTCTTTTTTTTTCACCTGTGGAATATGTGAACGTGTAGGCTGTTGACGATGATGATGATAACCGTGATAATAATAATAATGAGGATGATGATGATGATGGTGGTGATGATGAAGACTGGACATGAAATAACGCCCAGGGTGTGAGGTGTTGTTGTGTTTTTTTTCTTCTTCTTCTCCTTCTTTTCGTTAAAGCACCTTCAGTCTGCCACCAGCGTCGACCAGAATTACGCCAAATTAATTTCACAGTTTGAGGGAGCTGTGCCAAGTGCGCGTTTTGAAGTTTTTCGGCAAAAACACGCGCGCACACGCAGATGAAACGCACACACACACGCACGGTTCTGTAGAAAGACGCATTTACAGAGAAGGAAAAAAAAAACAGAAACACATCTCCATCAGCGGGCGGGGAGTGTGTTGGTGTGCGGATGGGTGGATGGATGGAGGGACCCGGGCGAAGCGTGGCGCGGCCTGCCCGCCTAATTAACGCAAAATTGATTAAACATTTAGCGCTTATTTGAGCGATTTACGCCGCATTTTTACATCCGCAGAAGCTCGCGTCTCGGTGTCTTCGGTATTGTCGTGGACACTGCTGCTAGGTGTGAGAGAGGAGGGAGGAGGAGGAGGATGGGGAGGGGGGAGGGAGGAGGTGAGTAAACAGACCTGCGCGATTGACATTGTCAATTAAGTTCACTTCATCGGCCATTTGTCCACACACACACACACATACGCACAGACACACACATGCAGAGGGGCCTCAGGGCCGCGCACGTGATCTCTGAGGTTGTAGTCAACGCTCCCTTCTTCAAAACTCCTCGAGAGCGACGAGCCCCGCTGCAGCGTTAATGCTGCGACCCCCAGGAAGACTGACAACCACTGCGGTGCGCCTAATGGGGATCTTAATAAAGTATCTATGTACCCCAAGTAACAGATCGATGCAAGATGTAGGCCCGTATCGATCAATACCTATGAAGTAGCCCTGATGAAATAATGCGTTAGGGTTTTTTGGGGAAGGCTGAGGAGGAGGAGGAGGAGGAGGAGGGTGTCTAATATCCAGGAGAGTGTTTGCGGTCTCTTCAAATCATCCCTCTGGCTCACCGCTCGTCTTGGTCCTCCCCTCTCTCTCCATGTTATGTGTGTGTGTGTTGAGGACAAATCAAACCGCGCGCTGCTAAAGAGGTGCTCGTCTCCCCTTGCTTTAAAACAAACAAACAAAAAAAAAACCACGTCGTTATTTGATTCCCACCCCACTGGAGCCGCTCGCTCCATGAAAGTTTTGTCTTCTTTCGGAAAAAAAGACAAAAAGACATTAAATAGGCCTACTTGCTGACCGAGTGTCCAAATAGTGGCTTTGAGATTTGATTTATTTCAATATTCGAGCTATCATACAGCTCCCACTGGCACCGCAGAGAGGCTTCACTGTGTGTGTGTGAGAGAGAGAGAGTGTGTGTTAAAAAGAAAGCTGAAATAGAAAAAAAAACAGGGGGTAAATTCAACATGGGGTATATTCACACTCTTGCTCTACATCAGCTGCAGTTGTCTTTATCTCCCCTATTTATATCACCACAAAGCGCTGCGCCTCTTTTTTTGAAAGTCTGGCTGTGTTTTTTCTTTTTCTTTTTCTTCTTTTTTTTCCAAATGAACTTTGCCATGTTGGTGTTGATTCGCCCTTATTCCTGCTGTAGTTTTCTCTCCTTTTCTCGCTGTAACCACAAATGGAAAAAAAAACGCCACGGAGAGGAGAGGACGACTCCTGCACTGTAATATTCTCATTTAAAAGGGGCTGTGACGAGCCTAGAATATATATTCTTTTCTTTACGCAACTACAACCCGCTTATAACCGACATCAAGGGGACGAACGAGGCGCTGATGTTGGCAATAACAGGATGGTTTTACGCAGCGACCGTGCGTCACATTATGGAGCAGAAAAAAAAACCCTTAATGCTCTTTGATTTCAGTCCAAACTTTTCCAAATTAGACTCCTGACTTTTCTCGTGCAAATCTCCTTATGTTTTAAAAAAAAAAAAAACTACAGCATCACATGTGGACTTCCCTCCTCGGTGGCCAGCGGGGCCCGTGCACCACCTTCTCCACTCACACAGACAGACGCAGTGGGATACAGAGTGGATGACAGGTGCTTAAAACACACATTACTTGTAAAGTTACAGCCTAATAGCAGTCGGCAGCTGCTGTCGCGGTTTGTGTGCGTGAGGAGGGGGCCCCGCGTGTGCGAGCGTCGGTCGCTTTTCCCTTTGTGTTAAAGTGAGCCGAGGTCTCCGAGGTCTGCGAGCTACAGTTCCCGGGACAGCGGGTAGATGGCACAATTTTCTTACATTTATGGGGGCAGAATGCGAGGGGGAAAGCCTCGTCCGTGAGTGTGTGCGTGTGTGTGTGTGTGTGCGCGCACTGAGCAGACGCGAGAGGCGATGTGTTATTATGAGAAAGTCGACAAATAAAAAAAAAAAAAAGTGGAAGAATGTGTAGAAAATCGGGATGTGGTGATGAAGGAGTGAAAGACATTTGAGAGAAATTAAAAAGCACAAAAACGAGGGGCTGTTGAGTCAGGTTTAATCACAAATGTACAGCCAATCTGCAATAATAATAATAATAATAATAATAATAATAATAATAATAATGGTAATAATGTGCTGTAACATAAGGAACAGGTGCCCCATCCTGCCAAGCGTTTGACTTATGGTGCAGCCTGCATTGTAAATGAGCCGCGGCGCCTCAGCCCATATATGCAATAAAAGCGCATGCTATATGGGCTAATTTGTCATAGTGATAGCGCCAAGGTGCAAATAATGTGCATATTTGTCGCTTAGCTGTGCGGGCGTGTGTGCGCGCGCGTATGATAGCGAGATAGAGAGGGAGAGGGAGCCATAGTCGCATTAAACAAATAGCCCCACTAATAGCCTGTGAGCCCGAAATAAGTTCCCAGCTTCGGTGTGCAAACCCCAAACACACCACCAGCACACACACACATACGCACACACGCACACGCCTCGGCCCCGCAGCATCCTCCGCAGCCTGTAGGATTTTTGTTTTTTTTAACCATGTGTGTGTTGGGGGGCGGTGGTGGTGGTGGTGGTGGTGGAGGGTGGTGTTTATAGGGGACTACCAGCTCGCGTGTCAAAAAGTTCTCACGTCACGCAGACGTAAATAAAAGTGACGTCGCGGCGAGTTACACCTCATTAGGTTTTCCTTTTTTTTTGGTACAATGCTAATAAATGAGCATGAAGTATAAATTATAGAGTCCGGCTCCCGCACATCACGCACTGTCAACTGGAATCAGCCCCGGTTCGGTGTCGAGATCCGACCCGTCCAAAGCGATTCTGACGCTCTGCCCGCGATCTGAAGAGCGAGTCCCAGTCCTCTCAGCGCGCGCGTGCTCTGAAAGGACTTGTTTTTTTTTTAGTTTTCTGTTTTTTTGTTGTTGTTTTTTTTCTGATGTGCTCCAATGACATCACATTGGCTCAGTGGTGAGATGATGTGTGTGCGTGTGTGCGTGTGTGTGTGTGTGTGGATGTCCATCCTTAATTATCAATGTTCAGATTGGCCTCAGTGTGATATACCCTCAGAGACAGTTTGCTTGGACAGGCAGTGAAAGCATCACTGTATGGATAAATAGCGGCTTTCAGCGAGAAGCCGGGGATAAAAGACCATCAGCATCACATCATAATCATCATTTTCATCATTATCAACAGCAACAAAACCACACAGTCGCTCTCACACACACACACACAAACACACACACACACCAGCAGCAGCAGCAGCAGCAGCAGCAGCAGAAACTGTGGTGAAGTTGGCTTCCATACCCATCCTGATTAAAGCCTCTATACAACAAGGCTAATTCTATTTCAGGGCCTAACTCTCAATCTAAGCCAATAGTGCTAATAATTACTGATAGGCCAAAGGCTTACAGCATCACAATAACACGCGTGTAAATAACTGTCATTTAAAAAAACACCATCATGTCAAACTTCTTGGGGAAAAGGAAAAAGTTAAAAATGGGGCGTTCAGGGACTTTCTAGGAGCGATGGTGATGCAGCTGGGAAAATAAAAGTATAATGACGCAAAGATCAGCCAGGAACGTCAATAAGTTATTGGAAAATAAGAGAATATAATTTAAAAACTTGTTTCCCCCCCTCTTTCAATATCGAGATGGTAATATGTCTGATGTGCTGTATGGATTCACCGCATTAATATTAATGTGAGAGTCCAAAGGTGAAAACTGTCCTCCCGCAAAAAAAAGAAGAAGAAGAAGAAGAAGAAGAAGAAGAAGAAGAAGAAGAAGAAGAAGAAGAGGAAGAAGAAGAAGAGTTGGGTTTATCCTGCACTACGGTCCCGCGTAAAGAGGGTCCACTGCTATAAAACGTTATTATAACAACCCCTCGTCTCTGAAGTTAAACACACAGCAGCCCTTCAGCGCGTTGTTTAAAATACTCATCTGCGCTTTTTTACAGTAAATAATCTGAACCTTGAAGCCAAAAGAAGAAGTGAAAGCGTTGAGCGGGGCCTGTTGGCTGATTGATTAATTATTTTGTAATTCATTAATCACTTTCATGGGGCAAAAGGGCAACATCCCGCCACAGCAAATTGACTCCAGCATACCCCCACCCCTCCACCTCCACCCGCACATACACACACACACCCCCCCTCCAACTCGACCACACACACACACCCACACCCACACAGGGTTCACACGCATTTGTGTGTGTGTGTGAGGCAAAAAATAAAAACATGGAAAAACTTTGTGTTTTCAAATTCATAAATTATAATTTAATACCAAGAACAAATTTACAGCAGAATGCTTGTTTACAATAAGCTAACACAAACAAACAAGAATTGTGTTCAACTATAAACTTTCACACACACTCACATATATCACTTGCAATTAATAATAATAATAATCATAAAAAAAGTATCTATACGTTATCAATACCCTGCAGTCATATATTTTTATATATTTATATAAAAACGTGGGTCAGTTTAAACTGTTCATAATTACAATCATGTATCATTCTCTGGTCCATATGTGGCCACGAACAGCCAAAGATCAGTGTTCAATCAGTGATCCCTTTTAATTCAACCACAACATGGTGTTTCCTTTTTTTTTTTTTTTTGTAGTTGTTGTTGTTGTTGTTGTCGTGTGTGTTGAAGAAAAGCCTCGAAACAAGGAACAAAATTGCTAGCTTCCAAATACACACGCGCACAGACACACACACATACACACGTGCGCGCACGCACGCGCGCTCGCTCTCTCACGCACACCCACGGCACCTGTCAAAAGACCCAAGGAAAAAAGGGAAAGGAGCAATAACACTAAAGTTAAAATATCAGCTCCTCTTTTTCCTTCCAAAACCTGCTCACCCTGTTTTTAAGTCTGCAGCCTAATAATGAACGACCGTTTTTCTTTTTCTTTTTCCACTTTTTTGTTTCTTTTTAAATACAAGGGCTAGTGTACTGAATGCACAGATTATATCTATACAGTCAAAAAAGAGAGAGAGAAAACATTTACATTTATATATCAAAGGTAAAATAGGTTAGCGACCTGTGGCCATGCATTCACAGTCTAAATATACATGAAAAAGAAAACATTTTTTGTAGTAATATGTATATACATTTAAAAACATAACTTTCAGTGCTACTAGCTAAGTCTGCCACTCAATTTTGAAGACGTTGTATTACCGAGAGAAAGAAAAAAAATGGCAACCACAGATTTTTCTTAATCACATATACTTTGTATAAAGGAAAAACTCGTTGAAATGAATTGACCTATATTTACAAGAATACTGCCTCTAATCGGTGTTTTTTTTTCCTCAAGTGAAACAACACGACTGAAGTTTTTCTTCACAATCTAACTGTGTTTCCTCCCCCCCACCCCCAAAAAAACAAAAATGTTGCAGGCCTACTTTTCAACAACGTTTTTGATAAGAAATCACATCATGCTCGTCAGGCACTTAATGCTTGAAGTGAATAAAGGGTGACATTTCAGGGGACGCCTTTAATAATACTGCTATTAAACACTACTCTGGCTAGGCTTCAAACTTTTATGACCCTTGACCTCTTCCAATTTTTGTTTTTAAGGGGAAAAAAAAACTAAACATAAATCATCAGTTTAAACTTCCAGTGCAGTTGCGAGATGACGCAGATGACGCACTCGGAGAGCAACCTGTCTGAAATGACAGCAGGTCGAGGCAACTTGTAGGATTTTTTTTTTTTCAAATTGTGTCCAATCAGAGGAAGAGTTGGGGGGGACTGGTGCCAAATATTCAGAGGTGGATGAAATGGGGAAGACTTTTTGTCGGCTAAGATTTTTTGGGAAACAAAAGTGGATCCTGTAACTTCATATTAGTAAAAAGCAAAAAAAAAAAAAAAAAAAGCTAAGACAAAAGTTTCCGCTGGGTCATAAAGTTGAACATGAACTCTAAAAACCTCCCTTTTTCCCCCCAGATGGTGTTGGTCATCCTAAGAATATAAGTGCGCTTGCAGCATTAAGCCTAGATTATAAGCCTATACTCCTATTGCTGTGGTTTTAATTCTTTTTAGAACTTTTTTTTTTTTTTTTTTAAACATTATTTCACCTTTTTTCAAAATAAAATCATCGTCTTAGAAAATAACAACCACCTGTACTACAGAAATCACAAAAGGCCGGTTTGGAACCAGAAAGGAGGAACAAAGAAAGTACAAAACACAGCTATACATGGACACAGGACAAGTCATCTTTGAGAAAAAAGAAAAAAAAATTCACGTTTTTTCGCATTTTCCCTTTCTCCAGTTTTTTTTTCTTTTTACCCAAATTATCATTTTTAAATGCACTTAATACTTAAATTTTTCCTTAACGAGGATTCGACAAAATCCCCACATCCTTTTTTTTTCCTCATTTTTCTTCTTTCATTAAAAAAAATGAATCGAAGCAGGTTGTTCTGCATGAACACTGGGAGCACGTATCTGCCATTTTGAAAGTTCAGTGGATGTCTCAATTTTTTTTTTTTCTTTTTTTTTTTTTGGGAGTAAGGGGGGGAATTCACAGTCATTTACGTCAATGTCTTTCTTCATGAAAGCCAGCCCCGTGTAACAGCCGGTTGGGTTTTTTATTCCTTCCACAAAAGCAGCTATAATCATTGTAGTCTCGCAGCCCCCCTCCTCCCCCCACAACCCCACCTTTTGTTTGTTCGTCTCCTTCTTGGTTTACTGAATTGACATGTAAGGCCAGTTAAAACTGCTCCCCGAAAGCAACATATCCCTGATGAGAGTTTCAATTGGGGTTTTACCTACCAATCGGACGAAAAATAACTGTTCTATGACCGAGGAAGAGACTGTGCGGAGGGAAGGCAAGCGGAGTAACAACTTCCCAAACCGTGTTGGCTGGTTGGGATACTGGCTCCGGACATATTCCTCCAGGGCGCACTGGGACTTCTCCTGCAAACTTTCCACATGGGCCACATCTGAGAGGCCACAAGCATCTGAGAGGGGAGGGAAAGCAAATAAACATTAATAAAGTGAAACCTAAAGTGTTTCTCTCACTAGGAGTTTTTTTTTTCTCCCACTGTGGCAATACACTGGCGGAAATTGATAGCCTGTCAAATTTAGAAGAAGAAGGAAAAAAAGCAATTATTTTAGGAAATGAGTCTGGTCCTATTGGATGTAAACGTGGGGTTTGTTTGCCTTGAGCCTTGTTTGCATAAATAACTAGTGCACGTATTTTTCAGTGTGTGAGAATTGTTTAATATTAACTTGCAGTCTGATCCAAATATCGCGCCAGGCGCGTAATTACCGCACCATTGATTCAAAAATTACAAATCTCCTCGCTTCTTTTTCTCGAACAATTATATGTGATTGTTTTGAGAGGAAGAAAAAAAAAATACATGTACCTAAATAAAGTAAAACTTGAATTCAGTCAAGAAGCTGCTTCACGTGTGATCTGAGTCGGTGTCCCTCAGTTTTTTTTATCGCTTGTTACATCTCGTTTATTTCCCTCGATAAAGCCACTTAAAAGTCAGCTAAATAATTAAGCATATTCATAGCTAAAGACTGTGTTTTAGATGGGCCCTGTCTTTCACAGTCGGAGGCAGAGCGAGGAGGAGGAGGACGGGGGGAGAGAGGGAGGAGGGGGAGGAGGGAGGAAGAGAGGGAAAGACAGGGAGACCTACTGACCTTTAGTGAGCAGAGATTTAGCTTGGAAAAAAAAAATGGGTACATAGCCTACGGAGCTGCCGTCATACTATACCACCAGAGACGCATAATCACTATCTGTGCTCGCTTGCATGTGGGCGGCTGCTGATTATGTGCCAACAAAAAAAAAAAAAAAAAAACGCGCTTGTACGCGCATTGGTTAAGTTTGTAAAGTTTATGCGTGACAACAAGCGAAGCACCGAAGTAGCAAAAGGCCTGTCATTCAAGCCCCAGCGCGCGGCTCGTGTTCGAGCCCGCGGGTCTCAGGTACGGAGGAGACAAATTAAGCCATCGTGGCACCATAAAGGCTTTAATAATAAAATTCAATGACCTGTAATATGATGTTTTCGCTCCTCTCTAGACCGGGCTAACAAGCCCCGCCACGGCGACAACGGTGGGCTGCTACAGCTCAAATGAAACACAAGGCTGATGGCTCGCAGGTATGATATCATATCAAAGACATGCGCTCGGTCCACGGTGAAACCTTGTAAATCTCTCCTTTTTTTAAAAATTATTTTTTATGACTATATCCTCCTTATAATGGTGTAGCTAATGTAACAAAATAGCGGGCAGGCTCGGGTCATGACCTAGTTCTGGAGCAGGTCCAGAGACGCCTTGAGTTGCCCACAAACGCGCACAGAATATTTCTGCAAAAATAAGAATTAAAGCCGCCCCTCCTGTCACTGCTCACTGTCACACACTGCTGTTGGATACTGACATATTTCCTATCACAGGGGTGTGCATGGCTTCTGTAGCTATGCTTTGTCTCGGACTTGCTCTGTCTGTCTGTTTTCCCCCCCTACTCCACCACCACCACCATCACCACCACCACCACCACCACCAACCCCCTTAAATGACAAGAGAGCGTTGAAACCTGCGCGTTGCTTTTACTGTGTGCAAATGGGACATTAGGCTTGTCTTTCTTTTTTCTATTCCCCTCCCCCTCGGAGCCTGACATCATTTATATCTGTCATTCCCTACAAACAAGACGTGGGGTATACACACATTGATAAATGGCGAAAAGAAAAGAAGGGAGAAAAAAGAAAAAAGAAAAGAGAAAATCAAAGTGTTGCAATTCATCTGCGAGCTTATTGGGGTTTTTCCTCCAACGGTGTTTTTAACAGCTCAGGTTTTATGACGCTTGAGGCAATTATTGGGAAGTTATCAGTCTTATTTAACTCGAGATTATGTTGTGATGTCTCGCTGCACTCTCCCTCTGTTTTGGTTGTCAATTTAATTAAAAAATCTCTTGCGTGGTCATGCCACGGTTTTCCAGATTAGCCCTGTGTGTGTGTGTGTGTATATGTGTGTGTGTGTCTGATAAACCACCTGATTAATCAAGTGGGTTTTTATAATTTTAGAGCCTAAAGCCCTGTCTGAAAAAAAAAAACCCAAAACAAACCCTGACCAGGAAGGCAGCGTGGCTGGACGTTTAAAAAAGCATGTGTTCATGTGAGAGACATCAACAACCCCTGTGCCACTGCGGATCTATTTAGGTCAGCGTTGATCTGGCTCATGTCAGTGCGTGCGTGTGAGTGACATTCTTGCAGGGTGGCCCCCGTCTATTGTCTTACCTGTGGTGAAGAGCACAATTGCCTTTAAGCAGCTATATTCGGCAGAGTCAACGTGCAAAGCTTTCAGCTTCTCCACTTGTTCTTGGAAGATCCTAATGTGGTCCATAAAGGCCACCACTCTGTCCGCGGACATGGGGGAGGCGTGAAGGCCAGCCGCCGCCAGGAGAGGAGCCACATGCAGGGGCATGGAGCACTGCGCGGCGTTGAGCACAAATAACTCACTCCACGTCAACCTCAGCAGAGCCACCTGGTCGGTGATCTGAAGGTCTGGAAAGAAGGGAATATTCCTGGCCCACTCCACGGCGCTGAAGAGCATCCTGGCTGCTAGTTCACAAATGTTCTCGATGCCCATGATGTTGTTGGGCTGCATGCATTGACTGCCATACCGGGACGTCGGGTAGGGCTCCGCTCTCAACAGAAGAGAGATATATCCGGATAAGTAGGAATGGCAGTGCAGCGGGTCTCCATTTGTCAAGGCGAACTGACCGTGGTGTGGCTGTGTGGGTGGCACCCGTCCCCTTTGCACGGCTGCAGTAAAAAGAGAAACTACAGATATTGAAGCCTGAATTCTACTGAACAATCACACAGAGCATGGAGACAGCAGCTGTCAGATAGTACAGGTTTTTTTTTTTTTTAAATACATATATACACATATATGTATAGGCAGAGCTGCTGAATAAAAAGCTTTGCACGTTAGGAGAATATATGACACACAGCATGTTTGCTATGCAACATCAAAACACACACACACACACTCTCTCTCTCTCACACACACACACACACACGCTCACACACATTATGTTAGCATGGGAGTTGGGGAGAAAAAGACAGGTTGCATTGTTAATAACGGGGCTGTAGTGAGTCTAACCGTGTGGTGGAACAGCAGAGATGCGCTTTTAACACGTTTTGAACACACGCCACGCATGTGTCGAGCTTCTTTTTTTCTTCTTCTCCTTTTTTTTTTAAGAAATGATGTTATTCGGCAACAAGCAACACGAGCTGGCTGTGGAGGGGAAAACACAAAGAGGGCAAGGGAGACCTCGCATGTTTAACCCTTAACCTACTTAGCAATTCATCTCGCTTCGCACATGCATGCAGGGGCCTATATTTCGACGCGATATTCAAAAAATTAATAATAAAAATATTTTAAAAAAATATATAATTCTCGCGCTCGCGCGGAGGGGCTCGGTGTGCACAATCCGAGCCGGTGTCCGGTGGGTTTTTTTGAGACACAATGAAGAGGGGGGGAGGCACTGCAGGGTAGGATGTGGAGATGCAGCCCTGAACACGCTATCTCTTAATTCGATACTCGCCATAATAGCGCAGGGGAGGCTGGGCTGTATCATCTGCTCGGTACAGATGGACGTCCACGCTCGTGGCTTTTCATCTCGGACGTATAAATTCGATAGCACCCCCTCGGATCTTATTTTAGTAAAAAAAATAATAATAATGCACGGCTATCATTGCGCCGGAGCTGGATACTGTAACGCAGCGCTAAAAAACAGGAGAGAAGGGAGGTGGAGGGGAGGAGGAGGAGGAGGAGGAGGGGGAGAGAGATCCAGCGAGCCCCGTCTCGACCACAGCACAGAGCGGCTCCATGGCGTGCTCGAGCCGCGCAGAGGGAGCTGTCGGGAGGGGAGAAACAGGCTGAGGCTGCGGGGAGGCGGAGGAGGAGGAGGAGGAGGTGGTGGTGGCGGTTGGAGGGCGACATAACATGATTTCATGTCTGGAAAATAAGCAGTAGTACACACACACACACACACAGACACACACACACGAATAAAGAATCAAAAAGTCCCAATAGCTACCTTCCCGTCTCATGCCGACTTTAAGGCATTTTTTGAGGCGGCAGTACTGACACTGATTGCGGTGGTGTTGGTCGATTGGACAATTCCTGTTGGCACGGCATGTGTAAGTGAGGTTCCGTCGTACGCTCCGTTTGAAGAAGCTTTTGCACCCCTCGCAAGTAAACTGGCCATAGTGTTTGCCGCTGGATTTATCCCCGCACACCACGCACTCGATGTGCTGCGGCTGCTTCTCCGACTGCTGCGTCGTCTGGTTCGTCGGCGTGGACTGTGTGTTGTTCGGGGGTCCCTGGACCGGAGTCTGAGGGGTCGGAGGGGCGACCTGAGAGGCTGTCAGATTCAACTGGCCTGGTTGAGGGGTGGGAAGAGATAGTCCTCCTTGGGTCTGCGAGGAAAGGGTGCCTTGGGTGTCAGCCACATCGTCCTGGGAGCCTCTCCACACTACCATTGCCATATCTATCAGTCAACGTAAAGAAACTTTTTGTCTGCCGTTTTGGTGTCGCGGTGGAAGAATGTCTCAAGGAAACGCGGACAAACTGTGATTAACAGCCGGGGGGAGGACACACAAAATGTCAAATCTAGCCTACGTTGAATCCACTCTGAGATCTCCCGAGAAAAACTGTCGATTTATTGCTGTTGGAAGGACGCTGCGAAGCACGTTTTCAAAACTGATGCGATGGCGAGCTGAGTCGCTGCCTTGCGCTTAAAGGCCAAGTCCAGGGGCGCTTACAGTCAGCCATCCAGCACACCCATCAATGGGAAAGGTAGTCTAAATATTAAAAAATAACCAACCGAGGTAGCATGGACTAGTCAGTGGACGATGGAGCAGGTTTGGTGGAGACCGAGCCCTGCGAGCAGCATACAACAATTGGTGAGCACACACAACACTGTAGCAGCCACTATCAAGTTCCAGCACAAGTCTTGAAGAAAAAAAATCACCAACTGGGTAGAAAAAATCGCGTCTTCTTCCTTTTTCTTCCTGTGAGGTAGCGCCAGCGAGCGCGCAAGCTGAAGCCAAATGTGTGGTTTTTTTTTTTGGAGGAGCCTGGAATATGAAGACAACTCTTCTCTTCTCCCCCAACCACCACCACCACCGCCACCGAGCACGAGAAAAAAGCGAAAGCACTAAAAAACCAAAAAACAAAAAAAAACAAGGATCACAACCTGCAAAACCTCCTCCGTGGACCGAAAAATAATAGGAAAAAAGGAGTAGAGAATCAAAGTGATCAAATATGTTAAAAAGGCGGAGGTTAGGAAGTGATTTGCGATTGGTAGGAGCCGGGCTGGCAGAATGCTTTCTCTCTGATCAGCTCACTGAGCTCTCTATATAGTGAACTTTGACACGACTGCTGCAACTTAGCACACGTTACCATGGAGATCGGCTGCCATATAAGGAAGGAGAGTGTGTTTGACTGGTCAGAGCTCAGGGACCTCCCCCTGAACCCCATTGGCTAGTCGGCACTTGTGCTACTTGGTACCTTGCCAGAGCCAGCATTTGGAGGTCGAGAGGGCCGCTTGGTCCTAAAAGGAGACGATTTTCGGGTTGGGGGTAAAAAGAAAAAAAAAAAAAAAGGAGGAATCATTTCTAGTCACTCTTATTGTAAACTACAGTGCTATTCTCACCATGCAAAATAAAAAAAATAATAATTCATGAAGAAAAATCTCAATTCTTTTGCGTCACATCGCGCGGAAAAATATCAATTCTGTAATGCTTATTAGAATAAAACCATCTATTGTGCCCCTTATCTTAATCGTGTAGGTATGTGGGACGTGCAGTTGAACACAACACACGAGAAGACATACACATGACTCCAGGTGAAGATACTGTTTAGGATGAGCACGAGGAGACGAGAACACATTCACGTTCGGTCCAACTTCCTCCACTTCTTCCATGCTAACTACACACACATCGGTGCCTCTCATCCCACCGAGGTACCATTCATCACAATCCACACCTCTTATAAAAATGTTATGATAGGGCTGCTGACATCATCCAGGGCATCCCCCTGTAGCCTCCTAACCCCTCCAACCCCGTCGCTGGCCACAAATATTCCTCCAAACCTCACCAGGTCAGAAAAGGCCAAATGTGGGGTCCCAAAGAGTCAGAGAGGAGGAGAGGGGGGGGGGGGCCCTTGGTTGGATGTGGTCAGAGAAAACGTGACGCGACTGCAGCTTTAAATAGGAACTACATTAAAAAAGAGAAGTCACGCGAGGTTAAAGGCCGTGCCCTTCACGTTAAGGTGAGGATGAAAGTTTGAAGCCCGCTTCCTGATAAACAACACAATAATAATAAAAAAAAAGCCTGTTTGTTGCGGTGTGTATTCAGATACCTGGTAATGTCTGACAGATGTTGCCCCCCTATAATAAAGATAATCTACAGTTTGTGATAATGACACGCACACACACAAAAACGGGGTCATCGGTGGGTTACAGTCGCTGCCTACAGGGTTAATCTTTTTTTTTTTTTTATTTAAGGCTTTTATTTAAACTTAAGACTTTATCCTTTTTTTACTTTATGCCCGGAGGCTTTCAAACTTGAACCTCAGGTAATAAAAAAAAAACTTCACGGCAGCCATATAGATGAACCTATAAGCCTATGGAGCTGTGTGTTAGTCTATGGAGAGCAGCAGCAGCAGCATGCATTGTCCCAGGATGTATTACAGTATATGGCTGCCCCCTAGCGTATGAAAGTCCTCGCCTTCGAAAAAAAAAAAAAAAAAAAAGAAAACACGAGATTCAATTTAGAGGAGCCATCCGACGCGGAAACTGCTTCAGTCTCGTCTCCCGCATCGAACCAAACTAACGAGCACCATTTTTAAAAAACTGATGACTTGTTTGTTTAAATTCTGTTTTACATGACTTGGACGGCGAGGCTTTGAGAGTTGCCAAAGTTGGATTTACTTTTTTTCCTTTCTTTTTTTTTTTTTTTTTCCGCCACTTCAGACAGTCCCAGCGGTGGTTAATTTACACCAATTATGTCTTTATTCTAAAACAAATTAGCCCAATTATAGTTCGTCTGCATGACTATTTTGTCGGTTTTTTAAATTTATTTTTATTTGCAGATCCCCGTGAAGGTGGAGAGGTCTGTAAATAAAAAAATATATATAACACCGCGAGGTATCACGCTCCAACCGAGGGGGACCCAGCTCTCGCTTCAAAATCGGTGAGTATACATTTTTGAACACTTCACGAGGATAAATCTGCACCGCAGCGATGCTCCACTCATCTGTTCTGAATTAAATAGTGTGTAAAATAAGGCGCACAGGCTGGAATAAAAAATAAAAGAGGCACGGACTGCTGCAGACAGAGCACAGACACGATACCAGCATTACGCGTTCAATACGCGACTCTTGTCACTTTATCCTCGCCTTATTAAGACCGAGTGATAATTCATATGACGACCACCAACAAGCCCAGCTACTTTGCAAAACACCCATTCGTAGAAATAAGAATAAAAAGTGATTTGATAAGTGCGAGTGAGGTTCTTACAGCAACACACACCTACCAAATGCATACGATGCTGACTCGTCCGTAGCGGGATGCATCTTCTCTCTCTCTCTTATTCAGAATATATTTAGTCTTCTCTTTTTCGACACAGTGCTCAGATTGAACCTGGCAGAGCGTCCCCCCTTCCTCCAACAAGACCGAGATCAAACAGACCAAAAAAAAATTTAAAAATACAAAAATAAAAAATAAAAAACCCCAGCAGCACGCTGTTTTATTGGAAAACTGCAATGTCTGATGATCATGCGAAAACTTTGGAGAGGAGCCGGAGCAAAACCCAAAACTGATTCACGTTATGTGTTGATGGAGGCGAGGAAACTGGAACTATAAGTTGACGTGCCGTCCCGAGGATGGAGGATCATTTGACCGCACTGTGGAGATGATAAGGACGCTTGTTTTGCTTGTTTTGTTTTTTTTGTTGTTACAGCGAGCAGCGAGAGATCCCGTGCGCCTTTTTCCTCTCCATACAGTAAATGTGGCCAAAACGCGCTCGCACGCCGCCGCTGCTGCTTTGTGTGGGCTTACGAGAGAGAGAGAGAGGGAGGGAAGGAGGGAGGGAGGGAGAGGGGGAGGAGGGGGGGTGTGCAGTCAGAACAGACACCTGTCTTTAAGTGTGGCGGGCAATGCACTGTGAGATTCTTTACATTAGAAATTATATGGAGATTGGAGGTAAAGGTCCGGCACGACGTGTGATTAGAGCCGGAATTTAAAAAAATGTTAAAATTGTCATTTTTAACGTCAGATAAACACGCTGAAGTGGAGCGTATGGAAACATCTTATTATTATTATCATCATCATTTAATTTGCTATAATTAATATAAATAATTTTTCAATTAAAAATATTGCAATAAACAATAAAGATCAACCAGACTAATTAATAATGTATATTTTTTCTCTCTCACTTCTATTATACATTGTGCAGAGAATTAAAAAAATAAATAAAGGAGGCTATATAAGAAATGATAATAGCCTCAATTAACCTCGCGTAAATCCATACTGGGTGGGAAAATTGAGCACCTTGTTTTTTTTATTATTATTATTCTTCCACGCACAAACATTTCCACACCAGCACGATTGATTTGCTATTAAACACCCCCCCTCCCCCCAAAAGTCTTGTGCTGCAGTTCTTTATTTCCCAGGTTTAAAAGTTTCCTCCGTGTGATTAGTGGTTGTTCTCCTCCCTTCAAAAAGCAAGAGGATAAAAAAAAGCACTATATGGCTCAGCAAGCCCCTGCGTGCAACACAACAATAGCGCTGCCCAACGGGGACCCAGTATCGATTAAGACGAGACAGAGGATGTCGCCTTGCACTAAATATTTACTGATCACACACAAATAGCTGGATCCTTAACGATTTCCCATGCAGCCGGCTGGGAGAGAGGACTAAATCACTTTATTATTGTTAGTAAAACAAAAGCACACGCTCTGGAACACAGGAGTGGAGATGTGCTGATTGGGATAAGTGCAGTTAAATGAATCGATGGTGAGCAGATAATAGTTGAGATTTACGGGCGTGCGAAGGAAGAAAAAAAAAAAAAGAAGAAGCAGCTCTCATTCATTCATGTATCAGGTTAAAACTGACACGTGCACTTGCGATTGGTTGGCCCAACACTGGTCCAAAAGAGTCCAAAATATCGTGGACGTCAAGAGTGAAGTGGGTTCAGAAATTTACGCATATAATTTGGATTATTATAATATATAATTTTTTTTTTTTTTTTAAATCTGAGAGATAAAAAGAGGAAGATTGTCTTGCTGACGGCAGAGAATCTTCCCTCACACTGGTGTTCAAAAAGAAAAGCTAAAACTGGAATAATAAAAAAAAAAGTCGACTTTCATCTTATCTCTGCCTTCACCAAGTCCTCCACAGCAGATAGAAGGGGGGGTGGGGGGGATACTGACCCGGAGGTCTCCAAGTTCCCGGCCTGATTAACCCTTCCAGCCCCGCGCAGGAGCAAATGTTAACCAGCCTAATCAACTTCAAGAGCCTGATTGAATTAGATGACTGAGGAATTAGGACAGACACTAAATTGCCACACATAAAAAAAAAAAAAAACACCATGAAGACAAACTTTGGACAATTGACTCCATTTAAATTAAGTTAAAATATCAGGGATTAATTCCACATCACTTGTTAGCAGGCAACAGGTTCCAGCTATGTCTCCTGTAAAAAATTAAACATGCCTGAAATATTCAAAACTCTCTCTAAACAGCAACAGATGACTTTTCTCCCCCCTGCTTGATAAAGATCAGTTGATTGATGGTGCTGGTGCCCCCATATGTCATCTCATTTTTATCTGCTGCGTTGCATAATATCAGTCAGTAGCCTCTAGTAAAGGTTTCTATCTGGTGTCTATTTTGCAGCAGTGGCTGTTGTGATGTTGCAAAGATGAAAAAAAAGAAGAAGAAGAAAGAACTACACCAATTAGTCCCGCTGGTACATTTGGCTTCATTAAAGGTGAAGGATATTTGCTGACAAAACATAATTAAAGTTTCTTGGAGGAGTTGGACTCGTGAAGGGTGATAATCGCAGGGAAATATAACGTAAAGAAAAGTTTCTCTCTCTCATCAGGATTTGCATTTTCATGATATAAAAGTTTTGATAATTGTGTTGAAATGATTATCTCAAAAGTGATGATAATTAGAGATTTAAAAAAAACTAAACATGGCTTTCATCCTGTGTGTAGTTTTATATATAGTCTTTTCTGATTTGACTCTCTTTCTTTCTTTCTTTGGCTTTTACAGACTTTAAAAACAAAAGCATGACTTGTCCTTTAAATTGTTCCTGTTTTATTGGCAATTACAAAAAAAAATTGCATTCCATAATCGCAATTAGCACCTCCTTATGGTAAAAATGGGGTGTGTGTGAGCGATTTGACTGTGTGTGTATACGCAGAGGGAAAAAAGGTGTGTAATATTCACCTTTTTGTGAATGTGTGCTTTGCGTATAAGAAGACGTTCCGCGTCTCGGTCGAGTCCATTTTATAAAAAGAGTTCATTCAGCGCTGTAGATCACTTTCCTCGCTCCCCGCGTGCCCCGAGGGCCGCTATCTAAAAAGGCAATAGATCCCAGATAGCTCACTGTGTTCAATTTGCCAATGATAGATTATAGTGCCAATTTAAACAGATAGGGATCAATTTGTCTCAATGATCACTCTTTAGGCCGACTGCCAGCGTGCTCTTAATGTATTTGTAAATGCTGGTTGTTTGAATGGCGGCTGTTAAACTGATCAAAAGTGTAGTATGGAGAGATGATGCGAGAAATGATAAATGATGTGTTGTTTAGGCTGCTGAAGGCCGCGTAGATGACGCATACGCGGTGGTTGCTCGAGGCAGCAGCACTGTAGCGGCGATGACCAGGAGGTCAATGGTTTAACTCCGAGGACTCGCTGGGAAAGTCTGGGTAGGGGAATTGTGTGATAAGTGCTCTCTAACCCTCAGGAACCACTGCTGAAGTACCCTTCGGCAAAGCAGCTTACACCCCATCTGTCCCAGAGGAACTGCACAGCGACCGGCGGTACAAGACTGCGGTTGTACTTGTGAGATGTGTCTCTTTGAGTGTGACCTACCCTCCCTTTTTCTTTTTTAAAGAGGCAGAGTGGGCAGTCCAGTCGCCTCACACGTTTTTTTCTTTTTTTTTCATGTACTCAGACAGTGAAAAAAGTTTGGGAGAAGATACAAGAGTGAAAGCTGTGGCAGCACTCAGTCCCGAGGCCAGACATGGCTCACATGTGGCCCCAAAGGCAGCAGACAGCGTATTGAATTACTGTAACTGAAGGTGTAATGTGGTAGCAGTGTGGGAGACGGATAAATTACACAAACGGATGTAGGAGAGGCTTATTCCAGCTTTCTATTACAGCTATTTAATGTTGGATTGTATGGTTTATTTTCTCAACTTTCAGCCAGAACAATTTATTAGTTATAACGGCAGCCGTATTTTTTTTCATAGTGATCATTAATGTCTCATTATCATTGGATTTAGTTATCATTTCAAACTGATATTGCCATGTGAAAACGCCGCACCTCTAGGATTCCCGTGTACGGCACGAAGTACACGGCATGGCACGAGGAGAAAAGACTTACAGCCGTAGCCGTGTTGCGTATACTCCGTCAAGATTTTGGACTTTTGGAAGCACTTCCTGTGACATGTACAATTATAACATGACTAATAAAGAATTGCTGTTTGAAGTGGTAGCAGTCAAATGAGTGGTGCTTTGCATAATTGCAATTTACAGTGTTACACCTGCCACATCTATGACTAATAAAGTTGAAAAGTCTCCTATGAACTGTGTTTAAACTGACTTTCTTTACACAGAACCTCACGTTGTGCACTTAACATTTCAAGAATTGATTTTTCTTTTGCAGTTTTACAATGACATTTTACTGTAAACGTGTCAATAAAGCTTGTTTTTTTTCCAACTTGAACTATTGTTTTAAGTGTATGAGACATGCTGTTAAACTCTACACTGACGGGTGGATTACAGTGACACTGCAGCTCCCCATTTGTTGAATTATTGTATGTATTAAAAATACTGTCACGATTCGGCGAAGCCTTGCAGGTACTGTCAGTCTTGAAATGCTACATAGCATCATAACGGCATCTTTCTGTGTGTTGGTTTATGAGTACAGTCTTCACGTTTCCTGAACTTAAAGAAAAACCGGATTGAAAACTATAATTAACAATAGTATCATACCACATTTGACACTTTTATCAGTTCCAGCCTAAAACTGCAGGCTGGAGAAATCAACCAAGCTGAAATGTTTCGACGCAAGAATGCGTTTTTCTCTGTGAAAGTGCTGCAGACATACATTTTATAACGATGAACAAACCCAGCAGCCCGTGAATATTGACGATGTTAACTACACCTCTCTACCTCCACAGGTACTGAATCAACATTTGTGAATGGAACATATCGTATTATAGCAAATACTGCCATTTGAGGGGTTTTTCAATCACACAGATCCACATGTGATCAATGGTCCTTGTGAACCTGATGGAGGGAGTAAAAAAAAACGGGATGTGAATGGGATTTGGTTAAGAGCTTCACAATAACGACGACTCCGACTGAAAAGAGAAGATTTTTCCGGTGTGTGACCTCGAGGTGAAAAGCCATTAAATAAAAGAATAAAAAACAGGAATCACTTATGCACAGGATTTCAGTGACTTTATCTTCTATATCATCATGCCAGGACGCGTACGCAGAAGCTGCTTCTGCAGCGCCACAACATGAGAGTCAATACTCCCTGGATGATGTCATCAGAGCCAAATCTTAGACTTCTTAGGCTCCACTGACAATAAATTGAGAGGGGATATGTGGACATGTGATAGTGGGCCAGAGGTTAGAAACAGACATCACTTACTGTGCTCTCAAATACAGTCTGAGGCGTGAGCAGCATGTGTTTGTAATGTTCCAGTTTATGGGTCCTGCTAATAAGCTACTACGGTATATACAATCTTTGTCAGTTTATTGTCGTACTTCAACATGTTTAGTAAGTTGCATAATTCTAAACACACAATTTCAACCACACTTTATAAACACTACAGTATTTGAGGAAGACAAAACATTAGTATATTTATTTATTGTGTTTCTGAAATTGATTTTAATAGTGAGACAATAGCAGCAGAACAACACCAGATATCAGTATTTGAAAATGTTATTTGTGTTTATTAGCACAAATCGACACTGTTATGGCAGGTCCGCCACTTAGCGGTGTCAGAGGAGTTCAGAGGTCAACACAGAGAAAATCAGGAACAGGTATTCTCGGCCGTACAGTAGCACGGCGATCGTCTATAAACATGTATTTTCTGAGTGTAAGCTGTCAAATAAAATGTAATGCGACGCCGACTGATGACTCCGCGTCCAGGTAAATGTTTTCTGTTAAGTCAGACCAATTCATTATCTCCGAGGCTGCGTTGTACTGCACAGCCTGATGACATCACAGCCGGGGGCTGGCTTCCATCAATAAAGGATCCATGTTGGGTTTATGTTAAGATGTAAAGACATTAAGAGGAGGTGTAACCAACTCCGCTGGCTGGCAAGCGCTACGGCAACAAAATAAAACACCTCATCCTGTTTGCTTACCACCTCCATTTGTCACAGGAGAAACTGGGTGAGAGATACAGTATTATCTAACAGTAACAACAAGAGCATGAAACTGAATAATCAGATACAACTTTAAACATAATTTCCTTCCAAAATGGCCACTCGACCTTACAAGTTATGACCTAAATTATATGTTTTTACTGAGGTTGTGATATGTAATTGTTTATCATGGTGGTATGAGTTCAGACAGCCACCACTGTGCTTGTTACCAGCATTATTACAGATGCAAAATGAGAACAGAATTAACGAAAGGTGAAAAATGTTTTGTCCACCCGTTATTTTGACCTCTTGTTACAGACAGCAACAATATTGTTGACAGGGCAATGGCAGCGTTCGTGTGGGATTTCAGTCACGATAAACAAATCATACAACACGGTCACACCGCAGACCTCGAAATATAGCATATGTTTGTTTTATTCCAAACTTTAGTTCACACACAAACAAAAATAAGGCAAGAAAAGGCAGAAAGTTGACCTCCAATTAACAATACCGTGAACCAACATAAAAAAAAAAGATATTGTGGCTGAATCAGCTTTGGTGAATCGAACTCAAAGAGATGCATCTGTTTGTGGATCAATCGACACGATGAAACAGCTGTAAACAACCGTGGTGGCTGCTGCCGAGCGCTGTCCGTGCAGCGGTGGCATCTGGCACAGGCAGAGAAAAAGGGATTAAAGCGAAGAACAATAATGAATTTATTAGCCGAGCGTAAACAGTAGCAAGAGACGAGCTAGTGGACGCTCACCACTGTCTTTGTGCTTAAAACAAAACGCTTTAAACTTGTGTTATTTCCATGACAACAGCTGGCACAGGAGTGTGTGCTCTTGGGCGTCAAAGAGAGGTGCCCACACACGTCCTGTGTTGTCTGAGGTTGAGAAGCGTAATCTGGCTTGCAAAGTAAAAATATCAGGAGAGGAAAAAAAAACAGTTGCAGTTGATGCTTATGAAATTATTTATTGAATAAAGAAAGACCTGGGGTGGAGGTGTACTGGTAGTGAGGTGGTAGGTCACCGCAATGTTGAACTGCAGCCACCTTTATTTCACAGGATCCACATCTGAATCCTGCCTCGCCTTTGCTTAAAGTGCCCTCTTATGTGATTTAATCTCAAAAGAAATCATATTTTCTACCTGGATTCACCTCATTAAGGAAGTACACGAAAACTTGACACTTTTGCCGAGCGTTAGTTTAGAAATGGAGTCACAACAAATGAAGTTCCATAGAGCCCCTTTAATTAACATACTGACGTGGTATGCACTTGCAAAATAAGTGATGAAACCCCCACAGACACAATTATACATCCGACGAGTGCTCTTCGGTGCATAGTGTATGTACAGTAGGTACACCCACCTACCGGCTCACTCACTAACTCCAGTACAATCAGTGATATTCTTTTGCTTCAATAATCTGCAGTCTGATCATTTTTTTCAGCCATTAAACCATTAACTGTAATGGTTTAGGTAATAATATTTTACACAGCTTATTTCAGGAGGAGGATTTACAGCTCTTCAGATCATTAGCCCGCTCCACAGTGTTAACTAATACTAACTTCTGGCTCCGTTTTTTGATCCAGATTTCCCTCTATGAATGAAACGCTAGTAAAGCCTGTTAAATAAGGGTGTGACTGATCTCTCTTACAGTAAAAGGACAGATCTGCGCTGTCAGGTTGTATAACTGGCACGGCAGTGAGTCGACAGCGGATTAAGTTCTCCAGAGGAAAACTTTCAAGCGAGATGGAAATACATTCGGCTCAAACGGTATATTTTTTTTTTACTGCTAATGAGAACTCATTATATGAATGTGAAAAAAACTCAACGTTAAACTAAAGCACGAATCCATAAGTAAATGATGTGTTTTTCTCCAAAAAGCAGTTGCGAACAAATGAGAATATTCTGTATATACAGTAAATGTATGATCATTAATTGCAGCAGGTTGGAACAAATCATTGGTGTGAAATTAAAGCTGAGATGAGTTCAAATAAATAAATAAATGCATAACTTCATAAAACTTATCTCCTTTGCCTGTACTCGTTTAATTTATGTGCCCTTAAGAGTTTCTCAGCCGGTCTAAAAACTAGCGATGGTGTGATACTTGCCACCTTCATCACATGATATAAATACCTCTGCTTCATTCTGAACTGCACAAATTAAGCCTTAGTGATAGATAAAAAAAAAAAAAAAGCATGAAAACAGCTCAAGTTTGCTCAAACACCATATTGTTTGCAGCTCAAGGTGAAAATAATACCATAAACTACGAGGGTGCCCATAATAATATGGGTTCACATAACCAGGCTGCGAAAAAAAAAAAAAAAAGAAGTAAGACCCATTTCATCAAGCTAATTGCCTGTTTGTGAGCGGGAGCAAACTTTTCTACCACCACTCTGCTATGGAGGCTCTTTCTTAATCATAAATAGAGCCCTTGTATCCCATAGGGACTTGCTATTCTAATTTACAATTGAACTAAAGACCAAAGCTATCAATCTTTCACAGACACTTTATTTCTGCCCCCCTTCTCTCTTGTAATTGTGGTGACACGACCATAAACAACAGAGGAAAAGGCTGCTGTGACTGATCTGTGGAAATGACAGCATTAACACATGAGCTGCACGTAAGCACTCCCATCCACCATGCATGCGGTTGTGAACGCACGCACACACACACACAAATGGAAACACACATCAAGGTGGGCTGGCGTACATCGAGTGACACAGGCTTGAAATTTAAACACGGTGTTATGAAGACCTCTCCCTGTTATGTTTTATGATGCTTGTTAAATTATACTGGTTGGAATCAAAATAATGCAAAGATACCACTGTAAAAATGGGTTTATCTAAGTTACGCTTATCAGTAATACTACAAAACTTTATATTAAGGTCATCGTAATAAGAATTAGTTCGTATTTATCAAGGCCCTCATAAGATGATTATTAGCATTACTATGTATGAATAAGACTATACAACAGTTAATGATATCACAAACATTAATTGTTGGATTATAATTCTTTCTATACTCTAAGAAACTTGTGAACAGTTTATAGGTCCTTAAGAATGTTAATAGAAGCCTTTGTAATGATATTATAAACAATTATAAGAAACACATAAGGCTTTTGTTTATATTCTTGAGCAGTCTTTAAACAATGAGTTTACTTAACAAGTTTCTTATAAGTGCTTATAAATGTCCAGATAACCTGAAATGAATCCATCACTTTCGAAACAGGCACCATTCATTAAGATTCATAGGTACAACTGTAACGTTTTATATTTAAGTTAAAGTTAATAAGTAATGAGGACGTTATAAGTCCTTTTAAGTTTCTTATTAACATCATTGCGCATCAATAAGTCTATTTAAGTGTTAATATTCGCATCAACAAGTTAACTGTTGGACATTTCTAAGCACCTGTATGAAACTTGTTTACAGTTGATAGGTACTTAAGAAAATTTGATGATGATTTGATTTGATTTGAAAATCAATAAAAGCCTTTTCAGTGCCATTATAAGCAATTATGAGAAACTAATAAGAGTTTTAATAAGATTCGCAAGCAGTTTATAAACTGTTAACATGTTTATTATAGTGCTTATAAATGTCTGAAACGCAAAAGTTTGGGGAAAATATGTGGACTCAGATAGCCTGAAATTAATACATCATTTTCTCATTAGGTATCTTTTATGAATTGTTTTTAAGTCGTGACGGTAAATAGTGTATGGGTCCATAAAGGTCTTTGTAATAAGCCTTAGTTAATAGGTAATACGGCCCTTATAAGTTGCTTATTAACACTGTTAAGTGTTATATCTAACAATGTTAATAAGACACATGTTCGTACATGTTTGTATATGTGTAGATATGTATGAATAAATATGTAGCTTTAGATCTGTTCTTTTGTACTATGTGTACTATGGATGCCTTAATTGTAAATACTTGTAAATACAATAGACATTGTGCATCTGTACTGAAAATATATATTCATTACAATAAAAGTATTTTTAAAAAGTATGTTAATAGACATCTTATAAGGACTTATAACGGTCTTATTACCTATTAATTAAATTTTATTACAGAGACCTTAATATAAAGCATAACCATAGTAACTAATGACACTATTAAAGTTTACCATTTAGTGATGCTTTAAAAATCAACTTTTAGCAATTAGCCAGCAAGTGTTTATTCACTGTATTTAGTAACATTAGTGTTGTAAAGGTTAGACTTTGTAAAAAAACTATAAAGTCTGTAGTTAAATGATACCGAATCATCAAAAGGGTCACAGGTTTCTAACTTACTAATAAGCCATCCAATATGCAATTATGAATGTTAAAAAGTTGTTATTACACAGGTTTTGTTCCAGGTGCTCTGCAAACCCTCTCTGGCAGGTAAGAAGTCTAAGAGCCAGGAGAGATGTATCAGAACCTGGCAACCCAAACACTTTTATCATTAATGCCTTTTAACTGATCTACAAAGCATAATTGTTATTTATCAAACATTAATAAACCTGTTAGCTACAACTAATGAACTCTTTGTAAACGGATGGTTTGTCAGAAAGTCTACTGAGATCTGATGTGACATTAATTCAAATACACAGTGTTTAAGACGACATTAGGAACATGTCTGAACAGCTTCACGTTTTCAAACAAAGCACTGTGAAGGTCTAATGCTCTCAGCGTGCGGCTGGGGAGCCCCGGACACATTCCTTGCTTGCAGTGGCGGTGTGGTGTCACCGCCGCTGCACCGTGCCTCCGTGATGCCTTTAATGATGAGTCTTTTCGTTAATGAGTTAATGCAAAAACTCTCAATGTCATCAGCAAAGATAAGAGGGAAGAAAGCGGCGCATTGTACACATAATGACAGGCTCCCTGCTTGCCCCTGAGATGTCACGGGTCAGCCATGTTAAGAATGTGTGTGCCCAATCATCCACTGATCTTTATCTGCTGGGCCTGCAGCTAACCATGACATGGGCCCAATCAGGGGTGCTGATGAATGGACAAAGGGGCCCTTGAATTGTTGAATCTGCCACATGACTGCCTCTCTACTAAATCATGATGACATTAGCAATCAATACACCAATTACCGAACAAGATATTAAACATGTTTGGCAAAGCAATGATCTTTGAAAACTATATACTGTACATTTGAAGGATCTGTGTCTTGTGTAAGTTAACAGCACTGGCAGGTGCAATGCAGATTTGCAAGCTTTCAACAATGATGTTCAAAAGACAATTTTATGCTCAAAATGACAGATTTGACCAAATAACCATAACAAATTATTTTCTAAAATGCTAATCAAATGTTGGAAGTTATAAATCGGTTTAATGAGTCCTCGCTGAACAAAGAGCCCGAATCACATTCATCCATTCCCTCAAAAACAAAGAAGATTATTTGTGATTAAAGTGTGTTTGTGATTAAGTCTATATTTATTCATGCGTTTTAACAGAAACCCCCCCCAATGAATGATGTACAAAGTGACAAATTAGGACCTTGAACAGATTTGGATGGCACAATGAGGTGGAGTATAAAAGGTTGAAGAGATGAATCCCAGCCGTCACTGACATCATAAAACCTGACAAATTGTAATAACGGACTGAGTAATCCACACCACTGTCATTCTCATCTCCTCAAGCTCTCCATGACACAGTTATAGTCTCAGATTCAAGTCTGCAGCCAGGTTTAGACAAAAAGCCCCATCCGGTCCGGTGGCATTTGTCTTGTTCAACATTATCTGAAATCAAACGCTCTATTCCACTCCCTCCGTTCCATATAGAACAATCAGTCCGGCCCTAATGTGGGAATGTCCGTAATCCTCACAAAAGGACGCTGACATTTATACCCAGCAGAAATGAATTAGATGGGGCCTGGATTCCACCAGTGGCTTTGTGCATGGTACACTAGACTGGGTGGATAGATAATGACACTTTATTACAGGGTCATTATGGCAGGTAGCTCTCAACGATGAAAAGGCAGATCCAGTCAATGTGGACAGCTCAGAGACAGGTGACCCAGCATGTTAACAAATATGGCAAATGGGCATTATGGGACTAATGAATTCAAAAGGCGCTCTGGGGAAAGATCAACATAATAGCTGGGCCCATCTAAGGATTGCCAAGAAAGATACACATCTTAAGGCCAGTTTAAGGAACTATTCTCAACTATTGTGACCTTGCTTTCCCACAGTATTGGAAGATGAGAAGGGGAAGAATCTGAAATATTGCAAATGGAGAGTAACACATGCTTCATGACTAAGCTGCTTAGTTTTAGTAGAGTTTTCTTTTTCTCTGGCATCTGTCTTTGTAGTTGATTATGATAATCAGCCTAGCAGGTTGTGGATGTAATAATATGTTGTGGCCAATTTGTAGTGTTAACACTACTAAATACTGTATGTCCAGGCTGTCCCCATCAGAAAAACCACCATACTGGTCAACTGTGAAAGCATCTACATATGAACAATATTTATGTTTCTTCTTAGGCAGCGACCTCTAGCTGCTGTAGTAACTATTACAGCTGCAAAGGAGGATGTGAGGAGAAGGAGCATAAAGATCTAAAAGTCCTTAAAGGAAGGAGGTTGGGGATAGATGCTTGGGGTAAAAAAGCATAGGACTTTCATTCAGGAAAAGCACCACTAGTGTCCAATGAGAAACCAGAAGTCAACAGCAAGTTGTTTTATCTTACTCATGTAATGAAGTTACGTCACATACATAACGTACCTGAAGTTACGTGCGTAATTTAGGTATGTTTGTAACTGACATTACAGGAAGCAACATAGTTATCTCAAGCCAAACCACAATGTTTTCCTAAACCTAACCAAGTAGTTTTAGTCCCTAAACCAAATCAACTGTGAGCGTAAGACAAAAGTTCAGTACACCCGTTGCTGGTATTCTGCAACGATCATGTTGCTTTGGGAACGGTCGTTTACATGCATGCCGTTTGAGTTACATGGCTTAGTTTTAGCTAGCAGGTGCTGTAGTTGTGATTTTGTTAGAATGTTAGAATGTACAAACATGACAGTGGTGTTGATCTTCTCATTTAACTCTTGGAAAGCAAGTGCATAAGAGTATTTCCCAAAATGTTCGCAGTTCTTATCTGATAACAAAACCAGTATTCTCAAAATTGCCACCAAAGACGACATGTCGAGAAATTACATTAGCTACTGAGAGAATACAGTGAACCCTCGTTTATCGCGGGGGTTACGTTCCAAAAAGAACCCGCGATAGGCGAAATCCGTGAAGTAGAAACCTTTATTTTTTTACAGTTATTATACAATGAAATACTCCATAAAACATTGAAAGCAAGGAACAAAACCTTTTTACAGGCCCAAGCATTTGTTTAACAAATAAAAGTACTGTATAAACGTTTGTTGTTTTTTTTTGTTGTTGTTGTTTTTTTTTACAAATAACTACTGTACTGTACTGTAAAGGGTTAATATTGCGGGGATCAGCACCGCCCCACCGTGACGGATTGGAACGGGAGAAAATGAAAAATGATTATGAAAAAAAATACAAAGTACAGTAGGACAAATAGTGACTCACGTGTACAGTACAGTATTTCACTGCTCTTCTGACTGAGCCGCTGCATCCTGACTCTGCTCTGTGGCGTTTTTTTCTTCTAAAGCCTGCGGTGCAGGTGTGTTTTTTTGGAGAGAAGAACATAGTTATCGGTAGTTGTTGTCGCTCTTTTTTCTTCAATTTGGCAAGCGGTTTTACGTACGTGTACATATTAATCCATAACGTTATTGACACACAGGTAGAGAAGACGCGGAGAGACTGTTTAGCCAATCAGAATGCAGAACACAATGCATGATGCAAATCCGTGAAGCAGCGAGACCGTGAAAAGTGAACCGCGTTATAGCGAGGGTTCACTGTATTTTCAATCCATGTCTATGTTTTGATCCCATTTTAACATTTGCCAATACTTGCCAACATACTGTGACAAGTTTTCTCTCTTTAGTAAGCAAGATAAAGAAATGCTATTGATTTGTCTATTTAGTTTAGGTTTACTGTACCTACACCTGACACAACAACATAGGAGCAAGTGCAAATTCCAAAGCCAAAAACATGTAAGTTTATCTTTACACAAGTCAGTCTTCATATTGATACAAAACACTAGATCAATACAATCGTATCATGGCCTTTAGAATGGATGGATTGATGGTAACCAATCTATTGTCGCTTCTCTAGGCCAGGATGTGGTAGAGTACTCACGATCACTGCTGTAAAATGACATCAGGCCAAGAGAGATGCCATCAATATGAACTTAAGCAGTGGTTATATCTTATATCTATATCTATCTAACTCAAGTATAACAGTGCTGAAGGGTTGGAGAGCATTTCATCTAACATCTGCTAATTTACCGTATCTGCCAGTGTCTACACCAATTTGGCAACGCCCCTTTTGAAGACAACCCCTCTACAAGGGTTCCCTCTGATATCTAAGTGAATATGAGTTTAAAATTACAGTTTTTACATTTTTATCAAACATCAAACTGGACATGAAATGAAGCCAAAGATGAGCCAAAATAAAAAAAAACATCTATGTTGAATGTTCTTCACAAACTCCAGTGTAAAAGTGAAAAGTAAAAATGGCCACATCTGCATGTGTTCTATTCCAGCCACTCAGAGGGGTCAGGTTGCCGTTGGTATATCGATACTACTTACAGAACTTGGATGTTCATCCTGTTCTTTTGTCACTGTGCCAAACGTTTACCCAATGAGATCAGTATAGGTGGCTGCAAATCCTATAACATGAGATCAGCCCTTTTGACTTCACAGACAAGATAATGACATTAGCTAATGTATGAACAATAGAATACCTCTGTGTGCATTCTGATACCTCGCTGAGAGGGACACGCAAGCACTTTGTTCTCAATTCAACCGGTTCGCTTTGAATTCTCTGTCTCCACCTGATCAGCTAAAAGGCTTCACAGTCGTTTCGATCATATATGAAACCTGTTTTTCAGCGCCAATTAAAAACAAAAGCTTGTCTGTCCTCTGGACTGTGATGGTGACAGCGCAGTCTATTTTTTCTGGAGCGAATTTCTTAAAAGTGCTCATCACAGCAAGTAATTCTCATCACGCACAGTATGTGCGATTACTGGGTCACACTTGATGCACAAGTGGTTTAACACTGTACCCTGTAAATAGACGTTAACCTGACAATGACAGGACTGATTAGATGCTAGTAGCTCCTTCAACTCCAGTTTGCTCTCTTCCCTGAACTGATACTATAGGAGCTTTTTTATGCATGAGGATAAATGACCTCAACTTCTAGGATTTGATGCGACAATGAGTGCACGCGTAGCTTATGCGAGTCAGTGGTGGCACATGTTAAGTTGTGTACAATTCTTATGTGATGGGGCAAATGGTGAACTATTTGTTTTTTTGTTGTTAAACCTTAAAGCAGGGAATTGTAACATGAAATACAATTTTTATAGTGGCTTTTTCACAGAAATATGTATGTAAAGAAGTTTTCAAAGGGGTTGCACTTGCATCAATAGTGCAAATGAATGAAAGAAATATATTAAGGTCTTTTGGGCAACATGAGGACTTGATTAGGTTCAGGTTATGTGAAGTTAGTGAAGGTGATTCTGGAGAAAGGTAGTTGATTGTTGAGTCTCATTCCCAGGTCGTCAAATACTGACATTTTGGGTTAGAACTGCAGGCCAACTACCAACGCAGAGTGTCTGTATTTGACGACGTGGGAATATGACTCAACAATCAACAATCCTTCTCCAGAATCGCCTTCCCTACCTTTAACAGACGGTTTGATTCTTTCAGCTGGAAAACAGCAAAGAACATTTAATAGCCTTGGATCTCTTTCAAAAGTTTGAAAGGAAGAAAAACAGAAGAGTGATAGATTCATAATGCAATTATACATTATAACCTCATGTGAATGAGAGAAGGCACGGCTTTATTATCACACAACAGTTGGGAGAAAAGACCAGGGGGAGGTTCAAAGCACAACCAAGGGTGAAAGTCCCTCAGCCAGTGAACTTTGTGACCTGTGGGTTTTCCATGTGACCCCACCAATAAGAAATGCCTTGGGTAATTTAAATCAAGCGGAGGTGTGTCACTTTCAAACAGACTCGGCTGAAGAGCCCTGCCGGAGCAGAGTGCTGCTCCCCTGACCAGATGTGTGGGACTTTCTTTTTTTTTTATTACAAGAGAAGGAGAAGCTGATAGTTGCAGGTGCAAGGCTGACATGAGGGCCAGCTTTGCAGGCCTTCATAAAGGGGATATCCATTGCCTGCGTTTAATCAGAGCCAGTGGGATGGGATGGGATTCATTGCTCTTTGATGGAGAGCACTGTTATGAAGATGGACAGTCACTTTGCTCTCTAAGTGAAACCATCGTTTAGCCTCAATTCCCAGAGAAAAGGCCCATTTGTTATCCACAGGGGAGTGCAGCAGGGGTGGTTATGCTAGGTGGAGGCTGCATGCATTTTCCACACAGTTAGCATGCACAGGCATACATTTATGGTCAGAGGAAACGGACTACGCTAAAGTGACATACAATATAGACTTTTAATATCCTTTTATACCAACGGAGTAAAACTGCAACACCAACACTGAGTATGATCAGTGTGTGTGCTCATGCATGTGTGCATTTAATGTATGCTCAGTCATGTGTGGTTAGCTGCTGTTGGTGCATTTAAACACATAGTAATAGTGCAACTAATTGAAGTTAAATGCCGTTATATAAACCATGTTAAATAATCACACATTAGTGCTGAACAAAAACATAAATATGGGACAAATTGGTAAAACCTTGTGATAAGTTCAATGACTTTTCTTCGTTTTACTTCAATGATTACTTGCTTTCCCCAATATTTGCATACAGCAATCATAAGTGAGCAATCGTGGTTATGGGATATAAACTATTATTCATAGTATGCACTTGGTGAGCAAACTGAAAGATCTTGGATTAAAGTTAGTGAAAAAGTAAACATTAATCGATTGCAAGTTTGTGACGGGACAAACATCCACCACCCTGACAACCACACCCTTACTTTCTGCCTTGCTACATATAAAGGGCACAAAAAGGTGCAAAATCATCCAACATGAACACAGTTCCTTCAGATGTCGTGCTTAAATTATCACCACTTTCCCGAACTCAAAGAGGCATTCAAAATGCCGTTAAAAAGCCGGTCTTATTAACAGTCCGTCCACCGTTACAGTCCTGACCTCTGTGAGTCTGTTAAGATTCATTTGAGGACAGGTTTATCAAACAGTTTCTTCTCTAACAGGAAAAGAATGAGCCTTGTCAAAGGAAGTGACACGGTGAGGAAGACAAGTCTCTGTGTAGCCTTAATTCCTTACTCAGTCATCCAAGAGGATGAGAATTACACCATGTATCATCCTGATAAAGAAGCTCCGCTCACCCTGTTCATGAATTTGGACTCAAATTCTAATATGCTAAGTGGGAGTGTGTCTGAAAGGTTAATATATAGGAGAAAAGGCCTTTGATTGGACATGAGTTATTGTTAATGATAATAACTAATCAAATTAAAGAGAATTAATTTGCTGAATCAGATATTGTGTTGCAGGCCCACACCCGTACGCACAGTCACTCACAAAGCCGCCCCTAAAACAGAGTCACCGAAAAACTCAACAAACTGTTATCAGGTCTGACATGTTCCTAATTTTCTAAGTCTGGCAGGATGCCACAGTATCCTTGCCTTAGCTTTTAGTGATTTTAAATCTCCCTGCTGTGTCCACTTTAAGGAATTTTCCACATCCATTGTTTTGTTTCTAAATAACCAAGCTTGACAGGCATGGCTTGGACCAGTGCTTTATAGTATCAGGGTATGTGTGCCTTTTCAGCCACATGTTGTATTTCACACTTGCATTGCCCTGTCTCAGCTATCATGCCTTTGTTGTGTTTAATGGTATCTCCAGCCTTGGACCACTGATACCAGCTGAGCGGTCAGAGTGTTAGCACTCCTCAATATCTATTACAATTAGTTTTTGATTAAGGAACCCTGCGCGGCTGTTTGAAGCCTTTAATGTTGTGTCAACTGGATGATGATGGAGAGAGCAGCATGGACGCCTCCCAGAAACAAAGCGGCCAGTAAAAGGCTGCGAGTGAACCATTTTATCTTCTTAATGGTAACCAGATGACCTCTTTTTTCCCTTTTTTTCTCCTCTGTTTTTAATGTTCAAGTTTTTCTTGAGGTGATACCGACTCAGAGTATTCTCTCACTTATGTAATTTATGCCAGGGGTTTTGGCAGCTTCATTTCACCTTCCCTGTATTGGTTTTGGCCGATGGTTTTGACATTATGTCAGCCTTGGAACAAAGCATACAGATCGACTTAACAAGAGGTGACAGATCACCTCCTCTAAACATCATAATCAGGATTTATTTAGACATGGAAAGCAACTTTATTTGAGAGCTCCAGGTAAGTCTCTGTAACATCTGGATATTATTCTGACATGTGTAGTGTAGAAGGGGCATATTCTCTGGGATTTTAAAATGAATCAACGTTTTTAGCATCTGCAAATTTCCAAATCTTGAACCCTAATGACTCAACAGAAGTGTACCGCCTGCCAAAAGAGCGTTTGCGCAGAGCATTGGGTTTCAACAAGTTCACTTATTTCATTTCTGTCTACATCAATAAGTGGTTTCTTCAGACCACAGCCACGTCTGCTTCCTACTGTTATGTTAGAAACATTTAAAGTGACTTCTTAATTAATGATAAATGATTGTCAACATTTTTAGTGCACTCTTATTTTGGACATTTTTTTAGGTTGGAAGAGAATATTTGACCCCAAATAATGTTTAAAAGAAGTGCACAAAGAATAATGTACACTATGTATAATATATTGGTATTCTGAATTAATGGTGTCCAGATGATAATAAGATCAAAAATAATCTAAAAAGTTCAATATAAAGGAGATCAATTTCCATGATAGTCAAAGTTCAACTTTCATTGAGTTGTGTGCAAGTAAGGATGTTAGAAAATTATAATTTTCCACCAAACCTTACTTTAGCAAAGCAAATCAGACTTCTAGAACTGCTTTCATCAATTATACAGTGGTACATCATCTTTCAAAAATGTATGCTAGTTTATTTATTTATGACCGATAATTTAGACAGCTCCTCTGAACATTTTATGCAGCAACCACCATTATAAGTTTGGAAAACTAAGTGAACAATGCTGCAAAATTTCAAAGTAGTCAAAGGATTTCATAAATAAACATGTGAAGAAGTCCAAAGGTCAAACAACCACACTGCCTTTCCTGTATTTTAAAAAGCTGCAAAAATATTCAGGATTCGTGTTCTTGAGCACCCTGGTGGTTTTCAGCGATCACATGTTGGAGCAATTCACAGAGAAATAAGTTCTCCCCGAGTCCTCTCTGCTTAGTTACTGGAGGAATGTGAGAAAGCGATAAAAATACCTCCCTGCATTTCATCAAAATAAACAAAGAGATCCTCACAAAAGCCTCAGTGATGTTCTGTTGAGAGTTAAAGTGGCTCTTCCAGAGCTTTCCTAAGCTGCGATCAGATCCGAGACCATGTTCACTGTTACCCATTCTAACACTGAATAACCAGCTGACTTTCCTTCAACACCTCTCTTTCAGTGAAAAAGCGATAAATCAGCAGTGTAATCAATTACTAAGTTTAAAAAAGAAAGAGATCTAAGTGTGCTGAAAACAAGTGATCCTAACAACATATGACTGTGCGTGAGAATGATCGATGACAATGTGCAATCCAAAATTCTTTTAAAGCTCTTTACTAAGAAACGACTATGAATTCTTAGCATACTGAAGGTCTTTCTAATGTTTGACGCCACTGAGGACTGTGAGGCCTCTCTGTCACACTCACAAACATGAGGGGGAGATAAAAATGTCCTGGCATGCAAGCAGTCTGATAAGTTGCAGCTTGTGTAGTTTTGTTTAGTTTACTTAATCCCTGAGCTGGAAATGACCTTGTGAACTTAAGTCGGGTTGAATGTTTTTCCTGCGCCTTCTTTTCTCTCTTCATTTTTAATCAGTCAGCAGCTACCATCTCCATACACTCACTCCATTACACCTATAAGATCGCTTTCACATATTGAAATCTCAGAGATGTAGCTGCCACTGAGAGTACGTGCGCCTCTGCCGCTGTACCGAACTGATCCCGAGCTTTCTGTCTGCAACATTCACACATCACAGGTCAAAGATCGCTGTCCTAGAACAATTACATTCACTCCTTTTAGCACCAGCTTGAACCTGCTTTCATCCAACATGCTTTTGAGCACACATGGCCTATAACCTGGCCAACCTTGGCTTAATCATTACCATGACCTGTTTATCTGATTGCCATGCAGGTAACCATTAATAAGTGTTTACCTCCCGATGACCTCTGGAAATGTGCATGCCGCCTTTGCCCCACAAATGTCAGCGCTATCACACAAGTTGGCCTGATTTCCGTTTTTTTTTTCTTTCTTTGAAAGCGGCTGCACCTTGGACTCTAATAATTGAACTGGGATAGTGTGATTCTTCTGAAATTGTTTCCAATTTCTTTTCAAAACGGCTCACTTATGCAGTTAAATATATATAATATTGACAATTTGGGAAAATGTATGTGTGAAATACAAAGAAAGACAGAAAGAAAGACAGAAAGAAAGACAGAAAGAAAGACAGAAAGAAAGAAAGAAAGAAAGAAAGAAAGAAAGAAAGAAAGAAAGAAAGAAAGAAGAGATTAATAGAGAGGCAAAATGAATCTGGCTGAGATTCGTATTGGCTTTGTGAAATCCTGCCATTTCCCAGTGACCAGCCGTGTCTCCCATCTTGTGTTTAGCTGATGCAGAATGATAACTCACCAGTTGTCTTCCTCAGTGAGATGGGTAATATATAGCCGAGAGGTGTCCTGACATAGTTATAGCTGTTGGTGTCCTCGAAAAGACAAGGAGAGTCAATTACAATGGCGGAGCAGAACGCCTGTACGAATGTCAACTCCCCGCACAGACGGCTGTGATAAATAACACCTGACCTCACACCAGGCGGCGGTTTCTCTGCAGGGCCCGCGACAGGCTCGTGCGAAGGAAATGTGAAATCAAGGCAGAATGTGGGGCACTTTAGGAGAAGGGTGTAGGGCATAGCACAAGAGGACAGGGGACGTCTGAATGAGCAGCAAGACATGTCAAGAAACATGGTGCAATTGCGCTACTGGTGTTTACTTTATGGCAACGCTGTGAAGATATGAAACTTCACTCGGGGGGTGTTGTGGCAGGCCCTGCTGTTATTCATACCTGTTTCTGACAAGAAAAACAAAGCTCCAACCCAACCTGCACATACTCTATTTGTCCGCATGAGACATAAAGCAGCAGGTCTGTCTGCCCAGAACTCCCATTGCGCTCGTCTGAGTGTAATCTTTGTTGACAGAAAGCAAGTGTGGGTATCAGGTCACTTTCTATGGCTTCCAGTAATGCACCACCACAGTGTTCTGAAACCGGCCGAGACAGCGTGCAGATTGTTGATGCTCCAAGTGCAGAGATCTCTGTGCACGGCCGTGAACAGACTGGATTATTGGGCCCCAGTGAAGCCTGCAGTAGCAAGGTGCGGGTTAGCATGCACTGCAATAGTGAGCACAGCTGAATATTCTCACCGTCTGTCTGCACGTGCTTGTACTCGGTGTGTGTGCATGCACACAAGCGTGTGCGTCAGGGGCAGAAAGGGGCAAGTGGGGGAGTCCCAGGTCCCATGGGAGACATGTTGGCTGAAAGAAGGGAGGAATGAGCAACAGGCAGACACAAGGGCACAGGCAGATGTGTGCAAAGATAAATAAGGAGATAAATCACTGAGTGTCTGGGCCCAAGGCATTTGCATTCCTGAAATGAAACTCCAAGGAGAAACACTGGTGCGTACTGAGCTTCGGTGACTTTAAATAAAATAAATACAGTATGTGTGGTGTAAGTACATGTGATGTGTGCTCGTGTGTGGGAGAAAGAGACACCGAGACGAGTTATTTCTCCTCCCAGCAAATGTATCATGTTGCTTCATCAAACGATAACCTCTGCGCAACCCTAATGAAGTCAAACGACTGTTACCAAGTGACAACATCTCCTGGTGGGCTGCAGCTTTTTATCGCACGTTGTGTTTTAAATGAAATAATGAACTCGAGCAAATTGGAGGCAATTTTGATAACAAGCACTCCCCGGCTCCGCGTGCTAAAATAAATGGTGGAAGGGGTCACCTACACATGGCTTTTTTTAGGCAGGCTATGTTTGATCTATGGAGGTCCTGGGTTGTCTCAATGTCAAAAAGAAGGACACCCCCCTTCTGGGATCACAGCGCTCCACATCTGATCTTCATGTCCACGGAAAAGACAGCTAAAATATAAGTGTGCTTGACCGGGGGGGGGGTGCTTTTGAATTTATTTCCAAATCCCGATCAGAGTTTTCCTGCCAGGATCAAGAATGGGTGAAATAACTATAAAATACCCCCAATGCTTTCCAGGAAAGATTATTATAATGCTATAAGAATATCATAAAAATATTGCAGGCTTTACAAGTTATCCAATCGCAGTGAAGAACGCAAACACATTCACTGGTTTCAGTTTGGAAAGCTGATCTAGTCCTCCCACTGAGCTGTGTGAATATTAAACACTGAACCTACATTTTGCTGTTCCTACATAATCATTCACCCCGGTCATAACTTTACCAGCACTGGGACTTTCCCATGAACAGAGCAGGCAGAGAACTGAGAAAACTCAAAGTGGGAGGCTCTGGGTGTGTGGGAGGGAGCATGAAGGAGAGACTGTCATCACTAATTCCTTGCCAGGCAGCCCAAGAAGTGTTGACTAACTAATGACCGTGTTTAACAACTGAAGTGTATCATGCTTGAGGAAACACAGCTGGATATGGGTCCTGTGCATTGAGTGACTCAGAGAAAACAATTCATTGTCTTAAACGCCATCCACCCACAAACAGTTTCTCTCAAAGCGAGGAGGATCTGTATTCATGAATGAAGAAAAGAGGGAGTTAAATTGGCGAAGGGAAACAGCTGGATTTTTAAAGCAGTATGGTTGGCGGTTGGGTCACAAAGGCATATCTCTGCGGTGCTGTGGTGGGAGTGGAGGATAAAACGGTAGTCCAAGACTCATAAATGAGGGATAGAAGGATTAGGATGTGAGTGCAAAGAAAAGGAATGCGACTTATCTTAAGGATGTTGGTACAAAAAAGGATGAGCGAAACGGAGATGTTTCCTTTGTAAATCACACCGCTGCGTTGGCTTGTGCAACAATCAACAGCAGCTCATTTGGAAGAAAGATGTCATCTGTAATAATAGGTCAAACTGAGTTCAGAAGTGTGATGCGGGAACACCACGAGGAACATAAATTAGTCTGGAGAAAATCACCTCTTTCGAGCAGAAAACACCTCAAGATTACAAGGGACTTAAGCATATGTTATCAACTTGTCTGACAATTATTTCAACTCAAATTGGGCATTTGGCAGCTCCACTAACATGTGTTGGGATGATGCAGTGGAGCCAAGTTAATGTTTTATATTATAACTACAGCACTCCTGGCCAGACTAAGGCTCATGCTGTTTTGTATTCCTCTCAAGAGCGTGTTCATAACTCATTTCACATGCCAAGATTCTGTTTGCCTATAATGAGGCAGAAAAAAGGAATTCCATTTTACAACAGTGCTTCGGTTGAACGGTGAACTAGTGTTTCCCTAAAACGTCCTTCTAATGAGCATTTTCGCTCGCGATCATTTATGACCAGGCTGTAGTTGCCTTTTGACCGTGTGATCTGAAAAAAGTCCCTATTTATGGCCTCTCCATTACCTCTTAACCTTTAAGACCTACCCCACTTAGCACACGCTTAGTCAGCAAAAATATTCTGCTAACTTATACACCAATAATTCAACCCTGTCTCCCAGATATGATGTTTGTATGCTGCTAGAATAACATTGGGTATGTTTGTGAGAAATGTAAGGCCACCTCTAGGAGGCAGGTAGACTTGCCCAGGCTGAAATATCCCACAACTACTGGATGGAATTTTCCATGAATAAACACATTTACATTCTGGATGAATCCCAGTGGCATTTTAACTGGCTCCACCTGTAGGTCATAGTTTTCAATTGTTCAGAGACATACTTCGGCATTTATAAGAGACACAAAATGTTTTGCTGGCATTCATAGTTCCTAGAGGATGAATCCTACTGACTTTGGTGATTGTCAGGCACGTCTCCACCACAAGGAAGAGCAATGCCAATCCACCACTCTGGTCCAGACTGAAATATCTCAACAACTATTGGAGATATTTTCCAAGTACAAATGTATTAAAATGCATGTTCCCCAGAGGATCCGGTGATGTTGTACCGGGCTCCACCCGAAGGTCAAAGTTTTCAACTGTTCAGCAAAATATCTGAGTATCTACTAGAGGCAACAAATGTTTTATAGACATTCATAATCCCCAGAGGAGGAATCCTACTTACTTTGGTGATGCCCCAACTTTTTCTCTGGTGCTCTCATGAGGTTTTATGTGGCATTTCTCAAAAGCTATTAAACGTATTGCCATGATATTTGCGACACACAATCATGTTCCTCTCAGGATGAACTGTTAACATATTGACGATAGATTGATAGTGTTCATGCCCAAACACTGAAAAACAAAAATAAACATTGCATTGTTGTTGTGAGCATGTTAGCATGCTAACATTAGCATTTAGCACAAAGCAGCATGGTGCACAAATTCAGACGCTTCGGTAACTAGCAAAAGATCGTTGTCTTGATTGAATATTTAAAAATAAAAACAGTTAAAAGCGACTTGAAGCATAAGACACAACATGTTTGCAGCATTAAGACAAGGTAGTAGACACCTTTTTTTGCTTTAGCGTGTCATTACGAAGCAAATGTTAATTGCGCAATGAAATGGCTGTAGAATAATGACCATCAGCGTTTAGTTCGGTTCTCTATAAGCCTTCGTTTTCACTTTCCAATTCTTTCTGCCGCGCAGTACAAAATCCCCTCGGAAAATGAAGGCTTGGTATACGGGACAAACCTAGCTGTTTCCATTATATACTAAATGAATGATGGACTCACACCTTTTCTCCTACAATCTTTTTTACTACTCGTCTTGCATCCCGACGCCAACACCAATGCTAAAATGATGTTATTATTGCAATTTTCCTTACCTCTTCCCAGTGAACCTGCTGATTTCTTCTCTCTTACTTCCAAAGTGGCATTGACTGTTTCTTACATGGAAACAAATGCAGTGTGCCCTGTGTTGTTGGGTTGCTAGGCTCTGAGGAAAACGGAAAGTGATCTGGTTGTCTTTGCGACAGAGGCACCAACAATAATACCACTTGAAAACGCTAAGGGGAGTTTTCTCCGGGTACGGGAACAAAACACTTGCCAATGAACATAATCAAGGCGGCAGTTATGGTATCCTCAATATGCATGTGGCAAAACAAATTAATAGTATATAAACATGAGACAGGGCTAATTAGTTTTATGTATGACTTAGAAAATGAACAAAAACATCAAGAACTCAATTTCAGATCGTAAAAGTTTGGACAGCCACCCGCTTTCCTTGAGCCAGCCACACACACATATATGCACACGCACACACACACACACCAACAACAACATTCGGTGAGGAAGCTGTCCTAAGCCACTTAAATCTGTGCTATTTGATAGTGTTTGTGAAACGTTTACTTGTGACCTGCGCACTCAAACTCCTTAAGCCATCCACATGACTGAGGGAAGTGAAGGGCCTTTTAAGGCCCTAAAGTATTGCCAGAGTCCTCCTTATATTACTGATGATATCTGTCCTGAGGAGTTTGCTGACAAGAGCCCAGGGATCAGAAATAGCCATAAAGCAGATGGGGAAATTACATCTTATCCAACACATACTGAAATGGCCTGTCTGTTGATAGAAAAGGCTCACTACAGTGTCTTTAAGCAGGGATTTAGCCTTTGACCCATTCTCCTCGAGTCCATGGACACTACTACATCATGACTCAGTTGCCATAGATAGCTTTACACTTCACTGCAACACACTTTGCTGTAACACTGGTATGTCTGAGTGCTAAACAGGAGTGAGAGAAATCCTTAAACAAACCATCTGGCAGAAGTACATAATATGTTCTTGTATAGAGCTCAGCAAATGGATGGGTATTGTTAAACTACAGTGATGCGACATGTTTGTACAAATTGTGCTGGATGTGCTCTCACAGAGCACAGAGTTTGATTGAATATTGGAGAGACAGAGTGAGAGCGCGAGACAACATTAATCCCTTAAGCCCTTCAATGATGGCCTCTGACCAGGCCATATGAGATCCACTGCCCTCTACTAATCTGCTGCAAACAGTGATGAACCCAGAAAGTGGCTCTTGCGTTTAACAAACTGTTGACAGCCGGATTATCCAGTTTGTGGCAATGCAAACGTCAGAAATCCCACCGTAAGTGCATGTCTCTTCATGTGAACGTGTGTGTTTTTTTTACGTGGCTGTACTTATCACGTTATATGTAATGATGTTTCAAGAACACTCTTTAGCTGAGTTACTAATCACTTGACCTCTGTGAAATAATTACAAACAGATGTGAGGCTAGATTTGTATCTTACAAGGCCACTGCTGCTCACCGTATCTACAATCTAAAAATAAACGAAAATGGCAAATAGTTTTGGTTATGTAGAAATGTGAATAAAATAGTTGTTTAAGAATGGATTTCATGGTAAAGACAGCCTTAAAATTGTTCTAAACTTTTTGTTTAGATTTGAGTTTTTCAGGTCTATCTTTAAGGTCTTTCTGCTTAACATGGTCAAGGAAGGAGCATTGGCAGCTCACAGCTGCAGAGTCCTTGGTTTCAGTCTTGGCCTTGGTCTTTTCTGCCTAGTTTGCATGTTCTCCGTTCATGTCTGTTTGTCTCCTTGAGCTCTGGTTCCCTCCCATGTGCGACATTCATAGTGAACCAGAATTGCCAGAAAATTACTTTCACCTTATTATTCTGTAGCTGTTTTGAGTCTGTTAATAAAAAGCAAACATGGTAGATCAACTTTCTTTATATGACCCAGAAACCCAAAATTGGGTTTTTCTTTCATTATCACTAAAACAATGGCAACTCACCATTTACAGTAAATACAGTACACACTGCTAAAGTTACACTGTGTGTACACAACATCTGAACTAAAAAATAGATTACTTAAGGGACTATGTATATAATTTAGATAAAGACAGAAAGAATCTAATCGATTGGTATTAGATATGTTGACAATGAAATGTTTTATAGGGAACCAAGGAAGAGCTTTTTTGATTGAAATTTCCATTTAAACGTTTTTTAAATTCTTATTTAACCTATTGTTATGAAGTAAATGTTGATTGCACAATGTAATGGCTGTTAAAGAATGACACCATCAGCATTTACATTGGTTCCCTTTAAACCCTGACTGACTGGCCATCTAGTCAAGGTTTCAAAAATGAACAAAACTTCTGGTGTCTCAGAGAACAAAGAACTTTTTTTTTCTTTTAAACTGTCTTCACATTTTAAAAAAAAACTACCCAACACTATGAATTAAATGTATGAATAAAGTCAAGTTTCGTCCTCGCTGGTGGTTGCTACTCTGAGTGAAAAAAAGAAAGCAATCCGGTTCTCTTTGTGACAGCAGCATCAACAATAATACCGCTCAACAGGTTGAGACTTCATGATGAACCCATTCTTCTTCAGTAAAGAACGAGAGAACACTTTTACAACCATTTCTGACACGGGTTAATCGGCAAAGTTTTTCCCCTATTTATTTTATACAAATGTCTTCCATAAAAATTACAAACTTAACTCCATTTGAGGGGGAACCAACACCATTAACTCTAACTCTCACACACATACACGCACACACAGCGATGAACAATTAAAGGTGCCGTTTTCTAGTTTGAAATGCGACGCCATCCTATTCATTATCTGCAATATTGTCACCCTCCATCTGATAAAAATCCTTGAGTTTTTGATTGACATCCTCAGCCATCTTCACACTCCGTTGATTGAGATGCAGTGCACAAAGTCAGCTTGTCGGGGGTCACGCGAGGTCCGTGTTTGTGAAAAGAGACAGTCTATCCAAGACAGAACGTCTTACACTATCTCCTAATGAAATTTGTCTTGTCGCTGTCTGGGCCTTGAACCTACAGTTACCATGACACTTAAGCTTAAAAGAGTCATTCATTCACATCGAGGCAATATTCTGAGGTTTTACAATATGTTGAATTGTACTGTATCTCATAAATTATTTTGTTGCATTAGTGTAAAAAAAGACCAATGACCTTTATTAAAAAGGTCAAACCTTTATTAAAACAGCGATTGTTAAAGCCACATTTCTTTTGTTCATCTCACTTTAAGACACGTCTCCTTGGTTCGAAAAAAAAAAATCTTATAATTTATCTGAGCAAGAAACTTCCAGCCTGCGCATCTACATGTCCTATTGTTTTATACCACGCAGGCGTATCTTGTAGGAGACATCTACGAGCTTTGCCTCTCAGTTTAATGTTTTTAGACACTGATAATTTCTATGTGTCGGCTAAGCCAATTAAGTTCAGCCCATTCAACCCTGCCGGCAACAGTGACAAAGCAAATGATGGCTCAATCAGGGGACTGCTCAAAATTGTTCTATCCCTGCCTCGTTTTGGTTTGCGACAGTGAACTGTCCATGGCAGTGCCTCATTGTCGAGCATGATGCTGTCCGTGGAGCTTTACTGTGATGAAAAACGCAGCCAAGAGTGGCTGTAGCAGTCCCAAAACCGCACCTTTCCTTGCATTGCACTCTGAAGCTGCTCGTCTGGAGGATGGAGCGATTCCATGCTGCTCGCCTGCAAAGATGATGCGAGGGCTGAGCAATCTCCATCTCCCTCCCTGATGCTCTACTAGCCAGCAAGGGAAGAGTGACTAGGCTGACGTCAAGAGTGCTTTCTGTGGTTCATCCTCGTACCCATGATAAGCCCGACATGATAAGCCCGACTCATGGTTAAAGGCCCAGTTCCCAGTTTTGGGTCTGGAGAGTGGAGTTGCTGATGACAGTGGTCTGTCATAGTTTGGCAGCCATCAGGGACCAAATCTAGGCCCAGTCGGTGAGCAGGAGGCATAATCCTGTTTTTACCCAGACTGGCAGCTTAAGGGAAAGTGGGGTCCACCATTTGGATTCGCAGATGATGAAGCTGTCTTCCCAGCTGGCCTCTAATCTAGCAGCGGGTGAGAGTGCGACATTTAGCTATGCTGCCACTCTCTATAATATGCAGTCATCCTGCCACGCAGTGAGCGGATACGTTTGAGGAGAGCCTGCTAAATGAAATGTTATGTTGCTTTCTCCCGTTGTCATCATGTCTGCTACTTAGCAGCATTTGGACACGTCACAAGAAGCAGAAGCAAGAGCAACACTCTTTGTTCAGTGCATACTAGCTGTGATTTTTGAAAGGTACTTTTTGATCGAGTCTCTTCACAGTCTTTCTAACGGCTGGACAGGTTGGCAATCGACAGTGCAGACGTAGCCCTTTCTCTCCAATGAGCCATATACTGTAGGAAATACCAACGTGTCTCATACAGACGCTTTTGTGTCGTTCTAGATGCTCAGACCGACAGCTCAAGCTTTCCATTTACTACAATATTAAACCAAAGTAGTACAAGGAGTGACAAAGTCAGGAAGTGGGGAGGATTTCACCCAGGAGACAGGTATTTGGTTCGTGTATGAAACCAGAACTTAGTGTTCTTTTCCTAAACCTGAGTAGTTTTGGTTCCCTAAACCTAACCACCTAAACCTAATCCGTGACCATTTCACAAATTTCACAACCAACAGACAGTTAAATGGTGCCTTGTGTGACTGTATGAGCTACTGAGGGGCGTGACAAAGCAGTGCCTGTATTTGATGACCAGGGAATGCGAACAGGTCGTGTGCACAGTGGGTGCTGTCCTGGTTCATCCAAGCAACATCCTTGCTCTCAAACTGGCAGCCCAGCACAAATAGTTGACTTCTGCTTGATTGGTTGTGACATCTTTAAAACATTTGATTGCAGCTTTGTGACTCCGGTATAAATAAGATTAAGACACATTTTAAGTTTTGTGTCCTCTGTTAATGTTGTCGATCCTTATTCAACAAAAAGAGTGTGTTTTCTGTCTTTTGCCACAAAATTGGAGCTGCAGTGAAGTCTGTTAATGTGCTAAAAACACTTCCAAGATGAGCAGAGGTGTCTGTATGTTGTTGTTCCATCCAATAAACCTGGTGTTGTAGGGAGTAGGTAGAATCTCGCAGTGGCTAGGATTGGCTGTGGCTATTTTCGATCATGGCAACGAGGAACACTTCATCAGAGTCACCTGTCATTCAGCGGAGCAGGGTCATATAAAATTGGATGGCACAGCTTTTATGAAATCTTCCTTTGTACTGAACTCTCTCCCATCACTGTAAATGTGCAAATTTATGCAACTCTGCGCAAACCCACTTAATCCACTGAAATTGGCTGATTTAATTAAATTATTTGGATATCATAAATGCTGCTGCAAGAGGGGGGGCCAAGTCTTGCTACTAAAAAAATCAGAAATTCTTCTTACTTAAGTAAACCTAACTATACTTGAGAGCTTGTGACGGAGAGATGGAGGCGTACTGTAGCTGTAGGCTTATGTAGGCTAAAGGTAAATGATACGAACAGCATATCATGAGGTCACGCTGCGCACTGGAGGCAAACACTGTATATCACAAACCAACAAACGCACATTAGACGAACCACAAGAGAGGAGGAGCAACTTGTGATTTACTGTTTGAGTTATGCCAAAGCTCCAAAACACAAGTGAATTATTTAGACTGGGTTTGAAAAGCTTAAATATCATAGACAATACTGCACAGACAGGGAGATTTATTAGTCTCACAGGCAGACACGCACACACACACACACACACACGCACGCACACACACACAAACAAACACACACTCCTCAGTGTTCTCTGGTTGGCTAGGAATCAGACTTCGCTGAAAGAAAAATCCCTCCGACTCCCATCCTGATAGAGGCCATTGAAGCGCGGACCCCACACCAAGACTAATAGCAATGGGAATCAGCTGAAAATATGTGACATAATCACATTAGTGTCTTAAAGAACACAAAGCGCATAGTCAACTTCCCTTGATCAAGGCACATCTGGAGGGGCAGGGGACTTGAAACAGAGTCCTGCCTTTCCCCTACTGAAATGAAAACAAGCTGTTTCACTATGCTTCCAGGCCAAAGCAGAACAAGAACTTTGACACAGTAATGGATTGCTCCAGCAGCCGCACAGCTTAATGTGAAGATGCCAGAAAAGAGGGGAGAAGAGAAGATCTTGAAAGGTTTCAGAATGACGCCCACTGCTTTCCCAGTGCGTTTGAACTCTGACCCGCAAGGCTGAACATTCAAAGCTGCAATTTTTTTTCTTGCTCGTTCTCCCTCGAAAGTGACTGTAAAGCACTTTGTAGTTGTCCCATCTGTAACAATGACGTCTCATTGTTGAGTTGATATCTACCGAGATCTGGAGTGAATATACACGTAAAAAAAATTGTCAAAATGGACTAAGAGTATAGAAAAAATCTCGAAAGTCTTAAATGACAGTTTTCAAAACAATACTTTATACACTCTTGGGAAAAATCTAAAAAGGGATATGTTTTCAGAGGTAAACTGGAGTCCTGAAATTGTATACAGCGAGTTGCCAAAGAGTTTCCAGCTGAGCACACACGGAGAGGTGACAGTCATTATAACGGCCTTGTGCTTCGGTCCAAGTGTTCTTTTAAAATATGAATGCCAGTTAATATTTTCCAGAGGTCCTTCTACACACTTTTAATGCCCACTTTTTGTCTTCTCCCTATCCAAGGAACAAAGACTGGTTTCTGTTTCTGCTCTCAGCCTGCTGTGCGAGTAAGGGCCTGGCCAGCCCATTAACACCCACCTCAACATGTTCCATTCCAGCACTGGGAGCTAATTACAAACACTGGCTAGGCTTAAAAACCTCTTATAGACAGCAAAGAAAGAAAGAAAGAAAGAGCGAGAGTGAGGCGTTTGAGGGCGTTAAGAGAGAGAGGAAGAAAGACATTGAGGGAGCGAGAGTTGGTGGGGACTGAAGAGAGGGGAGGGCCCCAAAGAGGCTAATGAATCCATAGGCAGCTTCACCGCTCGGCTACTGCGTAAATAGTTGTTCACTATATGCACTGCTACTTAGGCAAAATGGGGCTTCAAAATGTTCAGCTTTTGTCGCTCGTCAAATTCCTCAAGAGCACAGGCGCTGAAAGGTGTGGCAGTGTTTTATTCTCCCTGTGCCGCTCTCTTTCTTTTCGCCCTTTCAACATCTATTCCTGTGTAGTGTGGAGTGGGGGGTGGGTGGTCGAGCAGCAGTGGCCATAACCCCGAAATAAAGCTGTTCAGGTCTGTATTTTTATTCGTGGGAGATAGAGAGGAGAGTGAACGTTAGTAAAATAAAATGTTTGTCATTGAACACTGATTGGGACAATTGGGATGTTGATTAAAAAAAAGCCAATTTGGGGAATTAAGCCAAATTAAGATTGACACTTTAATTTTTTTGTCTTTCAATTAAAAATTTTGATTAAATAAGGTTGTCATTTTTATTAGCTGTAATGTTAAACTAAACAAAGTTCTGATCTGTACTTTGATATGTGCTATTTTCCAAAAGCTGAATTCAAAATGGAACAAGATTTTTATCATCCATCATAAAGTTATGTAACTTAAAAACGTTTCACAAATTAATTTCTGTTTCCAAAGACGTGGTGTACATGGTATGAAAATACAAAACAGATGAGAACCTTTTAAGGCAATGAGTCTTTTGTTTGATAAAATCCACTCCTTGGTGTCAGAAAATGTATTCTAAGATCTAGAAACCTTGATAAGAAAAGTCAAAAACACCTCGTCGTGAAGCGCCTGCCCCCTTTTTACCTTTGTAGTTAAATCTACAAAGATACTGCAGTCTCCCACTGCTGCTCTCACCCCAATATATCTTAGCAAAAGACACATGACATGCGTGCGGCTGACATTCGCTCCGAGTTGTGGTTAGCGCAGTAGTTCCCACATGTAACTGTCTCTAATCAAGGCCTGTGCCTCGACGCCTGAGGCGCAGAGATCAGACAGATCTCAAAGTGTGCCATCAACCACAAATTACAGCCCTTGATTTGAGGTTAACTGAGAGCCACTCCTCTAAGAATAACAGAGACAGTTGTAATACCTAGATTGGCAGAAACCTGTGAAAGAGCTAAGGAGTAACACTTTGTATCAAATTTGGCATGGAATCAGGTATTGTTACAGAAAGGCGAGGAAGGGGAAGAGCGGCACTCTACCGTTTGATATTATAAAGCGTATCGCTGAACTGCGTGTTGCCTTTGACCAAAAACTCTTAATCTTTAGTTTATCCAGAGGGGAAGGCTGGGGGTCTTGGCCAAACACCTCAACTTGCTGATAGTCTGGTCTGTTTCCACATGCATGTGCAATGTGCAATCCAACTCCTACTTTTTGCAACACCGAAGCCCTACACAGGTTAAGCCGCCTGCCAAATAGCAACTAAAACAACTCGTAAAAATAAAGTGAAGACTGCTTTACTTCACCTCGCGACGAGGTTTTATCATGTGTACTTTTTGGCACGTAAACAAACAGAGCGGGGCTGAGGGGTAGCCTCGTAAGAAGCGGCAGCAGCACAATGACAACTTGGGTGCCAGAGTTTCACTTTGGTTTTTTTTTATGTCGAGGCTTACTTTGCAGTCACCTTATTCAGCGCCTTTAGTTACCACATCATAAAGCTGAGGCAGACATTTTCCCTCTGCTCCTGGCACCTCCCGCCCCTAAATCTACTTTTCAAGAATGCTTGAACTCGTTTGTTAAGATGCGAGCCAAAGTAAAGCAAAAACATTTGTCATTAGCTGGCTGTGGCGGAGGGGTGCCCCAGATGTAGCCCCTGCGCTGGCTTAAAGAGAGTGCGTGTGTGTGTGTTAACCGGCCCAGCTTATGTGGCTCACAGGCAAGCGGCCAAGAGAAAGCGGCCTCCTACTGTTTAATGACAATAAATTTACTGCCCCACTCCGTACTGCTCTTGTATTTTGTAAACAAGGTTAATGCTCCTTTTAATTGAGTACCTGGTGACAGAATATGACCTTCCTCGTGGTGACACCTACCTGAATGTCTCCGTCCGTATCGTGTGTGGGGCTTTTTGGATAAGACACCAGAAACAAAATTAAAATGAAATAGAAATGCCATCGTATTTGAATCGCTGCGACATCTCTTACAACTAATGGTGCTTGTGGTTTTACTCCTGCGTGTGCACGCCTGCGTCCAATTGTGCTTTCTTGGCAGCAGTTACAGTGTTGAACATCTTTCTCGAGCACACATTTTTTTTGTCATTTACTCAAATTTGAGCTACTTTCTCCCTCTCTCGCTAAATGAATAATTCCCTAACTCCTTTTTTTCCCCACCAAAGATGAGAATGATGTATTTCGTATTTCATCTCACTTAAGGAGGTTCTTATTCTATAAGTAAAAAACGTAAAACCCCTTTACTATCACCTCAAAAGAGGGATTATGGCTAATTGAGCATTGTAGCCAGATAATTGGGCCCGAGGACCTATCCACATGGCGAGAATAACCCTCCTAGTCTGATTCTGAAAAAGAGACAAAGCCAGGGGGTGGAGTAATGTGAGTTAAGGGATTCTCACCAGCTCTTGTGAGAGCTTGTTTCACATACACAGCTCAAAGTGGAGCTAATAACTTAACGCTAGTGTGTTTTCACTCTTGAGGGGTCTTTCTCCTTGGAACCTAGAACATTCTCCCAGATCCTTTGGTAAGGACTCTTGAGGGACTTTGTTGAGCTTGCCAAATTCTCTACAAAGACTTTCCCTCTCTTTATCTGCCTCTGTCTCGCTCTCCCTCTCTCTATCGTGCACACACGTGAACACACGCTCGACACACACACCCACAACAGAAAACAAGACATAATTATAGACTATTAAAAAAAAAAAAGAAGAAATCAGGCTGAAGTGAGTTTGTGTTATATTTGTCATCTAAGCTAAATTTGTGATTCTCTTTGTGTGCTCTGCATTTTTCCGAATCAAAGTAGCAAACACTTTAAATTTAATTGGCAAACAAACTTTTTGTGATGTAGATGCCACTTCTTTTGGAGCTGTGGGTAAAATTAAGACCACTGCTTTTCTAATTAAGAAAATACTTAATAACTGATATTCATATATATATATATTTAATTTCTTTTTGAGCCAATTATGTTGGCAACAGGATCATATCTCTGCCTTTACTTCCCACTAATTAAAAAAATGTCAAACAAATACAAACATATAGAACAAATATGACATATTCCACACTTGAGAATTAAAACAGTTTGCTTTCACTGAACTATTTTACTCATACAAACATAATTATGTTGAATTGGTTTAAAAGAGTAAAAATAAACAAATGACGACATGTTGCCACTGAAAATGTATGCAACTGGTGCCAAGAGTACCAGCCAGAAACATCATTCTCCTGCTTAAATTGAGGGACCTGCACCTAATCTGGCAGTATATTCCCCTCTCATCATTGCACAAAGCAGCGCCTACACAGTACCTGGTACTTTCATTTCCCTGCGAGCTCAATGTCCTGACACGGAGTCTCTGTCTGCAAAAACACCATCATAGCTCAAGATGAAAAATAGCTCAATTTAGACTGAGAGTGTCAGAAAAACAACCGACTCACCAATGGCCAGTCTCACTATCACCTTCTACTGTGCAGTGCATTGTTGCAGGGTCAAGGTATCCCACTTCCTTATTACATAACTGTCCGGCATTTAAAAGCAGCTTTCTTTTTTTCAGGTGTGACCCAGATGGTCCAGAACATTTTTCTTTTTCTTGAGCTGTGCCTGTACACAAACACAGGCACACAGATATTTTCTTTTCAAGGGATTTTTTCAAATTCAGTTTCCGAGAGGCAAAAGTAAGTAAGATTAAGATTTTCACCCAGAAAATTGCTCTTTAAGTCGGAAGCTAAGCTAGTGGAAGTAAGTGTAACACTGCTAATGGGGTCTCAATCCTTCTGCAGTGACCCTTTACCCCCCTCCTATCCTCTTTCAGGACAAACAGTCCATGACTGCCCTTGACTCCTCCTCTGGTGCTGCTGCTTGATGCCCCGGCTCTCTCCGAGTGTGACCCTTGGTTGACAGTTCTCTCTCCGAGCCCCGAACTTAAGCTGCCTTTGGCTAAGCCCGGTCTGATGACAGGGGCATCAAGTGATCACCAGTCTTGGTATGAGAGCACGCCCCCCAGTGGGAGGCTTGTTAGTGATCCTCCATTGGTTACAGGAAGAAATGTCCTTTCTGTTGTCTAGAAACTGTAGTCTGACAGACTGAACAACACAGGTGAAACATGACATTGTTAACAGCGTATCAACAGTGCAGAGTCTGAGATACCATCCCTTAGTTCTCCTTAATGATTGAATTCCATAATTTGGGTTGATTATGTCTGCATGCATCTCTCCACACCATTTCAATCAAGCAAGGACTGAATACCAATTACAAGAGTAATTGTTGACAGTGTACTACAAGAGAAAGAGTGTGGAAAACAACGAGCAAACATCCACGCAGCATTTGTACATTTAGTAGACTTAATACTATTAAGAAATCATCCCACAAACTGATGTTGGACAATCAAATCAAAGGTTCTTTTTCATGAGAAACATCTTCCTGAAAGAAGACCGACAGAAGAAAGAGAGATATTAATTGTAGAATACAGTCTTGTTTTAAGATCAAGGATCACAAGCTCATTTGCATTGGAACTGTAACTATCTTTTTGGTGATACACACAAATATCAAAATCATAATAACCTACACTAAACTACATGGTGATATTCCAATATCTATGTACCACGGTTCCTCCAGCAATGTACATACTGTATGTTGTCGTTTCGCTAATCCAACTCTAACAGTAATGGCTGTACAGCCTTGCTCATCATCATGGCCAGGTTTCAGATAACATAATGGATAAAGACATGATTCTACGCATCCTCTAAATGAGCTACGGGAAAAGGTCACAGGGAAACATATGGGGAATAATGGCTAAAGGAACATCACGAGCAGTCTGTTGCCTTCTGTTAATATCACATAGATTTCTATCGATGGTGAACAATGTGGCGACCTCGGGACGAGAGCCAAATAATTCTAAAAAGGTCAAAGACTTACTTTGTCTAAATTTTCCTCTAAATGCGACTCAAACAAAAACAGTTTACAATTGCTCTGTCTCAATTGCCTACTGTCAGTGGGAAGTTACCCTGGGGAAAAGATTCCAGGCTAAAAAAAAAAAGAAAAAATACTGATCCAGTATATAACCAAAGGAGGCATGTTTAAAATGTATCTAAAGCCTGACGGTGGAGACAAAACTTTAAAAGTTGTCATTAGCAGTGGTGTTGCACTGGTGTTGCATCATTTAGACAAATGCTTAACCTGGATTTAATTCACTGAGCACTCACCTTCTGTACAACAGTGATTTTCAGAGTTTCATGTGAGAACTCCCACATGTCAACAGTGCACTGGAAAGTACTTAAACATCTACATTTTACACTCCAGCAAGAAGAATAGCTGTAATGGAGATCTCACGCTCGCTGGTCTCCGGTTCCAGATGCTAAATCAGCTTACAGAGGTCAGTAACCAAATCATGCATTATGTCAGTGTATGAAAATATATCTTATTGGAGTTCATGTTTCACTGAATCCAAACAAGAGCACACCGTTGGCATGAAAACAGCCCTGGCTAATTTGATTAGATAACAGCAACATCTCTTACTCGTGTGGTAAAAAGTCCTCAGCACTGTACGGAGGGACCGGTGGTAGCAGTCAGCGGTTAAACCACAGTAGCAGAAAGGTTAATACACTCAGCACATGTTGCCTCTTACAACAGGTGGTGCAGCACAATCGGCGGCTCCCAGCATTCCAGCTTTTCCATGCTGGTGGCCCCTGGTATTCTGGGATTTACGCTGCCTCCCCTCCTTTCAACCACAGAGGCCTGACTGACAAGCTAATCGTTGGGCTGGGATCCCCTCAGCTATTGATTCCACTGCAACACAACACCTCCCAGTCAATGAAACTGCAATATAATGCTTGAGCTGCAAAGAAAAGGGGAGTATTAGCGTGTTGAGCAACTGGAAGAAATTTGCTGCTGCTGCCTCCACTGCTCGCTCCTCGTTGCAGCTGCTGGTAGGTAGAAACAGAGCGGCACAAATAAAGTAGGGAAAAATGTGTCTCAGGGGGTAGAAGCTTGAAGGGGTAGGTTATTAAAAGCCACAAAGTGGAGCCCATGCTGGGCATAGAGAAATAGCCGCAGCATGGTAGAGGCACAATGGAAAAGAAGGGGGTCTGCTTTCTAAATTGTTCTAATCCTTTGAGTGTTTTATTTCATTCGGTTTTGTAGTTTAAAAACGCTGCCTTGGACCGTGCATATGCTTTGGCTCAACTACAAGACATCCAAAAACGGCAGGGTTTGTCAAACCAAATATACATATTTTAAAGATAAAAAGGCACATTTACTGTTTGATTTAAAAGATAAACGGCTTCAATTTAAAAAACATAGTTTTTTTTTAATAGTTTTTTAAAATTTTCTAATGGTAAAAAAAACATTATCAAAACTTCTTACAGATGTCCGTGCAGATTACTGTAGAAAACTAATCTGTCATCAAATTTCACCAAGTTATTTGATCACTCCTTTAACTTTTAAGAATTCAATACCCGGCTACTCTAAATATTGATCTGTGAGGCACAATGGCTGCAACAGTAAACCGCAATTAGTCGTATTACTGTTGGTTCCAGTCATTTAGTCAAGTATCCAATTTCCATGCTGTGTGAACACTTAATTAAAACAAATGTGTTACAAATATATATTGGGGATCAGCAGCCTTCAAAAAGCCTCTTGTGGCTTGGCGAGTCAATGCAACGAGGAGGATAGCAAATCAATGTCGCTGGTCACTTATGCCACAGGGATTTAATCAAACGTGAATACTGACAACAACGCCCAGAGAGGGACAGTGAAATTATGGCTAATAGCCTCTCTGGGAAAAAGACCAAACATGCCGTTTGTGTCCAGTAAGACTTAAAAACAACTGTCGACCATTCTTCACTGGAGACGAAATTAAAAAATGCCGAAGCACTTTTTGAAAAGCTTACAATACTCGAGCATTAATGAGAGCTGGCAGGAATATTCATACCAGCGTTTGATGGGTGGTCATGCTTGGCAGTGTCAGTTTCCATATGAGTAACAATGTACTTACTGTGGTGTCAGCGTGACCTCTTCTGATATTTGTGGCCTGTTTATATTTGGTCTTAAACATGTCAGGATAATTGAGCGGATCATATTTGGACGCAGTACAAAGGCAGAAGTGTTATTTGTTTCCCAGTGTGACGTGGAAATTAACTGTCGGTGGCACAGGCTAAATCTGTTGCTATTGTACAGCATATTGAGAAGGGGTGAGGAAAGTTCAAGCCCACATATACACATTTAAGAACAAACAGGAAAACGCTTTATAATCATTGTGTACTGATTGCTAAATTACTAAAAGAGCATTCAATTACCAACAGACTAAGTAAAAACATATCAATATAGCAAATTTACACGGACATCCATCGGGGCCATAATGAATGACAGCCGTCCTGACAACAACAAATCGTCCTTGCGGCAAGTATGACACAGCAGCTATGGTTGGTGGTTAAAGGGAGCGCTCATAGTCGCGGTTTAATGGATACCAATGTTGACTGCTGGTAGGAGAAAGAGGCAATCTGCGGTCTCTGGTGTCGTAAAATTACACACTTTGTGCATGCAAGAATCCGGCCCCAACCTCCTCTAAAGAGTTTCTGTGACAGTGCAACAACATCCTGCAACTTCTGGTTTTGTGACCAAGGACAATCATCACAAACATGAGTCATTTTAAGTGTTTTAACAACAGAATTAAAACTCTCAGTTTAAAAACAAGACAAGTCTGAGGGTGCATTATGCTCCGGCACTGCCACTTGCGAGTTCCAGTTTAGACCCAGTGACTTGTCGAAAAAAAGAAAAAAAGAAATACATTGGCAACCAAACCTGTCAATTATGTGCAAATGGCAAACTCACAAATTTTCACTTTTTTCTTCTTACCTCTGCAAATGAGTTTTTACAAGCATATGGTGTCCAGTGTGCAGGGATCTTAATTAGATACAGTCTACAGTATAGTAATACACATGCAGCAGGAGGAAACAAAACACTGTCTATGTAAAACCGGGCTGAAAAATACTTAATAGTACAAGATATTATCGGCTGATAATGGCCTATCCAAGATAATGTCGGTGTCAGGTATCTGTCATCCGATATGGGCTGATATAAAAACCTCATAATGCATAAAAAGATGAGGGGTAACAATTTACAATTACTGCATTCCCAGTGAAGTTTACAGTTTCAGTGCAAGTTAATTGTTAAATTGTAAAATATCATGCCACCATTATGTATGTGTCTTTGTCAGAAATGTTCAATAACCACATCTAAAGGCTCACTGCAAATACATTTGTGTTTATACTTACATTATGTGTATAAAAGGATATTGGCCTATATATTGATATCTGAATTTTTTACTTCCTTAAGACCTGTATTGGCATTAGGCCCAAAAATCTAGCTCTATTTGTTTTTTTTAATTTTTCAAAAGTATGAACCATTTAGTAATCTAAGTGAGCCTCGTGCAGAAAACGAATGCCTTCAAATCTCAGAGCGTCTGGGTCACTCACTAACAGGATGTGGATGCTCAAATGAAGTGCCTTTCACTAAAAAGTTTAGCAATAATGTGATTAGTAGTTTTAATTATTTTTAAGACTGTTTGGCCACTTTTGGTAAACAATTTGTCATGACAAGTGCCAGACCTTGGCAAAGGTACGACTCTCTCCAACGACGCCCTAATCATTTCGTCGTGTTTGAGATAATGAAGGAATCAGTAGCAGATGGTTAGTGCACCATAAATAGCAAAGGTAATTAGAGAGCCTGTCAAAACAGAAATGTACCGTTGGTGCAGGTAAGGAAGAAAAAAAAAATCGCAACCAATTCTGTAACTGATGGCCCGAGTTTTCTCATGGGTGTTTCGCAGTATCCCTCAAAGAGCAGAACAGATGACTAGATTGTCTTTAGCGGGGAAATCACTGGTAAGTTATTGTTTTAAGAATGTTTCTCGGTGCCAGATGGAGTTATTGGACCCGGTGCCAGACGTGGGAGTGTTATCGCACAGTTCAACAGGTAGAGGAATAAAATGTGAGTGTTTGCGGCAGTTAAAATTCCCCATAAGCGACGAGAGTCTTTGAAAAAGAAGCGCTGAGAGCAGCCATATGACTGCAAGCTGCCGTATGGATGCTAAACATTTGTTTCTAAAATTGTAGAGCAGCACAAGTGATTACAAACTGACATCTCAAGCAAACAGTATAAAAACAACACGATAATAACGCTTTGTAATCCTTTGAAATGTCACGAGGAGTCATTCTTTGTTTATATATGGGAGTGACTGCGGAGCACTTCCCCCGTGAAGCTGAAAGGACGCCGTTTTTGAAGTTTTGTTGAGATATTTTCCACATGTTGTATTACAGCTAATGACCTTATAACTCAGGTTTGTGGACATTTTTAAAACAGTACAGCCTGTGATTTATCTGAGTACAATGCACTTTAAACTCAACAAAACATGCTTTAATAGAACTAAAGTACTTCTGTGCATGATCAACTTTAATCCCCGTTTGAACGTTGAGTAAAGGTAAATAAACATGTATGCGGAGCTGCATGATTCATCGTTTAAACGTGACGGCAGCTGTTATTATTTCTGGTGCTTTCTTTTTTTTTTCTCTTGAATTGTTTTAATTGGATATTAGAATCTGGGTTACTGTTTTTCAGGTCATGCTCAGGGAGACTTGGGCCAAAATATCTCAGAGTAAAAGAGGGCCAAACTGCTTTTTTTTTCTGAATACTCCCCGTCCCCGTACAATGCGCCTGTGCTCTGCATAAACAGTATTGCTCCTGCAACATTTTTCAGTCCTCAGCCATTTCTGGGGCAAGCTCAGACCCCTGGGAGTTTACAGAAATATCCACAATATCAGAGTGGCTGTTTTATATTTTCTGAGGCTCACCTGTGTCGTCTCAACGGGCCACAAAAGTCAACCGGTGCTGCTCGACATCAGACAACATAAGGTTATGAAATCCGTCTTATTTGCAGGTTTGTTAGGAGATGGCGTTGGCAATTTGTTTTTTAACACGCATGTTGGTAATGTTTAGTTCAACTAATGCAATGTTTCTAACCCATAATACCCTGTACATCAAAGCAATCGCATCACAGTTGACACACATCACGTAAAAGTAACCAGATGTCACATAACGAGCCGCGTTCACCCGAGTTCAAATCTACCTTAAAATCAAATTAAAGCTTTACATTCACACGATGCCATTCCTGTAATCGGACATGAAAGCTGAAGGTGATTTCCGGGGACTTTGATACGCAATCCGATTCAAAAGCATTCGACTGCTTTGCTGAAATTATGGATGGCAACTTTTTTAGAATGAGATGAACAAGCATATAGTTGTGGTTTCCCCGGGCTTTATTCAATTTCAGGGTCCATAAAAACTGAAATTAGATTTGCCTGTGTGAGCTTTGTAAGCCTAATTCCACATGTTATATAGATCTCCTGTAATATGCAACAGTGGCAATGTGTTTCCTAAACATTGCTGACTAAGGGTGTGTGCTTTTCTTTTTTTTTTTAACAGCAGTCATCTCATTAACCCACAGTAACAACACCGTAGGGCTGAATTATGATTGTCACACACAAATGATTCAATAATTAGGTTTTCTGGTCAGTTTCGTAAGTCAAATTGTAATAAATCGAAGCCACGGTTAAGAGTTTTAATGTTTTTACTGCAATGCTTTTTAGACACTAAAGAAATACTTGTGACATCGTTGCTTAAAGCCTCATACCTTTAACTTTTTCTCAGTTAACCGTGTTTTTTCACGACAGTATTCTCCCTATTTTATTATTTGATTCCTCTAACATAGTTGTGTCCATCCAAGTGTTGAAATTGCTGTTGCATAATACTGCCCATGATAATTTAATTCCCAGAACCAACTGTTATGCTGTAACCAACCATAATGGCTATCTTTCTTTTATGCCAGAAAAATTAAGAATAAATAAAATAATAAATAACTGAACTGGTGGTTTCCTTTACTACTAAACACCTATCAACTCCCTGCACAAGTTAATCTGTGTTGATAAGAGTCAGCCAAGACATGAGGAGACAGAAAGCTGCGTCTTTAAATCTTTGCAGGAACAGGAAGTCATCAATTGTTGACAAAGGTTCTGACAGGTTGATAAGCAGAGCAGCAGTAATGCTTCATATCGGCCCTATCTACAATAACAATTATTGTCAGATATGTAGCTGCAATAGTACCGTAACTAAAAATCAGAACTGAAGAGGCCTCTTAGATGAGAGGTAAAACTAAAAATCACTTTTTCAAAGGGGATCCACTGATTTCTAATGATCAGCAGTGACTGAAATCTTACAGTTGATCCCCCTTAAACTTTTTTTCAAACATTTCCCATTGATATATATGTCGCTGTAAAATAAATGGGCTAATAGTGAGCACTGAAGCAAAGCAACTCTTACTGTCCTGCAGCATGTAACTTTGAACACTTGAAATGTCAGGCATAGCACAGCAAATTACTAATTTCCTGTCTGTGTGTATGGCAGCAGGAAGTTGGAGATACATCCTCCCCTCTGGCTGAAGGGAAGGAAACAGTGTGAATGGAGAGGGGATGTCACTGACTCCTCTGAAGAGAGTCAAGGCTTGACCTTGAAGCCTAGCTGACTAAACAGAGGACTTAAATCACTCAGGGCTGAACATGGACATCACTAGCACAGTCCCCTTATATAAGATGACATTATTATGGCTGATTCTTTGAGTTTAACAGTCAAAACTATTTAAATACAGATTGCTGAGATAGTTTCAGTAATTTGTACCAGCATGGAATTTACCGAAGACCCTGTTTTGAATTTTATCAGCTGAAGCACATCTGTTTGTGTCACTTCATCGTCTTAACGGGGATTCTTTAAAATTAAATGCAGTAAGTAGTTTAATGCAGACGAAACAGTGACAGCGAACTGGATCCACTTTAGATGCTCATCCAGTTGAACAGACACGCTGTCTTAAAGTCAGTACTCATCCCACAAAACATGCTACATGTGTTGGATCATAAAGGAAAGAAGCAACTTCCTGGATTTATGAGCCTACAACATGGGATGAAACCATTTGGTTTTTATTATTCCATTTACTCTTAGCTGGACCACAAAGTGGTTCTGAGAGCCTGTTTTATGTATTCAGCTGCCTTCCCCTCAACAAGCATGTGGAGCCGCTTAAATAAACCATCAACCAGAGCACAGCTGCAACAACAACCGATCGATCGGAGGCAGGTTACCGTCTGAACACTGCGCCGCCAGCACGCTGGCTTCAGCAGGTGGGGTGGGAGTTGTAATTTGCTGCTGAAGGGCTTTTGTGCCTGCCTGACTTCAGAAAAACTGTAACTTGTGCCTCCCTTGATAGATAGCCATGAAGGCTGATAGAATGTGTGTGTTTGGGTGAGATTCGCCGCTGTATAAACAATCGACTCCCTACCTTCCACAACATCTGGGAACTCTCAAGTATTGAGGCAGAAACAAATAACCAGGGACTTGTTAGTTTCTGATTAGATTTTAAACAACTCATCATGGCTCATGGAGTTCCCCTCACTGCGCTGCGTGGCCAGTCAGACAGGAATACACGAGAAGGGAAAAACAACGACGAGACTAAAACAAATGAACATGGAAGGCTCATCAGTATTCAGAAACGGCCGTTCATTAAATATCATAATTACATGCTCGCGTTTTTTTTTTTTCCTTTCTGCAAGCAGTCAAGAGTTTTCAACCAGTTTTAGAGAAAGCTTTTTCTAGTTACAATAAAGCAAACGCTTCAACCGCTGTAAAGACGGGGGCCCCACTGGCACGACAAAGATGGCAATCTCTCAGTAGTGTTTAATTCCCTGAATTCTGTGTTCTCACTCTCCTTAATCTCCCCGTTCAAACAAACAAGCAGCATCAGATTCTTCTCCCCGTCGGTCAACTCAGTCATGTTTGCCAGCTCTCCTTGAATGAGGACCGTCCACATTATCAGTAATCCTCTTGTCTGTCTTCGTCTAAAGTCTGGGCGAGCATTGTGAGTAAAGTCTGGACCGTTCTTGGGCTTAGAAAGAATAAAGGAATTCCATCGACGCTCACATAAACTGCATAAAGTTTTATCAGTTTGCAGAAGGAGACGTACGCAGCAGTTCTAGTTACAGAGACGGGGCGTGTTGTAATGAAATCCATCCACAAGAACTGACTCCTGAGGCGGATGATCACTTATGATGCTTCAGCGGATTAAATATTGATATTGTTTTATTTTATTTTATGGCAACACATACTGTAAGTGTTTGAAAATTACATCATCGCGCTTTCAAAACTTTTACCGGCACAGCTGTACAACCAACAAGCCGCTGTTTAACACGATCTCAAACTCTCCCTGCCTCACACACACCTTGTTGTGCTCTCGCTGTGTATCTGCTGTCTGTGCATGCGTCTGACGTACGTTTACACTTTCTCTCTCTCACACACACGCACACACAGGCCCGCACAATCGCGTCGGCTGCAGCTGAACTTTTGCACTGCAGCATGGCGCAGGTTCTGCCCCTGCAAATCCGGTTGCTAGACAATCTAAGCCAATTACAGTACGAGGGCAAATGGTTAACCTCTATAATATACATTTCCCAGCCTCTGTCTCTGAGCTTGCTTGTCATCCCCCAGAGAAGAGTTATGCACCAGGGCCCAGTGTCCCAGGCGACCCAGTTTGAATTGGCTCAATTCATTAAGCCAGGACCCGTGCACAAGCCCGAGTTCACACGGCGAAGACACTTGCAGCAAACAGCTGCTGCACATTCCTGATGGGAGGGCCAGGCAGATGTCCAAGGAAAATCAAAGGGAGAGACAGGGGAAAGTTTATGAGCCAGCGTTTGCCAACCTCAATGAGAAGCTCTCCATCCCCTCCTCAAAGACAGGGTGCAGCTGGCGGAACTCGTGGCCCTGTCCTGTTTGCGGCTCCCCTGGTTCTGTCTCTCCCACTCAAAACACTGCAACAACTCAACATGCTGACAATATCAGTTGTCTCCTCGGTGCTCTCTATTTGAACCACGACCACTTTGGCACAAGCAGAGGTGGTCTGGCTCAGGGGGTTGGAGTCATCATTAAATTTTATTCCTTTGACATTGTTACACTGAACCAATTCATTGCAACTTAAGCCGAACAATAAAAGTTAAGAATTTGCAGCCGTTGGACGAAAGGCTTAAAAAAGCGATTTGCGAAACATGTTGTTCGGTGTCCGCTTAGATTCTGAACACATTTGAGATTTTTTCAATTTAATTTTTATTCAGTAGAATTGAGTCAAAGATGAGATGGCACTGGGTTTTTTAAAGGGGCAATCTGCAATTTTTTAAACCATTTAATTACAGGTTTGATGAGGAACATCCAAATTAGGGGGGGTCGCGATATTGTGATATCTACGATAATCGTGATATCAAAAAGGTAAATATTGATATTCTGTTAATAATGCGCCTTTGATAATATCGTGCGAATAACCCAGCGAAGATGCGAGTCCTTGTGCAGCTTTTATTTATGAATTAATCAGATTGCCTTTTCACTAGTAATTGAGTGCAATTGTTCTCACTGTACACTTTTTAAAAAGTTATGATTATGGACTCTCCATGTCTCTACGCTCGTTTCTTCAGGGTAATTTATTTGCTAAAAAACAAGATAAATTTAACTGCTAGCATTTGTTTTGCCAAATTTCTATTTATATCGCGATAATATCGTTATCATGAATTTGTCCGGCCACAGTAATCATTGCGTTAAAATCTGATATGGTGATAGCCCTAATCAAAATGCAGATGTATTTTATACATTAGTAAAATAACTTTTTGATAGGAAACAGCTGTTTTGTGTGCTCCTCAAATGATCATAATTGGAAACATGTGCCTGTGTTACTGCAGCATTTACCAAATCTACTAATAAAACCCCTGTAAACAGACGTTTTACAGTATCGGAGAGCATTAACGACTAACAACTATTGTGAAAGTGACAGTAGGTCCCTGGGCTGTTGAATAACGTCGCCCTACCCTTGGATCATGGATGGCGCCTTTGAAGACAACTCTCAAATACCAGAGTGCCTCCAGCGCCGCGCCGTCCTCTCATTCATCACTTCACAAACAAGGACAGGAGCATGGTCATGCTTACACTTCTCCCTCTGTGATACTTCTTCTTTGTCCTCCGTGCCACCTCCTAACCCACTACTGTCTCAGCTCTATCCCCTCTCTACCACCGCCACCCCCCGCTCATCTCCACCCCTGCTCCATTGCACACAAACACAGCGTGATGCCAGTTGTAATCACTGTTGGACACAATTTCAGGGACAATTTGAAGACTATTTATTATCCTTGGTCAATAAAAAAAAAAAAAAAGGGACAAGCATTTTCTGGATGTTCATTTGAAACCTATTGACATTTTTATAAATGGATCACTGAGGTAGTAATTACTGTACATGTTTAGCCTATGTGTTTTTCAATTTCAATTAATTTTGGTTGTTTTTAATTTACAGTCTTCATATTCTCCCGATTTGTCACTCCAATGCAATGTGAATTACATTGCACGCGGAGGTTTTTTCATGTCCCAAAGTGCAACATAAGCTCACTTTCTTTCTTCAACATATAATTTAGCTGTAACATATAACCAGCATTTAATCTTCTTCTTCTGGTGAGTAAGCTCCTGCCTGCTTACTAAATTGAATATGAAGCCTGAGAGAGTTCCCCTGGGAAAAATAGTGATAAAACTACCGGTAAATGGTGCTGTATCCATTCGTGGCCTCTTCAGATTAGGTGGACGGGACAAACTCCCCTCCAGGGGAAAGTTCCTCAGCAGGGCTCCAGGTAACACAAACCTCTTAATCACACATGACCTGGCAGCTAAGCGAGAGTTAAGCAGCGGCATGGGGCCTCCCATAGTGTTCCCTCCCTTCCTACAACATCATTAGCGGAGGCACATGGTCCGCCTGCATCCATCCCAGTGTTTACAAACACCAGCAGCAGCAAGCAGCAAGCCAGGGAAACTGTGGCTCATTTCAGATATTTGCTTATGAGGAATTTGAAAGCCGTAGAGTCTATACTAAACTATCTGGATCAAGTAAATTCCATATCAAGCCAAGGCTTTCGGTGTAAACATTTGTAATCTGTTGTGCCAAACCAGACTGCCACTGTACGCTGCCAGTACGAGTCGGTTTTTACAAAATGGAATTGTTGTTTTTTCAGCAGCAAATAAAAATCATTACAAACACATAATGTTTAATGAGGCCTTTACAGCCTAACAATGGGGCGTTTATGTGTGTCTGTACAAGCTTGTACTGTATGGATCTCTCCTTCAGCGTAGCGCACAGAAGTTCATTTATCAAAGCGAACTTTTCAGGGGGAAAAATATCCCGAAGAGTGGCTGAAGGTTTATATGTCATCAGCCGTTAGAGCGACCCCGGGTGGTGCTCATGTTGGAGGAACAGTCTGTGTGCCCTTGGAAGAAGAAGACAGCAGGTCCTCAAAATTTTGGTAGAAGGGTCTATAAATATAACATATATAACATAACGTGTTCACCTGTGACGGGCGCGTGCAGGGCACTGCTGGGTAAGATCACAACCTTGGGTTAAATAATCAGTATCCTCCATTATAAATTAAATGTCAATTATATCGCTTGATTATTTTATGGGATGAACAGGCATCATGGCAGACAGGTTAACAATAGTGATAGTGTTCTATAGTCTAATGACCGCAAAAGAAGGTGGTTTCTTTCTCGTTTTTATCATGAATTTGAAGAACAATATGTTTTTTTTAGAGGCAACCAATAAATATTTACTCAGTCAATGATGTAGCTAACACTACAGTCATATAAAAAACAAATTATTCAATCTAGACTAGACTATCAACAACAACGCTGTTGTGACAAATCTCTAAAAAAATAAGCACATTTCATCATCAATAGGGTCAACTAAATGTAATCATTATAAAAGATACAGTATGTAACACATGATTAATACAGTACTTCTAGAGATTCTAGTATCTCTAGCAGCACTCTACTGTTCCCTAACCAACGTTAAATTAACATTCTGATTATTTCAGTCACAATTTTGACTATTAGTATTAACGTCTCTCTATAACTAGTGTTAAATATTTTTGGGTCCTTGTCAACATCGTTCATTCCCTTATATCAACAATCCACAAGAACATCCACCTAAAACAAGAAAAGTTGGTGTGTCAACAACACCAAAAAAGGGCAATGGAAACAGATTTAATGTTGATAAAGCATCAGACTTAAACATCGACTGCATCGAAAACATCAGATCTGTGTTGAGCGACGAGCAGACTTTACAACTATTGCATGAAACAAACAGACAGATTCCCTCCATACATATTTTTTTTCACCTCTTAAGGTTTCTCTTGCGCTCATTGAATCACATCAACTTGTTGCGCTCTCTTCTTCTGCAGTGGTTAAATGCACCCAAGTGGAAAATTAGCGCCACCCGGGGCCACATGCATAAAACTCTGTGCAAACACACAGTTCTAGTCGTGAATCTACACAAAGGCACAAATACGCATTCTTTTCTTCATATTTATAAAACTGTGCATACGTCTGATCACATTTGATAAATTCTAACTACTTTGTAAACCACCACTTTCACCACATACTTCATTTCCACCTCATCATTTCCCCGGCAGGTATCTATAGAAGACCATGTAAATACCAGGTCTGACGTTTGCGTGAGGTTATGCACATTCGGGTATGAATGCACATGGTTTTTGTGCATATGCATCATTTATACAACTGGCCCCTGGTGATTCTCTTGATAAACCAACATGTAAGATCTGCTAGTTGATAAGAAGCACACATTAAGCTGCATTTCTTTTGCCAATTTTCTCAAAAGTCGGTCTGAATTTTACGACTGAAAACATGCTAGTGCCATTCAGTGTTGATTATCAAACTGTCAAAATGAAATAAAATAAATACAGATTATATCCAGGTGCCCTGAATATATTTTGAGGAAAAAGAGATGAAAAGTATATACGTTTTTCGGGCGACCTCTGCAGTAAATTCCTGTAGCGGAGGTTTAATGGCTTCATGATGTCGTGGATACTTAACAGTCTCTGCTTTCTTACTGACACCTGATGATTATTACATTAACATATATCATAATATCAAATAATAACGCATAATAGCGCTACATAAAGATAATGTCTGAACATCAATTCTTCCAACAACACTGGAAGGTTGGACAACACTCCATAATGTAATTTGTAAATTTCAAAGTGCACGGGCTTTGGCAACAACTTTTGCAGAGGGCAAAGGCTAAAGGAGGTCTTTAAGACCTGGGGCAGTTGTTCCATGGGCTGGAATGCAGAGGGAGGCTTGTAAATTAGAGACCTAATGAAAACTCTCTGGTGTCCAACTGAAGCAATCATCTGGTTAGAATCAACCAGTTATTCCACTAATTTCCCCACCGCTCTCTCCATGCCCTGAATGCCTAATTTAGAAGAAAAGTGCATGTTCCATTTTACACACCTGCAGTTTGAACTCAGGGACTGTGATCCCCTCTGCAAACTTTTACTTCACTTATTTTCAAAGCTTGGTTAAAAACAGTAAATCAAAGTGAAGAAAACACATTTACCTAAAATAACAGATGAACTGACCAAATCTAACCAGAGACCAAAATGTTTCTCATTTGTTGGATTTTAAAAGTTAATGATACAAATGATTTAGCTACATCTTCTCCAAACGCTCAGACGATCAAAAACACAAAATGTTTTTATTTGAGATTTTCAAATGATGAGATGGGTCGTAGAATAAGGATTTGCCCAAAACAAGGTCTACAACGTCTCCCCAAAGACGTGGTCACTACCTTCCTTGGAGTTATTCAACCTTTCACCCACTGGGCCCCCCAAATCTGACCTTTAACCAGATGTCATTTGCTGAAAATCTCCCTGCCAGTTTCAAACTCTGGAATCTGCAACACATTATAAGAGGAGGAAGGGAACAAAGGCAGCAGATTAGAGGCCAGCCTGGTTATTAGTTTGCTGATACAGTTTTACAAGGGTCAAATGCAATGATAGGGAAAACAAGCCGAGGAAGAAAAGGTGTTTCAGCAGCTCGAAACCAGAGTCTCCTAATAGAGCTGTAGAAAACGCTGTCATGGTATTGCAACATTTCTCTGCAAAGAAAAGGAAAACATATGCGTAGTTTACAGCTGGAAAGCTATGTTAATGTAAAATAAAACGGTTGTTTCAGAGGAATACAGTATACGTGTACATTGAAAAGGTTGTTATTTTTTATAATAAAAGCAGATTGTCTTTTGGTGCAGTTATGCTGTTACATGCATGTGTTTTGTCTCCTTCGCTTCTTTCCGTTTTCTGCATGTGGACTGAATATTAAATGTCAGATTTCTTCTGTTTTCACTACTCATCTTTGCTTGCTTGAAACGTCCTTGTGGATTTTTGCTCCCCCCTCAATCGCACATTATCTCAGTTAGAAAGTGTGTTTTTACCAGGGAGGGCGGCAGTGAGTGGAGGTGCTGATGTATTGAGCAAAGTTGCTTGTCTTTGCTGAAAGCTTTTGTTTCCTGGGGCTCTCTATTCATCACAAAGCCTTTGGTGGGAAGAGACATAAAGACAGGCTGTGACCCTGGTGTGAGCCCTTTGACCTCTGTGAACCCAAGGGGACAGATTTTCAGCAACTGTGCAATCACTATTAGTTGACCGCAGGGTCTGTAGTGGAAAATGGCTGGAGCCAGACAACGTGAATGGAGGGACATGGTGGGAAAATCTGGTAATTTATAGAAGTTGAGAGTCTATTTCAAAAGAGGTGATGGTGGATCAGCTGACATGTGGGGTCAAAGGTGATGTTTGGCCATGATTTCCTGTCTGTGTTACAGTAACATCTGTGTGTTAAGAGACGCCTGAGACTAAAGTATTTTGACCCTCAGGGGCATGATTGTGAAAAAAAAAAAAGAAAAAAAAGTAAACGCTACAGTTAAGAGTGGTGATGTCAATGACCGTGTTTGACATGAAGCCCTCTGGAGCTACTTTCGGTGAGATAAAATCCTCACACCACCGGAGAAAAAAATAATCTGTTGTTTGCCTTGAACGTTTGCAGCGCATTAACACATTATGATAGTTAATGTAGCATTAAATCTCAACGTAAACAGTTTGGGATAACTTACCATCACAACTTTCACCACTTCACTTCATTAAATTCACTTTGAAAGACAAAGGACTCTCCTGTAAAATGGCTCTGGTCATGGCTCTCCTATGAGACCGGCTGTGATAAAGTGGATCGTTTTGGCTCTTGCACTGTCATCTACAAGTGTCCAAGTAAAGAAATACTGGGAGTCCCCAGCCCCAGGGCTGGCCATTAAGTAAATTGGCCTCTCTAGACCTATAGCTGTGTCACTGTCTGTGACGAGCTGCCACCTATTTGACCCATGGATAGGAGTCCAGTGCTGACCAGCAGCTGTTCTGTGGGCTTGTCTTTCCAAGCCTGGGAAGTGGTTCCTAATTAGCCTCCCACACCCATAAATGTGTCCAGTAGGTCAGTCACTCCGCGCTCATTGATCGCTCTGATGTGTTCCGTGCTGAGGTTTGACTTAAGCGCCTTCATCAAAACGAATGAGAGGCAGTAGGTGACACAAGCGGTCTGTATGTGTCAATAAAACCCTCAGAGATAAACATGTTATTGGAGGGAAACCAATGAGTTCGCGGCCACAGATTTTTTTTTTTTTTTTTATAGATTTATAACATTGAAAATTGTACCAAAGAAAATGGTGGTGATTAATTTTATATGAGATGTGATATTTGATTGTAAAGGTGAAACGGGACGAAAATGGAATATTACTTCCAGGTTTCTATCGTCACTGGTGTCCCCTTCAGATTTATCTCTAATGTCCTATTACAGACATCATGACCGGGTCAATACTTCAGCAGTAGCGACCGCTGGTTGTGACGGTAATGATAAATGGACGGCGCTACACTCAGCCCGAGCACAATATCATCTCTGGCGTGTCAGACACAGGGTTTCTCTTTTGCCGAAGTCACAGGAAACAAGTCTTGAGGGCCTGCCCTCCACAATCAGTCCTCCAGATATTATTCTCGTCCTCTCCTACCCTCCATGAGTTGTTTTTCTTTCATTTAGCTGGCCTCCACCAATAAAAATGCAAGCCAATTTTCCAGCGCATTAACCCAAGAGATCTTTAATACACAAGAGTTTTGGTGCAAAGGGGACGGCAAGGCCTCATGGAAAGATGGATGGGCCTGCCGACTAAGAGTGGGCAGTTTTCCCACTGCCCTGGTCTCAGCCTGGGACAAAGGCCTCATTGAGTGTGATGCTTGACATCAGCATCATAAACTAGTCATTGCTACAAAGACTCTGACACTTTAAAGTACCAGCTACTGCCGCTTTCTTTTCTCTCCTTGTTACAGCATTGCCTAGGCCAATCACGTCACTGGCAGTTGTTCCTTTTTTTTCTGCTTACGCCAGTACAAAGACTTTAAATGTAAAATAACGTCAGGAGGATTTTCACTTCCCTTTCCTTCCAGTTCTCTCACAATGTGCCACATTCCACTTTATCTTGATTTTGGTGACACCCTTGTTCATAAGCAGTCATTGCTGTGGTTTTGTGCCCAAACTGGCCGAAACATACAGTAATGATGATTCATTACTAAAAGAAAACTGTCCATGTATAGAAAATTTATAACAAAGGAATTTATAGGTTTGGCTTGAGGCTACATGCCAGTGGGAATTGTAGAATTATGTGTAGGGATGGGACAATACAAGATATCACTACAGATAAGGGTAAAGAAATCTCAAGAAAGAAAAGTTGTGAAGAATTTCCATTATTGGGATAATCGACAGATATCTTCACACGAATGACTTTATAAAGCTGTCGAGCTCGCTAACTAGCTGATTTGCTGCTAGGGTGGAGCCCACATCCTTCCAGTCATTGCAAAAAATCCTAAACCTGTCACCATGACTGACGGCACGGCTGGCCCATGGTGCCCCCCACAAAAAAAGTTAAATCGTGCGGAAATGTATTCAACACTTCCAGTTCACACTCCTATCTCCATCAGCACGATATTCTGTCTTCACAAAAATGTAAGGTCACGGGATTAACGTACGTCCTAATCCCATTTTAAAGGTTTTAAGCATATTTTTATGATTGCCACTAGAATATTGTTAATTGCAGTTATTTTGTCCAGGATAATAGTGACGGTACATTTTCATATCGTCCTGTGCCTAATTACGTGCAAGCAAAACAACAATTTATTTTCCATCGCTCTTACTTCATTGCATCATTTACATCCAACAGCCTGATCACCACTGGATCAGGATTTTCTGACCATATTTATTTTGAATACGCTGCGGATCAACACTAGTTCAACCAACTGAATAAATACAATACGATACATAATTGTCATGATGATTATGGGTTCATTACAAGCCCTTACATTCCTCTAATTAGATTACTGTTTGCAATAGTTACATGAACATTATGGGCTCGTTCAATGTCTCTTACTGTTACACTGTAAAACAACTGCAGTATTGTTTTAACGGAAGAGGATTATGCAACTAAAAGGAAAAAAAAACAGCTCCATAACCTTAAAGTCGCGGCATCAATAAGACAAGGAGATATGAGTGCGCTCGTGTCGATGGAAGTCTGATCCTCAAACATGATGTCAGCTCGAAGCCAGTTTTCAGATTCTCAATGTCATGGAAAAAGGCAAGGGTGCACTTTAATAGATTAAACACCAAGAGCCAGACAACTGTGCTGCCAGGGAGGTGCTGATGGATGCAGTCACATTTAATATGAATTCATGCTGGATTGCAACAAAAAAGTAAGGACAGCGCCGTATGAAACATAAACAGCATGGAGCAAATCTTTTCACATGGATATCTGAGAGAGAAAAAAAATGCTGTTCTTGGAAAATAACAACAGTGTGCTGCCACTATAAAAACATTTACAGACATGGGAAGAAAATAGGAATCTTAAACATGAATTTAAAAATTATAATCAGACATTTGTATAAATAGAAAGGAAGAAAAAAACAACCCTCATGGTTGCCTGCAAATTTGAACTCAAATCATCAGCTCTGTGTCCACAATTCACTCTTTTACATTTATCTACATTGTCTTCATCGATCAAGTCATAATGATGTTTGACTTGAGGCAATAATTGCTCTCCAAGGCCGTAGCTGCAGTGCATGAGAAGAAAAAGCCTCTTAATAGGGAGGAGTGTGTGAGAAAGGCAGAAAGTGTGTTTTTGTGGGTTTGTATCTGTTTGTGTGTGAGACAGAAAATGGGGGAGGGGGGTGGCTGGCCGTTGCAGGGTGAAGCTCAAACTGAACTCATATACAGGAAAACAGCTGCTTCACATTGCTAACCCCTGGAACAATGTGAAGATAGTATGTTTAGACAGGTTTGGGCATGAATGGAGGTCACCAAACCTTTAGGGGAGATGTCAGTCGTAGCTGTCAGCCATTGGAAACACACAGTACAATTACATCAGTCCTCACTGGCTTGTACCGCGGCTTTTACTGTGCTCTAATCCTGCAGGGTAACGTAAGAAGAATTTGAACAAGAAATGAAATTTTCCTCCACTGGCTCCTGTTTATTTCCTCAGTGAGTTTGTTACAGGGAAGCAATTCACACTAAAGTGGCAGGCCACCTGTCACTGATGTTATTCTGCATGGATACAGAGGGATCCAAGTTGGTCTGATCACACAGGCCTTTACAGGAGGCAGAGACCTCAAAGAAGTGTGACACTATTCATCGTTGTGACCGACAACCCCGCAGCTGCCCCGTCGATCCATAGGGCGAAGTACTCCACTGTGTTTTTGTCACCTATTTACTCAGGCATGTGTAATAGATCCTTCATGCGTTTGGAAGAAAGCTTCAAGGTCTGGAGATTATCACCCTTGCCAGCTGGCTCACATGTGCCTTTGAGTCTATATTTAAATACAGTAAAATGATGAAGAATGAGTCGACAAGGAAACCATTACACATTGGCAAGCCAGTGGCATCTTAAACATACTGTTCTGAGTGGGTCAGTTCAATATATTACCTCTGAAACAGTTGTACAATCACTGTCCTGCCATGATTTATGTATTTTGTTCTGGTCTGTGAATTAATACTAATAACTGCTCATAATTTGAAATATTAAGTTATGTTATTATTATATAGTTTCACTTTTAAATTAATCTTTTTATCATCTAATTTTTTTATGTAATAATTTAACTGTTATAATGAAGTGTGATAATCTTCTGAGATTATTTTCGCCTTCACTCTAATGCTCTCCCGTCTTTTGAGTGACTGTGGCATTATTCTGTTAATAGTTATCTGTCCTCAAGTCCTTGACCTCCTCGAATTGTAAACACGTTTTTTACACCACTCTCAGCACTCTTTGACCAAAGGAGTTTTGTCGACAGTGGGGCCCAGAGATAAGCAAGCAGGGGCTGAACCTGTTCCGGCCTGCACTGCCCTCTGCAGCACCTCTGCTCCACACTCAGTCAAATTTCTCCCAGCGCTGCCGGATCACATGGGTTAATCTCTCCTGACCCCGACTCCTCAAAAGCACAAGCCTGGCTCTTTTGGACTCAGTCCCGGTGAGAGCGCAATGCAGTATGCCGTGGAAGCAGACCCCACACACATCCCCCTTGTTCACTGGCACCAGTTTGCGGACTTCAGAGTAGTGGAGATAAGGTACAAGAATGTCAGGAAGTCTGACACCAATGAGCGGTATGGTAAACAAACAGTTGCAGACGTCTGCCCGCACCCGCTGCCCCTTAACGACCTTCAATTCCACCCTTTTAAATGTCAAGACGTGAAATATGGTTCTTTGGTGGGACTAAACAAATCATGGTGCATTAACTGAACTGCCAAATATTTAACCATTAAAAACTGATGGAACAATTACCCACTATTTATTTTAGAACTATATTGTACTTTTGGCCTAATTTTATTTTATATCATACACAAATGTTTAAATATAGAACAAAAACGAATTAATATTTTGAAAACATATCTACTGAAAAATAATATAATACTTACATAACATATAATAGGCTATGCAGACAGTATTATGGTAAGATCTACAATAGTTATTCTGGTATTTTCTGCTTCAGTGTCATTTAAAAAAAGGGCAGGTGTTAATTATACGTTACAAAGCTATAGTATGTCCTCTAACTCATTTATATACATTGTGCATACATAGTCAAACAGTCCCACTGCAGCCCCCTGCCAAAAGCACTTAGTACATATCACACAATATCGTGTGCGATACGTCCACACAGGTAGCGCTGAGAGGGAACACTGATAATTATATATGCATGGTCGGTAAAAGGAATGGAGCGGGATTTCTGTTGGGAGACCAACACTCTGATATCCTTCCCGGGTACTTTTGATCCCTCTGGTGTAGTGAAGCAAAAAGCCAATCATTCTTAACCACATAAAAGTTAACAGAGCATGGCCTGGTATTTAGCTTTATGTTTATCTATGTTATTAATGTGGGCAAGAGGAGCGTGGCCTGTCACTGCGGGTCAGATTGGCAGGTGTTGAGCCGCTCTGACGCTGTGATTTCACAGCCTCTTTGCTCTCCGCTTCAGGTGAGTGAAATGATGCTTGCTTTAATAGGGGGACTTCAGACTGACATGTGTAGGAGTATCATATGCCTTCGACAACAACAATTGCCACGCCGGCAATCGCCGCTTTACACTTTTACGCTCAAAGAAATAAATAAAGTGATGCGATGAATTGAAATTAGTGCTTTGAGGGGCTGAAAAAGATAATTCGTTGATCTGCTAAACGGACAGCGCTTTGAGACGAGATAGCATCTGGGGGGGACAAGTGAGTGGCGGTGGGAGAAGGGCAGATAAAGAAATGTGAGCACGTTTTTACACATTCTCCGAAACCACAGGCAATCCTGATGAAGATGATAGAGGGAGTCTCTGATTAACCATCCGGTAAGCAGGATGTATGTCCCTGCCAAGGCAGACAAATGGAACTATTGTAGTACTATGACAGTCTTTGATCATTTCTGTGTTCAGGGGAGATATCTTCATCAGAAGTGCTCCTTGTTAAAGCTGTCACAGGCTAGCGGGCATAAATATTTGTGCCGTATTAGATTCCATGGGCCATCAATATACGATAATTACATTGAACATGTGTGCACCCTGAGGGCATCTTCAACATTAAAAGCACATGATTTGTCTTACGACTTATTTCAATCTATGTTTTATTAAATCTCTTCTAAGATCCGAGGGAACAAGGCTTACAAGTATAATTTTCAATTTAAATGGCACCTAATGTAAAAATGTGACTATATTAATTACTTATAATATCGTGTTAGATTCATATTATCATAAATTTGTGCTACTAAGGTGATTTATCTGTGCTTTTTTATGTTGATTTTTGAGGGACTGACGGACAAAAATGAAGACGTTGAACTGTGGACTAATTGACCTATAGCAGACAGCAGAAAACTTTTCACAGCCAGGAGCCCATCTGTATGGTTCCACTGAATATGCATGGGGCTAAGTACGATCCAGCCTGAGCCATTAATAATCTTGTCATCACAGCCTGGAACTCCAGTTATTCACTTATAGTCTTAACTTACTTCGCAATCCTCTGGATTTCTGACTACCCATTACGCTCCCGCTTCAAATGTCACAGCCGGAGTCAAAAAAGCAAAACATACCAAAATGAAATCTGTGGTTCATTTTTCTTTTAGTGGGATTAAATGCCCAAATACTTTGGGAGAGATTTACCCGCATACATACAAAACAACTCCTGGCTGAGCGCAGAGAAGACTTTTTCCTTTTCTTTTTAATTTGTTTTACTGATGCTGGTATGTTGAGGCATAGTTTGTGTGTGACTGTGTGTGAATGTGCATGTGGGAGTTGGCCTGGCCCTATAGTAAGCAACTATCAGAAGTGAGAAAGAAAGCAGGGGGGGTAAGAAGACTGACGCAAGGTAGCATTTGCAATTGGGAGGTTTTGGTTTCAGGCTCTCCAGTCATCAATCATCCCGGGCCTATTCTGTTCTTTGACAGCTCAGTACAAGGCTTGACATTTAACACTCACGACCCTGGACCAGGCTGTGCTCGAGACCAGAGACTTCAGAAACACAAAAATTGAATAGAATGACACTTTTCCCCTCTTCACTAAGTGGTAGAACTGAGGCAAAGCAGATACAAATTAATAATTCCCATCTGCAATACACTTCACTCTGGTGAAATTACTGTTTAAGGCCCCGTGTTCCCCCCTTGCCCCTTCCTCTGACATACACAAAAGAGCTAAATGAGAAAGTCAAGAGGCCTCTAGGCCTATTAGAGTAAATGCTAGTATGTTTTTTTATGTGTGGATGGACTCTGTGAACTTTGCGAGAGGCAGCTTTGTAAACTTACAAACTCACAGGAGAGCAAAGATATTTTCATAGATTAATGTTTCAGTTAGCAATGCAGCATGGTGGAATCGGGATTAATTGTACGCATTTCAAATTATGCGGGGAAATTTCTCTGCCCTTAAGCCGCCTCTGATATTACACTCAGTCAAATTTCCAAGGGGAAATGAGCTTATGGTTTGTGACCAAATTTGGATTTCTGCCTTCTGAGGTCAGTAGGTCACTGCAAACAGAGTAATAATATTGAAAAAACACTGCTCCGGCAATAACCCGACATGACCCGACATGAACTGGATAACCCAACACTGTATGGCCTATAACATACCAGATTTACCAAATTTGAGCAGGCTTTATTTTCACAATAAGCACATCTGTCAGGCCAGAGATGTCACAATGTGACCTACCGAACACTACGGAAACTGGTTCAGCAGCATTATATAACAAACTCCATGAACGCGCTCTCTCTCTCTGTCTCTCTCTGTCTCTCATACACATGTCCATGACCTGCGATAACTCCACAAAGCTCATGCTTTTCATTTACACTGTTTTCTCTCAGGCCATACAAGCATGGACCTCACTGTCTTTCCTCCCTTCATGGATTTAGTGTGTGGAAGGCGATAACATCACCTGGACATCAACCATATCCATTCACTCTTATGTCAGGGAATTGATAGCTTCTTTTCGGATTGTGTGAGCCACAGAAAATCTCTTCCATCTTTGTGTGCGATACGCTCTGCTTGCTGCATACTAAACATGTTGCCAGACAACTGGTCATGTCTTAACTGTGAAACTGGCAACTATTGTTCGTGCTGCTATTGAACATGCCTCTAACGACTCCAAGGGCAACCTTTCATCTTGCACAAGGTACCAGAGGTCTTAAACAGTTTCATATGTTCTTCAAGGCATTTGACTTTGTAATATAAGTCTTGAGAAAGAAAATGACAGGAAGAATAAAGAAAAAAGTGTTGAAGAAAGTTTTTTTTTTTTTTTATTCTAATAAAAGATGTTGTGCTTTACAATTTAGCCACAGGAATATTTAGCGCAAATTTAGTCCTGCAGCACATCACTTGTGCGTCTCTGGAGGATTCCTGTCATGCTTCTTAATTTGTCACTTCTTAATACGTTCTGAGAGCCTACATACATGCATGACGCACAAAATATGCAAGAGGCACACATGCATGCACGAACATACAAACACATCAGTGCACACTCTTTTCCAGATGATTGGTTGTGATGTCATCATAGAAAACCTCTTTTCTGAGAAAGATTCATCAGATTACGAGCAAAGCCAAGCCTTTCTTGCAACACTCCACTAGCTGCACCATATGGTTAGGTCCTAAAGCCATGGGTGGAGGGTTTAATGACAGAGCGGATGTGCAGCGCACATGCCGAGGGATGTTGGGGGATGGGCTAAAAAAACACTCATCAAGTCTTTGGCCTGGAAAGGCTGTACAAGGTCAGCTGTGCGGCGGGGCAGTGGGGGGGGGGGGGGGCTAGTGTGAGGGAGCCAGACACATGTCTACAACAAAAGGCAGGTGACCAGGGCAAAACTTTGTATACTGGAAATACAAGAGCGAACAATAAAATCATTTCTTCCATGTAGTTTCTTTCAAAAAAGCTATTCTCCATTTAGCATCCCATTGTTTAATGTCCCTCATGGTGCTGACCTGTTTAGCAATTAATAACAACGTGTTTCCTCAAACACACGGGGTCGATAGTATAGGCACATCACCAAAATATAGAGACATGGAGATCCAATCCTCTTGGCAAATATGCACAGCTGCCAGTGAGGGGTGTAGGGATGAGTAAACAAAGATGGACTCATAATTAATGTTTACTAAGGCTGATGCAACTGCATGACATTTCTAGTACTGCACGACTTCTCCGCTGACCACAAATGATCTCTATAAACACTTTCTTAGTCAGACATCTCTCCTCCAGAGCTGAAAACATGTTTAAACACAGATTCTTAATTCTCTTTCCAAACAACGTTGCCTTATACCTCGTTTCAGCGGCTACATCGATCTGATGTCAGGGAAGAAAATAATAATTTGTAGAACAATACTGAGGTTGATTTGACAACATCTGATTCTCTGCCCTCTAAACATTATGAATATGTATATTTTTAAACCCCTAAGTTTCAGAGGAAGAAATCACTTTGTTGTTTTTTTTGTTTTGCAGTACATACCACTACAGACACAGCTTTAGGTAATATTAGCCCAGCAGTGGTGAGGTGGGACATGGGGCCAGCCTAAATTGTGAGAAGGCAGGGCAAATGATTGATGGAGTTGTGGTTGGTCTATAAAGGTCTGCAAAGAGTGCTTGGAGATAATCAGAGAGAGGGTGTCTGCAGGCCTCATAACCCCCTTCCCGACCCACACACACCTCCATCGCCACACAAACATTCGCACACCCACAAACGCACACATACGCTGACTCAAGAGAGATGAGACGGGAGCTTCCGAATTATTAAGCAGACCGGAGCACTGATGATGAAATTCTGAAGGTTGGGCGTAACAAGAGGCACCTTACAAGGGTCACAACCTCTTCCTTGCTGGGTGTTTTGTTCTTTGTACCCCCCCCTCACAACATCACCTTCGCACCTCTGTGTTCACTGGGGGGCAGGTGAGTGGGGGAGTTGTGTTACATCCCTGTTTATCTGTTCATGACCTCTAGCCAGCAATTCTGCACTTGATAAGAGGAGGGCTCGCCTCATAATGTGCACGGCAGCTGATATCAGCCCTGTATCCTTGTGAAATTGATTACCAAGGCCCAGGGAGCGTGCAGAATATAATAAATAGAGATGACACATAAGGCACACATGGACTTGTAGGCTGATGGGTAACACTGCCTCAGCAATTACCTGCTACCCACTTAAAACAGGGGTCATGCAGGGCAGGCTGGCAGTGGAAGGAGTTATGGTTATTTCTTATTTTCTCTGCAGGGTAAGACACTCACTCTCTCTCCCTCTGTCTGTGTGCGAGTCTCAAAGGTTTGGGTGCAAAGACCTGGACAAGCTGTGGTTAATAACATTATTTCCATTATGTATGATATATTATGAAGCATAACAAAAAATGTGTGTTCATTACCACAAAATAAATAAAAAATAGACTTATTGTAGACCGTAGATAATTTGGACTGCAACCTGGCTCATCTCTCAACAACGCTGAAAGATTATGTTGGTATTGATTCCATTATTTTTGTGTTTTTGTCCGTTTGATAATTTTTTTATGTTGTTTTTGTCAACGTGAGTACGCTATAAATAAAACATGGCTTCGCTGTGAACGGGCAAAGATCCCGCAAAACCTGAATAACTGAGGCTTAATGGTAGAAGCACTTTAGTGGGAGTGAACAGGTGTCACGGAGCAGTGATAAATACGCTGTAAAAGGAGGCTCCATGCTTGTCCTTTCACCTGACCCCACAACTAGGTCTAGAGCAATTAAATCATTTGGGCCTCTTTATGATACAACTAATATACAGTACTTATTTCAATTAGTCCAATTACACCAGTAGCTTTTCAACGTGTTCTTTCTTACAGGGAGCTCCTTGTAGTAGATGAAATGTAATTTGATTTTGGTGAAATGTTTACACATGTTAAGACAGATCGATAGACAGATAGACAGATAAATAGATAGATAGAGTTTTCAACATCATTACCAGAGCATCATTATGTAACTAGACGGCACAGTCATAATTATCATTGTAAGATTACAATGACTTTCAATATCGCAATATCATCTCATAACATTTACAGTTGAGACATTTTCTTAATCATCTTTAATCTGCATGCCCTTTATTATGCCACCAGCCGTCTAGTTACTGTTCCCACATCCGCAGAGAGACCATAATCACTGTGGTGGTCCTCCGACTTCAAGATGCCAGGGCCTGTTTTTCTTGTCATCAGCGACTGCTGCTAATAATTAGTTCCATCACACCCCTCAAAACAAAAAAAAAACACAATTCCTTTTTTCACGACTACATTATCTGCCGTTTTGATCGATGCGGTTTGCACCATGGTCAGTGAGAGGTTTGTCATTGCATAGTTATGTTACGCCGTGTTCAATCAGATGTTTTATTGATGTCTATCCAATATGGTAATTCATTCCAATTAAATTAGAAAGAACTTTATTAATCCCGCATGGGGAAAATTCAATTTTTGCACTCTGTTATGAATTACACACACATAGGCCCATAAACACACACACACACGCACACACACAAACACGGGACCTATAGACACGAGCTTTAAGTGGCCTGTCTTACCAAACAATTTGCAAAACTAACTTATCTTTGACGACTCATTGAGAGCATATAGCAAACATTGTTTCTCTCTGGTTACAATACGTCTGAGTGATGCATCTTATTCCTCCTTGTTTACTGCATAATAACAAATAAAACAATCCATTACATGATCCCTGCCCTTTCAAATAACACCAGACTATCATTTAAAAAGACAGGGGGAGGGAGGTGTTGACAGGATGTAAGTATTCCAAAATGATTACCATAAAACAGGTTGGAAACACAAACAGGGTTATGAAAAACAGGCCAACCTGTTGTGATTTTAAAGCAATTGTGGGAAAAAGAGAGAAATGCTAATTTCTCTTTTGTTAAAATTCTAATATTTTGGCCGATTAGTTGCAAAAGTTAACACTTTTTTGACTGGTAATCTTGTGTTTTTTATTCAAATTAATACAGTAACAAAGTAACACTGTGATGAATAACAAAAAAACTAGCCAATGCTGCAAACAACACATTGTGATTTCAGGCTGGTGTCGGTTTTCAAAAGAAAATCGACAACATTACAGCTGATTGTGTACTGCACATTTAATTGCGCCCCCCCCAAAGAAAAACCCTGCATCTATTTGAGGTCTTAAAGTTTCCACCTGAGATATCTTAGCCAGTGTGGTGCATAATGTATGGTTCATTTCAAAACAGGCACTCCAGTTGCTTAATGTTAGCATAAAGCGGGCCGTGTAGATGTGGTGCTCGCCGTTTCAATGAAGAAATCTGAATGGCTGTAAGCTGCCAGGCAAACCTTTATATCTATTTGTTCCACTTGTCTGGCTCTCAATGAGTTTAATCAGCTGAGAAGAAGCCGTGAGGGGGGTGTTGCCTTGCCCGCCCATACATTAGAGAGCCCCCCTCGCACCACACACTCACACTCAAATACACACAACCCCACAGCCCCATTCTCTGTGCATCGATGTGAGAGTTGAGGGTCTCCCTCTCCCCTGTTGCCTTACGGATTATCAAGTACACTTCAATTACTGCCGATCGATACACTTCTGGCTGCAAAAGGGAGTGTGAGGGAAATTAGACAGACTTTGGGTATGGCCGTGACTACAAAGCAATGGATTAACACTGATATGCATCTCTTCATTTACATCAGGAATGGGCCCATTCTCCATCAGCATACTGCACTCTCCTCTGCACGGACGTACATTCACATAGGCTTTAAGGGGACTTTTTGAAAGATTGCTTCTTTAAGTGCTGGGCAAGGTGAGGGCAAGCCTGTCATATACTGTAGGAGGATTAAAAACCTACTGTAGTCACTTCGGGAACAGAGCTACTGTAACCGGGCTTTTCTGACTGAATACAAGAAAAGAGGTCTTGTGTAGAACCATTAATGTCATCGTGATAATACTATGTCTTTGTAGGGTTGTCTTGGGTGTGTATGTGCGTGTTGTGCCCCAAATTGGCCAGGACTCATTAAATGATTAAAGACACACTAATCCCAGAGTGCTTCAACACTTAGATTTATAATCCAGCCAGGTTCAAATATTTGCTGTAAAAGAGAAGAAAGGAGCATTTCCACCCTTAGAAAAACGCGTGTCAGCAGATAATACAATGGCTGGCGTTGGTAGGAAATAATGCCGGAGTACTCGTCCTCCCAAACTGAGAGGAAAGGGAAATGAAAGCAGTACTGTGGAAGAGGATAAAAAAGAAGTAAAAGTGTAGGAAGAGATAAGCAGTGGCTGTATCCCCCTGAGGGAGACTGTGAAGGTCTCCCAAGCACGGCCCCTGCCTCTGAACCCCCTCCAGGTCATCTGCCCTCGCTCTCCCACCCTTCCTCTCTACAGAGGCAGTAAAAACACTCCAACACCTGGGTTCCCCCTCAGCTCGGCGCAGGCTACAGCACAACACACCTCCGACTACATTTTTCATCTGCAGAACAACACAAGCTCCAGAGAGCAAAGAGGGCTTTGTGATTATGTCTTGAAATAAAAACAAAATCTCATCTCTGATAGGTTATTGTGAAGGCCAAGTTATAATGACAGCCATTACAACATCCGTAAAGAGATTATTATTGACTGACCTTCAAACATTCCTAAAACGTAATGTCATGGATGTTTTTTATTTAAAGACTACAAAGGGCTACGGGGGTTTAATCCAGACTTTAGAAAAAATTAGCCGCATGTTTTCATGTTTCAAATAAATTAGTGTTACAAAAAATATGATCATGCGTTCTCTGAAGCTCGCGAGCGACACGGTTTGTTTTGGTCGCGTTAATTTAGATTTGTGTCCGTCACCGAAAGCCTGCATTTACAAGGCCCGCTGAACCACGTCCACTTCTCTCATCTCAGGGTCAGAGTCACATTACACATTACTACCCGGAGTGGGAGTTCAGTTTTGCGTCTAAAATGGCCTCCCTCTCCAAATAAAGATGCCTCTCTATTGAAAGCTCCTCACTCCACCATGAATTTGGTCTCCCCGCTCCCTCCCCTCCTTCCCTCCCACTGCAATCTGTCCTGCCAGCTCCCACGGTTTGTCTTTGGAAGTGATCCGTCCCTGAGCGTTGAGCAGAGCCACTTCATGTTCACATCGGCCCCAGAGGCATTCCTGCCTGCCCACTACTCCTGCTTTCTTTTGTCAGCCAAATGGATACCAATTAAATCAACTGTTCTCCAATTAGAATTTGGAAGAATCTGTCTTGTTCAGTGTTCTAAATCCCACTGCTTGACTTCTTTCTCTCATGTAGCTCCTTTCCTGGAATCAGTTACAGAGAAAATGAGACTAGTTATTTCCTGCAATAGGATACTCCTGGGTTTCTTTGTTTTTTTCTGTGTGTTCAATATGTTAAAAGTGCATTTAGTCAAATGTTTATAGGACTGTACACAAGGGACATTATTATGGTGCAAGTTAGGCTCGGGGCAATGGTCAATTGCGGAACAACGAACCAGGACTTTGTTACAAAAAAGTACAAAAAATCCCCAGACCATGGCGGTCATTAACAACAGTGATTTACCTGTACAATTCAACAACAGAAGCTTCTACATAGGATAAAGAGACTACATTTCTGCCCCTGGAAACATGCATATAAACTTCAGAAACATTTACTCATATACTGGCCTCACACAGAGCCCACTATTTGATTAATACAAGGAGGGGCATATCTTAATCTGCAGACACGGACAGCGAATGGCTTGGACTTGAGCCACGTCATTATTGCCTAATAGTCGTGTTCAGAAAGTATGCCCCATTGTGTTTCATACGACCAGGCAACACCCCCTCCTGCCACTCGAAATCACATCCAGCTAAACAAACCAGCAGGCCTGCTTCCTGTGGAGCAGCGATTCAAATCCCAGGCACTGGTTCAGACCTGCGCAGCCTGCAGCATGCCACCATCCACATGTGGACCTCTCGCCCTGTTACTTACTCCTCCAGCTTCAAATTAATAAAAAGCCAAAATGTTAATTTCAGTTCTGCAGAAAAAGCGATTTGATTTATAAATCCTAACTATGCTTAGATCACCTTCCTTGGTTTACAATACCCAGTTGTTAGCTTTAGAGTACTGTTAGGTAATCAGCCCCCTGTAGTGATCCAGCAGTAGAAAATACCAATCAAGTCCTCTCGCAATGTAAAGACGATAAAGTGAGTTAGTAAATGAGGCCAATGTGTTCTCCCTGATTTGCTTGTAATTTATTGAAACAATAATAGTCCCGATGGAACAACAAAAAGCTCAGTCAACAAGTGGCAAACCCAATAATGATAATTTAGGAATAGTTTCATGTCAAAATAGTGTGTACATGAACACTTCAGTTCAAACATTCAATTGTTCCTTATATAATTAAGCAGTTCCACAATTAAGATTTTTATTATTATTTTATCTGGGAAAAAGGGTAATTGTGAGTGACTGTCAGGAGACTTATTTAATCAGTACAACTTATTCAGCTATACCCTCCATGAGAATAGCCAATATGTAAATAGTGTTCCTTGGACACTTCTAGTTTTGGATGTTTGACGGCCCCCTACTTTTACTTTGTTATGCTTATCTGCTTTAAGAATGGAGGCTCATTGTGTCCGAACAAAGGAAGCCCTTTTATGTCCATCACTGAACAAAGATGGTAACTGACATTGTGCAACAACTCAGCGAACTATTTCAAACTGTTTGCAGACTTGAGATTAAACAGCATTTGTGATTTCTGCATACATCTCTTAAAACATCCATGGTGACATACGTTCATATTTGTGATGCTACCAGATTGGTAAAACATAAAAAAATTGGCATTTTGTTCAGTAAAAATTTGAAATCACTCAACAAATGAGTAAAAAAAATGTAAGTTCTGTCTTTCCATTTCTTTTTTCTTACTGGTGTACGTGTTTAATTTTTTATTGTATGCATATTTGTACAGTCAAAGTATTGTCAAACTTGAAAATGAAGTGAAACTGTAACCATTACGTATAGCAAAAAACCTTATTTGGTCTTTATTTTGCATTGTTATGTACCATTATCCTCTTGTCAGTAATCACATCTGGCACTAACCATGTTGAAGGCAAAGTTTTCTTCAGTACACAATTTGTTGTAGAAATAACAGAACATATGTCAAACATCAACTGATGGAGTGAATTAAATATGTGACATACTGAACCCCCAGCTTGTACAATTTCACAAAATAAAATTGAAATTGACTGCATAAAAACTACTATCTACTAGTAGAAATATTGTACTGTATGAAAATATTTATGTTTTACTCTTTGATACACAGCCTTTTGTAATTACACAATATATTTTTCATGGGTCAGTTTGTGAACCCAACAAACTACATCAGAAATGAACTGAAACCCAATAAAAACATGAAAGCAGAAAACAGAGATAAAGACAGCACTGCAGTAGACCACAGCAGACTAAAATATAACCTACTGGCCATAATGTCATCTGCAATTTAATATGATTTTTTTTGTAAACATCATTATTATTGTAATGTTTTATGCCTGTCAGTGGATTTTTCAAACAATGCCCTGAATGTTAAACTGACAAATTAGGATATTTCCTCCTATCCAGATAAAACATTGTCGGCCGGTTTATAAATATACTCGGCTCCTTTTTCAACACTTTCCGACCCTTAACCTCAGAGCTGAACTTTAAAATGCCTCCAGTCGGGAAACCATCTGAGCTGAGCTCCTAATGAACGCAAAAATACAGCACTTGTTATTCCAGCTGTTGACACAGGCAGGTTACAGAGTATGTAAACACAGGGAGTACATAATTTTCACTCTTCAAAGTAGCTTGATTTATATCATACAAAACATGTGCATAATTTGTATCGCATGGAGGACATTAGAAAACATTAGTGCTACAGTTACACTAGAATAGTATGCTATTTTGTCTCCTATAAGCAGTCACTGCCACCCACAGTTTAAAACCTTATTCACTGTAAGGTAAATAAAGGAACAATCACAGATTTTTTTTTCCCTTTTTTTTTCCACTGACTAATTCCAGAAGAAGAAAAAAAGAAAAACAATTAAAAGTCCCTTCCCCTTCCCATCCAGACTATTCCCACGCATTTTTTGGCAGAGCTCTGCTGATGATCTCCAGAGGCTTTGCTTCTTGAGGAACTTGTCAGGAAAAGATCTACATTTCCCAGGGATGAGTGTGGGTGAAAGTGAGAAGGAAACTGCAAGAAAGAGCAGAAGTTTGAGTACAAGCCAAAAAGCGAGAATTAAAAGTGAAAAGAGGAGTTCATGTATTGACAGGGGGAGACATGGGGTTAAGAATTTGAGGACTGGGCTCAGGGAGCGGGGGGATTTGTGATATCCTCAGAGAAAGGAAAGAAAAGGCTAAACTGAATAGAAAAAATGGCACCTATCTGTCAGGGATCTCAAGCTGACTTTTGTATGTTAAAAGAGCTGATGGCATTAAGGCACCAAGGGAGAAATATAGATCCTTTAATATCACTTTTGTTCTTCAAACTGTGACCCACTGAACACAAGTGCATCACTAATCAGTTTAACCCTGTTATACTAATTCAACTCTGTAGTTTCACATGATGTGCAGCTGACACAAGTGCCAGGCCCACTCTAGAGTCAGTGTGGCCTAAAGCCCAGGCTGGGGCAAAAGCCCCGACCTCAGAGGCATACTGACCTGGCAGGGGGACACCTCTCGTGGCATTTTGACATCAGGTTCAGAAACAATAGAAATCTTTCCAACAGCATCTTATAGACTCCTCAACCTGCCACTATTATGATATTATCCTTATTCAAATGAGGGTTCATTTCTTTTGTTTTTTGATTTGTCTTCGGTGACATTTTGTTGATGGACTGGGTCAGTGCTGTGAGTAGTGGGTCACAAGCTGACAGAAATGTCAAAACTGGTTTCCTTGGCTTTTCAAACACTAACACACGCACACACACACAAACACAAACACACACCATGCCTGTTTGCATTATCTCTTTAAGCAAAGAGACAGCTGAATGACTGAAACCCAACCAAAAAACAATTTATATGGCATAACCTCTAGATTAAGTGTAATATTTGTAACTGTTTCAAACTGAAATCATGAATGTTGTAATCAAATGTACACAAAAAAATCATTTCTGCAGAGTTTAATACGATTTTGTCCTTTTCCTTTATGGCTAATAACCCAACTCAAGGATTACTATCTTGTTTTCTTTCAGTCAGTCCAGTTCATCTCAGGGGATCTCAAAACTTCACAAGCCTAACAGGAAGTCACTGATGTCACGCCCGTTAAGTCAATAAGCGTTTGTGCATCAGAAGAGGCCCTGCTCTCAGCTGTGGACATACTTATATAATGTAGACATGATGATTCCTCTTACTTAATGTGCTCTTAATCTTATTTAATGCTTTGATACAACAACGTTTTCAAAGTTTGATGGGTTACTCTGAGAATATTTAGTTGGGCTTTGCTGAAAAGAAGGATTTGCGTCCTGTTTGTTTTCAGCTTGTTGTGCATGAGAATCTGGCTAAAGCCATTTAGGCTCTCCATTAGCATTACATCTCTCAGCATGAACAAAACCATAACGGCAGACAGTATCTCAAAAACCTTCACAAAATGTATTCTTAAATTGGATTCAAACATCGACACCTGAGGTTGTGCCTGGATCAGTGTCTTTTATTGTCTTTACCCTGAGATTTATACAAGTCAGAGTCATAGGCAGCCTTACTCACTTTATCCTGTTCTTTTAAAAACAAGAACTGCTTTAACTGTGATATCAAATAACACACATTGGCAGCACGATACTTAACAATTTGGTCAAATATGCTTCTCTAAAATAAATAAAATATGAACAAGCTTTCCCTTGAGACACATGGTCTGTTTTTTTAAACTGCCCATGGACAAGCAAAATCACCCACTGAATAAGATCTCCTTACAGCACCTCTCCTCAGAAATGTTGATGTCTGATGTGGTACACGTCATGCCGACTGTGTCAGAGCCTCATTACCGACCAATACATCCCCATCGCTACGCTGCTGTTGTCAACTGAATGACTCAGAACATCAGTGAACAGGCAAACAGCTGGAGTTCACAGACAGCCAGCAACTAGTATAGCAATACAAAAATATAGATGCCAGCGGATCATTAGGTTCTTGAGTCACACAAGGCTCAAGTGCTTTACATGAAAACTGGATGTTCTTTAGCTCATCTTGAGGTACAATGACGCAAAGTCATAGTCAGTGCTCAGTGGATGGACCACTACTCAACTAAGATAGGGAAGGTCATGTGTTCGTAAAAACAAAGATTAACAGTCTACAATGACGTCAGCAACTCTGTGAGTACGACCATGCCCACAATGACAATCCAATCAAACCAAAGTATTGGACAAATTAAAGTTCAGACCAGATGATGGTACTAGATGAAAAGTAAAAAATCAAAAAAGTCAATTCATCCCAAGGGAATCCAAATAATAGTTAGGATTCATCCTCTGGGTACCATGAATGTCGATACAGAATCTCATGGTTTACCAACTGACTAAAAGGCAGGCAGACTGACATTGCCGTCCCGACATCCCTTTAAAAACATTATTTTGTCTTTAAAAATGGTTGTCAGAAGCAATGTCGAACAAACCACCAACACCTTTTAAGGTTCAACCTTCAATTCAGCATACAACTGAAAATGGACAACAGGACCATGAGATCCACACGTCACTCTAATGTATTCATACAGATTTAGAGGTTTAACTCTAAACTCAGAACTTGATACTCATCTGCTTTATTTATTTAGTGCTTGAGAAAAAATGTTTCATTATCTTATGATGTCAGAGGGGAGATACCAGACATGATATATCTTATTTATATGTCTAATTTTAATCACTGTACGACGAGGATGTCAGAATACTGGATGCTGCGCTCACATTTCTACTGGAAAGCAATGCTACGACTGAACCAAAGCTTTCTAAAGCTCTACACAAAATTTACATTTGATAACATTTTGAACTCTAACACAAATGTGTCTGCTAAGACAATGATTTTAAAAACAGTCAATTTAATTCAGTTTTCTTTATGACAAAATTGACAACTTAATGTTGAACTGTTTACTGGATGACAAACAATATCACAAAAAAATCTGAGATTAAATTTTTAAATTGTCAAGGCTACTGCTTTTTTTAAAATAAATTACTGAGGAATGAAAAATCATTGCACTGCAACCTGCATTGGAATCAGTTACATGCAAATCATCTGAGAATCAGTGAAATCTCATTGTTTTACATGATATGGGTCTTGTGTCTCTACTTGGTCACAGGCCACCAAAGTGTAGTGCATGTCAGTTTGTCTTTATTAAGCAACAAGCAAGTTTAATCAATACTGGGGAAACTGTATGCTTTCTTTTCTCTAATGTGCCATTAAGAGCCATTCAGAGTGACTGAACAGTTGTCACAGAAAGTGGAGAAACACTGAGTAATCAATGATAGTTAAGAACTGTAATTTATCACCTTGCCACAACTGAGGGTTTGCAAAATGAGCCCTCCTGCTTGTAGGAGAGACTGTGTTGGGGGAAGCTTAGGCGATATGGTGGCCGAGGCTCACAAGGGTCAGGGCCCAATTACTCTTCATCTACTGCTCCTCATCACCACTGGCAGAAGCACAGTTCAATTGCTGCATTATCTAAGCATATCAATAGTGCGGAATTAAAAGTCATTGATTTTTTTTGCGAGTTTCTTTTTTTTTCTTTGGTCAAAAGAAGGTAGAAGGACTGTTACACTGAACTGATGTCTTTAAATGAGTAAATGCTAGAGACATTGAAAATTGCATGGGAGGAGCACGTTCTGTTGTTATTTTAAGTATGCTCTTTAATATGTGCAGACATTGCCGTCAAAGTGAGTAAAAAGTCAGCTTTTTTTGTGGAAAGGCCTGCCAATAATTGAATGCAAAAATACAATTTAAATTAATTACAAATATCCATTCAGCAGGGCTTTAGCATACACATAATATAAAAAAGCGAGATTGCACCTTTTATACTTCTTTTTTTATTTTGTTACACCCTCCTGGCTTTGAAAGGGGGAGTTCACTGTAAGCTGGAGTCTCTATCATAACCAGAGTAGACCTCGCTGTGAAAATGACCCAATAGACATAAATAAAGACGCCAGCAATCACACATCAATCACATTGTGCATGAACAGTCAGAATGACCATAGCAGGAAAGGGTTGAAAGGGCCAAAAAAAAGAGAGAAAAATTTCAATTTCAAGAGCATTATTATTTTCATTAATCATAGCCCTGCCATCAACCTATCCTTATGCCTTAGTGAGAGATCTATTATACGCTCCATTTAGCCTCAGCCATATTACCTCATATGTTTTCCTGGCTGACCAAATAAGACTTAAGAGATAAAACAATTTACTGTTCATTATGAGCCATGTCACTGGAATCAATCTATTAACCTGTGTTAACTGGGATGGCTGGCAAGATCACATGGACTGTATTGAAGAAAAGAAAATGGATATTTATGTTTTGTATGTCTGCGGTCATAAAATGACTGGGCATTTAATTTGCCCCCCTCCAACTCGGTGGATGGCTTTATTTTTCCGGTGGCCGAGGCGCCCTCCTCGCCTTTAAGCAGCCCCTGACCTGTGAAAGATTCTAACAAATTAGCTTCTATTGTGAAGCCAAAGGTGCCATCAATGAGGAGACGCTCCACTGCACCTAAAGTATGATGGTAGAGGCAAGCAACAGAGCAGAGAACCTTGACATGATTGAATTAACCCTTTGTAGGAAACGTGCTGATAAGGATGGTGGTGGAGGGTGGGTTAAAGGGCTGAATTGTTTGCCTCTTATGACAAGAAACAGGTGCCACGCCTGAATCTTACTTTCTGAACACAATGATTGGGGACAGATCCTATAATTAGCTTCAAGGGATATTCCAACTGTGATAATCCAGTTATTTTCTGTTCATGCTGTCATCAGAAACAGATCAGTGCAACGTTTGTGAAAAACAAGACAGCAGTTAACATTAATGCTAGCGGCTCTGTGAGACTGCAACATGCCCACAGCAGCAATGCAAACATGTTGATGTTGAGCAGGTACAATGTTTACCATGTTTGCCATCTTAGATTACAATGTAAGCAAAAAAGTAAAACCAAATTTTACAGGAGTCCATCTCAAAGTTGTTGAGATGCTTCACAGCCAAAAATGTTAACCCGCTGGTGGCACCAGAGGAAATGTCAGGGGATCACCAAAGTAAGTAGTCTTCATCCTCTGGGTAGCATAAATGTTTATACAAAATGTCAGTTGTTGCGATATTTCGGTTTGGAAAAAAGTACTAGTATAACCAACCAACAGACACTGTAATCCCTCCAAATGATAGCTAATAATACCTAGTGCATTCCATAAATGTGCTAAATCATATTTTTGCATTTATAAAAAGCATACTATATAATATAGAGATGGCTCAAACTAAATGTAAAGATTGCACAATTAAAATAAGTATTACATTTTTCAAAACTTAAAATCTATGTCCATGAATTTAGAAAGAAAAAGAGATTGACTTCTGTGCATTAGATTTGTGCAATCTCTTTTACCAAGGTCTTTTTTCTCAAGCTCATGTCCAACATATCGGGAACAGCTCAGTCAACACGACAACACATCCCCTCACCCAACATAGGAAAACTGACACACTGTCCATTCTGCACTGTTGTCAATCTTCACTAGTTCTGCTAGTTTACAGGGCATCACAGACCAGTCAGTTTGCTTTTGCCAGGTTTTGTCAGTGGAAATAATGATGGAAGCACTTTCAGGGTTCCTCTACAAGAGATGTGTTGGCAGCTCTCCCATGCCCAGCCTCAGTACAGAGGCATGATCCACCACAATTGCCCAATCTTTCTGCTTGCGGTGATCCAAAGATAATGCTTATATGTCGATCTCCACTGTGGCATCGTCATGCGTCATTCAACTTCATAATTTACCTTTTGCTACCTTCATGGCCCCATCAAGCAGAATGGACCACCTATACGCATTGTGCTACCAGAAGAGTTGTTTTAGCTTCTCACTACTAGGACAGTAGGGAAGGTCCAAGGAGGCATAAACTTTGGCCTGCGAAAACTATGACAAATCTCCTTTTGAAAACAGGAAACAGGTCTAGGGTAAATGTTCTAAACATATGAGGAGGGTGGAAAACAAAGCAAATCATTACTAACCAGTTGCATTACCATATTATAAACACGTTAGTTGAGCATTGATAAAATGTTTGTTCACAGAAATAAATTATCTATTTCAAGGAAGTATGTACTAAAGTTAAGACAGTTCCAGAAACGGTGCCAACATACATTTTATCACAATACCAAAAAAAAAAAGGATTATACTGGACCAGAATAGATTCATAAATATCCTTCTGAAATATGTTAGATTCTGTTTGGATTCCTGTTTCTGTTTCATTGCATTCTCAAAGGATTTTTGAACCAGGATATTTAAATTATCATATTTCTAATCAGACTTCAACACCTGTGACACTTCCCCCTCATGGAAAGAGGGTGCCACCTATGAATTTATGTTTGGACAGAAAATTAAGTTCAAAGGTCACTGGCATGATCTGCAGGCTAACAGGGGGTGAAATGTGCTTATTTGCTTTTAAGTCAAGACTGATTTCATTAAGACTGGGAAAGGTCAGCATGACACGAAGAAGAGATTCAGCCTCTCTGGTGAGATCAAACCACACATCACTGAGTGAGCCACTGCTGCTTGAGGGTGGCAAGTTGTTTGGGAATCTGGGTTTACTGGTTTGCATAAGGCCATAATTCACCCACCATGACCTGCTTACGAGTACATGAAAACTGTTAGGGTTTGTTTTAAAGACTGATATGATCACAGGGAGAAAGTCTAAAAACAAAACGTTGTGTCTGACTATAAATCAAAAATAGGTGTTCATTTATATGGAAACTGAACCAAATAACCTGGCCTGCTGATTATTAAGCCATCACAACGGGTAAACACCATTTAAAATCAAAATGTTAGCCGACTCTGGGCATGAATGTCAGATGGTTTACCCAAGGAAATGTATGTACTTTATGGCTTTAGCAGCAACCATACAAAGGGAAAAAAATAAATAAAGAGAAGAAAGGATCCCATACCACAGTATTGCCTTTAGGGGACTAGGAGTGTGGAGAGGACAATGGGGTCAAAGCAACTTGATTTGTATCTTATGTCCTGTGGGACAAGCGAATACACCAGTCAAATCCAAGTTACCTGGCCTTTGGCTACCCCTTTGCTCCTAAACAATAAGCTAGGATACTAGTGGATGTCGAACCCAGAGGTGGAACACAATGGTATGTGTAAGAAACAGAGGGAAGGGGAGAGAGAGGGGGGAGTAAGGGTTATGAGAGGTATGATTACCAAATAATTGTAAAGCTACTGGGGACCATTTTACAGAATCAGAATAAAATATTTGAATGGTTGGTTATTGTCTTTGCAATGAACACGACCTGTACATTTCCAAAAAGTCAGCAAGACAACCTGCAAATTACAGTGATGCTGAAACAAATAACCCATTCTCCTATAAATTACACTTGGATAGAACAACTTTGCAACAGCAATTTGCCAAACTAATTTACAGCATGTCTAAAAGAAATCGTGCGGAATGGATTAGTTTGTTTTTTTCATCAACAGATGAACTAAATTTGAGGTTCTGGTAGAGTGGACCCATGATAGTGGGAGGCAAAGTTCATTGATAATGCCTCTACTCAACTTGTCTCAGCTAAGCATCAAAACATTTTGCAATATTTACAATTTTAGTTTGGGAATCCTCCATTCGGTTGTTTAAAAATGAAAAAAAATTTACAAAATGTGAATAAAAAACAAGTTACTAAATGTCAAACTAATGTGTTCTTTGAAGAGGGTAATGATGTCAAACTGTGAGGCTGTCATCATCATGGGCACTTTACGAATCAGATTGTGATCACTGAGGTGTTTTTAGTATCTGAACATTTCACTTGTTCACACAGTATTTCACAGTATTCAGAATAACAAAGCTACATTGTAGTGATAATTGTAGATCTTAGTCACTCTCCTAAAGCCTTTGTGTTATATACTTATGTATGCAGGGAAGAACAAGCAAAGAATCAGAGAAACATGTGCATCCCTCTATGTTTTAGTATTTCAAGCATGCATGACCTGATAGAAACATTGTATATCCTTTTTTTCTTCATAATCCCTGCTCAACAGACAAACAAAAAATAAACAGATGAGGACTAAGATACCAATGTGTCTTAAAAACACAAAAAAGCAAATCTAGGCCAGGCTTGGTGAGGAGTGATTTGGCACATAAGCTCCTTGTAAGATATGCTCCAAAATATGCAGCCAACATTTCATCCCTTGTGTTTCATCATTATCAGGTACAGTAATCAGATGCTGTTTAGTAGCACACTGACCATCACCCGACAGCATCCCCACTCTTGGCACAGCACCAAACATCTTTAATATTGTGAGTGAATTTATTGGACATCCCTGTCATCAAACACAGGAATAATTAACAGAATAAAGAAGAACCCCACTGCAGGGGAATCATATTATGTCTGGAAATCACCAGATAGCAACAGTAACTGCAAAAAAACAACAAATACAAGACTTTTGTTATTGGGTATTTGGAAGTAATTGGTTTCGCCATTTTCTGGATCTGACAGCAAAAATTTCACTTCCCCTTTTTCGCCGCAGATGTTTTTTGATAAAATCCTGCTTCAATATACTGTCTTTCGCAATATGAGCAAAGAGAATTGAAAATAGAAGTAATATAACTAAAAGAAAACTGTCTGAATTGGCAGGTAGGTGTTTTTTCTTGTACCAGCACCCCAATAAAAACCTCAGAAAAATAAGTTTATATGCTAGTAATCTGCAAAAAATGTGGTGCATCACAGATTTAGTTTTTATCAACATATGGAAATGTGCATTAACATATCTGCAAAGTCACTCTCATACTGTACAAAATGTAGTACCCTAGATTTTTCCACAAAAATACGATTAATGGTTTCATGGCCAAAGGTTGTTAAATTAGGAAACCAAGACACCTTTTTTTTGTTGAGTTTCCATTTACCTAATGGAAACTTAATGAACTGTTGAACAACGTGGGGACTGAAGTGGGCATTTATGGTTTTAAAGATAATTCTGCTGACAAACGCCAGGGATCAAGTTCATCAGCACTGCGTGAATGCATTTTCTTGCAGACAAGGAGCAGATTTTTGTACAACCTTGATCTCCAGGGGTTATTGGATTGTTTAAATTTTTTGGTGAGGTGACTGCATCCCATCTCAGCTCCACCAGCATCAGAATATCCTTTGAGGCTGATCTGACCCACTGATAGCTTAAAATTATTAGGTTTGTCAAATAGCAGATAAGGTTAGCATAGATCTGGTGGACCATTTAGCAGCTTAAGAGCTAGATATTGTCCTCAGAAAACAGAGGAGATCAAAAAGGTAGCGAAAAAGGGAGAGAAAATTAAGCCTTTACCTTTGTTAGGGGGCCAGAAACAACTCCAAATGAATGACAATGTTGCTCAGTGTCTGCCAAATGTCTACATAGGCAACTGTGACCATGTTTGCCATTACAGGTCTATAAGGCGTTAATTTGTTAATCATTTATCTACAGCGTGTTTCACTGCCCCTAATTGTCCAAAATAAAAAATAAAAACATGCAGGTTTAACATGCAGTAGCATAAATACATATTTCTTTAGGGGAAGGGTAATGCCACCAATCAAATTGTGTTTACAAGTCTTGAGGAGTACTACTGCATATGTCAAAAAGTAGCATAAAGCCTTTTTCACTCCAGAGCAAGTTGCATGTAAACTAATCACGCCAGTGATGTCACTCAGTCGCTAAATTGCATTATGGGTAATGTAAGTGCCACATTTGACAAGCAGCCCACTGGCTGAACTTTGTACCCCTCTATCACTGTTGGACTCATTACAGACAGTTTAAGAACAAATGATCAAAATCAATACAGCAGAACCAGCGATATCAGCTTTTTCATTCCAGTCATTCTTCTTCCTTACCAAAACATAGCACCCACATTACCCACAATACAACTTAGCCACTGAGTGACATCACAGGAGTGATCAGATTACATGCAGCATCCTCTGGAACCACAAAAGGCTTTATGTTACTTTTTCCCATATACAGTAGTATTCCCCAAGACCTGTGAACACACTTGAATGTGCAAAGTAGGTGGATTTACCCTTTAAATAAAATCTGCTTATCAACAGCAGTGCATTGCAGGGATCGACCACGGTAGCTTGTCGAAAGAAATTTTCTATGGACACAGGTGTAAGAGTAAATTGGTAACACTGCCAGTCAGTTAGCTGATCCCCAGAGGTAATTAAATGTCGAGATTCTCTTCACACTCTCCTAACCCATAGAGGGGAAATGGCTCCGGTAGCCTATTATCAAGCTATGATATGACATGACTCACATAAATAACAACCGCGACTAATGTATTTCTTTGCTTTCCTCTGCCGTGAGTGTTCATCAGCTGTGTATTGATATGTTTTGGCTTCCAATGAAAGCATAATTGAAAGCATGGTGGAAAATCAATACAAAAAATATTACCTAGTTCAGATGAGGTTGTGAGGTCACTGCGGTGAGATCATGGAGCAACAAACCAACACCGAGGTTCATATCATCGATGGAGTGCAGGACAGGAAATTGGTAGAGAAAGAGAGAATTACAGGACATCATGCACAAGGTAATCCTAATGGTATGGGGCATGATCATAGTAGATGTTACAAAGTAGTATGTGTTTAAATGATCAAAACATCATCTTATCTGTCTTTAAGCAATATGCTCCCCATCTGTTTCATCCCTATTGCAGTTCTTTCTCCAACCAGTTACACTTGATCAGGATCTTATTTATTCATGTCAAATTGAATCATAGACAAATTAGCTCCCATCATACCCTATTATCATTCATTTTGCTGTTCAATTGCTATTATTTCCAAAAGTGCAACACTTCATGGCATTATATTTCCTTGGATTTTCTACTAAATTGCTGGTACAGTACATTATCTTCCATTTCTGCTCCTAAATTGCCACTCTTCCTTCCACTTCAACTGGTCATTCCATGACTGACTTTCTATTTTTGCTTGGGTTTATTCAAAAGTAAATTACTAGGGCAGTAACCAGTGCTGGACTCACCTATTTGTGTGTTTAATTGGCCATGTTGTCGCTGGAGTTAATTGGTTCTCTGAGTCCAGGTAGTTACTAAATGTTTGGCAGCATTAGAACCTCAGCACTTTTCCATTAATGGTGCGTGAAATGAAATGTTTGATACTGCAAATAAAATCAGTGATATTCAAGGATGTTATGGTTGGTAATGTGTTGAAACTGCCATTTAATGGGTCCTGGAAGATTGGGGTAGTGTCAGCCGGAACCGCCTGGGCCCTCTCCTGACATTGCTAGTTGCCTCTCCATTCCCTTAACGACTGTCTACACTGATTACACAGACCCCCCAAAAGCTTAAAGCTGGGGAAACAGTCTCTATTAGTAGTCCAATTAGAATCATTAGCATATTCTACTTCATTTTGATGCAATGATTATGCTGCACAAAATATAAACCTTATATTGAGGAAAATTACAGTCAATAAGAACTTTAAAGAAGAAAAAAATACCACGTCTGTCGAGGAAATTGGGAAAACTCTGCAATAGTAACAAAACTACTTTATCTTTCAAGCTGTAATGAAAGCTTGAAAAGCTGAAAACAAACATTTTTTTTTTATCTGGGAAGTACTCATGAAAGACTGACAGGGGTTAATGCTATGATGAAATGAGTGGAATTATGCTTCTAAGGATCTAATGTAGTTGATATTGTCTTTAACAGTTGTTCCAATTATTATAATGTATACAGGAAGTCTTTTATCACAACTGGTGATTGAGAATGAATATAAAAAAATAACATGAATAAATACAATTATAAGATTTGCATTGATTCTCCCTGTTTCATTGAATTTCAATATCAAATGGAAGAGGGAACACAATGTTGACTATAACCAAAGGCAACCTTTTGAGAAAATGTTTGTCCACAGGTGGTCACATGGTGGTTACCTGCAGCCCACATGTCAATAGGGACATGCAGTGATCAGTGTAAAAGTAACCGGGGTATACTTTTCCTTTAAAGGCAATAACAAATATGGAAACTATAAGATGTGAATTGTGATACCGTCACTCAACATTTCACCTAGTGTCAGCGCCCCTCTTTAATACGTATATCAAACATTGCTCTGTGGTATTCTTTGTCTTAAAATGAGATGGTGTCATCAGTCAATATGATTTAGATTGATCTTTACAAATAATGAACAATTAGTATATAGATGTACAGTAATCTGACTATTCATTGCACTGGCATCAAGAAAGAAAGGGTAATGTACAGATGTGAGTAATTCTGATTCTCATGACAACTCTGACAATGATAAATGGTGAAAAACAATGCCGGGCTATTTTGTGAGGGAGAAGGGTGACAGACAGGTTTTAATGAGCACAGCGGTGTGACAGTATCAGGTGAGAATGGAAATGAGGCCTCAATCTATCTTTGCAAAGGTTATGTCCCTATTTCATAAGAACACAGTACAACCAGACAGTCTTTTGCTCTGTAATTGATTTGCCACTAAATGGACACTGTCACACGGCAAATCAGCCTCTTCCAGTTTAAATCAAGTCTTTTGTGTTTTCTAACAGGACTACAAATTGCCATGTTTTTCTCTCTCTCTTTTCTTTTTTACTGTATTAATAGAGAATTTACATTTCAACATGCATATAATGCTTATTTTATGAATTAGGATGCTCATTATTCAGGTTAATATTTACTTTTTTACCCCAAAATGCATAAATTCATAGTTTGAAGTAAATCACACACACACACCAACAACTTCAATCTTGAGCTACATTATCCAGTGGATATTTCTAGTCCACAAAATACCTAACAGTTAATCCATCCAGAAGAACGAGGCGCGTGACATAGAAAATGTGTCATGGAAATCAATGTAAAACGTTAAATTTATGACTCATAATTCCTGGGTCATTCATAATTAAGTTGAATGCCATTGATAAGGCAATGCAGCATGTCACCCATTGAAAAACCATAAATTAGTGGACCTATGTGCAGTCAAACTCACATCCATACGGACATATAACTTACAACCGGAACTGCACCACGGCAAAGGTGTAGTACATACTCTGAGAGAGAAACAGTAGGGTCCAGTCTGAGAGAGAAACAGTAGGGTCCAGTATGACAAGTACAATGGCTGACATAATTAACACAATTAGCAAGGGCCTGTTTATCAACAACAGAGCTGAAACACCTCTCAGTTAATCCACAGAAATAAAATCACACCTACTTTTATAATCACTCAAGTAATTTCTTTTAATCAAAAATGTCAAAAATGTCTTGGTTCTAGCTGATCAAGTGTGAGGGTTTGCCTTTTGTCTTTGTCTGATGTGACAGTAATGTGAGTATCTATACATTTTGGAGTGTTAGAACTTTAGGAGATTACAATCGGTTATTTATTCTGTTTTTTAAACATCATAGACTGACTTAATCCGAGAAATAGCTTGTAAATGAATCAATAATTAATAATTGGTTACACATTTGCTAGTTTCAGCCCTAATTAAGAAACAACACCACTGTTATTCACTCAGTTTTCAGGTTACAAATAGGGTAGAAAAGAAAAGCACTATTAAGTCACAGACTATTATTAGACAACAATATATCCCACCATGCATCTATTCTACTGATAGAGTATCTTAATAATGAGGTTACAAACAAGATGCATGCAACATCTACTGGCATTGTCGTAGAAGTTAAATATATACCCCAGCGTAGATGTGTTGATTTGGAAATTAAAATGAATGAATAAATACATAAATGAGTCTTTGGTAGTCAGGTATTCAATCTGATAAGAGCCTTATCACACCTTTGGGCTGCCTATGAAGTAAACAGAAGGAAATACAGGTTAAAGAACACAGTGAACACACAAAAACACACCTACCTCCTCCCCTAAGGTTTCTCCATCTACATGAACCGAATAAGACTTTTTTAAACTGACAGTGTTTAATTGGTCCAACACATCTACCTTGTTTATTTTGTACTTGGGTAGGTGAAGGGCTTTACATGCTTCTGGTTCAAATATCAGCTGATATTTATTGAGAGAAAAGACCTCTAACTTGTGTATAAACTGGTAAACATGCAGGCAGGAACACGGGTCTGTTCTTTTGCGATAAATATTCAGTTGCTGATGACTGGACAAGATAACCAACGTGTCTTCAGAGGTTATCAGGGAGGCTGCCACATTTGGATATATTTTATCAGAGTTTATCTGTTATCTGTTTAGCTAGTGGCTACCGCAGAAATCAGAACAAGGGGGAGATTTTGAATCAAAATAAGATTGTACTTAGTGAAATCAATATATATCTCTCTACTTAACCTTTTGTGTAATGCATGGACAATGATGCTACATTTTCGTCTGCTTTTTAAATGTTAATTGAGCATTTTGTAAATGGTTTGAAAGTAGTAAGCAGTGGCCATCTCGATAAAATGTCTGGCTTATTTGTATTAAAGAAATGTCAATTATCCCTTACCAAATAGTGTCATCAACCTCAATATGTTGTATTATATATCAATAAAATACATATACAAGAACCTAAAGGTTGAAAGCTGGAGACTACGAGATTACCAACATCATATTTAATAAAAGCTATTTGTATATCCCTGCTGATCTGCTTGATGAAAAAACACATCAGAGCTGTTGCCATTGATAAATAAGTGAATGATGTAGATACAAATTCTATTTTCTATCACCTACGCTTGGTGAGAGAATAAAATTGTAATTAATAACACATCCAAGAGCCAACATCTCAGATTTATTCTATACCTTTTTGCCAATTAGGCCTTTGAAGGTGGGACCTCTTTGGAAAGAGGCTTTTAGATTAATCATATTATCTGCAGGTTCTGAAACAAGAATGGTTCTTGACCTCCTCTTCCATAAGAATCCATTATCTTAAACTATCACAGTAATCCTGGCTTTGGGAGGGGAGAGAAGGAAGCAAGAATCAAGCCTAATAGATAGCAAATAAGATTAATCTATGATCTAAGTGCCGATTACACTTGGACCTGCCCTTGAACACTCAGGTGTAACCTTGAGATCTGCATCCACTCTTAGCCGCCAATTGGATTGAAAGTCCCTTAAGGGCCCCGGGTGGTGGAGGGGCACTTTGCCAAGACCTTACCCCTGAGGGATCAAAGGCCAGGCAGCTTAACCCTTACAAAACCGAAGGTGTTAAATATCATAGGTAATGGCTGGTTATAACAAAGCTATGGAAACCATTCATTGGTGAACGCCCACTCTGTGTTATTGGGCGCTACTTAAAGCATATTTTGAATGCCATTATGTATCTATTCACACTAAGTGGGATATAAAAAAAAATTATAATACCCTGCTGGAATTGTATGGGATTGTTTTACTTGTAAACAGGAATATAAGAATTTAAGTACATTAAGTTTATGTGAACTGCAATGATAATGATGATGTTTTGCGAAATCTTAAACACGCTGCTTGGATGTAGTCTTTATTAGCCACAGAAAAAGAACAGGTAGTAGCAGGTAGACGTTTGCCTCTGCTCTGAATTAATTGTTTTGTGATGGACTGTACATGTTTAACATATGGAGATCAATATATAAGACTTTCACTCAAGGTTCAGATCAGCAGCACGAACGAACCGTAGACAAACACAGACTTGCGGATCGATGCTCCTCTCAGTTTGACTCTGAGGCTGACTATTTGATTAATCTGCCGGGGCGGCCGGGGGAAGAGAGACCAGGCATACAACAGCTGATAGTTTCATGCCATTAGGATGGCTAGAGTAATGAAATTTCATTTAATTTGTCAGGAAGAGAGTGCTAATGTTAAAAAGCTTTTGGGTAATAAAAAAAGTCTTGAGAGATGTGAAGGAAAGCCTTAAGTAATTACTCTGTGTATCTTGGGTCCTCATGATGGAATATTTACATTACTGTCATGGAGGTCCTAAGAGTAATTAAATTAGTGAGGTGGGTAAGCTCTTTATTCCTACATTTTTCGAGCCTTTTTGTGAAAGAAAAGACTAATATGTGGACAAAGCCACTTTTCCTCATGATGGAATTGCTTTGCAGTCGAGCCATGGCATGCAGGCTTAGTGAATGACTGTTATTTTATCGCATATAAAGTGAATACCACCTTTCCCCTTTTGAACTTGAGTGTGTGCAGTAGTCCAAACCTTTGACAGTGCAGAATAGGCTTCGATAAACCTATCAAGGCTTTCCTAGAGATGTGGACGCCGACTGTGTTGCCTTAGTTTGCAGGATTTCAATTTGTGTTATTTCGAGAATGTCAAATTAGTACACAATGCTCATCTGTTAAACCTCAAGACTGAAGGCATGAGACAAAACTGCTGTCGTGTAGCTAGGAAGCACGCTGCCGATGACAACTGCAGAAGTTAAGAAAACAAATTGTACGATGTAACAATGAATGATATGTATTAGAGCGGGAACAAGGTTAAGCGTAATGCTATTCCAGTTTACATTCCAAGGGTACAGGCTTCATGATGGTGTTAAAAAAGGTCTTCAGAACAAAATAATCATAAATCCAGCATGCTGTGTGTTGCGTCTGACATCTCTATCAGGGTATATCAGCATCCTTTCTCACTCCGTTCGAGTCTTACCAAGACAGATGTGTGAAAGGGCCTGGAAATGTATCTGACCGCTGGCTTACTCTAATGAATAACTTCCACTTTAGGTCTTGCAATGTAAGCAGAAAATCCACCTTGCAGACGCCGGAGCCCCGTCATGAATCTAACCCGACAGCCGACATAATATAAAGGCGACAACACTTGTATGACTTCCATTTTCTTTGCTATCTATTGATTTTCAGTTAATAACGGAGGGAAATACTAAACGTCCGTGCTGAGTACCTAATAAATCCTGTCTGAGCTTTTTTATTGAGGCGAATTTAATAAAAGCAGTGGGCTAGGCATAGGGATTTGTCTCAGAGAGAGCAGACAAAAAATAGGGATGAGTGGGGAAGGGTAAATCCAGATACTAAACACTCATCCAAGTCTGATAACCATGGCAATTTATCCATCCGTTTTATGACTCTAAGTTCTCCTTTGACATTTAAGTAAATCCTACATTAGCTATCAAAAAAGTACATTAAAAAATATATACCCAGATCAGGTATTGTTGATATTGTTTCTATGACACTGTAAAGGCAGTTCATGTTAAGTTTAAAGGCTATGGCCCGATTGTATGCAGCCACAAATGACTATGATGTCTCGTCAAATTCCTGCGGGCCTGAGTGATAGCGGATACGCTATTAACAATAAACAACTAATGACATCATGCAAATAGAAACTAAGTGGTGAAAAACATCTTCCCTCGGGGTGAAGGCATGTCATCTAATGCATAATTTGTCCTTCGCAAAACATCAAAACATTTCATTAACTCAGATATCCGTGTGTTTAAAATGAAAACGAAAAAGAAAATGTCCATTTAATTTATATCAAGGTAAGAGGACCACAACGCTATCTTTATTCACCCCCAGGTAATAAGTAATGGACATCCCAGTTAGGTCGTATGAAGGTAGAACATCAGCATTGTAGTCATGATGTCAATTAGTTAAGGCAGGGGTTCATTGAGCCAAAGGTCTCTATTAGGGCTAATTATGTGCCTTTAAGGAATAATTTAGAGTACAGCACATCGGAGCTCTCAACGCATACGTCAGAACAAAAATAACATGTGAAGTGGAGGTTGATAATATTTTGCAGTTTTCCATTCAGGTTCATTACTAGTGCTTATGTCAATGTCAGTGACTTCTTGACCATTTAATGTCACCCTATTACATTTATAAATGTAGTAACTGCCCATATATAGAATCTCATAATCTGATCTGCAACACAGATTTTCAGGGTAGTTCAAACAATGAAATCAGCTAGTATTTTTTTTTTCCACCTCATGACTTCACTCAATCGGCTATTTTATATTGGGTATAATTGTTTTTAAAAACGACTTCTTCCCTATCTCAGCCGAGGACAACAACGATATAATCCCACTCACAAATGGAGGTCCTTAAAACAATCAGCATAAACGTCGCCTCTGATCAAGACAACTCTACTGTGGACACCATTGCATCAACACTTAAATGGAACTATTCCACAGGACTTCACAAGTGTGGATACTTAATTATAAGGATTTTAGTACTCCATTAGGCAGTACCCAAAATGCATTATCGCATTGCAAACACCACCAGCACCAATCACATAATTGTTTACCCCAAATTGAAAAACAGTGTTACAACACATCCACCTGTGACTGTGGCAATGCTATCTCTTCACACTGTTTTAGTCTGAGATTAAGAGGAGTGCTAAAGTCCCATGTTCATTTTCCACTGTTGATTACCTTTGTTGTAGCTATATGAGTCATCAGCATATTTTAAAACATAGTAAAAAAACATATCCTATTCTCCATCCTTCCATACAATATCTTCCATATATCTGCAATGCAATTCAACTGCCAGTGTTCTACCAAGAAGTAGCTGTTGTTGTTACCGCTATGTCACAGTGATTCGGTCGAGCGCACCTCATACATCGCATACTCAAAATTCATGGCATTTATGTGGATTCAGTACTGGATTGCTCCTGTCTCTTCAACACTGAATCAAGGATCACCACTTTCTTATTAAGAAGCATAACAGCTTGGCAACAATGTCTTTTAGAAAGTATGTTTCAGTAGTACTAATCTGCCTAACCACATGTTTAAATTTTCCCTACAAGGTCACAAGCTTCATTTATTGATCATTTAACAACATCTGGGTTGCAGACAAAATTGAAACAAGATTGTTTTTAATTCAACAAAGTTGAATTGAAAAACAAACAACTGTTCCATATGGTGGAGTGTGGAGGATAAATCTGAGGTATGAAGCTGCTCTGTAGTCTGGTGGTATGGCAGGAAATGTGTATCTGTATCGCTTGCAAGATGGCAACAGGGTGATCAGACTTAAGCTGGGGTGGGTGTTGTCATTTCACATCCCAACAAATAAGTATTAATATAATACTCAAATGATTACTCGAACTGTACACAAATTTTCCCAGTAAACAGTTGTATAAATAGATACATGTGCTACAGTATTAAATTCTCACCTATCTCACAATCACACACAGCCACTGTGTCCCTTTCCAAACGCACCTTTCAAGCTGACGGGATGAGTTTTTGACCCTAAAAAAATAGCTTGGGACTGGAGTTTTGCTTCAAGGTACATAAGAGCTAAGTATTTTTGCTAACACTAAATCAATAAACACTGCAGTGTCACTGGGGTGATGTGCTATTTGTGCTATTTGCATCCTTGCAAGAGGGTAAATCAATTATTCTTCAGAAACTTACCATTATACTCAAGAACTACTATAACAGTTTTTTAGCAGTTGTTAAAAAATAATGAGTTGTATAAAGTTATTTCCAAATCCAAGTTCAGGGTTTGACTTGGGACCTCACTCGAAAGAGTTGAGTCATGCTTGTGACTTGCAAAACAATGTGTCTCATCTCAACTTTGGTAAATCAGTGCATTCAGTATTTCAATATGAGAATGCCTTTGACACTGATTGAAATGTAGACTTTGTGTGCCTGTTTGTTGACATGTATCAGTTTGTTTAAAAATAGACTGAATAAAAGTCAACATTTGCAGCAGTTGCAGCATGTTTTTATTTCTTGACTTAGCATCGAATTTTATCAACCATAACTCAAGTTTATGGAAGCTGTTTGTCTACAAAGATTGTTAATTTATGTCAAAACATTGCTACTATATCGCCTTTCAAAGCCCCGGCACCACAGAGTTCTCAACATATACTGTACTATGTGTCTCTTTAATTTCCTCACCGCCCTTTTGTCTGTATGAGAAAAAGCCACTCCGGGTCAAGCCATTAAAGGACTAACCTTGCAGTGGCTACATTTTCTCACCATTGAAAGCTAAAGCAAGAGATTAACAGACAATTGATTCAGGGGAAGAGGGAAACCAGGTATACAGCCATGATAACCTGCACAGGTCAAGTATCAACATCAGTGACGATTTCGATTATCTGCAGTTACAATACTATGCCAAGTGCAAAAGAATGAGCGAGTACTGTTTAGACTAAGTAGTTTAGACTAAAACAATAACAAAGCAACACACATGGTTAAAAACCATGTGCTCTTTGACCTTTTATCTAAATACTTTTCATGCTCAGTGATAACATTGTCTTCATCAGTGGTTCTCAACCTTCTGGGTTATGGAACTGAGGCTAGCTTTCGGAAAAAGGAAAAAAAAAATCCCTGACACTCCAGGTTTGTGCCAGCTTAAAAAAATAATGTTAAGTCTATTTTTGTTGCCATTTAAAGTATGCTCTTCAGGGTGAGGGAGGGAGGCTGAAGTCTATCCAAGCAAGCGCTGGGTGGGAAGCAGGGTACAATACACAGACTATCACATTGACAGGCACATTTATACTTATATTCATAATTTGGCAGTTTCATTTCCTCCTAAGTACATGTCTTTGGACAGTGGGAGGAAACTGGAGAACTGGAAGAACCTTGTTTGATGATGGAGGAAACATAATCTACATACAAAAAAACAGCCAACTGGTTTCAAACCCTTCCTGCTGTGAGGAGATGGTGCTAACAACAGAGCCGCAAGCCTAATTTTGAGGAATTTAATTATAGCACAACAATTTATGAAATATGGAATTTTAACCTCATATTTATCCTTATTGAATCTGTTTTTTCTTTATATGCATACCAAAATTCAGTTTTGTTATAGAGTCTGTGCTTTTAGCAGTCGTTACACTGTGTGCAGAGAATCTGAGGCAAAAAAAAAAACAATAGGTCAAGTCTTGATCTGCACAGAGAGCAGTCTCAAGTAATTGAGTGGAGACATTTTAATAATCCAAGTTATAAACATCAAGTACATCAGTTTACAGGACTCACAAACATATGGTAATTAACTTTTACTGCACTGATATAATATATCGACCCCCTTCTGAATACACACATGTGTATGCACAGTCTCTCACACAAACACACACAGACACACACACACATTACCATATTGCATGAGAGGAATCATTTGCTTGATTGGACGTAGCTTTTAAATACTGAAGAGGTCCAGGACACAAGTGGAGGTCTCTTAATGTCCTCGGTCATGAGCAACCTCCAAATTAGTATCTATGAAAGATTCACAGCATGTCTTCAAATGAAGCAGCAAGTGTCAACTTTAAGTACCCAAAAAAAGCAAACATCTGTAAGCCCTACTATAATTATGACAATGTTGATTCAAAGGCTGTATTACAATTGTACCTCAGTGAAACGGTGATTATCCATGAGTCTTCACAGTATGCAGGACTGACAGTTCTGAATGCCACTATATCTTTATCATTTATTTGGAGTCTTGTTTTTGGCCACTTCATGAATTTAAGTTCAATGTCACTCTCATTTTAGATCTGTTTTTGGTCTCCACCAACTCTGAATGGAAATAACTTGCAACTGAAACAAGTCCATTTGTCTACGAAACAGCACCTAGAATTAACATGACCAGGATGACTGAGAACCTTTATCAACAATATCTTCTTATGTTTAGCTGTCAAATGCTTCATTTTGTTCACCAACTATTGCAACCTGTGTCCTGTTTGCTAAGCATGTAGTGTAAAGTTGAGTTTTTCAGCTTTGTGGCTCTCAAACTGTCAAGCTTTGGTTGAAAGTTCAATAAACAAAATCATATTAAATTACAGATCTTCTGGTATTTAGTTATATTTTGAACATTTTAATTGTCCAAGTCCAATTTTTTGCGTCAAAAACAAAGTCAAAGCGACCTGAAGTTAAGAACTCTCTCCACTTTTATGTTTTTACAGCGCAGTCACAGATTGTGAATGTCAAATTCAGAGCAGCAAGGTCATGGTCATGACTCTGTCTACCTCAAAACATTTCATTCTCACACCTTGAGAGATTCAGTCATTGGTGCCACATCAACTTCAAATTGACAAATCTGTCTCACAAAAAAAATTCACTTAAAAAAACAACTTTAAAATACTGGAAAATCCTGACAATGATAGAACTAATTTGCACAGGAACTTGCTTTTGTTTTGGGGAGTGTGTCTGTTCACTTTTAATAAGGCAAGCGGGCAGCACAACAGTTTCCTGTGTTTTAGAGCTAGTAGTGCAAGACCTTCTCCATCTACTCAGCTGCTATTATTCTGTCAAGAGCTGCTGTGTTTTCCCGAGGAAAGGAAGTTATTTCATTTCCACCTTTTGTCTCCGTCTGAATGTGAGCGACGCTCTTTCAGCAATATTCACTTGTTTCAACTCCGCTCTCCATCCTAACTAAAATATACAACCTTTCTTTGCCCCATAACTGTCGTTGGTCCCAGAAAAATAGGAATTTCCTCAATTGGTGTAATTCCCCACACCAGATTTCAGCAGTTTTTTCTCCTAGCTGCAGCTGATTCCTGCCTTTCCAACGGACTGCCTGCAGAGTGACTGTAAGATGAGAGGAAACACAACAAAGTAGATGCCAACAAAATATCTGCAATGTTGAATGAAATGTCATAAAAACCTTGTTGGTTTTAGGCGTGACTCTTGAAAATGTGAAAAATGTGTTTTTGAGGAAGTGCATATCTAGTAGAGGTGCAGCATTAAAAAAATAAGGCATACTGATGGGTATTTGTGATATTTGTGCAACAGCATTCGTAAGATTCACTCAAAAGTTAACAGTCATCATATCTGTATCCTCTGCATAGCAAGTGGCCTAAAGCTGTTATTAATTTTAAAGAACTATTGCAAGACTGATATAATGGGCCATGTATCTTCATGCAATACTGCAGGGTTCTCTGATTTCATTGCAATGTGTAATTTTAAACATGCCACGAAATAGCAACCACCAAGGAAAGGTGAGATCAACGTAGAGGTGTCTGAAGTCGCAGTTCATCTGATGGATGCTAGACACTGGCACCAAGACAGTGAGTGAATGTGAGTGAAAAAATCCCCTATCACATCAATCATGACATACAAAGAAAACTGGTCGGAGTCTAAATAATCATTAGCTATGCAGATCAATTGTGAGTGAAAGTCATTCTGCACAGAGTTGTTATATTTGCCAGGTCTCCTCAAAAATGTCATTCAAAGATAAATTATAGACATTAAGTCAATTCTATACAAATGCTCTAGGACAGTAGCTGTTGTCTTTACGGTACAGTATGTTAGCTTCCATAACCACTCATCTAACAAGAGTGAGTGTTTTTCTCAGTTGGCTGATTTTGGAGGCACTCTGGTCTCCCCTTGGAGGCCATCCAACGAAAAAAGAGAAAATACAGGCTGTAATTCAGGCCAGGCCACATGATGGGAAATGTGTCACCCAGCAGCAGCAGAGACACATGCTGCCAAGCTCTGCAGAAACAAACCAGTTTCAGGTCTGCTCAACTTTAGAATCAAGGGAGGGAGAAAATTGGTGAAGTGGCCCTTTAAGAGAATTAGCCTTAAGCCTTCCGCTTTGGCCTTAGTCCAAATCGGGCAGGTCAGTTACATGCAATAATTGCCATCATCAATGACATCAATTGTTATGTGCCACTGGATTGCTAGGGACACTCCCGGTATACTACACCTTGTGTCTTGCGCTACAGAATGCACCTGCAAGATATAGAACAAGCTGTTCGTGCTCCAAAGACTCCTAATCTAAAAGTCACCAGTGTCCTTCACATCCCACCACTCCTGTTATTGTTGCTGCCTGACCTAGGTGGCCTCTCCAAAAGATACACTTTGCTTTGCAGGACTGCTGTTAATCCTTTAATAGAGGTATGAGCTTACCCATCTGCTCCTACATAACCTGTAATAAAAACGGCAGTCTATGTCATAGTAATGTGCTTCATATCTGAAATGTTATCTTTGGTATAATCAACTGGTATCTCAATCTGAACTAAAAAAAACACCAGTTATGTTTAATTCCCATGAAGCATGTTTTTTTCCCCCTTTCCTACTGAGAAGGCGTTTATCCAGTAATCTCGCTTTTGGCTTTTGTCCACTGATGTGCACAATATATGACCTGTCCTCCTGCTGTAGGGAGCCGACACATTAGGAGCAATGAAGCTAATGATATCAGAGCACTCTATGGAGCACATCAGTGCACAGGGATGACAAACCTGTCAGAAGGCATAATCTAGGAGGAGGTCGTAACATCCTCAGAAAACCGTAGCGATTTGCACTTCTTTCTCTGCCATCCCCTAATAATGGAGCACCAATAAATTCCTTACCTGCCAAGAGGCGGCGGGTTCACAGGTAATAGCCAATGGCATTAAGGGATGAAACATATCAAGGAAAATGGTTGTCTTGCGACGCGGCTAGGACCTTGTTAGACTCTTAATTTTAGAGATAGCCTGAAACCTTTTATCACTGGCTTGTTTAGAGGTGATACCTCTTTTTGTTCTCTTGAGTCTGCATGTCACCAGATGTCTCAAAACAACAAAAAATTCCTCTGACATTCTCCAGAGGTAGCTACACATACTGCGGCATACTTGCAGATTTGTTTAAGGAGAACTAGTGTGTTTGATGATGGCCTGGGCTTGCAGTCACCCCTTCTTTAAAGTAATTGTCAACAAGTATTTAAACCAGCTATCGTAGGTATAAAAGAAAACAATTATTATACAACTGCATTAAGTCTTGTTCTTATTTATTTACTTCACATATCACCACCCTGGTAAAAAGGCACAGAAAAGTTCAAGTCAACTTTTCCAGAGGAGCAATAGAAAGTATTCTGAATGGAAACATCACAAACTGGGCAGGGCCCAGGGGAGGAAGGTTCTGTAGTGGGTGATTAAAACCACCCAGAACACCACTGGTACCCATTTACAGAGCATCAGTGTTATCGGTCAAGTGAGGTCTGCACAGAGCCCAAAGGACACTAAAAGATAACACCCAGCCCAGCCACAGTCTGTTCACCCTGCTGCAGTCTGGCAAAAGATACAGAAGTATCCACTGCTGTACCAACAAACTATGAAGAAGCTTCTTTCCTCAGAGAGACTGAGAGACTCCTGTACTCGTCATCAACACTCCACCATAAACATGGGTCTTTATGTCTGTTGTAGCATAATGGGACTACAACTTACATTTTGATGTCCAACCCTACTTTATAAAATTACAATTAAAAAACCTTTGAACATTTTGTATATGCCCATGTACCACAGGGGCCTCATTGGCAGTTACCAAGAGACTGTGAAACAGCGTAGCTAATCAATGATAGAAGCAGCTTTAAAATTAATAGAATTAATACCAGCTATGATATGCCAACAACACAGGAGACGATCTCCATCGAACCTGACATGGCTCTATCACTTCAGTGTTGCTGTTGAGAGTGAGTGAAAATAGTTAGCAAGAGAACAGAAAAGTCCAACTGGAGATCTAAAAGTAATGGTTCACATTTGAAAAGTGTTTTATATAAAAGTAATACGGTATCAAAAAAATCTATTCAAATGAACACATTTGGAACATGCCTGCTGTTGATGAAGGGGTACTGGAGTACATCTGATGGGGCTGTCAGGATAAAAGGTTGGATACGTCTGGAAAATAGGTCGGGAACGACTATTTTGGACCACTCTAGCTCAGTGATACGAACTGTGAATGTCTGTACACCATGTTACCAGTGTATATCAAAAAATCTTTCACGGTAAATATCTCCTGAAATGTGTATTTATATTTAGTTATTTGGTGAAAATTATTATAGAAATGCATTCTATCAATACCTCCTAACACCAACTGCTCACGTAAGACTCCAACAATAGCTGTTTGTTTGTTAACAAAATGGAAGATAAATCTCTTGGAAGATAAATCTTGTTTGTAAGAAGCATGTTGTGACAAGATGTATGTATCTGGATCAGGAGAAAGGAAAGGGATGTTTTCTTTCTCCAACATAGGTTGGATGTCAAAGATAATAGAAAAGATTGGTGAATAGGTCTGAATTTTGAAGCATACCTGTGTTAATCCTGCTCTAGATTGCTGTGCTGAGACTGCTTGTATTTACATATGCAGAGGATCCCGCTGTTTTGAGCACACCATTGACAAGACAGAGCAATTAATCATCCCCAAATACTCCCGCCGTGCAACAGACGACCCTTGCAGAACATGCTGCCACAGAGGGTGTGCAGGTGTGAATCAAGCTGGAAGAAAGATTTTCAGAGCCAGCCTCTTCCTCAATCTTACTTGTTTGTCACGACTATCTCTATATTCAACAGAAATCATACATCTAATGTTTGCTCCTGCCCCGTTTTAGAATGAAAGATATTTTCTACTGTTAAATCAAGCTGAATTACAGGGATACTCACTGCAATAAAGAAAAACTATAATACCACCATGTTTGTTTATGACATGGTGATGTTAGACAGTATTGGTAAAAAAAGGCCTTTAGATGTTTTGCTCCACTCCAGTCAAATAAAACATTGAGGATTAAATATTGATTTAATTGGCAGATTTAAAAATATTTCTGTATCTTATCAGATCTGAGTGTCGATCTTTGTACATGTACATTATGTTTTCATCTCATATTCTTGTGATCATATTTTATTTTATGATAATCTGTTGCAATTTTTACCATTTTATCTAAATCGTTTACCTGCTGCTTGAAGGTTTCACTGATTGTCTAAATGTTGGAGGTTTGCTTTTATTATATACAGAGCATCCGTGGAAAAGAGAGTAAACTGCTTTTGTTGGACCCACCTTGTATAAATAACATTTAAAGAATAGCTTAACTGATAACCTGCGAAGGGTAGCGTGTTCGCGAACGATTGCGCATTTAGCAGGGCTGCACGATATATTGTTTCAGCATCGGCATTGCAATGTGTGCATGTGCAAAAGTCACACTGCAGGACATGCAATGTCAAGTTAGGTAAATTAACTCTGCTCTTTTACATTTTAGGTGCGTTTTTTGTGTTTTTGCAGCATTCAAGCTGAACGATAAGATTGCAGCACGTGATAAACATTAACAATGTTAACCCTCAGTAGTCCTTCTACCATTCAGAGTCGTGACCATTGTAACTTTCGTCTACTGTGATATCAGGTACAAAGCTTCTATTGAGCTACTCAAGTTAACTAGTGAAAATTACTGCAGAAAACCAAATATTGCAGTTTTAGTTTTTGGTCCAATATCGTGCAGTATATACACATCCAGGACACGCGGAGCAACTCTATAAAATCATTAATGTCATGTCTTTGGCCAATTGAAAACTGTAAGTCTACTTTTTCAAACAACAAATTAGTTGGTTATCCTCAGAAAAATATCCAGAACCCCAGCATGCTAGATGTTTGGCCGCCTTCTCCACCTATTTGCAGAGTTTGTTACTCTGGTGCTAAACAGGTTGGTAACGGATGGTTTATCAGATTTTGTTTGCTGAAAATGGCCATATAGGCACAAAAAGGCTAGGTTCTGTGGTTCACTGCTATGAGCAACCCCTTTTAGACAATTCAGTGTTAATACACGTAGAAAAATTGTATTCTAAAAAATATTGAAAAAAACTGCACTCAAAGAATATCTGGTATAGATAACTATCTACATTTTTGACTATGTTGCTGGTCTACAATGGTAAATATAAAACTTAAATGAGTCTGCAGCTTACAACTGTCCATGCCAGCAAATCAGATAGGAGGTTGTCTTATTTCATATCAAGAGACATTGACTCCCAATCGTTTCCAAACCCCTGGAGCAAGGAAAGATTGTTGAATTTCACGGAAAACCATCTGCTTGTTCTGAACAACAGGGGATAAGAACATGCTGAGGAGTAAGCTCTCCTGATAGCTTGCATTGGCTTCTGATTCTTTTGCCTTTAACGTTCCTTCTGGCATCCTGTCTTTGGAGATACAACATCCACAGGCCTCTGGGATTTTCGACTTGTTGATGAGTTGATATATCTGCTGTCCATACTTTGTATTTAAGGGTAACATCTCATGTTAACCACCGTGTCTGAGAATTGCATTTTTCCACAGTTTGCGCAAAAACAGCAGCAGTCACCACAATTTCATTGTGATAAATTTTTTTTCTTCTTCAAACTAAGGTGGTGTCCAGCACAGTTTGTTCCAGGTCAAGTTAGACAAATGACACACCTTATATTTGAATGTTGCCCCTACATCCAAGGGCAATTTTGAAGTACAGAAAATAACACCATTGGTTGTATGAACATCTGCTCCCTGGGTATTTGATTTCCCAGGCAGATGTTAGACCCCAGCTGCTATCACAAGATAATTTGTATGTTTGTGGCGAGAGCTCCCATTTGGCTGTTCGGTTGATGGTTATGTCTTCCTTTTGTGAATCAGCCAGCATCATTGTTAAGTATGTTTTACAGTCTCTTCCACCCCGGTGCCCTCTATGCCCCTGACTGTACAAATCCACCTTAACATTTTTAAAATATTTTGTCAGACTAAAGGTCAGGTGAAATATTTCCCTCCCATACACTGTATACACAGAAAATACTGTATGTGTGTGCAGTTAATGCATACTGTACATTGTACCATGATTTAAGTACAGCTAGACAGATAAATCATCCCGTATTAGTTTATTGCAGATATATCATATCCATGTATAAATCAGCTAAGTAACCAAAACTGCAGTACAGAACTGCCAACAAAATGTTTAGAAATTGTTTTACCATCCCATACTTTGTTAGATTATACTGAAACAGTATTTCTCTACTGTAAAATGTCCTGCCTGGTACAGACAGTGTATACATTTTTTTAATTAATAAATATCAAAACCATCAGAAATGTTTGGGTCTTCTTGAAGTTATGTGTTTATATATTTTTTAAATGTATTGGTGGATATATTGTCAAGTGTAAGTGTTCACACGGATATCAGCTTAAAAATTCCACTCAGATTTTAAGATTTGAGTATTCTCCTAAGAGCAACTTCAAATTTGACACGTATATTTATTTTACCATACAGCTGTGTGTAACTGACTGGTAGCTATGTCACAAAAGGTTAACAATTGCTTAACATTCCATGTTTTTGGAGATCACTCGGTGACCTTGTCCCAGTCATGATGACAGCATTGACGACAAAACGATACTCCCACAGAAACCAAAATCAACAATTTCATTGATCTCGTCATGTTAAGAGCTCAGCAAAGGTTGTAAATCCTCTCTGAGGCTGTTTTACCTGTAATATTATCTGCAGCCATGTACTGTATGTGTGCATGAGAATGTGGGGCTTTCTCTCTACATTAGCCACCAAATACATGGTGAGCCTTAAAGATGCTCTCTACTGTGAGATAAAATGAATGAACTCAGTCTAGAGAGAATTTTTATTTAAATCATTACAAGAGGCTTTTTTTTCACATTGAATGTATTTGATCAAAATAATAAGATCCAAATCTGCATCTTTCAATGTAATCAAACCTCCCCGTTCTGTATCAACACTGTGGCATTATAACAACAGAATTCTACATGAGTATGTCCTTTACACAAAGGCTGCACCTCATCCTCACACTCTGACCAGTCCCGGTGCAGGTAATGTCATCATCTGTGACATGTGAAAGAGTAGGCGGTCTACTGAAAAAAGATAACTCAAAGAAGATTAGTCCCACACCTGACCCAGGAAGAAAAATGTAGCATTATCTGCTAGAAGAGAAGCATGTCAGAGTGTCACAGGTCTTAACTGACCCCACCACTCCCCACTTTTGTTGAAGGCTTTAAATTCTCCCCTCCCAAGTTCAGAGTCGATTTGTTATCAAATCAAGCGTCGAGCGTCTGATTCATTGCTATTCAGCACTCTGGCTGATTTATATGCAGAATGTAAAACAGATGCCTTATGCGATACATATTTATGGTGAGCCCTGCTCTCACAAGATTTATTATAGGTTCTTTCATCGGGGTGTGCATGAGCTGTGCTATGATGACTTGTATTTCCTCTCAGCTGCCAATGCCAAACTCATTAAAAAGAGGTGTGACTATTAATATACATTGTAATACTGACAGCTCCTAATTTATAACCCAAGTGCATGTTTGGGGTTTCTTCCCTCCGAGCCTCTCATTGTTGGGGTGGGGGTAGTGATCTTTTTGTATCTATATTCGTGCGTACATCCTCACGTGTGCATGTGCCGTTAGACGTGCACACATGAGCCACGCGAGCGCATGCACCATGCAAATGCAGACACCATTTTTCAAATGCCTATTTTGTTGTCTTGTTATACCTCATATTGATTTACTTGGTGTAGTCCTTTGACCCTTATATACTCTGCTCTTGGCAATATGAAACTTGAACCATATCATGTAAAGTTCCAGCTTACTGCAGTAAAAGCTACTACTAACCAATATTTTGTCTAGAAAAGCACATCCACGTAAACATTTATAATTATTTATTTAACCTCAGCGATCAGTCCACCTAGTGAACAGAGCAACATAGATTTAGACATAGACTGTTTCCTCACTCTTTCTCTCATTGTGTGATATTTTTTTTTTGAGGGGGGTGGGGATTAGCTTTCAGGCTCAAATTGTTTGATTAATTTCAGCTAAATTAGAATGATAAAGCCTCACGTTATCTTCTATACATATTCACATGATGATACGGGCATGCACTTATACATTCATATGTGTACACACGCGCACAATATGTGAGACTGTTTACTGTAACTGATTATTAGTCATCTCACTTAAGATTACAAGCGGTTTCTATGCGGGCACATCAACAATATGTCATCATTTCTTTTCATCACTGGCATCACTGGATTTTTTTCACAAAATGCACAATAAGTGTTTAGTGATCTCCTATCTTTTAAAGGGAAAAAGGGAATCACGCATACACTTTTCAATGAGTTGTCTTTCTTTTTTTACGTATTTGGAGCAGGGCTAACAACAACAAGTGACGGCCTATTTTATATAGAACAGTAAACGATAAAAGACAGGGTGGACAAAAGAGTGTACAAACAAGTCAGCAAGATTATTGAAGAGCTTCAACACACATGTAGGCCATATTAATAGCACAGTACAGCTTAAATCCTGTGGTAAAGTGGAGCAAAATTGTTACACAATTAATCCACAATTTAAGCTCTGACGAAGTGGCTAATCAAAATAACAATTGGTATTCAATAATAATTGACCAACCAGTATTTAAAAACTTACATGTTGTATATTGAACACTTGAAATCATCAGAGCTGGTTTCAAATGTTTAGAAGAAGTAGGACCTCACTGTTTATGTTTTCCTGCCTCTCCTCAAACTTTTGTTGCATTGTTGTAATGCCATGTTCATGTCATCTGGGAGCTGCTGTAATCACCAGTTTCCTATTTGTAAATACTGTTAATGAAGTCTAAGTCACAACTACAACTCAGATTCTTCTGAAATATATGAGACTTGGCATTCAATAATATGGAAGTGCATGAAACAACAAACGCATATGCACGCCTCACCTCAGCCAAAGTCTGTTGTTCAATAAAATTAAACGCTAATGGATGCATTGACCATGTACAACCAGTTTTAATCATCATGCAACTGCCTAGAGTAGTCAAATTCCCATCAGTATCCTCTGTCCCAAAAGATGGGAAGTTAATCCTCATCGGACATCAGTGATGAGCACAGCAGGGGTACCAAAGCGAAGGGCTCCAGCAACAGACTGTATTAACCAAATCAAATACATAATATAAAAGTGCAGACTCCTGGTGGATTATGTAACGTAAACTTTGAAACTCTATTGATTACCTTACAGCCATCAAGGAGAATAACACCATTACCTCTGTGGTGTGTTTTCAGAGTTGTAAGAGCCAATCTCATGGTGTTATAGACTGTTGTGCGAGATGTTATTTTCAAACTGGACTTTCTAGATCGCATTTCATCTTCACACGTTACCTGTAGCAACACACCCACACCGATGCCACCCCCTGCTTTGCCTTTAATCACAGTGGTTATTCAGTCTGAAGAACTTCTTTTAACATTTTTAGGGAGGGCCCACTGACATCCTGCTCTAATTGTGTCACCCCAAACTTTGTGCTTCCACGATACCACCGTACTAGGTCATTTCAGTATATTAATTAGCAAATCAAATGATCTCATCAGTCTAAATAGCTAAATCCCTTGTTGGAATTTTGGCATGTTTATAAACAGTAGTGCGAACGCAGGATTTACATTTTTTGATTTTCAGAGAGAAACACTACAATTTCAAACAAATGGCTAGTGTCTTTTTGCTGTCCATTTGGAGCAACATAATGGTGAGACTTTATTACAGATACAATTTAACTGATCGTGTCACATCATTTTCAGACAGCTCAGTCAGAAGCTGACAGTTTATCTTTTAAGAATAGTTGCTCAACTTAAGTGTTCAGACTCAGGACCTCAATATTATGGAGCTGTGAGGTGGTTAATACCCTCAGTCTGAAAAAGGTTGCAACGATAATGCAATATTTTGGGCACTATTACCTTCATTCACTCTCTTGTTGAGAGTCAGACAACATGATCGATACCACTTATTGTCATCACTCATATTTGTCAACTAAATATGACGCTTCAACTAGCGGAGAGTAAGCTTAGCTCAACACAAAGACTGGGAACAGGAGGACAAACCTAAAGTCCTTCTCAGTGTACTGCAGACAAAAGCTGAAGTCAAGATGTGGTTTCGTGGTTAGTTACATGTTGGAAGATTTCTTGGCTGGATGCAGCAACTTCCAAGTGTTTTAGTCGTTGTCTGGCAATCTCACGATAATGACACGACTTAAAGGTGGTATTGATAACATTCAGCCACTAAATTTGGCATCCTATTTCCCCCCTACCATTGCATTCATGTTACAAGACCAACGTTGTTGCCCCAGCGAGTGCCAGTTAGCTAGCTAGCATTGATATCACTATAGCTAGCCAACGTTAGGGCAGTATAGTATGCTGGACACATACTATAACTACACCATTTTCTCGTTTTTCCACAAACCGGCAAATACAGAGACTCTCGATACTGATGAAACATGTGTACCACATGATACCAACGGTGTAATACTATTGGCTCACTGTTCAAAGCTGGAACCAACTGTTAGAGTTCTTGTACAGAGGTAAACAAAACAATAATTTTGGAAACAAGAAAACATTTATAAATTATTAATTCACATTCATAGTAATATTTTCAAGGATAAGAGATACTTTTTATTCTGCACCTTTTACAAACTCTGTAGAAAATTATTTGTCTACATAAAAACGTTCAGTATGACCTTACCAGGCAACCAGGCAAGAAATAGTCCATGCATGGCATGTATTTTATGGTTGAGGTATGGTCAGGGTAAGGCTTATCTGTACAAGTGGCACATGCTGTTGTACATGTGAGACTTTGCTTGTGAAGTTTAAAAAGTTACTTGGTAAAAAGTGGATTATTTTTCTAAAATCTGTTGACATTAATTTTGTTTTTATTATGATCCAGTGGATTATGATTATCTTTGAGTTAGAAATATTTGAGCACAACCCTTAAAGAGGCCATAATTACATTTAAATTCTTGACAGCCAAAAACAGCGGCCCGTAGACCATCTGAAGGACTTTGTGCCAAGTGACTAGATGTCATGGAATTTGTGCAAGATCTTCTCTAAAGAGAAAGAGCAAGTGAAGAGGAGAGAAGAAATGTGAATGATATGAAATCCTCTAAAATATTAACTTGGCAAATATAAACCAATACAAAAGTGAGAGCCAGCAAGGAAAATAAAAGTATAACAGGTAGCAAATGCAGCACAGATGTCTGAGATGTCTCGGTGTCTGAGAATTCAAGGGAATCATTTAACGCTCGCTGAACGTTTACTTGACATAGAAGAACAGATTTTCTTTACCAAGAAATCTTGATGGTTGTAATCTAAACAGTGTTTACTATTTCACTATGATATTTAATTTCTATGGAGATGTGACCTTCCTTAAAGTGACTGCAATTATCAACTTATCAAAATACTCAAACTTGAGGTAAATGAGATGGTACGTTTTGCTTATTGAAATAGAACTGTTGCATGATCAATGTCTTGTTGGGACAAATGCCCAAATTGTTTTACATGAACGGTTTAAAATAGAGTATCAATAAGGACATACTGAAGAACAGTTTATTTGTATGAACTGGCTATAAAGCCGCTATTACTGGTAATAGTACTAGTAATTTTTAACATTATACAATTCTATTAGGGATTGCTACAATTTAATGAATTAAGACACTTTAATTATTTTAATTAATTATTTAACAGTTGAGTATATGTTAAAGTTAAATCTTTAAACACTACTGTTAACTTGAATTATAAATATAAATGGTGTTCTGCTTTTCAAAAACCATCATAAACAATATCTCACCTAGTGAAAGCCAGCAAAGAAAAGAGTAAAAATGATTATGTGCACATATCACTTCACGTTCCAAATGCATCCCAGCCATTTATTCCAATTTCTGGCTGTCTGCGTCTCTCCCTCAGCCCACACTTGAGGTGCTTTTATGTTACACGACCACTCGAATTTGAGCCCAAGGGGGACTCGATGGGTCCCTGAGCAAGAAAGCCCCCAAAAAATCTATAGACCAGATGTATGATGTTATATGGTCAAACTGGCAAACACAAAAGGTCTTAAAACAAAAGCCATGAATTAACCGAGGGCTTTCAACAGTGTGTTTTCAAAACAGCCCAGCTGAGAGCTCAGATGCCTCTCCTCCCTCTCAGTCACTCCCTCGCTCCAGTCTTGCTCTCAGCATTACCCCATCTCTCCTTTCTCCCTCACCCACTATCTGCCCCCCCTTCCTTTCTCTTTTGCCTCCTCTCTGTCTTATTCTTTCTCTCTCTCTCTCTGCCACCCCCCGAGACTAAATGCTTAAAAAGAAAAGAAAGGACACCATTTTTGCTAATTAGTTGAGGACTTAACAGGCGCAGGATATGCTGCCTTAGTTTTTCATCTGCTGTCCACGGGCTGTCGACTGTCCTGTGAAGTTGAGCCTGTGTGGCTAAGAGTAGAAGAAAGAAGCAGGGTAGACACACACAAATGCCTCAGTGGAGATCCTGAACAGGCCTCCGGTGGGGGTTGAGCTCAAAATGGGGGCCAATCATTAGTATTTAACATTTGGGAAAAAAGAAGCCTTAAATAAGAAGTGTAAACGGCTCCGTGCCCCACCTCCATCTTTAGAAATGTTCACAGGCTTCTTTAAATCAGAGGGGTTTTTTTTCTTCTTCTTTTCTGTATGTTTGTATGTGTGGACCCTAATCAGCCTAAACACAAATTAATTCTGCATTAGAATTTAAAGCAAAATTATGGTTTGTTCACACAACTCTTTTCACTTATTTACTACTTCTGCACTAATTTGAGAGATTTCTAATTTATATCATACATTTTGTCTAAACATATATTTACTTAAGAGCATTACTCTCCTAATCAAAACTAAAGTTATGTTTTGAACACAGACTTTTCTCTGAATTTAAGTTAGTTTACATGGCAATTTGTGTAACTCTGCTTTGCACAGCGATATATCTAAGACTCACAGACAGTAGCAACTCTGGCACAATGTTGGGACCACACACTCTGCAGACACTGAAGGATCGGTTGACAGTGATCTGTAATTTTCACTGCTAAATGTTGTATAACAAATGTTTACGGACATGACAGGCAATGACAAGGCGATTGATCTCGGTCTATATGTAAAAAGTAGTTTCACATATTTTCTAAATATATAAGTTGCTTTGTAATGGAGAAAAAGACAAAAAATCATCACGTTTCCTCCTATTCTGCACAGTTGCATGCAGTCGAACCAAAACCATGTCCAGCGAAAAAAACAACAACAACAACAACGCAAACAGAGCCCAGAAAAGGTTCACACTTCAAGCTTTAAAGTTCAAGGCAAAACCTTGATTTACATTTCAAAAACCACCAGGTCAGATACAAGGTTATTCCAAAAATATGTATTCATAATCACATTAACATATGCAGGACTATAGCTTTCAACTGTAAACCCTCTTAAAACCCATAACGTATTTCATGTCATTGAGTCTAGGAGGGGGGGTGAGGAAACTGTCGGGGTAAGCCGGAGCGTCTGAGGGTTTAGAGAAGCACAACAAAGTGGAAAATTAACAGAGTGGAAACTTAATAAACAGTTGTTTCAGTGCAGCACAACTTAGGGTAATTCCCGCAGGAAGAGAAAGGCCAAGAGCAGAGGAATGGCAATGAGACTCGCAGCAGAGGAGCTTAGACAGGAAGTCAGGGGTGAGGAGAGGGATCCTGAGAGTCAGAGTTCAGCAATCACTTTTTAAAAAGGGGGCAGAGTGTCTCTGGCTTGTAACAGCCTTTCAGCGTTTCTGCGTTAAAACCGATGTTGCAAATACCCTGATAAGTGAATCAGATAAAGCATCTGCCAGAGGTAGAATTGGTAGTTTTGTTGTCATGTCCTAAAACACTTGCGCTGAGATCTCTGAGTGGTTGTTATATTGCTCGCTAAAAGGGAACAGGATAAAGCGGCGTAGGCTGCTAGCATTCTCAGCTACTTTGCTCAAATGGGTGTATTTATCAGAGATGTAAGACACACATCCTATAAAACCAAGGGCACCAGAGAAATTCCTCACATGATCACCACAGCCCCATAACTGTCTGGGACAAAAATGGTGGCTGCGCCGTATGTCAGTTATATGGAGCAATAACCAACTTAAAGAAGTGTGGTAATAGAGCCATTTACCTGATCCTGAAAAATGAAGAGAGAGGACCCCCCAACCCCCAACACACACACACACTAAGAGCTGCACAAGCACACAAACACTTAGATGGTTACTTTTGTTTTTAAGTTTGAATTCCTGTACACTGTAAGAAATTTGATAAAATCATCCCCCAAATGAGATTAACATTGTATTTTAAGATACAGAGAATATGAAACAAAAAATGGGAATTAAAAGTACAGGACGGTCAGTAAGAAATAAGTTGTTTTTTCCTGTGCACATTCCTGCTGGATGTGTACTGCACAGCACTTAAAATAATGTGAAAGTGACGGATGTGTATCCAACTGTTAATATAACATAAACTGTATCATATTAAATACAGAGCAAGTTGACATTACTTGAGATTACATGGCACTTATCTTTGCCAAAAGAACCAGATATGCAGCTGATGTAATGAAGAAGAACAAATTAAATTATTTTAATACAGACAAAATGATCACGTCATCACGTATTAGTGTTCTGTAGAGTGTGTGTACAACAAAGGCAAACGCATAATGAGAAGCTGTATCTCCAACCACTGACACAACTGCTTGTCATGATGTATTGCCAGTGTGTGAATAAATGTTTTGTTGTTGATGTTGTGGTTTGTTTTCATTGTGATGGCTGTTCCTGTCACACGCAAATGCATATCAGCTCAGCACACTGACTTCTGTTCTTGAAATTGTCAAAGATTGCTGATGCAGGGAAGTGAACATACAGTGGCTTAGCTCATTTTGCCTCTTTCTTTTTTTTTTCCCTTTCTTTTTGAAAGGCAGCATGAAGGTGCTGAGTAACGTGACTTGCAATAAGCTACAGGGGTGCAAAACCAGCTCAGGTAGACGGCTGAAAAGTGGAGTACAAAATACAAAACACAAACCACTGCTATTAGTTGACATTAAATCTGTGGCAGAAAGAGCATATCATCAATGGCAGCTTAACAATTACTGTGTACAAGGGAGCAGAGCTAACAAAGATTAATTGAGGGACAGTACAGTATCTGCATCCTGGGGAGATCTTTTTTGTTTCTATCATTTATGATCGCAGCCGCAGAGCGCAGTTTTCAACAGCACAAGCCAGGGGAGTGTGTGAACGAGCATGTTGTTCAGGAGTCAGCCAGGATTATGCTCTGAAATCCTCTGAAACGGGAGCAGCGGGGGCCACTTGAGGCAGGGCAATTGTGCAGACTGTGAAGCAGGTCTTCAGTAGAAATGTGCTTATTTATGTAATCATGCAAGAAATATCTATTCTATTGCTTGTGAAAGCATCTAAGATGAGAACTCCAAGCTCCTCTTTTCCTCTGATTCAGGATCAAAATAACAGTATAACTGCTCCCCCTGGTGTGCTTAACACTGCATTGCCTGGGAGAATAATCTGTGGTGTAATTAGTATGCACCCTTAGGTCAAAGTACCGCCTTGGAAGGAGTCCGTTTTCACATAATGCTCTAGCTCTGTAGCCTTTCATTCACCTCTCCTGACAGCCAGAAAATATTGCACCATATTCCAGCGCTTCACTGAATAAAAATGAGAAAAGAAATTTCCACAAAAAAACTTTCGCTTCTCAATTAGGACATCTGATATCGCAGCCAAGATGTCACAGTATTGTCTCTTAAGCTAATTTTCCAAGTCTCGAGTGTTAATCCTTGATGTTGGAGAATTAAGATTTATATCTCTGGCAGGGGTTCCTTAATGGAAAAAAAAAAAGCTACATGGAGCGACTCACGTTCTTCCTCGCTTTCCTCTCGCCTTCCCACACACACATGCACATACTGTATACGCTCACACAAACTCGTGTAAAGACAAAATGTACTCCTCATAATTCAGTAAGCTCATAAATCACAGCAGGTTAATGCTCCACCAAACCCCTTCAACATCCTTTAAGTGTTAAATCATCACTTTGCGGAGGGAGTAGGAGAGACGACAGGGGAAAGGGGCAGGCGAGCAAAAGAGATAGTGCTGTACTTTTTCACGTATGAAGTCTAGGAGTGTGTAGATCCAGCCCTTCAGTCAAATATGTTGCCATGCAAGGGATTAGAGGTCTGTGAAGCACTAGGTCTTGACCTGCAAGCCTTGGAGCCTGGCTGAAACCTGACCCAATACCAGGTGTATGCCTGTGGGTCAAAGGGTTGGAAAGCATGCAACAAAAGACAGCTCCTCAATAAAACCCTCACTGCTCCAATTAACCATTTTAAACCTTGTTTTCAAGCCTTCAAAATAGCTCCCGCAGTGTACGAGCACGGGTTTACAAAGTGTGGTGGAAAGCCTCATATTTCCTTAATTGTAGAAGCCCACACAAATGTCAACTAAATGAAATGTGTAGTGTGTATATCCTAATAGAGAGAATGTTAATGGCATGCTTACTCCCTGCACCCGCCCGGCTTTGCTTTTACTTTCAAAATAATTTACTGCGCCTTTAAAGCACCCCGTCATCTGCAGCCAGAGACCCATAACTGTCATGTGAGTCGATCATTTACCCAGCGATCTCCTAAGTGTTACGTGTTAATGGGTAGAAGCTGTAGAAAACATAGGGAAATAACTAACACCTACAGAACCAACAGATCATCTCTGTAGAGAGGAAAGCTGTATCATTTCATAACACATTCAGGACTGCGGCGGTTAATCAAGCTACCTGCCAGGAGGACTGCCATATCTCAAGAACATGTCAGAGGAGAAGTCTTTAAGTATGCTCATATGGGACTGTATAACTGAGTGGGATTCTTCTTTCACTTACATTAGTTGTTGACACTAGGGAATTGGAAACATTATATTTAGCGGTGACAAGGTTAATGTAACATAATGTAGGCCTCTGGTATCTGGTGCTTAATTCTGGCCATAAAGGATACCTGGAGTCGTATTTATTTATGTCTAATTGTTTAAATTGAGAATTTCAAAGATTAAAACAATAATACGCGCATAAACACGCTGACACAGTTCCATACCGAACCACTTTCCAGACACGAACGTGATGAATTTTCTGCATATGTTCTGAGATCTGCAACAATACAAATACCTCAGTAATTATAGTCCCTGATTATTTCAATATTTATTAGGCATTCCAGGCTGGCTTGACCTATCGGCTGAAATTGACTACACTTGAACAAGCCTACGACTGGCTGGCCTCAGAGGGTTATTAATTGCTCCAGCATGCCCTTGCACAATGTGTTTGGATAGGTGTTTCTTGTAGCTAACAAAAAAGCCTTTGTATTGCTTCACTTTAGTCTGCGACTCAATTAGGGAAGGAAATGAGAGTACATACAAAAAGCCATTGTCTTTCTTCCAGCCACGGCTTGAGCTGAAGATGTTGCATAACTTTACAGTATCTTGTCTGTTATATGTATTAGAACTTTTAGCTGTAATGAAGGAGACTTGAAAGGATCGGAGAGTAGCTAAAGGTAATGATGCAATACAGGGGATACAAGAGGTAAGCGAGCAGCATTGTTGGTAATCCTAACATACGCACATGCTGCTCGTGCCGTCTGACAGTGAATTCATCTGTGTTCTTGCTGCAGATTCATAGTGAGGAATCATTAAAAAAAACATGCCAGTTCAACATTGAATGGAGCAGCATGTGAACATACAGTACATCCAAATAATGAAACAGCAAAGACTTTTCACGTTTGAGGCATTTGGCACTTTTGCTTGAAAAATAACTTGACTATGCAATTATGAAAATAGCTGTGGATTAATTTAATGTCGATTAATTGATTAATCCACTAATGGTTTCAGCTCTAATACAGAACAACCTCAGGTCCAAGCTAGTTAAGAAATCTCAATACAAAGCAATAATACCACACAATTTTAAATGAAAATGTTTTAGAGAACAGACAGTGTCAACACGGAGATGCACCACTTCAACCTGAAGATCTGAAAAACACACAAGCCTTTCAGTCTCCTTTGTAGCACTGTGTTCACAGTCTGCTTTGTCTCACTCTTTCACCTCTGCGTGTCTCTCCCTGCCCAGCTCCTCTCATTCATTCTACTCAGTCTTGGAAAGGGGTTTCCTAGTGAGGCGAATTCCAACGTGCACTTGCCAAGTGACCCATGACCATGGGCGGACAAGGTTACCAGTCATGACTTTTACAGCCGTTTCTGCCTCCACACGAGTCTCTGTGTCGCCCCGGCCTGAAATAGCAAGTCGGATACTGTCGTAATGAAAAGCGCAGAGCTGAGAGGCTCAGGACAAACCTGCTGCTCTGATGCCCTCCAGGCTCAAGCTGACAAAAATATCAAGACAATGACAGCAAAGTATGAGAGGTGAACAAAACCCCAAAGGATGTTAGAGAGAGAGGGGAGCAAGAGGTGACGGAGCAGCGGAATCTACACGCTAAATAAAAATGTCTTTTACGGTGCACCTGTGTGGTCGAACTAATAGCTGCAGTGTACAACATCTTTTGTTGTGGAGCGTTTTACATGGTACACAATACAAATACAACACTGCATACAATACTGTAGATCTTAAATACAGTCAGGCAGCTTCATACTTCTAAGTCTTCAGCTGTTCTTGGTTAATCATACGAGTTGAAACACATGACACTTGAAACTTAAAAAAAATCACATTCCAATCAACGTATCAGCTCTTTAACATAGTTGGATAATTAATTTTTTTGTGGATTAAAGGTGCCATCTACTCTTTGCTTCAATTTTTGATGGGTTTGAGATAAATGGGTAAGCAATTGTATGTCCCAATAACAAGATTGTGTGTACAGTCAATGTTTAAAATCAATGTTTAGTGGCTGATGAAGCCATTAGAATTGCATCCAATTACAGTCACATTAGCTTTTAGGAAAAAAATGAGCAAAACACCCTTTTGTTTTCTGTAAATAGTTGCAACAAGTAGAGCCCGACCAACATTTCATTGGTCCAGTTGTACCGGTCACCATTTGCCTATATCAGATATATCCTAATTAACCTACCTTAATTATTATGCTTTAGTATACCTATTAGTTTTTGCAACAGAGAATACTAAAATCTAATTGGTCACCACTTACCTAAATAAATGCCTGTGAGTGCACTATATTGCTACTATAGGACTTGGACGACTTCTTTTTTGTTTAGTGGTCTCTGTTTTCATTTTATTGACAAAAAATGAGCCGACTTCTCAGTGCTATCACACGCAAGAGACAGCATGTCCTCCCTATTGTTTACTACAAGACAAATAATGCAGCACTACAAAGGGATGTCCCCTGTTGACATGCACTGTAGTCTAAAAAAATTTTGTTTGAGTAACACAATGTGACAGCGTGGTCAGTAAAGGCTGATGTGAACCTCAGTCATGCAGGACACTACACACTGTGCAAGAGATATATATAGTCCAGTAAAATAATCCCATCTCATGCAATAAAATGTGCTTTAAAATATTATGGGAAATACGGGTATACTCAGTGTGCGAGAATCACTGAACACGGGGTGTATAACAATTTTATGGCATAAGTATTTAAATCTTATGTCGGCAGTATTAGCAAATGGTGTAACTCAGTCATCCTGGATCCTCCTGTGGCAGGTTTCTGGTCGAGCTATCCTAGTGCAGACCATTGCGTGATTGTGTAAAGGCACGATGCTTCCTATATTTCTATGACCTCATGCAGTAAATGAAAGTAAACACCAGTCAGAATTCAGGAAAACAGTTAGAGAGGGGGTTAAGATCCTCTTTATACATATATATATATATATATATATATATATATATATATATATATATATATATATATATATATATATATATATATATACACTTTATGTCTAATAACCTTAATCTTAACATACAACCATGAAATAATACAATACAGGCTAAAGCTAATATCATTATGTGGGTAAATAAACATAAAAATGTGTTGCTGTTGCAAAGCATTAAAATATCGGGGTATCTTTAGGTGTGCATTATCTTATAGCATTAGCGCTCTGGGACTGCTAGCCAAACAAAGACAGAGCAAAAGGCATTGCAGCCTTGTTTTTTTTTTTACTACCACCCGGGGTGCCAACGTAACCCTACAGATTCCACAGGGCACATCCGCATCGCATTCAAGCCACGTCATGGACAGCCATTCTGAAAAATGCTTATGGTTCGACCAGGTGCACCACGGCATGTTTTGCTCCACAGAGAATACGCGGCGAGCCTATTTTTGACGGAAGTGGACAGAAGCCACGTCAAAATTGCACAGAGAAGATTGAGTCAGGCAGGAGGTCAGACACAGGAACGGCATCGAGCATCCAGTCAATTTTCAAACCAAAACACCCTGTTAAGACTTGCGATGTACAGCGCAACCAAGTCTGAAGAAATAACTATCACAAGTGAAACAGAACACCTCACTATGCAGCCTACTCAGTCATGGTAGAAGCTCAAAAACAAACACAACCTGAGCAAGTCAACAATATCAGACGGGCATAACGCTCCATTTCTGAAGTGGTTCTGGTGGGGTATGAAGACTGGTGGAGGGCGAGGAAAACTATTAACTATTCAACTTTCAGGTGAATAAGTAAAGGCAGTAATCATAAAGTCTTAATTTCAATGTTTCTTCCAGGGCATTATATGTACCACTTGAACACCAAAGATGTACTCTTCAAAGTACAAATCTCATGCTATGAGTTAAAGACATCAAGTTAAATATTTTGAACCGATTATTTATTTTTCCCTGTGAAGGCTTGGGCTCGTCATCAAACCAGATGGCACACATTCATCTCCTTATTCATGCCCCTCATCTGTTGCTAGAAAAAGGCTGAAAATGAAAATGGTAACAGGGCTGGAACTGCATCACTTTCTTCCTCCTATATTGTTGTTATATGGTTAGCTGTGACATTGGCTTTGGGTCACGGTGGGTCTACAAACATTTTGCACCAAGGTTTGAGATGTCTCTACCCCGGGTAAATGTGTACCTTTCTACCAGAGAAAGACACTCTAGAACTTCATCATATACTAAATGTAAATACCTGAGTCCCATTATCATAGAAGTCATTCAGTGGATTAAGTAAAGTTAAAATATGTCATAAAATAAAAGACAAATTGGAGAAGAAGGCAGATAAGGGTAATAAACAAGCTGCAGAATATGATCAATTCTATTCTCCCTACTCCCGACAACACGACCCCTCAGGTTTGAGTCAATGTGTTCATCTTTGAGCTATAATTTCATTGTCGTTTTTGGGTCTATTTTGAATTGTTGTGTACAGCTTGGCAGATGAAGACATAGTAAAATACAACAAAACATGTGTGGTTCAGTACAAAAACAGCTGTAGTACCAAATACAGACATTTAGTATATCTTGTTATTTTGTCAAAAACTACAAGCTACATATATACCACAAACATTACAAACAATAAAATATGAGAATAAGAGACCCCTTTAAACCATGCAGTACTTATTTCTGTCTGGGGTTTTTGTGTACGCACTGTATGTATATTTGTCTGTGAAGATTGCATTAAGGGAGTGAAAGAGGACCAAAGGGGAACAGGTTTTTTTTTTTTTTTTTAAGAATTGGATGAAGAGTGAACAAGGAAATGGGAGAGGAAGGCATGCATGAATGGCAGCCAGTGGAGGGATGGCATAGTAAGTAAGAGTGTGTGTGTGTGTGTGTGTGTGTGTGTGTGTGTGTGTGTGTGTGTGTGTGTGCATGAGAGTATGAGCTCCTAGTCCCCCAGGGTGCACACCCTGTCAGAGAGATCATAATAAACTGTCATCTGTACAGCCAGGGGCTAAAGTTCCATGCTGGTGCTGAGACCACAGGAAGACTGAAACACTAACTGATGCCATGCCTTAGAAGGTTTCTGTACTGTGAACACACAAGCCTGAAGACAAGCGTGAATACTTTTTTTTTTTTCCCAAATAACAATGACGCAGGATCAGACACACACACTTTCTCTCTTTACACACACAAACCTTATTCCTTCATATAGCCTCATGAAGGTTAGTATATTCACCGGCTTGTTTAAACTGTTCTGTTGGTTTTAACTGCAGTTCATGATGCTGCTGAATCATATTGTGTTACACTGACTGACTGTCAGTCATGTTTATACCAATGAGGTCAAGCTAGGCAACAGTAAACCCCTCTCTGTATAGTGCAATACAGTTTGACAGCACCACAGACCATATTCTCCAAAATGATCATAAAGTTGAATCAACAGGCCTCTCAAACACTTCTAACAAACAACTGAACTGTATTAGTTTTGGCTTGGTGCACCTGATAAAATAGCAACTGCAAGTATGTGTGTGTGTAGATATATGGTATGTCTCATTTATTTACTGTATAAAATGGTTCATCGTATAATGCATATGCAATACAATTCAACAAACTACAGCTTTTAAATTCACCGTAAAGATTAATCAACACCACTCTTAAGTAGATTAAACAAAAACTGTTGAGGTTATATACAGTGTATTCTGTGTATGCTGTTCAGGATGTGAGGTGACAACTTCATCTCATAGAAATTTAAATTCTAATGCTACCAATTTGATTCACAAAATATGTTTTGAGGAGAAATGCAATTGCCGCCAGTTTAAGTTCAGCTGCAACATTTTATCCGGTGATTGAAGTGTTATGTTCTTTCAGTGCATGCAAGTTGCACAGAGTTGGTCAGGGGTGATGGTGGGCGTATTAGGGGCAGGACTTTGACAGCGGAGGCTGAGGTTCGCATCCCAAGACCTAGTGTGTGGTTACGTTAAGCCAGTGAAAGAAAAGATTGTTGTTCCAGTTAAATGTTAGTTATGTTATGTGAGTAAACACATCGGGTCTTGTGCTTCAGGCAGTGTCGACTTTTCCAGTATCAACGCAAGACGACAATCTTTGCCCAACCTTAACTGAATGCTGTGCGTGTCAAACACAAACTTATGCTATAGTTCCTATAAGTGGATATTGATTTGCAAAAAAAAAGTAAATATATTGTCCATGAACATGTTACTCAAACATTCAGTATGAGCATTTTGTGACTTTCCAGATATGTTAATTGAGCGTGATTCCTCATTGTCAATAAGAATATGTCATCCAGGAGGCATTATGTTTCATTCAAAGCATTTTTGCTGTGAATTAATAGTATATTAACATAATTCATATGAGACAGGGTTTGTCTATAATACACAAAATACTAAATATTACAATACTTCATTTTGTACTGCTAAGTCTACATACTAAACTAGCAACTGAGTGTATATATAGACACCATATACAGTAAATGCTGTGTATTCAGGATGTGAGGCTCAGTTTCTGCTGTGTAACCACATAACTCAGTGAGGGTCAATTATAAATACTTAATTCTTGACCTTTGAGTCCCAGTCACTCATGCTCGACAAGGTGGTGACGAGTACTGTAGGTTGTATCACAACCATATATACATTGTAATACTACTCAAAAACTTAACGTGGATTTAGTGAAGCCGACATATGAGCTCTTGCGGCCCACCCACTCTCACTCTATAACAAAAAACTAGGAATGTCACTTGCAGGCATGGGGGTCAATTGTACATGCTCAGTCACTGCAGTGTCATGTGAGGAATTCTTCACCAACCAGTTCTCAATTTCATGGCAAATTTCCACCCCGGAATACATCTGCGTGGGGAATGTAAAGTGAAGCGGCAGGGGGCAGTTCTCCTGGATTAAGTCTGCTCATCAGTTTATCATTCATCAGACAGCAGGAGTTTCAGTACAGAAGAGAAAGGCAGGAGGGAAAAAAATCCCTAATTTTGAACAGCCATACTTTTCTTTGTACTTCAGGATTAACGACAGGGCTGAGAGAACCTGATGAGTTTAAAGCTTCGGAGGAGAGCCGGGTGAAAGAAAGCCAGATCAGAACAGAGATACCATTAGAGAATCTCATAAATCAAGAGTGCTTATGGCCGGGGGAATACACTCTTAAAGACCATCTGGACTTGCCAACCTTAACATTTATTTTGAGCTGTCTCCATTGGGAACATGCTCTAAAGGACAGAGTTTTCTCTAGTATCACTACACTTAAGGAGGCTCACTTTATTTTGTCTTCACGTCTATTTTCTGTCAGTGATTAATAAAGAATTGTCACGTTTGTCGTTCAACACATAAACCCTATTGTACATCAATTTAACTTCAAGGACCAGGGGCTAAACAGCAGCACTGATGTCCAAAGTACTGTATGCAGCAGTGTGATGAGGACCTGTCAGCCCTCCTAACACGAACATTATGTTAGTCAGGGTGACACCCAGGCTTCTCGGTAAGATAAGTGTGATTCTCTCTGAGGCCTTCACAGGCCGGGCCAGCTTCCTGCAGACACCTCTTCCTCTCTGCGCTTCCTGATGTTATCATAATCCGGGACCCAGCGTGGACCTTTGTGGCTCATGGCCTCGTCTTCCGCTAGCACACGTGTGCGTCACATTATCTGCTGAGAGGCCAGACTTCGCATCCTGTCAGGTGGGGGAGGGGTCGTACAGCAATGTCGGGAACAGGAAAAGGAAGTGGACATGACCAGGATTAGGTGAGAGAATGGAAGGAACAGAGTACAATATCTATCCCCCGTCTCCCTTCAATAATTTATAAACAACCCTGTCATATTTTCAAAACCGTAAAAAAAACAGGTTTCGTACTGTGTCAGCACGGTTAAAAGCATCTACCAGGAATCAAACCGACTGACCCCAAGGCGAACAAGTCTCCGCTTATACCAGCATCATTTCAGCGTCAGTCTACTGCTACAGTCTGACAAATCTAGTCCTTAAGTCCAACAGGCTGAAAAATTACAAGAAAAAATATGCTTCTTTGTTTCGGTGTGTGTGTGTGTGTGTGTGTGTGTGTGTGTGTGTGTGTGTGTGTGTGTGTGTGTGTGTGTGTACTTGCATGCGCGTACGTTGGCCCACCGCTTGGCTGCAGTGTGAGTGAAAGTCAAGTCATGAGCTTGGTCTGGCTCTCTACACTTAACTGGGCTTGGAGCTCTTATTTCAATGGAAGCCTAAGTAGAGTTTGACTTTGAAGGCTTTGATCCGGAGGCAATGCTATGGCATTTGACTCCTAGCTAAAAAAAAGCCGTGTGTCAGACCTCTGGGGTCACTGGGATCATTTATCGCTGCTGAAAATAACCAATGGCGAGCCACGATTTGGGGAATCTAAAAGAGGGCTGACATTAGCAGGTGCCCTGAGGTGGAATAGAGACAGCTACAGAGCAGGTCACTGACCTTGGACCACAGAGAACTTCTTTTTCTTTTTCTATCTTTTTTTTTTTTCAAACCCGAGGGCCTGGTTTCACTTAGCAAAAAGGTTCTTCAGCTGAAAATGGTGAACAACAGCACTACTTCACCAAGTGTACAAACCGGTGCAAAAAAAGAGAACCAAAACACTAATAAGGTTCATTTTTTCAGAAGCTTTGCTGTGCCCTTATGTTAAGCATTATCATAAAAGCCATCATCAAAAGTACCATTTAGGTAACTTGCAATTTTAAAAGGAAAGGAAAAGTTAAACAAACATAAAATATGAACCAATAAATGAATAAGTATTTGTGTTTGAAAGGATACAAATAGAAAAATCTAGAATGTAACTTTTGAGAACACATCATAACTTTGGCAAATCACCTGCACACTGTTGTCAATTATGGCTTCTGGTCATTTGCTTTTAAAGGGTGTAGTTAGTTATCTGATGTACAAACAATATTTTAGTACACAAATAGACATTTTGTTTTAGTGAAGATGCACTGACAGGTTTAGAAACAGTTTTGATGGATACCCAAGTCTTTCCTCTATATTGAGCAGCTCTAGTGCAAACCACTGTTGAAATTTCCAAGTCAAGGCAGACATCAGTTAAAATAGTTAGTCTGAACAATGCTGAGCCTTTTTTAAATCAGACTTGCAGTGGTAAATACTGCATGAGACATTCATTTAAGAGAACAGTTTAAACAGTGTTTAAACAGGTGTTAAGTTATCATGTATCTTTGGCCAGAGTTTATATGTGTGACAAAATCTCCGTGTCAGATGCATTATATTTAATCTTATCACCTGAGTTCTGTGTCTTTTATGCATATATAGTGCTTGCAGTGCTCCATTTGCTGGTTCAGAGATAACAGGTCATATACATGTGATGCTTATTGATTTTTACTTTAGTGGTCATTTGACTCACAATCACACAAAAGAGAAAGACAACTTGTTTGATGAGTTAACCCACAGGAACAGAGAAGAAAATCGATTATTGCAAGATATTTTTTTTGTTCCTACTTGGTAGCAAAAACAAAACTAAGTATTTAACCACATGTGTAATTTTTTATCAATTGCTCTTAAAACCTATATGAATCAAGGACGAATATTTCTGTAAAAATAAAAACAAAACACACAACAGTGATTCTCCTAATCGATACATCAACTCCCTGTGGATAAGTAGGCCAAAGGATACAAAAGTGCATGTCTAGACATCTGGAAAAACTACAAAAACTAGTTAAATGTAGTACGAGTGAAGTAACTCCAGACACTAGCAGTTGCTTTTTACTACTGGACCTTTCACACTAATCTCAAGACTTCTGAGTTGTTTTGTTTATCTTAGTTGAATACCACTGCTTGAGTGCCGGCCAATATTGGTAATAAGAATGGAGGTCATGTCTTTTCATTCCTAAGAGATAGCTAAGATGGACAGTGTGATTGTCTCCAAAGCCGCAACTGGACTAAGTGATTCCAAAATGATCATTTGGACTAGAGAATCATTCGAAGAGGTTACGGGTTTTCATTCCCAAAGGAAAATTCAGGGCTTTTGTAGCACAAGGGCATGAACATGTATACTGCTGTTCAGCCTCCCTCTCGCCCCTTTCTCTGTCCCGTTTTTGCTTGTGAAAAAATCAATGGAACACAGATGTACACAACTGTGTTTACAAGTTCATCTGAGGACATAATGCCACAGAGGATTAACCCACGGACAGGCGGTAGTTAGGATTTCAAGCTGCTGTATTCATGAAATTTAAAATTATTTTTAAAAAAGTCTACAAATCAAGTCGGTATATAGAGACAATTCACTCCTCTGACCCTCTGCATCCCTCTAAATGGTAAATACATATTCCTACAGGTCATGTCTTTTCTTATATTCTAACAATATTTCATTAAAAAATTAAATACATGAAAAAAATAACAAACGTTTTATGGTGAAAATGTAACTATACATCCTATGTTTTTTGTTAACTTCTAGACTTTTGCCATCTGGGCAGACATTTACAATTATAACATGTTAATAAAGCATCCTGGTGCACTCCAAGATGAAAACAGGGGGGGAAAGACATGATCTGAGCACATACATGCTCCCAAGAGGACAAGCCCATTTTCATTTTAATGACCCTGTGGCCTTTTCTCTTTTTCCACCATCACGAAAGTCCTACAATGGTTAAGGCTCTAGGAACAGCGAAATTGCCAGTGCGCTGTTTGTTTAGTCAAATGCTTTTGTGTTTAATGGTGTAATGAATATTGCAGGCTGCTAGAGAGAGGTTTTATACTTTTACTCTTGTTAATCCCTAAACCACACACTACCACTGACTCAGCTGCTGCTCGCCCAAATAAGAATGGTGTCCTAATAATGGTAATGACGGTGCCAATGGAGCCCTTGGAGCTCAATTACACAGCCTCCCACACCCATTAGATTTGCTGCTAGGAAAAGCAGAGGATCTTGACCAATGTGCTTGAAGGTTTCAACCAGCGATTATTTTGATTGTTGTCCACTTTATTGTTTGTTTGGATTTTTTGGCTGATTGATTGATTATTTCTCCAATGAAGTATCAAGAAATATTAAGAAAATCCAACCACAAACTCCTCTTCACATGACTTGTTGACACCATTACAGTTTCTACAATATACAACTCAAGCTGCATGATTCCATTTTTAATGGTCGAACAATTATTATGTGTTTGGGTATTTTGTTGGAGTCCATTAACATTTTTTTCCTTCACTTTAATGAATACTATTTATTGGTTGGATTGGTAATCACTTAACATGAATGCTGTGATTTGTCCTTCAAGATAAATAAATACATACCGCATATGTTTTCATTTCTGGATAGGCCACTTTACATGTTTCTGATTAACCTTTCAAAATAAAAGGAACAAAGGGAGGTCACCCTCTTAAAGTACTCATTCACTAAACTCAAAGCAAGGCCATATATATATAAAAAAAAAAGCTGTCTGAAAGCCTTATTGTTTGTGTGTTTTATTGAGACAGGTCTAGAAAAATATTACAAAAGCTGAAAAAATGCTGCTTTTCACTGTTAACAACATATTAAAAGGGTGGAAAAGTCATAAAAGGGGAAAGTGAGGAGGCATGTGAAGGAACAGAGTGCACAAGGCAGACAGAGAGAGGAGAGACAGATCTATACATGTCAGGAAATAAGGTAGAAAAGGTTATTAACTTGACATTGATCTGTTGTAGCGGCGGCAGAGCTTGCCCTGTTTCTCTTTTGTTAACCTTTAAGCCTGAGTATACTCACAAATGACGGGGGAGTCAACTAACAGGTGTAAATTATGGATTGCAGGAGATCGCGCTACCTCTGTCAATGACTGCTGCCGACGTGATTCCAGCCATGAAAACATTTAAACATCAGTAAGGGAAAAAGGGTCCAATTTTACTATGGACTGATGATTGAGTTTCTTTCTAAAAATCACGACCAGTTGTGACACATAGTACTTAACTAATTCTGGATGTATTATTAATGTGCAGTACATTTGTGTGATTATGGTATCGTTTGAGTCCTATGTCAGAAGCGGAACAGAAATGACTAGGCTCTCACAAGTCCAGTATTCCTGCAGTCGTGTCATAGCAGACAGATCTGCTTTACGTGATTTACATATTGAATGTAAAATGTGCAAAGTATAGTGTCCATGTGAACATTTACATAACCAAAACCCAATAATCTCAATCTTTACCCTAACCAAAGGTTTTATTAGCCTAGTTCTGACCACATTTTAATTATACTGTAGTTGCCATGTAAAGATATAATACATATCATTGATATTACAATAAACAATCAATAAACAAGTTTATATTAACATTTGAAAATGTGGTCATTGAACATAATCCCTGGTTTTGTATAATGATCCAATATCACAGTTCTGTCCAGCAGTAGGTTAGGTGATAAAATGTAAAGCAGATGAGAAGGATGACTGAGGCTGTATCTGATGGTGGCTTCTGGCATTCTACAACTTTAAAGCTGAAGTAGACAATTCTAGAGGAAGATAGTTGATCACTGAGTTGGGCTTGGGTCAGTACTTGACGACCTGGGAATGAGACTCAATAATCAACTCTCTTTCTCTAGAATCGTCTACTTCAGCTTTAATGACAAGAACTGTCTATATAGTAAGGGGGTTTTAAGACAATGGATATTTGAATACTAACCAGAATTGGGAAAACATTCATCATGACCTAATTGGAGTACTTCTACCTCTCTGATAAAAAGGTATTGCTAATATCCATTACATTAGATGTCTGAAGATTGTCAAAACTATTAAAATCTTCTAACCTGTGTCTCTTAAAGCTGCATTTGTACATGACATTCATCTTTTTGCACACAAACCAAAGCTGAAATGCGTATTGGAGTGTATGGTTTTTCATAAGAAAAAACATCAGGTACATGTGTTACTCCCAAGAGTGTTGGACATAAAACCCAGCATACACCTGCATAATTTTTGAAAATACCTTCCTGATTAAACCTAGAAACAGTTTTCTAAATCTATTCCAAGTCAGCTTTATATTTATCACTTTTGAACTGTCAACACTTCCTGTAGTCGTTTCACAATATTGGCTCATCACAGCTATTGTGATAAAAATGTGTTTCTTGTGAAACACAAACAGGAAGTAATGAGTTAGTATCAACACTATGTAAAGGAATCAATAGTATCTTATGAGAGTTAATTAAAGGATCACAAAATAAAACATCAAGTCTCCCACGATGATGATGGTTTAATTAAAAAAGGACTGCTGTTGCAAAATGTCTGAGTGAATGTTATGGAAACCTAGTGATAATGGATAAAATACTATAATTCAAGCAACAGCCACTAACCACATTGGCAGCTGGTTATTTAAGTAGCTGACCTGTACAAAGTTACTGTAAAATGATTTGAAATTTGGGTTACTCAGTAAAAATGAAAGCAACAATGACGGAAGTATCATGGAAACAGGCTTTATAGATGCACTAGTGTAATATCTAACTCTCAGTTAAAAAGGCAAACAATCCTGAATGTGGATATGAGCTTTACATGAACGCTGAGAAGCAAAGTGAATGTAAACTAATCATGATTTACATAAAACGACATTCACTGCAGACAGACGGGTCATGTAGTACTCTTGTGCTGCACATCAGCAGTAGCTGGCCACAGCCCAGTGAGCACTTCTACACATCCATCATGTCTCTTTTTTAGTCCATGAAGATGGCACAGACCTGATGCACCGAATGAGGAACTATTTGTTCTTCCATATGCCAGTACTTGTAATCGGTTTCTCAGGATCCTGCCAAATGCTGCCCTTTGCCAACTAGGGCCACATGTTTCCACAAAGGAAAGTCTGGCAAATAGTGCGCTCATGATTTTGTAATTTGGGCATCAGTAGGAAAAGTCCTGATACCACCAAAGTCAGTTTAAGCATATTCTTGTTAAATCTTACTTTGTTTGTTCTGTTCTTCCTGCGTTTTTGTGCAGCATGTTGATTTTTTGGACAAATTAATATCATGAAGAAGACAAATTAAGTGTTCAAGGCCTGTAAAATGATGTTTAAAATATCCCCCCAAAAAACTGAATATATATATATACAAAGTAAAATATTTGTTCCTTCTTCCTACCTGCATTAGATGCCAGCCCACCTTAGGGGACGTTGCTCTGACTGCTGACACCAACAACCTCACACGTCCTTCTACTTACGCTGTTAAGGCATTGTAATTTCAAGATGTGAGATTTTTTCATTGGCCACACTAACTGACTGAAACTTAGCCAGTCTCACAGGGTTGGCAGGGCTGCTAAATAAACATGCATTGGTTTGCTCAGGTTCACAACCTTTCCACAAGGCACAACCATGGGCTCTAATGGAAACATTCAATGTTGCGCTAAAGGCTGTTTTTTTCCCCCCTTTGTCACACTCCTGAATTTAATTTACAAAGAAAAAAAATGGTCACAAACAGAACCAAATGCAGGTAAATATTTATGGTAAACTATGAATATTTGAGTAAATACATGTCTTGCCTTGTCACAAGGGTCATGCACCACTATAAAAAAAAAGTAAAGTTAAACATATACATATTATAATGTCCTTACACAGGTGTATGTGGAGGCACTTCTCAGAAATCACTCCATTGTGTATTCTGGTGACTCATTTTCGTAGAGGAAGTGGACCCCAGGGGTGAGTTGACCCGAAAACAGCCAGGAAATTTGTTTTTTTTTTTCCTCCTGAACTTGGCTATATCTCACTTTCTAGAGGTGCCTGTCCCACTCACTCACTCTCAAGGACCAAGCCAATCTCCCTTTGTAAATAGAACTATGTTTTATAATTCCCCCTCTCTCTCAGATGACCATATCAATAATGCAGAGGAACCGCATCTGTCCGGGGCCATGAGATTATTTCTCTGATTTGGGCTGACAGTTATGGTAATAGTTTGGCAAACAATCTACTCTAGCAACAATGACCACAGATTACAGCTGTTTTCAGATCAAAGAGACTGCAGCGAGGCCCATGATTGATTGCTCACCAAGAGACAGAGTCAGGCAGTTCAGCCCCCCACATCTCACTTTTGCCTCTCTGCTCTGATAATGGAAAAATTCCTTTATTTCTAATCTTCCTGGGAATTCTGCTATCCTTTAGATACCAGAGGTCTCGCCTACTTAAAAATCTTAACACTTCAACAGGTCCAATTCTATGAAACACTTTTTTTTATGTATGAGTAAATTGTCAAAAAATATGTTTTAGTTAAAGTCAGACAAGTGCACCAATACCACATTTACTAATGTTTACATCACCACATTTAATTATATTGTAAAAGTTGCTATCTTGCAATTTGTATGAAACCTATGAGTGGAACAAGAAATAATGCTTATTCAAACTGTCAACAAATGGTGTAAGGTATACATTCAAATTATTCTCATTGGGGAATTTCCTTACATTAAATCCAAAAGGTTGAGAACTTACATCCAATTTCTTGCAATAGATTTATGTTCCCTGCACCACAGTCGCACACTGCTTATTTATGGTTTCATTTGCTTTCCATTGTTTACAAGCATTTTGATATTATGTAATTATATACGCCATGAGGTTTTGTAATAATTTATATATTTGTTTGTACAAAACCCACGTAAACACATCCTACTTCTATTGCTGCTGCTAGGCGTTAACAGGCCATCACCAGACGTTTGAACAGCGTACATGCTAAAAATACTTTTTGAAAACTTAGCTTACCTCTGAAAATGTTGGCAAGGTTAACTGTGATAACATGTCAAAGGCAGTGTTGTGCTGCACGAGAAAGAAAGAAAGAAAGAAAGTGGGAGCATTTTTAATCATACTTTTAATCACCTCATCACATCTTTCTGGCACCATTTCTTTGGATAGGACGTCCCTTTTCTGTGGCCACCAGTCTAAGCTTGATAACTACAACCTACAGTCGAAAACGTGTTGGATGAGAATGCTACAGTTTAGTCCTTGTTCTTTCTACCACCACTGTGTTAGTGTGCTCTTAGGCTTTTATACAGTTTTTAGTGCTTAACAAAAATATCCAATAGAAGCTAACATATGGAGGTCCTTTAGTTATGTAAAGAACTCTAAATATTCTGAGGAAAAATAACTATTTTATTATTTTAGGATGTATCCTATAGAAAATATATGCTGTACACCGAAGTGTATTTCATGGTCATCCAGTACCAAGCTTTTCCAACATAAAACATGGCAGATAATATTTCAAATCCTATTACCTGGTGTCACACTCTCTCTTTGCTGGATCTAGTTACCTCTAACATGGTGACTTATCCGTTTACTTTAGACTTAAGGCTTAATTAAGACTAACTACATGGCCAAAAATAGATCATGATTCTGGTCATTATGATTCAGTCATAATGTCACTATGACTTCAGATGCCCTTGCATGTATACGGCACAGCCATTTAAGGAATAATATCACAGTAAAACTGAGTCAGACACGTTTGCGGTGCATCATTGTTTTTTAGTATGAGCAGTTTGTATCTAAATACCTCAGATATCCAACAAAGAAGCTCATTATTTATTAATGACACAAAAGCTGTAACACCATTTGGCTAATATAAATTTGCATATTTATTAAAAAGGCGACATTTGTGATTAATGGCATCCAGCCATGTCACATGTGGATGAGGAGAAAATCATGGATCCTTGATCATGTTCAGCCCTGATCAGTGCGCTACTCTTCCCACACTGTTCTCTACCAGGAAGAGTATGAATTACTGGTCATAGTCGTAGTATTATACCCATTATGCAGTGGTACACAGTATTGTTATGGCACACTGTTTCATGTACAAGTACTGATCTTGTGTTCTGAGCAACACATGACATCAACAGTAACTGCAGGTTAGTAGACAGTAGTGAGCTGTTAAATACTGGGTGGAAATACTGGCTTTTCTACCCTTGATTCAAAGGGGAAAAATAAAAAAGAGAATAAAAAATTGTCTTGACGACAAGGACATTGTCAGATAAGTGGAGAAGGGCAGTCAGAGAGCTATTTAGAGTGACGGTAAATGGCCTTTTTACCATTCTAGCTACCCCTGCCCCCCTTCCCCCGTTTAGGGATGGCATTAGAGACTGCAGACTGACATACATTTTTTATAGCTTCATAAAGTCGTCCAATGACCAGGTCACCCTTCTCATAACTAGGGAGCAGAACGCTTGAAAAAAGCCATTCATCACCATGAAAGGGCCTGCTTGTCCAAGCGCCTTCAAACATGCACACAGTCTGGCAAGAGACGCTCAGCACAAATGCTAACGTACTTCTGCCACTAATGCCAGATGACCTTCTCACATCTATTAGCGGGCTGGCTGACGCAGAGGGCAGACACGAGCCCCTCTTGTCTCCTGCAAAGATTTCAATGACAAGGAATGGAAAATATCATGCATGTTAATGGCTGTTGCCACCAACAAAGCAATCTCTGCCGTTTTTTTAAAAAACAATACAAGGTAATGTCAGGTGAATATTAAATTATCTGTGATTAATCACACACGCAAGAAATCTTTGTCTCAAAATATATTGCCCTGTAAATTAGATGTTATTGTAGAGGTGCAGTTAGAGGTAATATAACAGAATAACATGACATGCTTTTTTAAATGTGTCCCCTTTGATTTGGCAAGCCAGAAGGACCTCCGGTGCAGAATTGGAACGCCCCTCACAGACAAACCATCAGACCACCAAACCCCATTAGTGGGCAATTAGTGACAGCTGGTGGGTTGTCAGCTTGGTAATGGCCTCAAAAGGGGTACCCATGGAATACAAAAACTACCAGCAATGCAACGGTTTACACCTTGGCGATAAAAGTCAAAACAGATAGCTTTTCAGTATGGAAACCCAGGTCCATCGATCTCCATTTTCAGATCTACAAAATGTACAATGACTTGTCGCCAATGAGTTATCACAATTTTAAAAGGCACGGCACTATTACAAGAAAAAAACGTATAGGAGGACAGCTTTCGAACGCTGAGCCTTGTAAATGTAGATATATTCGGCTAATCTCATTTCAGCCAAAGGTGTGCTATTTTAGTGCTCTACCAGTTCCTCCTCTTACTGGCCTTTCATTTCAAAAGCAAGGGCTAAGCTGTGAGAGGCACCCGAGGTGGACGGGCAGAGAAGAAGGAGGAGGAGGCGGAGGAGGAGGGGGGGTTGAAGTAGTTTAATAATTTATTTAAGAGGGAAAGAAGGCAGCCAAGGGGAACAAATAGTGTTTCTCCCAGAACCAAGCCCTCCTGACCCCGGCCCTGCGTACCTGAAGCCCAAGCCCCATCGCATTAGTGAAATTCTTATTTGATGGCATTTTAATATTCTGCCTTGATGACTTTTTAGCAACATTTACTTTCGGAGGTCTCGAGCGCTTCCCCCAGAGGAAATGAAACATGTCAAAACCCATTACGAAAAAATCAAAATTTAAATACCTCAGCCGTGTTAGCGGTAATACACACAATCCCCACCGCTCAGAGGCAAGGCTCACAAACACTCATCTGCTTGCCGGCTCGTAATGAGTCTGTTTGATGGGTAAGCGATTTGTGGGTCACAGAGCATACGTTACAGATCCAATTTAACCCTTGATTGCTTGTACTCTGGAGGACCTGGGAAAACGTGTTATTGAAATTTAATACCAGATCATTTCTTCTTCCTCCCATGCAGGGACAAAGGTATGCTTACATGACTCCTTCGATGGCCTGTGCAGATGGGGGAGGCAGTGGGAAAAGCAACCAAGGAGGAAAAGGGAGCGACAAGACAATGGAGAAAAACAAAGACAATTTTATGCATGAAGGTAATCTTTGCCTCATCTGCAGGTCTTGCTAAACACCAATCCAATTAGCCCCTGAAGGCGTAACACTGAGCACAACTCAATTGAGTGTGGGTTTTCTGTCATGTGATATATCGCTTTTATAGAAATGTTTATTGCAGTTTGCTGTCAATTGTCAGTGTAGACACTCAAAAAAAGAGATGAGTGATTCAAGGAAGCAGTTTCTTCGCTTCTACAAGGACATTATAGAAGACAATACATTATTTGGCAGAGTAGCCCGTGATGACAAACATTCACACCAAAAGCACTGAGTGTATCCTTGAGGCCAATCAAACATGTTTCCTTTCCAAAAACATTAGCAAGGTCATTTTTTTTCTCGATATTTCCGATCCTGCAATGTTTAAAGCCATGTTTTAATCGGTTAGCTGCCTTGCTCCTTGTCTCTGTACAGCCGACAACTGTTGATCAGTGAAATGGTTTGAAGCCAAGAGGCGTAATACAGCTTGCACATTGGCATGGCAGCCCTCTGCAGTCCATGGAAATTTGTATTATGATTCCCACATGCTTGTGCACTCTCTAGTAAAGCACAGAAATGACCAAAGATGTGATAATCAAAACATTATGGCACAAGTTGTAGCCAAAAACTCAGTTACCTTTCAATCGTGAAAGTAAAATGGATAGAACGACTGGAAAACTTTTAAAACAGTGCACCACGAAACCAAAGCAGAGGCATCATAAAAGTTTTTAGAGGCCATATATGTAGAGTATCCTCATCCATGAAGCTATTAATCATCCGAATTATCACTTTCAAAACTAATGCATACGCTAACCAGATCAAGATTTTTATCACAGAGGGCGGTGGTGCTAATGCCACTTTTGTCCACAGGGGGTGCCAGATTCAACAAAAAATGTACTATATCTTCTAGCTGCTTTAACTAAAAACAATTGCTTACACTATTTTTACTTTATTTATTTATTTGTTTACTTTATGCAAATCAAATTCAAAAAAGTGATTTTTGTTGGCTACGGTAGAGGGACTTGCAACAACATTCAGTTTAAAGTTCATGTTAACACGTTGCCATTCTTTTATATTTTTTTACATGCTTGTGGTAGTTAAGAGAGGAGTTACGTGTGCCGCTGAAGCATCCTTCAGTAACACACTGAGCTTGTACATGATGAGTCACCATTAGTCACTCTGAATAACATCTTTAGCCAACAGCTTAATATGTAAATAGCCAGTCATGAAAAGTTCTGGTCCGGAACCAAAATCTCCTCATGTTTAGAGGTGTTCTTTAGTTGGCAAAGGAAACTCTTTAGTTTTAAAATGATCCCATACAATGGAGAGGTACAGTACATATTAAATAATGGTAATGTTTTTGTTACATTTCATTTTGGGAAATCTGAATAATACTAGAGCTCTGAATGGACTAGAGACTTACTGGTAAGGGGGCTAATTGAGAGCTCAAGTGAGCAGTCGGCAGGCTGGCATGGCTCATTCACAGTATTTGTCATTAGACCCGACTGCAGGGAGAGAATAGAGTGCACTGCACCATTCGTGTGTAACCAAGATTTATGCTAATGTCTCCCTGCATATGCTTATTCTACATATCTATATTAAACTTAATAGACTGTTACATTGCTTCTTAACCTCGGCTTCCATACATGATTACCTTTTCTGATTTCTTTGCAAAATGGCATATAAACACGGGGCAGGGATTTTATCAGCGTGTCAGTGAGTTTGTTTCCAGTGGCAGCCCATGGCTCTCATAATCGTTTTGATACTTCAGGGACTCTATCGAGAATGCTTGCCTTGGAGGCCACAGTTAATATGTCACTCTGTAAATCTACCAGAAAGCTGAAAGGACCTCTTTCTTACTCATTTGCCCAGAAGAATGTCTGTGATTAATAATAATTTGACACAACTACTGTTCTTCAACAAATTATGAAACATTATTACAGCATATTTTTGTGTTACATGAATTCTGCATCACTCTCTACAACAATGCAAAACCCCCAGTTGAAAGAATTTACAAATTGGATAAGAAATATGAAAATTGACTTAGTGCTATGTGGAGTTGTGTATATAACAACTTGCCGAGTACAGAGAGGTGAATTACCCTGCAGGAGTGTAGGATATGGTAGAAAAAATAAATAATAATAAATCAAATTCTGATTATGTATTGTTTTTCAATGTTTTCTTACATCTGGAGAACAAAATTTGTAGGTCAGGGAATCTCAGCAGCACTGCACTACTTCATAATAATGCTGTTGGGTCACATATTTTACCTTTATTGAAGAAATGGCAACTTTGATTAATTGTGTAGCCCTAGTTAGCAGTACAGACAGTCCTTTCTACCAAATCTAACAACATGGCCACAATGTCGGTTAAATATCAAGGGCTAAAAACTATGATATATGGTAGACTGTTGTTAAATGTAAATCTGTCAGACTAAGGGCTCACACTTGTTTTACTGTGAGTGTATTTTTGGAGCATCTTAACTGCGAAATGACATTTTCCAGAGGTGCAGAGAGGAGGATTCATCACCCGCGCCCATTTGGCATTTTGGTGACTCGCCCTGTGCCGAATTTGGTGGAGAGCCACAGCAGGGGTGTGTCATTGGCGAGCCAGCTCTGCAATTTTGGTGTCAAGGATGACAATGTTTAGCACTGTTCACCATCTGCCAATTAGGCAAGCTCAACAGCATAGAATTTCAGCGGAAAATACAGTTTTAATCAGGCTATGGCTATACTGACAGCAGGGCAAAATATAGACTGATGGGTGATTCATGACACACAGAGGACATGGCTTAGTCCAAAAGTGCATTTATATTTTCTCTGCACATTGTGCATCTGATTGTGTTTGTGCTTTCCAAACAGCTAAATCTTTTCTACTGTATGACGTGTGAGATTTATTCAGAATGATCGAGCATTACTTGACCCAGTCGAAAACAAACTGAACACTAGTGACCATCTTGCGAAGGGATCACACCAGCCATGATGCCCATCAAAACGCTGGTGTTTGGACACATGAGTACTAAGTGGCTGTTTTCCTGACTTTGAGCTCTCTTTGACTAAATCTAAATAATAATAATTTTCTTTATTCCACCAAATCCTATTTTTCTTTCTAAGAGAACTGATGCTCAAATTTTCAAGTGTGTGAAAATACTGAAAAAGCACTGACACAGTTTTCTGTGTCAGTTTTGTATCTTTGGCATTTGAACATTTTAACTTAACATGTTTACATGTTTTACTGAAACCAGCTAAAAAAAAAATCGACACTAGGTAACCTACTGTAACCACTAAGCTGTGACTAAAAAAATAATTTTGTACAATTCTTTTGTAATCTGTTATGTGCAAACACAATTACACGTCAAATGTTATTCTAACATTTTACTTAAGAGGCTGACGTCTTACTGACATAATTTGTAGTATCTAACAACACTGACAGTAAGTGATGTAAATATGCATAAAAAGGGCTTTAAGACAGTGTTGGTGTCTTTACAGCAAGCTGCAGGAAGCCACTTGAGCAGCATGCAAAGCTGACCAGAGCTCCACTTGCCCTATACAGACCCTAGGCTCTCACTTTACACACCATACACTTTCAACTCCCTTTCCCCCCACACTGCCCATTTTGCCAGGCTCTTGACTTACAAATTGCTGCTTTAGACTTGGTTTCATTGTAGCAGCTTTCTAGGGAGAAGGAAAGAAACATTTGAAAAAAGCCTACTCAGGACACTCATGTCGCTATGCAATACAGCAGAGCTGGTCCTTGGCTAACAGTCAGCACATTGTTTCCGCTTGTCCCTCAAAGTACTAACCTCAGCGCTGTCAATAACCTCTCTATCCATTCTCTAACCTTCCCATCTTTTCAATCTACTTGGACGACTTCCAAGAATCCATGAAAAAAGTTAAAATGCCCTGGACATAAGCCCTCAATAGCTCGGCGTAATTCCCTCTTTAAATGTAAGACAAAAATATCAAGGCTCTTTAGCATGCCAATGAGACTGCACAGAGAGCACTGTTCCCAGTGGACGGGTGACAGGAAGAAGGGCAAGTCCTTCCTTGGCATAAAGAGGCCCTGTGTAAAGGAAAGACATTCAGCAAAGGAACCATTTGAGTTGATACAATTGCATGCAATCACCCACGCAGTATGCTAAGACAGAGATATTTAAACTCAAAAGGCAGACATGCACTGAAACCTACATGTGTTCATTCTACTGCAGAGCGTCCAGTACATAATAATATGCTTTATCATATAACGTATCTCAGCACCAAGAGTCAAGGTCTCATCTTGTAAATGTTTTTAATCACCTGCGGAACATTTACCCTTTGGTTCAGATTTGGTTTCATAACAGCAACCTTTTAAAACTCCAATCTCATTGAAAGCAGCACAAGCTTTTCGTGTGTCTGTGTGTGTCCGTGTGTGAGTGTGTGTGTGTGTGTGCGCGACTGCGTTCTACCTAAAACCTAGAACACCACTCCACTCAACAGCCTTGTACATTCCATCACACTCACCATGGCTAGGAATTAAAAGAGTAATCCAATGAAATATTAATTAAATTATTGTGGGGTTTTCACTTAAGCGCACCATTTTCATAATTGTTCCATAAATTATATTTTCCAGTACATTTGCTTTAGATGGATAATTAATTTCTGGCTTTACCCGTTTCAATTTGATTTTGTTTATGGAAAAATGCAGAATGCAAATGTGTGTATGTGTGTGTTCTTACACAAACTTAGCAGAGCTTTTAGCCCTGCTGAAATGTGATATATTGTTTTTCTCTACTGTCTATTCAACTGTATATTTTCCACACAGAAGTTAAGAGATGGTCAAGGCCAAAGAGATGCATATTACAGTGATAAGGAGGATTGCAGGCTTCAAGATGAACCATAGTTTTGTGCCTCCACACAGCTTCTGACCAAGCTGCTTATACATTATAATAAAAATTAAAACAATATAAACACAAAACATTATTTTCAAGCACATATACAAGTATATAGGTGAGGTTATGACGGTGGAAAAATTATCTGTGTCTTTACATAACCCGATAACAACATTGGCCAAAAGTTAACAAAAAGAACTGGGGGAAAAAAAAAAGAAAAGCCTACATGTAACGTGAAAGGTTTCACTCATAGTAACAAACCCACAAAGAATCAACACTCAACTTTGCCGTTCCTTCCAGCTCTATGAAGCGTTGTAGAATCATTCAGCATATTGTTTTGGTTTTACACCTTTTAACTTTACTGTTACACAGCAGGCAGCTGTTTTCAGCAATAAAATTCACTATATGCTACGTGCATAATACCTTGGGAGTTGGTGGAGACCGAAAGGGAAGTAAAAGAAGAGTGACTGTTAGACTTATAGTCATCAGGTGGACAGAAATGAAACTCCAAATGAATGTTAACGTTGTGCCGTGTCTGCTAGATGTTTAAATAGGAGTTAAAAGTTTTAAGCTACGTTACGTGCTGAAATCTACATTAAATACAAACATTTTAGCCTTGTAAAAAATGTGAGAACATCCTAATCCAAGTTAAATAAATCAACTCAACTCTCACTCAACAGTTATGAAAGGCGAGAACACCGTGAATTGACGGATATCGGCAACTCTTTTAAAAATACAAACATAGATCCTCATATACACACACGTAGCCAGCTCCGCCATGTTTGTCCTATGAAATTTCTTGTTGCTAAAAATGGCAGCTCAGTCGCTGCAGTAACTTTTTTTTTTAAGCGAGGCCACATTATCATTTCACAAGGCAAAGACAGAAGGCAACATATGCCAGGCACTGTCCTTTGGTCCCACAGACTCAAAGTATTCATCAAAAAGCTGTGCTCTCCCATGAGCTTGCTGCCATATGCCGCTGGAAAATGTCACCGGTAAAAGTCATAATACTTCACCAGCTTCAGATCCGCATTTGATATTCCTGTTTTTCAAATATTGGACTTCGCATCTCGTACTTTGGAGTTATATGCTGCCCAGCAGTGAATATAAAACAATTGTAATCACTGGCCTTTACATCTAGCAGGTGCAATATTGGCGTGTCCATGTAAACTTGGATTGACATGCATCGACTGACCCTGAGTTTAGGTGTGATAGTATTGGGCCTTTGTATTATAAGGTGACTACAAATCTCTGTGAAGTAACTTGATAACCGTTTAATAGATATTGTTACAACTTCTGGCCTTACTACGACGAAGAACTTGATTTTATGGTTTACTTGGTACCCTCAGACCAAACATCTGTCAAACTTTAATTATTCACAACAAAGAAGGCATTGGAAGAGATGAAATTGAGTATGGATAACCAATTAGGATTAAATTGTACGTGTAGCTCGCAGATATAATTCTCAACATTGGAGTGTTCCTTCATTGACTTTGTCTATCCGGTGCAACAATTCTAATTCAGATGGGTTTTACACACCAGCACGATATACAGTCTTGAAATGTAATGTTTGTCGCAATCTTTCAGGAGGAGAAATAGTGCAGCAGTTACATCAGTTGTCTTAGCTGACCTAAACTGGGGAACAGGTGAACAATAATATACCATCTAAGTAAAGGTAACCTGCTGAGAACACAAATGATGTCACCGATGAGATATCTGCAGCATCCTACACTGTCCTTGAAAAATCCCCCTGACATGTCAGTGACTGCTTGAATAACCGGAAATTTTAAATGGAAGTGACATCTACAGATTATTATTTTATAATTGGTCTTGAATACCAGGACATCGGTCCTTCGTGGCCACTCTTCTCAGATAGCACTAAAACCTGCTTACATTTGAAAAGAGGGCTACAGTTTGCATGATGGCCCACTGTGGAGTACAGAATTCAGGTGGGAGGGATAATAGTCTTGTTTTAATCACAAAACCCAGAGCAGACAGTGCAATGTAAAAGGTAGAGCAATGTACATGTTATGATAGTATTTTCTCTTCAAGCTGTATTCAGCTTTGTAACAATAGATGTTCAATTATATGTAATTATCCACATTCTGGGAAATAGTATTGTTATACACACACTTTAAAGGTTTAAAGGAAATTATGGGGTTTTCCAAAGGAGACCATTTGGCAGTCAGGAGCATTGAATAATGGAATTTTTTAAACGGTTAAAATCGGTGTTTTCCTTATTCATGCATGGGCAGAGGGACAGAGAGAGGCAACACTATTCTGCGTGTTAGATGAGGGAGCTGTGCTGTTATCTGCTGATCCCAGAACTTCCCTTGGAGCACCGGAGTGGGTCCGTATCACGTAGTGCACCCTGCACTGGGACTGTGCAGCCTGCTGACAGGAAAGCTCGATTAGCGAGCCACAAAGAGGCCAATATAGAGGAGCACTTCCTCAGCCAAAGGGGGTTCGTCCGGAGAACACGCTCCAACCCTCTTTCCTGACAGGGGACAGTGACAAACACACACACTGGCTGGCCCACCTTGGGGAATGCATGATGGATTGGGATTTGGTTTCTCCAACACACGTGCATGCAGGAATTCCAACATACAACATGACACGTACACACAGTGTAAGTCATGTGAGTAAATACATTCACCCTTTTTTCACTGGGAAAGAGACTTACATCTTTGTTCCACTACTAAAACACAACTGTTTAATGGATATGGAAAGTAACAAAGTTTACATTTTTCAAAGAATACTGGCAGTCTTCCAGAGAAAGAGATGAGTATGTTTGGACTGGCCCCAGCCCTGCGCGTGCTGCCTTCGCTCAGACAATGGGATGTAGATGTGGAAGTGGGCCTGGGCCAGATGAGGAAAACGAGATAGCAAGGGTGGGATGACGGGTGGAGGTGCGCTGAACAGAGACTGGTAGGCTGTTATGGGACCCTGTGGCGGAAGGGCATTGTTCAGCAGAGGAAAAACACAACAACAATAAAAAACAACTCTTCCTGAATCTTTTTATATGATTATGTAGAGAACAATTGAGTGGGTGGGATCCGCTACTTTGAGGATATTGAAAGAAGCCTCTCCTTTGAGACCTGGAATGATCCTTTCACACCTTACTCTGGAACACAAGCAGGAAAATAAAACAATGTGAGTTGCTGAGCAAGAAGCATATTGATCAAGAACAGCGTGTCCATTGAGAGAGATTACAATGGCCTTTGGCCTGTGACACATTAAGCAATGAACCAAAGGTTAATGAGGGGAAAATTGAATGATAATGGATCTATTTTTTCAAAGATACAGCACATTATGCATTATGCCTCGGCATAATACAAAGTCAATCAGTATTAAATCAAATTTAACTTAAATTTAGCTCATCCCAGGCAAGAAGTAGCTACTGTAGAAGGTAGCAAAAACTTTTTCTAGTCCGTTACACTTGTGTGCGTAGTTCATTTTCCATTGTAAATCTATCTATCTATCTATCTATCTATCTATCTATCTATCTATCTATCTATCTATCTATCTATCTATCTATCTATCTACCGCAGAAAGGACTAGTCTGAATTGAATGTATGACAGAGTATACTGTAGTTCTGTATGACTGAGCGTGTAACAGAAAGAACATGGGTGTGTGCGTGCATATAATTGTATGCTGGCCACATGGTGTCTAGCTCTGTGTCCGACTTTTTCAGCTAATACTGCTTGGCTGTAGATTTCACTAACCCTAAGGTCATGCACCTGATATACCTTTGAATCCCGCTGTTTGCTGGAGTGTAGAATCCTCTCAGGGGAAAGACGCGTCCACAGATAAGAGTCTGGTGTGATGTTGCGAATCTTGGCCCTGAAGGCCCAGACATTGGTTTTCTCTTCATCTCGTTTTCACATTTTTGCAGCTTTCCATTGATTTAGTACGAGCTCAATTCATGGGCTGTTCAAGCCGGGGTTGTATTAGCCGGGGTGCTATTGTCTGTACACAGACAGCTGGGGATACAAACATTCAAGATAAGTCCACATTTTATCAGTGTAGGTCAATGTAGACACAGTCTACCTGTTATCCCCTTCACATACTCGATTTATCAGGATTCCATTAAGATCCCTGAACAATGTCTACACAGTCGAGAGCTCTTACAAGAGTAATTATCACAGAAAGGATAACATACTGGCAACACGCTGAAAAATAAATATTCAAAGTTTCTTCAGATATTACCTTCTTACAACTTTATAGTCTGCTCCATTAGGAACAAAACTCAAGGCCAGTAGTTTTGTCCTTAATTAAGGGTTTGGTGCTTGTCACTTGCTTGTTGTGTAGCTTTTCATCAATTTACAAGACCATCAGTAATAAGTATAGTTATGATCCTCAGGTGATTGTTGTACATACTGTAGTGTTTTGGCTGTTTTACTGGTTGGGTTGACATGGGTAAGGACTAACCATTATGCAACACCAAACCATGTAAATAATGTTTTTAAATATATTTAAGTATTAAATGTAAATGTATCATTTAGGTATTTGTATTTGATTCAACAATCACTTGCTGTAAGTTTGCAATAGATGTGCCTTACCTCATAACCTTTTGCCATTTTTGTTTTGTGTAATTCTGAATGGGGTGAATAAGGAAATAAGGTAAACAAGTTGGATATTGATACCTAGATACAAACCAAACTGTTATGTTTCTATGTTTTTGTTTTTTTAACAGACAGCAAGATTACATGAGCCTTAGCCTCTTGTAACTCATCTATCCATCTTTTACAATATTTTACAAACACGTCAAAACTGGTCAATAATGGACTTCATCACATTCAGGCAATATAAATAAAGTATATTCATCAGTATACTAGTATTTGATTGCATTGTCGAACTGAACTGAATGTCGAACTGAATAGAATTGCAATTGGCAAACTGCAATTCTAAGCATGTCTTAAACAGCTAATGTGAATAGACATAAAAACATTTAATTGATTGATATTTCTTCAGCTCAGTGTACATTTCAAATAATAACAGTAGTGGAAATACTGAAACACTGACCATTTGACAACTTAAGTGAAAGGTGGAGAAAATAAGAAGCCAGTGTGTAAAGGAACCTTCTCACTTTTAAAGAGAAAACCTGAACCCACAGACCTCTTTCTTAAAGGTAAACATTTATTACTTCAGGGGTGCCTGATGGGCGGTGAGGCCCACACTTCACCAGGCTGTAAATGTCATCTTCTCTTTGACATGTTAGTGACAAATGAGTCAAAGCTCTAGTGGCAAGAGAGATGTTTTGCCTTTCCTTTCTCTGGTCCAGGCAACTAGCTGGCTAAAATCACAAGCAGTGCTTCACAGCATGCTGAAGTATATATTTGCAAAATCATATTACATTGATTGGACTAGTCCTCCAAATCGTTGCCTTGTTATTACAGAGTGGGTGGAATGTTTTTTTTTCCTGCCTTGTTTGTTGTTGTTTTTCATTTTTAATGAGGTTTTTAAATGGCTGAAGGCACGATTCATATTTATGCAAAAAAATATTCAAAGATACATAAGGCGAGAAGACCCCCAATCATTTATGACACAAAGTAAATGAACTGTGATAACCATTGGTGAGAAGCATTGTTTGAGAGCTGCAAATGTGATGCCATGCAACAGCCTGAACAACAGTGATAGATCGTCAGGGCAGCTGAGCAGTTGTGTATAAACAGCATATATTATTTTAAAATGAAGTAATGCAAGTATACTTTTTCCTTTTTAAGGCTTTCAAATCCCTCTGACCATTAATGACTTTGTATAGGTAACTTTTTATTGTCAGAACTAAAACTTAGGTAGGTCCTGCTCATTATAAAAGAGCACAATAATCTCTGAGGCTTTTTTTTTCCTCTCTTGGACTAACATTAGGTTGCCTTCTGGAAGTACTGACCTGGGCCAGACAGCGAAGCTTCAGAACTGGCAACTGTCTCTCCACGCCATTAATCAGGCACACAGAGGACTGTCTTCCATCCAGATGGGGAGCCTCTCTACAACCAGAGAAAAATAAGCAGGCTAATTAATTCTTATTGTTATAGACAGAGGGAGATTAGATGGAGAGAAATTGAGAGGGGAACAAGGAGAGAGAGCGGAGACTAAGTCACCTTTAACGAAGCCCTGAATTCACAATATATTCTACCTACATGGTCATTGTTTCTCCAGCAAAATACATCAATGACTTCAAATGCTGTATGACTGAATGAAGAGGGCAGAGCGACATCACGGCTAGAGGTTAATGAATGATAAGAAGCCTGGAGCACTCTGGGACACAGTGTGGCAGTGATTAGACAGGACCAATAGGACGCAATCAAACTTTGAGTCCACTTTACAAGGATAAGTGATATAACAGAGGATAATTCCCACTGGTTATATTACTATGCAGCGACACTAAATACTTATCCACACTGATACCTAAAGATAAATGCGGCAGACTACTGCATCATAGAATTCAAGGGGATATCTGCAGATTTGTGAAATCATAGATGTGGTTGTTGTCGTGGTAATTTACACAAAAGGGTAAACATTAAGTCTAAAGTAAAAAAAAAAAAAAAAAAAAAGCTTAATATCATGCACGTCCAACCTTAGTAAGGAGCTTTTGTTTCTCCACCGCTATGACTGCATACACATTAGACAAGGTAATGAATAAGAAGATAACACAATTACTAAAAGAACAAAGTCAACTAATAGGATTTCTATCAACTTAAATTAACAATAGTGTTTCCAAAGAATTAATTCAGACAGGGTGGGCTGCTACAGTAATCAATACTCTTATTATTCATCTTCAAACAGCCAGCCATAATTTCAATAATAATATGGCAAGTGAAAGTTATATTCTTTTTTATATGAAGGTAGGGGAAGACAGGTGCTCGTTATTCATCAGTATGCAGCTCTTATGGGTGCTCACGTCGTGGATCCATCTACATTTTGCGGGCTTGCTTACATGACAGCATTTCTACAAAAACAACTTTTGAGAAAGTATTTTCGGAGCACATGAGAAGGATAAAATACTCTCTTAAAAACTTAAATAAGTCATTATTTTATCTAATTGTTTTGCAAAGACATCTTTTTAATTGGGTATTAGACATGACAGAAACCAACAATAACCTGTGTAGCACTTGGATGAGTGTGATGCGCCGGGCTAATCTGCCAGTATTTACACCAAACCATCTAAAACTAAGAAAGGAACTCTGTGCAGGTATTACACACAGTGTTTGTGTGCTGTCCCTGGAGTCATGATAGGATAATAAAAAAATGAAGTTGAAGTCAAGTTTCACAGCCTTTCCAGATGGCTCTGTTTACATGGGGCAACAACTTATTGGTTTTCTTATCAAATGTGAATTACAGAGAGGATATGAGCTCCTGTTTCACAATAATGAGGCAGCAAGTTAAAATGTGAAATCAATTTTGCTAATATAAATACATGACGGGAATACTTAGATATAAGAGGAAAATATACATGTTTGCTGTTTTACTAAGAATGACATGGAAAGGTCAAATTAGGGTTTTCAACATGTTTAAGCCTGGCTTTGCACAAAGAGCTGGAAGCAAGTGAAGACAGTTTGAATGCTTATTCAAAAGTAAATAAAAACGCAACACAAACACTACTGCATGTCCAAGCAAGTCGCAATCACCATACTATTAAGACTGAACTTTGCGGCTTTACCCAACAGCACACACCAGATGAATTGTGTGACGTACTGCAGTAACAAACAGTGGATAATGATGGAGGATGTCTCCAGTGTACTTGCACAATTATCTCATCTACCCTGAAGCCTCAACTGGCATCTGTGGTTCGCCACCTGAAAATATGGCACACATGGAAAGATAGGATAGTGACAGAATGACACTACGGTGCTTTCGTGATACAGCATACGGCACTGCCAGTGTTTTATGGGTACACACACACACACACACACACGTGCTTGATTTTCAAAAATGTATTGCAACCATTAGCTGTGTGTGGGACCGCACCATTTAATCAAATTAACACAGTCAAGCAACCTTTCTGGGCAATAACTCTTACTTTGTTCATTTTTGATTAGTTAAATTCAGCACGCATGTTAGTTTTTGTGTTTTAAGAAATGATTAATATCAATTATTATTATCATTATTGTACAGTTTTAAGCCAGGGCCATGTCATCTCTGTCTTAGTTTCAATGAACTTAGCACAGGAAGTGGCAAACACACTAACTCTTACAACTGAAGACATTTTTATTTTATTTTTTTACTAAAAGTAAATTATATCCTTGTTAAATAGCACCTACTCTGCTCAGATGAGGGCTTGAAAATTATTTCTATTTTTTCATTTTTACTTTATCGACGGTGATATGTTGTGGTTTCTTTCTTATGACAAATGTACTTATTGTAAGTCGCTTTGGACAAAAGCGTCTGCTAAATGCAAATATCATAGCATGTTGGAGGTACATTTACATTTAGGGCATTTAGCAGACGCTTTTGTCCAAAGCGACTTACAGTAATTCATACATACATTCATACACTTATGGTGGTGGCTGCCATGCATAGTGCCGACCAGCACATCAGGAGCAGGTTGGGGTTCAGTATCTTGCCCAAGGACACTTCGACATGCAGAACAGGGGAATTGAACCAGCGACCTTCCGATAACAAGACACTGGCTCTACCCCTGAGCCACAGCCACCCGAGGTAGGCAGTTGGAGTTTCCCAGCATGCTTTGAGACGATGTGTTTGGGCTCAATAAACTGTGTTTGGATGTGTTGTAAATCACCACAAATGTTACCTGGTACACAGTCATTAGTGTTGATGTTCTTCACACTAGTTCTACAAATGTTTCTAGTAGCTTACAGTTGTGGTAAACAACATTTTTGAGGGAAGGCATGTGGATAGAGTGAGTATGGAGATCAGACTTGGATTAACGTTAGATTCCCGGCCTGGACTATTATCCCAGTTTGCCCCCAATATTAGGTCTCCAACCAGAGCCAACAGTTTAAGTTTTATCATTGTATTCCTCACAACCATTGCCAGATTAAAAATAGGTCTGGAAAAGCAAATCTGCCGCACTGGTTTTGGGAGCTGTATAAGCCTTTTGTCCAACAGTGCTGTTCAGTAGAATTAGTAGAATTGAGATTTCTATTGTGTGTTTATTTGCATAAATATGTCTCTTGGTTTCAGGGTGTTCATTAACTAAAACCAACTCACCTAATGGCCCGTTTTATGTATGCAGCGATGGTGTATGGGCCAGGGACACTTGCTCTCTTTCTTGTGAAGACATTGTCCCTCGTGAACCTGCGAGCATGCTCCTCAACCCCATGTGAGGCTGTGAAGGAATCTATTATTTTTTCAATCCTGGGGGAAGGAGAAAGGTCTCCAGCATCATTATTTTCCTTCAAAATGTAACTGACTTTACTGCACACCCTAATTTGCTTGCCGTAATTATAGGTCATGCTCCCCTTTTGTAATTTATAAAACCTTTTGTTCTTATCAATAATGAATGGGCTTTAGCAAATCATGGTGCTATAATATTTTGATATTATGAAAATGCTAATGCGTCAGGGACCTTAAGCCTTATCGGCCAGGTCCGATGCTCTATTAAACAGCCAGCAGAAGAAGTTGGACGCAAATTGCTTATGTTAATGCCCCAGTTGTACCCAGACAGCATGAGGAGTCTGCAATTAATTTCATCCAGGCGGTGGATGGACAGGCAAATTTATTTCCCTTCCACAGGATGGAGGCTCCCCCTCCTTTCTCAAAAGGTCTCCATGCATAGAATTGGAAAGGCTGTGAGAACAAGAGATAGAGGGTAAAAGGGAAAGTGAGAGGGGAGCGGTAACTTAGGAGCAATCTGTGACCTAATTGAACAGCAGCAAAAAAGGGAGGGCAGCATCAGGGAGACAAGAGGCGAAATCTTCATTCATTCCGCTGACAAGTGTTTTCAGAACTTAAACCTGTTTTATTAATTATGTTTGACATTTCCCTAATTACTTTCATTTACATCACATCAGCTCCTAGCAGATGATTAGACTGCATATCAATGTAGTGCGGTGTGAGAGCACAGGGAGAGGACGGGATAGTGACTGAGTTATAAAGTGTTATTTTATTACAAGTAGTCTGATATGATAAGATCCCACACACTCAATGACAACGTAGCTCGCTTATCTGTCAACTTGCTGGGTATTCGTCGTGTAAATAAAGAATATGAAGTTTCAGCATGGTAGATACTTGAATAGAGTAATCAACAGACAAGTCCGCCCATGTTTCAAATAGCCATCTCTGCCGAGAGCAGTAAACTTTGATGTCTTGTAGAGCACGGCCTATAAACACTTGATTAATTGACACCATTGTTTCCAGTTATATGAGCCCCTGCCTTTCAAAAGCTAAACTATGACAGAAACACACACAAAGTATGTTATTTTTATCCTGCCTTGAGACAGAAAAAAAAAAAAAGAATCTTCTCACAGGAATATGCAGAGGGAGAGCGCTTACGTATAGTAAGTCTAGCTTCACTGCTCATCTTGTTAAAAACCCTCATCGGGATTCTCACAGGAGCCTTCAACTGGAGACCCCACACCTTCTCCTTCACTGTCCTTCTATTTGTAATCGCACACTCCCTGGGCAATTCCGACTGCTGTGATGACAGCCTTTTTTAAAAGAGAGTTTTCCTCAATAGGTCGTGGGACATCGGCTACAGACAACGATGCCTCCAAGCCAGAGCTTCTCTACTGTATGTCATAACCTGCATACAAATAATTACATTAAAATGGTCGTAGAACATTAAAAAATGGTTGATGCCATACGGAGTAAATACGGGGCTGCAACTTAAATTAAATTACACACATCACAATTGTTTATCCAAGTGCCAAACTTGGAAATCTTTGGCCCTGTTTCATAGATTTTGATTGACAAATGACTGGAATGATCAAAATAATTGCCAATTATTCTTCTGTCAATCATCTAACGATTAGTCAACTAATCCTTCCAGCTCTAAATAAAAAAAATGGGCCGACAGCTAAGCTAAACAAAAAACTATTAGGATGGCATCAGGTTAGCTGCATTTTCCGTGAAGCTGTCTGAGGAAAACTCAAGATTCCTGAATGCACCTTCAACCTTCAATCTGTCTGCTTGAAGGAATGCAGTGTAGGATTGTCTGTTTAATCCAAATAACAGTGATTCTTTCATTTTTAAATACATAATGGAAATAGATGAGGACGACTCATAAAAATTTATACCTCAATTCTCCATTTTAATTTATAGCCCACCCTCCAGGCACATATTATTCAAACATTAATATAAAAAAGAACTATACATCAAAAGGTGTCAGCTTTCACTTTTACTTCCATTCATAGTCATGCATATTATATGTAGACTAGGCTTGACTGTTGCCCGTCTTATAACAATTATACATTAAGTAACTACCAGATTGATGGATTGATAGATAATGTCCATATTCTGTATTCAATATACTTAAATTTTAATGACCTTTTCAACACCCTTACTTTACACGTATATGTTTAGATAATACACTTTATGCAAATTGTGGAATTCTATAAATTTTAGATTTATCTCTATTCATCTTTCTCTGTGTCTGTGAGAGACGTACATTGTGAGATGTGATTAAAATCAAGTATAAACCATTCATTTTCTTGGTGGGAGTAACAGCTCCATGTGTATAGTCTCATAGCTTCATCCACACACACACACACACAGAAAAACAAAATCAAAGCTTGTGTGGAAATGGGAACAAATGTCACCAATCCATCAAAATAACTTATGTCAAGTACAGTATTATACTTCCTTATCTCTGTAATCAGTATCAATACTATTGAGATCAACCTAGATGCAGGCTAATCATCCTGTATAATGTATTGATGCAGAATGCTCTCGTTACATTAGCAATCATTAACAAGCCACTCATGTGATGTGATGCTAACAAACTGTTTGCCTTAGCTACAGGGGGCTAGGTAAACACCCAAATGGCATTTTTTTTTTTTTTTACATTTTTGTCCTCACTGGTTTCAGTCCCGTATGTTTGGTAATCGGCATTGGTAAGTCAGAAGACATCAGCTTGACTCTATTAATTACCACCTGATCCTTTCTTCCTGGATAATTAGGTACCCATTAGTTCTAATCAAGTAGTTACTTAATTATTGCAGTAATTAGTCTAATGGTCTAGCAAATTGAAGCTTTATCACTTTCGGATACTTAATGTTCTTGGCAGAGTACATCACAAGTGTCAAGGCTTGGGCTTCAGCAATCAAGCAGCAGAAAACAAAGTTTATACCGTAGCATAAATGATATTGGTCTCTTCACGCTTTAATATACATACTGCACAATTTCATGTTAACATGCCATGTATAAAAATTGGAACCTGAAAAAGAAAATTGATTTCAGCGCGACAAAACATCCATAAAAGCCCGGACAGGAAGGGATGGATTGTGTTGTTGTGATACACTCACATTAACCCGCTTGAACAAGGAGAATACCTTTCATTCCGCTGGAAGAAGGAAAGATAACCAGCAAGGCTAATCTAACAACACTCTTTTTTTAAAGAATGCATGGTATTCAGTTCATTCATTTTCTTTATGGGTTGTTTCGGTGGTCCGTCACACAGTGAGACATCAGACGCCAAGTATATTCTTCGGGGTCGGTGAAAACATTGCTCCAACATTAGGACTCACCCAGGCCACAGAGGGAAAGTGAATGGGTTGTCTTCAAACTGTAATAAATTGGGCCTGGCTTGTCTGTCATCACCTTCCAATTAGCTGCGGTTTATTGAGTCTGCCAGAGATGGAGGATGTTGGCAGGTGAAGAGAGGTGTCTAAAAGGTACCTGCGCCAGTACGCCGAAAATTGGACAGAGCTCACTTGTGACCTAGACATCGCCCACCACCTTGACCAATACACCTCACAGGCGAGACAGAATACATGTACACTGCTGACAAAATACAGAAAGAACAAGCATGAAACCTGTCCAGGCCCAGGCATGCTCGTACAGATCCTCACTTCATGAATGTAGGATTTATTGCAGAAATGTTGTCTTAGACTGCATTAGCTTTAGCTTGGTGAACCAATTAAAGTGAAAACTTAGGTTAACTAGCCCTTAAGTAAAGTTGCATTCACAAACAATTACAAACATTTTAACACTGGACATTATTAGAACTTTCTAAGAATATCTTTGCTACACAATACAGTCACAGTTAAAATGTTGTTCTGGATGAAAAGCATCACAGCACTCCAACAGGAGCAACTGAAAACATTTTAATGCAGTAAAAACAATTAAGGGGGGATTTGGTAAAGACTGTAGTCATATGCAGATTTGTGCTGGCACCTTGGCCGAAATATAACGTAAAATAAATAAAAAGAAAAAGTGAAAATGAAGGTAAAAGCCCACACTGACCAGGAGTCCTGCACAGGGCCAACTAAAACCTGCATCAGTGTGGACCTGTAAAGATTATTAGCGGACACGACCCACTACCTGCAATTATCTCTGAATTACATCAAACCTCAAGCTGTAATCAAACAGGCTTAGAGTTAGTGGTTAGCATAGGCAGTACGCCGTAACCAACAGCATGGAAAAATAAATGAGAAAATCATTGGAAAAAATTCTGGGTCAAAAGCATGATGAATTATCTAAACTTGTGTTGCCACCTTGTTGGCAATTATGCATGTTTATGCACAGCAGGCATGCTGTGGATACCTTCACTAATTTTTTAAATGTTGTTTAAATGTTCATTAGCGTAAATTAACTTAAACTGTTTTTTTACACACTGGTGCTCCAAAAATATTAAACTTTTCACAGAGATCATTGAGAGAATCCTGCCGTCGACAAACCTTTTACTGACCAAATGTCCAAAATGTTTCACTGACTAGTAGGATTAATAAAATTATGCAGGTAAAGTTGAGACTGAAGCAATGGAAATAATTGTGTTTTCTATTTGTGCATTTCTTGCTCACCCAAAAACAGCCCGAAGCCATCATCATTATTTCCCGTATTTCAACATTGAACTATCAACATTTTTTACTTGTTACGAAAACCTTTTGTGAGTTAGCCGTACAGAAGCAGGACTCCACAGTGCACTGTGGTATGGGGGTGAAACATAAAAACCACCCGGCCAAATCAAAACTTCTTTTAATCAGAAGAAATCAGAACCCCTCATATTACAAATAATGCACTGGCAAAAGTTTTTATGAATTTTCAAAGCACACATAAACTTGTCATCTTTCTTTGACCTATTTGTCACTAAACGCAGAATGCCCCACAAGATGCCTTCACAGAATAAAGTAAAAGGCAAAACTCCGCAGTGCTCCCTGCCATATGACAGGAGTGTGTGAAAACTGACACACAAGAGTTTTCAAATTGGGGCCCGGGGAGCCGAAGCATAAAATAACTTCAATCTCAGCAGCTCTCCCAGGAATAGAGCAGAAGTGCGACCAACAACAACACAACAACAGAGAGGCAGGAAGGGGTGAAGGTAGGAGTTATTAGAGAATAAAACATGCCTCTCCATCTCACTCCCTCTCTCTCAGGAAACCCAAGGATGATCAATGGATTTAGTCAGAGAGATATTCAAGCAGAAAATTGCTGCCTTTTTGCTTTTCTTTGAAGTATTTCCAGAATACATACCGAAGCCCCTGTCCACCAAGGTTGAAAATAACAGCACAAGTGCAGTCTCTACCAGTAATCCTGGAAAAAGGAGAAGAAGGTGGGGGAGGGTGCTGGTGCGGGCACCGTATGTTAAAGGACGCAGGGAGGGCCGAGATTGAAACTTTGCAGGTATAAAATTGAAAGCAGCCAGCTGAACAGACATAGTCAAACTATGGCTATTTTTCAAAAGGGAACCTCAATGACCAACATGGAAACTTAAAAAATAAATAAAAAAGGAGCCGTCCAAGGGCCAAGGCACAGGGCAAAGCTATGCAGATACGGCTGTATGATTTATTACGTCCAGTTCAGAAAAATCTATTTACTTTAAGGATTCAGTTTAACTTTACAGTGAAAATGTTTGCTTTTCCAGAAAATAGTAACTTTAGTGTCCTACAAAAAGAAAAAAAGGTGAGTGAAACTATATTTTTTACAGACTGAATGATGGTTGCTCTTTATCATTTAATGAGCAGCAGATTTTTAGGGTCACTGGGATGTTGAAGGTTTTCTAAATGAGTGAATGAGCCCAGAACTCAAGTGCTGGATAGCGAGGACCTCCTTGGCCCCTGGGGGCCCCCGGTGGCTCCGTGCAGATGACAGCAGAGGCATGTGGCATACTCGTGGCATTATGGATAGGACACAGCTATGGGGGACCAGACTCCTCAGCTCCCTGCTGTGTGGTGTGATGGCCTCATCCGTTTTCCCATCGCTACTCTAATACATCTGCGGCGCATTCCCTCCTAATTAAGATTCCACTGTTCTATTTGTCATAGGATGGAAAGGATATCACAGAGGGTAGTTTAGCCACAGTTTTTGGATTAATTGCTGGGCAAATCACCACACGCAAGAATGCTCAGTGAGCCTGAGCAAGATTACCAGTGACAATAAGTCTGCTTCTTTTTTTTTTCTCTTTGTTATGGTTACAGATAAGCCTCCGTGGGGAATTGGATCTAAAAACTATTTATTACAGCCTGTTCCTAACTTGCATTATTAATGCTCAATAGTGTCCTGTCATTGTTTAAAGGCAAGGTTGTTCACTATTGAGCATGTATTAGTCCATATAGACACAGGAACAGTTCTGCTCCACGTTACGTGGCTTGCTGTATTTTTGGTGTGCTATATGTGTAGTACATAGATTTCCTCCCCAAAAATTGCATGAATCTTAGTGAAATGTGCAATGATAGTGGTGGTTATTGGTGGTGAGTTAAGTTCCTGTCACACTCCTGAGACTTTGTACAGCAACAGCAACGTCTCTGGTTTGTCAATGTGATCGCAACAAGAAAAAAGGTATTTCGTGTTTCTTTAAAAACATGGAGGCAAAATTTGCCATGAATGGGTCCAGTTGGGGTGGGTGTAAAATGTGTTCAGAAACACTTCTTATGTGATTTGATTACCTCATTTTGGAAATCAAAACTGTCTCAGACACCTCGTACTATAATATAACAAATTCTCAACATACTAAACGAGTTGTCTCAGGCCTGCAGACAAGTCAAGCGCCTATTTGGCCCAGATCATCCTGCTATCCTTTGACTGAGATGTGTTTTGCTTTGTGATTTGTGATTCATGGGAACATTGTATACACAGTCAGTCATGTTATATCATATCAATCATAAGAGCGATAAAAAAGTAGACCAGAATTTGTGAATTGGAACACAAAGTATCAGCAAATATAGGTTTGCCATGGTGTCCAATCTAATCCATTGTATCCAATCAAACTACCTTTGAACAGTGATGATATTCAGGTAATCTTCTGACTTTCATTCGTAAGGCAAATCTCCTCATGTTATGTACAAGTCAAGCAGGTAGGGGTTAAGATACCATATGTGGCTTATGCTCAAAAGGAGGATGAATCAATAGGCAACACTCATATAAACAACTTAATTTTTTTCCACTTGAAAGTGTTGCGAAATCTGTCTTTGGTTTGACAAACTTTGCACTTTCTGACAGTCGAAGGTGTTTAGTAGCTACTACATAGAACTCTGCTGATATGAGATATTATACTTCTCTAGATGTAACATCTCAATTGAGAATATTGTAAATTATATTTTCTTTTTAGTTTTAACACACAAAGCCTTCATAATAATGCCTTACATCTAAGTAAACATAAAGTGTCATGCACTTTATGTTCTCTCTTTCATGCATGCAGGCACGCTCCGTTGTTCATAAGCAGAAGTACTACAGGTAAATCCTGGAGAGAATAAAAACATTCCTCCATTTTCAGCATTGTTCCTATCATGTCAAGGGGGAAGGATTTCTTTTTATGGTTTAATTCAACAATAGCATTTGCGATTGGGGTTTTGGCCATCTCAAGGGCATTCCTGGTGAAATTACTGAGACTCTGCACCATTTATCACAGCCTGACATGTGTCATGTTCCAGATTCTGGTGCAGAAAGGTTACAGCTGAAGACAGCTCTCTCTTTGTTGAGCAGCCATCAAAGACAACATCTCGTATTTATCAAAAAAAGGAACCTGACAAGAGGATAGGAACTACAAAAGTGCTGTCATATGTTCTCCAATGCCCTCATATTCAGACATATTAATCTGATACAATACAGAGGAAATCAGAGGACCAGTTATTAGAATGTATCCGACCATAACCCCAGAAAAACACGAGTTCATTTGTTTGTTTACAGTCTCGTAAGAGATACACCACATGGTGCACCTTTCAGATCAAAAGATGATTATCTGGAGTACAATAAATACAATTTTAATGGAATATGGACACGATCCAAACAGGACTCAAAGAGATCACATGTTAATAAGCTATACCATATATTCTTACATTAATTACTCAATTTCACTTTGTATTATATGTATACTATATTGCAACGTATTGTATTCATTTGTTAATTGTGCTTTATTACATACTATACTACATCATATTTCTAGATTAATAAAAAAACACTAACTATATATATTCAATCATGTTATATATAATTCTGGTGTTACACTATAATTCTCTCCTATACTATACTTTGCTGATGGTAATGCACTTTTAGTTTAGGATGTTCTGAATGCACACTGCTCACCCTGTCATTTTTTGTTGTAGTGCTCTTGTGTTTATTCTTATTTCTATTCTTTATAATTTTATGCTTCTAATTATATTCTACTTATTTTTTTATTTTCTCTATTAATCTATTCTTATCTCTTACCGTGTGCTGCAACACCTGAATTCCCCCCTCTGAGGACTAAGTAAGGCTTCTCTTATCTTCTCTTAAATGCGAATTTGACCAAAAAATCATTGTCTGGCCCTGAAAGCATATTTCTGTGGTGGTGTATATTAATGTGTGGGGTGCGTTGTGGAGGGAGTCCAGTCCCCACAGTCATATATTCACAAATGGGGAGAAAAATAAGGGAACTAAATGAGATTCCCTATCTTATAATGGTTGTCATGATCAAAGTCAGTGTGATGTTTATGTCCCCATCATTACTTTTACCAGTACAACACAGAAAAAAGACTCCTGCACAGTGTCCACTTCACTTGCGATTAAGTTTATTGACAACAACATTTCGGTACTTAGACCTTCATCAGGTTGTCTTACAAGACAATGGGGGAGGCTGTCTTAAGTAGGGTTGCGGACTCGCGTGGCCCAATCAGGCCCTGCCGCAGACGGACGCCCCTCAAAAAGCAATCAAACACACCTGGACTAGCACAACACAGAAATGGCACACTCACCACTCTTTAGCTTTTTTCTCCTTTGAACCAAATAAATTTGTTCTGTTTTGTCACTTTTGTCACTCTTCTTCTTTTATTCAGCAGTTTGGCTACAGTAGTTCATTAAGTCAAGGACAGATTCTGATTTTTCAAGTCCACACAATACTGACACGCCATTTTAACACTGACAGTTTGATTCCAGCAGGCGCAGCTGCATTGCGTTGTGGAGCACAACCGCAGGAACTGATCGTGGCCACAACAACACTTGCCATTCTAACAGATGCGCCGTAGCACATTTCAGAAGTGTCCCGCAGCTTTCCGCTCTGCTCTGCTTAAAATACGCGCCTTGTCTATTTTTGATAGATGCTGTGTCAAGCTGCACACAGCGGATCAAGCTTGACAGGAAGTCAGACACAGGAATGGCAAAGAGTATCAGGTCAATTTTCAAAGTAAAACACCCTGTGTAGACTTCTGATCATATATCACATGAAAAAAAGGACGCAGCATCACAGAGCGGAATCAAGGTGTGACAGGTAGTGGCATTGCTTTTATGAAATAAATATTAATGTCATGTAAATAAAACACATATGATAGTATTGTGTAAATCATACATCACCACTTAAATCATTTCTGTTTCTCGTCTCTCGCTTTGTCATAGTAGCTGCCACTTATACATCTTAATACTGGTTGCCAGCCGCTATTAAACAGAAAATACACAAGGTGTGTTGTTCTTTATGTTCACTTTTGTACAGTTATGTTTACAGAGACTCTCTCCACCTCACTGCGCTTTGAATTTTGATAATTTGCACAATTTGGCTGAGCATTTTTCTTTTAAAATCTAGATATTTCTATAATATGGCCATTGTGAATTCTTTGGGTCACAAACGTGCAGTGAAAATCGGATATTGTGACAGTCCTAGCTCTCGTCTTCACTGGCAGTGAATTGAGCCCTATGTAGCACGAATATACTGTGAGAAATAGGAGACAGAATCCATAGTCCTCGTTAAGGCCATAAATGCAAAGACGCAATGAGGAATTATTAAAGCGACCAATAACTCTTTTAACGTACATCTGGGCCTGTAAGTATCATATTAAGGTGGACTTGTGCCCATTGGTGATTTATAACTTTGTTATGTGTATAATCAGTGATCATGTATCTATATCTATAACTTGTCCTTCTTTGGGTAATTGGCTAATAAGCTGATTAATCTTTACATACTGGCACTTAATTAATGTTTCCAACGCCTCCCTGCTGTGAGCATGAATCCCAAAGAAGGCTTAAACATCCAGGTAAAATATTGTTATACATAAGCTTGTATCGTATTTTTCTGACATTTAAGCGACGCACATATGACTAAAAACAACTAAATCTGTAGAGGTGTGTTGTAAGAAAATAATTATTGAAACGTGAATAGTTTAAACCCATTTGCTATGCAAACTCCTCAAGTTATCTCGGAAGAAATTTTACTAACACCATCAGCGCCTCACAAAATAGCTCCCTTTAAAAAGGCATGTAAAATGTCATTGTTTAAAGAGTGCATCAATAACTGCTGACATCGTTAAATGTAAAGTACCACGTAAGGGGGAGGGGTGTGTATAAAATTAATTAATTCTACTGGCACATTATTTATGACTTAATATGATATACTGGTGTGCTTTATAATAACACTGAATGTGCATATTTCTGGAGGAGACAGTGGAGTAATTATGCAGAATGCCTTTTACCATGAATGTACAATATTAATTACAGGCGCGGTTGTTTATCAATTGTGAAACACTGTTTAAAAGCTGTTTGGAAGATTGCCATGATGACCCAGGCTTGTCTCCTATCTTTTACTTTCAGCTGTTTATAATGTGACACGAGGCATTCCTTATCAAAGCGCGGATATCCAGGTTAATAGATGAGGCGGTGATGAAGGAGAATCAAAGATTCAAACGCATGATAACCCTGACAAAGGCAAAGGAATAAATGAGATAAGAATATTAAAACGTTAATGTCAAAGTAAAATTATATATGCATCAAGGCTACAAGACATAACCTTGCTGTTTGTTGACCATGCCTCATTGTAGGAGAGGGGCGGCCAGATTACGATGAAATACTGTAAAACCTGAACTGTTCAAAGTGTGCAACTTCTATCTGTTGTTGCTGTTCATCTGCTGCACTTACCTCTTCAAAACAGCCAGGTCAGGAAGCAATTTGGACCATGTGTCACTGATGTGCCATCACAGGCATTACCCGCCTAATCCTCTACATTATGTTGGATGAGAATCTGCACTCTGATAGTCTAAAGCACCAAGGAGGATTTGATCCGAAGGCCGTCTGTCTCAGAGTGGCATGTAATAATCATCTGACGTAAGTGGCCAAGCGCTGACAAGTACACTGGTAGAATTGTTTGTTTTCATATGTGCAGTGCCTACTGAGGCCTGATCTTTTCACAGCACAACTAGATATGGTGTGAGTTTGGAGGATGCAGGCTGGGGTTTGAAAAACTGAGAAAAAAAGACTGTTTTTTGCCCTAATTCCAAAAAAGAATATTCCTAGTTAGCTAACTGGCTGATGGAAATGCTTATTCCACTAATATTCCCATTTACATGCGGGTGCATACTCGATTTATGTGGCCCAGTCTCAAACCAGAGCGTGTAATAGACTCGCTGATTCACTATAGGACAGAGTGCAAGTGTCAAGGTGTGCCTCGGCAAGGCGTGAAAAGTACACATATATGAAAGTGCAGGACCAGCAGCAGGCAAAAATGAAGGGAGCAATTGAGGAATGTATTAAAACAACCAAAGAGTCTGCATAGAGAGTAGGTTGTGGTGTGTCAGTCACAGGATTTTAACCCAAGAGGGTTAAGCCACTAGTGGGTGGTGCTTGTTTAAAGGAAGTAGTTAACTTAAGTCAAACCATGAATCTTTCTTAAACCTAACCAAGTACTTTTGGTGCCTTTATTTCCCTGTGTAACTGGATTTGCATATTTAACATTGCTGCATTGACAACCAAAAGAGAATGTGTTGTTTCCATGGGACGGTGAGGCCAAATGCGACAGTGACATTATGGACCAGCGGATATATTAAAACATTATAGAGATCTAAATCATATAATCAGACAACCAAGATCAGTAACAAATAGAGTAAGTAAAAAATCAGAATGAAAATGTCGGTATTTGTCCTGGTAACTCAGTTGGCATTAAGGCACATTTTTCCTTTTCCCTTACTTAATGCCATCTAATAAAGGAGAAATTGCATTACGATTTAAGTAGATTTTTCTAAAAAGCTCATGCAGCATACGGCAACCGAAGTGTTTTGTAGTCAGACAATAACGATCCAAACGATCAATATTTACCAGATTATATCCCTCACTGAAAATGGCCCCAAACTTTCAGAGTGACTCAGTTTCAGAATACCTTCATGCCTGCAATATTTTGATAAATTATCATAATGGTTTCACAGCAGAAATGATAAGGAAAGCAGAACGCCCAACAACTGTGTCAGAGGGTGAAAAAGATGAATTTCTCGGAAACAAAGATTGAGTGGATGCTCAAATCTCTCTACTGGAACAAATGTATTATTAAGTGGCTGAGGAATTTTGTGATAGTGATACAAGGCAGAACACTTTATTTATCAAAAAGTCAGATGCCATGGTCACAAGTAAGCAGCAAAGGAAACCCCCCAAGTCAATGGTACATATTAAATCCTCTTTAGGAAAGGACATCAATGGTTGAGTTGAAAAAACTACAAGTCTATGGCTGCTACACTCACTGTGTTATAATTTACTGTGAAGCTCAGTTAAGTCTGAATGAGCTGAAAAAGACAAATTCTCAAGGCGTAACTTAATAATCTAAAATATAATTTACTCATACTGTATGACTCTCTAGGGTTGGGACGTTAACCAAATTGGCAAATGATGTCCATTGTGAAACATTACAATGGACAACGATATCATTCATTCGCAATCATTACTGTTTTTTGTATTTGAGGTAGTGTCTCCCCTTAGAGTTGGTGTAAGGCAGGAGTTGTTCTGTTTTTGACTGTATCAGGAAGGCTGTCACATAGCAGAGAAGCCGACTAGCTCAAGCGAATAGGCAGAGTCCTCCCTAGCTCAACACTGTAGTCACCATCGCTTCCCACTGTCAATCTCACAAAAACCTCCAACTGTCTTACCCAGGGAAAACTATGGCTCCATCATCGGTGAAGGGAGCAGGCAGCGCATCCAACATGCAACCCTGTGCCGCGTTTAGAAGTATTTTTGTCCCTGCACCACATGTCCGTAACGTAGTTGTGGTCAGCCTCTGAAGCTTGAAACAGAGTAGGCACGCTAGCTAAACTAAGGAGGCTGTGCTAAGAAAACAAAAAGCACAAGTATCAATGGCCCAGTGAAAGAAATAAACTGATATTGGCCAACATAAAATAAAAACAGCCACTACTGTAACCAAGCGTCTTAGGTTCACCTTGCTGGGCAGGTTTAATAAGAAAAAATAAAATAATGGAGACAAGAAGACGTAGGACCTTGATGAGCAACAACAGCTGGCTTTTACAATCAGGATGTTAGAATGGTAGAGGGCTCCGTGGTCAATGACTTTCAGGCATCAGTGATCAATGGGTTGTGTAAGTTCCAAAAAGTGATATTTTTAAAGCACATGACTGCTTTAATTGTGAAAGGGCTGCTATTACTGCTGAACCCACTGAGAATCAACGACCGTGTCTGCAGATTTAGCAGTTTCAGCCACTAAGTAACTGGTTGTACATGTTTGTCAGTCAGTATGGTTAACTCTAAACAGTGCTCACCCAAGCCTTCATGTAAAGTAGGAGGTGAATGGCTTGTAAAGAGTTTGACACATCTAGTATCTTTGGGCTGAGGTATTAACCTTAATTGTATTGGCTAACTGACTAAGGATTGCAATTAAGTTATTTTTAACTGTTAAAGGGGCATTCCACTGATTATGCAAGTAAAGATCAATTCACTCATCACAATTACTACAAGTCATTCTGTGAAAACAGATGTGTAATATATTCTACAACTTCTGTAAGCTCCCTACAAGAGGCTTTATTCTGTAGGGAGCTTTCTCAAGTCTGAGAAAATAACGTCATCTCGGTTACCTCAAATGGCCTAAGACTTTAAGTATTTAACAGATAGCCTGCATTATAGAGTGGTGGCTTTAAGGCTGAAAGACATGGGCATCTTACAAAAGATACTATCCAGTTGCACTATAGAGTCAGTGACACTAGATCCAGTGCTTTTGAAGCTTGACCCATCAAAATTCAAGATATTTCGGCGTCTCCTTGATTTGGACCATACTTTTAGAAAAAAACGAATCGGTCCTGCAAGTGAAATTGGAAATCACCTAAGTACTCATTTAAAAATAAAAAAAAAAACCACCTGCTTGTTATCTCAATTGTTATCTATCGCTTTTTAAAAAAAAAAAAGTTAGGAATTATAAGAGGGGTCAATATGTAGACCTGTACACCAAATAAAACACACATTTAAAATTAATTTAGTAATAAAATTATAATTTATATTATTATAAGGTTGTAAAGCTGTAATTCTACTTTAACTCAAAGTGAATAAATAAAAACAAAATATTTATAATAAAATACATAATAACTGCTTTTACCTGGGTTTGAGATATTTTTTTCTCAGCCAACTAGCAGCATTATCACTGGCAGTTTCATGCTGCAGATCAGTGGCTCTAAAAAGGTTTCATTTATTACATGTCACCACTGCATGTATGTGTTGTGTTGATGTTAGATGTGCCATGCTTGGAGAACATTACATGTGCTGCTTTGAGAGGACAGGACAGAACCCACTGTGCCATGTGTCTTCACTGCCCTCTACAGGATAAAGACTACCTTGTGATCTTCTGATCTTGTCCTTGTGTCCCCCCCTCAACCCCCTCCCCCCAACACCATTTTTACAACCACCCTTTGCTGCACTCAAGAGCCTTTGCTTTACTTCCACTATACAGAACAGGCCATATATCTATATAATCTAATTAAAAAGAGTTCATTAAGGTGTTCGAAACAACATCATAACGGTTAAGTGTATCATTGTACAAGGTCGCATCATGAAAGATTTGTTTGCCCTTGCATCCTCTCAAAGGTTTGAAAATTATGATTTATTCTATACCTGAAAGGACCGGGTTAATTTAAGGTTGGCTGCTGTGTGTGTTTTCGGTCACTTGCTGCACTTCTCAAAGAGCACAAAGTCAGATTATCTGAAGCTAAGGTCATTGAACTGAGTGGCTTGGAGCTTAACCAGCAGAACAATTATCTCACACACAAATCCGAAACATCCAGTTGTCTGGATAAATCTATACAAACCTGCTTATTCTGAGGGACTAGTTTGTCTACGTTTTTTGTCAGAATCATAATAACCTCATCCTGAAACTTACAAATTAGTACAGGAGAAATTACAATGATTTAAATGGATGCTGGATGATACACCGTGACTCATACTGGATGAGACAGCAGCCTTCTTTTTCTTAGTTGCCTTACCATTTGTAGTAATTATGTACAATAAATTCAGTGACATTCAAACAAACCATCAAAGAACTGAAAGTCTCACAGTTTTGATAATCATAGTTAATTTCCACTGTGGTGTGTGAAAGTTTCCCATCAGTCAGGTGACATTTTGGTCAAATTTCTCAAACTTTTAAACTTCAGGTCGTCGCTATTACACCACCAAATTTTAACCCCATTGGACCTCGATGCCTGACATATTTGATGATATTACTTATGATGAATGATTGTGTCTGTTAGAGTAAAGTTGTCCTCAATTTCAATCTAATAACTTTTTGTAATGTGACTACATAAATATACAGCACAATGCAGTAGAATGTACTACAGTGCATCAACACAAGACATTCAGTAACAACATGTTAACATAAATATTAATGAATATGTAATAAAATGTTTCAAATATTAGTTTTTCATCGTTACCTCATTCTTTTAAATAAAGAGATCTATTAACAAGGTTGTCATACATTCACTTTTCCTCCCACCTGTCCTTGAAAATCTGTCTTAAGGATGACTCTCCCATAAATGTTATTCTGGTAGAGTCAAATACCAGAAATTACCTTGGATACAACGTGCATACAATGCCTGATGCACATTCCTTGCAAGCCAAATGTCGAGGTGATGTTAGACCACTGTACTGTTTATCTATCCTCACATTACTTCAAAATTTAATACATGATGTCTGCTGCAGTAGACCAACAGGTAAAAGTACGGATTACTTCAACTAATTAATGTACAAGTGTAGATCTACATTAGGTATCACCACATGTGATTTGTTCTGCCATGGTATTGATCCATACGTTGCTCTTACATTACCTCTTTAATCAAACTAGTCATTATAGCCATACCTTTGAAAATAGTGCACGACCCATCAGATATAAAGTGCAGAGAGGTGATAATGTGACATTCATATAAATGAATTAAGAATTATGATTTCAAGCTTTGAATCATTGCTTTTTGTTTTTTTTGAAGCATTACTGTTGAAGCTATCCTTAAGGAACCTCACCCCGGCGTTGTGCCACAACTATATGCATGTGCGTGCTCTCACACTCTGTTGAGCCCACAATCTCTCTTTCTCTTTCTCCCTCCAACGCTTTCTCTCTCTCTCTCTCTCTCACCGCCTCTCCTGCCGTAACCTCATGTCTCCTCTGCACCCTATCCCCTTCCTCTGTCTCTGTGTGGGGCAACTGAGGTAAATGTGCCAAAACTGCCCTATTGAGGTCATGCTAACAACAGTAGCACAGTTCACTTGGGATTCCACCCGACCAACTTTGACATCACAGCAACAGGGCAATCCAGGGCATGGCATACTCAATGTGAATGCATCACCACATATAGAGGGCAAGTGCAGGTGTGCCAGCTGCAAGACACAATGTTTAAGCAGATTTACTACTTCTGCTATCCATCTTCACCATTCCAGGAAGCATTCTTAAAACCAGGCCATCATGTTGCCTCGGAGCACTCTCACAGGTATAAGGGCACTTGGGTCAATAGAGGTAAAAGTGACCTGGCTCTTTAAGAAGTGGCAGAGGGAATTACTGATACTGTGCACAAGGACAGACAGAGCAGCTGCTGTCACTTTTAATGGCATCACAGATTGCTTCAGAAGCACCACCACTGGCTTTTGGTTCTTCTGTGATTTTAAGAGCTGGACAGAGTAGCCCAAGCCTCGCTGCTTTCTCCACATTTCCACCCAAATGGGTGTCACACATTCTCAGGGGCAGGATGTTATTTTATAAATCTTTGAAAATATGTCTCACAGTGCGCCATATTTTCATGTCGCGACACCGTTCTTGCAGTTCGAATTTGATAAAAAAAATGAATTTTTCTAACAATCTGATCTGAATATCCGAGTAAGTCACATCACTTTTATATATAGAGCACACTATTTGTCTTGCATGAGTGAACAACGCAGCAGCAAGCTTGAGCCCAACCACAGCCACAAATGTGATCCCATGGTCTCTGAGTATGTTATTTCCTCTTCCCTCTGCCTTTCGTAAAAAAAAGATGGTTTCTCCAAAATATTTATCTCCATGGTCCAACTGTCATATCTTACACTCATCACCGCAGCACACAACAAGAGTTGCGCTGTGTTCTCGTGCCACTCATTCCTCATCTGTCAAAATACACTTGCTTCCACATTAAGAGGGCAGCAGTGACAAGCTGGCAGTGTGTGTGCCTGTGTGTGTGTGTTTGTGTGTGCGTATGCGAGGCATGGGGGCTTCAACCGCCAAAGCAAAGCAAAACAAGCTGCACTAATCTGGCATGATCTGTGACTCCCCCTCATCATCTCATTGGGTGTTAGGTCTTGGGTGTGGTTATTAAGGACACTGATCTTAAATGGGCCTTCTGCTTGCGCTCTGATTATTACTCAAGGGGCAGCTGTGGACAGGATCACTGAGCTGTTAGTCCTTGTTCAAGTGATGCAAGTTTAAATATTGCATGGGCAATTGTGCACGGAAAGTAAAACAAACTAGAAAAAAAAAACAAGCACACACAAACATTTTTTTTTGTTTGTTTTTTTAAATGTAGACTGTAACTGAGAAAACTACTGTTTTCCAGGCACCGAACATGGGTTGAAGTCCAAAGTTCAACGGACAGCAAGAACATTTTTTTTCTTTTTATAAGACAGTAAACATTTTTAAAGTTTAATTCTTTTTCACATGCTAAACAGGGAATCTAATACCACAGCAAAGTGTTGAGCTCACTATAATGCAGCTTTAGACTAAAGTGAGGAAGTAAGGGTCAGTGTGTGTGTGGAGTGTACAGTAACAAGTTCCTAAGTTAATGCTGGAGGGAAGCAGATATGTTCAAGCTCTGCGAATAAGCAGGAGCTGAGTGTCAGGACCTGTTAGAGGTTTAGAGGTACTATCCACAGTTTACACCCATGTCCAGGGGTGCCTGAAGTCCCACCCCCAACCTACCCTTCGAAAAACCTTTGCCCTATCCAGTTTAGCTGCTCTGGGGTTAATTCCATGTCCTGGAGCTGAAACAACAGGATCACAGCCGCAGCACTAATACTCAATAGACACTGACCTACTTTGTTGGATTAGACGGGAAAAAAAAACTGATCCGCTGCCCTAATGCCAGCAATGAAAACGATCTAATGGTCCTAACTGCTCTGTTTAATCTGAAAGCATGCTCATGTTATTAATTTCTCATTATGGGAATGCAGTTCTGCTGATGGGATTAAATGCCCTGCTCTGTCTCTCTTTCATTCTGTGACCTCCCCACAAAAACACAAAGGCTAAAAACCATCTGGCTGGACGCTCCCTCATGTCCCTTGTTTATTTGTTTATGTCCCTTATGTGTTTGAATGTGTGTGCGAGAGGCACTGGCTTACTCACCCACGTTAAGACTCAAAACAATTTGAATCTAAGAAAGCCAAGGGAATCTTTGTGACTACGCTTTGAAAATAAAACAAAAAGTGTGACTGCGTAACAAATCTCTGCTTTGTCTCTCAAAGAATTCTGTACAAATTTCGCATATTAAAATACTGAATATATTATTCTTGTTTTCATATTATTGTTATATGTATCTGCCAAAAGGAGAAAATATTACATTGTTTGAGGCTTTTATAAATGGCTTTACAAGTTGTTTCCTTCTGCACAAATTAATGCTCAGATGGACGTGGAGTGCCCTTGGCTGGTTGTACATCCAATTTGAACAATCAAAATCTATTTTTCTGGTCCATTACATCACCACCAGGGGGCACTTGATTCCTCAAGCATGCAGTGTTGTGTTTGACAAATTGCCATAGAGGTAACACATGTATTCAGCAAGGGAATTAGGGAATAGGACTGGGTTTACAACCAGCCAACCACCCTCCCACCCTCCCGTCCACCCATGATTTCCTTTCTGTGTAATCTGGTATATCACAACAGCCAGAAGCTGCAGAAGAAGAGATAATTTCATAATATTATGTCTGGTTCATAACTCAGTAACAACAAGTTAATAGCCAGGGAGGTAAGAGAGAGTAAATGCACCTAAACACAGCTGTTTTAAATAGATGATTTGTATGTACATTTACAGTTTATATCCTTAATTAAGCATAAATTTTTATCTATAACTCCATTATTGGTGGTAAACCTTATGAGCGTTAATATGTAAAACAGGGATGAAGTCATTCTTGCCAACCTAGAATACAAGCACAGGATTAAATTGTAATTTTTTACATTTTCGTATTGAATTCGTATTGAACGTACCGTTCTATATTTACCTTCAACAACAGGAAAAAATAACATCTTTAATAAACATATGCAGAGAAGCTTGTAGTCTTTGCATTTTCGCCAATCTATCATGGCAAATTTGGATATGAAAGGCAACAATTCAAATGGCTGAATAAGCATAAAATATGTCTAAACCTGAGGCTTTCAGTATACCTAATAATACAAACATGACATGTAATATATCATATCACCCATTACCAGTTAGCCGTATAAAACAAGATGAAAATATGCAGGCTGTTGACGGATCAGAAAAGGCATCTGCATTACCCAGTGGTATTTCTATTCAGTCGTTCCACTCGCGGCAGTTGTAACCGTGCATGTTAGATGTTTTGAAACACAACACTTTACAGGAAATCCTTCTTTACTGCTCTGTAATTTAAGTGCAGAAAATTAAACATCAAAATGTCTTTTGGATTATTGAATGAGATGTTCGTCTCCAGATGCACGAAATATACAAATTAGTCAATTTGTCGTAACAAATTCCAAATGTGACATTTTTAAAAGCACAGCTAACACAACTATATTTAAAGCTTGTACCTTTAAGTTCAAAGAGTAAGCCCTGGGGGTAGAGAGTGCTATAAATTATTTGCAAGGGAAAAGGCATGATGCATCTTTTAACATGTGCAGTCATTTCAGAGTGCAAAGCCTACAAATGTCATGTCCTCTTAAGATCAAAAGTAATTGGTCAGGCTGCACAACAAGGCGCAGGGGTAACGAGGCAGTTTGCCACTGTAACAGACTCAAATGACATACTGTGTAGCATGTCGGTGAGCTAATAGACCCCATCGCACAACGAGAGACCACAGTTTCACTCTGTCTTATCAAATTAAGCTAAAGAGGTGCACTGCTTTTTTCAGCCATAAGCTGCATTATTCTGCTGTACCAATTCATTTGGCTTGATATTCATTAGTATATATGCCTCTATTAAAACTAAATATTAATTCTATCACCAGGCATGAAAAGTATAAATAAATACTACTCTGTTTATGATGAGGCACCATTTCTCATCTCCCAGTTTGCTATTCTACTAATACTAAATGACAACTGCATTATCTACAAAAAGAGGGATCTATGAACATGACAAAGGACAATTCATTGACGTAAAGAGACAAGTAATTGCGTTCTGCTGTTCGGGGTGAGCTGATGAGTGACAGTGAAGTGTAAAGGCCATTAAGAGGGCAAAGAGGGGGATGGTGTGCATTTGCTCACGGAGCAGTGACCAGGCCCTGTGGTGCCCTCTCAGCTGCAAGACAGTGACGACAAGGGAAGCAGGTGATGTGCTCCAAGAGGCCCTCCACCACTTCGCAGCCTGCAGTGTGCTCCTTTACACCCGTAAGATATCAGATGTCAGATCTAATGAATATGGCTCAGATAACATTAGGTTTATACCATCCTTAAAACGGGAGTTTCAAGCAGAAATGAAAAATCTAATCCAAACAAATGCAGTCATGTGACTTTACATACCCCAGGTTATAAAACTGGTTAAGATGTGATATCTACAAAAGATATAGCAAAATACTACTACATTTTGTTTATTATCATTTTAAAAATGTATAAAATTGCAAGAATTACAAGAAAGTGCTACATAACTGTCAAGTATAGATGCTGGATTATGTTTTTTAATTTGTAGATATTTGAAATGGGCACTGAGTAGCCGGATTATGAAGGAAAAAAAACATGACACACTGTAACTGCCAGCAGATGCTAAATACCCACTTGACTCCATTTAATGTTAGGACAAACAAACCTTGTACATCTGATAATAGCATTATAAATAAAGCAGACCAATGGCCAATGGTAGAATGTAAACTATATACCCCTTGTGCTGGTTGTTAGCTTTCAAATGTAAGCTTTAACAGAAGAGGTCAAAACCTTTTGATTCTACTTTACTTTACTAAGTATAATTGTTTTGTAACTGAGAACAGATGCCAACTGATGGGAGTAAAAATTGCATATTTCTGGTCATCATGAGGGCAGGAACACATGTCACTATGTGGGGTCCATCTGGATATCTAATTTTTATGATAAAATGGTAAAAAATTGGTAAACAAAATAATTTCACTATGGGGAGAGAGGCTCCAACAGGGACTTGGATTTGAAGCCATATTTGAAACAAAAAAATCTGTCGAACAAGTCATTAAATTCATCTGATTTGGAGGGACTACAAATTAACAATGGCAACAGTGGAACTGTTGTTTGAAGGTGAAGTTGATGCTGCTTTATATGTAAGAACATGACTGTCACCCTCCCATCAGTTGGTAAGTGGGTCACAGGACTGTACGTGACCCAGACATGGGTCTCGCCCTGCAGGGTCATGGGCCATTCAGGCATGAGGTGCCAACTGAGCGCCTCTGATTTGACTCCCAGTTAGGTGGCCTGAGCTGAGCCCCTGAGTTGAGCCCCTGGCTCGTTTTACTGACACAAGGCATGGTCTGTAAGGAACCGCAGGGTTCACACAGTCACAGTCACATGTCTTCAGCAGGACACTGTGGTAGTATGCTTGGACTGACTCCTCGAACCCCTCAGTCTTCCTCTGTCTGTCTTACATTAACTAGTATGGAATTATGTTTTAATAAACCTGTAACATCATTGTTACGTCCTTTATGTGCTTAATATATATAAGCATTTTCAACAATTGAAAAAATTGATTTTATCCATTTTTAGGTTTTAAAATGTTATACAGTATGATAAGGAAAACGTAAAACAGAATCTCAGGAGAGTCAGTAATCAGAATAATTTTGTTATCATGGCAATTATACTCCTATAAGACTATTCTATAGTATGCATTAATATGTTATGCAAAACTTAAATAAATACTGTATGTCAACTACATGTAGTAGAACTTAGGCACTGTTTTTCTGTACATCTTCGAATTCTTATATTGTTTAAAAAATAAAATATCGTCTTTGCCATCAGAATTTCACACAGCAGAGAGCGCCCACCTTGACAAGACTCTTCTAAGACCATGTACAAAGCATTCTGCTAGGCACAAAGGACAACACTTTCTTCAGTATTGAGCACTTTCATGTGGCCCAAAAAAATCTTCTTTTAGCCAAGACAAGTGTAAAAAAAAAAAAAAAGCAATTCATTTTTACCTGCCCAGGGCCTGCTGATTGAAATCACAGTATTACAAATAGGGCAGACATCAGTCTGTCTGTGGGACCCCCTGCAGTGACAGAAAAGCTTTTCCCAGAACTGGTTGATGGACATGATTTATAAAGCCGTTGAAAGAAAAAAAAAATAAACTGGGCCAAAATGGACAAGAGGACGTACGACATCCAGCATACAGTAGAGAAGGCTTGAAAATAACTGTATAGAATAAAATGTCAGGATTTGAGCAACATCCACATACAGTTACGTCTAGAAACGAACACATGCCAGATTAATCTCCTTAATGAAGCTCCCCAACAGCAAATATAATAGAGTCAGAGGCTAGATGCATCCAGCACCCCACCACATGCTGCTTGGTCAGAAAGTTTGAGTGGGGGATATTAAAACGCAATACTAATTAATTCAACTGACCTGTGTAACCCTGAGACAGTTCGTACTCTAGACTGTAACATCTTTATTGATCTTGGGAATGCTTCAGTGGACTCCCCGCGCTTATCTCACCATTAAAAGCATCTCTTGTGACGAACCATGATTTAATTAGATGACAATCACTGTTAACAATGCACGGCTAACATCACAAAATTTGCACATTAGCGCTGGCAGTGATAAATTTCAGCACCTCAGCAGAGCCAACTCACATCCTTCACTTAACCCGCTCTTTACAAGATGGTGTAGTTTTATAACTTCATAATAAAGAATGACATGCAGGAACTTTAGAAATATCAACTATCATGACAACAGATTTTTGCACACATATGTATTTATTATAAGATGTTATTGATGTAAAAAAATGAAATGACTCACCAGTGAGGTTCTGGTAACAATACCAGAGTTACATCTCTCACCACACTGAGACCTGCAGACTGGCTATAAGAGCAATGTATGAAAATAACCACTGGAGGGCAGTAAACAGTTTAAGCACCATGGACTTGCATATTTTACACACAGGAATATTATACAATGCAAGGGGAAATTTAGGAAAAAGCTTGGGGTATTTTCCAAAAATGGAGCATGTCAAAAAAAAAGAATTCAAGATACTGGCCTTCTGGAAAATGACTGATAATGGCACTGTGGTGAGACATCAAACTACACATTATTGAATCTTTTGGACAAAGCTACAGACAATCTAAAGACATCTGGGGTAAACAGAGAGATGCATAAGCTCCTGTTACACTGAAATGTATTGGATGTTTCAGTCAATATCAGTTTTGCCACTTCACAATCAAGAACGAGGAATATTTGACCTGTAAAGCCAAATCTTAATAGAAAGGGTCATCAAGACAATAATAGGAAGACACAGCATTTTTGGCAAGGAGCATAGGTGGAGGCCAGGGGCTAATAGCAATGAGGGATTTGTCAGTCATCCCTGTATTTAATAATCCCTAGCTCTCCATTTTCTGCTGTTTGTTTATATTAACCTCTGGTTGAACCCTCTTTAGTGGCAGCCTCTTTTGCCAGAAAGTTCAGTGAACATTCAGCTCGGAAGCGGAGAGCATGTCATCTCGAATCTATTAGCCCACAGGGGAGATTGCAGCGCCTCTCTCTCCCTCTCTCTCTCTCTCTACTCTCTTTCTCTCGCTCTCTCTCTCCATCTCTCTCTCTCTTCTGACTCACTCTCTCCCTCTCCCTGTTTCTCTCTCAGACATAAACATGCACACAATCACACGCGCGCATTAACACACACTAGGTGAGTTTTAACCCACACATTTGCCACACTGATGGTGAATGTAACTGAGATTATTGCATACAATGACCTGGTACTAACCTCGCCTCTTCACTCATGCCTAATAATCTCATCACACCATGCACTACATCACTCTGCCACAGAGCTGCACCGAGCTAAGGAACTAAAGCTCAAGAAACAGAACAGAGCAGATAAAGTTTAGAATTATTGCTTTTGTTCATAATCTTTACTTTATATCTTGAATCTTGTAGAAAGAGAATTATGTGTGACGTACTGTACTTCCATGTATTTCCCAAGCCAAATTTAAACAGCAATTCAATCTAGTACGAGTTCTTTAAGCAAAGGTCTATCTTTGTAAGAGTACATAAATATTATTAGTAAAACGTACTTATTTATCCTAAAGTACAGGTACTCACAAAGCATTATGTTTCCTTTTTGATTGTTAGATTGATATATAATATCTCTGGATAATTACTGATGCTTTCATGTATAAGAAGCATTTAATTTGAAAGATGGCCAAGGTGAAGCAAATTATAACTTATTTTTTTGGATTGTTTCAAATTTCAATTCAAATCAAATTCTAAGCATGTACCGCAAAGTAATGATACACTCTTGGACAAATGTAATGGAGAAGAAACTATTCTAATCTTTACATTTTTCTTTCAAATGTAGAAGATTGGAAATACAAAACAACAAAACATAAATTACAAAATGTACACTACTAGAGTAAAAGTAGTTACTTTCCACCACTGCTGCCAATATGTCTTTTCTCAGCCCCTAAACTGATGCATAGGTCACTTACTGAAAAAGGTTTGATTATTGGCAAAAATAGTTTAAAAAAATAAAAAACTAACACAACAGCTTGTCTGAATGTAGCATATAGATGTGCAATAACTTCTGTCTTGAGCATCTGGCTCAATTCCTTTAATATCAACCAAATTCATGAGGTAGACAAGAGACACATTAACTAAAGTTCAAATCAAGTTAAATATCTGTCAGGCCACAATATTTTGTGAAATTATAATAAGGTGTTTCTTTAAAAAAAACAAAAAAACAAAAAAACTTGTATTTTCATTCCGTTGAGACTCACTGTAACTGACAATAATAATTATAATTGTGTAATACTAATATTCTGAGATTGTCACACTGCCCTGATGATCTAATCTTGTTGTTTCTACACTTTGAGAGAAGTTATTTTACAGGGCATCCACAGAATATTATTTGCTTTAATATACTTCAGACATTAAAACACTATCATTCTATCAGAGGCCTTTTTAATGTAGTAAAGAGTGCACTTTGAAACTTCATTAAAGCTCATAACTCTGCTGATTAACAAGAGCTTTGTGCCGACTTTTGTTTGCTCTCATACCAGCTGTTTTTTTCCTTCTAATTGAGGGTTGTTGGTTTAATATCAAGAGAATCTTTGACTGATTCTGATGTGTGTTTACAACAGCTGTGCTTTTAAAAATCTAACGGTAAGATAAACATCATCAGTTTAGCCAGTTTATTGTCACAGTATGAGAATAAGCCACTGTTACCGAAAGCTGAAAAAAAGCTTTTGTTTGTTTATGTACAATTTGTATGTACAAAACCTTTTAACTTAACAAACGTCTTGATTGTGTTTTTTGAAAAGGTTGCATAGTCTTTTTGCCATGGAGGATACTGACCAGGACTGATCAGGATGCAGTCACGATATGAGCTCAGAGATGGTCAGAGATCAGCATAAATACATTTCTAACAGGTGACAACTTGTGACAAGTTGCATTACAAAAATCGATTCTCACTGTACTTTAGCATTGCAGTTATGAGGCCATTTGTGTGACACGTGTTTTAGCTCCATTATCTTTTATTTTATTGGCAATGTGAAGGACTGTGTTATTTTTGGAATACAGCTCAGGCTGTATAAATCAGAGTTTGGCTTTATGCCTCATTGATACATATAAACATCACCCTTATATAATGGCATTACTGTTTTGTGTTCAGATCTGTGTTGGGGACACTGTGAGCAAATTTAGTCACATGGAGATCATCAGAGGGTGACAGTCTTGTTTCTGGGCCAGTGCACATGTGATTTAGTCACCTCCTTGTTACCTCTGCAGACGACAGATCCTTATCCCCTGTCACTATGATGTGTGAAGACGTGAGATTAGATGCAGGTTCTCATTTCTAGTTCAAGTTCATATTGTTACTTGAAAAGCAGTAAGTGTACCTTAAAGAATACGTTTACGGTGATTTTAATGCACTACTTCTGTCCGTGGACCCTATGCAACACAGGGTTGCAATGTGATCTTCTATATCTTAGTATATCTTTGCCGTAGATGCTTTTCATCTTCACCCAGAACATAGTTAGAGTTTGAGGACTACATACAGATAAGGGCTTTAGTACTGTGAAGTTTTTCCTCTTTAGTAAACTATACTGTATTGTTTTGGTAAAAGTCCACAGCAGGATGAAAAATTTGACTTTTTGGTACGATTAATATGTGGAAGAGAAAAAAAACTATTTATGGTTTGGCGGCATCTATTTTAGTACTATATTAAAAACAGTCAGGAGTGCAGTGCTAAATCTGGGGAGTACTCGGGGGAGTACTCTTTCTGAAACCCGACCTGACTTAACCCATCTCGTACTGCCAAATTTAAGACCTGAAAGTCATCCAAAGCTGTACACTTCCATTTTTTGCCAATTGGCAGCATCGGACAGATAAAAAAAAAAAAAATACACTCTCTTTCAAAAAGTTACTTTTTTGGGACAGGTTTGTTTTTACTTCTTTTTTGCTGTCTTTGGTTTGTGACAATTTTATTTTTGTTTCGACTGTAGGTTGCTGCCGTTTGCACTTAAGCTTAGAGAGTCAGTTCATTTGTTCTGTGATCTATATGTTGGGCTTGTGTTGCATTTTGCATCGTCTTGTTGATATTATGGAACGTTTATGAGATTTTTTTTTGTGTTGTTCTTGTTTTTATACAGACTCCGTAAAGACTAGCAACCAGTCTTGTGGAAGCTAATGAGGGATCCAAATAAAGAATAAAGTCAGGTGCAGTCAGCGATACACCTCTCAAAAAATTACGTTTTAAAACTAAGCACATCTGAACTTGACGTGAATCTAAAGCTTTACGCAGCTGAACTGCCAGGAAGTATCTTATGACATAAAATATGACAGAGGCTTGGTTATTGTTGGTTTTATTTCATTAAATGCCTTTGGTATGCTACGTATGGCACCTAATGGCACATCCTATGGAATCAACAAAAATCAGTGAAAGAATGCCATTTTTTAAGTAATATGTGCTGTATGTCTTTCCTTGATCACTATGTATAGTAATTTTTGTAGCTCTTGATCACATTTACGTATTCAGAGGGATTAAAATCATAACTTTAGGAAAAAACAAGCGAACATTATCAGCGGATGTAAAGATATTGCACTATTACCCAACATGTATTAAAGTTGAACCTGACATCTTATATTCAACTATAACTGGATTTCCTACTGATTCCATAATGTCATTCATATAAAACTGGATTACATTTTCTTGTTTTCCACTGACTCTTACATCCTTTCCCTGCATCAACAACACTTTGAACGATTACTTTGTCTTACATTCCCACAGTCATTACATAATAAACAGAAACATCTGACATTCTCATTCTTACAAATTCACAACTTGGCAAGACCTGTAAATCTCCTCTTAGGGTGGAGGGTAAAACTCATTAAGCATGAGCACATCCTTGTGGGAGAAGTCGATTTCATCCTCATTAAATACATTTCAATGTCCCCATTTATCTTGCTGGCCCATTTTCCTCAAAAACATGCAGCTTAACCTGGGCAAGCTTCTGAACATGAGATAACCGCCAGCAAATACCCATAGCATCACTACGCTTGATCATATTTAAACAGCCAACTCTCTCTCTTAATTTCCAGAGGCGTGTTCAGATTAGTATCCCACCAACTGCTTAGACAGTCACACTCTGGGACTCTAGAGATTTAATAAAGCACCTTTTATGAGAACAGCATTAAGATTCATGAAGGTGGAGCAGGCTACAGTAGTTTAACATACACTCAGTTAACATATACCCTCCGAGGCTGAAGAAAGTAATTAGAAGCACTTCCTATGCATCTTCAGGTAAAAGGGTATGTGTGACTTCCAATGGTGCTGCTCAAAGAAAAGGTCCACCCCCTGCATTAACTAATGCATATCTTAGAGACAGAGAGCAACATTAATGTTTGACTGACATTATGTGTCTGGTTACCATCTTAAAGTACAATATATAAGTACATTTGCAGTACTTGCTTAAATCTAAACCTCTCCTAAAAATCTAAGGGTCTTTACTCATCCAAAAAAAAATTAAAGTTGTGAGCCAGTAAATCGAAACAAGCATTTAAAAGACACTGTAAACTTCCATAGACCTGAGGGACCAGATCGTTATTGATCTGCCACTCCTGCTGTTTTTGTGGAGTTAAGCTAGGAGAGCAACAGTAATGAGTTACAATACTGACTTTCAGGAAACTTTAAGTAGAAAAGTTAATGCATATATGATGCATGTACTAAGTTATTAAGATGAAACAGAGAGGACATATATTTTGTCACAGAACCAACAGTATACTAAATCTTTTGTGACAGCCTCACAAAACAGCGGTTGCAATAAAACAACAGTTAACAGTTACTGTTAAAAACAAAAATAAATGAAGTCTGTAAACTACCTCAGAGACGTGTAACCTGTGTGCAATGCTCACACCCTCATCCCTGTATAAATTCAATCAGATGTATTTTAGGATGAGCATCCTGCGCAAAACCCAGGGGTGATGTTACATGTTTTGATGCCAGCATTTCCCCTGTACTTGTATGAGGGGTTAAGTGAAGGCAGTAAAGGTTTGTTTGCTTCCGTATTGCTCCCTGTCGTCAGCAGTAAGCAGCTGCAGTGTGTCTTGAAAGTCAACTTATAAAAGTTTTATGGAACTCAGAGAGCTTAAGTGATCTTCCCAAGCTCTGCAGTAGCCTGCAGCGTGCAGGATGTCTGCTTATATTAATTTCATGGAGTTTAAGAGGTCACCAAACTCATTTGGAGATTCTTACTCATTTATGAACTCTGCAACCCTTCTGTTCTGCAGTGCTCTAAGCTACTGGTCTTGAGATGCTTAAATTTACATGGAATATTATATGGCTAGGTGGCAAAAAATATAGTGCATTCAGAGTTTAAAGTACATAGTGCTGAATGAAAATGCACTTTGAAATGACATTTACCTGAGTTTTAATGAAAAGTAAGGTGAGTAAGCTGCTGTTTTATCTGCCTTGTATGTTGGGAATTGGGCATCTAGAGCACGAGAGGAAGGGTTAGGGATAGGGGCTTTGGGGAAATTGGTTTAACCAATATTCAGAAGATTCCAATAAGACAAAAGACTTCTCAGAAAGCTGCTTAGGTGGGGAGCAGTGAAACCCTGAGGATGAAACTGAGTAAATGAGCTCACTGGATGGTCTTAAGTCTTGGAGCAGGCATGACGACAATGATACAGAAAAAATAGAGCATTCCTTTCAATTAAAAATGAAGTTAAGATTCTAAAGTGGGACTATAAGACGGAAGCAGTTAAGACGAAGCTTAAAGGTTAATCTGATGGTGCTCTCACACTCTGACCTCCCCTCAGAGCAGCCTGACTCCCATATTGCGAACAGCTTCACTGTCCACACAAGCCCTTTGACAAAGCCAGTTTGTGGCAGCCTTTCGTCTGCAGCAGATCTCCCAGTGAGAGTGTTTAAAACCAATGAGGCCTCACATCTGTGCAGGGACTGAGCTTGGTCAGGGGGGTAGTGGGTGATTAATTGATGGTCACATCTCGCTGACTGCTGCCCACACCGCTTTGATGAAGAGGGATTAGGTTGTGCACCACAGGCTCAGCTGATAATAGGAGAACAGAAAGGAAATGCTCATGTCACGCTCCATGGCAAGGATTTCAATCAAAGAACCACTTCATTCAGAGAGCCAAGACTTTTTAAAACAAGTAAAACCCTTAGCTTCCTGCAGCCTTTTTGTTTTTTTCAGAAAGTAGGTATGTCGTGATTTCAAGTTGGCCCCTTTCTAATTGGCTGTATGATTTGAAGGGAACCTGTTTAATAATAAGAAAACACATACTGCACAACTAAAACAGTCTTTAAAATATCTATCTTAACGCTCTAAAACATTTTTTTCTTAGGATCTACAGAGATTATAGTCGCAGTAATGGAATACTGCTAATGAATTAGCCAATTAATGCATCAAACTGACGTACTACTGGAAAGCAGATGCAATATCAATGGAGTTACAGGCTGACTGAGTTTTGACGTGTCGTTAATTTAACATCAAGTTTTAGATCCTTGTGTTTTCAGTTGTCATTACAATACCAATACTACTAGCCTAATTCACATTAAACCTAATTTAATCTCAGTTATAAAAGACATTCATGGTTTGGAAATCATAAGCATCAGTATTTGATGCTTGTAATAAACTATTGCAATTAGCATGAAGACTATAAATGATATAAATTGAGTAAAACATGCTCACACAAAGGAGTATTTTCTAGCAACAATGTTGTATATATGATGAACATGGACATCAGAAAAGGGTTGAGGAAAATGATTGTCTTGGGGTTGTAAGGTTTAGGTACAGTTTCATCTATCTGAGCCTTTATTTAGCCCCCTATCCTGTCTCAGCACTGGCTGAACTGAGATCAGTCTGCAGTTTTCCCTAGAGACAACACTAATGTCACATACTGACTTGGCACACTAATATTTCACATCCAAACCAAACCTATTAAGGATGACTACTTACCATAGACAAGATATGTCCTTCACAGCAGCAACCTTCACATTCAGTGTTTTCTCAATCTACACACAACCACAGGGACACATACATGTACACACACATACAACACACACGGACTGCTGTGCATATTTTTTTTGTGTGTTATATTTCATCTTCTGCCACATGTGATGGTGTTGTCCTTCCTACAAACACCCTTGAAATCTTTAAATGTCCCCGGACCAGTATTTTCTGATAACAATGAAAATGTGGCACAGGACTATTCTCTCATATTACTAGGGTTTGTGAATTAACTACCAATCCATGCTCTCTTCTTAAACCACGAGAAAGATTTAATGATACTGTATGTGCTGACAAATTATTACTTTTGCGCTCAATTTCTCTTTTAATACTCTCAAATGAACAACCTGCTACATAGACTGAAATCCAGACTTTAATTGTTTCTACAGTATAATGCCTGGTGTTGTTTTCAAACAGTGCATGGGGACCTCATTTCTTTCTGAATCTTTGTCACTTTGGACTTTGGTGAATCCTATTAGTCGTATTACACACCAGAGAGCATGCAATGTGTAACTATCACACATAAAATATACACACAGGGGCTAGGTCAGTGTTGCAGTTGAACAACTACTACAGAGTAAAGTTAGGAAAATTACCTGCATTTGCAATAAGAGGTAGTTAGAGCAGGGAATTATAAGTGCCATTTTGTGCCAAATCAGTCCCAATTTTGCATTATTCTGCATGATCTGAATAACCCTTACCTCAGCTGCACCACTACACCCAAACAGTCAACACAAATAGGTTCACTTGAACCCAGGAAATTACTCAGGTGCACAACCCAATCACTTTTTAAGTAGATATGGCAAACTGTTAGCAAACAGTTGCCAGCGGATATTGAGCCACAATATCATTCATTTGGAGTCATGGTTTGTCCACATGGTGAATGTAAATCCAATATTTATTCTCCTTTAATAGTTACCTTCACCAACTAGCCGCTAACAGTGTCCGTCTCACATTTGGTGCTGAAAATGTGGCAAACAGTCGGTTTTAAGAGCGTCTTTACTGAAAAAAATCTGCCTGCTGTGATGATGATGTGAGAACAATGAACTTAAACAGTAGCCTCATGTCACAGACTGAACACGAAAACATTGAGCTGAGAATACGCTGTAAAGCTCTGAAGAACTGAGGAGAACTGCAAAAAAAAAGCTGATGGTTCTCTGAGGGTTCATTAACGACCCATTTCACATTACAGTTAGTCATTTTATCCACTGATTAAAAACATTGATTATAGCCACTTTATTGCAGATTAGCTTTATGAATGTATATTGACTAGTATGACGATACATGATTTGAGAGATTATAGACTACAGTGTGTCTGATTCCAGTGGCTTAGAACAGAGGAGTTTGATTTATGTTCTCCTCTATTCTATTGAACTATACAAAGGAACTCTCCACCTTGACCGCTCTATTAAAGTAAGAAGCCAAAGTTATCAATCGAGGTGGTGAAAGGAGGGGTTGTCTTCACAACAAGCCATGCTATCTCAGCCTAATGGATCACACTACGCTGCAGAGAGCAAGAGAGAGAGAGAGAGACAGAGACCGAGTGAGTGAGACGGAGAGAGGAAGATGTTGCTTCTACTGTATGGTTTTGACTGATTATGCATTTTTTTCTTAAGCTATTCATAGAAGATAGATTCATCATTCCAATTTGTCAAGCTAGCAAAGATTTCAATTAATTATGTGCAGCGAAAGACTGGGTGTATTAGGCCTCTCTGTCAGCACTAGTCTGAGTCCCCATTTACCGGACTCAAAATAAAGAGGTATCAGAGAGGTGCTTGGATCCACCAGTAATTAATTTGATGAATGCCTTAGCGGCACAAATAGTGGCAGCCGTGCATCTTTTCATCAGACACCGGCAGCAGTCTCCATGCTCGGTGCTAATTTGAAGGGGGCAGCTCATCTGTATAGTGGATGTGTTTGTGGCGGGGACTATTCTTCAACCCATGTACTCACAGCCTCCTGCTGTCCAGACAGTGTGTGGGGGCCTTATGTTTTCTGTCAACTTTGTCCTTGTGCCAAGCAACTTGCTCCACTTAGTGCCCAGTTTTTTGACTTTGTGGCTTGAACTTGATAATGGGGGGCCTGCTGGATTAATGGAAGGTGCAGTCATGTTGTTTCCCGGCTGCTGCTCTTGTGGTTTTCCAGACACCAGTGCTGGTGTAATGACCATCATATCGTATATGGTACCTGGCAGGTGTGAAATTGATAAACATTGTGATGAAAACTCCAATCTGATGAACTACCAATAATCCATTAAAGGAAAATGTCTGATTACAATCTTAAGGGATAAGGGTGCATCTACACAATGATAGATGAAGTAGGTAACGTGGAGGGAGGTGTGATTGGGCCAATCTAAAATGATGGATCATATTATTGTTATTAGGTGAAAGCTTCAATGGCAGCTATTTGTGATGCACACCGTCAATGTCGACAGGAGCCTCGGCCGAACAAAGAAATAATTGGACTGGTGCCACATAATTCAGGTTCATATTTTCACAAGTGGGGGAACCTCATTATAAATCAGGTCAGCCACTGATACAAGACCATAAATCAAAGAAAGACATAGCTCGAACAATTAGATAATTACTAGACCACCGTGTCACCACTGCTGAGATGTTTTGCTGTGCCACTGAGGGGGAGCGGAGAGAGTAACGAACGGCGCTAAGAGCCCACAATCACACTGTCTGCATCAAATCAGACAGTGGAGAAGAGATGAAGATTTTAAAAACAAAAGAAGCCCAAAAATAAATGTATGAAAGTAGGACGTGCTTTGAATGGTGGTCTGATAATTAACCTTTAGCAGCAGTTGCTGTTGTAGTTCAAATATAAACTCTTGCTACTTTTAAGTTTGTGTAAATTGTGTAAACTGTCACCTTTGGTCAGCCACTAAAAAAATCTGTCCTCTGATCATACCTAAAATTGATGATATACATGGGTCTCTTCACTACATGATTGCATGGACTGCCACTGACCCCTAGTGTTGCTCAAACATTCAGTTGCACTGCTTGAACTACAGTATGAAAGCCTGTTACTCTAATTATATCTACGGCCCTTGATTACCCCTAGGCAGGGAAGCTGCCTGAAATCCAGAGGCAGGGGTCCAATTGACCCCAATTGAAAGTGTCATTTCACAGGATTGCCAAGTTGGAGATGCTCTTGCAGCCCAGAATAAGCGGATGTTAATTCAATGTTCCTCCTCTGCTTCATTGTTTGATATTCGAGCAGCTCTTCCACTCTGCCGACCTCTGCTAGGCTGGGCGGGTGCAGAGCTGCCTGTGCCGTTTCTTGTGTCAAACCAGAGTGCAAGGAAGCTCCAACAGCAGTCAAAAATTGAGGTCACAGCACAAGAGTGAACCAACTGGAACAGATTGTTGTGGAACCTCCAGGCTTCTGCGGACACGTGTTGATCCAAGCACAGCATGTCCTAGCTTTTACCTTCCCAACCTCGTCTTCACGACTCTCTTGACAGCAGCTTATGATAGCAGGAATACCCAGGCCGTTCAACTTCACAGCAGCCTTTTATCATCACTTGTGAGGAGCAGGTCCATCCGTGTGTAAACTATTTGACAAAAATCCTAATAATCAATTGCTAATAATCAAATGTTAGACTAAATGTTTTTTAATGGTACGGAATTACATTTATTCTAATATCAAGGTTCATAATTTTCCTTTAGATTTTTCAAACTATGGAAATCTGGGAGCATGACTGCTGGTCATTTAAATAAGAAAATGATGCAAAAATGTGGGTGAAAATAGAATTTTAGAAATATCTATTGCAGCACAAACACCCTGGAGTTTACCCATTAATGGTTTATTAACCAAGAGGGATTCTGGTGCATAATCAGGAGCTAATCTGCATTTTCTCTCCATTTTTCTCTACATCATTTTTAGAAGTATTTAATGAGCAAAAGCACTTTGTATACTGTGTACTACAGCGGGAAAGGTGACAAAAACTCCAGGTGTAAAATCAGTTTAGTTTATTTACCATATAAAATTGTCAGAAACAGACAAAATTACCTGTATCCAAATTTAAGTCTACACACTGCATGTGTATCAACAAAAAATTAGGGACATTCATGCTGGTAGTATCACATGGCAGTTGCTTTGGCCTAAGCTTTCTCAACACAGCTGAACAAAATGTAAATGTCTCATTAGATCATTGTCTCTAAAGCACTTTAAATAGATATTAAAGCTGCTCTGCATAAGCCCCATCTGTTCTACTACATATCCCCATGGAGGACAGGCAGTGTTTTAAGGCACAATTGATCCTTTTATAATGTCATGACCATTGTGTGACCCATAGCAGGGGGTGTGTTTTATGTAGAGGGAGTGGCTTGATTCCACACACACACGCACACACATGCACACACACGCACACACACACACACACACACACATCATGTTAAGAGAAACTAGAAGAGTGTGTTAAAGGTCTGGTGATGGATGATGGGAGGGGGACAGGTACGATGTCTCAGTTTTATTCAAAGTGTCGTCTTGTGTTAACTGGCTACATTTGGCAACGTTTCTGACATTCTGTCATTATTGTCACTTTACATGAGAGCTGGGACAGCAAAGAGGGAGCACTGACAGCAGATTGACCCCAGATGCTGTTCATTTGATTGATATCTCTACAGACAATGATCCTTTTCTGCACTGCAGTGGTGGTTACATAGGGAGGCGATGGGAGGGGGCAAATACAGGAGAAATGTCACACCAGGGAAGTCAGTGAGGCGTAAAGCCCTGCCTGACGAGTGCAGGGTCAGTGGCTCCTCTCTGCCCCCTTTGTGCCCCGGGTAAAATGATCTAAGTGGCTCTGGACCTCTGCCACCGATCCGCTGGAGTGCAGGAGTCAACCGCGTAGGCATGGCAGAGTGAAGGCTGGCAAAGGATTAGCTGGTAAAACTGCAAGTAGTGTGCTATTGCCTAGAGGACAAACTCATTCCTTTATTGGTGGTTTCATTATATGCTTTTCCATAACTATGACATATTCTAATAGGACGCAAACTTTTTACATGATTGTGTCAATAAGTAAAGCAACTGTTGCATTTCACACTATATCCTCCTGATGCTGACGGTGGTTCTTTATTTATAGCTGGGTAGTTGAGCCTCCCAGATGATGAATAAAGGGGAGAGGTTAAGATTACATTGTTCTGGTAAATTACTTGCACAGAATGGCTGCAAGGCAGAAGCCATATCAGCGGATATATCCTTAAAGACTGCAGTACGGGGCGTACAATATGTCTGAGCTAGCTTCTAGTTGTAAGCTGTCTGTGTTTGATGATTGTGATCAACCTTAATTAAATGCGCTAATACCGTCTGTCTCTGTTCATTTAGGGAAGAGGAGACTGCAACACATGCACGCAAAAACAAACGGCTTCTTTTCTCTCACTTCTCTTTACTGATGTCTAATGACAGCATCCATGCGTTTATCAAAATCTAGTTATCTACTAAGTTTTTCAATGAAAATGTTGGCACTACAAGTTCTGTGATAATCTAATGATGGTAATTTACTGTACTTTTATAAATCATGCAAGCCTAGGGATTAATGTGAATAAAGTCAATATGTTTCAAAATTTTCTAAAAAGGTTTTCATGGATGTTAACAATTAATGAGTAAAGTATCTTCATCTAGATATGTTTGTGTCAGAGGGAGCAAGTGTGGCAAGCTCGTCACTGCGCAGGGTAATAAGGTCAATGCAAAAAATAACCCACAGGCACATTTGCCAGCAAATGTGGAGAAACACACAGACACACACAAATAAACACACACACGCACGCACACACACACACACAAACACACACCACTGTCCCAGCCTTATGTTGCAGAATCCAAACCAATCGAGTCAATTGCCAGAAAACATGACATGACCTTTCAGATTCACTGAGCATCAACCGTGAGTGGGACTGGCGTGCTTTCCGTTTCAGCGCACCCTCTGCCCCTCCCGCCCACTCCGTCACCCCCAGGGCCCTAAACCCTCCACAAATAATTACTCTCGGTGGAGTCTGTACTCCACAAGACAGAGCCAAAAAAACTTGACTCTGATCTTGACCCATACTTAGGGTACTCTCACTATTAAATCATCCCTCACAGGGGTTTGACTATTTGAACAATTCAGTCACAATAAATTGAAAATGAGTAAGGTCAAGTTCATGTTTAGACACATTCTATTCCAAATACGTATATATTATGGACAATACAGCATCCAAAGTATAAACTCAGTTTATTTTTTTCTAACAGGTGAGCTGTGCAGGATTCCTATTAACTGTCATTTTTAAAAACCAAAATGTCAAATGTCAATTGTATTGAGCACAAGCTCCTCTATTGGCTTAGCGTTTTTTATTATTATTATTATTTTGCAAGGAATATAAACTCAAATCTCCCAAATTTCCCGAGACAATAATCAAAGTATTCATTCGTGCATTTCTAAGTTTAAGTTGTACATGGTGAGATGTACAGTGGTGCAGATTTCAGTTACAGCACAGATGCAGACTCGACAGGGATGGCTTCCCTCCTAAAAGCATTTTTTTACCGCCTTTAAATGAATACACATCACTGATGTAATATGACTACCACCTACTGGTTGAGAAACACACTCTGCCATTCAACCCTCTTGTCTCTTTCAGTACTTTTGGATGTCAATGCCTTATAGTGCAAGACATTATCATAGCCTTACCAAAAATGGTATGGCATAAACATATGCCTATGGGATTCTTTTTTAGGACCAAGATACACACTGAGTAGGGTTAGGGTTAAAAGTGTGAAAATCTACATGTCAGTGCTCTTGGACAGACACACTATGAAATGGAGATAGGGTTCCTTAATTACCTTGAATTTCTTGATTTTCAAGTTCTTGTTACCTCCATGTACAACTATACAGATGTATCTTCTTCAATAAGCTAATATATATGGATGATACTGTGTTATGTTCTCTAACTTTCTGTTTACTGTCAAATACGTTTTCTGGGACATTTTAAAGCACGGTTATTGTTGGTTACTATGTACAACAAACCAAGCAAGAGAGAAGAGATAGCACAATGTTCCCCTTACAAAAGAAAAGTTGGATTCATTTGGCAATATGTGCCCCACAGCCAATCATTTTTGGGCACAGAAATGTGACGAGGAGTCAGTGGGACAAGCAGGATCACAGAGGATTTTCTACGTATAACTGCGGTACGTTTTTCCTCATATAAGTTGCCGTGATCCGCGTCTCAGGTTTTTCTATTCACACAGACACCGGCTCACCTATGCTGCAGCTCTGATACTACCTCCGGAGGCGCATCAGAGCCACAGCGAAACTGTCCCCCCTGTCTGCATCTGAAACTTTCACACAGACAGGTTGCAGAGAACTAGCGCATGATTTCCGCACTGAAAGGGCAGTGTGAACGGGGCTACAGTCTTAGTTCGTATGGTATATCCAGTAGTGTATAGTGTAAGCAAATTTCATATATGTATAACTTACATTAATGACTAATTTTGTTGAATGAATGACTCTCCTCTTGTACTTCTTTTATAATTACTTAGCACTTTAGCTTGATGGTAAACAGTACGAGAGAGACACCTTAAATGTACGCATGTATTTTCTTGTTACATAAATATCATCATGACATCATCATGGCGGCATGTGACCAGCACAGTACTAAACAACCCTGAGAAATATCAACAAGATTCTGCAGGAATTAGCCAACTGGAAAACCAGTTTTGCACAACGAAAAGAATTTAAATAATTTTCAAATATAAAGATGTGTTTGTATGTTTTGGAGCTAAAATCCATACGGTTGTCTGCATGTTTTTGTTTATCATCAGTTAGCATAGTTTTTGCACATCACGAATGCTAGTATTGGTCTGTTAGGAAAACCAAAGCATGGGCACAACCAGCAGCACATTTGTAACATATGATACATTTGTGACTGCTTAGATTTACGATCACAGCTTGATTAATTAATTTGTAAACATATATAATAGAGGCCATAGCAGACTGAAGCCTAGTGACTTGGGGTGTTCCCACAATTTTGACCCTCCTGTTGTCTTTCAAAACATTAACACACCAAAATAAACTACACTTTCAAGGAGCATTAATTTTGAGCCATACCAAAATACTATTTATATATTGATTGATATCAAATCATTTGTTTTTGCCTTTAGGTCAAAGCTGCAGCCAACATTTATTTATTTATTGTTATTCTGTTTTTCAATGTTAAATATGGGACCTGTTGTATTTCAATTGAACTGTAAGTGAAGCAAAGCCAAACTGTAAGTAAAACAAGTCCTCCTTGAAAAGTACACGACAATGGGTTTATTATTATAAAAAATGAGACATCAAAACATGCATTTCTGTCAATTTCTGTGGTTTCTGAATTCTAGCAGAAAATGTCCAAAATGTCAGGGGTCAAACAACCAGGTTGAGGCAGTGAGTGAACTAATTCCTGGTTTGTACAACCGTTCTGCATGGCAGCACCTGATAAAGTCATGGATCAATGAGGATTGTAGCTACTGACACTCAACAGTGAACTTAAACAATGTCATAATGGTTAGTCACTGAGCTGTAACCGAGAGTCTGTTACTCACCAATGCTCAAAACTTCCCTCTTCACAATTCAGTTGAGCAAAACCGATTCTCTTTGTGTGTTCAAGATATTTAAAGTATAGGCCCATTTTACTGCTGAGTTTACATAGATTACAATTAATATTGTAAGTGACAGTATGTTTTGGTGTTTAGTTACATATGGTGGTATGGATAAAATATTACTTTTGGATGACCTTTTCAAAGCATATGTTCTTTCAAAGATTGATTTTCTATCTGCTGGTCAACTATTGTTTTCTGTTCATTTCACAACATGATGAAATATGTGCCCTTAATAATGACATCTCCGTCCATCTTTTCTGAAATAGTTTAAAAAAGACTGAAATTATGAAATAATCTGCATATTGAGCATATTAATATTCTGTCCAGTCACTTAAAACAAGACGTCATCTAGTATAAAACAAGCCATTACAAGCAATAATTTGCGAATTTCCAGCACCCAGTCGGTAATGAGCTCAAAAAAGGCATCACACAAAGATTGAAAACAGTTAATGAGCTTAAACAAGCAAAACCGCCAGTATTGTATAAAGAATACTATCATTGAGGCCACAGTGGGCCACAACCATTCATTATACATATACAGATAGAAAAATGGTGCAAAGGTCAAAGATTTTGATCAGTCTGTTTTTTATTTGCCTTTATTGTGACTGGCTTCTCTGTTATCATCTTTCTTGCAAAATAGATTTAAAGCCTGCTACAGTACAAGGTCAAGCACATTTAACCCTAAACATTTAGCTGATTCCACTGTCACATCTGCATCATCAAATTAGTGTCAAGCTTCTTTTTCCCCTCTGAGAGGGCAAACCACTGTGACACACAGCAGGGAGGATCCAACAAGTCTCTTTTCATTTACCTCAAAATGAGGAAGGCAGAATGATGTGGGGCCAAAAGTCTTAATACAACAATCTTATTTCATGGATGATACTGCCCTTTCCCCCCTTTGTGTGCCTGTGAAGTTGATTTGAAGTCATGGTTAGTCCTTTTGATACGCAGCTGGGTCAGACCAATTTGCCACCTGGTGAGGAGGGGGAAGTAGGGAGGTACATTTTTTAATTGTCAGGTCACTTGGTGCAGGGACAGAAGATCCTTTGGGCACATTGTCTGTCTTTGTGTGAAGGACCAGCCATGTGAAATCCCCCACCTCATTATGAGAGCGGGAAGATTAATTGACCAGTTCACTAACTGGCAGCCTCAAGACTAGATCAACTTAGCAAGGGAACTCACCAATTAAGACAGGACTACTGCACCTTTTCTAATACCAAGAGTAATCCTTTTTATTATCATTAGTCTCTGTAGTCCTGTGAGGAAGATCAAGGCTAAGTTGCCCTTTGTCAAAGGCACAAAAACCACTAAAGGGTGTGACAGGATGATAGAATGCTCGTGGTAGCATGGGTTTACCGGAGAGCACAGCTTAATAAGGTTGCAATAAACATGCATTTGCATGATCAATCAATCAATTTGATTAACAACACTGTGATGGTCCAAATCAGTCGTAAATGTCAATGCAGTGGGTTGTTATTTCTTTTCCTGAGAGATATCAGGTTTTTCCCTAATTCCCAAATATTGTAATACTTTTTATTCAACAGATACAAGAATTTAATTCAATCTTTACAATTACCCCATTACTAGGACTACAGTTCTAGATTATACTGTACACGAAATTGGTCCAGGTCAAAGAAAATGTTAACCCATTACAAACATAACAGCTGTGTCTGCCTGTCTGTGTCTGTGTGTGTGTGTGTGTGTGTGTGTGTGTGTGTGTGTGTAAAAGAAAGACAATTCGTTTCACAAGCAGCTGAATTCACACCTGTGTGTGTTTTAAAAAGCTGCCATGATGAAAGCCTTTCAAAACAGCTTTAAAGACTTCAGAAAGCTCAATAAAGTGCATTTCATAGCACTTCATATAAGACATATGAGGCGCAAAACACTGTTTATATTATTCAGCAGAGAGGTCTACGATGTTAAACCACAATGTGTTACGGTTAAACTAACCGCAGGGGATGGATATGTCATGACCACAGAGGTGTCAGAGATCTGGTGCCAACACCTGTCGGTTCGCAGGGAGCTTGCATCTTCAATAACAATACTGACTTTGACATAAAGCATACAACACATCCTTACATATACACATACTCAAATACACACACAGTCTCGCTTTGTCTTTTGTGTACACACAAATGCTTTGAGGGGGAACAGAGTGCTGAAAAGATGTCATCATCACTCTCTTCAGGAGGCCATTATGGATAGGAAGCTAATATGCCGCACAGATATTCCAGCATCTTTTTCACCAAGGGCTACATATCCCTTGTGGGTGATCGGTAAAATTGGTTGACATTTTTCTGGCTCCAATTAACCTTCGATTTGACTCTCAGTTTTGCCTGTCTTCTTTTATTGTCTTCTTGAAAAAGTGGCAAAGGGATAGCACAGTTGGAAACAGTGCATTGTTTCCTAATGTTGACCATTTCCTTTTTTGGCCTAATTGTTCCCTTTCCCTGTGGATGACCACCAAATGGAGAGGAGATGTACTTCATCAGTAGGTCATGGCATTCTCTACAGAAGGTTAATACAGGACTGCTCTTTACTGAATAGTATAAAATACCTTTAGCAATGAAAGATGAGTGTCACTATGTTTTGTTCATGATACAAGTATAACACTACATAATAATATCACAAGTGATCATTTTGTCGTTTTGTGCAAATTATGTTTTTGTCTTTATCCTTTGAATACCTCGAGTCTTATGTTATCTCTGTAGATCACGAGGAATTCTATTTTATCTTAAGCTATTTTAGCTGTGGTTTAATGGGTCAGTGACCTGTGTATGTCAGGATTACAGCGATTAAAATCATGTGTTTAGCTCTATTGCATCCCTCCCCCATGTCGCTTTTTCTATCCTTTAGTTCATTCAGAGTTCACTGACTGCTTATTTTTTCTCATGTGAGAACCAATTTGACAGTTTACATAGGATTTCATCCTTTACACTTCCTCCTTCCCTTACGTCACCAGATCTTCTCAAATGAGATAACGGTGTTTTCTAGACAATAATATGAGATGAAGAATGTACTGGTTGAGAGGATTATCTCAATTTATCGCCTAAAATAAGGCCCCGTCCACAGGAAAACGCTGTTTTGTGTACACGCACATGTTTTGCATCGTTTTGGCCGATCGTCCACACGGATCCTGTAAACGCACTTTTTTGAAACCGGGTCTCAGGGTACAGAAATTCGAAAACGCAGCCCTTGCGTTTTCATGTGGACGGTGAATTCGCATACTTTTCGTTTCGATGACGTCATCGCCCAACCCCTCGACCTCTAGCCTTCGACTCTGAACGTCCGTCTCATAACAACAACAACGGCAGACTACATGCTTGTGTTCGTGCTACAGACGATATTGAGCCTATTAGGGTTACTAGGGCAAAATATTCTGCTCCTCTGCCACTACACTGAGCAAAAAAGGATTATGGACAACTGACTAGCCATTTTCGTCTTCTTCTTGTTGTGTTCGGTTTCTCCTTCCGCTGTCTGTTCGTATACAGCGCTAAAGCTTGAGCATGCTCCGTCTCTTGTTTTCCGTTTTTGGTAAATTTCCAGCACCACTTATAGGCCTGGCATATGAACTACAGCGTATTGAGTTGTTTACAATGGATCCGTGTGGACGCAAATATTCTTGAAACGATGCCAAGGAAGACAGGGGGAAAAAAAGATTGTTTTGGTACGTGTGGACGGGGCCTAAGAGTCTGGATCCTAGCCCAACAGTGAAATCAATGAAAAAAGAAAGCTGGCACACAGGGCACCTTCTCCAACTTTCAAAACTAGAAAGACTAATCTGAAGCTTTATTGCTTTCAATTTGTATTATGTTCAGCATTGAAATGTAAGCCTTTCAGTGTATGACAGATACAGACAGATTCCCAAAAGGCAATAGGTCACAATAGGCTATAAAATTAAAAAGCATATCTTGAAAATACACTTTGAATTGTTTCAATTGAATGTTGACTGTTTCAATTACTTCCACCTTGGCAACATTTCAAACATTCACAACACTCACACACAAACATATATATATGGATTGCACAACCTGGGACCAAAGTCGACACACTGTCGTTGTCTTACCAACAACTCTCTCTCCATTATTGTTGTAGCTGACCAAGAACCCAAATTGTTCCCAAACAACTGACTGAAAAGATGCAGGCATCCATCTGTAGCGTTTCATTTTCACTCGTCATAGTGTAAATGAGTAAGCTTGCAGAAGCTTTGGGTTCCAGGTGTAACTTGTGCTTGTGATATTTGAATCTGCATTATATGCATCAGTTGACAATACAATGTAGTCTATGTGTTGCTGTGTGTAATGGACTGTGAGCCCCATAAACAAACACACAAACCGTTAAAACCCAACAGCAGTATGTTTTAGTTGGTCAAACTCTGCATATTTTGGTATCCTCTTGGTGATATTTTCTATGTTTACACTCATTCTTCATTTTTGTTGTTTTTTTCAGGATGATCGGAAAAAAGTAAAGTAGATATAATCTCCTTTTTTTGATCCGACTGGTTTTAATCATCAGATCAAATATGGCATTTTAACATGTTCTATCCACTCCACACGGTTGTAACACAACTGCATAAAGAGTTCAGTCTTCTATACAACGATCAATATTTCAATGCATCTCATTTTCCCCAGTCGTCAGTGATGATTTAATGGCAGGAAAGTTGAGCTCATTCGGTGGTTGAACTAAGACATAAAACCACAGTGCAGTGCCTGAACACAACTGGCATACATTATTAAAAAATCCACAGTCACAAGGGAGCTCACATTCTACCCAGATACATAGCAAAGGTAGTGACGCTCGTGACTGCAGTTTGAACTCGCACTGAGGATACCAAGCATTACAAGACAGACCCCTAGCAGATGTTTTTCCTTTACAGCCCTTTCAGTTCAATGTTTGCATACACGCGTGAATAGTCTACTTCAGTTAAAAATTAGCATGCGTTCATGCAATTCGCCACAAATATTTCTTGCTTTAGACTCCCTGAATTGTTTTTGTGACATAAGATGTTATACAATTTCTTATAGCTTAACTATTATGAAGCTAAAAATATTTTTCCTTTTGCACTATGGTGAGACTGTTTTGAACAGCTTGACTGTTGCATTCATCTGTAATGAAATTAGGTTAATTGGACACATAACCTACAGCTGACACTCAAGCTAGACTCTTGATGCTTCTGCATCAAGATGCATGGCGATCAGGCTGTAGACATCTCTGGCATCAGACCTGTTCAGCATCAACTCTCACCTCAGCCCCACACTAATGCTGTATATCATTCAGCCAGGTTATGCTATATCTTGTACCCAAAAGTAATTGTAAATGTTGTCATTCAGTTTGTAAGAGGATCAATGAGTATGTTTACATTTGGCTACGGTGTGTGAAGCGTCCAAGAGGCAGGAAATAGGATTAATGCGAGTCTGGTGGCACTTTACCTACAGACATGTCAAAGCTAGTAACTGATCTAGTCACTTACAGGCCAGGGGTAGTAAATTAGAGAAGATTAGAAGTCACTAGAATTCCTAAGCTGGTAACACGCTTGCCGCTGGATTTGTAAAACTGCATTACATCGTGATTAGGAAACTCAGATGGACAGCTCAGCAATCTAATAGACTGGTAATTACCTTGGCTTTTACAAGCATCTACAGGTTTGTAACCTACATATAGGTCTTACCATCATAGTATTCCTTAGCTGGTGGGTTACCAGCTGACATGCATCAGGCATGTCTAGTGGTCATTTTATTAGGTGAGGTGTATCTTTCACAGGGGTGGAGCCTCAAAGCAGTCTGTAGCTCAACACACTCAATACAACCTTCTATTCTGGCTTTTCTAATTATCCTAACTAGGTGATTCGTCAATGTCAACAATGTGACTTGATCTTCACCTGATTCACCTGGTTTAAGTCACAAGTCAAGTGTGTTTACATCTCCTCAACACTAAAAGTGTGTACAACTAATTAGCAACCAGGATTGTAAAACAAGTCAGGATCAGCTCCCTCCAAAAAAACAAGATTAATATTACAGTAATTTGCACTGTGATGTACTACAACAAGTTTCTGTTGAATCACTCTTCAAATAAGACACATACTCATCATTATTGTAAACGGATACCTACATTGTTTGTTTCATTTACAGGATGCTATAGCTGTTGATATGGCTCAAGGAGAGAATATATTGTTTCATCTCCTACCCGTCACTGACAATCCTCAATGTGAGAATAGTTCAAGCACAATGTTAACATGTTACTTTTCTGTACAAGTTATTATTCTTTAGTCTGTCTGTAAGAGAGTCCGACTTCACAATAAAAAAAATTAGCTGAGAAAACAATGAGTGCTCCAATCTAAACAAGGTTACAAAGACTTGTGCCCTTGTTTAACAGAGGTACAGGCAACAAACACAGATGGCATCATGATCCAGTACCATGCCCCAAATGTCCTAGCCCTGGTACACAGCTAGGGCGAGGTTATACAGAGCCTCAGATCTCAAAGGGCTTGAGTGCTGGCTCAACGTCAATCACAGTAATGTTGGCTGACACACTGGTGAGGGTGGTGACAGGGCAAGGTTATGTGTCACTGTACGCTCATGGCCTGCATGAAGACCAGGACTGCCAGAGCTCTGTCTCATGTGAGGGGTCACCCTAAGGGTTTTGGATCAAAATTAATATACCCCGCTACAGTTGCACTGCACCTAACAACAAACTGCTCCGCCAGTCCCCTGGCTGAAGGCCTTACTTGCCTGAAATTGTACCCATAGCAGCCTGAAATACACCATCATTAACACATCATTATAATATACTGTACAAGGATGCTTCCGTTTTTTAGGCAGTATGTTTACTAACAATTGCTGTCCTCAGAGAGACATATTTAACCTTGTATTCTGTTGTCTAATACTCAATTACACACTGCACATTATTATAATAACAGAGTCTCTATTTACAATTGAGAATAGGGCTGCAACTAACGACTATTTTCATTAAGCATCCATTGTTTGGTTTTGAAAAACCATGACAAAATATTGGAAAAGATGACTCCCCAAGATGACTTCTTTGAATTGCTTCTTTTGTCCAAACAAGAATCCAAAACCTAAAATATTACGTTTGCGATGTCATTAAATAATCTGAATAGTGCTGATTAATTTTTTTGTTGATCAACTCTAATTAAACAATCCACTAATCATTGCAGCTTTGGTTTAATGACCATTGAGCTAATAAAGACTTATGGAAGTAATGAAAAATGCACATTGGTCAATCTAAAATTCAAACCGTTCCTCTTAGTTTCAAAAAACGAGCCATTATATCCTCATGACACATACAACAAGCACATTTGTCATAATCTTGAACCAAAGCTTAGTTGTACATTTATCTGACCCAGCATCTAGTCTTTTCAGAACTAACTGTCTAACTTATAGACAGCATTATTGCCGACCCAGCTATTCAAGCACAACAGCCATCACCACTTTTTTCGTATTGGAGTAATACATGAGATCTGAACATGCAGTGATGATGTGTTGGTTTGAATGTTCCTCTACTAGTGATGGATTGTTGAATTAGGCCCCTCTGAGTTGTGAATCACATTCACCTGGGCAGTTGACATTTAATCAATAAACATCTGAACTGTTGCCATGACCCTGAGCCATAGGGATTTAATTTGGTTTCCCAACACCGACTGCTGCTTCAGGACCCCCGGATTTCCGAGACAAACCTCCCGTCACCTGTGGTTCATTTCAACGTCCACCCAGCAGAAGAAAACAAAAATCTTATGCTCTATTTTTTGCAAGACAAATAATCAAATGTTTCTCACAGTGTATGGCAAGAGGGTGTAATCAGGCCTGTGTCAACACTTCGATAACAATGCAAAGAATTACTGTGATATGCCAATGATGACAGGAAAGTTTTCCCCTTGCTTTCACTTCAGTTCACTTGCCTTCAATACCACCCTTACCATCTTTAAAAAACACAAGACTTCCTGAAATTAGACACAAAATTTGGGAGAGAAACTGAAGAGGTGTTCAAATATTTGCCCTAATGAAGCATTTTATTTAAGGATGCACTATACGGATTTACCCGATAATTACCTGCTTCATATGGCCAATACCAGTAAGATATCCAACAATTTTTTTGTACTTTAAACAGAAACGTATGATTGTAGTTCATGAAGACCTACAGGTAAGAAAGGCTGAGACGTAGTGAGCAAAGATGGATATTTTGATGTTCTATAGCTCTGTGTCAAAACTCTGTCAAAGCTTTTTCCCTCCTCTCTGAACCCTTGAAAAACATTTGTTGCAAATCATAATCATGCTGTCTTCCTCCGACACCGTAAGAAACGTCTCATCTCGTTTAATGGTGGATCTCAAACCAACGTTTAAGTTGCAAACTGCCACCTTCTGTGTCGGAGGTTGTAAATGCTACGCTTGTTATGTCAATGAAAGCAATGCGGCTTCATATTATTGGCTCTATTCAACAGCTAGAATTTCAACAATATCAATAACAATAAATAGCCAATAATATAAATTTCCCAATATCGGGCCAATAATACATCTATCAAATATAATATCTTTCATCACTAATCTTAGTTGTATATCTGCAGCTGAACTGTTACCTCTCATTCATCAAAACTGCAGTTACAACACAAAAATGTTGCATTTAAAAAGTTGTAGTCTATCAAATACAGTACATACTGCATACTTGAACCCAGCTTGTGTGCATAAATAATGCAACAAACACATGTTTTTATTTCAGGTGAAGCAGTTCAGTCAGTTGGCTTTATAAATGCTTGTAAAGAAGGAATTTCTCACTATTTTTTTTTCATTTAACGCAAGATACAGGACCATGATATAATATGGCCACACAGCAATGAGTTCATAGATGAGGCATACATGAATGTTTCACCTCAATAAATATTTAATCTTTTCTCTGAATCATTTAAAGCAAAGCCCTTTCTGTTGTTCTTCGGGCAACATGTGCATGCGGTGTACACGGTTTTATCCCCACTTCTCAGTCCCTACCTCCCTCCCTTTCCTCTCTCTCTCTCTCTCTCTCTCACCACACAGTCTCCTTCCCTCTCTCTATCTCTCTCCGTCAGTTGGACAAGCTGCTCAGTGGCCCTGAAATATGGCACATTATGCCGCTCTGCTGATCATCGTTCAGCGTTACACCCTGAATCTGAATGCAATGTAAATGATATGATGATTCCCTCTAAGGCAACATTAACTTTACTATCGTTAAGCTTTTTCAAGTGCAAAGGTTGACTTCATGAGACAATGAAGCAAACAGCGCGGTTCACTTTAAGTGCAGTGGTAGTGCTGGCAGAGGATCATACAATAACGAAAGCAATTCCTGAGCAATCGTGGTTAAAAAGGGGGCAACAGTACACACATGAGATCAACAACTATTATATGATTCTTTTAATTAAGAGATGGTTTATATCCTTCAAAACAAAATCAGATGTGCCAGTGAATTGACTTTGCTATCTAGTTAAAGAAGTCAACTGGAGGTCATTTGTGGCTTCCGGCTGAATGGGTATGCATATGTGGAAGAAATGCTAGAATATGCATGACTGCCATTTACTTCATGTTTAACCAGTCTTGCTTGTAGCTTAGCCCTGTATCATATGTGAAATAATATGCACATACTGTATTTCGTAAAAAACAGGACTCTAAGGGCTGAATATATGAAATATGCTGTAATTTTGATACATTTATTGTTCAAGCCACAAAAGCTATACGTGTATTTTTACAAATTCATTCAATCCAAAAATGTGTCCCCTGCTGTGGAAGATATTGTATATCAATAGGTCAACTACAAAGATCTGCACAAACATTTTTCTAATGCACAGCTCGACTCATGAAAACCAAGAATCTTACAGCTTGTCTGATCTTTAACGCTTCACTCGAAACCCTGTAATTTCTTGTCACAGAAAGTATTACTTACATCTTCCAATTTCATCTCAAAGAGCTGAGTGCTATTTATTATGTCTCTGTAGACTCTCCACTATTATTTCGCCATTAAGCTGCATACTATACTAATATCTCTACTACCGTTTCATTTTACAACACACTGCACATGTTAAACATACTATTTGTTCCTAGAGGAGAATTTCTTCAATCCTGTTGTACATTACAGCTCTACAAGTAATAAATGATTAACACAGATAACAAACTTCTTAAGTGCATTTTGTCAGCGGACCCTTCTCCCTGTCCACTTCAATCGTACTTGCCACAACAAGAAAGCCTGATAATCTGTTTTACTGGTTGCCACTTCAGCTTTATTCATTTAACCCAAGATTGTGGTCATGTTTGCTTGGAGGGCCGCTATCTCGGTTTTGTAATAATACATTATTCGCATGTGATGTATCTGAGCCCTCAAATGTCATTTACGAAAATGTTCCACAAAAGCTCCCATCACTGTACCAATGTCATGGTCTGCGTGATAACAATACAACTTACCTCTTCATCTCTCTTTCTGCTGAAGGTGCACTTTGTCCATCTGACCCTCTGATGCCTGTTTTGACAATGTTCAGAATTTGATTTTTTTCACAACAAAAGATGACACATATTGTTGCTACTCACAGCTATCAAATCACAATTATTACTCATATTTGATAATATTACAGTACAGTCAAAATTCTCACCTGTTCCACTTTCTCTCCCTCCCAACAGCTCTGCATCACCTTTCCTCTGAACCTGCAATGACCACAGGTGGGTATCAGTATCAAAGTCATGCACGATTGGCAACAAGTCATAAAATCATAAGTCATAAATCCTTGGATGTACAGTTTAATGGCTTGCGTGAATTTTCCATATTTAAGTTTTGTTACAAAGGTTTTTCCTAATAACATGCTGCAAAATTGTTAAAGCACCATTAACCATGGTATCATTAAGAATAAGTAAATAAAATAAACTATTTTTACACCTATATTACTTACTAAACAGAAAGATATGACCGAACAACATCTGAATTTAAGTTTCTCTCATTTACTGAATTAAGATGAAAACAATTACCTTGTTAACTCAACGTAAAACACACTTCTTTCAAACTCATAAACGATATTAACAGTCTTGGTTTGTCCAAATCAATCTTTTTCTCCTGCTGCCGATGTCAAACTCTTTCTTGCTAGCATCTGCTGCTTGACACCATTCCTGTCCCTACCCGACGTGTCTTCTCATTCCCAGAATCATAGTCTTTGTCAGAAACTCTGTAAATCACCTCCGTACTGCATCCCATGTCCTCAAACTGACCTCCATCAGTCCTGTAGGCTGTGTTCAATCCCAGTGTGGTGTACAGCTGTGTTAATTTGAGGGCTTGCTGAGCCCCACTGCTCACAGTTACAACCCCCATGGTCCCATGTTACGGTACAGGCAGATTCCAGTCAGCCGATAAGGGCACTAACATCAAAGCAAACTGAGCTAACAAGCTAACAAAAGCTGGAGATATCTAAAGCAGAGTATGGTGAGCAGTGATATGCTTACAGTCATATATTACAAATTACACCATCCAAAAAAAAAATGTAATGAAATGAATACAATATCTGACTTTATATCAACAGATATTCAGTATTGAAGGACTTGTGCGAGGACTGGGGGCAAACGGACATCCCTACTTTTCACATCAGAAACTTGCAAAATCATGCTTCATGAACATTTTTTGGTTTGCTGGTCATCAGAAATAATCCCTTCATTTATACTAATCCCAGTGGCACAAATGAGATTGTCTAAACTTCAACAAGAACATGTATCAATCAATCAATCTAAAAGATAAAACCATACTACTTGATAAAAGATTGGTTTTAATTGCTGCTGTACCAACAACTTGATCATTTTAAAGTAATGCCCTTGTGCACTAAATGTGGTTAAAATATTTTTTTTTACTGTAACTTACTTGCAAAATAGCATTGCTGCCAGAAGTAACTAAAAGGCTAACTATAACTAAATTTATGCTAACGTTTTTGAGCTAAATTTGAGTTTCTAAGCTAGGCTCGGTTAAATTACCTAGGCTAACGTTTCCTGATATTTGGTTTTGAATAGCTTTTTAGTCATACATACATCTCTGCTATCTAAAAAGTTCACAATATTACAGCTAACTATTGATATGCAGCTAACGTTACCTTCCACCACAACTCACCATTATCGTCTTGCGCGCGCTGCAGTGAAAGTTGTCTGTGTACCCGGATGAACTGACTTTGAACTGAACTTGCTAGCTTAAAAGAGACATGAGGCAGGATCAAGAAATAAGACTCGTCGGCCGTTAGGGTAACTGCAGCCATCAGCCAAGCCGGCGCTGGAGCGTGCATGAACTCTTCACAGCAGTGCAGCTGATGCTGTGACAAAAACTGTTATTTCTTTACTCGCTGTTCACGTGACTGTTTACTGCAAGACGTTGACGTTGGTAGCCTACAGCTGCGAACTGTGCTGTGTGTAAGGGATAGCCCTATCCCCTACACACACGAAGCAGCCGGCTCGCTGTGTGTAGCGACACACGAGCGGCGAGTCTAAAAAACTCAGGCAAAAGCAAAGACGGCATATTGGGGGACAAAAACATCGTCTCTGATACGGGACTGCTATGTGTTAGCAGCTAATGTTACTACACAGACACAAACAACCCGTTAGCCTGTGGCTACAGCCAGCTGCTAACGTCACCTCCCGGATAACAGGTTGGGCTTTCGGTCCCATATATACAGGGACATATTTCTAACTATTCGGTTTCAGACTAAAGGACCGTGGAAAATGCGCAGTCTGTAACTATTCAGTGTCACACAGCGGTGGACTAAGTTTCATGTTAGCAGCTACTTTGCACGTTAGGTCACTCCGAGTCCTCGGTGATCTCATATGATTTCAAATCAAGCTCTAAACATGACCTGTAATGTTTTCTTACCTGGTTACAACGAAATGAGCCATGTCAGCGTCTGTTTTCAGTCCCAGTTCAAGTTGAAGTTGCCTCCTTGAGTCGAACGCGTATCCGATGTTTATTCGGTTCCGGCCGGCTTTGGTCTTAATTTCATTTCGACTCTGACTTGCCGCTGATAAAACCTTCGTTTTCTTCTTAGAATGACTTTTTGGTGGACTTTGTGTGGTAGTGGGTCGTTTTCTGGCCGTAGCAGAATCCATTACAACCCAAACACTAGTTTGGGTTCACGCGCTTGTCTTCTTCCTGTATCCAAGCCGTCGAGGACGCGCATTCAACGTCGTCTGACGTCACGTCCGCAGGAAAATCGGACCGAATTGCAGTACATTATGCAGCACACAGCCTGTTCGAGGCAACGGAGAGATACGTGGGTGGGCTCATTTTTTTGTTTATGAACGCTTCATCGCCCATTAGTATTTAAAAACTTAAAATGCATGTTTATTTTTTCACAAATCCCGCCTCAATTCCCTTTAAGAGAGGGATAGAGTAGTCTGGTTTATGCTTTTGCTGCAAACGGCATTTAAATATAACGCTGTAGCTAAACGTGCTGGCAATTTCCATGTCGGTCTCGTATTTATAATAAGCCGTAAATTGGCGTATCTCATGTAAGAATTAGCACCTAACCTACAGCTAGGCCAACGACCAATCAAATGAATCCAGGCTATTCAAGCTTGACCAATCAAGTGCCTTGTAAACACGATGTAGCCAATCAGACTCCATACATTGATTGGTCATGAAGAATAGAGGAGGCATATTAAACAGTTGGTGTATATTTATTTATATTTTATCCATCCATACAGTACAATAACATGTTTTCTATCAGTGTTGGTAATTGTCACTTTTTTCTTTATTATAGTTGGGCATTTATGTAAAGCCTATCCCTGTGTGGATTTAAATCAATTTGAATCTAATGGTTTATCATTTTTAAACAGGTGACTTGAGATCATTGTTTTCAGAAAAAAAAAGTATATATATATATCCACAGGCACTGTCTTTATTTCAATGTGTGGCAAAAACTATGCATTTACCAAACCAAACGTTCAGCAGCAACCAATGTAGGCCAATCCAGCAGATATTTCCAGACTTAAGAGTTGATACTGCAGCTCAGGTTATCCTGGCACGTCCAAGTTTACAGCGACCATACACTAAATATGTTCTGATACAGACACATTGAAAGGGCATTTCTCATTGCAATCACTGTACCTATCTGTCATGTTGAAGCAGAGAAGAGGGACCCAAATGCATGAGACGACAGGCAGCAATGGATGAAGTTTATTCAGGGCCAATGGCTGGGACAGGCAAACATGGCAGGATCGGGGAAGCACCACAGGAACAGGCAAACACGGCAGGATCAGGGAAGCACCACAGGAACAGGCAAACACGGCAGGATCAGGGAAGCACAACAGGAACAGGCAAACACGGCAGCATCAGGGCAACACAACAGCAGATTCGTGGAAACTCAGCATTTGACTTGGAAATAACTGAACAAAAGACTGGACTTAATCAGCTCCTTCCCTGTTTGTAGTGTTTTTCCATTCATTAGTTCCATCTGTGTTTCTCTGCCATACTCCGACTGCACCTCATCCCCTTGTTAGTTTAATTTGTATTTGACTGAAAAAAACAGCGGGAAGAGGTAAGAGCTAACTAGGAAGATGTAGTGCAGGTGTGGAGGGAAGGCGGATAACAAGGTAACAGGGTAACTCAGGTAACAGGGCTGGGCTAATTAAACAGATACAAGACAGGTGTGGTTGGAGGAGAACAAGAAAACAAAAGGGGAAATTGAGCACTGAAAAGGGGCAAGAGACACCATACAATGAACAAAATCACAGGGCCATGACACTATCACTCTCCAAAGACACAAAGGAAAAGCAATTTATGAGCAGTTACATATATAGTTTAGAGAAGTTATGAGATCTTCATTCAGTCAAAACTATAATCCATCAAATCCTTTGTAGAACTTGACATTTTTCATGAGCTGGACCTCTACTCCTGGATAACAAATGGCTTTCACTCAAGATAAACTTTAGGTTATTGGGGAGAAAATTGAATTGGTCAAAGCTCCTCACAGGGCAAAAACAGTCTTGTGCACTGCAGGCTGGAAGAAAATGTCAAAACCATGGACAGAGCTTCATGGAACCATATCATCCTGACCATGGTTGTAGCTCGTCCTGGTGTTAAGTGCTGTAATTGAACCGACTGAATTATCTTTATTGATTGGATATATGCTGTAGGGCTCATACCTATCTTTTAAAGGCTTTGCCTGCATATTGCTCATATACAGCATGATCTGTTACCATGCCAGTTGTTGAACAATACATACCAGTTAACAATAGCCATCAATAACATAATGGAATGGAAATGGTGATTTGTCCCACACCAAAAAAACTCCCCCTCTGCATCAATTTCATCTCATGACTAGATGTACAATTGTACACAAATGACAGGAGATATGAAAGATCAATAGCCCCATCTAGTGGTCATATAAGATACAACTAGTGACCTTTCTCAGACCTCTTTGGTTTGGACCCAGGAAGCGATACTCACCATTTAGCATCCCCTCAGCCTAAGGCTGTGTCCTGCTGCTGTTCTCACCACAACTTGTCTTGTACTAGGAAACTCACAGAGGGATAGAGGAGAGGAGGAGAATCCACTTGCTTCAATGGCTTGGATGAGATGTAATGATGAGTTTCAACCAACAGATGTCAGACATAGTGGAGCATTTTAGTCACCAAAAATGCATTTGCATATGAAGTCTTAAAGCATATACACATGTACTTCTTTTGTATTCTACACTTCAGTTGTAAGTTGTCGGTTTGAATAAATCTAGTAGCCTATGCATTGTGCACATCTTATATATTCTCTGATATCTGGTGGTGTCTTTGTTTGTTGTTGTTTTCAGGCTGTTCATGTTCTCAAATCCCCCTTCTCCAACACTCTCCCAACATTAAATTCATGAGCTCATTGCAAAACAGACATGTCACCAAACCATGATCTCAGCTCCTTTGTTAGTTTTGATCTGAAGTGCATTCAATACACACACCACTTGCTTGATTTTGAGTTTTCCATGCAGAGAAGCATCATTTCAAATAGTTATTTGTCTCACACCTCACTGTCACTCTATTTTCTTATTATGCCCCATGATCCAGCTTGGATTAATGCCAAAGACTGACAGCTGTCACATGAATTCAGAATTTAAATCTCATTACGACACATGAGATATGTATCACATTTAGGAACAGAAACAGTGTGATGGTGGCGAAATCAGGATTGAATATGGTTCAGTGTCACCCTCCAACAGTGTGTGGCAGTGGTGCATCTTTTTCAGCTACCAGCTGCTTCTTCTAAGGGCACGAAGAAGAAGTCGGCTAACAGTAGCAGCTAGCGCCACCAGTTGCTGTCGTAATGTTAGCGAGTCTACCCTCAGTCAACCTGGGGAGGACAGCTCGGGAAGGCGGCGGCTATCACTACTGTCGTCAAAGCAGTTGGATAAGGTAACTAACTGTCGGATGGGGACAGCGCGGTCTGAGTTTAAAGCGTCTGTGAAATCGCGTTCCCTGTGAGTAGCGCTCTCTGCCACACGGGCTAGCTAGCTAACTGTAGCTGGAGTGAGACAGTTCGCTGTCACGCTCTCTGCCACGGTGCCCGTTACTTTAGAGAACACATGCTAAACGCCCGAGCTAACTTGCTAGCTGGCTAACGTCAATGCTGCTTTCAAGTGCTCCGCGAGAGAGTCGTCCACCGTTTACACGACTTGTAAATAACGGTACGGCTTGCTCTGCAATCCAGATAATGGGGAGAAATTAATAGTTTAAACGGTTGGATTAAATTAGTAAAATATTTAAGAAGGAAATTTGTGTCGGTTTGAGATAAATCACAAATCAGCTGTGAGGCGACGCAACATTACAGTTAAGTAAAGTTAGCATAATAACTTGTATGCTCAGTGAAATAATGTGAAAGATGTAATATTAATGTAATATTCGGTGAATAGGGTGCTGTCACTCTAAGTGCGACTTAAACGACTTAATTCAACTGTAAATCAGTGTCAGAACAACCGAGACTTGAACTACACTTCCCCTTTTTTTACGGAGCTGATCTGACCCGCAAGTCAAATCTGGTGCGGTTTGTTTGCGGTGCCAAAGCTATAGCAGACTAATCCAAGTCAATGAAATTCAGACATAAACACCTGTCAAGTATATACGATCAAAGATTAAGCAAACGTTGTACAATCTCTGGTAACAGTGGCAACGCGCCTGCGTGTCATCCCTTGATTTTTTTTTTTTTTAATTATACGTTATGACGTAAATCTGGTGTGTTGTGTTTGTGTCCCGCTTCTCTTTAAAAAGTGAGCAAAACATAGCGATTACACTCTTATTTGACAGCAGCTGTCATCAGGAAAACTCTTGATGACATACAAGACTGATTTTTTAACTACCAGTTACTGAGAGGGTGCCCACTGGATGACCCTGTGACCTTTCAGCACTCTTACACGATTTCATATTTAAGGCAGGCCAAAGAACATGACTCAGGAAATGTTTGTCATACCATGGGTGTGACGAGCCAACTGGTGGCCGTTAGTAAGACCAGTGCAAGGACATAAACATTTATTGTGGTTGGACAATTTAATTGGCTGTGGCATTCAGATGAAGCTGCCTACTCAAGCCATTTGGCTCTGCCACTGCAGTCGAGTCTTAAGCAGATACAATGTAGATAAGATTTAAGGCTAGGTTAAGCCACTCATTATCTGCTCGTTGCTTTGGAGAGTGTAGGATTCTAAGGCACATTAAAAGTGCATGAGGTCATGGGTAAAAAATGGGGTCATCTGTCAGTGGGTCCAGTAGATTTATAGTGACACTGCCCAGTGCCCACTGTGGAGCCTGATGATGTTTCAAAACTTCATTGAACATGAATACTGGGCTTCCATAGGAATGGTCACCCCACTTTTTGGCATATTTTTCTGTACATTTACAAGTGTAGATTTTATGTTACACAGATTCTAAGTTGCTGGACTCCCATTGCTACAGGAGAGATAAAACTACTATTTGGTATTCAACAACTACACACCTCCTGTTAGGCCATGACAGGGCCTCTTGGGAAATATTGTTAATTGCTAACAAAACTTTAAAAATCTAGATTCATGAGGTGCTTCTATTTTACTGTCAAATCTTTTTCAAAAAGACCAACAGAAACCCTCTCTAAAAGAAAATGCCATTTAGCTGCACAAGGTAGTGGAGCGGATGCTAACTAGATGTACTCTGTATGTATGAATAAGTCTAACTGTGACGTACTTCCCCCCCCCCTTGCTTTAATGTTGGACATTCTTCACAGGCTGGTGTTCGACTATGCGGCGGGGGGAGCAGGGCCCACGGGCTTTCCAGGCCCCGGTGGATGTCCACGCCAGTGCAGATGGCCAGGTGTACATGTTCAGGAGGAGGCCGAATGAGTCCGCTGGATCCTCCGATGATGAGGAGCTCAATGTCATTGAGATGCAGCCGCGAGTTTACCAAGAGCAGGAGCAGGACAGGCTGAGGAACGTCCAGCTGCTGGAGCGGGAGGTGTTAGATGGTGACAACCTCAACAAGCTTGCACTGCAGTATGGCTGCAAGGTAAAGATTTTTGACAGTAGCTGATGTTCGTTGTATATTTCTGGTGGTGTTCTCTTCAGTAGCAGTGATGACATTTATGTATCTTTATTCGTGTTTCTGTCCACAGGTGGCTGATATAAAACGGGTGAACAACCTTATGCAGGAACAAGATCTGTTTGCACTGAAATCTATCAAAATACCTGTTCAGAAGCACAGCCTTTTAACTGAGACTTACACAGACCTACGTGACCCGGCAGAAGAAATGCCAAGTTCATCTGCAGCACCAGCAAATCCTCAGGACAGAGCCAGAGCCCAACCACATCTACAGGAGGTCACAGACTTTCTAATGGAGGTGGACCACGACATTGAGAAACTGATTCAGACCACGAATGATCAAGATGACGATTTCTTGGATAACTCGGACAAACGGCAAAGGTTTGGTTTCAGAGGACAGCGCCTGACCAGTCCCGGTGCAGACTGGGGCATCCAGTGGTGGAACGCTGTAGTTGCCATGCTTCTGATTGGCATCGTCCTGCCACTATTTTATGTAATTTATTTCAAAACAAAAGATAATGGAGTAGTTTCACCAACAGATGGTAGCGGTGCTACACATTCAGCCAGCATGTCTTCAAATGCCTCAGTGACAACAGATGTGGCGCATTCTCAAAACCCAGGATAGCTCAGACTAGAGTCACAGAAAACCAGAATTGTTATTTAAGAATGTTGGGTTAGATAGTCTCGGAAGTAGGTGACAGTCATGTTGAACCAAAATTTCATCTCAGTGCAATACCATCATGTGTCTAGCTTCCAACAGGGAATGATACCTTTTAATTTCTACTATAACTGTGATGCTTCAGGCAAACTCTTCAATGATTGTCTTGAAGTGAAGTGAAATGGCTGCACATTCATTTTTGTGACAATTTAGGACACTAACATTTGATCAAACAGCTTTCATACAGAGTACAGTTAGCTGAAATATTACTTTTGGTACTGTTTATTTTGTTTTGAGAGGGGGGATTTCAGTTCTTCATTGTACTATATTTGAGGTATTAGGCTGTATTCAGACCAAATCAGGCGTTGCAGAGATTAAGCGCAGGGTTGTACAGCAGTGTGGGGGGACACAACTGGGAGAGTATCGTTATTTGGCCTGTGAGCTCCGTCTGGATAGCATTCAGCTCGCTGGCTTGGGAGCAACGTCTTCAAGACAGGTGTTCTCCATCCGCAACAAGTCTGCAGAATATTCTTCCTTCCCTGGTGGTGCAGTCTCCTGGAAGCGTAATGTTGTTTGGGGCACCAAGCAACATAGTAGAAATTGTGGACCTCTGATTGTTTGTGGATGTACCTTTATTAGCCGATATGACAGTGTTTCTTTCACCCGTTTCATTAGTTTTTTCACCACACGGCGTCTGCGTTCTTTTTTCGACAACCCAAGCAGTCCGCACTGCCTTAACACACTACAAACAGATTTCAGATTGAAAGGCTGGACTGGCGTTTTCACTGCAATGCCTGATTTGGTCTGAAGGCCTTAAATGGTCATGCAAGCACTATGCAAACAATCCACCCGGTAGATATTTCTTTGTAGGCTTTACCACAACTTCTCTTTCCAGCAGTGCCTGTTGCCAGTATCAACACATCAAGTGACACAAAATCCGTGTTGTGTCAGGCGTAATCTTGATATCTGTCCCAATACAGTAATATATTTTTAGACTTTTGCCTAAAAACGGTAACATTGGAAATGTATTGTTACTGTTTGAGGGTAAACTGTATTTGACACCGGTTTGAGCATTTTTGGTGTGCCTTATTTGATGTAACTTATTTTTTGTGTTTGTGTGTTTATTGTTAAGTTATTGCCATGCACGTCATGCCTTTTCTCTGGGTCTGAATACAGTGCCATAAGTGTAAAATTGTGTTTACAGTAAGAATTTGGTGCAATATACTTTACCATGTTAGATTGTATCAGTTTATTTGACACCTTACAGTCTTGAGAATACATGGTGTTGCAGTTTGAAAATGTAATTTACCCACCTATAAGCTCTCTGAGTGAGCTTTGCGATACAGGAAAGTGCCTTAAACCTTCATTGTCAGGGTTGTATTGTATAGCACACGTTATCTTACATTGTTTGATGGGTACCTGGGTCCACCATGAACAATTGGTGAATTTTTGGCTTGTTCAATGCACTTTTTAAAATCCGAAGTATTTTAATTCAATGAAACTGGAAAATGTATTATTGACATATTTTTCCAACATTTCAGTCAATTTGCCGTCGATGGATGTGCAGGAATGTTTTTATTCGGCGTGTAGCTATTTGAATACAAACTTTATAGTGTGAGTGTGTCTCTGACGTGTACTCCTGTTTTCTGTGACCTTTTCCTCCAAGAATTGTATTGGCGCTGGTTTGTTAGGATCAGACACACAACTTACTGGGATGGAAATACTCACTATGACAGCAAATATACAACTACATACATATACAGTATATTATGATAGCTATTATATGTAATATGGAAGAAACCTTTTAATGCAAAGTTTAAATTTAGTTTTAGATTAGTTGCAGTACCGACAGTCACCAAAGGATGGCAGCATGCACAAATATTTGTGTGTTAATTATTGGAGGGATGGAGTCAGACGAGTTTTACTTCCTATAGCTCCTGAGTAAGACTGCATGCAGGATGGATATATGGTTTATTACAGCAGCTTTTTTAAAATACAAATTATTTAAATAGTCAAAATATTAATAAGATATAAAGAAAGTTTATTCCTTCTCCCACATCAACATCAATACCCACTGTTTCAGACCTCAAAATTTAAGATGATCTGATCTGAAAAGCTGCAACAGGTGTAACCACATTGGATGTGACGCTCTGAAGCCAAAACATGCACGGGGTGAGGATGAGAATGCACAGAGGGAAATAACAGCAATCTGACAGGTATTTTGAAACATTTGCTAAAGAGTTACATGACCCAAACACCATACAGAGGTTCTGGATTGATTGCCAGTTTTCAAAATCTGGCTTAATTTGAGAGAACTTCAGAGTCTTCAGAACTTGTTAGCCGTCAATCTTGTCAACCCTCAAAAAATCATATTGGTAAAAGCTGATAATTAACTATCATCTCTACTGTATCAAGTTACTTGTGCGTTGAGAAGAAAGTCAGCTCAGAGTCGAGTTGGAGCCCTTTAGCAGCCTGTAAGACATAACTCATGTGCGCTCAACATGCACACGCAGCCAGGCCAGCTACCAAAACAAAGACCAGAGAAGACGGATAACAACATGCAGTATATACAGGAAGTGTGACGTGTTACTCTCTGGTCAGGATGCCATTATTATATTATACTATATATAACATAAAGAGGTTAGCTGCTATCTTAATGTTTAAAATCTCATATATAAAGCCAATATATAGACTTAAAAACATGTCATTTGTACACACTTGGACACCACAGTTTGTGTTTTTATTTAGATCTCAGCTATGAATACCCATAAAACACAAAGTAGGAATGAAATACGATTTCGCACAGTAACACGAGCAGCAGGACAGCAGGTGAATTCAAAGGCAAAATCAATTGTTTTGCTTTCCCCATATGTGCAGAAGTCAAAGCACAAGGTCGGCACTGCTGAAAAACTAAAAGGAAAGTCGGTGTCTAGCCCCTGGATGCTCGCTGTAATGGGGTCTGAACCCGGATATTCTGGATCAAAGATGGCACATCCAAAACACTGCTGTCCAAACTTTTTGTACCCTGCATTTAAAGCCAGAAAACCCCTCCTAGAAACATATAAATGAGATTCTAAGTGCTGTATCATCGGCACCTGGACCGCTGAATAGACCAGGAAGTTTTTGAATATGTAAAAAAAAAAAATGCCCTTTAACAGTTGAACAAGCACGTTTAAGTCCTCCATGTCAAACAGTAGCGCTGTCACCCGCAACCCGAGTGCAGGGGAGAACAAGCTTCATAAGGACTTTCTGAGACTTGAGAACAAAAGTTGTAGTTTAGCTCTTTTACTGCAGAGGCTCTGTGCCTTTTATTATTCCATGACCTGAGACCCTCATCTCATAACTGCAGCTCACGAACCCTGCTCTGATGTAGCTCCAGGCCGCAGAGCTCTGGCTTCCTGCCAGCTCCCAGGCCGGGTCTTATCCTACTGTTGATACATGGCCCCCCCCAATCCACACCCACACCCACCCCCACCGCCAACCTGGACACTTCTACTCCCTGCCTTTTCTTTATTTGATGAAATCCATATCAAGTCTGCTCCTGAAGAAGACAGATTGACTTAATGTAATCACATTCTTACTGTCAACAATCCAAATATGGTGTGAAAGATTGGTTTTAATGTGATCAGGGTTTTTTTTTTTTCCTTCTAGTGGACTTTGGCTTGAAAATAAATGAATCTACTTAAACCATATGTGTGCACACTCTGTGCACACGGGTGTGTTTTTGATGGTGGTGGCACAGAAAACGGCTGGTTTTGGATCCAGCACATTTTTTTAGGGGTAGATCTTGGCCTTGTGGAGGTGGGCGCAGAAGCGGAGGGGGTTTTCCCCGCGAACAAAGCACAGCCATCCATCCAGTCTTGGGTGGAGGGTAAATAGAGTGAAAAAGATTCACGACCGAACCAGCAGCTCTGCAGCTTTAAGAAGTTTGCACACTTGAGCAGCTGGCAGCGGGCCACTTGGCCAACATAAACAGCCGTAATCCTTTTTCCAAGGAGCTTTCAACACTCATCTCTCTGGCACATCGGCCACTGACTCACTCTCTCTCTCTCTCCTTCCCTCTGACATTCTTGCCTCGTTGCAGCTCCGCGGCGCGGTCACCAGGAGGCACTGTGGCCCTTGCAATATAAAGGCTGTTAGGTTCATGCTGTTGATCATTATTCACTGCTAAGGTATGTGCCTTCCTTTGATTTTCCCCTGAAGCGAAACAGGTCTCAGTTTTCACTCCTTCTCAGTGCGAGCGGAGGCTTAGTTTCACGATGCCTCGTTGACCTGAAGCCCACAGAAGTAGGGGTTGTTCTTCAAATTGGTGTTGACAAAAGCAAACCGGGAACATTCATATGGTTTTCTGTTCCTCACCTCTGGACACTCTCACTCACATCAGCTTTGGTGAAAGGTTTGCAGTAGCTCTTTAAAGCCTGTCCTCACTTTTACTGCCAGATATACACTCATAAAGATAAGAATTAAAACTACAACAACAACACAATCTAAACCCTCTTATATGTATCCATTTAATAAAAGAGAACATAATTGTCAGGGTTATAAAACAAGAAAACAATCTGCATGACTTCTGTGCGAGCGAGGCTCAGGTTTGTGTCTGTGGGGGCAGGGAGATCCAGGGTTTTGATTTCCTCCGCTCCCGGGGGGATTTGGCAGACACAGGGTAATTTGTAGTGAAATTTCCAGCACAGTTTGTTTTGCAGGTGGCTGAGAACGAAGGCAGGGCGTGGTGGGGAATGAGAGAAGCAATTTGCTGTCTGTGGGCTGTGAATGTGTGTATTGTTGCACAGCAGTAGGTTCAGTGTGGTGCTGGCATGTGCTATGGTCAGGGCCGGACCGATGGAAGGGAGGCAGCAGCAGCAGCAGCAGACATTCAGGGACAAAAACCAGAAAGCACAGCTCATATGTATGTTCAAAAGGTTTTCATTAAAATAGCTTTTTACATTTGGAGGAATTTAGGAGACAGCGAAAGTTAAATTCATCAAAGTAACCGTCTCTGCTCTGCAAATACGAGTCACTCTTCACTCTTCCGAGCATGGAAAGACTATGTCAGATTGACACGGGCGTCACAAATCAGGAGGAGAACAAAAAAAAAAAATCTGTGAGAGAGGTCACATGACAAAGCAACATGAGTATGTATTCGGAGCGTCTTGCCAGAAGACATTTCAGTCTCACAGTCTTCGGGGTGGATTCAATTAAAAACTCTTCTCTTTGAATCCCCGGCCAGGATTTCGATGTATAAATCCATGCCAGATGTTACAGCGCCACTTGAAGAACACACAAGGTGTTAAAGAAAGAGCTCAGATGGTTTAAATTGTTTGGGTTTTTTTTCTCCCCCCCCCTTCCAGCATATCTTTAGTACTATGACAAACACATAAACACAGATCAGATAAAAAACATTAGCCATCAAGGTATTTGTAATATTCCTCGATAGTTTTTTTTTTTTTTTTTTTAATTTGTTGAAGAATGCATGATATATATTGTACGCATGCTGTATGTTATCCCCTTAAGTCTGACTGTGTGGGGAAAGGGGATCATCTGGAGACACAGCTGGCTGGAGAATGTGATGTTCTGTCAGTCATGTTCCTGCAGGGGCGGCTGTTTTTCTTTCGCCCCCGCTGTGGAGGAACCAATTGTGCAGCACCTGTTTTGCATTCCACCCGAGGTTTCGAGGGCTCTTCACTCGAGGGACGGTTCCGGTCAAACTGCACAGGCACAGTATATGAGGAGAGCAAAAGTTGTCCAGGCTTTCATTATTGTTGAATCCTTGAGACGCCTCGTAGATATCAGTGTGCACGAGCTGCACCAACCACATTATAAACATCCTCGCAGACGACCATGTTTAAAAATATATACAAATGTACTCTTGTGTGGAATTATATGCAGTTTAAACTGTTTATGTATGAAATTCTGTCAGTCATCCATCTATAGCAGCGGTTACTCAACTTTAAATATTGGTAGACATGAACACAAAAAGTAGTTGGTTAATTTACTGTAGTTAAAACTTTAATAACACACTAAATGATGAGCTATACGATGATTTAGTGGAACTATTTATGATCTTTATGGTAATCGTAGAGGGAACCGCAAGTAAAGATGAACATACGTATAAACAGATACATTAGATGTAGAGAAGGCAGCAGGGAAAATGGCACTGTGACTGAAATGAGCTAACACATTCCTCCTCATTCCCCAGCGGTCTTCCCAACAATCACTAACATAACGTAATGACAGGGCTGGGCGATGTGGCCTTAAAATAATATTACAATATTTTAAGGCTATATTACCATACATGATATAAATCTTGATATTTTGAAGCCTCCTCAAAAGCACTTCATAAACGCCCGGACTGGGCGACAAAATCAAAATCTCACAATCGTTTTTGACCAAATATCTTGATATCGTAGCAACAACTACTGGTATTTTCACTAAATATCAACCTCAATCATCGGTAATGTGGATATAATGACTAAGTAGGTGAAGGCCAAGGATAAGAATGAACAGAACAATCATGTTAGTTCAGAAAATGACCCCACTTTACTGTAGGACAGCCTTTAAAACCAGGAAAAGATGATGTAATGACGCCCTAAATCTAGTTCTCATCACGAAAACGCTACAATATCAATATTATTTCAGTCCTACGTAATGAGATGGTGAGCACGTCTTTTCTCATACAATCGTCATCATTTATCCTGAAAAATACAGTACATCATATTTAGAAATCAAATTATAAGAAACACCATTAGGCTGTCGGCATTTTTGTAACAATTTTTTAAAAAAGTAGATGAATTAGAGTAATTCACACACATATACACATACTTCTTACTATACAGGCTGTGTAAAATTGCCAGCATCTTTTACCTAACTCTACAAATCCAGTAGTTCATATCCACTTGGTGCTGCTTTAATATTTTCCTACACTTGTGCTTACATTCTTAATTTTTTCCTTGCTGTGTTTTTGTCTTGCAGTGACCTCACTAATACTTCAAATACACTCAGATAAAATAGTATAGATGACTTATCAGTGCTGTAGTTTTACAGCTGCAACAGCTTTTTTGTCACAACTATCACCTAAATCTAAAAAGTAATATTGAATATACAGCATAAACTTAAAAAATACATTTAAATTATCTTTAAAAGGCTATTTAACATGACAGCTACTGTTCTGACTCTGGGTTTCCCCTCAGTCTTTTTAATCTGAAGCAGTAATTCAGCTTTACTTGATACTTACATGGTTAAGAATTCCCAAGGTTTTTATTACTGTCTGCAACACTTTAGATAACAGTTAACGGCATCTTATCGTGAGTGGCGTTGCTCACGCTCTCACATAAACTTGCGCTCCATTGTATCCTTGTTAGCTGCAGAGGACAATGTGAAATGTTGGCAGGAAGAGAGAATCCATAGAGACAGGCATGGATGAGGAGAGGATAATGGTTTGGACATGCTTCTCGAAAAGCACTGGATGCAACTCAACTGAGCACCTGCTTGGCTTGAAGGAGCCCAACAAGGCATTAACACGAGGAGGAATATGGGCTCGGCGCTCTGGTCGTATGTTACACCTGCACTGCTGAGGACATTAACCCTTTACCTGCACTGTGTAAAACAAAAAGATTTCAGAAAACACAAAAAATTTTCAGAAAACACAACATTGTAGAAAAAAACACAAGATTTCAGAAAAAACACAACAATATTTCGGACAACACAACAACACTGCAAAAAAAAAACAACATTTCAGAAAACACAACAATACTTCAGATTACTGAACAGGTGGAACAACACTTCTTGTGTGAATGCTGTTGTGTTTTGACCCTCAGGGCCACCAACTCCCTTCGGAGATAATGACAAACGATGCACCAAGGAATCCACAGTAAGCATTAAAATCAAACATTGGGAGAGTCAATCAGTTGTAGATTGGCTGAAAAAGAAACTGAGTGAATTAGTTCGTTTTCATTTCCTCTTTGAGGCGAATGAATGGCTTTCCCCATATTTCTCTCCTCCATTAGCTTGTAGATGCCAAATGAAACACTCGCTGGTTTTTTTAAACAACTGGCCAAAGAGACCATTTTCCCCTTTTCTATTTTCAGCTCTTGAAACATTTTCAAGGCCTCAACACAAAAATCAGGCCTCTTGATCTAAACTGCAGAGCTCTGTGTGTGAAGCAGCTGTGTCAGACCAGGTGCAGTCTGTTCACTTCTCCAGGCTCAGGCACAATTTATACCTTAATTCCTGGCGGAAAATTCGCAGCTCCTCGCTGCCAGATGAACACTATTAAAAACTGGATGTTTTTTTGGAACTGGAACTGGAATGCCCACTCAAATTAGTGGGGGATTCCTTCAGACATGTCTTGCTCTGTGGTTTTTATTCTGCACGAGGACCTTTGTGAAATAAAAAAAAAGGAGGCTTGTGTACTGTAGCGTGCGTTCATGGTTTGAAAATCGTCCTCTGTCGCCTCACTCGAGTCACATCACGCCAAGAGTATTGTTACCAACAACTGGAACAATCCTGTGGACACATTGTGAAAACACAATATTATAGTAATTATGCCAGGAGACAGACAGCACCAACCCCAGCTGTGAGCCCAATACAGCAATTTGTTTGAAAGACGACATGGGTAATGAGAACCACTTGCTGCTGGACTCCATAAATTCCGTCGGGGGTTTGGAGGTTGCAGGGCTCAATACTCATGCTCATCCCTCTGAAGCACTTGAAAAACATTAGTTGCACGTCACGCTGAGAGATGCCGAATTTCCTGCCATTCCCAGATGTTCTCGTGCAGATGTTCTCGGAGGGGCCGTTCAAAGGAAAAAGCTACTCGCCTGCGAAAAAGCCGCCGCTTGTGTTTGCACGGCCGTGAAAAAGTTGGCGTTTGCAAATCTATTCAACCGAAAAAAAAACACACAAAAGATTACACAGACGCCACGTGAAAGTCAAAGAAGAACGGATAGGGTAGACGCGTTCTGTTTCCATTACGTGTAAAAAAGAAGTGGTGAAGAAATGCTCTTTTTAATATGTAAACAGATGGATAGAACAGATTCATCTAGACTACATCTTATCCCACAGCTGCATTTTTACACTTTAGTGACACAGCCGAGTGGAGACGGTCAAGTGAAGCGCCGCTGAACGGCGAGGTCAAACGAAGTTGATCGGAACATGATAGAGGACTCGGTCGACAATGAGAACGGACAAGAGGAACAAGCATCTATCTCTCATCGCAGGGCTCACAAAGCTGCCGCACATGGGGGGAGCGCTCGTCAGCCTGTTCCCCTCGGCGAATGGCTCCTGATCCAAGGTCAGATAAAGACAAGGCGACAGACCCCTTTATACCTCAACACTGGCTCGTAGCCTTGAAGATTATTTGACATTGGGGAGACAGACAAAAAACTGCGGAGGGACTGATGTGAGACCTGACCCTGAATCACTTCTCTTATTCTGAAATGCCTGTATTCACGCCAGAATATGCTGACTTGAGAGAAGCAAACGGATGTGTGGGTTTGTGTGTCCACACTCAGGTTGAACGGTCATTAATTGAGTCTGCAGCGCACAGACGCGGGCAGATCTTTGAGCAGATTACAACAATCGAAGCCAGTGTGTGAAGCCACTGAGGGCGATGGGTTTAAATTGTGTGTGTTTTTCTGCGCTAAAGGTGTCGGACAACAACAGCGGGAAGATCAGAGGTCGAGGACGTGCAGTCTGGTTTCTCAGTCTTTCTTGTAGTCAGCGCTCTGTCAGTATAAATCAGAGCTGAACACTGCCGTCCACATGTGATGTTCTGTCACTTGAACTGGACAAAGGTGCAGCAGGAATATTGGCTTTCTGGTTCTTATTGACAGCAGGTCATGACGCTCAAAAAGTCTGTCTCAAGAAATGGACGTTATTCACCAACATGACCAACATCAGAGTTTCACACGTTATAAGAACTGACATCCTCTCTCGCCAAACACTTTTCTCCGTCCTTGATTCAACAAGACGAAGAGGCCACGCCCGTGTTAGCATGTCTCTGCTGTATTTAGGGAAAGGGGAGTTTTTACCTAAGTTTTGCAGGAATAAAGTTTACCACGTTCTCCATCAGAGTCAAGTGTCTTGGCATGCTAACATCTGCTAACTGGCACCAAATTCAACATAAAGATGAGGCTGCAGGGAACGTCAATGAAAACTCTGTATTGCTTGCACGGCTACGTGTACTGAATTGTGGATACTGTTACTGTATTATCGTTCTAATGTTTTGCTGTTTCCTGTTGCTCTGCACTAATTGTGCACTGTCTTAAGAATGCTTATTTTGTTCGTTCTGTGTCTTTATGGCGTCTTCTTCTTTCAGTACATTTTAACCGTCACCTTGACGGTTAATTTCGCCAAAGCACTGCAGTTGAAAATAGCCATCTGGCGAACACTCCTACATTTACAGAAACCTTAATTGATGTGTGTTTTCCTTGTGAATAAATGAATAACATTAAATGAAAACCAAAACCATTATCCCGCTGTCTGCACTAGATGAAAAGTCAGGGATCGCCAAACTTAGTAGCATTCATCCTCTGGACAAAAATGTCATGGCATTTGAGTGCTGCTGGGTGCCATCGCTGCGGCACTTGTGAGGAAACCGCAGTTTAAAACAAAAGTTTGAGAAATGTTCAAGTTTGTTGAGCAAGATAATCTTCACAAATGATCACCACCAAGCGTAAATGCAATGGCTAGTAGTGAAAAAGCTAACGTTAGGCTGTAAAGGAACAGCACCTCGGTCACATAAAGTCATCCCCAGTAGGCATCATACACTATATTGTACACTATATACACACTTTACTATAGATGAATATTCAAATTGGAAAACTTGAGTGAGAAATGAGTTAAGTGTGTAGAGGTGTTTCTATGTTTGGTGTGATGACGTTTATCGTCCACGACATCTCATTTAGCCACTTTTTAGCAACCACCTGTTAGCAACCCATAAAATCTTTTCCTTTTTACTGATGAAATTTACACCGATCAGGCAGAACATTATGACCACCTGCCTAATATTGTGAAGGTTCCCCTTGTGCAGCCAAAACAGCTCCAACCTGTCAAGACATGGACTTAAGACCTCTGAGGGTGTCCTGTGGTGTCTGGCACCAGGGCGTTTTATAGTGGATCCTCTGGGTCCTGTATGTTGGGGGGTGGGGCCTCCATTGATCAGACCTGCTCAGCACGTCTTACGGATGCACAATCAGATTGGGATTTGGGGAATTTGGAGGCCCGGTCAACACCTTGGGCCCTTTATTGTGTTCCTCCGCCTGTTCCTGAACAGTGTTTGCGGTGTGTCGGGGAACATTGTCCTGCTGGGGGGCCACTGCCATCGGGTAGTGTTGTTGTGATGAGGCGGTGTTCTTGGTCCACAACAGTGTTTGGATGGGTGGTGTGTGTCAAGTGGCATTCACATGAATGCCAGCACCCAAGGTTTCCCAGCAGAACATCGCATTGTGATGAGATGATCAATGTTACTCACGTCACCTGTCAGCGGTTTTAATGTTGTGGCTGATCGGTGTATGTTGTAGAACTACACAGGACAATTACATCACACTTGTGTTAGCCAGAGATCTTATTTCAGGCAGCTAACAAACCACCCAATCAACCCTATGGACCTCTGGGGAACCAAAAATGCAAACTCATTTCCAGGTTTTAGGGCTTGTTCCTGCGGCATTCTATTGTTATTGACATATTTCAATCTGGACCCAAGTGATGGGTCGATAAACTTCTTCCCTGACATTGCCACGCTGCTAGCTAAAAAACACACAGCATGGTCAGATAAAACTGCAAAGACCGAATCCTTACTTAAATCACTACTTTGACAACCACTGTGCCAGGCAGAATCTGGGTGAACTGTCTGACTGTAGATATACAGTAGAAATACTTTAAGTAGGTCACCGACGTGCAGCGTGTCGAACATTTCTGGAGCAAGTTATTACAGGATGATAATATCCTTTCCTTTTGTGGGACACAAAATGTAGCGAAGCGCCTTTTTCTTCCACATTATGAGAGTGTTTTATCGGCTCTGATGAAGGCTGTCACGTCTGCATCAGTAAACTCAGATAGAAGCCGATGTGCACCACTTCAATAGCACCATGATAGCAATCAAGGATTAGTGGAATATGCCCCTTGAGAAATGAAGGCACACTCCTCTCCTTGTGCCTCTCAGCTCTGCGATAAACACACGAGCAGCCACAGACTTGTGTACAGAGGAAAGATCACACGCTGCTGAGCTCGAGGCTTGCTGTGGTCTGTCTGCAGATACTGTAGATGCTGCTAAATATTCAGTCAGGCATGCACAGGCTTTTTTTTTTTTAAGGGCATATGAAAGATTTACAAAACTTGCAAAAATATTTTACAGAGAGCCTTTTTTCTTCTTGTGCACATTAAAGAATAAATTAAGATAGACAGTCGACAAAGTATGTGTTTAGGGCCTGAACATGAACATGAAAAAAAGAAGTTTGATGAAAAACAGTCAAAAGTGGAAGCTGATTTGATTGACTCTGAATGTGGATGGCAGCGACACGACATGCTTGTACTGAAGTCTGTTTATAGTCATAATTTTGCTGACATCAGGTTTTTTTTACATTGGGAAACACTCTGCGTGCCTAATTCGTGTCTCGGTTCACCCATAAATCTGATCGTTGCTCTATGAATCGATTGTGAGTGACACTGAGTCATTTTCTCCTCGCTCTGGAACTGATACGGTCTTCCATCGCGTCGATATGTTTTCCTGACCTGATTTGCGCTCCCATGGATACAGCTGCAGCGCTGGAAGAGTGGGGGAATGGAAAACATGATTCCTTTCTATGCTTGGAGGTAGTACACAGTGTGTGTGTGTGTGTGTGTGTGTGTGTGTGTGTGTGTGTGTGTGTGTGTGTGTGTCAAAGCGATGACAATGAAGCCTCCCAACACACTGTAACCCGATGCAAAAGGTCAGACTTTGTTCTACACTTGAAAAACAAGGCAAGCCACTCAGATGGGCGGGTAGGTGTGCTTTTAGCTTTCAGCTCCATGTACTGTAACTACCGACCTGTGGTACTTTTCTATCAGGCAGTAACTGAGTCTGTCCACAAGTGAAACTCTGACTGGCAGGTAGTAATTGAGGGAGTACTGAGGCTGTCGTCTTTGAAGATCGCCCGGCAAGAAATTAAAAGTCAGCCGTAAATAAACACAAGCGCGAGCTGTTGACTCTCGGTGCCAGTATCTCAGTGATAAAACATGACGTTGCTTTTATCAATATAAATAATGTGGTGTCGAGCCTCGACTTGGCTTGAGACTTGAAAAGAAGGACCTGGGACTACTTCTAAGACTTCATGACGTAGCTGACTTTGAACTTGGGGTTGCTTTATTTATTTAGAGAGGTGTTTTTTTCTTCTCCTTTCCTTTTGTCCGTGCCAGCTGTGTGCCTGGAGGGAATATCCAGCTCAGTCCCCAGAATAAAATGCTGGTATTTGATGTTTCTGGAAAAAACACAGAAACGTTCAAATGTGTGCGTTTAATCTGTAGTGTATCAACATTTCTACTATATGTGTCATATCATGTTATATGGATATGAGCTGACCTGTGGTGCTGTGAGCAGTGAGCAAGACCAGCAAGCCAAAGACCACTGTTCAAGACGGCGTTTCAACGTTTGCAAGTGTGAAATCACAGTTGATTTTTATGGCGACGCTCGGGACATTTTCGTGCTGCGTTTGTGGAAAAAAGATTATATTTCAGTTGTCGAAACCCCACCGGACCAGATCCACAACCAGAAAATTGATCATAAAGTTGCAAAGTAAAAGGTTTCAACATATCGGTGGTTTCAAAATAAATCTTTGCGCTCATCCAGAATAAACACGCTGCCTGTTCACAGCTTGTTTGAGCGGCGGACAGAGGAGGCGCTGGGCGGCTCCTGCTCCCGTGGCCTCTTCATTGTCCCCCATCTGGTTTCTCCTTGACAACCGAGAGGCTTTCCGAGGTGTTCTCTCATCAGGTGGGGCCACTGAAGCCCCTCTCAGCACAGCAATGAGTGAGCGACAACAGCCTCCCTGCGATAACAGCGGAGTGAGAGAAAGACCTCTGGAGTGTGTGTGTGTGTGTGTGTGTGTGCGTCCCTGTATCTGTCTGTGGAGGTGATGAGTGAGAATCAGGCCCAAGGGGGATCACGTCACCACAGAGATAGCCACCATCGCCTAGCAACCTCAGCCCTCAGGCTCACTGACGGAAGTCCAACGTGAAAGCTGATCCTCTTCAGAAATGTGCTAATAATGGATCTTTTCAAGCAGGCAAAAAACCTGACGCGTCACAAACACTTCATCTTTGTTTGTCTTTGTCTTTAAAAGGACGTGTCTGGCGATATCCTTTATTTCGATGGTCGCAAACAAATCCCACCGACAAACAACACATCGATCCAAGTATTGTCTGTGCGGCCGCAGCATGATAAAGCTTATTCCTCTGTGCCATAGCCCTCCATTGTTGTTCACAAACTATTTAAGGCGCAACAATGAGCCGCACCATTGAATGACAACTTCCCTCATTATGATGAACTGTGACCGCTGTGCTGTAGTTTATTTTGAGACTATTCCATACATGCCATCCTCCTAAAGTAAATATGTGCCGGCGTAACAAATCCGCAGCTCAAAATAGTCCCCAGCAAATTCACAATTTACTCCAGTTTCAGAAAAATGACAGAGCCTTTTTTTAAAAAACAAATATATATATTTGTGATTCACCTCTTCAGTAGGAACAAACAGAGAGATCAACTTTGGTTTTAGCCTTTTATTGAAATCTGTCGATAATAACAAAAACACAGAATATCACCAGCCTTCCTCTTTAATGATCCCGTGTTTTAATTAATCTAAGTCAACTAACGCCTTCGTTTTGCGTGTCAGCCCTAAATCACTGCCTAATATGAGACGTCCTCTCTGAAGCGAGCCTCTAACTAGCCGTCACTCTGCCCCTCAGCCAACAGCATCCAGGCTCTGGAGGCTCATTTCAATCGTGCTGCTAGACAAATGATTGTCTTCCTGCTAGACACCCCTGACGAGGCGTGTCAATACTGCAGGTGCAGTTGGGCCTGAAATTGCTTTGTTTAAACATGTCAGGTTGGAATGAGGATTTCCAAGAAGGATCTGTCCTCATTTGCACGGCTAAGGCGCAGCGCGAAACCCGCAAAGATTCACGCCACGAACTGGAAAGACAAACATTTTTAGAACCCGAATTTAGATAAGCTGATAACTTCGGTTTCTTTTTTTGCGCAAAGCTGTCAGCAACTGTAACTTTGTTCGCTCTCCATTAAGTGAGCTTGTGATGTTTATTTCTCATTTCTCCCCTGTGTTACGCTGATTGACAGGAGCTGTTAAAAATGGAATGGGAAGGGGAAATTGAAAACTAGAGTAAATCACATTAATGTTTGAGGATATTCAAAATTCAGCATATGAAATGTCCATCCTCCCCCCAATATTTGCAGTATTAGCACATGTCTTCACTTCATGTTTGCTTGTGTCAATACACTTTGTCTTGATACATTCTCTAATACTTTCTAATTATTATTTTTTATGTTTCATATTAGATATGCAGATATTTACCGTATCCTCATCATGTATAAAGTAGGCTATACCTCTTAAGGTAGCTTATCTATACTGCGCGTCTCTTCCTGTGCTTCCTTCGGCTGCTGTGACACTTCAATTTCACGGCCTGGGATTACATCCCGACTGACATTTCACCACAGCCCTTTCATTTCACTCGCATTTACCCTTTTTTTTCTTTTCAGCTGACATTTCAACTCCTTTCAATGTTCATACTGTGACTGACACTTCAAAACCTTTCAGGTCTTAAGTCTTCACCTTTAAACAGAAACCAAAAAAGCTTCTTCCGCTCCTCGAACTCACACAACTTTCACTGTTGATACCTGATTGACTTCAGCTGGTTGCGGTGTTTACAGCTCAGCTGACACTTTAACTGACAGCGACATGCACCATTTTATACCTGTGAAATGACACTTTTTTGTTTCTTCCAGGAAATCCGCTTAAATCACCTATGCATCGACTCACATTTGACGGCTTTTAATTCACCAGATTTTTTGACACTCCTTCACTGATTGCACCTGAACTGACAGTTCGAATTCTTTCAGCACTTTCACTTCAAACTTCCTTGAGTTTTTTTGTATTTCGACTGCCACTAAAACTTCAATGTAGCCTTTTCCAGTCCTATCTTAAAGGTGCAATACGTCAGGATTTGCGTCTGAGACATTCAAAATGTAACTAAAATTATCAACAGAAAGTGACGAAATAACAGTCTTGACATGATGTGTTGCAGAGATATCTATTGAAGTTAGCATGCTAACCAGCTAGCCCCCTAGCTACTCTGTACCTCTAAAGATGATAACGTGATAGCAAACGTAACAACACTACCTCGATGCTCTGAGCTAATAGGATCGCCTGCTGGCTGCTTAACTGAGCTTGCTAGCTAACAGCAGCTACAGCGGCTATGTCTGGAGTATGAATTCAGTAGATGGCCCGTTCTAACATACAGCACATTTAAGGTTTTTATCTTAAGGTGGCTTAACACACGTATACTCTCATATCCAAACTGAACAGTGTAACAAAAGGAGTGTTTTGGCGTTTTCACAGGTGTCAGGATGGGGCTAACTCGAAAGAATGTCAAGTATGACCGCTTGAAAACACCTCTAATGCACGGATTATACCGGCTTGAATAGTCTTTTCCCCCCAATTTGTTCGGAGGACAAAGGGCAATGATGCACATTCCTGAGAGCAGCAGCGGAGGAGCATTCCATCCACTGTTTGTAATTGTCCACAGCTGCGAGCGGAGTCTGCTTCCTATTTGTCACATTCACGGGTCAAGCGTTACCATATTTTTCATAATCACTTGAAAAAATTTAGAGTAAAGCTCCCAGAAGGAGAAAGATTGTTTATGTACACTTACTGCAGTAGGTGAAGCAGTGCAGCTGTTAGCCTCGCCGCACCTCCGCCCGTACTCTGTTCATCTTCAAGTCTTTGTTATTGCGAGGAAGTACCCGCCATTTATCTACTGGAGCAGAGGAGTGTGAATAAGGCCCTGTCAAGCGTTTTTTTTTTTTTTGTTGCCGTGTCACACCCTCAGGTTTTCGTTGTGCGAAAGGTGTCGTCAGCGCGTCACTATCGGAGCATCTGCCGTCGGAGTAATGTAATGTCTGAAAGCAACTGCTGATGTGACTCTTTGCATGCAAAAATGTCCTCACATTGCAATCTTCTCTCTTTTTTTATCAGGTATTTCAAGGATGTCATCATTTCGGTATGTTGCAGATGCAAAAAAAGGAAAAAGAAGAAGAAAAAATGGATGGATCACAAACTGTCTTTTCCAGCTACACTGCTCTTTCTGCTTGAGCTTCTCCAGAGCCGCGTTATTAAAACGAGGTGTTATGATTGTGTACGTGCGTGTGCCTGTGAGTGCGTATGTGTGTTTGCACAGGTGCCAAAAAAAATCCAGCTCTGTGTACAGCATGTGCTTGTGCCGAGAGAGCGAAGGCGAGTGGCTCTCCACTTGAGAACAGAGCGGCACCACGGTCGGCCTTATTGTTTATAATCACAGTCTGAAACAAAGCGTGGATCATGCGGACAGCGGGAACACGGCTCGTGTGTGAAGGAAGCCGAGGCCGAGAACACGATCGCGTATTTGCCTTGTTTGACACACGGACTGCAACATATCTTTTTTTTTTCATGCCCATTGTTTCAAAGCCCAACAACAAACACGACACATTCATTCTGAGGAACTGACATCAGCTGAAGCAGAAAACCTCAGTCGGCCTGGTCCAAGTAAATCACTTCACCCAAGCCACGAAATTATAGTTTCTAAGCTTGTGGGCGAGGGAATGTCAGTGACGGTTTTTCTTGTGGACCTTGGGTATGTTTTCAGGAACCACAGATACCTTAAAAAGAGATCTGCTGCTGCCGGTAGAGGGCACTGTAGCTCCTGGAGTCTCCGTGACGAGAGAGTCTGGTTCTTGTGCCCACAAAGTACAGCGTGAAAATGAGAAACTGCAGCAATATCTGTGCCTAACTACACGCAGCGTGCCGGTGCATTTGGATTTGATATTTGTGGCCGTTCCCCTTCTGTCATGTGTTTAATTATCATTGATGAGTGACAAAGGTTTCAGCAGCCAGTGACCTAAACTCCAAACAATTCCAATTTTTATGTGTTGTTGTTTTGACTGTGTGATAAAAATCTGTCTTCTGTCTCTACCCCCGCTGATGCTCGTCCTCTAAATTAAACACAGATCAAAATGTGCGGCTGCCTCTGCTTTGTTTTCTTTTAACAGCAGCAGTTTTACTGTTTTTACTACACTTACTGAGTGTGATATCTGCTTACTAAAATACGTGTGTGTGTGTGTGTGTGTGGGTACGATGAGCTTTATGCTAATGCAGTGCTGTGGTTTGCAGCGCTGCACCCCCCCCCTCTCTCTGCTGGTCTGAGCTGAAACAGCTGCCTCGGCTGCTTTGCCTCCAGCTGCTTCCAAATTGTCCCGCCATTAAGCTATTATATGTTTACAACCACAGCACCGAGCGAGCCCACTAGGTGCTAGAAATCCAGATGATCCTCCCGCGTTGTAATGGATCATTATCCTGGTTTCTTATTACGCTGCTTTTTGCCACGGCTGTAATTAGCTGTGATACAATTAGGCACACTATCTTAACTGAGCTGTAAAGGTATCAGGCGATACTTTGTGCTATCTTAATGGCCTGGATGTATCACTCTGTCAAGATTAAACAGGAATAAAAATATCAAAAAAAAAACTTTAAACGAATTTACTGAATCTCAGTGACGCGATACACTCTGCCGTTAAATCAATGTGATGCATCCGAATGATGTCCCCTGATACGTAAACAATATTTGTTTTTGCTCTCCAACATAAGCTGCTAACTCTCTTTTATTCCTCCTGTCAGGCTCCGGGGTTGTGGGAGAGTACCCACTCGGAGGAGAGGAGCGCGAACACATTGATCTTATTTGGACAGGCTTTTGTCTGGGACGCATCCAAACCCAAACAGCCAGGGGAAGTACCACAACAGGGTGTAAGTAATTCTCCTGCAATCCAGACACACTCTGCATAGGTTACAGACGGAGCACAGCCACTTGTATCATTCAAAACAGTGTTATTTCTTCATGCGGCGTGTAATAATTTATTTAGCCGCTACGCTCCCGCCATTCTTAACTCTCCCGGTTCGGCTTTAGGGAGCGAGTCTCGCTGTTATTCAGCCAATCGACGCCGCTTCGGACCGAGCCCGCAGTGAGATGGCAGCGAGGTGTTTCTCTGTCAGCCCGAGAAGACATCTGGTTTATGTTATGACAACACTGCTCTAAGACGCAGCTCGTATACAACCGAACCAGTTAGCAGCTCTCAAGAATTGGAAGCATTCACTGTACGCATGTTTCTCATTAACTACAAATACGGAGTAATACTGTACCTCGGCGCGTTGCACATATTCGAGACGAGCTTGTTTCGCAATAACTCGAGTCCGTTTAGTGAAGCAAGCCTTTAGAAAAACAAGACAATTCTCTCTTTTGTTTCTCAGTTTAATGTACAGTTGTCATGATTTACCATGAAGATCCACAGCCTGGAAATTCTACGATGAGCCACCTACGTCGATTCTTTTTTTGTGCCTGTAATCACAGTAATGTTAATCCAAACAGTACACAAACAATGGAGATGTTGTTCTGATGTGTTGTCTTTGTATTCATGCTGACATTTCACAAAAAAGTTTTGTTTCCATGTCTGCAGTTGTTGGTAAAGAACAAGCTCTCGAGGATGCTGAGGATGGAGGATGACTGCTCATGGACTGATGCCATGAATGATAAAAACACTGCTTTAAGGGTAAGAGTGTGTTGGCCAAGTGAGGTACAGTGATCTCAACGCTATCCGTAGACACTTACTCTACACTAGAAACAACGCTAGGGCTGCAGCTGCCAATCATCTTCAGTATCAAATAATCTGCATGTTCTTTTCTCAATTCATTGACTCATTTCTACTATAAAAAAATGCACCTGACACTTTTCTAACAGCTAATATGACATCTGTAAATATAACAAACAGTCCAACATGAGCAAATGATCACATCGTACAAGCTTGAACCGAAAAATGTTAGACAATGAATCCATGACTTACAAACTTGCTGATCATTTTCCGTTGATCGACGCTCTTGGAAGACGCTGTCATTCAAAAACACAGATAAGTAGCAGTATTCATGAATAGTGATGAATGGAACAAACATTTTACCTGTAGTGAGGTAAAAAAAAAAGACAGATTTATCTAGAGATTGGTGCCTGAGAAAAGGCCGTGTTGTGATTGAAATCAAAAAGGGTTTATCCCCCTGGGAACGTGAATGCGTTGAGCCAATATCATGGCACTCAGTCTTTTAGGTGAAGAGATCTTTCGTACAATTTGGTATTTTAGCATGACGGCAGCGCTATGGGGAAGCTCAGGCAGTGCTTGAAATGTAAATGATTCATCCTCTGGGGATCATGAATATCCTCAGTACATTTCTTGGCACACTTCATTTGAATAATAGTTTTAACTCTGTGTAAGAGGGAATTCTGTTCTGGTTTGGCACTAGATGGAGGGTCGAGAGATCTATAAAAGTGAACCATCCTACGGGGACCATGAAGATATGATACATATCAGATTTCATGGACAGTACTTGTTGATATACAGGATATTGTTCTGAAAACAGATGGACTGTTACAAGGCACAAGATGCAAAGAAAAATGGTATTTGGCAACAAAACATTGACAAACAAATGACCTCTGACTCTCTTCCTGTCGTGATGGGTTTCTTCTGTCTGAGACCAAATCATTCAGTACAATGTTCAAGGATCACTCTTCTCAAAAGAATTTGTAGTCCTGCAGTAAAATGTTTGAAAATGCAACATTTTCGGAGGGGAATTATTGTCTTCCCATGTGTTTGTGTCACTCCATGGAAAAGACTGCAGAGCAACAGGTTCCTGCCGTTATCTACCATCTGTTTAGAATAAGGCAGCAGAAAATACCAGTTGGAATCACAGAGCCAAGTTTACGCTCAACTGGTTGCACAGATACGCCGCGCTGCAGCTTTATGGCTTATTGGCTGATTTGGTTTTGACTGGATCGCTATCTTTGGCTGCATCAAATAAGCTCTTACCAGGATTAAAGAAACTGTGTTATGCCTCGGAAGAAATCAATTGATGCCTTTAAAAGTATTCAAAATTAAAAGTAATTAGTATTTCCTCTTTTTTTTTATCAGCCATTTGTTATCAGTGTAAAACGTAGACTGTGGGTATTCATTCATCCAGTTTGCTTTGTTCTGATTATCCCAAATATTCACAGTATAGCCAAAAAAGCCCTTAAAATGAACGCTTATCAAAATGTTCATATAATCCCTTCAGAAACAAGAAGTTTACGAGGTTACAAGGTAAGTTTGTCGTCATTTTTTAAAGCACAGGAGTTCAAACTATGTCTGAGTTCTTTGTGTTTCATCTATTCTACAAAGAGGAGTGTTGATGATGAATCGAGGAGTCAAACAGCCTGGGGAATAAAGCTGCTACGTAGTCTGGTGGTACAGCAGCGGATACTTCTGGCAGCAGGGTGACCAGACTGTGGATCGGGTGGGTAGTCTCGTATTCGATGTGTGTGTGTGATCACTTAACATGCATAAAAGCTTCTTGTATTCTTCAGCAGTTCTGCACACCGAAACTCTCATTCGAGAGCCAATTCATCAATTAACTTATAGAACAAAGGCCGACCTAGCGGCCGAGTTATAAAGTAATACTGCGGATAATATTTTGCCTTAAACTGCAAATCATTCCTTAATAAACACTGTGATTATAACAAGTCATCTGCTGCATCTAGATTAGGATGCAGTCCGGAGCTGAGCCACTTAACGACACAGAAAACATACTAAAATATTAAAGTGAGACTGTGTGAACTTTAAAGAGAAGCAATAACACGTTCATCTCTTACATATTAAATTCATTCAGTGTTGTAGAATGAGCTGCGGCAGCTAAATTTAGACAGATGTTCCTCTGCAACATTGACTCACTGAGTTTATGATCCCTCCTAATCTTTCTCCTGTTTGCCCTTATCCAATAATTGTCACATTGCTCACTTGATTATTTAGATTTCCATGCAGCTTTAGAAAAAAAAATAAAATACCAACCTCATAACTGGAATTAATAAAGACTTGCATAATAAGTTCAACGGCTTCTTGCTTCACAGAACAACAGAATGTCATCAGGTTCATAAAATACGACCAAACCTGAGTCACTTGTTTTTTATTAAAACATTCCTGGTAGTGAACTCGCACAGTCGGCTCATCAGCATGAGTCACTGTTTGCAGAAATCCTCTCTTTATTATTGCCTCTTTCTTTCCCCAGGTGTCTTATTGAAAGAGGATCAACATGCCCGAGGTAAATCGCGTTTAGTGCTCCGCTGTAGGATGTGATCGGCGATAGATCAGACTGTATTAGGTAACAAAAGGCTTGAATTAACTGCCTGTCGAATCAATAGCAGCATCTCTCTCCCCCTCTCTGTCTGTCTCACTCAGCCTGTGTGTGTGCATGTGTTTTTTTTCCACGATATACTATTCGACACAGCAAAGCCCATCTTAAGGGTCAGTAAACAACAAGGTGTCTAAGAGGATTAACCAGGTATGCACGCAGAAAAATCACATATACACACACACACATCTTTCTAAACATTGTGCTTTTATCTAATGAATCACTGGGTAATTTTATCTTCAGACGCTTCTCAAAAATTACTTAAAACGAAAAAAGAAAAAGGAAAACATTCTTCAAGTGACAGCTGATGATGGATCACAAGTGAACCCTCTTCCTGTCACAGGGTCACAAGTCAAAATGTTGCAAAAAGTAAACCCCTGTTGTAGGAGACAGGGTATTATACACATTTACTCCACTGGTGAACGCCTCCATTGTGGCTTAAAGGGTCACTCCACCAATTTTCAACATTGAAGTGTGTTTACAGATCTTGGGGAGAACTATGTGGAAAAAGGTTTAAAGCCTATTGGGGCTCCAGAAGAAGCTGCATGTAAACTGATGAATTGTCTCCAGTGATTTCACTCAGCAGTTAAGTTGCATTGTGGGTAATGTAGGCACTAGGTTTTGAAAAGCGGTCCACCGGTCAAACATGGCACTCCTGTGACACTGATGGACTCATTATGGAAAGTTTAAAAACAAATGACACAGAAGCAGAGATATCACCTTTTTCATTCCACACATTCTTCTTCCTTTCAAAACCTGGCATTACCTACATTACCCACAATGCCAGGCAGCCACTGAGTGACATCACCGGAGGCTGTTTTTCAGAATACACGCAGCTTCATCTGGAGCCACAAAAGGCTTTACACGAATGGCTTTGTGGAACCTGGGATTGTGTTAGTAGCCTGTTTAAAGGTGTAAAGAAGAAAGAATGAGCCAGGGACAAATAAAACACGTACATAGAGCACACAAATAAATGACAACAATTTCATTGCCGAACACAAATTGCCTTTGAAGACCGCCTTTGAAAACGCGTGCTCGGCCCGCTAATTTGTGAATTTGCAGGGTCCATTGTCGTCCCTTGATTCACACACGTGCCTCATTCAAACGGTGTTTCATTTTGTGAAACAGATGCCTGTTTGAGATAAAGCCACAGAATAACACGCTCCTCTCAGGAGGCTAACGGGCAAATATTAACATTTTCCTTCCTGACATTACACAATACCCTCAGTAGTTTCTGCATCCAATTCATGCAGCACACACACACACACACAACACAGCCCTTTCTATATGTCTGCCTTTTCCCTCGCTCTTTATCTGTTTGCATGGCAGATAATGTGTGCGTGTAGGTGTGTGCTCAGTTTGTGCATTTAGTCTGTATCCGTGTGTGTGTTCGCTTGTGTGTCAGTGAGGTCAGAACAGACCTGTGTTTTTGTCGGAGCTGACAGCCTGTTTGGTGAGATAAATACTCTGAAGCTCTCAGAGTCTCTCTGCCAAGCTCCAAAATGTGCATTACATCGTTAGAATAGAGACTTTGCTCATGTTGATGTAAAGGTACATACAGTTTATTTGAGAACAATGTGTCATTAAGGGATTTTTTTGGTAGTATACTCTATAACTGAATGTCTTGACTTCGTTTATCCCCTGAGATTAACAAGAGTAGTCAAGGACATTTTGGGGTTGAGGATATTTTTGAGAAACTGAACCTCATCGGTTAAAGACCATTCGAACACACTGAGTCAGTCAGCTATTGGCACTGGCTAAACAAAAAGCATTAGACACAAATAAACCTAACCACACCTGACACATTTTTCTAGACTGGTTAAACCTCTAATGAAGAAAGTCCAAGCAATTTCCAGGTGTCAGATGAGTCTGAGCTCGGCTGATTGGAATTCTTTTACTGTGAAAATGTCTAAAAATCTGTCATCTGAAGTATTAGAGAGGACTTGAACAAATACAATCAAGGCTTAAGAAGAAGTTCAATCTCAGCTTTCTGTGTGGTACATAAACTGTAATCTGTAATACATGTTGTGTTGTGTGATCCTGTTTTAATCACCGGGTTGCTGAATTAGATGGATGAAACACACATGAGTGATCTTCATTTATATCACTTGGGATATACAGTGAATGTTATTCTGAGGTTTTACATACTAGTCTTGTGTACACCAACATGCTTTAAAGTAGTATTTACTATCCAGCATTTGTGCTAGTAAGTGCTAATGCTATACACTATACTATAGAATATATGATGCCTTTCTTAATATAGAAGGAACTAAATGTTTTTTTGTTTTTGGGATGTTGATGTTGAAAAAAAATCTGATCTCATCTCAAAATGGGACTTCACACTGTGGTTTAACCAGTTATTGTATATTCTTTCTGTTCCAGATTTATTTTTCTCACGAAAGTCATTTGTTAGCATAAATTGATGCAACAGCTGCACTGGACTCTCCGGACTGACGGTTGTGTATCGGGCTCGGTTCCTTTCGTCCGGCCTCATGATTTCACTGATTTCACACATCTGTGAGTACGACCCAGATGTGCCTTGTCAGCCACCTGAACCCCTCTTGATTTCTCCTCTTCACCATGACTCAACCCTGAGCCCCTGTCCACCACAGCATAGATTTCATATCCGTCTGTGTGTACAGGAGCTCCTATATCTAGAATATCTGTGGTCAGTTTCAACCCACTGTCTGCCGATCGCTCACGAACCTGTTATCTGACACACTGTAGTCATGCAGGTACACTATACAATCATACAGTATGTGTTAGTGGCTTTACAGTAGCGGAGGAGATTATGTTTATCCAACTATTTGTTTATGAACTGAAGCGTCAAGTGCAAATAAAAAAAGAGGATTATATGGCCAACAAGCCCTGCGAGAAAAGTTTATGGTTTCACGCTGTGCCGCAGTGCAACAAGCAGTCTCCATTACATCGGAACAAGCTAGTTAAATGTTTTCCTCTTAAGGTGTATTCTTAATGACAATGTCTTCATTTCACAGTGTAATAAATGTGATTAAGTGTCTTGTGTTACGGTGCTCTGGCAGTAGTTTTAGCTCTCCTTGGAGGGCGGTATGACATTTTCCTCTTATTTCTGTGTGACAACCCTCCCATACTGCGATTACAGTCTGATACATGGGGAGAATATTAAGTTGTTGGAGCAGCAAGTATTGTATGGTGGCTTTTATTCCCATTTTTTTTTTTTTTTTTGCAAACCCAATGAACTGTGATAAGTAAAAAAGAAAGCAAAACAAATGAATTTATCACTTCAGACTGTTGTGGACTAGACCAGAGGCTCCACACAGCAGTAGGACTTAGATTAAAGCAAAGGCCAAAAAGAAACGGGGAGAGCAGCTGTGCAAAGGATGAACACTATTTGATGTCAATATTCAGAGGAGTCTTGCACATGTCCACTTGATTATTCGGCTACAAAGAGACCAGGATCACAAAGATATTCACACCTCAGATTTTAGAAAGGAGAGTTAACACAACCAAACGCTATCATCAGAGGTGTACTTACTGCAATTTGAAACACTACTTGAGTAATAAAACCAAAAATACTTATCGAGCAAGTGATTTTTGGGAAATGTGCTTGTTCACTTTACCATCCTAATATATAAACTGTAAATGTTAAGTTATAGTCGGCAGGGTATTAGCTTAGTTTAGCATATAATGCCCCTGTAACACCACAAATTGTTGTTTGTTCAGCCTGCTCTCCCTACCATTGCATCAAATACCACAGCATGGTCAATGGCCCAATGTCTGATCCCTCCAGTGTCACTTCTTGAAGTGCTCTATTATAGTACTAGAAAAAGTAAGACAGTCCAAGACGAGGGGTGGATGGGGTGGTTGCATGGGTAATACACGAACCAAGAAGTTTTTATGCCTAAACCTAACCAATAATTGTTTGAACCCTAAACATAACCAAGTAGCTTCTGGAGCCTAAACTTAACCAAACTGCGACAGTTTGACAACATTTATTACCAAAAGTCATATGTCATACTGTGTGAAGTGTCACTCAGCAGGGTTTATTTTGAAAGCAAAACCAAATGTTGCATATTATGTATTATTTCTAACTTGACTGTGGAGCATCTCACATTCAAAACTGACGCTACAGGGATGGCAGAGCGTCATGTTTTAAAGCTCAAGGACATAGACCAAGCTATTGTATTTGTATAATTTGGATAAAAGCATGAGTATGAAAAGTCAACACGTTCACTTCCATTAATGTCAAAGTAGACATAACGTGCCAGTTATTGAGTTTTAGAGGTGCTGGTTTTAGCAGGGCTAGCTGTTTTCCCCTGATTACAGTGTTTGTGCCAAGCTTAGCTAACTGACTGGTGGTTGTAGCCTTATATTTACCATACAGACATGAAAGTGGTGTCTATCTTTTCATCTCTGGACAAGTAAATTAGTGTCCCTTCAAATTATTAAAATTAATGATTAATGACATAAATGAACTTGATTGCTTCAAAGTGCTGGCCAGTGTTGCCGTCTGTAGCTCAGATGTGGCAGACACGATGAAGGTTTGACATGTGTGTGGTATTTATGACTCCTTTCAGGCGAGACGGTCTACGTGACTTGCACTCTGTAATATTTAAAACTCTGACACAGGGTTTTTTTGCAAGTTTTTCCGACTTTTTTTCTCCCCTTTTTTCCCCTCCAGCTTTCACGTTTGTGTTGAACTGGGTGCCAAAATGTGGCTGTGTGCAGCCGTGCTGGAATATATATCGCTCTCTGTGTGTGGCAGAGGTCTACACTTGGATTAATTTGTGTGATGTGAATTAATGGCTCACTGGAGTGTGGCTGACGCCCTACAGTATCACCCACAAACTAGCAGCGCAGCTCTGGATGAGATCCCTGCAGCATTAGATCACCCACATAGCCGTGCGGTGATGGTAGATGCACAACCAAATGAAATGATCTTGTCACCCAAATCTGTTTTTCTCTGTCTGATGAAATCCTCACCGGGAAAGTACTTCAGTTACAACTTCTGCTCCCATCTGATTGGACTGGAAATGGTCTCATCTCTCGTGATTAACCCGAGTTCAAATCAGGAAAAAGACCCAGAACCATCAGACGCTCATCATCACCATAGCTCTCGTCCAGCCAAAAATCTGCTATTCTGGGCGCCTGCTATCCTTCTTTGTCGCACACTGTGCTATACTTGCTTTTTCTTCCAGAGAAAAAAAATGATTTCTTTTATGTGAAGCCTGTCATTGTACGTGGGGAATAGAGACTGAGAATGAAATGCTCGGATGGTGTCCTTCGCCTCCCGAATTCCTGATTAATGCATTCTATTGGTTTCGGGCTTGCAGTGAGATTACAACCACACTTTGCCCCCCCCAAACACAAATATGGGTTCCATTCAGGAAAGCCACTTTGGTCAAGTAGCACACTTCTTATTTGAAAGCGACGGGCATTATTGCCTGTATCCCTCGGTGGCGAGCAAGGAATCAATCATGCTCTTATTCCTGTAATTCCAGGTTTAGACCACTTAAGGAACAACTCCGTATGAGCACAACATAGCAATTGGCAGTGTGACGGTACCCCTGCTTAGGTATTGATTTTAGCTTTGTGTTGTTGGCCGTGGTATTTTTCAAATTGTTGTTTTTCTCTGCTTCTGCCTCTGCTCGGGACAACAACACAGTGGAGGTAATAGGCTGCCTTAATGGTATACCTTCGAGAGACCAGAGAGTCTAATGAGACTGGGGCACTGAGTTTAGAACCAGCTGAGCTACAGGAACGTCCCATTAGACTTAATCTAGTTTCCCATCTTAACAGAAGTCAAATAGTAAAAAGCTTCATTTCAGTGTTTTCACCTGAAGCTGCAATGACTAAAGCGTATTACAAATCTTAAGCACGATTGCTTCTGTCAGCTCCTAAATATTGTAGCATTTTAGCATCAATAAAACTAACACAGACAAGGCTGGCAGCCCCTGCGTGGTGTTTCACTTTATGTACCACCTGGTGGAATGTTCTTGGAAATCTGCTACAGAGTAAAACAGAAGGAAGACGCTGTACTCCCGGCTCTAATGAAGCATTCAGATAGTCTCACAATGGCAGATGGAGCGAGGGAAACGCCGGTGGAATAATCATGTTCATCCATTTAACGGAAACAAAACAGAATCATTTAGACTAAACGGAACGTATGAGGTGTTAATGCTGTCAAACGCAAGTGCCAGCAGTATCACAGCAGAGCTAAACGATCGTCTTAACTTAGGTCTGATTGGTTTTTTAAGGCGGGTTTGTCCTTGAATTACTGGTTTGAAATATCCAAAGAACACAGGCGAGTAATAATCCGGCATTAATGTTTTGAGGCTTTAATGTTCCCGGTCCAACATTACTCAAAGTGTTCATAGTGCAATGGTGCTGTTCTGCCCTCACTGTGCACCTACACGCACAGTGAGGGCAGAACAGCACCAGTGTCAGTACTGCATTTGAACCATCTTCCAGTTATTCAATGTTTCCACCTGCGCTGCAGCCTTCCATATAGAGTTGACATAAATCAATATGTCTGCCATTTGAAGAACGATGGCATTTATGAATAGACAAAAGAAAAGAAAAAAAGATACGGCAGGCGAGCAATTAACGATTCGTGTGCAAAACATGAGGGTTACAAGTTAACCATTTATTACAGTAAAAGGGACCTTTGGAGGGTCTTCAATCAAGATCACATCTGACAGCAATTACATCACATGTATCTACAAAGCAATGACCTTGAAACAAGGTGGGGCTGTGTATTCTGAGCTCCGGACAATTTGTCTCTCCAATTTCTCTGCAATTCCTGCAGTCCATCACTGTCATAAGCTCATTATTGATCAGAGACTGATGCGTCTCATGTTCACAGTTAGTTGTCTCCTACTGTATCCTCATCACTCATATGTGAGCTTTGCACAGTGATATGTGCTGCATCAGAGCTGTAAAATAAAACAGGACCTTCAAGTAGGATTTCCAGTAACAATATCAACGTAAGTACCATCCTATTGAGCGAACGCTGAAGTTCAGATGTCTTTATTTATGGGTATTACTGAGAAGGAACAGATGCATTATTTTCATTTAACTCCAGTGGTTCAAATAGAAAGACACAAGGCATGCCTGGTGCCCCCCTACCAGAATCAGATGACGATCAAATGGTGATGTCTGGTTAATATCACTGGTACCATAGACAGGAGCCTGTGTGCAAAGTGACTTCAAACATTTATAGCCGGAAAGTCAATCAAACAACTACAAAGAGACGCAAAATGACTACAAATAGATGCAAAATGACTACAAAGAGATGCAAAATGACTACAAAGAGGTTCAATAGGACAACAAATAAGAGCAACATGAAATTTCTACAAATAAGTGCAACATGGCTACAAAGACACACAAACAGCTACAAAATGACAAAATGGCAACAAATAGATGAAAAATTACCACTCAGAGTTACATAACGACTACAAAGAGGCCCAAACTGACGTTAGAGGATCACAACCACAAATAGACACAAAACAACCTCAGAGAAGCGCAAAATGACCACAAAGTGACACAAGACGTCTGAGTCTGAGTATCTTGGTCTTAGTCTGGGTATGAGCTCTGAGCTCTGCTCTGAGTTTGCGTCTGGGTCATCTGTCCGTCTATTTTGAGGTTACAAATAGCAGCTTTTTATTCATTTTATGTGATACTGGAATTCATTTATTACACTGAATAAACAATGCCACTATCATTAAAGTTCAGTTTATTATTGCCAAGAAGGGCTTCAGTTGTTACACAATTTTGCCAATATTACAAATTCCCGAAAAAACTGTGTCTTTGAATGAAGATGATGATCTGAAGATGTCTAAACCCCACCTCTATAAGGGATTGAAAGTTTAATATTTAAAGCGAAAGCTGTGGCAGTAATGGCAGCTCCCGCTCAATAAGATGGATATATTGTAAGCTTTCCAACAAAACCTCCTAAACGCAGCCTGGAGCGCTTCACTGTACAAACAGCAGCAGGAAATTACTCCAAATTGTACCCAGAAATGTGAGCATGTGAACAAAATGCCCCATGCGAGCGTCTGAAATCATCCTGTGAAATGTCTGAGGACCGCTGTGTAGCATGAAAGGAACATCCATCTCATTTAAATAAGTCAATAACTCCAGAGTATTTAGATTTCAGGCTCAGTAGACACGGGGTGCCTCCACGGGAGACGCCCACCGGCATGTTAGCTTTCTGCTGATTGACTCAGCGGGCTCTCATTATCACGAGGAGAATGAGCTGTAAATGTCCTCACTCCCCCTCCTGTTTATTTTCAGGTTACGCTGTGGTTGGGGAATGTCACTTCAATGACAGTTTTGTTTTTCTCTCCAACTGAAAGGAGCTGTTACCACATTATTTACGGCGTGACGTGCTTTATTTAGTCATTCCCACTAAAATAATCCCCAAGCCTTTGTTGGCCAAGTCGGTGAAACACTGCGGCTCCACAGTATACATACACCGCGCTCTCCTTTTCATTATCCACGCGACACCTCGCAGGATATGAGAGTACACACTGGTTTTATAATGTTTGTCTTCAGGGTGCAATCACTCTCAATGATGACAGGAGCGGGGAACGGCTGAGGAGCTAAAGAGGTTTGAAGCCGAAGACGAGCCGCGAATGGTTTCACACATCAAAGAGCTCGGAGAAATGTTTTCTCATCCCGGCTCGAACAGGAATCAATACCGCTCTCCTTTAACTAACAGGTAGAGCCCGAGCACAGGTGGTATTCTGAGAACACAGCCTCCGCTTCTGCCGAGGATTATCTTCTTATCCACTTACACATATTTATGTGTGAGAAGAAAATAAGCTGTGCTCTCTGGGTTCAGGGCGCTCGCTCTCAAACTATTTTGAGAAGGTAATTGGTCAGCAGTCGCATTGATTGATTGGACAAAAGCTACAGAGACCTGTTATTTGTTAACATAATACATTAATCTGTACAGATTGCAATCTTGTGATTCTTGAGGCTTTTCTTGGACCGCAGTCAAGAGGCAACTCAATTTAGCATTGCACATTAAGGGGATGGTGAGGAATGTAAATGTTGTAAATGACTCGCACATTAAATATGTCTGGCCTCTAAAGTACTGGGGATAAATTATGCATTGGGTCTACAGTAGATCCATCCAGAGCTTCAGCACATCGCCCATCGTCTGTATTCTGCTGCTTTGCATTTCAGATTATTCTGATAACTGAATTCTTTCCGACGGCTTCTTTGAGAAAAACGTAGAGAGCTGTCAAGTTCGGACAGTTTCGGATTTACCGACACCTCAGAAACACGTGTGTTCAAAGGATTAAATCTTTAACCAAGAAAGGAATGAAAAACCTAAACAAGAAAGTACAGAATTTCAACCCCTTGCAGTGCCGTCGGAGCTTCCAGCAGTTTACATTAATTAACGTGCCATACGGCTGAGCCTGCTTCTTGAATGACAATGTTTTTTCCTCATTTGCCTCAGAAGCTCTTATCAAAAGTGATAGACCTGGCCAGATCAAAGTGCAGCCTCGTGGTTTTCCCCCTCTGGCACTTTTTCAGACTGGGCGAGCGAGCTTTTAAAGGACTTGTGACAAGCACATTGCCTTTGAAGCGGATTAGCATTGTTACCGTCTCATGTTGCACAATGATGTTCGCGGCATACCGTCCCCAGAAGTCGGCGGTTTAAAACCAACTGGCCGACAGAACCCCACACAAATTTCCCAGATGTGAAATATTTGTTCTCACCATTTCAAAGCGGCCCCTTGAGCCCCATAGTGCTGCACTATAATCGTAATTAACAGGACCTCAATGGGCCCCAAAAGCTGCTGCTGATAAAACTTATTAAGCTTCTTTTTTTTCATTTCCCTAAGGAAAGATTGATTGCACTGAGAGCCTTTTAATATAAATATACTATCTCCCAACAGTGATATGAAATCTCTCTCGGAAAAAAAAAATGCTGCTCCAACACTTTACCAATGGAAACGTGATCACAGGCAATCCAAGACTGCGGCAGCCCATTTCTAAATCCTGCAGCTACAGAACGGCTGAACAACCGGCTCGATGTGTTCTGTCTTACAAAAGAAATGGTTTGTTTTCTTTCACCTTGAATATTGCATTATTTATTCATTCATTACATTATCTGTGTCGCTTCTCTGAATTTCTTTCAGCTTCAAACAAAGGAAGTATTGAAGGACAGCTCATCCTTCACAGATAGACACTTACAGTAATGGAGCTTTGTGCAGCCACTACAGGTGCTGTGCTGCTCATCAACAAATGAGATTTACGGACGACACAAAACAATCTCACCACAAGGTCGGTTTAGCAGCTGTACAGGAGATTTTCATCATCGGTCTTCCTCTCCCAGTCAACTGTAGATATTCAAATTTGAGCATTTTCTAGAAGGACACGTTTCTCAAAGACTGGAGCCAGAAGATAGTTAGCTTAGCTTAGCATAAAGACTGACAACAGGGGAAAACGGCTAGTCTGGCTTTGACCACAGGTAACAAAATCAGGCTATGAGCACCTCTGAAGCTCACTGATTACCTGCGCCAGGTTTTCACCTGTGTTGTTTGTTGGTTGGTTGGATTGTCAGCAGGATTACACAAAAACAGATTTCCAGAAAACTTAAGATGGTTTCAGACCCCATTAACTTTGTCCTCACTGTCTTTAACATTGCGAGACAGGGCGTCATTTTCGTTTATTTCACAGGGAGTAAAGCATAGATCTTCATGAAAAAAAAAAAATCTGGCTTATTCAGGCAGCTGGTATCTATGAGTTAGTACAATATGACCTCGATAAAGGGGACTGTTGAGTCTCGGCGGAGGTATGCGCTGTACTGAGTGCTACTCTAGTTCCCTGAGAAATTAACAAAAATGTTGAAAAGAAATGCTGTATCCTGCAATGGTATAGAGAATTTGAAAAAATTCCTGGATCTGCAACAAAAGTTAATGAGGCCTATTCCGCCATCCTCCATCCAAGTATCGTGGAAGATCCATGCATTATTCCCAAACCAACCAACCAACCAACTAACCAACAGACGGGGTGAAAACACAACCTCCTCGGCTGAGGTGATTAATTAATTGAGCACAAAACCTTCAGTAGAACCACAACTTGTTGTTTCCACACTTTGTTGTTGATGCTGACAGGAGGTATTTTTTATAACCTTTTGGAAACAGCTTGTGTGTACCTGTGTAGTCGTCCCGCGGCTGTAGCCTCACACTCAACAGACAGATGTGAGAGTTTTATCAATCTTCGCGACTAACTCTCGGCAGAAAGGCGAATGAGTTTATTTCCCCAAATGTCAAACTGTCCCCTTGAGGACTTCTCAGTCATGTTGGCCTGAAGGTTGAGACTACCACACGATCAATGAAGTAGCTCTGCTGGAGTTAGGACTGAAGAAGAGAAATACATTCCCAATGTCGTGAATTAACTTTAGATTTCTTAAGGTTTCGAATGATTACTGACCACGATTTGTATTGAAGAGACAGGCTGAAAGTTCCTCTTCTCTTCATTTTCAGGAAGCTTTCAAGTCACCGTAACACAAACTGATTCCCATCAATCACTCTTATTGATTAAACCCTCCCTTCTCAAATAGAAACTGTTCAAGAGCTGGAAATTGATGAATAAACACTTGGCTACATGGCTCGCCCCCTTTTTTTTTCAAAGTTGTGCGAGTGAAGCAGGGTCTAGGATTAACAAGGACAGGTTGAATTACAGCTTGAGTTTGGGGGCAATTCAATAGGAAGTGAATCAATCTGAGGATTAATTGTTGCACCACATCCTGAGCAGCAGACACTCGATACAGCCAGAGGGAGACGGCTATAATGGAGGTGAAATACAGACAGCGCACAGCGATAGCGGCTTAACCCTTCTCAGCTCGCACTACTTTGTCTTGTGTCTTATTAAAAGGCTGCGAGAGAAAATAGGGACTGGAGATCAGCTGCGTTGTCACAGTAAATGGCTCAACATCTTTCCCCCCTGAATATATTGATGATGAGACAATGTGTGTGTTGTATTCAAGTAAAAGTAAAAAATTAGTTCTTTGGTCTATAAAACTTATCAATTAACAGATTAATCAACAGTTAAAATTAACTTTAGGTGTGGCCTTAATTTTTTGTGGGTCCTTCTGAGGCGAATGTGAATGATGGATGTTGAAAACGGCTCTTCAGAAGCAAAAGTGTTAATATCAAAGATGTATCGAAGCCATGTTTTAAAGATGACACCTCCTATAGGGAGTTATGGAGGTTAAATTCTGAATTCTCCTCTCTATTTTAGTTCTGTCTATTACTATTTTTCCCTCCCGAACTGCATGTTTTATGACTAAAAGCTGAAAAATATGCGCACTGCGAACACTGCGTTATCGTCACACATGGATTATCTTCTCAAGCGAAGCCGGCTCTGTCCTTGTTCTGCCACCACATTGAATATCACTGCGATATTCTTGTCTTAAAAAAGCCTGCCGGAAAAAAGCCCGGCAGGATTATTAGATATTTGATGAGGCGCACAAGGCGTTTGTTTGTATCTCATGGTGAACAGCGTCGTTCTGCGTGGCTCGCTTTGCATCACAATAGTCTGAAGGAACAGAGGAGGTGAAGGTTACTCCAAATGAAATGCTGCAGTCACGTTTGGGATCTCCAGAGAGTGGAACATAATACATCTAGAGATCGAGGCAATATTGTGTTTTACTGTGCATACAATATTTAGCTTTACGTTATTTTGTATGGGTATGTTGACAGTGACTATGCATGTGACATTTAGCCGAAGAAGTTTGACCAGTTATCAAGGAATTGCAAATGATCACATTTGAATACTTTAAGGACTTCTGGTTTTCATTCAAGCCTGTCGTATTCGGTCGTGACAGTATGGACATGCTGATATCCAGTGACTGAGATGTCCTTGAGAATAATTTTGATTAAAAAAAAGATCAAATATAACCACTGTTGTCCATCAGTGTCTAGTCAACGTATCTGAATAGTAAACAGATCACATGCTCTGCAACGAGTCCCACTTCTATTAACCCGTTATCTCTGACAGGATTTGCTTCGCTGTTTCTTGCTAACGTGTAGATGTGCATGTAGGCTGAGTGATGAAAAAAGGCCTGAATCCAGTTTTCACCCTCTGGACTTGCAGACTGAGCCCTCGCAAGCATCAGTTGGATGTGCCGTGATGTGTTCACTGTCATCACGCCAAGTCGGTGTTTGCACTGAGACTGCACGGCAGATATAATCCACTGATAGACAGTCCAAAAGACTTTTGAATACCTCTACAGTCTATGCTTGGACCACACAACTCAAGTAACTTTATAATAAAGTAATTGTTTTACACATTCACATCCATATTGCAATGAATTGTGAGTAATTAAATGAATGAAGTCTGGTGCAGTCTGTAGCTCAAGTGGACTCTCTGGAAGTCTGCAGAAAGTCCACTTAGGGGCCCTTGAGTGTCAACTTAAAAGTCCAGTTGCTGCCTTAAATATTTAAGTTAACTCGGCTTAAGTTGAAAAGTAAGTTTAAAGTCTTCTTTTAAGTTTTATCAACAAATTATCAAACCAATGATTGACAACATTATCAAGTCTTTGCTTCCATTTAGTAGCTGTTCTGGAAGCTTTCACGCATATCAGATGATTTAAGTGAAATGGGAAGTAAATAAGTTAGTATATAATGTGTTTTTGTTTCTTTGCTCCACAAAAGTTTTATTTATGAAGTACATCTATGGTGTTGTAGGGTGCAATAACCCATATTCAATTGTAGCATTATTTATTACACTGTATATATATATATATATATATATATATATATATATATATATATATATATATATATATATATATATATAGAGAGATATATATATATATATATATATATTTTTTTTTTTTTTTTTTTTTCTAGTAGAATGTACATTTCTTATATTGTTATTCTATTTTTATTATTCTTGTTTATATATAGTTTTTATTTTTCGGCATATTTTCTAAGACTTTTGAATGGGAGCAGCTCCTAAGCAAGCAATTTCCCCTTGGGGATCAATAAAGTATTTCAGATTCTGATTCTGATTCTGAATATTTTTAAATGGAGCCTTAAGGTGACACTGCCTGGATAGTTCTTTGGTTCCTTTGTTGTGAGTCTACAAACATGTTTTATCCACTGAGGCAGTGAATTAAAACATGAGAAGAAAAAACACTGAGCGGCCCCTGTTTTATTTTATTGAAAGTCCTTCAGTGATGTCCCCGCTGATACATTTTATTGAATGACATAATCTGACCCACATCTATTGTTGCACATATTACATTCTCTCTCCGTCTGAGCTTGACTTCTTGTCGGACCGTATTGGTAAACATATTGCCATAAACATCTTGCAGATTTTTGTCTCGGCTCAGATTCATTGCAGGAAATTGATTCCTCTTGGACATTACTCTTCCTGAGAGACGCCGCTACCATCTGAGGCAGGTATACACTGTCATTTGTCAGGTGTCTCTGCGAGCGCTCCTACGCTTTGACTCATCGCATCTGGGTTGGCTGGAGAGCAGATAGGCTCTTAAACAAATGGCTGCTGTCACACGAGGGGAGGCAGCCTTTAATGAGCCTGTCTGCACAATTGGCACGGTCCGTGTCAAGCGCCGAAGCTGTTCTGAGCCAAAAACTTAAGCACAGCACAGTCTGCTGATGAATAGGTGGAGCTCACGATGCCAATACGTGTTCAAGTGCACAAAACTAATTCATGCTATTTGTGAACAGGAATCAGCGTTTTTGGATGCTTTAGGCTAGTAGCATTTAATCTGTCACTTAAATAAGAACACTGACCTTTAAAATAGAGCAGACGAACATCACTCTATCGCACTGTAATGTACTTTTTTGGTGAGAAGCGTTGTTTGGCATCAGCTAGCCTGCTAGCTTCTGCCAGATGGAGGAAAAAATGCCTTCAAAGAGCTTAAAAATAAAGAACTACCTCTGTTATGTTGACCAGACATCACAGTTTTAAGCTTGGTATCCAGAATCAAGACAATTATCTGTATAAACACTAAAATGTCCTGGTTTTCAGCATTCATTCCTAAAAATTGACCCAGTTTTCACCACCATCAAACCAATATTATAATATTTTACTTATTTATCATGATCTGGTCCACTCATTATTCCTTAATCCAATAGATTGAAAAACAAAATGCACCATGAGTCTGACTTTAACAATGCATGTTTGTCAATCAATGTGTCATTGGCGAGGCTGTTGAGCCCATGAGTCATAGACAAGTGTCTCAGGCTACGACACTTGCGGCTCCCTCTGACAAAACCTGTCAGCGTGCTAATGGTCAGCTGTCATGCTGGAGAGAAAGTCACACTTGCTGACCCTCCCAAATTTTTCCCCGGAGACAATTCTCTGATATTTCTCCTGATTTATGACAACTTATTTCCCCATTGTTTCCCCACTTTTCAGTTATCATAACCTGTTTCTGGCACTAGACAGCGTGAAGTCTGCTGCACTGTTGGACCACATCCTCCTCAGTGAGTGAGAAACAGACAGGAGAAAGAATATTTTAAAACAAATTTCAGACGCCCTGGAGAGAAGAGTTACCGTTTCTTAAGTAAAGAAAAGGGACTATAAAATCAGTCACGGGGGTCACACCACGTCAAACGCCATTGAAAGGTACACGAACACAAGGCAGCCGAGTGCACAGACGCTCTCAAGGGCAGAGGCAAAAAAAGAATGAATGAATAAAAAATGGTAAATATGACTTAATTCCACACATTAAACCAGGTTTATGCTAGAGGGTGAATTATTCTGTGGTGTTTTCTCAGAATTAAAGTAAAATTAATTGCCATAGAAATGCCGTCGCTTATTATTTTGTTATTTTCATTCTTGAAATGTCACCAGAATGCACAAAACACAGTCGTGGAATTGTCCTGACTTTTGAGGTCTCAAGGTTGGCGAGTATAGAGAAAATCAGTCTTCTGAAGAAAGACGAAGTAAGAAAGAAGAAAGAGCGGCCATGCTTTTAGAAAAGTGTGATCGGTAGGTGTGCTGTGAAATAATTGCTCCCCACCCTGATGTAAATGTCTGTGGTGTGTGCATGAACCTACTTCAGGTTATGGCGACATCTGTGGAATCAAACTTATGTAAGAAAAAGTATATGTGAAAAGCTTGACACGGCCACTGTGTTGGAAAATGTGTTTTTGTCCAACCATGGCTAATAAATTATTGGTTTGCAATATTTTCTCTGCTTTTAAAAAGGTGCAATATGTAAGAACGAAAACGATCAACAGAATGTGAAGAAAGAAGAATTCTGACATTTTGTCAAGGACGTAAATGTATTAAGTTGCAGAGATATCTACTGAAAACATTTGTTCTCGCAGGGGTCCAAAGGTCCAGTGTAAACACTAACACTCCTGCTAGCTGCACGGCTAACTGGGCTAACAAGCTAAGAATAGCTTCAGTCATAAACAGATGATGTTAGCAAAGAGCACAGTATAGTAATTTGGAAATGTTGGGGAAAATAATCCTTTTGTTGTTCAGTTTATTGTCTTTTTTTGCAATATGGGCTTGTAAATCATCACCACATCAAACATCATTAGATGCGTCACTCATTAATCAGGTCACACCATTTGATATCGGTTTAATTAAATGCAAATTAGCATAAACAGATTTGAAAAAACTTTGTACATGAAGGAAAATAATATATTAAAGCAAAAGCCAAAGTCTCAGCTGAGTATATAATACTGTGTACAAAGAGTTTACAGGTGCAGAAGCTTAATGATGGTGAATAATAATAATAATAATAATAATAATAATAATAATAATAATAATAATAATAATAATAATAATAATAATAATAACAACAACAACAACAACAACAACAACAACAACAACAACAACAACAACAATATAAGAACAGGTCATTTGATGCCACACTGAGCACGTCCAGGTTAAAATCTATTTCTCTTCGTGTTTCAATCTCACACAATCATTCTGTGTTTTCGACACACAGGTGGATCCATGCATTGTCCATCCATAACAAAGGATCTTCAGCACCACTAAGTAATACAGTCGTCTTATCTGGAAACCTCTCAGATTAAGATAAATCGGTCAATTTGAAAAGTAATTAGCCAACCTAAAGCCAATGTGTGTTCCTTGAATATCTGCTCTTCATCACCGTGTGCGCCAATTGTGCGATTTGGCTCTCGCTTCCTTTTGTTCTGCGGAAAGTGAATCTGTTTGGAGACAATAGAAATGATTGATTTGCAATGCCGCTTCCTGTCCTTACTAAAATACCTGTTAAGTAAAAACGCCCGAACACAATGAGGGTAGTTGATCGTAAAATCTGGGAGATATTTAGCCGTTAGAATCTCAATTACTTTATCACACAAAAGGTTAAAGAAACAATTAAACACAGTGAGTCTGTGAGTCAGACAAAGCCTGTGTGAAGGTTTGGAGGCGTCACACTGACAGAACATGTTCCACAGAGACTGTATTGTCTCTTTGAAGGCCTGCAGACGGATTTATTGCAAAGGAGTATCAAAGCCTCTCAGACATAAATACCTCCATCTTTTTTTTCTCTCTGAGAGAGAGATAAGGACCCAAGCAGATGATTCCCGCCTTGCATTTTAGACAGCTTGTTTTCCTTCTCAGAACAGAGTCTGAATATTTCCAGTGGTAGTCCACGGCAAAAGGCTGTTTCTCTACGTCTCCTTTTAATTAAATAAAGGGTAAGTTAATATGGAGAGGACAGAAGCAGAATCAGCTTTACTGTGTTTGCTTCGTGTACAAGGAGTTTGACTTGCTGAGAAACGTGCAGCTGAGGCACAGAACAGACCAACACAGGACATCTTGTGCAGAAGGACAAACACTGGATATTAGACATTTAAATGCATATAAGCAATAATAAGAGCCTACAGCCATACTAGCAGCTCTGTGGGGCTATACATAAGTGACTTTAAACTATTTTTGGAAGGTAAGGGTTATGATTTATTTATATTTATAAACAGAACAGACCAAAAAAATCAATGGGTCAAAAAGTGAGTGTATTTTTACATATGCAATACATTTCAGCAGCCTCTTGTGGATATATACACTGTTTTTCATATATTAAAATATATGATTACAGATAAAATATTTTTCTTTTTAAAAAAGGCGAAGAAGCACCAGAGCAGTGGATCAATCTGTGATGTCATTGTTCACTGTGCATAACACCAGACAGCATGGTATAAAGAATGATGGACATGAACCCAATCCATACAGCCCAGTCACCAGATTTAAATGTTTGCATTATGTGTTTCTGCAAATCACTGATGCATTAAATTTGAATGTTTTATACATGTAACGGGGTCAAAATTACCCTACGTTGTAATAAAAATGATGTTGAGATAAAGGTAGGTGACTTTGTTAAAAAAAAAAAAAAAAAAAAAACATATAGGAAAGGTTAATGTTACATCAGGATAAAAATGTTAAAATGTTTTAAATGTACATTATAAAAATATTACATTGTAAAAGGCTATTTCATGGATGATTAAAGAAGCGAGTTTTATTTTATTTTGTGTTTTATTTTCGTAGTTATAAGAGGAAGTGGTACTTGTGAACAAGAGCATCTCTGATCACTGATTGGTTGAGGTGGTTGATGGACAGGTGGCAGTAACAGGAAGTGAGAGGCTGAGCTAAATTTGTGCGCTTGTCGGATAACAAATCGCGACGGAGAAAAAGACCGCGAAGAGTTTCTGCAACAAGTGTGTAGTTGATGTCTCAGACTTTCTACTCGTGAGTCCGTGTCAAGATATTCACGCTACATGGTTCTGTGAGCAGCTAAAGATATTTCTACTCGAAGTGTGTCTTACAGTTGTGCATTAGCTTCACGTGTTTGTTAGCTCATTAGCATACCGAATGTATGTTGTTAGCATTAATTAGCAAAGTGAATGGACTCTTAGCCACAGCTTAGCTAACGACAAAGGGCTCTAGCTCATCGTTTCTGGCGTGGAAACCCTGAAGATTTATCAGAGACAACTTTGAGCCCACAAGACAGTAACAACTTGGCGCTTCGCTGCACTTCGCTGGAAAAGACGATGCTGTCGCTGGACACCTGTGTGCCATCTTGTTCATGCCATCTTGTTCATCACCAAGACCGAGAGACTGGTAAAACTGCAGACTGGACTTAGGACGCTGGAATAAGGTACCACACTTTTATTTTGCTCATTTGAGTGAACCGGCCATAAGTTTTGGGGGCGCACCGCTCCCAAGCGTTCCGTCAGGCCTGCAATGGGGGTTTCTATATTTTATGTGCATTTGAATTAAGGGAACTTGAATTTAGTCACATTGGGTGTTGCAATTGAAAGGAAAATTGCTGTGACATCTGAAGTTGTTGAGGTGTTAAATATGTAATTTTGTTATTTGAAACTACGTAAATAAGAAGTTCATTATTTTTTTGTAATGGATTTCAGTCTGGTGATTTATTATTATTTTGTGAAAGGAGACCCAAGACAATTTAAAGAGTGTATTAGCACAAGAGAAATATAAATACATTATCTTATTATTCATCATTAGTAGGTAAGTTAAGTGATTTAAAGTACTCAGGGCCCTTCCCTGAATAAATGAGGGATTTACTGGGCTACATGCGTATAATATCAAAATTTCTACAATACCAAACCATATTACATGTAAATAAGATGACTTTCTTATCAGGAGTATTAAGTTTCCCCAGAAAACAAAACCTGAAGGACAGGGGTCGCAGGTTGGGAAACTAACAAAGCTCTGCACAAAACAAAATGGTCCCTCTGTGTCTAAAAGGTGGCAGTGGGAATAAAACCCACAGCCACCCACTGATTCTATTGAAATGATAGACGAACAAAAAAAAACATTGGACCCAAAAACCAAAGGTGAAGTAGGAGTCACTGATCAGGGGGGAAACAAAATGTATAGAAACTGGCCAAAAGAAATAAATCTTAAACACACTCAACCCAGATTTTCACCCAAACAGAAATCGCAGAGAGACAACTGATGATGTCGACTCCTTAAAAACACACAACCAACTGAGCAGGGGAACTACAACCCCCGTATATAGTCTCCCAGCTGCCTGATTGCAGCCAGCTGAGGGGGAACATCACAGGTGCACCCAATAGCTTCTGATTACCTGTGACCTAGATCTTGAGAAATCCCTGTTCACATCAGGACCTTGGGGAGTCTCTGATCTGTCCATAACAGGAGGAAGACGGCTGCTTAACATGTAATTTTAGCAAAGTTGGGATATTTTACAGCCATGTATGTGGAAACAAAGCATGGAAGACAAAATATAATCCCATCTCACCAGAACCTCAAATAAATAATATGTAGGAATTCTGCATTAAAGTGTCTTAAAACAGCTCAACCTTTGTTCCCCAGTTCTCTCTGTCTTTCCACCTCTCCTCTCCGTAACATTACATTCATGATGTATGAACATTACAGTAACGTTAGGTCAACTCCACACATTGCTGCTACAATCAGGCTGATAAACAAGAGTGAAGACAAATCAAATGTTTAATCCCAACAGTTTAAAAGTAATCTCTGCACTCTCCTTCTTTGAGTACTAATCGATGTGACTCCGGGTGTTTACTGCTCCAGAGGGTCTGGCTCTATACCCAACTCTCTCCTGAGCAGACAGAAAGCCCTCCTCAGACAACACTGGAAAAAAAATACATATCGTGGGTTTTAAGTACAGTGTCGTCACAACAGAAAATAGAAAAATGATGTCAATATCAAAACATTTATGCTTTAATTGAAAGCCATTCACAGTACTAATCCAACTTGAAGAGTATGGGCAGAAATACAATAGATATATGTTGTATTTTACAGTGGATGTATTTCAGTATGTGTACAGGGTTTGTACATCCAGCAGGTCTGTAAAATAGTAAATTCAGGGATGTACTGTGCAGTGTTGTTCAGAGACAAAGACTGATGCCACCAAACACGGGATGTTTTTAATTAAAGGAAGTAAAGTTTCAGATTACACCATTAACAGGATGTTCAACCATACAAATCTCCTTTTCTGATGTTTGGCCACGGTGTCCTAAATGGTTTTTGAGGGATCACAGCTCATATAATTTGATGTTTTATGCCGTCAAAGTCAAGTCAAGATTTGAATTTTGAACATCGTAATGACTCAGCTCTGCATAAATTGGCAGGGAAGCGATTTTCAAACATTCGTCTGTCAGCGGGGTAATGTGAAAACAGCGGCGGAGATCTCTTTTTCTCCCTCTGTATGGAAATAAGGGCAGTGTTTTGCTTCACACCATTAAACTCTCCCAGTGGGAAGAACTGTGTTAAACAGTCATTTACATTTTAAAGTGCTTTATGAAGAGTCAACTGAGAATTGCAAATGCATTGTGCGTGAGTGTCAAAATAATAAATCCCCTGTTTCATTAAGGTTCGCTGGGACAAAGCGGAAGGCTTGAGGGTCACAATGTAAACTACATACAGTATAACTCCCAATATAAGTGAATACGTCCATCTATAAGTCGAAAATGTACATCTTTCTTATATCCACACTCATTATTGGCTTTTGCGGTTTAGTCGAGGCAATCAATTTCCCCATGCTGCAATAACAAAATCAACTTTTTTTTTTTCTTACTATGAGATGAAAAAATAAATGGACTCTCTATAGAAGTCAGAGCTCTGTGAACTGAACAGTTTACAAAGGTACCAAAAAACCCCTTGAAGCGAACAATTACCAAAGCAATTTTGGTCCAACTGATTGCAATTACCTGCGCCTGCACACCAAAGAGCCGAAGGTACAAAATGATTTTGGGTCGTATTTGCTATAATTTGTATTCTCCAGTGACGACGGAGATGACGAGGCAATTTGGAATTATAGTCTATTTGCAGTCGGTGCAGCTAATGTTTGTATTTGCTATTATTATGTATGAGCACAAACACCATTTAGCCCTAAGTAATTGGCATACACTACTTTTGTTGTTATTCTTTTTCTCAACAATATACTTGAACCTAGAAAAAACAATATAATTCAGACACCAAATGTCCAAAAAAGAATATTAGATGATATTTCACATATGTAAGACTCCTTTTTTGTAATAAGCACCCTTCAGACCAACAAGTGTCACTATAAAGAATCTCTTTTCTCTCACATGGCTCATTAATTAAATAATGTTCTCTGTGATTTGTGCGTCGCTGGAAATGTTCCAACAAATCATGAATAAACGCCTCAGATCACTTCATCTATTTTTGACACTGATATCAGCAGCTTTTCCACCCATTTTTCCCCCTGCCTGTCACACTTTAATATAAAAGTGAAGGACCGTAGGGTTGATTAACAAGCCCGTGTTCTCCAGCAGATGAAAGCTCGTGGTTGTCTGTCATTTCATCCTCTGCCGTGCTTCAAAGTGGCGTGAAAACAAGTCATTTTCAGTCATTTTTATTTTGCGCTTTGTCTCATATATGCTGCTTATAGCCAACGACAGGAGCCCATATAGATCCAGACATATATTTCAGTTGTTTTTTATCCTCTGGAGTGGCTCTCAGGCTGCAGCTCACTCAGCCTGCTGGTGCAGAGCTGCACATAATAGTTGGCTCTGTGTTCCCGACCGTCAGCCGGGCTCTTAAAAGTCAAGCACAGATTGGAGGGCACTTCAAATAGATTAAAAGAGATGCCTTGTTGTTCATGCGGGCACGGAAAATAGCGCTGATGAAAAACACCGCCGATGTTTAAGTTCATCTACATTCGCGCCAACTGAGGGATCTTTTATCGCATGCTGAGATCCATTTGATGCTTCACTGGACGTAATGGGAAAAGGCAGCTCGTCCAATATCTGAGGGGCACCTGAGCGGCATCCAAGCACGTCTGCACTTCATCGCACCGCTCGTACTTCCTGAGAGATGATAACTTCATCTCACCGAGGCACTTTTGAAATTTTCCCCAGCATAATAATTCACTTCTGGTTATAGATTCTCATTTATTTGTTGTTAGCTGGCAGTTAGCAGAAAATAGAATCAGTGTCATCTAAATTGCGATGTCCAATTACTAGCCTTTTCTGAAAGCTTTCTTTTTTTTTTACATCAAATTTTTTATTGCTTTATGTCCTTTAAACAGAAAACACTGTGCAACAGCCATAACAAGACAATATCACATTGCTATATAACAACATACACATGAGATGTCTTCTCATAGTAAAGTATATCCTTTCTCTTCCAACCCCACTCCCTTCTTCTCAAAACCAAATTTATCCGTCCTACAGCCCCGAAATAAAATACAAAATATCTAGGAGAGGGTAAAGAAGAAATCAGATTAGAGAAATATTTAAAGTGGAAAACAACTTTTCAACTTTTTCTGCATTACTGCTGGCACCACTGTCAAACAACGTTAGCAAAATGGCAACCCCAATCTTCAATCAGAGTAAATTATCTAGTTGTATTAATAAGGAGGCAGTTTTTGAAATTGAGGGATGGACAGGAATTCACTCAGTGGAACGCGACAGTGTTGTGTCACCAAGGTCAGGGTTTTCTAGGTCAAACTGGAGTTTTTGTGGTTGTTTTTTGTTGTGGACAGTAGCCGTGCTGCTAACGAAATTTTGCGACAGCAGCACAAACAGTAAGACCCACAGGGAAACACTAACACATACAAAGTTGTCCATTTCCACTTTAAGAATTTAAATCATTTAAATTAATTCATGTAGTTCTGGACATCTGTCTCAACAAAAGCAAAAGTAGTCTCACGTGTATAAAATAGGCAAAATAAAACAAAGAAAGAATCCATAAAATCCAAATTTCAACAATAGATGAAACAAAAGGCAGATGACACAGGATTGACGTGAGGAAACAGAGAAACTGACAAAGAGAGAGGCGAAGACAAGGACTTAAATACACAAGGGGTGATTAACTCATACAACACAGGTGAGGAGCAAAAAGGGCGGGAAAACAGACAAAGGGAGGAAGTAGAAATTAAGACATGACACGGGAGGGTATAACTTGAAAAGACAGGAAATAACAGAGACAACTAACACCATGACACGTCACTGACTACCCCGCATACAAACACAACATAAAACATTTTCTCGTTCTATTCTTGTCTTTAAAGTAATCAAATTCAGAGATTTTCTGACTAAAAATGGTAAAATATTCCACTAAACGGCTGCCCTGAAGAGAACTGTTCTGTTTAAAGCTTTTGTTATGGGTTACGTAAGAGTTACTGTATCAGTTACAGCATCATTCACTTCACTGAATACAGTCCATTTGTCAGCAAAACCCCTTAGGTAAGAAGTTTTGTACGTACATATTATGCTTTATACGAAAAGATAGCAAAGGTGCAGGCATTTATTCGTCAGTGATGTCTTTCTTCACCTCGTTCAACCTGCTGTCAGTTCAACATCTTGACATTCACCACACGGCTTACGGATTTGACAGCATGACTGACACCTCGTGTGATTATCTTGAACCAGTCGTTTCCGTTTCAGCTGCAGTTTCACATTCTTCTTCTTCCTCTACCGTGTTATTAACATTATTAAGGTAAAGCAGTTCCTCCCTGCAGTCAGAGCTGTTGATGCATATATTGACTCCTTTAAGCAGTGATAATTTTATAAATTAAATCAGACTTATAAGGCGGCGGTGGAGCCACAGCAGTTCAGCTGAAGGGGCTAAACTCATTAACATGGCTAAGCAATGCAGCACTACTCTCCAAAGGCGATGCTCTCTGGTATTAATTAGGTCACGGCTAAGCTGACAAGCTCCGCTGAAAGTGAGTGAGTTTATTTCTCACTATAATGATGTGAAGGCAGATGAGTGATGGTTCTCTATTTAATCCTCCGCTCTTTGGTTGGCTGCCGTTTCAATATGAGGGGAACTTATCAGTGCATAATAAATTCAAATCCCAGCTTCTTGTTGGTTAATTTCTACACTTAAGTTATTGACACTCACTCCGACTGATCTTCTGTCACCTGTTGCCACAGAGATGCCTGTTCATGTGTCAATCCCACTGCAGGTGAGAGCAGGTTGTAGTGTTGGTGTGTTTATTTAAATGTAAAAACAATAACCACAAACTGTCACGGTGTCACCTGGAGGAAAGGATTAGGACGATCGTATGCCAGGCGGAAGTTACGACGGTTTGAAGCGGACAGACAAATACCGCTTCATTTATCGTTGAGATAGAGATTTGTGGAGAGTATTTTGACTTTCTGTTTCATTCTATGGTATTTTCCACTGTCTGATGTTAACAAGAACAAACTCAGTAAGATTCTTAATATGTCTGACGCTGCTTTGAGAGACCTGAGTGTCAGGGAGAGGACGGGTGATCCTCAGTGATGTATCACACCCTCTCGATAGGAGCCCTTCCTCATCAGAGAAAAAAACATAGAGGTCGACAATGAAAGCAATTTAATACGACCCATATTTATGTTGTTTTGTTGTTTGGCAGTGAGCTATAACTAATATTAGAGCTAGGAAGAAGGAAGTGAGGAGGAGGAGTGTAAAGACTGAGAAGTCCGCATAGGAAGGAGACTGGGGATGGATGGTTGGGTCAAACAAGACCAGCACTTATATTCAGGAGACTACTGTTCGTGTCCAGCGTGTAACCAGAGTTCTTTTACCTTCATTACGTCACGTACGTAATGTAGCGCAAGTCTGGTAGCATAGGAACATTTGTAACAAGTTACAGAAATAACCACAATGTTTTCCGAAACCGAACCAGCTTGCGACAGAACGACAAAGGCCCGGTATGTGTGACGCTGCAAGGCTCGTGTTGCTTTGGGAACGTTGATATATGTTGCTTTGGGAGATGCTGGCAGTCAACGTATTTAGTCATTTAGGTATGAAGATGTGTTGCTTGTGAATGGGAGTTGTTACCCCGGACGGAGGCGCAGGGTACTAACTTTGCTGAGATCCTTTACACCTTCCAGTAAAGCTTTGTCAAACAAATCCTTGTGATATGAGGTGTGTCACTTGCATTGTGGCTCATTTATATTCTTTATTGGAAATAAATGTCTGTATTTGATTGTAATTGTTGTAACTGTTAATCACAGTGTGACTCAAACTGTTTCAACATCACATTTCTTTACATTGTTCTGGTGCTGTAGTGACATAAAACATGCCAATTTCCAACGGGACAAACAGGCTGTGGATGTGTGGGTACATGCACCTAAAGCCTATGAAGTATTCATGTTTCGCTCTGTCAAATGTGTCACCAGAGACACAGTATCAGCCTCATCGCCACGTCAATAAAGTGAAATTAATACCACTTTAAGTATCTTTAGGGCAATCTGTCTTTTTCAGAGGCAATGAAATTACATGTATCTCTATTGACTTGGTGTTATGCAGTACGTGAGCGATCTATTTTAATAGGATTAAGGCATGTTGTGTGAGCGCCAGGACTTGTAATGTGCGAGCAACAGTGTGTCCACTGAGTTCTAACGTCTGAACCTTTGACTCAACAGCTAATGTTGTCTACTCATGATCGCTCGAGCTTCATGAGCGGCACAGCAGCAGCAGACAGCCAATCGAATCATACTGCGCTAATTAACTTTCACGACTGTGCAGAGTCATTTCATTACGAATGCTGTTTCCCTTCATCATATCTCTGCTGCTGTGTTTCAACAGTCAGTCTCTGGAAGATTGAAGACTAAATTGAGTTTGTGTGCAATGCACATCAACCGTCTGCAAATGCTAATTTTGCTATCAGGGAGTGAAACAACGCAGAGTGAAAAAAACACCGGCTGTGCAGCAGCACTGATATGAATATTCCCTTCATGGTACACAGGGCACCGACACTGCTTAGATTTACTTATCAGGACACTGCTGCATTCATAATTGTATTCTTTCATACAAAATTACATTTTAAAATCAAACCCGTCCCCTTGAAATTGCATTTATAAAAACCAAAGTGTTCGGACTGCAGGGCCCATAAAGTCCTGTAAAGTGATATTTGTTATCATAAAAACATTTAACTTTTCAGAGCTTCAGGAGCTCCTTATCATATTGACCTTATCTTCAAAATGTTCAGTGGTAGCTAACTCCAACCACAGTCAGCAGAATATATGTTGTGGGGACTGTGAATGCATCTTTCTTTATGTTGCAACTTCACATTTCTTTAAATATTAGTAATATTCAGTTTAATCTTGTGACAGCGCTGTGCTTATGTCCTGTCTAGGTTTGGGCGCAAAAAAAAATATATATATTATTATATTATTGCTATATCCTGAGGACGTTCCCACGTTTCAGAGAAATGTCGGTATGGTATGTAGCCCATGACACGTACAAATGCTGTAGAAATGTTAACTGCGAACATTTTATGACTGGGCTACGTAGTCAATTTGTTTTTCCTAATATCCGCTCAAATGAACTTTACACCATGACTTTAACACCTTCATGGTTAAGTTTAGCCACTCATAGGACTTGGTTAGGGATAGAAAAATGCTTTTTGTCTTAGTTTATAATACAAGAACGAGTTAATACTGCCCAAAAGCACAAACAACATGCATTTACTTTTTCAGTAATTAATTTAAATCACCACCTGGTTTAAATATGAGTAAACAATCATGTTGTTGCAAATCGATTACGGCAAAGCTAATAAACTTCCTTCTTTAGGTTCATATTTGTTCTGAATGTAACAGGAAGAACCAAAAACTACTAAGATAAGATGGTCCTTTATCGAGCCCCCTTGGGAGAAATTTGCAGGTAATGCAGGGAAATAAGTAGCAGCACAAGAGTAAGTCTCAAAAAATAGAGGCAGTAATAAAGAGATATTGGAAGAATAAAATAACAATTTGAATAAAAAATATAAAGAATAAACGTACTATATACAGTAACTGTCCTTGTATGTACATAACTTGTGCAATATATAATAAATGTAAATACTGAATCGAAGACAGAATCAGTGAGTGATGGTGCGTTCACAGATCGCAGTGTGTTTATGAGTACAGTCATAAAGCTTTATAATTGACTATAAATGGCCCCTTAATGCACCAAATTAACAATCTACATCGTCGGTGACTATTAGATTCCACTAAAACAAATTCATGAAGATGAATAGGAAGAATATAAATATAATTTGTAGGACACACTGGGTTCTAGAGACACGGAGCTTTGTGATCTTCTACAGCAGACGCTGTTTTTGTGTCCTTTTAGAGCTACGGGGACGATGTGACTGAGCGTCCTGACCGCCGGTCAAGTAGCCGAGTCTGATGACTTAATTAAGGTCACAGGTTGAGAGCACAGTTTGCCCATCATCCTCCGCCTCATTAACATATCTCTTTGTCCAATATGTTGATGTGGGTGCAATGGTTTACAGTTAATCAGCTTCACGGCGTCACACCTCTGATTACGTCGCGGTGTGTTGAAACAGGCTGATTCGAGGTTTAATTTTGTTGGATGTTTCGTGATGCCAGAAAGGGTTCAAACTGTGGCTTATTTTCCCAGAACGCTCTCACAATCGGCTTGCACGCCCCGTCGCCGTTGTGTTGAGCTCATTTACCCAGCACTGAGAGAAAGGTGATAGCTGACAGTGTGAAGTAATCTGCTCTATTGATCACGCTGTCAGGGAGCGACTTCGGCGACTGCAAAGGCAAACGCGGCGGACATTAACCCTTCACTCGGAGGCAGACGAACAACGCAGCGAGGATGCACAACAAAGACAACAAAAATATTTAAGTGTTGCTTTCATAACATCGCACTCCCCCCTCTCTCCCTCCCTCTCCACGCTCTCCCTCGCTGTGTGAATTTTGGGTTGCGGCGTGCTTTTACCTGTAAGGAGAGGAGTGTGCTGCGGGGATCGTTTACTGACACTGGCGTCTACGGTTTTGGAGATCAGAGGGTGAATCCCGAGGGGGTGTTGATGCAGACTCGCTGCTTTTGGTTTGAGGATCCTGTATTACGTTGCTCCGTCAACCCCCCCCCCCCTTTCCATCAAGTTCAGGGAAACAGAGCCCGTTGTTGCCCATAAGCCCATGTGTCATTGAATATTTATCATGTATCTGATTTGAGGGGGGAGAGATTCCTGGGATGTGGCAGCCCTCCCCCCTCCCCCGAGGCCTGCAACTCAACACCCTGTAATAGAAGCCCCGAAAATGTGGCTGTCATTTTCTGCCTCGGGGACATGGTTAATTAATTACACGTTGGCCTCTGCACTTAACTCTCTGAACAAACCTCTCCACATTATTTCACAAGTTTATCCCAACTCAGCAGCGATACTGTATGTGTTCATCTGAGAGAATATGGGAACGCGGGCCCCGAATCCAGAGAGGACGCACAGCAGCTTGAACATTTTTCCTTTGACCGTCAGCCAGCGTACGGGATCCATCTCTGTGGCATTATTATGTAAACGAGTCTGTCGGATGACGGAGAAATTCACCATGCAAACACTGACGGCAATGAAAATGTGAGGGGTGAAGTAAAAAATCGGCTTTAGCTCTCAGGTTTGTTTGTTTGTTAGCTTGTTTATCAGAGACAGTTAAGAAAAACAATGCCGTTGTAGGCTAATGTATACGGCATTTAACGGCCTCCGCTGCTCATTAGCTTTTCAAATTGAGTTTGAAGCAATAAAACACACAGATCAGTTTTAGCATAACAGGATGTCTAAAGTCATGCTAGCAGCTCTGGGAGGCTTTACTGAGGCATGGCAGTGCTTTGAGCTAATGCTTATGGCTACATGCTAACATGCTGATGTGAAGCAGGTAATGTTTACAGTTTATAGGCTTATAATGTATTTAGATTTACACTTTACCATGTCCTTTATCATATACCTGCTGCGTTCCAGACATCGGAAGTCAGTATTTCCTAGTTGAAGCATCCAATTTCTGACCTCCAAGCGTTCCAGGTGCAAGGTGCCAAAAGTGAACTAAAAACTTGTCTGAATGTTACAAATTGGTGTCTCTTTGGCAAGTGTACACAGATTTGAACCCTCAGCAGTGCAGCCTCCCTGCTTTTTTAAATGGATTAAAGGAGGAAGACGACACATGAGGTAACAGACGCCATAAAACATCTTATTTTACGGCACTTCTATAATTTGAAACGTGTCTAAACCTTTCATTCACTAGCCTTTTACAAATGCGGTCCTCTACAAATACATCCTACCCACCTCCCATGGGTGCTGCCATTGTTGTGTGACGTCTCACAACCGCTCCCTAGTGAAGTCGTGGGAAATGGATTTGCCCTGAGTTTACAAGAAGGAATTTCGACTTCGAGTGGCATTGTAGTAACCACCTATGAGAAAAAGTACATTCCCTCTTTTACAACTTTTTAGTTTGTAACTCAAGTGAGTTTCTTGGTAATTTTGAGGTAAAATGTTTTGTCAGATTTGACAGCGTACTGCATATTAGCAAGCTTATGTCTGCTAATTAGCACAATACAAACAACACGTAGTTTGGCTGAGCATGATTGGAATGTCAATATTTTGCAGATCTTTGAGAATATTGGACAAAATTACATTTGGACCTGATGATAGCAAGACATTTTAATCAGTGGACTTACATTTGTTCACACACACGTTCATACACTGATGCAACGTGCTGACATGCCTCCCTAGCTACAGCTGCCCTTGCATCACACCTATCCACCTCACAAAGACCCCTATGGGCTTCCATACACATTGGCACTACAGAGAGTTTCAGGAGAAAAAATTAAAGTTGTCTTGATTCATCACATCATCTGGGAACCATGGATGTGCTAATCCATCCACGAGATGTTGAGATATTTCAACAGATGAGGGGAAACATCTGCTGCTGGTGGCGCTGCATGAAAAGTCATGGGGTCATCAGAGTAATCAGGTTTCATCCTCTGGGGACCGCGAATGTCCGAACAAAAATGTCACAGCAATTGATCCAAATGTTGTTGAGAAGAATCAGCAGTGGAGCGACAGTTGCACCAGAAGTGCATGTCTATGTGTGTCGTGCATGCAATAAGATATACTGTAAGAATACCTGAGTGTGTGTGCATATGTGTACATAGTATGAAGGTATACAGCTATTGAAAATGAATTAAATGTGAACATCTCATTTGTTGTTTGATCCAGAGGTTCAATTGTGTGCCTCATGTGTGTCAATTTGAGGTGAAAACCCCCCAAAAGTGTATCTGGCCTACTGATTTAAATGCCAGAAATTCTACCGTATAAGAGATTTCTTTCAGCGTATTGTTTTCACTTTTTCACAGCATGGCTCCCAGAAAGGCAGTAAACAACCTAGTGTGTACGAGTGTGTAGCGGTTTGCATGTGCGGCACACTGTTATACTCTGCATGTGTTTGATGTGCTTTCACTCCTTTCTGCTCTGTGCGTTTTTCGGGTTAGAGCCGGCGCGATGTGGAGGAGATCGATTTTCTGCAACAGGAACATTAGTGATTCTCGAGCCGAGGGTATTAAACTCAAATCATTGTGTTCTATTGTTTGGCATGTCATATTGATTATCTCCCGGGTTTCACTGGCGAGAGTGAAATATTGTAGCCTCAACCGTCTCGCACACAAAGAATTGGATCCATTTGAAAACAAATAACTTGTGCAAAGTGATACCAAAATATCTGTTTAGATTTAATCTTCTCATTTGTTGGTGAACAAATAGAAAGTGTAAGTGGCAGAATGTGAAACACCAGGCCTATAGATGAGGTGGGTACGGACGCCATAAAATGGAAATGTAGTCATCCCGTGTGTTGCTGCCCTGCGGCTGCCCTGTGGTCAGACTCAAAGTGGGAGGAACAAACTGACAGCAGCATCACTGCAACATGTTAATACAGCATTTTGCAGTCAGACGATGACAGAACAAAAGAGAGGGGGAAAAAAACTGTTCAATTATTGATCCACCGGCTCAAATCCTCCATTATTTCATCGTACCTGTTGGAGGACAGTCCCCGAGGACGCGGCGGCAGAGTCTTCACAGCAGACCGGCTCTCGGAGACGCGTCGTGCATGACAACAACGATGAAACCCTGTTTCTGGTAAAATCAATATTCCGATCCATGAGTCACTTTTGCTGTTCTCTCACTTGAATTAGACACGGCAAGAACGGAGAGAAAAGGTCCTTTTTCTGTGGCGCAACCAGTCTCCCCGACAACAAAGATTTTTTCAGAATATCTCGTTGTTGCATCATCTCGGTGAATTTGATGAAACTGACCTTTGTCGTGAATGCAAATAAGGAGCAAACACGCTTTGCCATTTTAAATTGTGTTAACTATCACCTCCCTAAAAAACACTGTTATTTGTCTCATTATCTTACAGCATCTAATTATGCAGATTTTATTGCAGCAAACAGCAGTTTCGTCTATTTGCGGCGACACTCATTGTTTTAAATGAATTTTAAATGTGAACCTGTCAATACTCTGCGAATCTGCTGGGAGGAGAAGATAAGCAGAGGAGCTCCGTCCCTATTGTGGCACAAACAAAAGCAGAAAACCCAATTATTCAACACAAAAGTTAAAACAATAAAACTTTATATAGAATCTACAGATTGGTGGCTCTATTCATCTCATGTGCTTTGTGTGACATTTACTGTATGGGGCTCATTGAACGTGTCACTCAGAGACACTGCTTCTGTGACTGATGAATTTTGAATCACAATGAAGCATGAATTCATTACCCCGGGCGCTGATATTACAGCACAAACAACACGTTCGCTCGACAGTCAACACTGGATCTCCTCGGTTAGATCTGAGCCAGGGGAGTGTGGCGCGGAAAATATGGTTATTTGCCCTCAATTCAAATGCCTCACTAAGCCTTGTTTTGTTTACGCCCGTTGAATTCGCCATTGAAGACTGAAACCTACCATTATCCTCTGCTTCCCCCGGCTGAGTTATTCATCTGGGTCTCCTGTCGTGTCTCCTAAATAAAGAGCCTGTAGCGCCTCGCCAACCTCCCGCTCTCCGAGGCACCACAGGGCCTCTCGCAGAGCTAATGGTCACACCGGGGCCTGTCAGCCCTCTCCAAAGCCCATCCTTTGTACACGCTCTGCTCCAGTCACCCCTGCTGCCCTGCACCTTACTACAAATGTCAAAGAATATTGATTTGGCTCAGAGTGACAAAGTCTTCACTGAGATAGCTGCCTTTGTACTCCCGCAATAAAGGAGGAGTCCTGACCTTCATACAAGCTGCAGCTGGACCATCAATATTTTATCTCAAACTGTAGATTTTCCTGTTGAATTTGAATGATATCCAGAAGCGTATCTGACTGCCAGCTGAAACGCCACAGTGGGACGGTAATTGCAAAAAGAAACGCTGCCAGGTTGTGAGCAACCCTCATAAATGCTGCTCCTCTGATGAACACGCTTGTCTCTTTTAGAAACAGGCTTCTGAGGCGGCGCGAAAATTCCTATGAGCCTCTTAGACTCTTAGCACAGCTGATGTACACAGCGAGGGGAGAGGGAGATATAATCTAAATTTCCGACTGATATCGGCTTCAAAAGAGCGTCAGAGGAGCGCGATAGACAAACAAACCCGAGGAGGAACAAAAGGAAACAAGAGGACAACAAGTGGGTGTTTTGAAAAAGCACACGTGGTTCCGACTTTCTTCAAGATCTGTGAAACATCTCAGCCATGATTTCACAGATGGCGGCTGTTTCTCGGACACCTTGATGTGTCACGGACGCAAAAAAAAAAAGCCACGTAATGTCTGATAAACCGTTCCATTATTCGTCAGCGTGAAACAAAAGCATGACATTTATCCGAAATGTAGGTTGTTGCAGTGGATCAATGTGGCGTGATGCCCAGTTTCTTACGTCTTGCATGGCTGGTGTCTAATTGTTTCTGCAGAAAAACTCATTAGGACTCAGTTGACTGGAAATTCTCGCAGGAGAATCACCGCAGTCATCTGATAACCTCCACGTTCCCTTTCAGAGGAGTTTATTCGAAAATCCTCTTACAGAGACAGCGAGAACAAAAAGCCTCTGATTTCCCCGAGGTGTAATGATATTAGTCTACCTGATTATATTGTTGGAAGTCACACACACAAAAAAACACAGTGTGGAGAATATGCTGCTTAATAACTGTGTTGTTCTGCGACATCTAGATGACTTTCCCGCTCAGAGTAATCAGTCTGAGCTGTGAACAAATGACTGATCCTTTATCATTTACCCCACATATATCACGTAGCTAATTAGATAAGTCAACAAGTTTAAGCCTTTTTTGGGCATGAAAATCAGTTTCATGTGTCCGACTTTAGGACTCTGGGATGTCTTTGTAATTCTCTAATGAATGTGAATGCTTGAATGCCTCATCAGGTTTTTCCTGCAGTCATCAGTCTGAGTTCAGGGGCACTTTGCCCTTTGCCTGTACTTGTACATGTGCTGGTCCCTCTCCTCTCGCCCTGCTCGCTCAGGGGAGCACTTCTCTGTAACGCTAGATGCATCCGTTGCATCTTCATCCCTCATTATTTTACCCCTCAAAGACCTTTGGCTGGAAACAGGAGATGCCGCAATCTGAAAGAAAGGTTTAACTCTTTGTTGTGTCACACTGTGAGCTGTGTTGTCTAATTTTCCGTCTAGACGCACTTCGATAAACTCGCCTGGTGCTCAGCAAAAGAAATACACTGGCAATCTTAAATACAGACCTCTCAGAGGTGCCACTAAAAAGTCAATTACATGGGGATCGTTAAATGTTTTCATAAAAACATCGATCAAATAACAACTTGAATGTGAAAGGTGCCGCTCACACAGGGATGCCGCACAGACTGTATAAAATATGGGTTTGAAAAGTGAAGCCAATACCAAAGTGCCTCATACCTGCAGTCTTTCTAATGACCAGCAGGGGGGGACTCCACTGGTTTCAAAAAGAAGTCAGATTGCATGTAAGCTTACGAGAAAATAAACCTTCTTCCTACTCGATTTGTTATCTCAGTAAACAGTTTTTGGTTTCAATCTCTAGTTTCATGTCTTCTTCAAAACAGCATGAAACAGACGATAAAGTAGGGTATGCTTTAGGGCGTGGATGCTTTGTGATTGACAAGTCTCTACTTCCTCAGGTTTTCAGTCAGATCCAGTCTGTATATCCTCCAAATCTCCACCCTCTTGTCCAGATATGGTTACTTATAACTCCAAACAAGATGGTGTAGTGCCAAACTTGTGGTTTATAAATGGTAGTCCACAAACCAGTGTCTGACGTCATAGTGGGTTTACAGTTGGGATGAACCCACAGAGAATTACCGACCGCAATTATCCGCATTATCTCCGCAGCCTCAGCTCGGACTGTTTTCACGTCTTTCAGATCTTTGTTTTGGTTTCCACTCACAACTTTACTGTTCTGGGCTCACTGTCATTGCTCTAATCAGTGTCATATACAGATGCAGCAGCAGATGTTTTTGTCCCAGCACCAAACAACAGACAAAGTTAGCAACTAGTTTGAACAAAATGTAGTAATCAGCTGCAAGATATTTCCCTCAGGAGTCGTTAGGGACCAAAACCAGTGTCAGAAAATATTCAACCTAATCACCAGAATAAATGGTAGCCTTGTATGTTTTGACAAAACCACAGTTAAGATAAACTGAACGTTTCTTTACGTTGCAACGCTGTGTTCGTTGAGGTAACATTTTCTATATCTCTTTTGTCACAATGCTGTGCTTATGCTCTGGTTAGGTTTATTGACAAATAAACACTTGGTGAGCTATTGGAAAAAAAATTATGGTTTGGTTTAAAATACCTGTTTTGGTCGCCACAATTACGGATGGAGATGGTCCGACATCCCATGAAAAACAGCTAGTTGTGATCACCACAAAGGCTAATAATTTATCCCCATTGCCTCAAAAACAGTTAGAAATGTCCCCCAATGTCCTTAATAAAACTGTGTGGTGTGATTCAAACTGTAGTCGGCCGTGTTGGCTTGTAATAACTCTTGACTCTCACTATAAGGCTCCTTTTGGCCCAACCCAACCATATTTTCAGTGTCCACTCTCAACCATTTTCCCACGTTTATTGAAAATACTGTCTTGTATATAATAACATAGTTATTGGTTTTACTACGAACATTTCCTTTCATTTGCTCTTATTGTAAATACAAGATGTGATCAAAGTCAGAGGGAACAGAAACTCGTTTAAAATCCTCCTCAAGGCTTAAGAAAATCGATAGTGGACGTAGTAAGAGTTGCCTTGCTTACATCTACTTGAATAAATCTGTCTGATTGCACCACTAACAGCTAGAACTCAATTGCCCGGTTGATGGTTTCTCTCTGTACTTTACCGCCTGATCTATTCCACTTTTTCAAAGGCTGGGCCCGTCTGTCCCCCAGAGGCTTTCACCCTGCTACATTATGATTGATTGCCATTTCTATTTCATTTGGGAGGCAGGCCATAGAACAGGTAAATGAATTGTGGGTGGCTGCATCTATCCTACGAGTGGGGTGTTGAATACAACGTATAAATTATCACAGTTTGACTGACATTTAATACCCCGGCATTATTTCACCTGACAGACCTGAAATATTAGTGTCGCTCCGGGACGTCAGCTCAGTTTGATTCTGTCACAGAAGACAGCGAAACGCACCTGATACACCAGGAAATAGATATGGAGGTCCAGATTCTTGTAATAAATATTATTTTATCATTTTTAAATTGTTTTTGGCCAAGTATTTTTTTTTTGAGATAATGAAACATCAAGAAAAGTCTCTTCAATGCCACACAGGGAAAATGTCCAGCGACAATCTATTAAAAAACACCAGGAACATCTTTCATTTGCATCTGCATCATATACCAGCAAAAACAGAAGAGCAATTTACCACGATTGGCTTCAGGATTTCAGGTCATTCCAGGTGGAATGCCAAATAAATCCATCACATGATTAAGACTGTGAGGTAAAATCAATGGTGCGCTAGATAAATGGTGCTGTTAAGTCAAAGGCGCATTAAATAAATGGTGTGGAGTGTGATGTTGGAATTAGTTCTAATCTAATCCGACAAGATGCCACGGTGGTCTAAACTGACACTGATCCAAGCTGAGCCTTTAATTGAATCTGAATATTGAATATTTTTCGACAAAATGTTCAGTCACCACTCCTGAGGTTGATTTTGTGATTGGATACAAAATGAACATGCTAATGCGACAGGAACGCTGATTATAGACTGACTTGCTGTCGTGAAAATGAATGCTAATGTGCTAAACCTAAATCTGTGAAGCTGCAGTTCAGTGTCTCTCTCTCATGCGTGTACGGAAGCTTGCAGTCGGCAGGAGGAAGTCAGCGAGGAAGTAAAAACTGCAGCCATTATTAATTGTCAGAGCTCATTGTGCTGAGTGATCAATCTGCTGCTAAAGTCAGACTGGAGGGAGGTCGGTAATGGAGTTGGCCATCTGACTTCCACACTGACTCTCTGCAGCCCGGCTCACATATTGATGAGGAACTGCTGCACAGCATGGAGAGTTACTTACCTCACTGCAGCTCAAAGGATCATTCCGGCTTGTTACAACTGCTTTAAGTAATGTCGCCTTTATATTGTATAGACCTGAATATTCAAGTTTGTTTTGTCACACGTCTGTTTTTGTATATATTTCTGTAAATGGCTTCTGTTTGTGTGAGAGCTGTGAGAACTGGAATGCTTAAAAGTCTGCAGACTATCTTATAATGTTGATTGCAGATTTGTTTTAGCATTAAAACTACAGACATAAAGGTTGTCAGGTAAACTAACATGCTAGCACTAGATTTAAGAAAGTTGAATATAACTCTAGATGAAAGCGATGGTGGATTTTATGGATAGCCGTGATGCCGCACTTCTAGTATTTTTGAAGGACTTGTAGGTTTTTTTTCATGTCAAAGCAGCTAAAATATTGTTTGTTGTGTTGTTGCTCCAATTTCTTATAGCAACTGCTGCATGTTACTGGATGCCCATTTGTCTGAGAACATGGAAAGTATTCAGGTTAAAGAAATGCTAGATGAGAGATTAAAGATCCCATGAGGTCAAAATCATGATGTCTTGCTCTATATCTCACCTACATGGCAATACTGGGCCCAATAATGGCAGAAAACGTTGTTTTGTAGTCTTAATGGTATTTTAGAGTTTAAATCTTTGATGACTCATCCTGCACTCAGAGGTGTTTACTAATTTAACGTCCAATAAACTTTCTCTTAATTGTTGCACTCATTACTGTACAAAAACGCATAACTTTAGTTATTGTTATTGGTGAAACTGGACCTTATTTTACGGCGAAAGTACTTTCTGATCTTCCCTTCGATATTCTCTAAGGACAAATAGCTGTCTTGTTGCTAAAGTGCTAACAGCAACCTCCCAATGAATGCCTCCGTCCTGCAGCATCCGAAACAACAACAGAGGCCAGTTTCAGTACCAATGGACAGACATACCTGTAGCTTTGTTACTACAGTAAGCGCTAACTGCTGTTAAATGTCGCTGCTGGGTCGCTCCATTAGCCCGGCAGCTAAAGCCAAACCACCTGTCATCAACCTCTGTCTTCTTGGAGGCCGTGTTGATCTGTTCCAGTCTCGCCGTGTGTACCACCGGAAGTTGCCAGTATGCAGAGTCGCAAGTATAAACTATGACAAAGCAAGTATCACTCCACTAGTCGTTTCCTTGGAGCTTTAAATTGAGTTATGGAAGCTACTTGTTAATGGGATGAATTAATGGTTGGTTTTGGTGTTTTTTTTGTGGACTGAAAATCATGTTTTCTCTGTGGAGCAAAATTGGACGGTGCAACAAGAAAGAAAAAAAAATAGAGACTCCAGATTCTCCATTCTGTTAAAGGTCAGCACTGTCAGAACAGTTTGCAGTTGGCCAACAGGATGAATAAGCACGTTCATGTTCACCGAAGTAGAACTCAAAACCACCACAAAAGCTCTGCGCTGACTTACTTCACATCAGCAAGCGGATCTAATTTAATGCTTTGAAAATTATTTGGTTTTGTTCTGAAAAAAGTCTCTGTAAATGCTGGTGTGACATGAAAAAGCATGAAAATGGCATTTAAGACACAAAAAATTGACATTTTGTGTTGAAATATAAAATAATAACACTAGATCTTGATTTGGCTCAACATAAGGTGTCACATATACTCACTCACATCATGCAGATTAGATCAGTGTCGGGGGGGAATAAAGAAGCAGTGGCTGCAGGAAACAGGTGGCTGTCTCTCTCTCTTTCTGACCAAATTAAAAATACTTTGGTCGTCCGCCACTGGACTGAGCTAAAGTTGGCAAGTTTTGACCGCTCTGGTTGGCTTCTGGGCTTAGTTTCGCTAGGCGCAGGGTCAGCGTACCACGGTGCCATAATTACATTTGGCTCCCACTCCCACAACAGGATTAGGTGATTTGTGGCCAAGAGGCCTTTATAATTGCCCCTGATTACCAGTTGCCAGTGCAGTGTAGAGAAAGGTCAGCCGGTCTGCCGTTCAGACACCCTTTGGACTCATAATCCCTCAACGCCCCGTGTCTGTGTTCGCCCCCTCCCCTCCTCCACACCTCTGAGCATGGATCATCACTTTTGTCTCTTATTGTCTGAATCCTAATTGTTGCTCGTCTCCCCTTCACCATTCAGCAGATAGGAAACAGAAAAAAACAAAGAAGTGCCGCAGCGGATGTCGAAAGCATTACCTCCGTGTATGTGGTCTACGTTTTTCTTTTCAGAGAGCCGTGGCTGGCTCATTATCCGTGGCTGAAAATATGTGACCTTGTTTGGAACCACAAGAAAAATAGACATCGCAGTGTTGCATTGTCTGAAAGCAATTGTGTGGTTCTCTCATTTTCGCCTCTCGTTAAGCTTCGTAAGGGCTTTGAAAAATTCCCTCAAGCCCCCTCAGTGTTTTTCCCCTCTAACTGAGGGATTCCTCTCCTTTTTTTTAATTCCAGCTTTTGTTCGCCTGCTGAAAAGGAGCCGCTTGTACAGAAATAATTAGCTGTATTATGTGCGGAGATACAGGCATCTCCCTTCTGAGGTGAAAATCCTCTTATTCATCTTACTTCATGAAAGTCCAACATATCTCTGCACTTCAGCTCGTCAGCACTGGAGGTGTTTTTTTACCGCACCGAGGGCGAATTTTAGTGAGAGTGCGAGGCAAACTGAGATAATCTGATATTATTCCACCGGCTTTGTTCAAGACATTTTGCATATTCCTTATCTACTGTGTTTCTGCTGAATATCATGGAAGTATTGTTGTGGTGTCCTCTTTTATTTTCCTGCTGCTGCTGTTGTATTAACTCCACAGGCGTGTTCTTTATTTATGCACCATGAAAAACCCTGGTGGTTGTTGTGGCAGAGGTTAATACTCTCAGGGAGATTACTACATTGGCTAATCCATCTGAAAAAAACACAAAAAAACAAACAGGCGTACTTTTGCAATCACCTGCAGAGATTGTGAATGAGCTTAAAAAATACAAATAGTGAGTTTTTTATAGCCACATATTTTTAACTTGGAGAGAAACAAAAACACAAATTGGTGTCAGTTTTAACACCTTAGGACTGATTGTTGCAATTAAGGACCTTTTTACACTTAAATCCCACAACAAAAGACTCACCATTGAGCCGGCTCAACGTTTTTTTTACACCGAACCAACACCAGCATTATGCTGCCCCAGTGTGTGATTTTTGGATTGGATGCCATCATTCTGGAAGCAAAAGAAGCGTCGGTCTCTAGTGTCGCTCCAGACATGCCTGTTTGCTCCTTTTATACAGACGTCGGTTTGGCTCTGTTACTTCTGATTCCTCTTCAAAACAACAACACCTCTTCAGTCTTTGCACTTTTCACAGAATGGTGAAGCGGAATCACAGGGTAACGTTCCCTTCTTCAACAGGCAACGGAAAGATGCTTGAAGTGTGACTCAAAAAAACTTTACACATCATGTACACAGTGTTTTTACAAGTCTTAAGGAGTGTGACTGCAAATGTGAAAAAAAGTAGTATAAAGCCTTTCATGGCTCCAGAGGATGCTGAACGTAATCTGATAAATTGCTTCCTGTGATGCCACTCAGTGGCTAAGTTGCACTGTGGGTAATGTAGGCCCCTCATTTTGAAAAGGAAGAAGAATGTGTGGAATGAAAAAGACTATATCTCTGGTTCTGCTGTCTCGATTTTGGTCATTTACTACTGAGTGACATCACTGGACTCAATTCAACAGACTACATGCAGCGTCCTCTGGAGCCACAAATGGCTTTATACAACTTTTTCCACATATGTGTAGTTCTCCCCAAGACCTGTAAACACACTTGTATGTCTAAAATTTGTGGAGCTACCATTTATTACTTAAAAAGTCGTTGGCAAGTAAACAGAAAATTCAAAATGTACGACTAAAAATAATGCATAAATGGTCAAATTAAAGTTAAACCCAGCCTAAACATAGACATTTCCACACATATAACTTGTATGAATTCACTTGTGAAGCACGGTGAAGTATTATTATATAGTTGCACCGATCAGTAGTAGTAGTATCATCTGATTGAGCTCCAGGGGTAAAATTGTCAGGAACCACTGGACACATCGTTTTGCAGTGCAGCCAAAGACATTTGGAAATTGTCCTCTGCTCTCACTGAGGCTAATAATTTCAGTCTCGACACAAAGCCCTCTGACTCGTCTTTGATGACGACTTTGCTCCGCCATAAAACCATTTTAGCTGCCTATGGACGGAGGGCTTATAAAAGATTTATGTGAGAAATGCCGTTTGAAAAGGTGTCAGCGCCGTATCACAACATGTGTGTTATTGCTCATTGTTGGGTGCAGGCAGCCCACCTCCCAAGGTCCTTGGCTTTTCAGATAAAGGATGATGTGAATGACCCAGTGTGACTGTTTGTTCTCCAATTTGTTCTGCAGTTCCTCTTGATCCTGAAAGGTGCCTTTGGCTCAGAGCAGCGCTGCCTCTAAGGCTGACTGAATTGCTTAACTGGGTGAGAAATGAAGATTTATCTGCACATCTGCGAGGCGCTCCGAGTCCTCAGTCACACAGTGTATCTGAACTTCTCACTCATACACCAACTGAGGAGCAGATACACATTTTAAGCTTTTGTTCAAGTTGATTTCTATAAAGATTTTTTTTCAGTCCGCATTTTATACACACTGGCCGTATAAAATAGTGACTCAACTTTTTCTGGGCTTATTTGGACTTTTTTTTTTATTTATCCAGGCTCCAGCCCCACACTATTGCCCAAAACTGCCACACCACCTTCATTTCCTGCCAGGCCCCAGTGCGGGCTCTCCCTCATCTGACCTCTCACACAGTGAACCCCATGAATGGACAATAGTGCCCTTCAGTGGGGCCCCACGACCATAGCAAAAAGCCTGCAGCTGGAGCACATAGCAAGGCTGCCCTGGCCTGAGGGTATGCTAACAGCTGAGGGAGATCACTGAACTGCCAAGGGGATTTTTGGAAATGCTCAGGGAAATCACAGATGTTAGGGATGAAAAGTGGCCTCTACGCCATGCGAGAGGATCAAGAGTTGGAGCTGTTTATTAGATGCAGTGGGAGAAGCGGCCTTTAACAGGTGCTCAGGGGCTGGATGGTGGATCTGGAGCTGAGCTGCACAAGGACAAACCTCTGGAAAGCCCCGGGGCTATTTTTCATCAGACAAAGGAAGCGGGGGATTAAGGCGGTTGCGACAAAATCCACTGGATTCCTTGCTGGATGTAAAAAATAATTAAAGGAAATTATGACTTTGGATGAAACAATGAAAGCTAATTCAGTTTTTACCAGTCACATTATTAAATAAACCACACTCAGAGGGTAGTAGAAAGTCTAAAGCCCTTGAAAACTTCAAATTTTAAAGTCCCCCTCTAGTCAAAAATTTTTTTTTCTCTCTTGTTCCTGCAGTTGAATGTTTGAGCTTCACTGTGAGTTTGACACCAGAAAGCTGTTTTCACATGAATCTGCTGAAAGTGTACATTTTCTCTGTGCCCTGATTTGAAGAGGCTGGCCTACGAGCATGATTTGTGACATCACAACTAGTCTGGAAGTTCATCCTGGTCCAATATTCAGCATACACAAGTATCATGTGGAAACCTTATCCGGCTGCTAAACTTGTGAGATGAAAAAAACATTTGCATACTCACATACTTTCATGTATATTAGCATATCTTCTGGCTTTTTTTAACGAAGGAGAAGGAAAAGATGCCATATTAAGGACTTTAATGTGGTAATTATGTTTTTCAACTGCATGTCAGACATATATTAGAGAATTTTCATGTATGCCTTAACACATGTGTAGAGGGGATTTTAAAGTATTTGTAACATGAAATATTCATGAATAAAAGAAAAAAATCTAAGCTAAAACTGGTGAAGAACATCCTCAGTAATCACATATATTTAGGGTTCAACGCTCGAAAACTAAGCAAGTGTGCGACACTGGTTTCTCAAACCAGTGAGAAATGCCAAAAATACGTAAATCTCTCATGAGAACGTTGTGTGTCTTTGTAGGACTCATAATCATCATAGTTAGGGCCTTTAAAGAAGTCATATACTGGCCTCACTTGACAAGTCATCCAACTCATCCAATATGTGCATTTACATGGCTCAAAACAAGTGCTATATTTTAATTAGAATAATTATTAAGTAGCTCTATATTGCAACAGTATTGACTGTTTGTGAGTCAGAAGAAGAAGAAGACACACTTTATTCTGGGACAACCCTCCGGTCCCCAAGCCAAGTCCCTGCGGACTGAGCTACTGGCACCAGTAACCCATGTCTCTCCTCCCCAAACTCAACCCATGCGGTAAGAGAGAAAATATAGTTTCCAGTATCCCTGCCCACTTTATCCAACCAGGACAGAGAGCTCTATAAAGAGGCGATCCTGTCTGCTTGTGAATGTGTAGAGATCAGGATCCTCCTGTTTGCTGATATGCCATGTCTGGTGATTACCGCTCCGCATTCATGCAAAACAACACTTACAGCAGCTTTAACTTTTTTAAATGTGCAAAGTGGTTCTAACCTTCTGAAATATAACAAGAGGAGGAAAGAAGAAGTTTTCAGAGACTTGTTTGACCAACTTGTTGTTTCGAGCCTTTCAACCATGGAGGTGTTCAACAATCCTCCTCATCAGCCACAGATCATGTTCCTGACGACGTCACCTAATGTGACACCCACGTGAGACAAACACGAGGACAAAGATTATTTATTCCAGCCAGCCAGTCGCTTAAATGGTTATTAGGAGCTCATATTTTCCTAATGAACAGATCATCAAAGGTTTACGCCAACCCTCTCCATCTGATTGAAAATTAATTCGCAATAGTTCAGGTCGGATCAGTTTCTTCTGGTTGAAGTGGTTACATAACACATCTTATTCTGATTGGGGTATTATTCTGGTTATTAGTGGAACATTAGCTTGAGTTTTTATGCTCATGTAGCTCTCAGGGAGCCGGTGGTGGGTTTAATGGTTTCACGGAGCTCACTGATGGAGTATTGACCTTTTACATTGCTTGTGTAATGAATGATCAATGTCTCTTAGTGAACACGTGTCCGCAACATGCTGTCATGTGCGGCGCGGCTCCTTCTGACGTCTTTGTATATCGCACCACGCTGGCACCAAAGCAATCAGCCGCTCGGTGCGTTTAGCTTTTTGGTTTCTTGTTCTTCCCCCTGAAGGATTTCTAATTAGACGAGAAAATCAATTATGTCTAAAAAAAACACACCAAACATGTCTTATCTTCTGTTGCCAGGGAGTTATTTGGTAGTTTTTGCCACGGGGCAAGTGCAGACGAAAAATATAAATGCAAATGAGAAGCAGGGGAGGGGAAAAAAGTCAGTGTGGGAATGAATCCATGAGTGTAGTGTTTGGACAAGATAAATACGATAAAAAAAAATCTGCAATCATCATCATCACAAGGCTTCTTTCTCCTCCAGCCCTGTAATGATATTCCGTCCAAGAAGCCATTTACTCCAGCCAGCCCTGCTGCACCGAGAAGTCGTCCACATACTTGCCAGCGCGCCCCCGCCCTGCCTCTCCAAATGAGCCTTCATTAGCATAATGGTGTGTGCTGCTGCTTGGTGATTTCTTTTAATCAACCCCGGAGTCACTGGTAATTAGTAACAGACGACTAATGGATTCTGATGGACACTCTTGGCATCCTCTGACTTCGTCGTCTGCTGATTTGATAGGAAGAGAAATCTCAATGGCAGCTGCGACTGACGAATGTTTTCCCATCGTGGGATTGTAGGGCGAATTAAAATAGGTTGATTTTAAAAAACAGCTGTCTGGTGGTGAATTCAGCACGTTTTTCTGATCTTCACTTCCACCTCAGCCATTGTCAGGTTTTCTCCAGCACATTTTTGAACTCATTGGATCTCAGGTTTGACATCAGCCTAATCTTCAGTCGCTGGAAGAGAAAGGAAACAAAAAAACCCCTTCCTCTGAGCCGATTGGAGGAAATTGACATTCCCTCCGCCGTTTCTATCTTTTGACTGACTCGCAGCTTTGTTTCTCCACAGGACGTGTGGCGATTGCAGTTCTGAAAGGTAATAGGAGGAATAATATCCCGCGGTGCAAAGACACAGAGTGAGAGACTCAGTGCTTCTGGCGAGGGGACAGAAAAAAAGTTGTTAAAATTCATAGGACGAGAAAAGGAATCAGCTGCAGAATACATTACGCAGCATCAACTGTTCCAAGGACAGGAAAGGTCAGACTGCTCGTCTGGCACGCTGTCTAGCAGTCAGTGGGACTGGTGGGACTACATTGTACAAGAAAAATCGAGGATTAAAGCCGCAGAATGGCAAGCTCCAAATCCATACACCCAATCTGCGATGGCTTCCCTGCATCACTGTCCACATATATATATGTGTCCCCCGACAGCATGTGTGGGCTCGTGTTTGTGGCACAAGCAATCCACGGCAGCCACTGACCCATTTCTTTTTTCAAATTTACCAGCCACGCAACGCCCCGATGCTCGCCTTCACTCGGCTGCCCTGACCTTTGATGGAGAAGACTTACAGATCATGTACCCTGCAGACAGAGAGCTTGTCTCCAGCCTAATCTGTCCCGAGGCTGAGATTGATGCCGTCCAGGGCTTAGAGGGGTTTCAATACAGACATGTCGTTTCAAAAGAAATTCACCAGGATGTGTTGCAGCACGATTGCAAATTACCAGAGTTGTTTAATCGCGGATTGATAAGAACAATAGTTTCCCTGGAGACCAGACTACGACGCATTTAGCTCCCAGACATGCAACCTCCCCAACGTCAGTCTTTGTCGTTCTGTTTGCTCACGGCCCTGCTGTTTCTTAGATATACACAGATCACTCACGCCTACACACATAGAAACAGGCAGAGCGCCCAAACATGAACGAAAAAATTTAAAAACCTGTGCTCTCTGCCCTCCTTTTTCTCTCTCCCCTCTCCACGCATACACTTTTTCTAGTTCAAAGTTATGGCAATGTGAGATTACATTTACGCAGAGGCCCCACCCAGCCCACCTCTCCCTCCTTCCCAGGGAGTCAGTATTTCAACACAGGCCGGGAGCCTGGGTGTATGTATGACTGTGAGCCACACCCCGCAGCTGTGCACCTGGAACTGCTCCCATTCCAGCATGGCAGTGAACCCACACACCTGTTCACACCTGAGGCCTGCGCCTCTGGACCGCCACCTCCTCGACTGCCTTTGTTTCATCCATCAACGCAAGAGACTGACACGAGCTGAAAGAGAGCGGGCGGTGTAGAAAAAACAAACAAAAAAAAAACAGTAACGTCAGGTATGTAACAGTTTGAGAGAACGTTATATGAAGCTGTCGATGTCTGATCCGATTAGACATTTGTACTATTTTTCACATCTCTGTGTAATCTCATCCAGCCAGTTCAGCCGGTGCCTAACACAACACGTTAGCATGATGAAATGGTTGACCCATTTTTCTCACTTGGAGCGGAGTTCAGGAGAGAACGGAGTGTGTCATTTGTATTAATAACATTCACAGTGAAAGCAACAGGTGTTGTGTGATCTGTTGCAGCTGCGTGTCCTTTATCTCATCTCTGATGCACACTGACTGAACGTCTGTGTGCTGTCGGTTATTTGCAAGAAAGATGTGAGAACAGGTTCACTGAGGAGGACTGGAGTCAAATCTATTAGTGCTGTTGAACAGAATCTGAGAGTTGTCCTGTCTGTGTTAGCACCCCATACACAAAATGTAATATATGACATATATACATTATATGTAACATGTTTTGTTAGGCAACATATGATTATCACATACACTCATCCTTGGATTTACGGAGATATATGTTTATAGCATATATGAAATACCCATATTTAAATTTGTGAATGGTGAATTTTTATTGGTATTGTGTGCTGCAAGTATATAAGTAAAAAAAAAAAATGAAATTAAAAGAATATATGATGAACATTTCATGTACATGTTCATCATAATCTATGCATATATGTATTGTTTGGACATTACATATTTATACAAATACATACATGTTATATGTATGAATAATTATATACATATATTAAAAGAACATATGATTAAGTTTTCATGTATATGTCGATAATTTTCAATACATATGTATAGTCTGTATATTACACATTTATACAAATACATGTCTGTGATATGTTTAATAATTTTCATGACAACATAGCAGCAGTTTTTATATCCCAACTTTATTCCTTACAACATTTAGAGCTATACATTTCTACATAAATCCTTTAAAATGCATGAAAACTTTAGGTGTATTCATGATCTTAAGAACACATATTTGTGGTCAATATGTCGTCTTTCACTAACTTTTTCTTTTCATTGAGCTCCTGATGATATTTCAGGACCGTCTTTAGTGAATTGAACTTGTTCAGGTGTCATCAAATGGTTGAAAAGCTCTGTGAAAAGAAGAGTAATAAACATTTTCCACAGACTTGAGAACTTTGTTTCAAATCTATTTCTCTAAATATAAGATGATATGTGTAAATGTATATAAAAATCAATAATCGATGTCAAAGTTAGAAAATAACCCAAAGTTTCTGATCATACATGACTCATGTTAAATAAATCATGACTCAAATGACTTTGGCTTTATGTGGACTGTGTGGGTGTAGTGTGCTTCAGTGTGACTGACAGCGTCATCACCCTGCCAACATAAACAAACAGCCCAACAGCTGTCATCAGAGATCTTTACTGTATATTGTTCAATCTCCATTGTATAAAAACACATGACATCACTTTTTCCAACACAGACACACCTATTTTAATCCGGGAAGAGGAGTTAACACAAATACAGACCTGCCGCATGAGAAATAAATTGATTGATGATTAATGCATTGATCGCTGAATGTTTGCCAGCATTCCTAAAAATGTAAATATTCAAGTACAAACAAACATTCGGTGAAAAAAAACAACAAAAAGCTCAGCTAAAGTTCACCAGCTTTGAACATGGCGGTTAAATAACACGGGTTTTGTTTCTGTTTGTTTTTATTCATCCACTGACCACCTGTCAGTGTCACATATGTGTGACTGTGTCACTTTGCAGAAACAGCACAAACACTCTTTCCTAATGACTCCACCACTGCAAACAAATGTGGGAGGTCTGAGCACGCTCAGTCGCTCCACAGCGGGGCTGCCTGCCCTCCCTCATGCCTGCTGACAGGTACCGTATTAGACCATCTGTTGTGCTCTCTCACTGCAGTTTAACCTCAACAAACCGACCGTATTTAACAGGGGAATCACCTGTGAGGGCTGACCACCAGCTTACACAGAGAAAACAAGTGGATCCGAGGAAAAACACAACTGTGGATGCTCCAGATACCATCCGCCTGATTTATGTTTTATTTATCTATTTCACCAGGAAGTCCCATTGAGATCAAGGAGAGACCTGTCCAAGGTGGCAGCTGGGGAAAATAACAACACACGTCCTTCAACACATTCCTAATGATGCCCTTAAAGTCATCAGTGTCTAATTTCAGATCTCTTGGTGTATTTTTTTCCCTAAATCTGTCAAGACCCGGGGCACATTAAGAAAGCAGCCACTGGGTGGAGCGTATACAGAGGTAACTGGGAAGTTTAACAGGTATCCTTTCATAGATTCAAAAAATATACTTGTGCCGTTGTCAGCGGGTTGTCAATAATGTCCAACCCCCCAAACTGTAAAGAATACAATGGCGAATGAGCAACTAAAGATGCAGTTTCTTGTCCCTGTCTTTGGCTTTGAACTACAAGAAAACTTAAAGTGTCAAATGATCTGCAGTTATCACACTCGTTCGTATAAAATGAGGAGGTTGACCCATGTCAGTCCAAACAACTTCATGTAATGTCCGTATTAATAGTAACACATGCATATGCAGGTCCATTTTATCCATTATTCTAAACCAGTATGCTCCTGCTGATGTGGTAAGCCTCACAAATCTTCACACATTTTGTGTGTATTACAAGCTGAATTAGTATTTAACAGCTAACAATAGCGAGGCTAAATATAACAGCTTTTGAAATGTGAAACAGCACCTGTGTGCTGAGGCTCAGTGTTATATTTAGAAACAGTGAGTTGCTTTTTATGGCGTCGACAGAGACTGTGACTGTTTCATGTGAGCTGGTTCATCTCGGCTGTAAAACATTGTGAGAAACCATTGATTTTAGTCAGATTGTTGCAACATGACTGACTGAATACTGAGGCCACATAATTGTTGTTTGGTCTGTGTGAAACTAGTCCGTGTCATTACGGACATAATGTGAAGTGTTCACAGTTTGTTTTCTATTAAACTCTTTTGTAGCTTCTTCGAAAAAAAAAACCTCTTGACGTGACATTAGATCGACAGCGTCTGCTAACTCTTTGACACGAAAAACAAGAACGCTGATCCGAGGTCTGAACATACATCGCCAATATCTGTTTTTCATTTATTCTTCAATCTTCCAAGACGGACATATTGGTTTAATTATCCCCTTGTTTCTAAGTTTATTAGAGAAAAAAAAAGCTTTGTGCCTGAGAAAACAATAACGCCAAACAGCGCTGAAATGTCTGAACAATGAGCACGGCTGTCAGTCTGAATGTCAGCCATGCGTCTCTGCTGGGAACGGATGTATCTTTCCAGTTTGGCATGAGGCACCTCCAGAAAAAGAGGCTACCTTTCATCCTCCCCGGTCTCTAGGAACAATAAACTTTCTCTCTCCTCTCTATTTGTATCTGACCAGTGCGGAGTATTAGTCAAGGCTGTCACTGGTGAGAGCCCAATTAGAGGTCTGAGACCGCCCCGAGGGCTTATTTTCTGCCCTGTGTTTTGGGGACTCAGTTGCCAAGCACTGCCATGTGCGCTGAAATCGTTAGCAGCTCTCTGGCACGTCACCCTGGGACTCTAAATACTTTAATTCTCTGTGGTTGTCTCTGAATTGATTAATTGGTTGTCTTCACACATACACAGGCTTCTCTGTCTGAGCAGCATCCAGTGTGGCGATACCGAGCTCTGTTTTTTTCTGCCCATGTCGCTGTCAAATGCAAACTTCCGCTGCTCACGTCTTATTGGCTGAAGCGTTTAGTTTTTATAAGCCTTTATATTTTTATTTGTCCCTTTACATTTTACCTCTGAAGCTGTCCCTGAAGAGAGAATGTTTAACCTTCGTTTGCTTACCCTGAATACAAAAAACCTAACCAGACGTGCTTTTTTTTCTCATGTAATGTATTCAAGAAATCGTTTGAAATCCTGACCACGTTCGGCTCCAACAGTATCTTTCTCAAAGCTGCGAGTAATTGAGGAAGAGGAGGCGAAGTCTAGTAACTCGGGTGTATGAATCAAGGCACATACAATACAAAACAAAAAGCAACGGAGACTACCAAAATATATAAAGTCGGTATTTCAGTGAGCAGGCAGCAAGACAGCTGGACTAATCAAAACAGACCAAAAACTCGTGTGGTCTCCTGCAACAAGTGTTAACCGTGCAAGACCACCCACGTAGTCCACACACTATGACAAAATCAAGTTTTTTATCGTTTCAGCACAAAATATTTCAAAATGACTCTTGGAATCTGTTCGGATTCAGCTGCTACAAGATATACGAACAGACTGCAACATGGCTTCAAATCATTTCCAAGCCTGAGGTCAGAATTCATGATGATTGGTGACAGAACTATACCGTAGATAAAGACTGGAATTCTTTATCACAGCTACTTGCGGCATAAAGTTGCGGTGTTATTGCCAAGAAATTGGAAATTTGTGTTCTGTGATTGATGGATGTGTTGATAAATGTGGAATAAAAATGGGACAGAAAGAAGATTATGAGACTGATGTCAGAACTCACTGCTCTGTCTCCAAGAATTACAAACAACTCATCTGCAACATTAGATACACTTTGAGTGAAAGTCAGTGCCGACCAAAGTAATTATTAGGTACATAACTAATAGATGTTGTTCATTAACTCGGAGAGTCGCAGAAATGTCTCTACAGAACATACCAGTAAAATGTTCACTGACAGCATTTTTCTTTGTGCCAAAACAAGCAATCTTGCAGTAAACTATCCTCTTGCAGTTTCTACAGCATCACGCAGTTGTTTGGGAGGGTTATGTTTAGGCATGGCAGGTCTGTTTTAATCCAGGAAAAGTCAGCAATAACTTTGCACGTAAGATTTTCTATTAACATTTAACTGAAAACACAATCACAATCTCTCCCTATGACCTTACCAGAAGTTCTTATGTTGCCCAAACTTAAACACAGACTGCTGGATGCAAACCCTGGACCTTGGTACACCCTCATCCACCCCAACTTCCCAAATCAAATAAACATTGTCCTGATGTATACTGATTCAGAAGCTTTTTCCACCCACCATATCTATATAAAATAACAATAATATAAGTATGAGACCTTGTGGAAGTTTTGTAAAAAAAAACTGAGAATTAGGGTACGAATCCTCTGCGGCTTTCTCTTTGGTCCACTGTGGCCTGAGCTTGTTCCTGTAGGTTTGATGCAAGCCTGTGAAATTCTTGCTCTCACACTCACCTACACATGAGGGGGGCTCCACCTCCTGGACTTGCCCTGTGGGGGATTTCAAACAGCCGCGACCTGAAAGGTGTAGAGGACGTGATGTAATAATGTGGAGAATGTGATAAAGGGAACGATATTAAACTCCAGCCGATCACCAAACTGTATGAGGCATTAGGTGACATGGCACTCAAAGAAAATGTGTCATCCTTGCATCACTAACATTTGCATTAAATACAGAACTCCTTGGTCATGCTTGAAAAAATTTGGTGAAAGTGTCACACATAGGAATAGTGCTTGAGCACAAGTATCTGATATTTGATGTACTTAAAAATGTATCAAATATCAGGTATTTGATACAATATCACAAGTCAAAAATACAAGTAAAAGTAAACTATACATATATTTACATGGATGAATTTACTGTATACTGTTGGTGTTACCCATCTGGCGGATTATTAGATCAAATTTTCAGCAGTTCTCTAATTACATGAATCATTTTTTAAATCTAATTGCAGAAAACAAACAAACAGATGGATTAATCTGCAATGTAACTAGCACCTAAAGTTAGCAAACACATGCAGTTGAGTCAAAAGTGCAATATTTCCCTCCCAAACGTTGTGGAGTGAAAGTATAAAGTAGCAGAAAATGGACATACTCAAGTAAAGTACAAGTACCTTAAAATTTGGATTAAATACAGTACTGATATACTTGTGTACTATTCCATCATTGGTTATTGGTCATAGTGTTATTGCATTGGATGGCAAAATGTTGGTGCGGACAGTCACTGGTGATGACATGATGATGACAGTGGTGGTGTTAATAATGATCCAGTCAGTGTTGCTACATGCATTTTGGTTCACGGCAGCAAAACATTGCTGTAACCGTCTGTATTGATTTCCCTTTGAAACACACTTGATTAATATTTGATGACATGCAAATGAATGTGGAATCGCATTGTAAAAAAAACCAAAACATGGACGTCCGTGTTAATAGCTTTTAAAACAGGAAAACAACGTGGAGGTCCTCTAAATGTACCATATGGTCTCAGCAACAAAACCACACAGTCTGAGAGGAGGGGGGCGGAAGAAAAGCTCTGACCTTTGGCTGTCTACAAAGCATTCCCCAGACTATGGACCCATTGAACTGAGGTTCTTCAGAGGTTTCATATAAAGAGCATCTCTAATGTGACCGCCATGCACAACTCACCGCAAACACCAATATCACCCAGGAAACTGATTCTCTGTGCTGCTGCCAATGAGCTGTCTTTACTCTTACAACCGTGTGGACGAGTTCGGCCGCGTCCACGGCCCTCGTTGTCGAGGTGCTTTGTTCGTATGTAAAACAACACACTCTGTGTTTTTTCTCTCCTTGTCTCACACATGCACATGAAGCCAGAGTGTCATGTGTCCGTCAGTGCAGCTTGTAAATCCGGTCGGTATTCCTGGCTTCGCTCTGCGGAGGATATCTGTCTCCAACTCAACATCTGTTTAGCAGTCCTGTCAGCTGGAACAGTGGATAATCTCTAATTCTTCCAAATGTGGCACGAGTCGTGCATAATGCTGGCTCCGAGTCAGGGAGTATAAGAAAATAAATGCACATCCAAGCAGCTCTGCCAGGATATAGATTAAGTGCAACTGGCTCTTATTTATGCACTTGGTTGGCCCTATCTGAATATTACAGCACCGCTGTGCCTCCAGGAGCCCAAAATATAAACACTCAAGCTCATATTTAATTTATTGGCTGGAGTTTAACTTTTAGGTTTGTCTATATTTTGTTGTTTTTTGAAGCCACCAGGCCGTCGGTTACTTCAGATGTTGAAGTGAAGGCTGTTAGAAACGCTCAACACATCAAAAAAACAAACTCTTATCTGCTCATTGTGTTTGCTCAGCCTGTATACTCCATGTTGGATTTGGTTTGGTGTTTTTATGATGCTTATCAGGTGTGACAGCTCTTTGTCGTGACGATCTTCATGCCTCATAATGTCTTCAGTGTAATCTACCGCAGAGTAAAAGTTAAAAAAAAAAAAAAAAGATAAAAACAAAGATGGAAGCGGGAACGTAACTGCAAAAAAGGAATGATTTGTCATCCATGCCTCTTGTGAATGGCTTGATTAAGATCTCGCAACAGCCGCATTTCCGCACTTTCAGCCAGGACTTATGTTGTTATTCCTTCGCTCCACTGGGAAGGCAGAGGAGGGCTTGGTGTAAACACCTCGAGAGGGCTTTCGCTCTCTTTTCTCTGCAGGTGAGAAGCAGCCCCTCGCTCCACAATGCACCTCTGCAGCTCTAGGCCCCCCCGCCCCCCCACCAGCACAGCAGCTATCTTTTCAGCGGGTTCGGGGGGTCACTATTTTCCCACCGGGGGGAAACTCTCTTTTTTTTTTTCAGCTCATATACGATGGATGCATTATGGCCTCTGAATGAAGAATCGTAGCTTTTCAATGTGCATTCCTCTGGGTTTCTGCTCATACAGAGGGCCAGTGAATGAGAAATCAGCATCTCTATAAAACGCTCTTTTTGGCACACAGTCCCCCCCCCTTCCCCCCTTCTCCCTCCTCCTCCCTCCCAACTCCGTCCCCCTCCCCCCGCTGCCATTCTGTTGAAGTTGAGGAATCCATAGGAGGTTTATTTGAGATGCAAGCACAAGTGTGAGAACACTGGGGCTTGGGAAAAAAAAAAATCCCTTCCTTTTGGCCTGAATGGGGGCATTTTGAAAAACCGGACGTTTTTTCAGGAACTCCTTCAGCAGCAGGCCTCGTCGTCTGTCAGCGGGACAAAAACACTGCTGCCATTCAGGGAGAATAAAGCTTCATTACCGCCTAATTTGATTGAGTTTCGTTTAAAAAAAAAAAAAAGTCTTTTGTTTCTGTTTTTTTTTGTCATATCGGGATGATAACTGTAACGACCCGATCCAGTAAACACGTTGAGAGACCCCGGACAATGTTTTGGGGGCACGGATCGGATGCTTTTTCCATAGCTGAGGCTCTGCTTAGCTACTGGTGTCGAGAAATGAAAAGAGAAGTCAGTCACACAGCGATACCCAGCCGCTTCATTCAACTCCGCTCCCATTTACACTTTCTGAGAACATCAAAGTCGCTCGCTGTCGGAGTCGAATCGCAGCAAAAAGGGGACACAGAAGGGATGAAAATTCAGAAGTCCCTTTAAACTCAACATCAAAAAATTGGCTTTCATGAGGACCAGTTCAACTGTCAGACACATGAATAATGCATCTCTTTCAGGGGGTTATTGGGTTAATTTGTTCCTCTTATTTTACAACACAATCATTTATAGGATGTTATCATCTACTGTACGTTTCTAATACAACCTTCCACGCATCCTATATCTCAACTTCTGTGGCTAAAAAAGTTGCACACCCTCATAATGAAGATTTTTCTGCTGACACCCAGAGTGTATGGCACTATGAAACGGATCAAAGGATGATATTTGCAGAGGCATCGCCGGCGCAGCATAATGAGATGAATCCAATAACAATGTTGTAAAAACCATCCATAATGTCGACTAATGCACAGATACGGACGGCTGTGGGCGGCTGGCTGTGAATACAAACTCTGTCTTGGCTCTCTTGTCAACAGATTCTTTGGGGGTTTTTGTTTTTTCCCCTCCTGCTGGCGTTTCTGCACACAACGTTAAAAAAAAACCAAGACTTCTAATGACACTGCTCGGGCTTTTCTCAGTGATGGCAGGGAGGCTTTTTAGAAACCTCGTTGCGTAACCGCCCACAGACTTTACATATTAATGCTGCTGGAGTCGAAAATTAGTATGCGGCTATTTTTATTTTTAGCCAAATAGAGTAATACTGGAAGGGTTTTTGTCAAAACCACACCGCAAACCTTTATTTCACTGCCTGCCTCTCTCTCGGTGAGATTGCGCCGATTTGAAAATGATCTACAGGAAAAAAATGTGCTTGTGTTTACTTCCAAATGGGCCTCCAGTGCCTGGATGAATTGGATCAATGCGTTGTAACTGACGCTGTCTCATTGTGCTGAATATTACAGCTTTCTGGGAACAAAAGTCCCCGGAGATGAAGTTGACACAAATCCAATTGTGCAGGGACGTAGCACATTTGTGTTTCATTCAGTCGGCTGTGGCTGATTTGTGTCTGCGCGACGGCTGGAGCGCCAACGTTTCTGGAGTAATGTCATGAAAGCTCCCAGAGGAAAGTGTGTGAGATGACAAATGAAAAGTCTTTTCCTCCATCCCCAAAAAAATGATGCCATTCTACGAGGGGCTTCAACTAAGGCCTTTTTTTTTCATTGTTAGTGAATCAGTTGATTCGTTCAAAGGTGTCTAAAGTGACGTGTTTGAAGACCGAAATCAAAAAATAGTCACTTATTTATGAAGTGTGATATAGAAAGGCGAAAAACTGAAGCCGGCAAGTTTTTAGCATTTTGGCTGAAACGATTGATTGATTCTCAAAATTTGATTGGTCGACTAATTCAGCTCTAAAATCTACACGTCACATGTATCTTAGTGAACCTCGACCCGCACAGCACAGCTCTATATACACCTAAATGCGTCACACACTGTTCCTGAATATTTGGTCTCCCTCACACTTTGGGCTAAAACCCACCAAGCTGTTAGAATAAACAGCTTTTTGGGAGGTCTATCACTTTAATTAACACTGAGGGGGTGAGGCTGACAGCTGTGATGGCAATAGGCGAGCCAATCGCAGGTGCTGTGTGGGGCACAGGGAGGAATGCGAGGGAGTGTTTGACAGAAGAGGCCATGTGCAGAAATAAGATGACAGGTGGTTGGTCTGATCCAACGCCAGGCTGCCAAAACGGGTTTGCCTCTGGGAGCTCCGGGGAAACATGACAGTGTTAATGAAAATGGCAGCGCCTAAATGTGTTACGCTCCACAACAGCCGCCCATCCCAAGGTTAGGAGAGTTTGGAATAAAGCCTTAGATTACCTGAAATAGAAATCCGCGAGCGCTATGCGAGGAAAGGTATTTTTTCCACTTGACTTGTGGACTGAATTGAACTTTAGCGGAAATGCGTCTCCTCACAAAGTTTCTAGTTAAGGTTTCCAGCTCTTAACTGGAGTCTCTTAATACAGTACGGCTGCGATCCATCTCTGAATATCATGTTGGATATACACTGAACGTGATTAAGCCGAATCTTAGGGTCGCTCTAGACGCACATACTAGACTCGCTTTGATGTTTATAGGTGAACTAAATCTGATTTTGTGTTGCTCAAACAAATCAAACGTCTAAAAGTTGCTCCTCTGTATGTCTCTGTGGGAGCTGCTCTAAAAAACCCTCACAGCTCACAGGAAGTAGAAACAGACAGCCCCCAGGTGCAACGCAAGATTGACACACATGTGAGCGCTGAAACATTTTTTTAAGGAAAGGCTTTTTTCGTTGGTGTCTGCACACGTAGAGAAACATTCGTCACTCAACATAGTGTGTTGTATTAGCCGCTCTGACACAGCCAACGAAAATGAATCAAACAAAACACTCCCCGCATCTGAGTGCTGCAAGATCCTTTACCAAAGAAAACGTATTACTCACATTATCAAGTATTCACTATACGAAACAAATGTACCTTACAGTTTCTTTTTTAAACGTGTCATATCACGTTCACATCACACGTTTATGACCTGACTGTCACATCGGGAGGTGAAGGTGGTGGACTGAAAGGCGAGAAGGCTTCCAAATATCAGTATAGCGTGAAACGACTGGGTATTTTTCACGAGGTACCGTGGTGTTTTTCAGCTGGACTTTTTTTAATGAGACCTCAGGACAGTTTGCAGCCTTGTTTGTCTGGCAGCGAAACTTTTGCGATATTTTTGACAAGATTTCGCAACATTTCCAGCCATGTTTGTGGTGTCTTAAGCCAAAACACGATGTTTTTTTGTGCCTAAACCGAACCAGACGATAAACATAGTGTTGTTACAGCATGAAATAGAAAAATTTACATTTATAATGAAGATAGAGTTTAAATCTGGGTGGTCAACACAAATGTTTTGGGACATAAATCTTTGCTTCTTTGAGAAATGTTAGGAAATATTTCCCTCAAATAGTTCTTTAAATGAAACATTTAGAGGTAATATCATTATTTTGTTGGAAACATTGGGAAAGTTTGAGGTGCAAAGTATTTTTACTGAAGTACTGTTTGTATAAGTACAATTTTGAGGTATATTACTTGAGTATTTCCATCTTATGCTACTCTCTACTTCCACTACATAGTGTACTTTTTACCTCACTATATTTATTTGACAACTTTGATGACTCGACTAGTTAATTTTGCAGATTTCGATCATTAAATTAGTTTAGTTTAAGTAAATAGTTAATTTTTCATTGTTATTTCAGTGATAACATCAAAATGCTTTATAAAACATTTATCAAGCATTTGTAAAGGTTTACAAACACCAGTCGCAACTTCACAATAAACAGATGCTTAATGAACAGTTTATAACACATGTCATTCTTTGTTAACAGTGAAATAAATATTAAATTACATTTATTTAACTATAAACTTAAAATTTATTGATGGTAGTGTTTCCTAAAGTAATTCAAATTAGTCCCACTTTTACCACCTGCAATGAAAACCTTCATGCATCACAAATTACAATCCAGTGACATATACTGTTCTGAAATGTTCAATTCTGCATTGATATTTTTTTATATAAGTAAGACTTTTGATTCTGCGACTCACAGTAGGTTAGTATAAGATCTGAGTACTTCTTCCATCACTGGTTTCATCTCTAATAATCTATTTGTAATGTAAAATCTGTAACAAATGAACTGTCCTCTGCGAAATGTAAATAATAAATGTGGAAAACAGACGTAGAATAGAGGAAATGCTCAGGCGAGAACAGATACCTCATGATCTGCCAGACTCAAACTAAATCAAGTTTTTCTCCCCAGACATGATGCAACTTCTACCCTCACCAACAATTTCATGCAGGAATAAACACATCCACATGCACTTTGCATGAATCCCTCTCTTCTATCTTTCTCTACCAAACCAAAACATTAATTCCAAGTTCAGTGTCTGTACTCAACTGAATTTTTACTGCTGGAAAATAAACTGCTAAGCGCGTACACAAAACATTCACAGCAGTAAACAGCCGGTACGTATTTGCCTTGTGGGCGTACACGTTTGTGTGCATATGGATGTGTTTTTTTCTTTCTTTTTTTTTTTTTTTTATCTCTGCCAGCATTATTCCAACCGTATCACTGTAGATGTTCTCAGTGTCAGCTAAGTTTTCCACCGCGTTGCTGCTGCGCGAGGCGCCGTGCATGCCGGGGCCTGTTCCTTAAGCCTGCCATTCTGACACACACAAAGTGCTGCTCATCCAGGCTTTGTGTCGGAGATTAGGAGAGCAGATACGCTGCAGCCACAGAGAGACACATTCAAAATTGCTGCTTCCGTTTTCTCACATATACCCCCGGTCGATTCCTGAGAACACGACGCAGGATTTGTCCCAGGTGGAGCAGTGAAAGTCTCAGCGGCAGCCCCATGATGTCACAGCTTAAAAAGTGAAATCTAACTACAGTACGAGGAATTAGCGAGTCGCCGCGGGGGGGAAAACGGTTAAACCGATAATCTGTAGTGTTATTAGCAAACACAGTAGACTTTTTGGAACGTAAGTTAACTAGCCTGACAAGTTAAGGGGTTTTAACGCCGAGCGCACAGCGCAGCACAAAGGACGTCCAGTTGTTTCTAACTGCTTTTCAACCAAAGAACAGCGCGAGCCATCAAGTCCAATTAGGGTTGCGCTCTTATGTCACAGCCCAGAGGTTCAGAGCTGCACTGAGAGCAGCAGGAAAAGGATTAATGGCCCCTGAAGCATGTTGAGGTAGTTAGAAATATACTGTAGAAATGGGTGCGATTGTTTGACTAAACCGTCTTTTTGTCCGTCATCCAATCATCTTTTGGATGTTTTTTTGAATCTCAGTCTTTGCTTTTCTCAGAGCTTTTTATTTGTCCACTCAATAAACAGTTTGCAATTGTTCTCACAGTTTTATGGAAGATGCCTCATTGTCTGTTCCGATCGTATATCAACCTCTGATGTTTGCTCACAAGACAAGCTTGAGAAAAGGGTTTAAACGCTGATTAAGCAAGAATACAGACTGACGTTGCCACTGCGTGCATGGCTGTCAAAATAATGGATGATTTTTAATGTCGACGCCAAATAAACCTTTCCCCCTCCGACGTGTTTGCTTTGCTTTTCAGTCGATGGCGATAAAAGCGAGAATCCAGCTGCACGGATGTCAGCGGCGCTGTAGATTGCTGTGAGGCCTGTCTACGCTCATCTCCGGATCCTCCAGCTCCCTTTTCACACCCCTTCATGCTTTCTGTATCTGTCTGAGTCTCCCTGCCTGGTTTTATCTGAGCGATTTTGCCTGGGTGGTTCCAATCGGATGCCTTAGAAGAGAGTTTTTTTCTTCATCGCCCTCCGTTCTGTTAAAACCATACCGGCTGACAGTTGCCTCTGTGAAACCGCGGCTTCGTTTCTTTGTCAGCCTGCTTGCATTGTGACAGAAGAATCGCAGGTGCAAAAAAAAAAAGAAGGAATGGTTAAATGAATAGAAAGGAAAAATGTGGGAGAGGTATGTGAGTGCACATGCAAAAGAAAAGCAGGAAGAAGTAAAATACCAAGTCCTGTGGGTGTGAAAGTCTGCATCTGTGTTGGTCATGGGTGAAGATTTTTGAGACACGTGTGAGGCTATTTAATACAGAACAAAAGGAGACGACACTTATGGAAAAAAACTGGCGTCTGCATTCTTGAACAGCTCTCTTACTACAACTGCCTTAATTCTACTTGGAAAAAGCAGTCGATGGCGTCAATCAATACTCTTAAAATGCAGCAGAGGACAAGCACGGGCAGATTCTCTGGATTTCGCGCGGCAGAATTCTTGGCTCTGGGATCTGACAGAAATTGAGTTTCTTATCTAAAATGGCAGAGTGATTTCAGATTTCCTCTGCGTAGGCTGTATTGGGTTCTTTCCAGTTCTCCACAGACTGACGGTAATGCCAATGTGTCAGATTTACAAACCTCGAGTGGGCTGTATTTAAAGATACTACAGGTAAAAGTGAGCAAAACTGGCTTTACATTTGGTCTCATCTTTGTTTATTTTTGATTCCATCGCACTTCTGTTGTATTCTCCCGTGTGTAGGGTGTGGTTGTGTTTCCCACATGGGGCAAAGTTGGGTCTGAGATGAGAGGCGCTGAGCGTTTGACTGCTGATACCCTGGAATTCGCTGCAAAGATACAGCTGGGATCATGAGCGCAGATCACCTTACTGTGAAAAAAGAGACTGATAGCAGCTGGAAAGCAAATGAGCATGTGTCAGCCATCTGGAAAAGTCACCCAAAGCACTATACATCCTCTGTGCTGAGACAAAGGAGTCATTTTACTTTATGAAAAGACTTGTTCTCTCTTTTCCACTACAGATGAAGCAGAATACTTGAGCTCCCTTTTTGGTCAGATACAACAAATTTGGGATTTAGTGCTCCCTGAAGTCTCTTACAAATTCACTCTTACATTCAGCAGACTTACCAGTCCCACATTTGATGTGCTGAAAGCTTCTCCCACAGACCCGACCGCACTTTGATTGTTCCGAAGGCCAAACGTGCTCCAAGTGAGCCGCACCTGCTGCTGTTAAGCTCGAAAGCAGTTAGCTAAATTTGGCAGGTATGAGAACTAGCTGGTGGAGTTGATGTTTGTTTGTCCGTGCAGGCCAGAAAACACCACAAACAGCCAATCGTAAAAAGGGCTTAGATGTGGTGCGTGGGCGGCTGACATCTTGTGTGGCGACCATATGTTTCAGTCAGGAGACGATTGTTGAAGTTTGTATGAGGTGTCATCCAAATACATACGAACAAAAAGTGGCTATAGCTTTTCTAAATGGAGATGTTAAACGATAGGCTGCCATAGAAAAGGGCAAGATGGCCGACACATTGAGACAGTCTTTCCTCAAAGGTATTAATTTCCTAGAATTAATGCTTTGCGCCTCCACGCACCAGTCAAGATGCTGTTCCTGAGCTTTGGCGCTGAATAATGGGCAGAATGCTGTAACAGTGCATTTAACCTCTTACCTTTTGGATGTCAAATTTCAGAACTGCATCATTTTATCCTATTAAAACATTTGAGCAAAAATTTACTGTAATTTTCGTATGAATTCTAGAGTTATGGCCATAAATGTGTTTTGCGAGGTCATAGTTACCTTGACCTTTGACAACCACATTCGAATCAGTTCATCCTTGAGTCACACTTGACATTTGCACCAAATTTGAAGAAAACCCCTCAAGGTGTTCTTGAGATATATCGCGTTAACATGAATGGGACGGTCGGAGGGACCGACAGACAACCTGAAGACATAAAAGTAGGGAAAAACAAAAATATTGAAACTCAAACCTCGCTTATTTTCTTATTTCCTCACATCCGGCCAACTCCTACATGAACTAAACATTTCTTGACGGATTACCGCTTTCAGGAAGTTACAATGGGGAAGCTGTGGGTTTCAGATCAACCGTCCAACGAGCACTTGAGTGAAGCTAACTGACTACGTTACAGTGAACAGCTGGCTGGAGACTTGCCTCACAACGCCACTCACTACGTTATAAAAGCTGGTTGGTTAGGGCCTCAAACTCTCTCCTGGACCAACCACTTGGCCATGACCAAAACCACCATTCTGCTAACAGGCTTAAACAGCATACATTGACTTACGAACACGGTGGGGAAAAACATTCACATTAGCCTCCCAGTTTTGACTCTTACAAGAGGAACAACTGCGATAAAATACAACATCTACCACTGCAGAGGAAGAAACTACAGGACTGGCAGTATACCTGTGTATCCTTTAGACAGTTACTTCTAAAGAGTCAGCCTGTCCTTAACGGAAAAAAGGCTTTGTAAGTTGTTTGCTGTTTAGTTTACGATTATTGTTTGGCTGCGACCACTAATGGCTGCAATAAAAATAATGAGAGCAACGGAAGAAAGCAGTCGATGCCCCTCAAGAGTGACAAAGTCCACTCAAGGAGGTCAGTGGGGTTGGTGGTTGAGACCTCTGTTTATGTCCTGAGCAAAACCAAAAAGTCATCAGTGAGTTCTTTAACTTATGTAAGGCGCTTAAACTACATCACATACGTAAAGTGTCTTTTACGTACGTAACATAGTTATTTTAACCCATACCGTGATCTTTTCCTAAAACTGACCAATGAAGGTCTGGTCCGGTTCGCCTGTTGCTCTCCAACGGTCATATGTTGTAGTTTTAGATCACTTACAATCAATCTGTTCAGTCCTTGAGGTATGAGGACGTGTAGAAATAACATGCAACATTAACAATATTTACTGAACTAATGTAAAAGGGGATAAAACACTTTATTGGTATCTGGTTTCACTTGTTAATGAAGTTGTTGCAATTATGTAACAGAGCAAAATAAGCTATACAAAACATTTTCAAAATAAATGTCATGATATATAAAATGCTCAGAGTTCAGAGTGACATTGTCAAAATTGCTTCTTTTGTCCAACCAACAGTCCAAAAACCCCCCAAACTCTTGTTTTTACTATCATGAATGACAAAGAAAAATCTAAGAAGCTAGAACACCAGATTTATATTTTTGCTTGGGCGACCATTTTGGACTCATTGCATGAACACTCCCAAGTCAGAATAACAGGGGGTTTCCCTCCGTCTTCCTGTTCTAACTGATACTGTGTGAACGCAGCGTTACAAGTCACTCCTCAGATGAGATCTGTGGGCCGCTGACAACCATTAACTTCAGATGATTGAGGTTGAATGCTCACTTTTTCTGTAATGAGACTTTAACCACGGCGAAACAGCTCAAAAGTGCTGCAGTGGTGTTGGCGTGTAGCTGCAGGGCAGAAGCTGATATCTGAACCCACAAGTCAAGATTAAAGGTTTCACTTCAGAGTGGTTCTGTACGTCTTAGAGGCCAGATTGTATAACTCATGGAAGCTAATCACAGCAACAAAAATGTTCCCCCTCAATCTAAATCTCACAACATGAGGTATTTTTGCCTGCTGGTATTTGATTGGTCGGTGCAGGTTGTTTCTCAATGACACTGCGGTGCTCCAACTTTCTAGGTGTGCCATCTTGTGTTTCGCCCAAGGCTTCTTCAACATTAAACCCCCCGTTGTGCCGACGCAGTGGTCTCATTAAAACGAATGAGGAAGCCAGCGTTTTTTTCACCGCGGTGTTATTGTCAGAAGGGCCCTGAGGCTGTGGAAACCAGTTATACTCAGACCGGCCCTTGAGCTCATCCAGGTGTGGGTTTGATATTCAGACGAAACAGGAAGCCCATGTATTTTCCACCACAGCCCTCACCCAACTCGGGAACGTAAGGTCTCGTCACCTCTTCGCTGCTAGTTTGCGACAGGTACAAGATATTTAATCACGTCCGCAAATGAAAAGGAAGCTTGTTTTCATGTTTTTGTTCAGCTCCTGCACAGAAACCAACTTTCTCGCCTCTGAAATTGCAGCTCAGCAGTACAAAGGGCTCATTTTCAGCCTCTCCCAGACTCCTCACACCTTCAGTAAAGCAGAAGTGGCAGCTCCAGCTCCTATCAGGGTGCTGGACATAATAGCCGTGTGCTAAGTGGACGGCCGGGTGCCTCCAGCTGACTAACAAGAGGCAGCAGCACGGCCGCGGGCTCTCCCACTGGCAAAGACCTGTCGACTGTGGCTTCAGGGTAAATTTCATTCCCTTGATCAGGACTTTGTATTCTGTGCACTTGATCTTTTTAGAAAAACAGCCATTTAATCTGGCATTATTTTTACGTGATATGGACGAACAAGAACACCACTGTTTGTGTCAGTGTTCGTACGCAGAATGGGCGGGGTTTAAAACAGAAGTGGGTGTGGCTTGTCGAAAGTTGTTGACTCAAGCCCAAAATTCATGTGGGCTGATCAGAAGATGCTATATTTATTATTTGTTAGAAAACTAGTTACAGGACAGGCTCTTTTAAAGTATGTTTGTTATATGTCCGGCACAATATCTACATTTTATCGTTATCAGATCCAGATTTGGGTTTTTGTAATATCATGGTATGGCACAAGTGTTGTCTTTTCCTGGTATTTTCTAAATAAACCAGACTGTTGGACTTAATTAATGATGATTATCTATCAAAAAAATCTCATTGTATTAATACGTTGGTACATTATCTGTACCAGACGCTCGTTTCAGCTGGGTCTTCGCACAACCCTAATAAACACCATTTATTGTGGTTGTGCTGCTTTACTCAAGTAGTGTACCTTTAACTAACGCTGCAAGGTGCGTGATATCACAGTTTCCTGTCATGGATATTCTCTGTTACTGTACCTACATGCCTTTTTGGACTCTTTTTCTACCCTCAAAGCTAATTTGGCATCTCAGTGTCTCAGTGGTTGGTTGCACAGGTCAACAAGAGAATCAGGGGGCTTTTTTTGTTTGATATAGTAGTATACATATCTATAGCGGAGCTGTGCATACTACAGTATATCACACCCTTCTGAACAACTGATTTACAGTGGGTGTTAAAGTGCTTTTCATTGAGATTCTTCTGCTTTCTTCTTTCTCTTTTGCAGCCAATGGTTCGGGTGATTTACATGCCCTGACAGTTACAGTAAATGTCTGTCAGGACACGTCACCGCTCCTCATAAAAGGTAACCTATTTTACCTAATATGTCACTTGTCATATCATTGAATTTTTATTGGCCAGAGGTACGTTTTCTTCTTTGGTTTTCTGCTTTGATTGGCACAAACGAGAGGAAATGTAGACAATACCTGGGCATGTAGAGGCACAAAGACCGAGCCAGACTTTTCCTATATTAGTCATGAAAACCACCATTCACTTTTCACTATAACTCAAACGCCGCGTCACAAGTGAGAGGTTGCAAATCTCTTGCTAATATACCTTCAGTGTACCACAATGGTGGCACCTCATCTGACTGTAGCTGACAGTCACATTAATCTCAATCTTAATGACTGGCCGTGGATCACAAAGAAAGAGGAAGACTTTTTAAATCGAGCCGTTTAATAGACACATTACGATGAGGTTAAATATGCGGCGACTCCTACTCGAGCTTTAATTAAAGTTACTGGTGAGAGGACCATCCTGCGTGTTGAGACAGAGGAGATAAAGTCAACGTGGCCTGAAGGCAACTATGACTCACTGATGTTATTTTGGCTCTGGCATTGGGATTTTTTTCCTGAGGGGGGCTCGAGTCTCCTCCTGTTTCACAACTTTTCAGGCGAGCCGCGCCGTGTGAGGCGCAGCTTCGCCACGAACAGCCGTCAGGAAAACATCAACAGCCTCGGCCGTCATTCCACTGTTTCGGCAAACACCTGGCCAAACACGAGACTGTGGAGCTCCAGAAACCCACCCGACTCACTGTTAATTAACCTCATTGCATATTAAGCACGATCCTCGAGCTAGAGCATCTCCATAACGAATCAAATCTTTAGAGCTGGTTCAGCACCAATATTTTTTTTCGCCCCCTTTTCAGGGTCTGATTCAATTAACCTGCGTCTCTTGCAGCAGACGAGCCGGAGAAATTACAGTATCATTTTACGTATAATGATCAATAACAGCATCATTTGGCCCAGGGGAGAGGCCCACCGTCTCAGAGGGCTTCAAGTCTTTATCCTGTAATTAGACGTCCACGGTCCCTTCAATTAATCTGAACCCTGAGCGCTGACATTTTCCACATCTCATTAATGAACAACAGCACACTTCACAGAGATGGAGTGGACTACACGGCTGCGCAGGGATATGAACATGGATGACATATCGTGGCTGCGGACTCGCTGTCTTCAGTAACAATGCGAGAGGCAGCTCCGAATGCTTGGGAGGCGTCTAATGGGAAATAGCTCGTATTTGGCCTGCTGACGAGATAGCATACATCTTAATGAGTTTCAAATTAATCTGTTCTTTCAGCCACCACTGAATTCCACTCTTCAACAGTTTTAAGGAGACTATAAATATTTCAGCATGGAAATGATCTTCGTCTACTTCGCCCGAGAATTGCAAATTCATTTCCCTTCCACCAGCAGGGTGTGAAATGACTGCTGTTGGAAGGATCGCTCTGAAATTTTATCTCGAAGCTGAGCCATGATAATGGTTTAAAGCTTAATAGGGCTGCCAATTTATATTGCAAATGAAATCTACTTTGCTGCGCAGATATTGGAGGGAATGACTCCAAACTCTCAAGCATCCCATAATGGTCATATTTGCTCGAAATAATGACAATTTCGAATGGAATTAGGAGTATTAAAATGTGAAATGGAGCGAGTTGTGGGATTTGTAGGAGCAGCTCTCCTGGCTGGGGAACTTTAAAGTCAATGTGTGTGGTCAGAGTAATAAAGAGAGAGCGCTAGAGGGTGAACAATGAAAAAGTTGCGAGCCAACCGTGCCATAATGCCGAAGATTTACCGGCTAGACTGGGTAGAAATTAATTTCGGATTGCGTCTTATTGGATTTCAGTCTTGTGATGTTTCCTAAAACCAAAATGCGGGTTGATTTGTATGATAAACATCCAAGTGTTTGTCTGCAGGAGGCAACAGCAAACATGCATCTGATTCCCCCCAACTCCCCCCGCAGCTTAGAAGAATTAGCCCGATTCCTGTTTCTCACTATCGGCAGAGCATGAAAGCTGCAAAGTGATTTTCGGGGGCTGCGGATAATTTGCTTGCACCTGCAAAAACTTGAGCTTCTCGCTGCAGCTATTGTGGCAAGATGGGACAAAAGGGAAGGGCAGGACGTAGCCCCTGCAGCTGTGCATACAGGACAACACTGCACAACACCAGTAAAGTTCAACAACCGAGCAGACGAAGCCAAGACATAAAAGAGCTGCGAGGAATTCAGACCGGCTTGCTTATTTTCCAGCACGCAGACAGTGGGAGCATTCACCTTGATAAAAGTCGACATTTTGTCTGTGCTTGGATTCCTGTGACTGACTGCATTTACACAGGTCGAGGAGCTTAAATGGAGGGAAGAAATTGGGTCTGATAGGAAGATATTTGCAGACAGGGAGAGTTGACTTGAGTTGATCTTTCTGGCACGTGTTTCAGCTATAAGCGTAGCAAACTGTGGCAAATATGGCGGTGACGGCGACTAATTTAAAAATCAAATGTGCCATTTTATGAATCCATTTGGTCCGAGGGATAAATGCGTCGCACCTAATTCTATTGTCCGTGCAAAAATGCAAAAACAAAAAAGAAGCACTGATTTTTTTTTTTTATGACAGTAAAGACAAATAAAGGCACAATGCCAAAATCTCTGAGACTGATTAGCTGTGAATTACTGTAAATTAAATTGCAGGAAAGGCATTTCACACCGCGTGGAGAAAAAAACCTTATCTAATTCCATTTTCATAAACCGAACGTCGAGATTGGTCTTTCACTTTTTTGCGCCGAAAATTTCAGAAGCAGGAAATTAAAACAGGCAGCTGTTTTATTGAGATAAGCCGCAGTCTTCTTGCGTGCATTTATGGCATCTTGCATGCTAATGGAGTCATGGCCGCTCACCAACATGTGTCGATGTTAAACCCTGTCAGGTGCAAAATTGCGATGATCATTCATGGTCCAAAACTGTTATTCGCTGGCTAATGTTCCTCCCCTAAAAAAATTTGGCTTGATGTGTTGTGTCTTCCATTGAGATCGCTTCTGTTTAGCGGCGGAGCTAATTATTTGTCTTGCAGTCTGTACACACTCTGTCTACTTCTGTCCATGTCTGGAATTAAACAGTGTGCATAATTCTCACTGGATCCGCAGTCTGGTTTTAAAAAGAAGGGCAAAAAATAAGGGAGGGGGAGAAGAAACTCACCTTCTCTGCTTAAAAAATGAGAAAGAGGAGTCTGTAATGAGGGTTTACAGATTCAAGCCCATTCCTCTGTGTGCACCAGCGGACCAATTTGCAAGCTTCCTGCATTCATATTGTTACCGACTGTGGCAGTAATTCCACACAGTGTCTGAGCCCCACATATCACCTCTTAATAGAATTTCGTGCATTCATGCTCACACCTGATTACCAAAGACAGTGCCGCTAGATGAACCACCCCCTCCGTTTTTAAATGTCAATCATGTACATGCAACATACATCTTAGTCTAGTTGAACGAACCGCTGAATACCAAGGGACTCCCCCAGGTTAACTGGGTAATATTTTTCTTCTCGAATCGCCTTTAGAGGAAGAAAAAAGAAACCTTTGGCAGTAACAGAAGGTCATTCTTAACACTAAACACTTCTCTTCAATCATATTCGATACACTCAATGAGTTCTACAAGATGCGTTTCAACACCATGTCAGCAAACAGAGTAGTGCAAATTGAAGGATATGCATATATAGTATATGTGTGATATATTCATAAATGGATATTATTTCACGCTGGGCTCAAGTCTTATGATGTGTGGAGAATACAAGTAAAGGGCCTGTGTCATTTCGAGGAGCAGATATTTGCATTTGCTACAGTTGCTCTTCAGTCAACATGGCGGCTGCTCCAACAAATCAGAAACACAAAGCAGGACATGAGCCACAATATGATACGGCACCGTTGTGTAAGCATGTAATGTATATGTTGACAATACTGCAACATCTTGTAGTGTATAATTTTATTTAAAAATGTTTTAACTTGAGCAACCTGGCAGCACAATCAGATTCTAAAATCAAAATAGATAGCTTTTGTTTCTTGCTCATCTGAAATATTCCTTTAAACATAATCATTTAGTTATTTTAAGCCATAATTGTAAATAAAATAAATTCAAAACATTGCAGATTAGAGCTGCAACTATAGCCGTCATTTTCTGAATTTGTGTTTTCCTGTTTGGCCTATAAATGTCAGAAGATCGGGGGGAAATGCCTCATGTGATGTCATCAAACAGCTTGTTTTTAAAAGTAGGGCTGGGCAATATATTGATATCATATCATTATCATGACATAAGACCATATACTGTCTTCAATTTTAGATATTGTTATATCCTTATATCTGAGTGTTGTGATAAGTAATATTTTCAACTGAATGACTGTCCTACTGGTTCTAATACTTGCCTTTATCTACATATAGTCATTATATGCACATCACTTATGATTATTTCTCATAAATCTCATTGTGTTAATATTTTGTCAGTGTAAAAGTCGTTCCTACAACATTGCTGTCATATTGATATTGTGGCTTTCAGTTTAAGATATTGGGATATTGGATTCACCCAGACCTACAATTTATGAAGTGCTTTTAAGGAAATTTCAAAAGAATACAGAGATAAGAATCGTGTATCAGGATGAAGCCCACCCCCCAAAATCACAATATCCTTTAAAGGCCATATTGCCAAGCCCTTAACAATGGTGTCTAATGTATTCTGTGTATTTTAGTTTTGTGTATTATTATATTTTTAATGTTACTGTTTTTGTTTCTTCCAAGGGACTATAAATTAGCATTCGTGCTAAAAACCTGCATGTTTACATCGTGTATTTTTATACCGATGTTCATTCATGTGCTCCATCCCAATCAAACAAACAAACAAATAAATAAATAAAAGCAGAACACCTAAAAGATATTCAGATTTTATCACCTAAGGCAAAAAGAAAAGCAGCAAATCCTCACAACTAAGAGGACAAAACCAGGCGAAGAATTTGTTTTATGTATTTTTGCACATGTTCTGTCAGCTGACACGGTGATCACAGAGGATGTGTCTGTGTACTGTATCTCAAACGGTGTGACACCACAGGAATAAGAGGCGCGACACACTGCGACGAGCTAATTGTTATGCTGCAGGAGTTCAAAAGCCAACTGGAAGGTCAGTAAGAGCACACTATGTTTACTAATCCACGTCTGACTCAGAAATACTGCAACCGCTGACTCGTTCCCCTGCATGTCTTTCACAATATCGTCCACTCCCGACATGTGGTCAGTTACTGAGACAACACCCCGAGTCCCACATGATCAGTTGTTTCACCTGGTGTGATCTCGATCAAGATATGAAGCTTTGGCTGAGAATAAAAGCAAACAAACCGAGTCTGTCATCAGTAAACTGGGTTTATGATGAAGTGATGATCACAATCTCTCCTTCAACAAGAGGAAAACACTCTGATCCTACAGTCGGGGGAAGCACAGCGTGTGATGATCTGAATGACTCCTCTGCATGTGTTAAACTTACAGTATGTAAGTTTTGCGAATCTAGAAACATAGAACTCTGCGTGTCAGGAAAGTCAGAGGCAGAGACGATCATTAAGCCTGTCTTGTCAGGATATACACTGTATTCTTTCTCTGACAAGGTTTGAAAAATAAATGCTCTCTGTGGCTTATAATCTTTTTTACATCAGCCTCGCAGGAATTTTCTTCACACTGGCAGATTTTTCCGTCGGTTTCTGTCTCTGTGTAGCTTCGGTTTTATTTGGTGAGACCGCCTGAGCTTAACAGATTTTTATAATGGACTAAATCACAGGCTACCACCAACCGGACCCGAGAGCGTTACTCACCGCTCCTTTCATTTGGCCCCTCCAGCAGTGACATGGCTGACTGTCACTGATTCATTCTGTAAAAGAAAGCAGAAGCTCAACTGCACTGTTTCTTAATCCAGTGGTATGTAAAGCAGATCTGTTGTGTTAACTCGCCATAATACCTCAGCGAGGCAGCGCTGTACACCAGCTGTGTTTGAGATGGGGCCGGCATCCGGCACCTCTACAACCATTCTTTTCACACCGGGGTGTCACTCTTTCATGTTCTAATGTTACATCGATGTAAAATATGCTGCCTCTCAGTGGCCATCTGGGGAGGGCCGGTTCTGGGCTGTGATAGTAAACGAGTGGATTACAGGGGTCAGTTTCTCGCTGGATGCACAAAGGGGATGATGTAATGTGTCCGGCAGCCACATGCAAATGACATCGCCTGCATCAGTGTTAATAAAATTGGAAAATCACAGGCTGGGTTAACTGAAAAAGGTTTTAACTGTCATTTCAGCCAATCATCATCCTGACAGAAGAGTGAACTTGTCGATGTGCTGCTTCAGTCAGCCTCCCTGGTGTGGTGGAGTTTCCTGATCACAGGCGAAACTGGAGCAGAGAGAACCAGTTAGGAGGAGCAGAGGCTTGAAAAAGCTGAAGAGGAAAGGGGGGGTGGGGGGACTGTGGTGGTATTTTCCTGCATGCAGCCTGATCCTAAAACACAGGTGCAGCCTCTATGCAGTCCTCTCTGCCTTGAAGCATTCCCCACCCCCCCTCCTGCAGGGCTGCAAAGTGTTTGTCCATCTGATCCGCCATTAAATCCTGATTATTATGGATTTGTCTTTTTCCAGCCTGTCATTTGCAAAGATGAGGGACTGCTAAAGGTTAACCCACGAGGGTGTAGATCTGACAATGGAGCTGTTTGTTGGAAACGTTCAGAATTAATGAAGTAAAGACTAGCAGCTCAATTCATGTTTAAACTCGTATTTCTGTTGCCAAAGGTGCAGAAACTCGTACCCAAATTCTGCAGAAAAGACAATTATTATTCCAACCCCAATCATCAGAATAAAAAGTACATTTCTGCAAAACCACAGATAAGTTATTTAGTCATCGCAATCGTTTTCCTGTCACAATGCTGTACTTACGCTCTGGTTAGGTTTAGGCACAAACACCACTTGGTTAGGGTTAGGGTTAGGAAAACATCATGTTTTTGGCTTAAAATATTTGTTTTGGTCACCACAAACACTGCAGGAGATTTGCAGGAGAAAAACAGCTGGAGATGTCCCGACTTCCTGTCAAAAATAAAAGTTTGTTTGTGGCCACAAACACTACAGATGTCCCAACTTCCTGTCAACAATATACATTTTTTGTCACCACAAATATGGCCAGAGATGTCCAGACTTCCCTTCATAATATATATATATCTATATATATATATATATTTTGGCCTTATATAGCTTTATTGTAAGTACAGCTGAAGAGATAACAGGAAACAGGACAAGAGAGAGGGGGAGTGACACGCGGCAAAGGGCCCCAGGCCAGGACTCGAACCCGGGGCCACCACCGCGAGGACAAAGCTTCTGTACATGGGATGCCCACTCTACCAACTGAGCTAAACGGCACCCCCCCTCCCATCAAAAGTATCATTTCTTTCTCGCCACAAGCATGGCTGAAGATGTCCCAACTTCCTGTCAAAAATATCAGATTTTTGTAGCCACAAAAACAGCAGGAGATGCCCCGACATCCTGTCAAAAATAAACGTTTTTTGTGGCCACAGACAAGGCCAGAGATCACCAGCTTCCTGTCAAAAATGTCTTTTTTGTCCTCACCACAAACACGGCCAGAGACATCCTGACTTCCCCTCAAAAATAAAAGCATAAAAGCACTTTTTCTCACCACAAACATGGCTGAAGATGGTCCAACTTCCCGATAAAAATAACAGTTTTCTCCGCCACAATCGTGGCTGGAGATAGCCTGACTTCCACTCAAAAAAGTATCGGGGGGTTGGTCGCCACAAACAAGGCTGGAAACTAACCAAGGCCGCCTAGAAAAAAATCACGCTTACAAATGCTGGAACACAGTCTCGAACTGCGGTTACCGGCTTTTTGGCCGATAAACATGTACCGTGAACATGATACGACACGTTCTGTGAAGACAGCATCAATATGTTCGGGCCTGCAGCCAGTGACACGCACAAATCTGGACGTATGTGTGGTTTTCTGCAAAACACTCCGACTAACATCTTATCCTCGCGACTGATTCTGAAACGAGCCAGAAAAGCGCAGCGCGTGTCTCCTCTAACCTATCATGAGAATTACGTTTGACACAACATGGGTTCTAGTCTCACTTGCTTTAACACAAAATGACAGTGCACGACTCAATTTCTTGTTGGCTTGTTTTTCCAATGCAGCTGCGCCTCCAATCTGAGGACTCCTGTCTCCTAAAGCCTCAGAGAGAGAGAGAGAGAGAGAGTTGTGTGTGCGTGTGTGTGTGTGTGTGTGTGTGTGTGTGTGTGTGTAGCAGAGGGGGTTCACACACAGCTGAGATGTGGGGCTCCCAGCGGCGTCATGCAGAGTCGATCATTGTCTCTCTCACACTTTCTAACTAGCCATTTCACAACATCCACGCAGCGGATCGGGGCCGTACAGAGCAGCAGCAGCAGCAGCGGCAGCGGCGGCGGCAGCAGCGGTTCTTTCTGCCCCCGGGGGCTTTTTTCTTTTCCTCCCCCGACCCGTCGACCGTAACCAACAATTTGGATCCACCGCGCAGGATGAGGGCAATTACTGGACTTAATCTATCATAATGTCTCCTTTTCCCGATCGACTTGATAGTCAAATGAGTTCAGCAATGGCTGGAGAGATCTGAGTCCCCCCCTCTCTCTCTCCTCTCCTCTCCCCTCTCATGAATCCTAACTCTCAGAAACAGCACTTTGATTTCCCTGAGAGGCTCATCGGCGGACACCATGAACACATCGGCGGGTTTTACGCTCAGAGAGCCGCTGGGTGCGTTTGATTTCGGATTACTGTGACGACTTGTTTGAGAAAGGGGGGAGATTTCTTCTTTTTTTTTTCCCCTCTCTCTCTCTCTCTCTCTGTTGGAGGAGTCGGCTTCCTCTCGCTCCTGTTCGCTGTCCTCCGGGTTCCTGCAGGACTCCAGAGCCGCGCAGAGCTCATGCAGTCGCCAAGGTCGGTTTGTCTCTTTTATAAGTCGGACGCTTGTTTTAAATTTTTTGATGTGAGATAATGTAAAAACAAAAAACAAAAACGCAGGTGTCTTGTCTCTGCCTTTTCGCTTTCAAACTATATCTCTGTGTGTGTTAGTGTGTGCCTGATTTCCAGCCAGGAGAGCTGCGTTTCTGCAAAAAAAAAAAAAAAAAAAACTTGATCCATTCCTGTCAAAGACGTTTTGCAAAATGCTGCAAAATCCAAATCGAACATCTTTATTCTCATCTATATTGCACAGTAACATCACGCAGGACTGTGTTTTAATTACCACACTGTCAGGGTTGGTTACTTCTATCTGACAAGGTGTAAAGGGATGATCAGGGGAGAACGCGCCTGCCGGCTGCAGATTTCCACCTTCCCTTTAAAAAAAAAAAAAAAAAAAATCCCTAATTGCATGACAGCTGTAATTAGAGCAATAAGCGAGCTGCCCACAAAGCTCACATTTAATGACAGGTTTGGTTGTCCTCGTAATGCCATGTGCGTTTGTGTGTCATGATTTCGGGTTTCATATCAGAGCTCCCAACATGCGCCATCTGTTGGGAAAAGAGGATCAGTCCTCCGTGCGTCAAGACGCACGGATACCGAAAAAAAAAAACAGGAGGGTTGTGCACAAGATGTGACACTGCACAAAGAGAGAGAGAGAGAGAGATATCACTTACCTTATATAAAAATGTCAAAAGTGTGTCTGCTTTGACAGGTGACATCAGAGGCTGGGAAGCAGCACACCATAAAAACGTGATTGGATGATACCCACTAGGATTTATGGGGATGTTTTACTGTTTAATGATGTCACCTTTACCTGTTACAGCACGTGGAGCTCATGATCTGTCTGGTGTCTCTGTGCAGATAAGTCCTGATTTATAGGTGCTTTTTTTGATTTCACTACAGGGAGATGTCAAACCTCAAATTCATTCAATCAAGAGCATCAAACGGTCTGTCGATAAATGACTGGAACTGTCATCCGAAAGCCAAAACAGAGCTGATAGCAAACACTTGATGAGTAAAGGCTGTTGAGGAGAAGAGGCCCCAACATGATTTTGACCGGTTATGCAGCCCAACTGATAAAAAAACGAGCCTTTATGATGAGAATTAGGGGCTGTGGCATTAAATGTTAAATGTAAAATGGCCATCACAATTTCTTCGAGCTCAAGAAAATGGCTTCGAAATTGCTAATTTTCCCAAGAAACTGCCCGAAAACCTCCCCAAAATCATTTTACATTAACATGAATCCTTCCAAACGAGAAGCTGGAACCATGAGGACACTTCTCAAGCCAGACCGATACGTCAGTTGGCCCATATTATCCGCTTATATCGGCCTATCACAGATATATCGGTATCAGCGTTACAGTGTCTTACATGCCCCAGTTTTATGGAAACCTTTCCTTTTTTAGAGATTATAATGCAGAAAAAGATGATTGAGATGATTTATAATGATTAAATCTGCAGTGAAATGAATTGTTTCAGTGCATAGATGTCATTTTAGACAATGAAGTTTATTAAACTAAAATATTCTGCCACCGTCACACATCTTTTGTGGCAAAGATATGCGACAAAAAATGTGTATATATCGACCGATATATCGATATCGATAATCTTTTTACTTTTACTTTTTTTTTAATTTCACATTTTTTCATAATAAATGACTTATGGATTTTTGTCAGTTGGCTAATCTATTAACCAACTCCTTATTTACACGCTTATTGTAATAATTCGATATTTCTGATTCAGAATAAGGACTAAATTCGCCCGTCCTGATGATGTGGACTCTAAAATCCATTGATACATAATGTAAAATCAGTTATATAATTAATTTCTCCAGTGTCTTTGTTACAAGGCAGATGAATGCAGTCTTGCACTAGTATCTCTAAATATCTGCTATCAAAGAGAAAAGCTTACTTGATGCTGTAATTGTCACTATCTTTTATCTTTTAATTATTCTATCTTATTGTTCATTAAAAAAAACACTGTTATTAGCAAAAGAGTGCTCATTCAATCAAGACAGTAATGACATGATTAATAGACTAATTGTGTGAGCAGGGGCAGACCATGTCAACACACAGCCTATTAACATCTTAATATTACATAATGTTTCAGTACATCTTGCAAAGTCACTGCAACAGGTGAGGATAAACAAGGAATCTGAGCTTTTTTTTCTAAAATGATTACCACTTAAATCACCTGCAGCAAAGCCCTCACAGTGATGGAGGACGGTTTTGTCTTCTACATCCACAGTGTCACCGCTAAAGAAGCCAAAAAAATGTTCCACAATCCATCAAAAGGCTTCACCGAGCAGCTTCTAGGCTTCCTTTCAGCTGCAGCCATTCATTTCAGATGTGGGTGCCTGGTATATATAAGAGCTGGAAATCAGTGTGCACAGGGCCACCCTTGTTGAAAACATGTATAGGCTCAGACCTCATTGTACACCAGCGTATCCATCATCCACAACAGGGACAGCAATCACAAAGACGTTCAACGACCGCGCTGTGGAAAAATACTGTACAAGGCAGCCTTAACCTGAGCACGCAGCCATCTGCCTGCTTGTATCTTGGTTAAAAAAGACACCAGTATTGTGTCATTTGTAGAAGTGAAAGATAATCAAAGGAGGTGGTGTTGTGGCTCTGAGAGGAGGGGCTCACAAATGAGTCAAATCCTTTAAGCCAACATGCAAAAAAAAGAAAAAACTACAACATGTCAAAGTCTTGCAACGTATTGAAAATGTGCATGAGATGTGTTAACCTATGAGCACGAGCTTTGAGTTCAGACTTTGATTACCTCATGTACTGCTGAGGCCTCATGTTTAATTATGAGCTTGTTGTCTGCTGATCAATAATACCGTCCAGCGCTGTAGGTGTCATTGAGGACACACGGCTCGTGTTCTCCAGTGTTTCTGCTGGGAAATTTTGGTCATTTACCAACCTGAGGATTGATTTACATCATATAAATTACAGGCGTGTTACACAAAGTGGGTTTTTTAAGTGCTGATTCTAAATGTGCTTTTCTTTACTTCCACCCTGTCAAATTCAGTTTGATTTAATAAGTTATGTTTTGGGAGTTAAATTCCCTTAAAGCCCTTTAAAGCCCAGTTCCTCCCTTTTAATAGCCCCTCTTACCTTGCTGTCAGTAGAGTATGTTACATAGATCTTACATACATGCATCTTATATAAACTATTAGGCAATCAATCAATTTGTGAAACAACAGAAAATTAATTGCCAACTATTTTGATGCCTGGTTCTTCATTTCAGGCTTTTTTGGGGGAAAAGCTCATCTTGTCATGTCTTTGTTATGTATGATATGTATGAAACTATATATCTTTAGGTTTTAGACTGCTGGTCGGATAAAACAACCAATTTGGTTCTTTCAGCTTAGCCCAGTGTTCACTTGGCCTATGTTATGACTAGAGCCTGACCGATATACAAGTCGACTGATATTATCATCTGATATTGGTCCATCACAGATACACTGGTATTGGCATATTAGTTGTCTGATATGCGCCAATATGAAAACTTTATTTTTTAACAGAACATAATGTAGGAAAAGACTCTTGGGGCAGTTATAATTATCAAATCCTGTGTGAAGTTTATTGTTTCAGTGCACTGATGTCATTTTGGACACTATCTACATAGATCAGGCTGTAGTTATGACAGTACTCTGAATCTGGCAATTATTTTCTATTTATCGGGTATCGGTGATGTTTCTGTCAGATTGCCAATAAGATTAACTAATTTCAAAATGTGCTACTTTGGCTTTCACGCATCATCCTCTCACTCATTGTTGGTTACACGTCAAAATTAATAGCTTATGACGCACAATAATCAAAATCTGCAAAGTAACTAAAGTAATCAAATAAATGTAGTGGAGTGGAAGTATGAAGTCGCAGAACATGGAAATACTCAAAGTTGTACTTAAGAACAGTACTTGAGTAAACTGTACTTATTGTTTATTCCATCACTGGTGGTTCGAGATTTTCATTTTTACTGCAAATGAATATCAGTCGCAAATATTTAATCTCCTTGACTGATTTCTAATCATCGTTATCGGTCGACCTCTATTTTTTAGATTAGTCAATTAGTTCAATCAGTGTGTCCAAAGGCCCAATATGGCGTCCTCAAATGTCCACAACCCAAAAATATATGTAGTCTATTGCGACAGAGGAGAAAAGAAACAAGAAAAACATTCATATTTAAGAAGCTGGAATCAGGGAAATTTGACTTTTTCTCTAAAAAAAAAAAGAAAAGAAAAAAGAAATCACTTAAGCCAATTAATCGATTAGCTGATCGATTCATTTCTGCAGCTCTAAATCTTGTGATGTCATCGAGTGAAATATTCAAACACAAGACTCATCAAATGGAAATTCCCTTGATGTGCTGTGCCTCATTTTACAGACATCCATGTGTCAGAGGGAGCCTGTCATGGTGTGAAGAATTTGACTTGGCCTGTAGCCACCATTTTATTTCACAGCAGCTTCAAAACTGGCTGTGAAGAAGGGAAATCAGATCATTTAGCTGAAGCTCTTAGAGAATAAACGTGATTTTTGTTGACACTGTGGGGTTTTCCTCCACTTTCCCTTGACTCAGCTCCCCCCTCTCTCCACACTGACACCACGGTTGTGTCCTCTCTCTCCTACATGCTTGCAGTGCTGTGGACTAACAACTTTGTGGGTCGTGAAGACTCGGTCTTCGTCGTCGTCGAACAAGTCGGCACGTCGAGGAGTAATTCGAAACTTTTCAGAGGGGGGTTTTAAGGGCACCACGGGCGGCCGTGATTGGCTCAGTGTGTCCGCTGGGCCTCAGAGGCTGCACCTTGTCGACACTCCCTAAAAGGAAGAGAGCTCGCCGGGCTGCGCTCAGCCGTTGGCCCCGCACTGGCTGTTAGCTAGCTAACTCGGCTGTAGCCGCTCGGTTTAACTCTCGTACAGCAGGAAGGCAGGAGAATAACAACTTCTTACCCCATAGTGATGAGAAGACGGGGACCGGCTTCAGACCTCTTTTTATGGACTTTTTTCTATGTGTTTTGTCACCGAGGACCGGGGTGGCTCTAACTCTTCTCCTCTGTCCTTCCTTAATCTGGTTTGAGCAGGGAGAGGAGTGAAGTGCGACCCCGAGCTGGATGGATGGTTATGGGGAAAAGAGGAAGACCCTCGGCGCTTGACGTGTGCAGAGTCCTCGCCGTGTTTCTCTCACTCTTCCCCGCCGGTAAGATGCTACTTTTTTACTTGTTTTAAGACGGAGAGTATCATGTATGTGAACCTAATGCCATTAACTCACCGTCACATGTTGAACTTTGTAAATCACAGCGTTAGCTAAACGCTCGTCTGAAGCGTTAACTCACTAACTTACTTTATCACGTTGTGCGGCGGACTTCCCAGTTTCGGTCTTTATTTATTAGCCGAATTACTTAAGTGATGTTACAATTGAAGTAAAGTTTCTCAATACACCTAAATAATGTGCGTTTTTTGCTGGAGACCGCTAATTGTGATTAAAATGGCAAAATAGCCGCAATTCGCCGCAGCAAATCAATTGGGATCCAATCGAACTCAATGCAGAAATGATTAGATTCTTCTAGACTACAGCGATTTAGGGCGAAGTGCGTACGTGCAGACGCCTGAAAAAATAGCTGAAGGTTTGGAAAATATTACAACAAGCTTTCAGTGCCATATGTGACTCATTTAAGTAGTTGTGAGTCTGTTTTATTTGACTTTTATGGTATTAGAGAAAGACGGAACAAAGTGAGAGGTCCGTGTGGAGCTGCTGCAGCCCCTCAACCCCTTGTTTTGTTTGGGGGATGGGGCATGCCTCAGTATTTCACATCATCAGCTCCCAATAGTTTAGTTTTTTTTCTAACCTTGGGTTTTGATTTAGCCAGGAATGGCATTTTGAGATGTTTTAAATATTGCCCTTGACTTTCAATAACTATTTCGCAGCGATTGTGTCCTGAACGTGCCTGTTGAAATTGTTTTAAAGCCCACAAAACTAAGTTATTGATGAGAAGATTTTTCAAAAGCACTGCCAGAAAAATGTCTCATGACATCAGGAGAGTGATCTTACATTCAAACCCCATATTTTTTTGCATTCAAATTGACTTTATATCCTTGTGACTTGACAATAGGATTGACGGCAGTGGGTCACTTTTTGCAGCGGGGACACCTCATTCAGCTCACCTTGCACGTTTGCCAAAACCCTTATCAGTTTCCCTCTTAAATCACCTACCGTCCAACAACAAGGTGATAATGCACTGAGTTGAGATCAAGATAAGTTTATTGCCATCTATCAAATGGGTGGTAAGTGGAGAGGTGGTGTGGGGGTTGGAAGGAGCTGCGGTGAAGCTTTCAGGAGGGATATTGTTTTAAGTGGGACTTCAAAGTGTCGATATGGCTCTCTTCCCCCCTCCCTCGAGACACTGGGTGAAACTTCTCACAAGCCCATTCAAATAAACGCTTTATTAGTCAAAGGTAATGCTAGTCAAACATGGTGTTGCAACAGGGCATCCTGGGAAATGTTTGAAGAGCATTTGTGTAAAGAGTTTGCCGGATGTGGAAATAAAGCTGTGAACAACAATCAACAGCCGAGCAGCGTTTATTATCATCAAAGGTGTAGATTAGGATCCTGAATGGCTTTTTTTTTATTTGTACATAAACCAAAAGCTACTGGCTGTGAAATGGAAGTACACTTCTTTCTGCAATAAACAGCAGAGTTATCTTATATCCAGGTTGACCCGAGGAAGGTTCAGACCTGCTTTTGTGCTTTTTCTTGAGAGCTTTTGTTCACTGTTTGCTCAAAAATACAGTGTTTTGTGCTATAAACATGTAAAGATTTGAATAGAAATAGATGTTATTTGTTGTTTTCTTTATGGTGCTGAAACAAAACCCGGCAGCAACACAAAATGGGGCTTTCCCTTTTCTTTTCTCTCGCTGTAAGGTGTTTTTTAAGATGTTGACTGAATGGCAACTTGAAAATAGACAAAATCGAGTGTTTTGCAAAAGACATGAATTACTGTTTATTATTTTAATGAGTATAATTTGATGTATAGTAGCCCTATGCAAGAAAAGTAGTCTAACACCAGTGGCCTCAGTATTGGTATCAATAGATTCAGTATTATGTAAATCTGTGGTTTTAAACTATCTTCAAAAAGAGTCACAGTGCATTTATAGCATTATCTGTGTCAGTATCATGTTTCTGAATGACGTGGTGGCCTCTGGTTTGCTTCTCTTGTTCAACTCGTATCTTGTTCCTCCCTCACAGTGAGTCTGCAGTGCAAGATCCTCAAGTGTAACTCAGAATTTTGGGCGTCCACCTCGAACTCTGGACCGGAGGAGGAGTTTTGCACGGCACTGCGAGCGTACAACAGCTGCGTACGCCGGACCGCACGTACCTGCAGGGGTGACTTGGCGTACCACTCCGCCCAGCATGGCATAGAAGATCTAATGAGCCAACACAACTGCTCCAAGGAGGGGCCGACATCCCAACCACGTGCCCGCACCCCGGTCCCTCCTCCTTCCCCTCCGCTCCTGCCTGACAGCCAGGAACGCTCCGATGGACCGGAAGTGTGCCATTATGAGCGCAGTCTTCCACGCAACACAGCGCCGCCCAACTACACCCACTGTGGCTTCTTCGGAGATCCACACCTCCGGACATTTGGTGACGACTTCCAGACGTGTAAGGTGGAAGGAGCCTGGCCGCTCATCCACAACAAATACCTGTCTGTCCAGGTGACCAACACTCCTGTAGTGCCAGGTTCTCCGGCCACCGCCACAAGCAAGGTGAGGCTCCTTTCTGTTCATCCTGTATGGATTAGGAAAGCAACTAATGATTGTTTTCATTATCGATTTAACGTGCTGATTATTAATAATCTAATAAACTAATAGTTGAGTCGATTGAATATCAGAAACTTGAAAAAATGCTCTTAATTTTTTCCCAGAGCCTAAAGTGAAGTTTTCAAATTGCTTCTTTTGTCCAACCGACAGTCCAAAACCCAAAGATTCTTCATTTAATGTCATAATTGAACAAAAACAAAAACGGCAAATCCTGACACTCAAGAAGCTGGAACCAGCAAATATTTGACATTTTTGCTTGAAAAAATGACCGAAATGATTAATCAAATACCAAATACTGTAGTTGGCAGTGGATTTTCTTTTGATCGCCTCAACAATCGACTAATCATTGCAGCTCTAGTACGCATGTTAACATTCTGTACTTAGACCAGCAACTCTTCATCAAATAGTAAATCAATTAAGTCTGCAGCTAACAACTGTTTTTAAGTTAGTGATTCATCTGCTATTTTTTCCGAAAAATTGAGACGTCTTAATCTTGTTTTGTAGGTAGGTTTGTAGGTTGTAGGTAAGTTATCACAACATTTTCTTGTTGTCCATAGAAGTCAGTGCTGCATCAGAACATCTTGCTCTTAATATTTGTGTTTGTGTGTGTGAGTCTCTTTTTTCATGTGGTCTGATTGTGAGGGCCTCTGGTCCTCTGTCAAACTGTGGACTCTGGTTATTGTTTGGATGAGCTCCACGATAACAGATAAAGAAGCCAAACCCAGCTCAATTGCAAAGATCTTGATAAGCTTTATAAATGATATGTTAGTATTATAACAGCGGTGCTTTGTCAGATGTTAACATGGGGCTACATTTTCCCTTTTCACGCTGGACGACTCAGGCTGATGTTTAGCCTTCTTAAGAGTTTAGTCCACGCTGAAGCACACTGAATTAAAAGCTGTAGATGTTGTGTGTAGATTGAGATATGTTCTATTATATCTGTATCAGCAGTGCATTCCTCAGTGTTGTTGTTTTGTTTAATGGTTAGTTTGGACGGCTATGCCTGAAATAGCATCGAGTAGAACAAAGAGGTAGGAGTATTTGTAGTTGGCGAAATTTACTTTGAGTTGGTCCAAATTTAGCAAAGTTTTGACAGCAGTGATTGTGGACCAGAGCCACTTTGAGTATCATAACTGAGGTATAAGAGCACTTTGTCCTTAATCACATTTGTAGAAAGTATAATTTTCTGCAATCAAGGTTTCTTAATGATACCCTATTAAGCATTTGTGGGTTTTTTTAAGCTTTTAAAAGTAATGGCATTTTTATGTTGCTGTTCTTGGAAGCAAATGAGACAGCTTTTTTTTAAGATCTTGATTCTGGACAAAGGGAAAACAAGGCAGCAGCCAATGCCACCTGTGCAAACAAGGCCCCTCTGGTAAAAGATCTGCATTAGCAGAGCTCTGTGCTTGGTACATTGCTCTCGCTAGAACAAATAAAACTGTCTGGTTATTTCCATCTTCATTCTGAGAGAGGGATAATAGAGGCATTTCTTCTTTTGTTTGTTTTCATTAAGAGCTTTAGAAATGAAGCAGGACAAAAACAGAAGTTAATGTAGGTGGGAATGTCAGCTGAGCGGTGGGGGGGCTGAACTGGTGCAACAGACGAATTGTCGAGCTAATAGAGTATTCTGTAGACTCTCCCCGTCCTCTGTCCCGAGCCAGCAGACATCAGAGTCCCTAGGCTGTCCTGGTATCGCTGCTCTGACAATGGCTCATTGGCGTCCTGATGAAACCAAGCTTGCAGAGTCCTGACCAGTCTCACTTAATTAGCTGCAGAGTATATCGCTCTGTCCTGGCCCGACGCCACTCCCTGGAGCATAGTTCTGGGGTTCACAGGCAGGTTTTTCAGCGCTATGAATGGATCGTCTTTGTGTCTGCAAACTGAGGCCTGATTTTACATGGCCGAGACTCATGTTTTTTGAGGGCGTTTACCTTGGCCTCCCCCATGTTGAGCCAGTGCTGAAATGTGACACTTAACTGGGGTGGTGGGGTAGATGGCACATATTGCACAAACTTGTTCCTAATGCGAAAGTATAAGCACTTCCCTTTTTTAAATCTGATGTTTACATTTACCGCATTTTACAAGGAATTCTGTATGTGACCGGGAAAACACGGCGGCTCATGACTGCGTGCTTGTATATGTGAGAATCTTAAAGGATCATTTCTGCGTAACGTTAATGAGATCTCTCTTGTTTTCTGTCCTGCAGCTGACAATCATCTTTAAGAATTTCCAGGAATGTGTGGACCAGAAGATGTACCACGCAGAGACAGATGAGTTGCCAGCTGCATTCGCAGACGGATCCAAGAACGGAGGGGATCGGCACGGAGCGAACACTCTGCGCGTGGTGGAGAAGGTTCCCGGGCAGCACGTGGAGATCCAGGCCAGATATATTGGAACGACCATAGTGGTGAGGCAGGTAGGCCGCTACCTGACTTTCGCTGTGCGGATGCCGGAGGAAGTTGTGAACTCTGTGGAGGAAGGCGACATCCAGGACTTGTACCTGTGTCTTCACGGCTGTCCTGCCAACCAGCGCATCGACTTCAGGAACTTCAGGGCTCGAGCAGCCGAGGCCCACAGCACTAGCAGGACCAGGGCACAAGGCTTCACCTACCAGTCTGCCAAGGCCAAGTGCAAAGAGCGGCTCCCAGTGGAGGATCTTTACTTTCAGTCCTGCGTGTTTGATCTGCTCTCCTCTGGAGACATAAACTTCACCATGGCAGCCTACTACGCCTTTGAGGATGTAAAAATGCTCCACTCAAACAGCAAGAGATACCACCTCTTTGAAAATGTTATCGGGAACAGCGCAGCACAGAAAAGCAAAGATTTACTTTCACTGTTCCTCCTCAACCTCCTCGCTGTCGTATTGTGGATTGAGTGCTGCACAGCTCATCTATAGTCCCTTTACAACAGTATCCTCATGGTGTATCTGTCAGTGAGTGTTGTCGCTGTGTCGTTCATTGGCTGCTGTCTTCCGCTCTGGTTCTGTGACGTGACCGGTGGCTTGCCAGTAGGCTCATCCCAGCCGAGAGTCTCATTTTAGTTGTTTTGTCATGTCTTGACTTCAGCCGAATGACAGGGCGAGTTTCGCTGTGCTCTCCACCTCTCATCACATGTATTTAGCTGCTTCGTAGGACTGGTCTTTGAAGAGAGCAGCGGTGAGAGAGCCCAGCCACTCCGGAGCTCAGGATATCCACCTGGGATTAAATCCCACATTCTCACCGGGGCTGCATGCCTATGGGAAGCCGGACAAGATGATCTTTTGCAGAAAGAGGAGTTTGCTGATCCTCCCCTCCCCTGATCCCCTCATTGGTGCCAAGCCAGTGAAGCTCTCTGTGGCTCATGTGGCGAAGCGAGAGGACCTGACAGGGGCTTTTGTTAACCTAAGGCCAGAAGCAGCTCTATGTTTGATTAGTTTCCAGCTTTGGAAAAGCCTGAGCCTTTTTGGAGGAAGCACTCAGCCAAAAGGATGTCAGAGCAGCGTCTCCAGTTGTCTGCTGTGGAGATTAATGGGTCATATTGTTAGGGTGTGTGTGTGTGCGGTGTGTGTGTGTGTGTGCGTGAGTTAGTACAGTATGTGTGCAGAATTCAGCGTCTGTGGTTAATTTTGTGTGTTTGTGGGTGCAGGAGTTCCCAGAAGTGAGATAACAAACCTCCAGTGGGAGAAATCTTTCCCATGTCTTTATGTTGCACCCAAATCTTCAGAAATAGAAAAGACAAGGCGCTCTCCAGTCTGCTAGAACAGACTCTACCAGCCAAGTAGCGAATCCCCAAAAGGGAACCGATAAAAATAATCTCCTTTCATCTGTATGTCATTTTCATTGTCCTCCAGCCTTTCTCTCCATTGTTCGAGCTGACGTGTTGATCGGACAGCGTTTGTATTTTTAAGTCTCTAATGTGAATGTAGCTAACAAGAAAGCAAAAGAACAACCTTAGTTTAGGGCACTCGGAGTGTTTACAGAATTTAGATCAAAACCAATCAAACTACGACACGTCTTTGATAGCATCTTGTGAATTTCAACTCCTCATTAACAGTCGCAGTGATCACTAGTAGTGGTGTACGGAGGTCTGAATCTGCCAAAATGAAGACATGCATAAATTACTCAATAAATAGATAAATATGCCATTAAAGGGATCAAAAATAAGCCATTTTACAACATCAGCTTTGTAGACAGGAGTCTCTCAGCCCTGAGGAAAGAAGCTCCTCCGTAGGCTGGTGGTTTGAAGCAGAATTGCAACAAAAAAATTTAAAAAGGAAATAATATAGTATAATACAGACATGAATAGAGAATTACATTTAAAAATGTATAAATACATTTTTATTTAATTCAATGGGAACTTAAATTACATAAAGGAATTAATACAAAGCCAAATAAATACAAAAGCAAATACAATATGCATTGTAATAAATTGATTAATGCTTACATGCATTTTAAATACTTTTCATGCATTTAATGGCATATTTATCGACGCATTTACTAATTCCTTTTTATTTGTATTTTAGATGTTGGCAGTTTCGGTCCTCCATATCGCTGTAGCAACTGTAAGAACTAACCGTTAAGACGTCATTTCCAGTCGGTTTTAGCATTTTCTAGACTACCAGTGTGCTGACCCGACTGTGGCTTAAATGATAAGCATATGTCTGTAGACGTGATTTCATGGCTTAAGTCATTGCCAAAGAACAAGCCCTCGTGCCAACATTTCCCCCAACAACTGAATTTCCATCTTTCAGTGTTAAAACAGTTCTCATTCGGGGGGATTCTTAATTGTATATAACTTGTGTTTGTGGTGGAATTTGCGGTTTTGCAGAAAAATGACAGCTGACACACTATAAAAGCAGCATTTAGTTTCTGGTTTTTGCAGTCTCACCTTTTGCTTTTTCTTGTGTTTCATGATAGCACTCCCCGCTACGAGAGGTTTTACATTTGACCTCTCTGCAGCTGCAGTATCTGGTAATGTGTAAGTCATCCCTGTAGATACTGTTTTTCCTCGGGCACAGTTTTAACGCTCATTTATCCTTTACACTGAAGTATTTGGCAGATCCTTACTACTGCTATTTGGAACATGTATTGGTGCAACAACAAACAAAAAAAAAATACATACAAACAAAATGATTGTAATGTTGAATCTTGTGTTAATAGATGTAATTTGTATTGTGAGTTTTGCAGTATACGGTTCTACACGTTTAATGTGAGATTGTACATATGTTTTGTGAGTTTGTTGAGTTTAAATTTGTATATTACCAGTTGTGTTTTGAATTTATCACTCCAGTTTTTTGTACATCAAATGTTTCGGTGAATGTGAACCTTTTTTTTTTTTTTTTTTTTTGAAAAGGGATTTTTGCAAAAACGTGAACACCACAGAACAAAATCTTCTTTACTAAATACAGTATACTCAGCCAGTCTTTGTGGAGGAAGTGATTAAAAACAAAAAGCTCACTTTGTTGTCGATCAAATCAAACTTCCTGAATGCAGCCCACCTCATCCAGAAAGGGAATGTAGGACCGTGTTGTGGGGTGTTCATGTTTTTGAGTTTAAAGCACTTTATGTTTTTCTTTTTTTCATTTAGCTCTTATGTTGGTTTGAAATTCTGTCAGACTTGTACTGGTTCAAAAGATTGAAAAAAAAATAATTAAATAGCTGAATGGGAAAAATGCCAGAAAGATCAAACTGTGTTTGTATGTAAAGCAAATGTTGTGCCACACGCCAGCTGTTTATAATGTAAATTATTTATTGAATAAAAGAAAATGTCTTGTTAATCAGGTGTCCTCTTGTCTCATTTGCTGTTGCTGCGAGAGCCTATTTTTTTGAAAATCACCCTTTGTGACTTCTCGACATAACAAAAGCGGTGTTTGACTGCCCCCTGCTGTAAAAGTGTAGTGGAGCACGTGAGGAGAGTTCTGCCTTCTATTGTCTCAACCAACAGCAGAGCCTTCAAACTTCATGCACACAGAAGGGCCCCCGCTGGGTTCGAACCCAGAACCATCATGCTGTGAGGCAACAATACCAACCACTACACCACCATGCCACCCTATGTCACAGATCAACTAATGTAATTATTGACATCTTTAAAATCAATATAGATGTACCAAATGTTGACATCAGGAGGACCCATTCGAACATTTTGACTGTACTGACTTGCCTCTCTATTGCGTTTTTCCTGTCTTCACTATCTTGTCCAAGGCAGTTGGCATGCAGCCAGTATAGCTGGGGAATCGAACCACCGACCTTCCCATTAACAGATGACCGGCTCTACCGCCTGTGCCACAGCCACCGCAAAGAATTCATGCTGTGATGACCTATTTCATTAAACCAGGCAAAACAAGTCACGAACTGCCATACCATTTTTTATCTGATTTAATTTATGCATCCTTTGTCTCATTTTGACAAAAATAAATTAAACTCTTCTGAGTGAAAACTCCACATTTCTTACATCACTCATCTCTAAACCTGTAATCACCATATTCCTACATAAAACTCGTCTCTCCCTTTGCACAGGACCACAATCATCCTACATACCTTTAGATCACCTGCAGTGCTTGAATAAGAAAATGATTTGTCCTAAAATCTTATATTTGGTTAAAGATTAGGTCATAAAAAGCAATAAATGTAAGTGTCTGATAGAAGGCAGTCACCATATACCAATATTGACAATAATCATATTTATATACAAAATATTTAATACACAGATGGTACGTTTAGATACAGCAGCGACTCTTAAATCATTTTCTGTTTCTTTCCATTCTTGCTTTGTCATAATGCGGTTAGCCAAACAACATGTAGTGTAACTTTCATTTTGTGTGCTTTTGTACTGTTATGGTTACAGACTCGCTCCACCTCCCTTCACTTGTGTTTTGAGTTTAAAGCATTTGCCAAAAAAGATATAAAATTGTTTGGGATTTTCATATCTTCATAGATATCGCGATGATGTCATTGTGAATTCTTTAGACCACAATAATTGCACATTTAAAATCTGATGGCGTAGTCTGACACCTGTAGACTACCTGTGTGAGAGTTGGTCCTACTTCCAGTAGGAGCATTTATGAATGCAGCTCTTATTAATCGTAAGAATTCGTATGATTTTGAGCATCTTTCCCCGAGAACATAGGATGATGAAATACAGACAGTAAAATGCATTGATCAGGTATATTTCAATCAAGTCAGCCTCCATCGGGAGATGAAAGAGGACACGTCTTTCATTGTGTAACAAAGTTTATTACATATGTCCAAACATATGTACAGCACGTTTCTCATGAAGAGTGGTTTTTTGTCACAAATATAAATTATTTAGACTTTTCTTAAAGAACATATGATACAGGAACCGTAGCTTGCTTAACGTGGAAGAAAAGATGTGCTGGCTGTTCACTGTAACAGGTCGGTTAAGTGCCCCGGACGAAACCCACACACACACGATCCTTTCCGTATATCAATGTTTATATTTTCCCCTCAAATCATCAACTCTTTTTTGGAAACCACAAGATGATTACCAGAATACATGGTCCCTTCATTGTTTTTCTTTTCACTTTCCTTAAAATGTGGCTGTAATACTACACATCCTGCCTGTTGTTCGGCCCCAGTACTGTCCATGGACCAATATACAGCATGATAATACACACATAAATAAGGCACAAATGGAGAAGCGTTAAAAAAAACAAAAACATCTGAGGGCCAGAGCGGAACCAGATTTGGCACAGGAAAAGGAGTGACCAAAAGGTAATAAACACAATAAAATGGCATGAGCAACTTCCTGATAACCCTTTAACAACCTACCAGTCTGTGGGTCAGACATACTGCCAAACCATAGATTAGGAAAGAAAACGTTTTTTTTTTTTTTAACACATAGTATTTCCAGACATAATTGAGTACTTAACATACAGGAGGTGGAAAAGATGGGTGAATTACTGAAACTACACTGAAGTACCATTCTTATCCAGCGTAATACTGAGAGGCAAAAAAATAAAGGATATTTCTCTACGTCATAGTGTTATGAACCTTTTTGCACAAGTTGTTGCAATAAATACTGCTTAAGAAGCTTCCAATTCATCACCTACGAAGACGAACAGTGGTTAAAGTGAACAAAGCAAGAGGACTGCGATGATTTATGTCGCTACACAATTACAGAAGTCGTGATTATCTGTACACGTGGAGGAAAAACTGAATCAGCTAAAAAGAAACCTTCTCTAACTGTATGTTGAGTGCTTGGAGGAAGCATACTGGCTTCATTGATCATTCACAATCGAAAAGAATTAGGCCGCCGCCCGTCACGCCACGTGGCGATACTCCATGATTCAGCCCAGCTACATGTTTGAGATTAAACATTTTGAAAGGTGCACATGATAACACATAACACATTCTTTTATACTGACATGTTCTAAATGACATCATTTTAAAGCTAAACACAAAAAAAAATAATGTCCATGACATGCGTCCTCTGGGAATGATCCCATACATTTACCATTCAGAAAGGCCAAAACCTTCAGGCACTTCTAGGATTGCGATCAGTCATCAGTTCATGTATCCTAAAGTCACTTTAGATAATAGTCCATGGGACTAAGCATCCATCAGCGTTCCCCTCGGTCTTAGTCACTGATCAAGTCAATTCATTTTAAATAAAGATGTGTATTTTAGTTTTTGTTTGTGTTCATCATGGGGATGACAGGAGGAAACCGACTTCTTCCTTCAGGGCACGAATCATTCACAGCCACAGTCACGGGGGGGGAAAAGAGCAAAACAGTTTTGCTGGTAAAGAAGGTACAGGTTGATTCCCTTTCCAACTGTGAGCTTATGATTGGTGAGTCCACACTTGTCCATCAGCAGCATGTGGCTTTGACCCTGGACAAAATACACGGATCAGTTTTTTCTGAGCCAGCACCGGCGTCCTTTATGTTTTCCTGTTGTTCCAGTTCGGATCTGCCGCGGCGTTGGGATCTGCGGGCCGCTCGGGGGGAGAGCGAGAGTCCTGGGGAGACTTCTGAGCCTGCGGGGAGCGAGGGTCCAGCAGCGGAGGAGGCTTGTCAGGGTGGAAGGGCCGGCTGTAGTGCTCGGGCCCGGCTGGACCTGCTGGCCTGTGATCGGGCATCCTCCTGAAGTCCTGCAGAGGGCCGTCTCTTCCCTGGTGGTAGTTGGGATGGAACTCATCACCGCGTCTTCTTTTGGGGTCTGGATGCCTGAAATATCATTCGTACATTACATTTATATACAGGTACCTGATATTTAAACTAAAAACTAAAACAAGTGTCTGAGTAACTCACCTGTCGTAGTAGGGTCTGTGACCCCTGTGGTCCCGGTCGTTGCTGTACTGGTCGTACGACCTTTTGCGAGGGGAGCTGTTGTTGCGGTAACTGCCTGAGCTGCGGTACGGGTCTCCATGCGAGCGCCGATCGTTGTAGTGCTCCTTGTAGCGATGTGGGTCATAGGGGTGATGTCGGTCTCCCTGCCACGACTGGTTGCTGTTACTTGGGTAATTGTATTTCCGGTCCCTCTGCCAGTCTCCCCTGTCTGTAATCAAACATTAAAAGGTGTTCTGTTATTGTGAAAGAGCGTGATTAAGTAACTTCAATTAAAGGAACAGTTCAATATATTGGGGACAAAATCATTAATGTGCCCGGAGAGACATAAATCACACAATTTATAACTCTCACGTCCGCATGGTGAAGGTACAGGCAGGACACAGTTAGCTTAGCATAGCATAGCTTAGCATCTCAGGCCTCGTCCTCACACATTTCGCTCCACCATTTTACACCTTCATCTGACAGAATCTCTCCGTACACGATTCCAAGTGCTCGAACAAGCACGCCTGACCAGCAGGTGGTGATAAAGTCTTAGTCAACGTTACGTCAAACACTAGAGAAGAACATTCTGAAAATGTGGGTTTAAAGTTAAGTTGTGAACTTGTAACTGGACCTTGCAGTGCTAACCACACCTCAACAAACAGTAGTCGGCCATTGTTGCTGTTTCAGGCGCAGGATCATTACACAAAACATCGATGAGCACGCATGAATTGAGGTGATGATGACATCAGATGGCCTGATTTACATGTATGGATACACACAAACAGGAATTTTTAAAAAATTCTGCATTGAATGAAAGGCCAAGGTGCTCTCATCTGTAAAGGGAAAATAATAATACTGCAAAATATCCATATACACGTGGACAAAGCCTAAAGCTCACTCCTGCTCACGTTGCCTGTGCTTTATACTTAAATAACCCTTTTTTGCACTTACCATCGTTGCCAAAGTGCCGCTTGTTAGCTGCACTGTACTGTTCTCTGTGGTGTCCGTGGGAGCCCGGCTGGTTCGAGTGAGGTCCGGATTTGGAGGACGGCTGAGTACCCGTGGAGTCTCGACTGGAACCAGACGGCTCCGGTCTGAAGGATTTGACCCTCCCTGCAGGATCCTCCTTCTTCTTCTGCTCCTTCTGGAAACGTCACAGGATATTGTTTTTTTTAGCATTAGTGATTCCTAACACTTGGGAAAGCAGAGCGTCAACAGCTAGAAATAGGAACACTTGCCTCCTCTTCATGCGATCGCTTCTTCTGTGCCATTTTGTAAAGCTTGTGAAGCTTCCTGGCACCAAACTCTGTAAACTTGGACACAAATATCCAGAGGTTTCTGTGGGAAAAGGGCACAAAATCACTATTAGCTGAATGGTAGAGATGAGCATGATCACCAGTCTAACAAAGGTAATATCTAATCATCTTACCGTCGCCATATTTTGACATGTTCGGGGTCACTGTAGGCTTTAAGGCACTCTGTGATTCGGTCTCCAATCTTCAGTAGGCATGTGCGAGTGTGCTGGAGCTGCTCCTGGTCGGACAGACCCTCGTCTGGTTTATCCAGCTGCTTCAGGGCCTTTTTCACCGGCCTCATGCGCTCCTTACACTGCACACACGAACAAATTAACAATGTTATTGTAATTATCTGACAACGACACTTATTAAACTCAACTGCATTGTTTTTGCAGGAGAGCTAAAGAAGAAACTCACAATACTGAAAGTCTCCTGGTCGAGTTCATCGTCCTCCTTTCCTTCGATGGGGACGGGATCGGACCCAGCTGTGATGTGAACTGGACCTTGAGTCTTCTTCCCTTTGGCTCCTTTAGCCTGAAAGACAAAAATCAAGACAATTAACCCACATTCACAATTCAGACATTTAATAGATTATTTACAGGATGGAGAAAAAAGGCCATGTTGTTCTAGCTGCGTTCTTGTAGCCACATGTTGCATTTTAGTGCTAAAATGAGAGTCTAATAAGGATAAATAACAAAAGAAGAGCATGAATATTTTGCTGAAATACCTTTTCTTTTCTTGGCTTGGCACCCTTCTTTTCTTTGTCCCCGTCTTTCTCCTTTTTAGGGGTTCCCTGTTTTTCTTTGTTCTCTTTGTTGTCCTTTTTCTTCTGTCTTTTCTTGGCGGGGGACTTCTCTGTTCCATCGTCCTGCTCGAACACGAGAAAAGACGACGCAATTAAGGACAAGTGTTGTGCACTCCTAATCAAATGCACCGTGACTGTGATCATCTAAAACAAAAAGCTGAATTACATCTCTTTGTTACGGTCCCTGATTTGTGTGAAATGTATCCACTGACTGTTGGAAAAGCTCTGAAATACGAGATGGATGCGGCACACTGACAGGCCATGAGTGCATTCAATATATCAGAAGTAACTCTGTCTGTATTCTCTGTCAACAGGTCCAATTCAGTAATGGCATTAAGGACAAGGTTTGTCGTGTTTGCCAGGCTGCAAAATCTAATTTGTCAGCAAACACTTGGCGACAAAACAAAGTATAGTCACTATTTGTAGAAACAGTTTTTAGGAAGAGCACATCAGCTACAACAGGACCCTGCTCATAAAAACATCATGTGGGCAGCAGGAGACCTCGACACTGAAGCATCACCTGCACCCTACAGACTCAACAGGTGGTGATCTCATGACTGACCTTGACCTCGCCCTCCTCCGACGGGTTGTCCGACAGGCGGGGGGAGGAGATGTCGTTGCCCTGCTCGTCCTTGAGGATCTTGTTCTCCTTCTTCGCCCGCGGCTTCCTCTTCTTCACTTTGACCTTTAGAGGGAGAGACTGGGTGAGCTGTGTGGCCGGCGGGTGCTTTGTGCAGATCAAAGGCAAACCTCATGCGGTGAAAACAGTGCCGACGAGTTACTCGGTGATTAACAGCAGCGTACCTCCTCCCCTGTTTTAGACACGTCGCTACTGTCTTGTTCTTTTTTCAGCAGCTTGAGGAGATACTCGGCTCTCGCCTGTAGCTGCTTGCCCTGGGGCTTCTTGCTTGGATCGTCTGGGAGAATCTGTACCGAAGGAATCGATGTCAGACTCCTGACTTGTAAAGGTATTTTTCAAAGCTCTTACAGTATCTTAACAGGCGAGTTTTAGTCCAAATGCATGCCTTTTTATTTATACAAGTACCCTCTCCAACTTCGTGCCAAAGGTAGACATTTACCTTATCAGCGAGTTTAAGGTCAGGATCCGTCTTGATCAGATCCCAGTTGCCAAAGCCGTGCTCGTAAATACCAAGCAAGAGCTGAATGTCATCCTGCAGGTCCCAGTCCACATCAAAGTGGGCTACTTTGACCCTGCAAGTCAGCTTGAACCTGCGGGAAACAGAGACTTGCCATATTTAATCTGCAGCACAGATGCACTATCGACACATCTTATCTTGAACACAACACTAAGCCTGTGCTCCTTCTTACATCAGCAGTGGTATCTTACTTATTTCTCTCTGCAGGGTTGGCGGGCACTGCTTTGTGCAGAGGCTCAAACTCTTCCTCGTGCTGGATGATGGACTTGGCGTTGACCTGCACTCCCGAGATCTTGATGTTGATTCCTCGCCGTTTCCCAGGACCTTTGGCTGGAATATTTTAACATGGGTCAACTTCTAGGGCCTGGAAAATGATTTGATTTCAAGGAACTCTTAGGACATAAAAACCAACAGTACCTTCAACTGGGTTCTCTTTGAGGTGCTCCTCGTGTTCCTGCACTGCAGCCACACAACTTGTATGAATCAGTTCACCGAGTCTCTTCAGGTCTGCGATGGATTTGTCAACCAGCTCGGAGTCTCGGGCGATGCCTTCCAGCCTGGAAACAGAACAGAGCACCTGACTGCATCGTTTGTTTGAGAACTTAACTGCTCAAATTTGACCCATTTCATGATGCAGACATGCAGTATGTAGACTGTGATATCAGTTACTCTGCCTACCTTTCAAGTGGAGATCCAAATTTCTTGTAGGCCTTAATGAACCTGTTTTAGAGATTAAAATGAATCGGTTTGAATTGTTTTCACGAAAAGAATCACAGAAAAAAAAAAAGCTCACTAAATATGTTACCTGCGTATTTCAGCATCAGTGAAACCCTCCACGTTGTTCTTGCGGGCTCTCGGCCTGCCTCTCTTCTTTGGCTTCTTGTCGTCGTCGCTATCATCGGTCTCGCTGTCGGAGCCCGAGGAGCGGTTCTTCAGCTTAGAGCCCACGTCACTGTCACTGTCGTTGGCCTGAGCCTGAAAAAGAGCGACACTTTATCACCGGATTCAAAAGCTAAGGGGCTGCTTGAAGACAAAAAGCATTTTAGAGTATGTTACTGAGATGCAACAGCTCACTGCAACAGAGATTCCAAACACAGTTTTTCCCTCTCCTCTTACCCTCTTGTTAGAGCTCCTGCTTCTGGGCAGCATGAAGATGTCCTCCATTTCCCGCTGCTTCTCCTCCTCCTCTATTTTTTTGCGCTGCTCTTCAGGGATGATGTCGTCCCATTCGCGAATGGACTTGCCCTCGAACTCTGGAGTGCTCTCTTCCATGCTGGAGAAATTGGCCACCTGCAGCAACATGCCGATAAGAGAGAGAAGAGAGAGAAGGGATATGATAAGATGCTGAAAGAGACGGACACCTGACTGTGGTACAGTGCAAAACAGTAACAACTTAACGCTACCTTAAACTGAGACAGAAGTTCATCCGTAGCACTTGAGCCCTGATCACTTTCTCTTGTTTCAGCCAACCTCAGGATCTCCTCAATGTCCATCTCCTGCAGAAACAAAGACATTCTGGTTTAATTTGACAAATATGTAAGGCACGTATTTTTGATGCACAGAAGATAATCAGCTGTTGTGATACCTGTGGTTCAGACTCTTCTCCTTCTGGCTCTTTGAAAAGCTCCTCTGCACCAAACTTGAGGATGGCAGTCAGTTCTTCTTTATTGAAAGGGTTTGAACTGAAACAAAAAATCAGTGTTAAACACAGAAAACGTTTCAGTGTCTAAATAGAATGTATTAGAAAAAAAAACCCCACAGCTTATTTCTGACATCTTACTTTGTGTTCCTTGAGTTGCTGTCCAGTACAGTTCGACCAGTGGTGTCCATTCTCTGAATGACGAGATGGTCCAGAACCATCTTCTTCTTCGCCCTCTCGATGATGTCCTCCTCCACCGTTCCCTTGGTGACCAGTCGATAAATATTCACCTATGAAGACGAAGGCGCTGATGTTAATATTCTTACGCTCTGTACAATAATCCGTGGGGGTGAAAGTCATCTGTTTGAGTCGTGGGTTACCTGTTTCTTCTGGCCGATCCTGTGAGCCCTGGCTTGGGCCTGCAGGTCGTTCTGAGGGTTCCAGTCAGAGTCGAAGATGACTACAGTGTCTGCCGAGGCCAAGTTGATCCCTAAACCTCCGGCTCTGGTGGACAGCAGGAAGCAGAAGTCCTAGAAAACAGATGAAACTCTCAATACAGAGCTGATCCAACAATACACACACCGACATTTGTAAATGTGTCTTGCGTAAGAAAAGTCTGAACAGAGAAGGGAGATTAATCCAAATTGAAATAAACTAAAAATACTTTTTCAAGTAATCATATATATTTGATCTATTTTTGCACCGTTCATCAAATACATTTTTCTTCTAACTTTGCTCTTGATGAAGAAAATAACAAGCAGAAAATGTACAATAGGTGTTTAAAACAGTCATTATCCCAATGTGTGCATTTGACAGTAAATATATTACTTTAAACAAACTAATAATAAACTAAAAGATCTTATTTACAGCAGCTTTATCATAAACTGACGGCCAAATTAGGCTTCAGACTTGAAACCTCAAGGTCTGTTTGTTAGCTTTAGGTCATTTGTTCACACACCTCTGAGCCTTCTGCATTGAAGTGGTCCAGCGCCTGCTTTCGGATCTCTCCCTTTATGGACCCATCCAGCCGCTGAGGAGGAGAGAGCCAAACAGAGACGGTTATCAATCTCCGAAGATTTCCTTGGCAGCCGTCTGCTGTAACCTTGGCATCACTCTGCTTTACATGCCATAGCAACCTCCGAGTCTATATGCTCAGACCGATCACAACAGACCGCACCGCAGAACAAGTCAGCAAAAATCCAAGTCGTGTGACTTGCAGGAGTTCAGGCTGGTCTGCAGCAGCAAATAACTTGCTGATATAAATAACCACATGAAGTCTGAGCCTGTCCGAGTATGTTTGCAACAACAAGTGACATCTGAGCCTGATCAGAGTCTAACCAGCCCAATGCAAGCCCCGTCACTGTAAACAACAATGAAAAAACAACCGTAAAAACTGATTTATGGGTCAAAAATAAAGAGTAGTTCTGCAAATAACAAACAAGACGAGGTAGAAAAGTGATACATGGCTCAGCCCCGTCTGTAATGTAAATTCCTAAATATTAAATCTGCAATTTTCTGTAGTGGTCCCAGTAATATCTGATCTTAAGGAGCACTGAATTAGTAGATCACATGATGTGGCAGAGCTGCATTTAAGTTTAATACAGCTGTAGAATAACTTATGTCTTAAAATGTTTTTTTAATTTCCTTTAATTATTTTAATACTCCCTCTGCTTATTCATTTGTTTCTATGTAATTTCTATTCTAATCTATGGGATGTCTCTTTCTTTTCTATGGCTCACTCTGCATTTAGTGTTTTGTGAGAGAGATTTTTGAGCTGTTTTCTCTCCTACTCTGCTCTACGCTGGACTGTGACGGTGTGTATCCATCATCTCCTCTTCATTTCCTTGTGGTTTACATCAGGCACTTTACTGTCTCTGTGCCATCTGCACATACACACAAACATGATGTATTGTGATTGGCAGTTCTGCTGCGACACATTGACAAAGTACTGGCTGTTTATCGATTTCTCCTGAAATACAGGTGTGTGTTTGTGCTTGTGGGTGCCACATTCTGCTTCACCTTGAGCATTAAAAGGGAGAAGTGAATATGAAATAGAATATTAGTTATGCGCTGTAACTCCAGGCTCTATCAGTACAGAGACAGCTCTCTCTCAGCTGGGGGCCCAACTGGTTCATTTAACTGGCTGAAGTTGTAGCAAGGGATGAATCCATTAGTGTCAGCCTTAGAGAGTTATGGTAGATAACTAATATTCGTTGCTCTGGCACAGTAGGATGTTTTAAATGTAAAGGGTTAGCAGAAACGCAGAAAATTTGCAATCTTACCTGGAATGGGTAGCGATTCTTGGTGAGGTATTCAGCCAGGATGTCCAACATCCGGACCATCTGGGAGAAGATCAGCACCCGGTTGCCTCTTTCTCTCAGTCTGGTCAGCAGCTTGTCCAGCAGCACCAGCTTCCCGCTGCCCCTCACTACACCCTGTAAAGCACAAGAGTTACGGTTTGAACACGAGGATTCATGAAAAATGAAAAAGCACTGGGCCCTCTGTTGCGACTCGTGTTTTCATCTTCATGTCATGTCACAACTAGTTTCCTCTGCAGAGCGCAGCTATCCTGAGGTGTTGCTGGGAGCCAAAGAAGAGTTCAGGAGACTCACCTGCAGGTGTTCCGCTTGTGTTTCACATTCTCCATCCTCGGGCTGTTTAATGAGGAAACTGTGGTTGCAGCACTTTTTGAGCTCCATAACGATGTTCAGGAAGCCGGAGGAGCTGCCTCGGGTGCCTTTGGAGAGAGCTTTGTAATTCCTCGTTAAAATCCACCTGGAAATATTTAGGAACAGATTAAGTTAATGTAGAGGAGGAGTGCAGCTACTGTACGAGAGGTTTGTGTGAAACACAGGAGCAATAAAGAAGGTTACGAAAGACAGAAATAAAACCGTACTTGTAGAATTGTTTCTGCTGTGCAGTCATGTCGACACGGAGGATCTGCTCCACCTTGGCAGGGAGAGATTTTTCCACATCTTTCTTGACACGTCGCAGGAGGAAGGGCTCGAGGACTTTGTGAAGACTCTGATAACCATTGTCCCTTCCTTTCCCGTGTTCATTCTCAAAATCCTCCCAGGAATGAAACCTGCTGTGCACGATGGAGATAAAGAAAAAGGCACTCACATCTGAAACTGACGGCATTTTCCCCTTTTTTTGCTCAGCATCATATTAAACGTCTAAACCAGGACGCACTTGTCAGGCATGAGGAAGTGCAGCAGCGACCAGAGCTCTTTGAGGGAGTTCTGCAGCGGAGTGCCAGTGATGAGGAGTCTGTGGTTGGACCTGAACTCCATCAATGTTTTATACAGCAGGGAATCATCATTCTTCAGCCTGTGAGCTTCATCGACACCCAGGAAGGCCCAGTTGATGTTCCCAAGCACCCCCTGGGGATAAATGTCAAGTCCTTGTAAACCAAAGTGATTGATTCTCTCCATGCTCAGACACACTTTGTAAAAAAACGTAAAGAAATTCAGATAATTGCACCTACCTTGTCTTTAAGTAGAATTTCGTAAGTGGTCAATAGTGCATTGAAACGGATTCTTTTCGTCTGATGGTTCACCCACTCGTAGTCGCGGATCTGGATAAAAACAAGAGCATCGACGTCAGTTTACGTCACCAGCTCAGTAAAGACAAAACCCCTGCAGATTCAACCTACCGTTTTCCTGCTCATGACGTCACCGAGGTAGACGACCACGTTCATGTCTGGTGCCCAGGTCTCAAACTCCCTCTGCCAGGAGGTGAGCGTGGACAGAGGCACGACCACGATGAAGGGCCCGTACAGCTGATGCTGGTGAAACAGGTAGGACAGGAAGGAGATGGTCTGGATCGTCTTTCCGAGCCCCATCTCATCAGCGAGGATAACACTGTTGCACCTAAGGACGAAGAATAAGAAAACACTATGGTTTCAGCCACTGTCTGTGTGTAATTTTTTTTAATTGAAGTCATCAAAATCAACATTTATCCATTTATTTATTTGCACAGTACCTGCACCAGGAGTGAGCCAACCAGTTCAACCCATCCAGCTGATAATCTCTCAGCTGAAGGTTCTCGTCTCCGATATACGACGGCTGTTTCTTCAGAGCAACAAACCTCGGCCTTTGCTTTAACACCTGAAATGATAGTTAGGAACACGTTTCTTTAGTTACGTGGAGATAAAACATAACCATCTGAAATATACTGCTCGCGGCTGACCCACAGTTCCTCCCGCTCCTGTCCTCCCCACGTACTCTCTGTTTTTTTGTGTGTCTTGGACGGGTTGTAACTGAAATGTAATTTCATCTGTGTTATATATTGCACATATGGCATATTTGACAAATAAAGTTCTTGATTCTTGATTCTATTTTGAAAAAGCAATTAAATCATAAATCTGAAGACGAGACCACGTTGGGTCATTTCTATTTGCAGAGCTCCAGACTGCCGCCATTTAGCTGCATTTACGACCACTTGTGGAGGCAACGAGGCTACATTTTATAACCAGGAGCATCGACTTGCAAATATGCCCCCTCATGGTTTTGTTTTTCAATAATCATCATTACATATCATGTGGAACAGCAGCATTTCTCATGATAACGTTTTGCCATGGCCGCCACAGCAATAATCACAAAGGAAAACAAAAACATTCCATCTCCTCTCCACAAATGCAAATCTTCTTTCTGACCACAAATACATCCAATGCATGCCAATTTTAGCTCCTAAATTGTGTGCAAGCACTTCTAAATTCAGTAAGCAGCACCAGTTCCATTGGTAGACTTGAACTCTTACCTTACAGTCTTTGGATGGGACCGTTTTACATGTGCTTCGGTTCATGAAGCTGTTGATGCAGGACTGAAACTTCTTCCTAACCAAAGCTCCGTCCTCCCAGCTGCACTCCGAGTAGGGTAAGCCCATCCACTTGCATAGATACTCTGGCTCATTAGAGGAGGGGGTCTTGTGACTATGAGCTGTTTGAAAAGCAGGAAAATTATTACACAACTTTATACTGAATGAAGATGTACAACCATTAAAAAAGACAGAATTGAGGAAGGATGGTGAGAATTTTGATTAAGGACTTACAGGGGAAGTCAGAGGGCCCTTGTGTCTTTCCTGTTCTTGTAGCTGAAAACAATAAAATTCCCTTTTAGTATAAGTGCAATCTATATTTAAACAAAATATCAGCTACACAACCAGACAAAAGCAGCTACATTTGATGATGAATTCTCACCGATAACACGCTCCACAAACTGAAACTGCTTGCTCAAGTCAAAAGTGAGCTCCTGTTGGCAGTTATGAAACTCCACATCCTCGGGGGACGCCCTCCTCAACCTACAAACAAGGACAGAATAAAAGGTTAACATGTTGGAAAAAGTGTATATTTGCAAAGACACTTTTGATGAGAAAACAAAAGATTTTCACCATGAATTCAGCTCTTCTTGCTTCCTTTTGTAGTTGTCCATTTTCTTAAGTCCCTTGACCTTTTGCTGCAACAGAGAGTCCATGCTCTCCCACGTGTTGTGGATGTAGGACCAGCCCTTCCACTTGATCAGGTACTGAACCTCGCCTTCATCGTTCTCGGGGTCAAAGCCTTCGTTCGGGTCCCCGTTTTCCTCCACGGTATACACAGTGGTGGAAGCACCGGTGGCTACAGGAGCAAGATAAACAACTTTTAGACTGTATGCACAAGGCAAATATTTCGATGAGAAGCAACCTGCTTTTCAAAAACAGTAGGACACAAGTGAAAATGCATCACCTCCTTTTTTGCCTGTCCTGGTTTCCATGATCCTCTCGATGGTCTCACTGTCATCATCCTGCTGCTCCTCGCCTGCATCCCCTGTCATTTCAATCAGGTCATCAGAGTCTGTTTCAAAGTCATGTTGGTCCTCTTTATAACTGTGAAACGAAAGAAGCGGAAACAGATAGTGTCGATATGAAAACTGTGTATTAACAAAAGTAACTTTTTTTAATGCCGGTTATAATGGAAAACAGTCCTGATTTCAAAATCTCAGTGTTCAGACACACCTTTTGACTTTTGTCGCGCCCCTTCTTCGAGTCTGTCTCTTTGGAGTGTCTTCCCCATCCTCATCATCATCGTCATCTTCCTCCTCCTCATCATCTTCTTCACCAGAAGAGTCCTGTTTCCTGGACTTCCTTCCTTTTTGTGCCAGCTGCTTTTTGGCTGTTGATTTGGTTTGAGGTCTGTAAAACACACAGTTAGGCACAAAAACTCTAAAAAACTTTCAAAAAGGTTTCGAAAGCTTTTGATGGATTCTTAAATGCATCGCGATTCTCTCTTCAAAGATCACGTCTTTAAACAGGAAGGTGAAGAATCGGACATTTAAAACCCAATTCTCGACATTATGATCACCTGTAACAATTTTGTGAGATCAGGATATAATTTCTTTACAGCTAAATCAATTGGATGTGAAACGTAACGGACATATTACATGTACGGCGTGTTTTTGTTCCATGCTAGGCTGCTTCTGGAGTTTCATGAGTTCATGAGTTTCATGAGTTTCTGGAGATTCATCTGTTTATTCTAATCATGGATCATCACAGATACACTGTGTTTTAACACACAGAGAAAAAATACATCATGTATCCAGGCGACTCCTGGTGAGGTCACTGGGGGAACGACTAGATTGATGCAAAAAGTGATATTTCCCGCGCTCTGCAAAACTAGAGTAACAAAGTACAATAATAACTGAGAAAATGTGGCACTTTCAAGGCTTTAAAAATTTTGATGCATCAAGATGCCTTGACAGTCGTTTCGTAAGTACATCTCAGCCCTCTGAATTGGAATCAGATTGTGAGGTGCCAAAAGATTCCCATGCCTAGTATCGAAGTGGTTTAAAACGGCTCCGACCAGGACTCTGACTGTAGAAAGGGCGGGTGTAGGAGAGCCATGAGGCAGGAGTGGAGCAAGAAGTCAGGTATCATCATGAGCTATACTATCGGACTATTGCTTCTTCAGTAGATATCTCCGCAATAAAAGCAAGATGTCTTTACTATAGAGCCAAAAACCTTTATTTTTCTAGATTCTGACTGATAATTAATTTTTTTTGGAATGTTTTACACTTATTCTAAACTCTTACATATTGCAGCCTTAAAGGAAGCAACCTCCTGAATCATTGTCACAGACATTTTGGTCTCTGACTAACTGCAGAAAACAGCCCAAATTCTTTTTTTGTATTATTTGATGAGTGTTTGTATCAGGTTTTATGATTAGATTAAATTTTAGATGTTTTATAGTCTAAACTTTCAGATTAGCAGCACGTACATCATGTCTATACTTCACACCAAAGTAAAAGAGACAAAAAAATAGAATCAAACAACTGTTCACACAATATGGAATGATTTTTAGATGACCAGTGGGTAGCTGTCTGATGGCCAGGCTTCGCTACACTCTTACCTTCTAGCAGGAAGTCGTCTGGATCTAACTTTTTTCTCTTCCTGCTCACTGTCTGTAATGTCGGAAGCCTCTTCCTCCTCCTCCTCTTCCTCTTCATCATTTGAGTCATCATCATTCCAGATATTTCTTACAACAAAGAAATGCCACAAGTTCACCCTCAAGGCCAACCACTGCTATAACCAATTTCAAATTTCATCAAATGCTGGCCATAGGGGTGTTCACCAAAAACTCAATTGGATCAGGGATAAGCCGCTGATCCGACCAAATCAAATTTGATGTAAAAGTAGAACATCACCTGGCTGACTGAAGCTAACTGAGCCCAATTAGAGCAAACAGATACCCAGTTACACAAAATGATAAGAGTCACAATATGATCACAGACTGGCACCACAATGACAAAAACAGACATGAACTGTGCAGAACTACAGTATGGATCGAGTCTTAAATCATAAAAATCTTGCTAACAAAAGTGTCTCAAATAAATTGAAAATTAATAACAACACAAATCCCCAAAAAAGATTTGTTCACAATCATCATACTTACTCTTTTTTCTTGCCTCGTGAGGTTTTCCTCTTGGGACTTTCACTCTCCGATTCACTGCTACCCTGCAAATACAGTCAGCACAGCCAACACACATTTCAGCAGGAGCTTTGTTTTCAAAGGAAACGTAGCAGCGCTTCTGTATAACGTCCACTAGATGGCACAATTGGCTTGTTTAGAAGAGCTCGTGTCAGCGGCGATAACTGCAGAGCGAGGCCATGCCGCATATTAACATCGCTGGTCCTTATTGTGTCTTTGTCCGTCTGCTTACCCCAGCTCCGATGTTCAAGCGAGCCGGCTCCTGTCTGCTGCGATTTGACCTCCTGACCCCGTACACATCTGGATGTTCTTCCCACATCTGTAAACAGACACCGACTGCTATTAGAGAGCCGCTGATTATCTGAACCAATATATATAAATATAATGTGTCCCAATTCCATTATGCATTTTAATGTGTTCACCAGCTATTGGACAGCAACTTGTGATTTTTTCATTAGCCATGACCTGCTGCTCAACGTGACATTTTTAAATGGCTTACTCTGTCCAAAGATTTTAAATTTACATCTATATAAAGGAGAGAAAGGTGGAAATTTTACAATTTAGAAGCAATAACTAGGGTTTTCTTGGTACTTTTGCCAGAAAATTTACAAATAAAAGTAGTGTTTTAAATGTTAAAATCGTTGGTTTGTGGGGGTTATTCGATTATTTCACCAACTGCTTTCGCTCTATTGGGCTACATGGTAGTTGTCATACTATACTGTTTTTGCTCTTAGCATGTTGTGCTCTGTTGCATACTATCCTACCACCACCTCGTCCTAGCCGAGGAGTGCCTCCGTTTTCTTTGTGTATATCCTTGTGGTACAATAGTGTACATCAACAGCACCTTTAAGGGTGTTTTCTAGTATACACACTCACTATGTTGAGTATAGTTTTTATCACTTTTTCAATGTGAACGAGTGATGTCATGATACTGACAACACTGAAGGTATCGAGGACATACAGTGTTAGAATGGCTTGTGTACTGTGTGTTAGCCACAACAGCATCTAAATCAATTTACTTCTGAATATAATCAAAAGAGTGGGAAGTGGCGTGTCCGTCAACTGCTGTCAGAGAGAAGAGGGAGCGAGAAAGTGCAGCTGGTGCAGCTGCATCACTACTGTGGGAAACAAGTATTGAAAATGTTTCAAATATTGAGAATCACTATATATATATATTGTCATTTTTGACAACATTTATGTGAAACCTGCTTTTAGTTATGAAGTTGTACTGAACTTGGACACAGTTTTAGTCAAACGTGGGCAAAAAAGACAATAAGGAAAATAAAACTTCACTGACGTTAAGCAACTGTCCTGCATGTCAAACCTCTATAATCACATTTAGAGCCTGATTAGAGAAACAAAGTTAACTCCATCTCCATTATCAGAGGACAGGAATATTAATCTGCTTCATAAACAGTAAGCCATCCCACAGAGGTTCCTCTCCAAAGCTCAGTGACCTTTACCTTCTTCACATCCGCCAGACGCTCCTTCTTTCTAACTGGCTTGTCTTTGACTTCTGATGTGGTTTGCTGTGATTTGGACCCGGTGGACTCGCTCCCTGACTCTGAGTGACTCTCTGACTCCGAGGAGCTGTTCGACTCGGAGTTGTGGGATCTCCTCCTCTCGCTGCCACGCTCACTCTCTGACTGACTTCCAGACTCCGATGCAGAGCGGTTGGACTCCTCTGAAGCCGAATTGCTACAGGAACAAGAACATGTTCATTGTTTTTTTCTGATTTTGCAGGGCACACGTATTTGGTCACATAACTCTGCGCACCTGACAACGACATGGCAAAATGTATCTTAAAATCAACCTCGAAGTGCACACACTGTCACTGGGACAAGGAGAAACAGAGCGCTTGACGGCATGAGTAAGTTGTGATCGTCAGCCGAGTGGAACAGATACCTCATTACATCATGCAGCGTGTTCCTTACTTAGCGAAAAGTCTTATAATAACCTCATTCTCTCTAGGGCACACAAATCCTCTTACAGGCATTGGGAAAAGCCTAAGATCAGCTTTCACTACTAAATAAAACCAAGCTTAACGGTAATTAAGTAAGTATCGAAATCATTCGTCCCTGCTACTCTGCAATTACTTGTGACATGGCAGTAATATAATCAGACAGTGATACAATGGTCATGAATAAATGAACAAGACAGTAAATGTGCTGTCTAGGCTAATTCATGCTCATTAAATTCCATTCTTTTTATGGAGGAATAAGAATATTAAGACTGACCTTATTTGAGCATGAATTATGAGCAGTTTAACAAAAAAATTATGTTCTCATATTATCTAATTGGAAGGATTTTTAGAAGCCTGAAGAGTTGAACATTTTCAGTAAAAAAAAGAAAATATTATTATTAAAACATAATTTTATGTCACAGAAATGTTTCTTTTGCTTCTGTCCAAACCCCACATTTAAAGGATTAACAAAAAAAACAAAACAAAAAAAAAGTCCAAATGAGTCAGTATCACTGCCTCAAATGTTTTTGGGATCCCTTTTCAAAACAAGATGGTGCATCTCACCGGGTATAACTTGATGCAAATTTGGTGCAAATACACCAGTTTTGTATAAATTAAAATAAATTAGCTGACGTCACGTTGATGTGATAAGGGGCCATCAGTGCGTAAGACGTCAAACTTAGTATGCTGACCTTTCTGTCTGGCTTTCTCTGCATTCAATAACTTGTCTGGACACATGGGGGCGCTATACCCATTCATAATAAATCTACAGGGCTCACTGCCTCATGTGGATCCCTTTGCAAAAGACACATACATCCGTGTCTTACAAATTAAAATGAATAGTTTCACCTAATCATCTCATTTCATATATTGAATGTTATTAAGAACAACACTCCTACTGTATTTTTATATTTGTCTTACTGTCTCTGCATTCTGCCATTTATATTTTCAACTATGAAAATAAATCTAAAGAGGAACATTAATTTATTGGTTTTGAATATATTAGTTACAATTTAACTGGAGTTAAAAAGCATATAAAGACTCTGTAAGTCGATATTACAGCCTGTTCTTTAAGCTGTCTCAGTGACCTAACTCGGATGTGCATGGCTCCTTCCGCTTTAAGTGAGGTCAAAAGTGGGCGGGACATGAAAATAAACTCGAATTGTCATTGGCTGGCGTGTTGCTATGTGGAATTCTGGCCTATAGCTGCGCAGCGTGCAGGCTTTTCCAGGGTCTGAACTCTTCCTGGTCCTCCTCCATGTAGTTCTGAGCTGAGTTTTAATACAGATAAGTGAGCAAGCTGGGCACACAAAGCAAGGGCCATTTTGTGACTCAGAGGAGCATGAACACTGTGTGGTACTTTTGTGAGATGTCATTTTATAGGAAATCACCATGTTTTCTGTTGCTCATTCTGCTGCTCTGCATGCCCACAGTGCTCATCTATCAGTACGACAAAGTTAGGCTGTCATCAGCAGCAGAGGGTAAATTTCAGTCACAGCTGAAAACACTAAAATGGCTGCCACAAGATCACACAGAAAACTACAAGTGTGATGTAACCTGCTGCAGTGAACAGTCTGTAAAATGCTGAAGGAGATTACCTGCATTTAGCATCCAAACTCCCCTGTGCCTTCATCTAAAAACAGTCTAATGAGATCAGGCTGCATTATTTGTTGTGAAAATATGGCAGCAGTTATTATAGTATGAACTTGATTGGGGCTATAGCTTTTAAGCAAAAAATACATATATTTTTGGAAAGGAGGAAACATGGCTAGCCACTTGTGTTGTTTTCTGAATTTCTGCATTGTTCTGACACCATGCAAATGACCTGGTATTAGTTTTAAAACAATCTTTATTGATCAAAATAGACTGGTGTTTCCACTCGTTTTGGTATTTGAAGATTCAGATACCTGCGGATGATGTATACACACTTGCCCAATTGCTCTCATTATACATTTACTGTCTTTATAAAAAAGAAAACCAGACAATATTGTAAAAAAATATTATACATTAGTGTCAAGACTCTTGGCCACAGGCCTTTAAATATAATCTACCTCGTAAGTAATACAAATAAAGCCAGATTTGAATAGAAAATATTTTGTTTTTGCTGTAACATTCACATAAATCAGACATGTTCAAATCCAATACTCCAATCAACACATCAATCGTCATATAACCAAATTCAGTAATACAAAAAGTACCTTTTAAACTTGTCAGATACTTAAATATGACAGTTAATTTAAGTGATAGGATATCAACAGATATAATATATTGCATGACAAGTGAAAACAATCATTAGAATACCTGTAATAAGACAAAAAAAATCGTTCAAAACCTGTAATAAGACAGAAAATCATTATGTGTTGAGAGAAATACTTGAAATAAAACTGTCCATTGCAAGATGACCCAGAACAGAAAGTAAAACAAGCTTCTCCTGGATATAAATATAAAGCTGGGAGGTTAAAAGGTTATGTTACATAAGCAGGTTGCCACTGACATAACTGTCAGTAGTGGAGTAGTTCTACTATCCATCTTAAAACAAGACAAAATGATTTACAAGATATCAAAATCATTTTGATGAAGGGGCTTTAATGAGTAGAAATAACTGAGCATGAAAACTGTGTCAAAACTATTAGCACAGATCCAGATGAAAGGTTACAGATTGGTATAAAAATTAAAATTGTAGCCACAAGTAAACTGTACTAAAAGGTCAAAGAACTAGAGACAAAGTATGTTATATATAAGCCCCTGTAAAATACTGAATTACATTACTGACCATAATAAACAACCAAAGCAATACATTGTTTCTGAAATAAATAAAAACCAAACATCAACGTTGTAAAAAATGGTGCAATGCAGTACCAACTAGTAAGACAAGGTCATGTTACTTTATAGCGATTGGACATCAAACATTCGTGACAAATCATGTGCAACATAATAGGACAGATTACTTTTTCCTGTGGTCTAACACACACATCTTGTGGGCAATGATCTCTAAACACAGGCCTGAAACCTCAGTATTGAGTGTAAGAAATGGTAGGAAAATCAGGGTGTGGCTATTAAACAATAGCAAGGTCATTCATGACAGTGGTGCACTTCAACAAAAACCACGTCGCACATGTACACACAGGTGATCAACCATGCTTGACAAGGTAAACAATCAAGGCAGATATGGAAAAAGGGGAAAAAAGTATAAGGATCATACCTTGATGCATTGCTCTGAGTCGATCCTTCATCCTCTTGCTTTTTACTTTTATTCTTCATCATCGTATTATCCTGAAGTTCTTTTGATGAGTGATCTTTTTTCTCTCTCCTGGTATTTACTGTCAAAAAGTTGGAGGAAGCATGAACTATCATGCAAGTCCCACAAGACTGCCTTTGCTCAGGTGGCAGTTAAAACCCAGGCGGTGCGACACGAGTCAGGAAAAAAGGCATTAAATCGGACACATCTGAGGACCATTATTTACATCGCTAATGTAAATAAAGCGAAGGAAAATGACAGGTGCCGATACAAAAAGAGGAATATCCAGCTTAAATCTTGTCATATAGTCCACGGATGAAGCCGCATGCAATTAATTCTAACTGCGTCATCAGATGAAGGGTAAGAAAAATAAGATTTAAAGGTGAGAAAACCAGTAAATTATGCACTACACAATGTAAACAGACCAATTCAAAGTGAAGAAAAGGTGGTAACCTATAAATGAACTATTAGATTCAACTTCGCTCTATCACAAGGGGTTTTTATCCGACACGGATAAAAACAACAAACTGTAAAAATGATAACTTAAACAACAAATTACAGAAAGAGCCTCGTTTAGAAAAGCTCGTAGGCCCTTAAAGTCTTCATCTAACAGTCAGACTCAGAGAGACAGACGCGAGCAGCACTCTAAAAATGGAGGCGCGCCATGGCTGCCAGAGCCCAGTATGGAAAACAACGACAAGCACTCCCCTCGCACAGACGGCTCATTCGGCTCGAAAAACCAGCCCGAAAACCTCACAAAACGTCTAAATTCCCGTAAAAACACCGATCGTACGTTTAAATCCCTTGATTTTCATCAGAATCGAGCGGTTTCGGCCGAAAAACAGGCAACAGAAACGGTCTGACGAAAGCCCATGGCACCCTTCCCAAGGCTCAGCCGCCATCTAGAGCTCCTTCCTAGCTCTGAAAGCTTTGCCTTTGATTGACGTTATTTCCATTTACACCACACTCAGGTGATGTTTAAGTCCCACCCCTTTTATTATGTTTTAAAATGTACTTTTATATAAACTTGAATATTTTTCTCAGCCCCAGGACAACAATCTTTAAATTGAACCCCTTTTCCTTTCCACAACATAAAAGGTAAGAATATTGAGAGGCTGGTTAAGTGTATAATTCTTTTGCACCAATTGCATCACTTCCTGCTCAGACAGGAAGAAGGACGACCAGGAGCCATTTTAGGGAGCCTTTGCAAACCATTTCTGTTCAGACCAAAACCTTTTTAAAACTACTTTATAATTTATGAATGTATTCAACTAATAATTAGGATTTATTAAAGCACAAGTGTGCACTTTCATTAACCCCTTTCCCTTCGTCTTATCAATCGGGTGATCATTTCCTTTTGTATAAAAACACTCGAAAGAGAGAGCATTACTTAAGGAGATTCATTAACCCAGGGCGTAGCTTTAGCACTTGGCTAGCTCGTACATGAAATGGGCAAACATTGATGGCAAGTGACACAACGTCAATGCAAACCTAATTAATTTGTTGAATGAATTAGCTGAAATATTAAAAACATACAGCGGAGCTAATGGACTTTAACACTATAAAAATATCACGCCAAATATCCTCTTGTGGTTTTCTGGTTAATTAGCTAATGAAACAAAGCCAGGAAAAGTACGTGGACATACACTTTATTTAAAAACAACATTTGAATATCAAATGTACACAGGCGGATTTCGTGTTTCCCAAAAAAACAATGTCATTTTTCAACAAGTCCACTATACAGCCAGCAACAGTGTTCCAGCGTCCATGTTGACGTAAAAAAAATAAAAATAAAAATCCAATCGTCAAAGTCCAGTCAGAAAAAACAGTTTCATCTTGTCAATATTTGGCTAACTGCCAAATCGCTTGCATTCTTCACGTTAAACAACGCTGTCTCCACCTCAGCAATATCCAGTTGAATGGGGTCTTGATAGGATAAAAAAAGAAGGAAAAGTTGTAAGCCCACAGTGCAACTGAAATGAGCAATGATTCACTTGTCCAGGAGATAACGACGGCCTGCTAACGGTAGCTAAAATTGAGACAGAATAGTCACAGCTAGCCGCCAGTCGCGTTAGCTAGCATTGCGCAAACATGAGCGTATGTAAGAATACCCACTTGTTTAAATATTTAACAAAGTTACCCTTCTCAAACTGTAATTAAAAGTCATCATATTGACATGATGTATAGAATGCAAGCTACAGTTTTGAGTGTGTGTTTTAGGATCAAAGTTGTTGAAACATTGTTTTACAGCCAACACTTAGGTTTTTTTTTCAATTCCTATACGAAATGAAATCCGACTTTTAATACGTTACACAAAATAGATTTGTGGATTTGGTAAAAGGGAATTCTTGGTATTAAGTTATACAGTGAGAAGTGCAACAATGCTGACGGGTCTAATCGAAATTAACATTTGATGTAGCTTTGAACTGACATATTGTTTGGTGAGTTCAAAGTAACCTGCAACATGAAGTCCGAGTTGAGTAAAGGCTCCAATATTTCGTAAGTTATTATTATGAGTTCATCAACTGACCACCAGGGGTATGGTGAGTCTAGAGTTAGCCTAATTCACATCATGCATAAAATATTTTTTATGCTTTACGCAACATTGATGCTCAAACAAATTACAATTAAAAACACAAAACATTGGCATGTGAGCAAACAATGCTATATGCAAAATAGGATGCCTTGACTGATTTAACAAAATGATTACCAGTCACCAAAGCAAATACATGACTGACCAACAGTTTGACAATATAATAGCATCAATTAAATGTTAAAGTAACCATTGAAACAATAATGTTTTCAGACATCTATTGTTCAAAATCAGAAAAAAATGTTCCCTTACTGCTCTTTAAATGTTGGAATACGTCAGTTAAATGTAACTAATGTGACCTGGACGTCTGAGCATGAATTTTTAAGGCTGAACAACCTATCAAGCATTTTAGCGAAAGCAGAGAATACATCATATCTCGGAGTAATGTGGCCTTTTTTGTAATGTAGCTACAGGAGGCAACACAGCCAATGTCCACATAAAGCCACAATAAAAAAAAAAAGCTTATAATGTTATTAATAAATAAACCACACGATTAAAAAATTCCTGTGCATGTTCTACCATAAACTTACATTTACAAACTTAACATGCACACTACGTGCTAACATCTAGGTCTTTTGCGAGCCTTTAGAATTAACTCTGAAAGGCAGTAACAAATGTTTCTGATAAATGTGGGGAGAGGTCTGCTTAAAATAGGTGTGCAGTATCCTCAACCTATCCAAATGTGATTGTAGAGAACATGTAATCTCTAGGAAGCAATATTTTCTATGGATTACATTACTCCAGTAGGCATTTGAATGACACTCAGGTCAAACATGAAAAACTTACAGAGCTGTCTTCTTTTTCTTCAAATTTGGAAATTCTTCCCACCAGTGCAGGTCTCCACTGTGGAAGAGAAGGAATAATGAATGATACCCATATTACCATAAATCACATTTACACAGAAATGGTATACTAGTGGGCCGATCAATGTGGCTGGCTTGAACTAATTTGGACATTTGGGACTTCTGATTTAAACATTGACTGGCAAAAAATACTTAAACAAGCAATCTTTTGAATTTGAGGAATGAGTTCACCAACTTTCCCAGTATAAACAATTTTTAATTAATGAATAGCTCATGTCCTGCATGGCAAATGCTTTTTCAAATGCTATTTTATAAGGTTTACAGTGTATGGTGGGTCAAATACAGCAAAAAAAAAAAAAAAAAAGTTCCACAACTGGACTAATAATTAAAACTAATTACATGTCTTATTACATTGGTAATTACAACTTATCAGGTCTTTTTTCAGAGCAAAAAGAAAAACAATGCATGTGGTGCATGGTCAGGGAAGAGCCCTGCATTTTTAACGAAGCCACGTGCAGAAGTGAAACTTGACACTGCAAGTATGAGAGTTCTTGCGCTGTTTTTTGCATTCATGTGCTCTTGAGGAACTCATGCAGCTCGGAGTTGCCAATTTACTGCAACATTGGAATTACGTTTTTTTTTTTTGTGGGTTTGTTCTGTTTGTTTTTTACATAAATGTGAATGTCCACCAAATTCCTTTTCTCAAACTAAGCAATTCAGACAGCTAACTTTATGGTTTTGCCTGGATATTCTGGGATGATTTCTAGTCTCAGGATTTTTGTTGGAAAAACTCCACTTTATTTTCACTGTGAGGGAAATATACATTTAGGGGGGCAGCCAAAAATGCACCTTTCTGTGTTAAGGGTGACTTGATTTACTTCTACTTTACTTGGTTAACAGTGGTCTTGATTGATTGATTGATTGATTGAATGATTGATATTTAGTAGACAATTTAAGAATTTATTTTACTCATTATCCAAACTGTGACTTTGTGTGAATGTTTCAAAGAGGCAAAATGGTCACATGAATATTGATCACAAGTAGGTAGTTAAGTCATTAAGTTGTTGTTGCTGTTATGTCTCAAGACATCTCTCAAATTTCAAGATTGGCTTAATTTATTCATATTTTGGTGCGGAAGTATTTGCAATGAAGTTGTTTTGGTTACAAACAACATCACAGTTGCCAATAATGACAGGAACTGTTTATACTTCCATTTGGCTAATATCTTAAGGTTATATAAGGTTAGAATAGGTTAAAATATTTATCACAAACCAAAAGCTGGAACATGAGAAAATAATGTACAACCAAGATAAAATGCAGCACATGGCACCAAATACATAACCTATGGTGAAAACATGTATGATATTAAAATTATTCTGTCTTCATAATGCCCCCAACAGGCCATGATTAAACTGCATTTCAAAACTGCAACTGTTGAGCCAAAATGGCCAATAGTTATTTTACAATGAGCCATGTGAAATGTCACCAGTTTCATAAACTGAGCAACATGTAACCAAAAAAAATATGAATGTAATCAAATTTAGAATGTTTTCACATGTTGTCAAAAAACTGTCCAGTATGGCAGTAATCGAAACATATGTTCTATGCCCTGTAGACTATAGCCTGACATAAATGGCCAATGAATTTCTCCATTTGCGCTTTTGAAACATAACTTTGCACTCAAGATATTTCTATCATGGCACAAATTCCTCATCCTCCATCTTAGCAATAACTCAGATTGTGTTGCTTAATACATCATTGAGGGAAGAGCTAAGTGACGTAGTTTGTCTAAATCAACACTGCCATCTAGTTGGCTACATCACTCTAGTGGCTTGTTCATGCAAAACAGATCTGCCTATAGATGGTTATTTAGAGTTTGTTAACGTAAGAGGACATTCAATACCGCAATCTCATCGATTAAACTGAATAGTAGATTGTGGACGCCTTGAAGATCGACCGGAATCTAAAATCTACTATCACCCATTCCTAACCCAGGGTCGAAATGTTAAACATTATCCGCCCCTGCTTAGTTTCACTACAAGTCCTGATACAGCTTTCTATATTGATTATGACTCTTAAAGGGAGACGCAACATCCAAACGGCTCAAGAATTGTATTGCTAAACGTTGCGATGAATGTTCAAACCGCAGTACCTGAAGCATGATCTTGAAGAATCGCCAACCCACCAAATGTACTTACTGCATTGGCGCCACAGTTACTGTTGTTGAATAGCAGTTTCATGTAAGTAGGTGTGTCAGTTAATATGACTAGTATGGGTGCAATGTGATACTTGTCAGTTTTGTTTTCTTTGCCAGGGTTCAACGTTAATTTTCTTCCCCCACTTCTTTTGGCATGATGGTCAGAAATCAACTTGCCCAAAGTCAATTTGAACTTGTCCCAATATCTTTAAAGGGTTTAGCAAATAACAACAGCGCCTCAAGTTAATTGCTATGTTAAATCTTACGCGCCTTGCTCAACAGCCTGCAGCAAACCGTGCACCACATGGTTTTGCCCACATCCACTAACCCCGCCCAAATGAACTCCAAATGACCCCCACCATTTACCCACGACTGACCAATCGGTACTGTACATGTGCAACTCTCAACAGAGATAAGAGAGAAGCAAGATGGCTCCCTCCATAGCTACTTCCATTATCAGCTTCGGGAAAAAAAAACGCGTTTAACTCTTTCACCACCTGTCCAATTGGGCACAGCTTACAATTTTAATTAAGTTTTCACCAGTATGTTTAACTGTCAAACTATTTTGGCAATACGTTGAAACCACTAAATAGTCAAAACACTCTGAAATGTATACTAAGTGTAATATATTTCTGTAAGTATTTGAAGCTAAGTGAAATGTCTCTTCCGGGAAATTTGATAACTTATACGTATCTTTGATTGATGTGCCACATCATACACTAGGTGGCGTAACTTTTCTAACATCAGACATGTTTGCTATTGCTTTCAGTCAAAACTAAGACAATGCATGCTATAAAAAACAGAAACTACATATGCTTAACGCCATTATTAAAATAAAAAATATATTTTATTTACGCTGCTGTTTGCTTAGTTATGTTTGAAGTCATTAAAAAAGTAAATTTGATTTCACACGTTTGACGAGTTAAGTGCAGAGAAGCACAGACTATGCACAGAGTTTTCTAAGAATAATTTGTCTATCTTAAAAATTATACTTACAATTCCCCATTGTTGTGCGGGTCACTCGAATCCTTCGACTTCATGGTGGCTACATGTTAACCCTTAAAAAAAGACAAAATAAGATTCAGAGACGAAATGTGATAACAGCACACTCTACTGGTTGTATGTGTGTAGCAGTGAAGACAAAGAAGCTAGTAGGACTGCAAAAAACATTTAAATGCCTGAAACGGTTAAAAACACATACCATTTAGGGCGAGTCACATGATGTCCTTTCTTCGTTGACGCACTTCGTGAAACATCAAGGGAATCCCTGCAATATATAAAACATGATTTTTGTTCATTTTTGTAATTATAATGTGCAACTTTTGTTTGCATAAAACCAGACATAAATAGGCTTTTACTGTTTTAAGATATTTTTAAGATAATTTTTGTGATAGTTTCAGAGCTCATTAACATATTAAGAAAATCATAAATAAGTTGTTGCACATTTAGTTGGGTATATGCTTCTTCTTAGCGTGTCTTGGTGGCTCAAAATGCAACTAAATTTGTCTTCAACAGTAATGTCCCATTGAGAATAGCTTTGAGAAGACATTTTGTTTCATGCAGAGTGGTACTAATCCTTTGGATTTACCATATAGTTTAACATGCATAAATATTTATTACAAAAGAGAGTATATTATCTATTCATAATGTGTGGTATTTGCCTTCATATGTGGGTAAACCAACAACCTGGTCCATGAGACCGTAATATTGAGATGAATTTATTTCTTTATTTAATTTTAATGCAGTATTTTTAGTTTTCTTCAATTCACATACTTGTAGTGAGGCTTTCTAACATAAAAATCTTTCTTAACGTGTCTCACAGGTGTAATGTAAGATGGAAAAACAATATAAATGTATATATTTAGATTACTTCTCCATTCAGTACCTCAAAGGGTTAAAAGCCAACACCCTATTTTGTATTTCGAAGTATATCTAAGCTTTTAAAACATATAGAAGCTTTAATTGGCAAACAAATCCAAGTATTGTTTATGAAGAGTGTCTACAATCGAAGAATTGCTTCCAATAGTCACATTTAGAGCATTTTGACAACTTGTCCCAATTTATTTCAACTATTTTCCAAATAAAAAGAATTAAGCATCTCACACTTTCTTAAATCTTGTCATAAACTACATGTGTACAGCCCTGTGGTAAGATACTGTGAAAAACTGTCGATTTTTAAATGTATTTATGATATATAATTCGGAGAAAAACCTTAAAAAAACAAGTATACTGAAAATAAACAAAAATCTGCTTAAGATTGGTGAGTTGATGTCATTCAGTCTCAGTACCACATTCAAAAAACTAAACAATTGCTTAATTTTGTTGTTTTTGTCGAGCAAATTCGAACAAGGGCATTTGCCCTTTCAAGGACAAAGCACATTTTAAATGCGTAGGTTGAAAAAACTCCAAACAGGTCGAGAACAAATGTGCTTGTCCAAATATCAACAAAGTTAACTCGATAAAGGGCTACCAAACATGCAAAATCCACCAACCAAAACACCATTTCGTGCAATTTACAGTCTCTACGTCGTTATCTTTATTCTTCGCTGACAACACACCATGGCCATTTTTACAACACTGCGTCTAACTGTCGTTCTATCCACCATATTGCCTGACACCCCTGACTCGCATTTTACAGCTATTAATGTCGGATTACTCGTAATTTCTTACCCATTTTCCAGGCCGTGTCTATCCGCCGTCGTCTGCCCTGGCCAGTGTCGCTTTTTGGGGCGATTTTCGTCGTTTTGGTGGGTCTTTCGGCCGCATCGTTCCGCCCTTCCTCTTCTCCGCTCTCGACGCCTCGCTCCTCTGTTGTGTGTGTCCTCCTCTCTGCCGCTGCCTGAGCTGATATCCTTCAGCGGCTCTGCCCACTTTCCTCTCAACGTAAGCCAAACTCCACTTCCTCTCCAGCCCCGTCCAAGCTAGCGCTAGCAGCCCACTGAGCCTGAAACGTGTACTTTTTAAAAAAAAACCCGAAGCAGCAAAACTAAATTTGTTTTCAAGTGGCGTAAACAAAACAAACTTTATGTCGTTTATGTGATAAACAGGCACAGCTACACGCAGGTACGTCGGGAGTAAACAAACCAAACCAAGCTAGTTAGCTAGAATTTGTGAACTTTTAATGTTCACACAGGTGAGACTTAATTTACTGGTATTTTATGAGAATAAATATTTAAATATAATCTTATAAAAACAGTGAAACTCTGTGTCACTGAAGTGGTATAGTCTACTACTGTAAATATGAAGATGGGTTAATATGTTTGCTAATGACACAAAACACATTTCCTCTTGTGATCCAGTGCTTCTATATAGGAACACTGTTCAAAACACAAGTAGGTGTATTTGTTGTGTTACGTCACACAGTAGTGTTTACATCAGTAAACACAGGCCTTCTTTGAATCTTTTCTTTCAGGAGAGCCTTGAAATGTAGTCTACTGTGTGTGCAGGGCTGCTAATAAATGATCAATAACACATTTATTCCCTGGTTTGTGTACAACAACGTTCAGACTTAAGACTTATCTCCTGGTATTGATGCCTGATTGCCACCATTTCATAATGATAAAGGAAACATTGGGGTGTTTTCATAATACAAACATATAAAACTATTCAGAAATTGAGAATTGAAAGGCTCCACATAATAAGTGTGGGGTAGATCCAGCGTCTTGTTATTGGAAGATCGCTGGTTCGATTCCCCTGGACTGCATGTTGAAGTGTCCTTGGGCAAGATACTGAACCCCAAACTGAATTACTGTAAGTCGCTTTGGACAAAAGCGTCTGATAAATGCCCTAAAATGTGAATGTAAGTGTAACTGAATCTTGATGGAAGTGTGCCCTGCCTGTGGCAAAACAGCAGAATCAATTACATTTATTATATTATCTATTTTAGCTGAGAAAATGTTGAAGAACAAAATTAGAACTCCAATGGGGGCAACCACACTTGGAAAACTTTGGCCGCTCAGTCCGTGCAGCAGCCTTCATTGGACAGTCTGTGGAGTCTGCGGTATGCACTCCACCCCCCGTCACCAACCAATGAGGTGTTTCACACCACAGCGCATGCTCCGTGCAGTGGAAGATTTCTTTAAAAAGATCCTCAGCCTAGCAACAAGAGTGCCCTGCAAGTGTATTACAAATCCAGACGCTACAAGTGAAGTGAACACAGCCTTATATTGACTGACTGGTTGGACGGGTTTGAATAGGGGAGTGTTTACCGACTAAGATCCCAAAAAAGTCCAAGTATTCTGCCTTTATCAGTGTGTTTGCAGTTGTCGTTGTCACTTGTGTTGCAATGTAAAACTGTGCTTTTAGAGATTGAGAATTGGAAATGCACCTATTTGATTTCAGTTAAGGCTGTTAAATTTGTTGAGAAGACGGAATAAACAAAGAGGAAAGAACAGGAAGAAGTAAATACATGCTTGGCGACATACTTGATTGATTCAGTCATTTAATGACTTTTCATTACTTCCTGTTAACAAATACTCATTAAAGAAACATCTAGGTTGCTATTTTTTAAAGAAGTAAAGACTTAAGTCAGTGGTAGGGACATTTACAGTGGTGTGGTACCAATTACTATGACATATAATGTGTTTATTTGCTTATTTAAAGGATCCCTATTAGCTGAGGCCATAAGCTAATCTTCTTGGGGTCAACTCTTGGCATACAACACATATCACATACATGATGAACACTAGTTGCATTCATTTAAATAACATGAAATTCATATATATAGATATAAGAAGCCAAACTTGCATTAATATAGAACAAAAATGCATTCATCAACAGTTAAACGCCAGTCAACACTGTACATACATTTAGCTAGAATACTAAGCACGTTTACCATAAAGCCTGTCTATGTGTTGTAGCCATGAGAGCACACAGCGCTGCTGCAGAAGGTTGTGCTGTAACACATTGCAAAACGGCACCGACAACAGGCAGGATTGCACTCATGGGTGTGTTATTTCAGAAGGAAGCACACGCAACAAAACCTCCTGTTACATTGCAAAACACCTTACCATGATTGACATAACAGGATGTGCTCTAACGTTTGCCTGTCACTTAGCAAGACAAATGATAATGTATGCTCTACAGTAGTCATGTAGCTCAACAAACAAGCTTAGCGAGTTCCAAAACCAACACCATGACTGTATATTCAGACTATACTACGCTCCTAATTCAGTGCTTTGTGAGAACAACTACTTGTGTTTAGCTAAACTGAAACTGAGGCGCTCATACCAAACTGGACTGTAACCCAGTTCAAGCCAATGTAACACGATCCCCTGTAGTCGCACTCTGAGCTGTTTCTCTGAGCAAAGTTCAGGCCGTTGTCTCAGAATGTGAAAACCCTCCTCAGCCTCAGATTTATATCACCTTGCGGCAACTGAGTCACGCTTCATGGAGCAAAATACTCTCAATGAGCAACAAATCTCCACGCACAATCAAGATATATAGAAATATGTTTTCTGTGCATGTTAGATTACAATGCATTCCTCACTTTAAATGCCTTATAACTGTCCCATTTTATTAGCAAGAAATGGCAGCTACCGTACGTTTTATAAACTGAGTTCTGTTACAAATCAGTCTCTCCTGAATTTGGACCTATGCGTTGCAGGGAAATGCAGCCGTCCTGTTGTTATTTTGTGCTGCCATCTGCTGGGCTTTGATCAGATTAAATAGCAGCAGAGGGCCCTCGCTCCCAGGAGTAGGTGCTTAGGAATAAGACACATCAAACCAGACAAAACTAAACAGGCTGTTGTGTTGTCGTTGTTGTTTTCAGATAAAGGGATTTCCCTTCAGGTTTGCGCACTGTGAGAAATTAGTCTGATGAATAAGTCTGAGGCATTTTTAACTACAAGCCTACAAGAGAGATTTCTTTGTCACGGTAAATCTAAGTGGTGATCTGCTTTTTAATCAGGATTATGCATATTGCACGCCCCAAAGTGTAGTGAAAATATAAATGGAGATAATTTTTGTCTGCCTGTGTGTCTGGCTGAGAAAGACAAGGAAAGACATTGACTGTGTGTGTATAGATTTTGCCGAATCAATTGGTTATCGCCGCCAATGATCAGTCGGATGCTTTTCACCATCTTGTCTGTTCAAGACTTTCATGGAATCTGCGGTCATGACCTGCAGTCTGCTGCCCTTGGAAAATTGGGTTTGCTATGTCCTATTGGTAAACAGAGAAATGCTGCCTTCAGATGCTGTCGGAAATTTAGTCACTGCCAGTCAATCCCAATATGCACAGTGAAGTGGTGAGAGATGTGAGACTGATCTGTGACACTGAAAGTCTTTAAGATGTAATGTTTAGAACTCCACATATCCAACATTTCACCATTAACCTTATTTTTTCAACATTTTTTCAAGAAATATTTGTTTGAATGTAGAAACACCTGAAATATGTTTTTTTTCCTCTTTTGCTGCACATTTTTCAAAGATAAAAGTCTGATATCTAAGAATACCAAATTGTAAAACCATTGACTGGAGAAGGAATATTGCAGTGACGAGCATGATATATGAATATACTAACACTAGCTGAAGGCTAAGTCATGTCCTCTGTGATGCTGTATTGTGGGGCCTTTAAAGATCCACTTGCAGGTTCAGTTTTTTGCAAACTCTTTTACTTAACATTGTCTGAAAATGAACATTTCAAAAAAGTTACCTGGGGATGGGTTTAAATTTTGGAACTTTTCAAAACAAACTTTTTAGACTCTCTATGTTTAAATTAGATAATTTTTTAAGTGGAAAATAAAATTGATAATAAATAAAAAAAACAAGTAAATAAAGAAACTTTCTTCACCTGATTGGTCACAGGTGTCCTGTGTGTTAAAAAGTAGTTGGGACATAAGGGACTTATTAATTTTTTTTTTTTTTTTTTAACATATGCAGTTACTGGCAATTAGGCAATTATTAACTATTTCTTCTTTTAAAAAATTATGTTGTTTCAAAATGTGTTGGGCATCCCTGGTGTGAACGACTGGTGTGAGAATTATATTGCCGGCATTTTGGAAAAGGTGTGTGTCATTCACAATTCAAAATATGCTTGAATGCATGCAAAAATACATGAGTAAATTAATAATAACAATGATAACAGCATATAGTACTGTTACCCATGCCTTTATAGATAAATGTATAATATTTTTAAATCCTATGAGGGCTTGGGAAGACAGATACCAGTCATGAAGGACTCCAAATCTCAGTATTTTTCCCAAATCTTGGCTTTGGTCCTGACTATAACCTCATTATACTAGTAAATGAACAGGTATAATTCTCATTTGTTAGTATTTAAAGTTTTGCTTGCCATGTCTTCCATCTGAAGCCGCCCACGTCCTTTCCTCGGTGACATCAGGTGTGTAGGTGTTCGGGAAGTACGAGGGCTCCCTGAAGGCATCACCAGCCCACATAATGCTCCTCTTCAGCACTGGGAACAGCGGGCCAGCCTGCAGAGCGCTTCCGGAGGCGGATAATCCTCATCCCTACACGAAGTCCTAATGCAATCAGGAAGGGATTGCCATAACTCACCTCAAGGGAAACACGTTTTGGAGGCAAATCGCGAGTGACGACCCCCAGAAGTCCAGCGAGAGGAGAGAGGGGCTCGGACGGGCAGAGAGATGGATGTCTGCGTCTCACATTGTCTTCACCGTGTGAACAGCAGAGTCTGATAAAGCCGATCCTCGTCTGTATAATGTGACAGCTGCTGTCGCATTTTCACCCAGTTTGGAGAAAAAACTACTGAAGGAACAAAACCCTGCTTTACATCTTCTTCACACCGGCACCATGGCGACCTACAGTCTGGTTTTAACTTTCGTTATTGCGGCTCTTTGGCGGGTCAGCGGCGTACCACAAACTCTTCCTTCACCCGCGACGCAGTTCAATTCAACATCATCATCATCCTCCTCATCCTCATCGTCCATCATCAGCGAGGATGGACTGACGAGTAATGTGACAGATGCCGCCGTGGGATCCCGGATTTCATCTCTCATGACGCATCTTCCAACTCTGAAAAACATTGTTATTTTCATCTGCGTGCTAACAGCTGCTCTCATCACAGTCCTGGTCATCAAAGTGATCAGGTAAGGCAGAGGTCGATGCTTCTCTGTATAGATTTTTTCTTGTTTTACCGTCTGTCTGTCACGATGTGTTTAAATGTCAGCAGTCTTTCCTGATGGATGAATCGATGAGGAGCATGTGGTTGCCTGGAGCAGGTCTGGGCCTATTAATAATGCTCCTACAGGGAGTTGAGTGAGCAGCCTGCTTCATCTAGTCTTATCTTCTGTGTTTGTGACATCAGTCTTATTCAATAGATGATATATACTGTGAAGTTTATCACCAGCATCTTTGCATTTATCTCAGAAGTCACATTTTTATAGCAGGGCTGCGGTTCGTGATGAATTTATTGCTGAATTGCACACGTTTTTCGATTAGTCTGTGGATCATTTTGTCTGTAAAAGTGTGAAAATTGTCTGTCACAAGTTCCCAGAGCCCACTGTGATGTCTTCATATCGGCCCACAATGACATGAAACTGGGGGGGAAAAAAAACAGGTGTAACCACACAATAATGGTTGTCCTTTCAGAGCTGATTTGATCTGGGTAAAAACATTAGGCGTCGTGACTCTACTTACAGCCAGTTTGAGCATTAATATGATTGCAAAAAAGCTCAGATTCTTTCTCTTTTTTTACCAGTCTAATCCACTCCATCTGGAGAAGCTAAAAATGGCTTCACAGCTGATGTTGTGGTGTAGTCAGTCAGCCCTAAATGATTTGATTCTGTTTGCGGTGTCGTCTCATGTCTGGCAACGTTTCCCTTCTCTCCCCCACAGATCTGGCAGGAGGATCAGGAAAACACGTAAATATGACATCATAACGACACCTGCGGAGCGCGTGGAGATGGCCCCTCTTAATGAGGAGAACGATGAAGACGATGACTCAACCCTCTTTGATGTCAAATACAGGTTTGTTCTTTTTTTTTAATCACTTAAGCAGTGGGAGGCGCGTGCCGCAGATGTTCACAGTGTCTTGAAGCCAAATAAAACTTTTCTTTTTCTTTTGTGAGAACAACTGTGGGCTCGGTCCCATTGGAAAAAAGTTCTGCACAGATCAGAGGAGTTCGGTGTATGACTCCCTAAATGGTTACAGTGCAGATACTGTCCACAGTAAAGCCTGATAGGAGTATTATGAACACTTTGGCCTTTTATTGCAACAGAAATCTATCAGTGCAGTATATGACTGATGGGAATTTGAGTGTTTCTTTGTCAGAGTTTGACTTTCTCAAGCAGATTTACAGAAATCTAAACCCTTTTTTAGTGTTTTTGTACTCTAAAATTACCTGCCTTTGCTACTCTTAGAGTTTGTAACTTATCTTACTTGTCACCAGTGTAACCGTTTAACCTTCATTTCCCTATAGGTAAATCACCTTGTGACTCTGTTTTGACTATCTTATCTTAGCAGGGAGGCATCAGCTAGCTTGTGCTTCTAAAGAAGGTGTAACAGCCTGTTCCTTTAGTAAACATCTTGTCACAAATTGTCCACCAGTCAAATATATACTCAAAACCAATAGCGTACAGCATATCACCAGAGTAAACGCTAACTGCTGCTAATGGTAGCTGCCCTTAGCTAGTTAGCTCAATTAGCCGTGCAGCTGGCGGCTCCGGCTGTGAGCTCAGGGACCAGTGGGGTGTGCACACCGCTAGCACCAGAACAGGCTGCGGCTAGCTGGTTAGCATGCTAACTTAAGTAGACATAGACATCATAATGTCAAAACTGCTATTTATTCACATTCTGTCAGATCATTTTTTTTATTGAATTTTTGAATGTTTCCAACCAGAATTCTTACTGTGATGTGAAGCAATCAGCAGAGTTCGTACAAAGTCTTTTAAGTTTGGAAAATCCTTCATTTTATCCGTTATGTTTTCAAGATTAGCGATGTTGTTGATTTTCAATTGGTGTTCAGTCTGGTGTTGTATCTTCACAATCATCCATAGAAATCAAAACTCTTTTGATATATGTTATAGAAATTGTTGATGGCTTTTGTAAGAGTTTAATAATCCTGATAAAAAAGTTAACACAATACAGATTGATTGCTGTATAAAGGAATTCTGCGGCAGCTGTATGAACCCTGAATGAGACGCAGTACAAAAGCACACAGTCATAACAGGATCAACTATATGAAATTGTGATTTAAAACAGGTATTTGAACTTCTTACTCTACTTGGAGAAAAACACTTCAGCTCCGGCGGTGTTGACATTAGGTTTCACCCTTCCGTCCTTTCTATTGTTCTTTAACATACAACCACTTCCTCAAAGGAAGGTATGACGCCCTGTTTACCTGACATTCTGGACTTCCAAGTAAGACAGGACTCCGCAGCAGGCCAACGTATTTCCTTGTCGCCGTGTAGATAGTAACGCCACATGAAATTCAATGAAGTAACCAGTCTTTTTTTCCCTTTTTTTCCAGGTGAATTCCAGCACGGACATCTATATTTGAGAACTCCTGTTTTGCCCCCGGGACAACTCAAGTGATTTTCTGTATTTTTTTTTTTTGTGTTGCCAAGTCTGACCAAATCAGCAACTTCCCACGCTGCTTGTGCATGGCTTTTTTTTTTTTAATCTGTGTTTGAAGGACTGGAGCCGCATAGATATCATTGTTTGCTGTTTTTACCGATCATGTGGCCCAAATGACCTGCCCATCTCTTCCTCGTGTTAAATCAGGATGCTTCATGCTGTGACCTTTCCTCTGAAGTCATTCAGTAATCAGGCTGTCGGGGACTTGTTGTCTTCATAACAACTCATGTTTTGTTATTTTCTTTTACACTTTCTGTCATTTTTGTGATTTACATTTAGTTTTTACACTCGAGCGACAGAATGTTGGGCTGGGGAGTTCATCGTAGGAGGAGCGAACGCCTTCGCTGCCCATATTTAAATGCAGAATCGATCACTCTTTGTGATTTGAGTGAATATGTAATCTTTAAATAAATACTGGCTGGCCACTAAAAACCATCATCTAACGCATAAAATGTTAACAGGCGTTGTGCAGAGAATACTTTATTCAGATGTAAAAATGTGCACAATCTGAAGGATCTATCTATAATATACAGTAATTGATATTTTTAAACTAAACTTTCATACCAAATATATTTCTATCTACTAACCACTTTATTGTGCATATATACTGAAGGCTTTCTGTCCTCATGTATGGAGTATAAGCGTATATTTTTTTACTGTGTGTTGTTTCAGACAGTCCTATTTTGCTGCTATCTCAGCTGAAGATTTTACGTTTTTCGAAAGGTTCATATCGATGAAAAAGCTCAAAGAATATTGTCGGGACATGGTTGTGAGGTGCTCGTGGAATATGTCCGTTTTGCTCTGAATGTGAACGCTGTAATCTGTTGTGACCAGGTGTGTTCAATCACGTGACGACTGCATTTAATCGAATAACGACTGAAGGATGTTTAAACGACAGCTCGCACTGATGTAGTTACAGTATTTGACGTGTTCGACCTGAACCCAGTATCTAATTTTCTAAATTAAATCACATTGTTATGTAAAAAAAGAAAAAAAGAAATTTCTTCTAAATGGTTGCTTCTCTGTGCCACAGATTCTGTTAGAAAGAGATCAGTTACGTAATTTATGCCCTTTCTCATCTAATTTGATTTTTCTGGAACCTCAGTTAATTCAGTTTTGGTATTTTGAGTGCAGTGTTAGCCTGCAAAGAGTTAAACCAGAACCAAACCGAAGCCCAGCGTATTGTTCGTTAACTAAAGTCGTTACTGGCTTCGACTTTTGATGGAAACGTTTTGACATTTGAGTTTAAAAGGGGTCCAATTTAGTTTTGGAAAAGAAATTCAGACACTCAGATAGTTTTAAGCAGGAAAGGTGGCAGGGTCCGCCACATATAAACAAAGTAAAACAGTTGTGTTGTCCTTTTTAAGGTCTGGTTTAAAGTAAATGAAAGAAAAAGCAGAAGTTTTCAAACCTTCCTCGTCTCCGTCCTCACTCTGAATGTAAAATCAGAGTAACCTGACAACAATGCAGAGCGAACCTAGATTAGTTTTGTGCGTGTTGTAGGTGACCTTCTGTTTTAATCCCCGACTGATATTTGATAGTGCACCGCGGCCTGCAGGTGCAGCTGTCTGCAAACGGCCTCCAGGCAACAGAAAGAAAAAAAAAAAATGAAACTGCACGGTTCAATCTTGTACAACCTATTGGACATTTTCTTTCCAGGAGAAAGAACATTGTGTATTTTTCTTTGTTATTTTCATTCACAGGGGGACTGGGTACATTTGTCATCACTGTTAGATCTACAAGTGGTATGTGGGAGTGTGTGTGTGAATGTGTGAATGTCTTGAATCCAACTTCCATGTTTGTGATTGCCGGCTGCAGACGACGTGATCTCTGTTCATGTCTTGTGTTTTGTCATGTTTCACTGATTGCACAGATCCATTTTTTTTTTTTGTGCCTCTGCACAAGCGAGCATTTGACCCGTTGTGCAGTTAACGTCTTTCATCCTGGCAACGTCTTCTGTTTTTATCTTTAGTTCTGTGTGAAATTGTGGAAAAAAGCCTGCTCATTTACAGACGCCGATGCTGGACTTTTATTAGATTTCACCGAATCATCTGCTGCAGAAAAGTTCCTCTCGTTAAAATGAATCAAAGTCATTGTGGTAGCTATTCGAGGACTAGTTAATCACCCCCGTCCCACATTTAAACCAGAAAAAAGCTCAATGTTCACACTGTTTTGGAAGTTTATTGAAAACAAGTCCCCGCTTGGTTTTTTTTTTTGTACACCGAGATGTTATGTGTACCCACAGCTGTTTCCTCAGTTTCCATGTTCTTTGAAAAACACTACTGAAATAAAATTGCTTCCTTTGAAGCGCCCCAACTCATTTTAAGGGAGAGGCTGGAAGTGTTGTTTTTTTCCATTCTGGTCTTTTGTGTGTAATCTTTTTTTTTGCCACAGGAAAGTACATTCACTTTGTCATAACCGCACAATTTGACTGTCCTCAAGTCATTCTGAATATTTTTAAATGCAAAGAGATTGAAATATGCTCGAGTTGAACGTATCGAGACGAGACGAACATGCAAAAAAAAGCTAACATTCGTCGGCATCAAACAGATGTTAACTTACAGTATACGTGATTAAAAAAAAGATAAACTATACAGCACGATCCCCACAGAAGCTACGTGTCAGTAGAGAGTTATCTAAACTGAGACGAATTCCAGATTCTGGGTTAATTAACTTAATTGTGTTGGTCACAGAATGTTGCTATTTTTGCCAAAGCGCAGACGAGCCTCAACAAATAAACCTTTCACTGCCTCAGACTGCTGACGTCTCTGGTACGACTTTCATGTTTATTCTTAACAGGCAGCGTAGTGCTACACGCAAGTCAACAGGCGCGTTCTGTCAAAACAACACTTTAATGGGCGAATGAGTGGAAGCACATGAGATGCTGCTTGTTTGGCTGCAGGAGCCTCTTTGAATATTTCAAATACTCCGGTCAATTTTTATTCAAAGAGGCGTTTTGTTGCAGAGGAATACGCAAAAATGTTTGACCGAACGCCCAGAATCAGGTTAAAAAAGACAAACTGAAAAAAACTCTTAGGCTTCAAGACTTTCACTGAGTCGGAGCTTGGCAGTACAAAACATATAAACCAAACCGTCATGAAGGTGCACTGTGTAGTTCCTGGGAAGGAACTTTAATCGGCGAAGAATCTTAACTGATTGATTTTGCATGCTTAGATAGGCCGAATAATCAAACTGTATCCGCTTTCATGACAGAATAAACTGAATAAACAAACTGACAACACAATTTCATACCGTTTTCCGTTCGTTTATATGTGGCGGACCCTGCCACCTTTCCTAGCTTCAAACAGTGAGCTTCCTCTGAGAACAGCTTGTTTATCCGTTTATGGAAATACAAAATACTTGTGAGTGTGTATTATTACCTCATTTTCTGAGTTTCTGGATTTCTTTTTTAAAACTACATAGTGCACCTTTAAGCTGATGGTTTGGTTTGACAAAATTCAGTCCAAAACTTTTGCACATTTTCTAAGTATTGCAGTTTATCCACACTCAAGAAATGATTTGCCTTAAACGTTGACTTCCAGCATTTTAATTTCATATTATACATTTCCCATCTAATTTTATTACATAAGCTCAAATGTAAAAGTTCACATTCAATGATAATTCTTTCTACAACATTGTGTCAGTGGGAACAAATTGAACAACTTAGTCTTCAAGTGCTTATTATTGGTATAAGTATCGTACATACATTTGTTATTCTGTCTCCAGTGATAAATCACACATCTGCTTCTTTAACTTACAAACATTGGCTGATCTTGACAGAAAAACCTTTGCATGGTATTTGACACTGAAAACTGAACGCAGATGTCATCGAAGCACTTCATCGTTTGAGGCAAATCAATTTTTTCGAGCACAGAAGTGACTCTCACTTTTAAAACAATCGTGTGATGTTTCATTTTCCTCATCCTGCGAGGGGGGAAAACTTGTAGAAACCCTGAACATTTTAATGTCTTGGCATGTAAGAGGTCCAATTTTAAATGTATTGTTTATAGGCACAAAACACTGGCAGCTTCCATCAAATCTATAAATATCTGCATCAACCTACACGAGTACATAAAGGCAACAGAGTTATCAGCTTCGGTACGTCGAAGCTGTTGTTCACTGTGACGAGGAATTACTTTAAAGCACATCAGGGGGGGCTCACTTCTCACAGAGCTTGTAAGAATATCACCGATACATTCAGTAAACATTAGAAGCTTCTATCTGCCGCTACGTAACCACAGTCTGTGCAGAAACGGGGGCTGGTGCTCTTTGAGTTAGCAGAGTGTAAACATTCGTGTGTGAACAGCTGGTCCGCTCCGTCTTTATCCTCACCCGGGCTGGATACAATTCAACGGCGCCTCCACTCAAGGTGACCCAGCCTCGTCACGTGGCAGTTCTCAGGGAATTTTTGCTTGTAAATCACCTCAAGCTTGTGAATATTCTCATTCATCCAGGTCATAGTTATCTCAAGGAAATTGAATCGAAAGCAACTGGATTTGGTTTTTGTCTTGAAGACGTTTCACCTCTCATCCGAGAGGCTTCATCAGTTCCTGCTCCCTTGACTAGGCTGAGACTAGTCCAACTAGCCGGTGTGGAGGTCCAGCTATTTAACCTCTCAGGAGGCGGGCACAAGGCCACTGAGGCCTATGGGTTGTATGTGCTCCATTATTGCCAAACGACAGTCGTTAGTATGGTCGTTGGGGATCCCCAGACCAGCCTAGTCAAGGGAGCAGGAACTGATGAAGCCTCTCGGATGAGAGGTGAAACGTCTTCAAGACAAAAACCAAATCCAGTTGCTTTCGATTCAATTTCCTTGAGATTGTAAATCACCTGTTTCCATCAGTCGAGGCGCTTTATTAAAGGAGCTACAAAAGCATCAAACGTTCTCTATCGGAAGGGAAAGGTCGAGCATCGCACCAAAAAAAACCTCCCAATCAAACGGGGCTGACAGTGTTTAAAAAGTCATTTGAACAGCTGACCTACATTTTTTCTTCCATCACCCCTCTCCCTGATTATTAAGTGCTTCCATCTTGTGGCCCAAACAGTGACTCGCAGCAGCCATTAATTCAGCAGCTCTTCATGCTTCGACATGCTGGGTAAATTAAAAAGGTATTAACGGAGCCCTTTTCGTGCCGCGAGGTCGGGAATATTAATTCGTGTCGTCTCATTAATTGAAAATAAAAAACAAACATGTGTTCTGAATGCTTCGCTAATAAACCGCGCTGGGAGACCCTGATGGAGTGTGAGAGAGTAGAGTAGAAACAGAGGGGCCAACAGATGGACGTGACGGGATCTAGACGGGTCTGTCCGCTGCTTTTCGTAGAAATCTCGTTAAAAGTTAAAACACACCAGAGTCACTAAAAGAGCCCCAAATAGAAAAAAAAAACGTTCATTCCAATTAGTGAAAATAAGTTAATTCAAGTGTCATTAAAAGAGTAACAAGAAAGCTGTCCGTGCAGAGTCTGCTCAGTGGTTTCCATGGAGATCACCCCTCCATCCGGGCTATTTGCTCCGGAGCTCCGTCGGTGGTCTCCTCTCGGCGTCGCAGGTCCCGGTGTGGAGCCGGAGCGCCCCCTGTCTGTGCAACGTGCTCAGGGTCCTGAACTCCAGGGGCATGGTGTGAGGGCTGGAGCTGGACGTGTACTCGTACTTCAGAGTGTCGTAGTAGTGGTACTTGACCGGTTTGCCGTGCGGGTCGAGCGGGAAGGGCCAGAAGCCGTAAAGGTGGATCTCCTCGCAGAAGCGGGTGGCCATCGTGTACATGAGGAGGCCGGTGGTCGGGCGCTTGATGTGGACATTGTTGGTCAGCCAGTACCTGTTGAATAAAAAGACACACATGTTGTGTGATAAGCTGCATTAGGTGACACAGCTACTGTCTCCTGAACTAGAAACACAGCTACAGGCAGAATCTGTTCAAGGTCTCTGGGCCTGTCTTTTTATAATCTCCTTCGCTAAGACCATTCTCCCACTGTGGTTTTGATATTAAGCCGGATATACAGCATGCTGGAGCGCACACAGAGAAGCTGAATCCTAAAACAGACACACAAGTAGAAATGTAGCGCTCGCCAGACATGTTTACTCTGTTGTGGTCCACCAGATTGCACCTTAAGAGCCCTCCGCTCACAGAAAATCAATAAGAGACCATTTTGTTTTCTTCCTTCTTCTTCTTGCTCAGCGGATGACCAGCGAAAAACCCACCCTCTTAACAAGCCATTTAGTCTGGAAGTCTGAAAATCTGATTCTTTAACTAAACCTGAGGCAGCTGGTTCAATTCATTGATAGTTCATTTTGGCAGAAAAACAACTGTTAAAGTCATTTATCAAGCAAAAACACTAAGCGCTCTCTGGTTCCAGCTCCTCTGATATGAAGCTTTGCTGCTCCTCTCTGTTTTATATAATTGTAAAATGAATGTATTTGTGTTTTGCACCGTTAACTGGACATAATAAGCAATCTCGAGATGCCATTTCAGGCTCGAGTAAATGGCATCCTTCCACCATTCTCTCACACTCCTTTCTTCTCGCAGCCCCATTGTTGAGACAGTAAATTACAGGATTATTCCACACATTTCCAATTCACAAACAACCCGGCTCACACATCTTGAGTTAAGTGCCATTCTCTTGGTACCAGCGCTGCCATCTGCAACGGGGAAACAAAGATTTTCTGTTCGTCCAGTTTTCGAACAAAGACACTTCTGATGTAATGGAAACTAAACTGTGAAAAAGTGGATTCATCTCGGCACACTGTCAGAGCGTTTCCTGTACGTCTCTTATCTTTCTTACCCCCTTGCAGTCTGAATGTCAGATTGAATTACCTTTTGTGTGTTCGCTGAGCACATACTGTATGTTCTTTTACTGCGGCAGGCTTTTAACAAAACAGCGGCGCCCCTCTGCACAATAGCATTCTTCAACTTTAGGTGACCTACGAGTCGCTTTGACATTGAGATACCGCACGCTGCCCCCCAGGAGCAGCTGATCAGATGTTCACTTGCTCTAACTTCATTTTCCTTTCCAGTCACCAGCCCATTTCTCCGGCCTGGAGGCGACCGCCGCCTCCTGCGGCTGTGCACTCTGCGGTTACTGTGGAAGGTCGCGTTGAGATGCAGAGGATGTACTATTTAAAGCTGTTCATGTGCCATGAAGGGCAAACAGCGGGCAAGGTTTACAGTCCGACTCAACACTCCAGCAGGTGATAAGCATTTTAATAAGCAGAGGAGCTGGTCTAATTATCGGTGAAACGGTCTGATGTGGCATCAGTTCGGAGTGTGAATATGAGCTTTGTCCTCTGCTGCACCTGATGGGGATTTAAGATTCAGCCTTTACTGAGAAAAAGAGAAGTTCATTTATCAGACAACACAACAAAGAGAACAGAGGTATGTGGTTCTTATCCAACTAGATTTCAGGCTAATTATTTTCTCTTGTAAAACGCTGATCTTACAGACTGTGAACTACACGGCCCAGTTCTACCCCTCTGCAATACCGAGTGTTAGTTGGGGCATACAAAATGACATTTTTGGTCACTGACCAGCGGTGGCTGTTAGGCTTTGAACAATGCAGGAAAGACCCGGAGCCGAGTCTGGTTGTGATGAGAGAGAGGCAACGGCAGCACAAAAATTTGCAGAGAGGGATTTTATAAAAGCCTGAAGGCAGCGGAGGCTGTATTTGACAAAAAGCTAAAAAAGATACTCGACCGGCTCTAAAATCACCACTTCGGTGCAACAGCTATTGAATGAGACTATACCTCTATCACTGTGATGTTGACATTTGTGTGTTTTTGAGTGAAATGTCTCACCAACCACTGGATAAGTTACAATCACAGGCGTCCCCCTTAGAATGAATTCAGGGCAACATTTTAATTTGTCCAGTACTTCAGTTTATGAGCAAATACCTGCAAAAGTAAGTATATTCCCACCAGCATCAGCTGTAACCTGGGGTTAGTGCTAATTAGCAAATGTTAGCATGCTAAAACACTAAACCTAAAATGGTGATTATGGTAAACATACTGGAAAACATTAGCATGTTAGCTTGTCATTGTGAGCATGTTAGCATGCTGCAGACAACACAGATCGTTAGCTAACTGTAAGCTATATGTTGATGAAGGTTCTCAGTCATCTGGGTAATTCTAGGTGCTGTATCGTAGGCAACTGGACTTGTTTCAGTGTCTAGAAGATGTTTCACCTCTTATCCAAGAGGCTTCTTCAGTTCTAACTAACCAGAGGGGAGTTACAGGCTTTTAAACCTCTGTGTGGGAGTGTCCTCACAGAGTCGTTAAGGACACATGTGAGCTCTTAGTTACAGAGAGCTACTTGTGGGTCGTTGACCCAGCCGGCCTTCATGTGGCTAGGCTCACCTAGCCCTAGCAACCCACATGAAGGCTCAGAGCTCATGCAGATGCTGGGATAAAGTTGTGCTGCCATGTTCTCGGTTAGAGAATCTGACGAATGTATTATCATTTCACCGCTTGCCAATTGATCAGCAACTGAACAGTCTCGAGGGACATCGGGCCATATTTCAAGATAGAACATATTTGATAACCCATTAGCTAACGTTAGCATTCAGCTCCTTCCTAACAAAAGTTACTGTGTGATTCCATCCACTGAGTTTTACATCCAGGGTTAAATACAGATGTTCAAGATGTGTGTTGAATAATTTACGCCTTTCCTATCGTATCGTGTAAGTTTCATACCATTGGCCCAGCCTGTAGCCTAATGCCTCACCGTTTTTACAGAGCAGCTTCGGTACAGCCTCATGTGACTGCTTTAGAGGTGCTGTGAGGTACATTTTCAAACTTTGAACAGAGCGCGGCTAGCTTTGAACCCCTTTTTTTCAGAAGCTAATTGCCCTGTGGCTCCTGCCTCTTGATCGACACCCTGGGCTATATTATTGATCTACTCGTCTCGTTCTCTGCAAGGAAGCAGAGAGGCTACATTTCCCAAAATGTTTGAGTATTTGTTTAAGAGAGACAGCTCGGAGAGATCCTCGCACACAAATCAAACGGAAAAATAGACTGATAAAATAGACCGAATCAAACAGACGAAGACGGATTGAGACTTAATCGAGACAGATTTGGTGAGACGGCTCGAGGTGCACCCTGACTGAAGTGAGATCAGAGTCGCGTTCTCGCTCTGACTGGTGATCAGCTTTAATGCTCTGTGTAAAAATAGCCACCTGGGCTGCAGATTAGAGTTTGCCAGCCCCTTGATTATGCTGCTCACAGGTGTTCTCATGAGAGACGGCACAGCAGGAGCAGCTGCATCTTACCCTCTGACGGCGTGGAGAAGCCGCAGTGAGGGGAAGGCGGTGCGTACGTCCACAGTGTGCAGCAGGATGAGACGGAGGGCCCATTCCACGCGCTCCTCTCCCCCCTTGGCCATGAAGGCTGGGATCCACAGCACACTGCCGCTGAGGCTTTGAAGACGCTGCAAGAAGCGATCCCTCCACTCTTCGTTTACCAGGTCCTGGAAGGCCCGCTGTACCACTGAAGGGTTCATGGTCACCAAGTTGGTCCGCCACCCGACGTCACGATAGTAGTCCTCCACCGGTGCCAGGTTACACCTGAGGACAAGCAGGCACAGGTCGATCAATTTCATATAGACACATATCTTTTAATTCCCTGTTCCTTTGTCTTTTGTTCTGAACTTCTCCCTTGAAGGTTTTTGAATCTAGGGTCTGAGGAAAGAGGGTGTCATATATTAAAGTCCCTTGTGATTTAAAGTGCTGTATCGTAGGTAACTGGACTTGTTTCAGTTTCTTGAAGACGTCGGACATCTCATCCAAGAGGCAGAACGTCTCCAAGAAACTGAAACAAGCCCAGTTGCCTACGATACAGCACTTAGAGTTACCAGGACCTGGACGACTGAGGACCTTCATCGACCGTCTGATATTTGGCGATATTAACAAAATTGAATCCAGTGTTTAGGGTTTTACATGAATAGTTCTTTGGAGGGGTCCATCACATAGCTCACACTCCTAAGTCTCCCACAAGTTTTCCTCTCCCTTTTTTAGATTCAGTGACTAATAAAGTGATGACATCCCTTCTCACTTTTTTCTTTTTAAATACACTGAGGTAGGCAGAACCCAGAATAACTCTGCACACAGTGGGCTGTTGTCAAGATTTAATTTTAAAAAAATCTGATAGGAAACTTTTTTTCGAGTGCTCGGCCTATTATTAGTGACTTAATACTGTTGTTGGCAGCACCCAATGTAGACTAAGTGTGATGTCACCCATTAGTTTCAAAGCATCAAGTCTGGCAGTACGGACATCACCATCTTGTTTGGGGTTTTTGGGAGGTCGTAGCGACAGTATTTGGATGAGACAGTGGAGCTTACGCATAGAGAGCAGAAGTCACACCCCTTCTGGTTACGGACCACCATGGGACCATATTTCAGATAAAATATGTATGGTAGTGAATGGAGAAAGCCAAATAATTGTTTGATCCAGCTTGAGTTGGACCATGAATTACACATATGATGTTTAAAATATATTTTTTCAACTTTGGAGAGTCGCAGTTTGTCATAAAACTAACACAACAGGACCTGTAACTGAAACACTGTAGAGCTGGTGATGCACATTAGCAGCTCGCTGAACTGATGAACTTCCATGGTAGCGACTGTAAATCACAAGGCAGCCACACACTAAAGCGTACTCTGCTTTATCATCGATTTTACTCGGAAATGAGTCCATCATTTCCCAAATTACCATCATGCTGTGTTGAAGAAGACTTGAAACTAGCGACTGAGACCATAAACTCTTTGGGAAACTGTTTACTGAGGCGATAAATCAAGTGAGAAGTGGGGCCATTTTCTCATAAGCTTACATACAATCAGACTTCTTATTGCAACCGGTGGATTTGCCCCCTGCTGGCCATTAGAAAGGATGCAGTGACAGTGATACAAATCTTACATCTCCCCATTATCCTCACGTCCTTAAATGTTCACAACAGACAACTACTTTTTCAAACATCTTTACTAAATGTTGTAACTTTTCAGTGGCACCAATATCTGGACTATATTCCACCGAGCACTGAAACTGTTCTGGCAGCTCTTGTTGGCCCGACACTTTCAGCTTTTTTGTTTTCTTCCTTGAATTCATCACCCATCTGTCCGTGTCCTGAAGCTCGTCAAACCACATTCCCTGCAGAAATGTTCTAGCAGGAGTGAACTGAAGCAGAAACACAAGGTAGGCTCTGCAGAAAAAGCAGAGGATGGCATTCTTGTTAATCAACGTTAACCCTGGCCTCTAAATAAATGCCAATAATAAAAAAAAACACACACAAAAGGCAGTAATTATCTTCACTGTGACGCATCTCTGGTCTCTAAACAATGAGACACACAGTAATGAACACACACACACAGTGTCGCTGCAAAACATCAACTTTTCAGATAATCCGATGTTTGTTTTTAACGGTCTGAAGAAGCTAAACAAAACATAATTCTTCCATTTATCTGAAAATGCGTGAATCTGACAGACATCTGTCACTGCACAGAGCTCAGCGGCTGCTGTCAATACCACGACAGCTCCGTCATATTATCATAACACCGAGCTGAAATCATCAGATAATCGCACCCCAAACACTGTCAGCCTGCTTTGTGGAAACAAGAGTGCAGGGCAGAGATCTATATTTAGCTGAGACATTATCTCCCTATCTGATTCGCAGAATACCCGAGCAAATTCCTCAGCTTCTCAAAATGCCACATTCCCCCGTTGTCTGCCTTCAGCCAGCCATTTACCGCCCTTTGCCTGGGCGTTATTATCATGCTGCTGCCGGAGTCTAGAATCCATGACCTCTTCTTCCTCATCAGCAATTACATCGCAGCACTCAGAAAAAGACAAGCACACACACACACACACACACACACACACACACACACACACACACACACACACACACACACACACAATGGGATCAACTTCAGAATGAAAAGAAAAAAAGGGGACATGCACGGAGTCTGAGGCCCCATTCAGCTATCGATCAATCAGCTCGACGAGGTGCTGCCACAGACAGCCGCTTCCTGCTCCATTTATACAACAACATTAACGCCATTGATTTATGAGAGGATGTTTCTCACAGTGGATCCTCAGCATTTAGTGCACGTTTGCTCAGATTGCTTCCTCGCCGTTCGCAGAATCCCGACAAGAATACGTTGTTTTGTTTGTTTTTTGCATTATAACATGACCCCGGCCAGATTTATGATTTATTTTCCCTCCAGTGACGAGTATGAATAGTGATTAATAACCCGCCCGGCCTTGGCGACTCCCCTTTGCTTACGCCCCGAACACAAAACAGAGCCGGCCCGGTGGCTCCGCGAACACAATCCTCCCAAGAGCCGGCGTCTCTCCGACGAGCACAGTGCGTTTCCTGCCGAACGCGAAAAAAAGCTTTTCAAAATGTCAATTTAATGTATAATCATGCGTTTAATTGCTCGCAGTCTGCCGGCTGGTTTCCAACTTTAAATCACTGAAAAAAAAAGCTTTGACAGCTTTTTCAAACATATGCAATTAATATATTTCCAGCTGTGTGAGCGCTGCCTCTGAACCTGAATTAAAAACTAAGGACTGGGAGAAAGAGAAAGAATTGCACTCTGAGTAAAGTGAGATAAACCTAAAACTGAAACTAATGTGCTAATCCATTTCAATAACGGTCCACTTTAACTCGCAGTGTTTCATAATTTATTTCAAGTGGAAGGCTTCCGGCGCTGTAATCACTTGTGCCGTTTCCGTGGGCAAAAGAAGAAGAAAAAAACAAAAACCTGATAACAAAGTCATGGGAGTCGATCTCGGGTCCACAGCTGCTGTTCAGCAGGATCCCAGAGTTTCCCACAATGGCACAGCGCCTGTGGTGTTGGTTCTTCATGGGGGATACAGTTGGCAGGAGACGGTAGAGATTCTCAGAGATGTTTGTGGTGCTGTGGCGATCAAACACATAGTGGATGATATCTCCCGGCTTCAGCGTGCCCTTCAGGATAGAGATGTCTCTCTCCGGATCAAGAAATCTGAGGATATTCTTCCTGCAGAAAAAGAAAACACACACACACACACACTACAGTTATAAAAGACTCTGCCCGGTCTAGTGTGAAGGTATCGAGCTGAATGTGGAGAGCGGTGAGTCTGCCTGATGAGGTTGGAGAGGGTCTTGTTGAAGGTCCAGTTGTTCGAGGAGAGCTTGGCAGTGTTGTTGTAGCTCGGGCCGAGGCGTTTTATTCCCTTGCTCGCGCTTGTCGAAGCGGTCGGATCCGCGTGAGCTGCAGCCTTTCTAAATGGGGAGGAAAAAAAAGAGGCGTTATTGTCGATCATTAAGAAAAGAAAGGCTTTGTTATTTGCTCCACGTATTATTGTGTGAACCCCAATTAAAGTTTTTCTTTGTGGAGTTTCTCCGATCCGAGTCGGGGGGTCTGAGAATAGAAGGTGTCAATTATTGTTAAGATTAAGATTGTTAAGATCCGAGACTAATTTGTGCTTTGGAGTTAGATAAACAGTGGTGGTAGTAACAAAAGATTGACTATTTTTATGCCACTTTATTCTTCTCCTGTTATTCCACTGTAGAGTCCAATTGATACGGTTTTTTGGTGCGGCCAATTCCGATATTAGGGAGTGAACAAATCCCAGTATTGATATATCGGCTGATATTCCTTTATACACAGAATATAAACATCAACACACATTTTGATAATGATCCCTGAAATGTGGTTTTCAAACACTTTGGCAAAGGCATGTAACAGGGGCCAGATCATTTACAGTTTAATGGTTAATTATGCTCTGTAAAAAGTATTTACAGCTAGCTGTGGCTCAGGGGAAGAGCCAGCGTCTTGTTATCGGAAGGTTGCTGGTTCGATTCCCCTGGTCTGCATGTCGAAGTGTCCTTGGGCAAGATACTGAACCCCAAACTGCTCCTGATGGCAGCCACCGCCATCAGTGTATGAATGTATGTATGAATTACTGTAAGTCGCTTTGGACAAAAGCGTCTGCTAAATGCCTTAAATGTAAATTTACATATATATATTGAAACTGACATACATTATCTGCAATCGACCAACCGATAAATCAGTTGGCTCGATTACAGTGTATAGGAACATTTTACGTGCAAAGATGAAGTCAATACCAATTAAACATAAAGTGTGAAGCATTGTTATGGATTCTTGTAAGATAATTACAGTTAGACTTTGTTCCAGCTCAGCCAACTACAGCAGTTAAAGTGGCTGGATGAAACTTCTGTGTTGTACTTCACAAAGAAATACACTCTCCAGCAGCATTAAACAACTTAAAGAAGATTTATTATTTTGCTTTTTTGTTTTTTTCCTTCCCTTCAGTGTGTTATAGAACTTCTTGCACATATAAATAGTCTTAAAAGTTTTAAAGGTCAATGTCTACACCAACAGAAGCTCCGCTCTCCCACAGAAAACACTGCACGTGAAACGCCTCGTCAGTAGTCCCGCCTTTAATTCAGTGACTTTGTGACATCAAACTACATCACCAAGTCACACGTATGCATAATTTCTGCCTAGCGGCTAGTTCGGCACCTAAGAATGATTTCGGCACAGCTGCTCTGTTGTTAGCGGTGCTGGCTCAGCCGTGTGCAAGCTGACCAATCAGCGGAGTCTGGGTAGTCAGGACGGGGAGCCTTAAAGAGACAGGAGCTGAAACAGGGCGTTTCAGACAGAGGGGGAACACAGTGCTGCAGAACTGGACAGTATGAGAACACTGATGTGTTTTTTGAGCATTAAAGCAGGTAAACCTATTCTAGTAGTTACCCAAAATAAAATGATGAACCTGAAAATGAGCATAAAATGTCTCCTTTAAACAAACCGTCCAGAAGCTTCTATTCGCAACCGAGAGGATCTCATTTATGACGTCATGTTACAATCCACTCACATAGGGCCAATAAAGAAGTGATTAATACATATTAACTGCTACAAACTGTTACAAGAAGCCCATTTAAATAGTCGTCACTGTGTATTTATGCAATAATGCATCAGAAATAGGGATTTTATAACAAAATATATAAAGTGTAACACTCATGGTGGCCATTTTTGGCATAGTGAGCAGATTTTAGCCGTAATTCATATGTAGCTTTAATTAAGTACAATTATACAGGACTTTTACTCTTAATGAAGTATTTATACATAAAGCTACTCCTGCTTTTACTGAAGTGAAGGATCTGAGTGCTTCCTCACCGACTCCCATCGGCTTGCCTTGAACGAGACTTAGAACATTACTTAGACTAAGATGTTATTTAAACAAAGTTAACGGTTAAATAAAGTCCAATTCAGCTTTTTTTTTTTTAATGGCAGCTGGTTTTGTTAGAAGATACAGTAGATACCAGCAGACTGACAGGTATTTATAGCAGCTGCCTTTTCCCTGTAAAAAGTAATGAGACACTTGGTGAGAATGACTCACTGTGTTCAAGGCTGCAAAGGAATCAAATGACCAGTGCCTACTGGAAATATAGAAAGACCGGTGAGCACTGGAGGTGTTCATTTACAATATATCCATACGTGTGTGTGTGTGTGTGTGTGTGGAGATAATTGGATTTCAGACCTGTGCGGTTTCGGGATGAGTTGATGCAAGGCCGTCTTCTTTGAATGTCCATTATTTCTAGGAGAAAAAAAAAAGAAGGGGGGATTTATATTGAATTATGAAGCACATACTGCAGCCTGACGCCTCGGCTGGTAATGGACAGACGCTTTGAATCCTTCCTGTGATCGTATCATGTAACAACAATGCAACCAGCGCGTCCGCGGCGGGCGTATTGTACGTCTATCTTTTAAGACAGAATGAAGGTGAAAAGCACATTAAGGTATTTTTAGAGCAATCCACTGTGGGCCCATTTGCTGATGTAATGAGGAGAAATGCGGCCTTAATGGGGCCCCATTACACTGACAGGAGGTTTTCTTTTTCACGGGGGCGTTGAACACCTCAGCCAAGATGCATTTACAGTCAACACGCTCGTCTGTGCATTCAGGTTTTCAGCCCATTCTGCAATCCTGACCTTGGCCACACGTGATGAAATCACGACAAGCCGGCAGCAGCCACTCTGGCAGACAGGTGGGCTCTTCCTCCTCAATAACTGGTTGGCTTTAAATACATAATTGTATTAAGCTGCATTTACGCACAAGTGGAATTGGTTCCGGCTCTCCTCTCAAGGCGGAATCACAAACCACAGTATGACCTCATTACGACGTGAGCCACAGCCGGGTAATTGCATCCCAAACAAAAAAAATGTTCTTGCTGAGGGGGAAAAATGTGAGAATCCGAAAAACAAACAAAACAGAAAAAAGAAAAAAGTCATTTTTGCTATTCAGGTAACGGAGAATCTTAACGGCTGTGATGATAATGATGATGAGGAGGGAGGAGGAGGAGGAGGAGGAGAGGAGGAGGTTGTCAAATCAGGAAGGTATTTTTCATGCAGGTCATACACAAGTGGGGCACGAGTGTGTGTGACTTGTGGAGGATTTCAGCTGCACTGCTCAACACCTCAAAGAGTGGAAATGAGACAGAGAAATGAGAAAGGAGAGAGGAGAGCCTCTTTTGTTTCCAATCTGTTGCCCCCCTTTCCCTCCACCTCCTCTCTCTCTCCCTCCCTCTCTCTCTCTCTCTCTCTCTCTCACACACACACACACACACACACACACTCTCCACTCCACTCCACAGTGTAAACGTATCCTATCCCGCATGCAGGCTGCTGCAAGACAAATAGCCAAATCCTTGGAGACCCGGGCAGGCTGCTGTCTGAACCAGCTGCTGCTGCTGCACCCAAGTGTTACAAACGTAGAAACAAAACGACACACACACACACACACACACACACACACACACACACACACACACACACACACACTCCACATTTCAACTCCAAACTTCATTTTAATAATAGAAAACAAAAAAACTAATTAATTTCACTCAGTTAGTCTATTTCCTCCTCCTCCTCCTCCTCTTCTTCCTCCTCTCACCAGCACCACTTCACAGATTCAGTGTGATGAGGAGGAGGAGGAGAAGCCTGGAGGAAATAAACCTGCCGGACAAGAAAACAATGGACGCGCGCACACACACTCACACTCACACCACACTCACACTCACACCACACACACACTCGCACTCGCGCATGCACGGATCAATTGCTGTGGGCTACTTACGCAGTTTCTTCCTCCACTTCTGCGATATCGTCTATGATCAGAACCACAACCAGCAGCGTTACAAAGCCGAACAGCAGCGAGCGGAACACAAGCGGCATGGCTGAGGGTGAGGGGGGGTGGAGGGGGGCCGGTGGTGCTGGTGGTGGTGGTGGAGCCGGTGGAGCTGCTGGTGGTGGTGGTGGTGGGCTGCAGCCGGGAGTCCCTCCTTTCACCAAACACTGAGCTACATTCACCTTCTCGTCTTTCCCATTTAGAGATCGCGAATCCGCTCAGTCATCTGTCCCATTGTTTCTTATCGCCGGAGTCGAGCCGCGCTCCTGTCCTCTGCGCTCCTCAGATGGTGGTGATGAAGATTTGCCTTTGGTGTGTGTGTGTGTGTGTGTGTGTGGTGTGTGTATGTGTGTGTGTGTGTGTTTCCCCGGCGGGGCGACGCTGCCTCCGTCTCCACTGTTACCTCTCTCTCTCTATTCCCCAGTCAAACTTTGAAAGCGTGCACCTCCACAGCCTGCCATGGGAGCAGCAGAGATGTGGACCACATGCAGCCTTAAAGGCGCAGGGACACACACACACACACACACACACGGGTCGCCTCCACTCTACTCCTCCAGGTGTTGGAGGAGGAGGAGGAGGAGGAGGAGGACCGCAGTGTGGAGACAGGTGTATGAGGCCGAGCACAGAAGGTGGTTTTATTAACTGAGGTGTGTGTGTTTTATAGCCTACATTTCAAAAAGATGGAGGTCAGCAGTGAGTGAGAGACACTGGGGGGTAATGGGGACATCTTTATTTAGCTGAGGAGGGTACATTAAAGGGGCCCTGTGGGTGTTCGGAGAAGAAATTCAACCCCTGAATTTGGATATTTGTGATATTAATGAGGCAATAACACAAACTCAGACTTATTTATTTCTTCCGTTAATGTTCTCAGAGGAAATAAGATCTCCAGAGCGCTGTTTGAAGCTGGAGAGGTGGCAGGGTCCGCCAAATGTAAACAAAGCAGAACAATATGAAATTGCGTTGTGTCCTTTAAGGTCAGTTTGTTTGCTCAGTTTATTCAGTCGTGAAAATGAAGGGGGTTTGTTTATTTAGTTTTTTAATGCATTGATAAAAAAAATCAGTCAGTGAGGATCTTAAGTCTTCTCATTCAAACGGACGAGTTCACCCAGAAATGTAAATTCAGTCATTATCTCCTCAACGCTGATTCAGATCCAAAGTCGAGGGAAGGTTCGTGGTCCACGGCGTAATTCTGGAGCTTCAGAGGAAAAAGACAAGTGTTTGCGGCGTTCCTCTATATAGCTGAAGCAGATGGGGTTCCTGTTTTGAAATGTAAAAATAAAAACAACCAAACGATATTGTGAAATGGCTCCAGACAGCTTGTACGGCGTAAAATCAAGGTCTCCGGAAGCTCTGGGATCCAAAACTGATATGAAAAAGATAATATTCACACTGTCAATGCCGGTCGAGCTCGTGCAGATGTCAGCTGCCAAAAGGGTTATTGGCTCATGGAGATTTGGATTTCCTGACGAGCTGTATGGATCCATTTTGTGTTTATTTTCAGTAGTTCTTTCTTGTTTTTTTTAAAAGAAGTCCGCGTCTACTTCAGTTGTTGAGAATGGAGAATGCTGTAACACTGTTTTGCTGTGAAGCTCCGGAAATGTTTTGTGGGTGAGAAGATCATGACTACATTTTCATTTTTGGGCCGAACTTATCCATTAAATACAAGTTTCATGGTAGTTTTACTTTACTTGAGTATACTACTACATTTTACGGGCAACTTTGTTTCTACCGACTATGTGAATCTGTAGATATGAGCTCCTTTTAGATTCAATCTTTGTTAAAAGTAAGGCATGCATTGAGTAATTTACTTAATAGTACATGAGTATTAACATCCAGACATACTTAAAGTACTCACGCAGAATGGCCCATGTTGGAATAATGTGTATTATGATATTTTACTATAACTTTTGATGCGTTCATGTGTCCGTCGTGTGGAAGCAGGTGAAGGTGAGGCACAGTTCATCTACTCTGAGCCCTGCTAGCTTGTGCTCGCTCATCTAACGTATTTTATTTCTTGATTATAGTCTGCGGGCCTCTTATTGATGGGGTAAAAAGAACAATATTTGAAGTATAACGTAACATAAAACAGAAATACTCGAGTGAAGTACAGCTACCTTGAAATTGTAGTTAAGTACAGCACTTGAGCAAATGTACTTCTTCCCCCACCGCGATCATTAAAGGTCACTTTAGTCGGGGAGTTAACAAAGTGACCTTTGAGGCGTCTGACGGCTCCACAGAGCAGCTGGACTGTTGAAGAAGATCTGGATCATGTCCGACCGTCTTCATATCCAGTTTTCTGTTTCGAAGTGGCTGCTGCGAAGGCGTGTAATCGCTGTAGCTGATGATTTAGGGCGACACGCTCGACCGCTCGGACAATAAGTGAGGAAATCTTGTTTCTGACCGCATCAGGTGCACAATAAATGGGACACTCAGCAGCTGTGAGTCATATCCCAAAAGACCAATGATTACACCGATGTGTACTGTCAAACTGTAGTTAAAAGGTCTAAAGTCTAAATACATACATTCCTGCACATACTGCATTACATTAAATACATTTTGCTGGTGATACATTTGCACTTTTTCTTTTTAGGATTTTGAATGCTGGACTTTCACGTAACAGAGAGTGGGTGTACAATTCTTACTGTGTTTAAAGATCCAAATACTTCTAAGTCCTGCAGCTACAAACCACTTGAATGAGGTCTGGGGTTTAACATTTATGGTTAACTGCAATAGTCGGGAGGAAGGCTCAGATGAAAGCAACACGAGCTTCTCTCTTTTTCATGTTCGGGTGAGATATTTCCTGTGAGTGATAAATGTTGGACGCCGCTCTCATTTCCAAAGTAATGTTTTTGAAGATTACATTTCTCATTTCTGTTGCGTCGCTCAGGGAATTCCAGTGTACAAAATGGCAAGAGTGCTGATGGTGGAAAAGGAAATGCATCAGACCGTATATCTTTGTATAACTTGTTACCACCGGCAGCTCTGCTCTGTCTTTGAATATAGATTTTTGAAAGCTCGGGTTTTATCCCGAAGAAGCTGGCACTGCTCTTTCTTGCACTTTCCTGCTACTCCTTCGGCGCATGAATGTTAATGTTGGAGCCGAAGCAAAGGCCCATTTCCCTGAGAGCAACAGAGTGCACAAATTGCTGCCTAATTAAGCACCGAGTAAACACATGTTTACATTTTAATTCAACGTTAACATTAACTGCAGTGGAAGCTATCGGTGTAATTAACTACAGTGTGTGTAGCCAGACTGCGTTATACGTCCGATCATCATCTAATATCATCGTCCAGTCTTTCTTGTCAGACTGTGTTAAAGACATCTCTGATTTACTTGTAGACTCGCTTGTCTCAGTGTTTCAGGATATAAAACCAAGCAAGGTGAAGCCCCTTTCATTTTTATGCTCCCCACCTGTGGAACAAAGCGCCCTGAACACCTGAGGTCCGCTAACACTCAAGACATTGTCCAATACGTACTCCAAACAAACAGGGGGCAGCGTGTCACCAGTGTAACCGCTAGCTGCTGCTAACTGTGGCTGCCAACAGCTAGTTAGCTCAGTTAGCCGTGCACCTAGTGGTCTGTATTGGATTTGGCTACACTGCTAGCACAGGAGCTACTAAGGAGAGGGATGGGGCTAGGTAGTTAGCATGCTAACTTCAGATGTCTTTCATTACTCCGCAACACACATACATACATACATAAATGTCATAATGTCAAAAACTGTTATTTTTTAAGTTGATTATTCAATGTTTTCGACTAGATTCTTACATATTGCACCTTTAATGTCTCATTTTTAAATGATTTCAATGCTCCTGTAACTCCTTGTGTCTGAATGGTGCTAAATACGCTACATACACTTGCATTGCCTTTATAGTTGCCTTAAAAAAAACGCTCATATCATTATCATATATTTAACCACAGGATAGCTGACCACACGGTTGATATGTAAAGAGGCTGTGTTCATGTATCATCTGCACAATTGTGTTTCACAGAAGGGCTAATTTACATGAAGTGAAAAGTGCAGCTGGAGCCTTGAGAGTGCGCATAAAGACAGGACTAAACCGTGTTTACCCTGGTAGCACTACGCTCTCTAATGCTGAGTCAGTATTTAAACTGTTTGTTTGAGACATTATTTGCACCCTGAAATCTCACATGAATCTCTGTCATCTTCCACAGTTTGTGATCGTATAGCGGAAAAACCGAGCATGAAAATCGAAAATGTCAGCAGGCTGACCTCACTCCGCTGGATTGATATTCAGCGTATCCCTCGACAATATGAGAAGAAAGACATAAATCAAAGCTCTCCGCTGAGGATTTATTGCTTTATTTTTCCTGCCAGAGCTGCTGTGAAACAGTCCGTCTCACTAACGCACACATTAGGCTAATTGCCGCCTCTTGATTAAAAGAGAAAACCCTTGCTCGTAGCAGCTTCTGTTTCCAGGTTGCTCGCTTCTTCTTGTGTTTTGACTGTCGTTTTGCGAGGACACTCTCCCGCAGACTCCTGGTTGTGTTTTGTGTGTCTTTGATGCGACGAGCACCGGCAGTGAGGTGTGTATCAGAGAGCGTGTTGTAAGCCGAGGCAGATGCTGCTGATACCGCTGCTGTTGTCATACGCGGGCTTTTTTGTCTTGTTGAAGCGTGTCACTGTGCTATTATTAGACTTTACAACCACCTGACAACCGCACAGAAACATACCACACAAGCTGATATCAAGTGATACCAACTGTGACATGTTTTCGTAAAAAGGCCGTTTCTGTGGCGTCTTCAGTGCACGAGCCAAACATCAACATGTTCAATACAGTCCTGATTTATTATTAATTGTTTACGTGGTATCAGTAATTTATGTAATCCCAGTGAGATCTATGATTTAATGAATCTGGTTCATTCCAGTCCACCAGACCGTGTTTTTTGTTGTATTTGATGAAGATAACAAGGAAACGGATAAATGTCTCTTGTGGGAGTTTTGGCTCTGTTGTTTTGGACTGCAGAGGGACTGCGAAGTAATTATTTTTGATTCATTTCAGAAAAATCCGAGCTCCAAATTCTCTGTTCGGTCTTCAAATAAATAAAAAAAAGCGCTCTGTGTAAAGGCGACATGCCTGAAGGTACTAAACCAAATCCCCCGCTGACTCTGTGCCGCTGTGACACACCCAGGTCACACTCTAATTGGCTGTGTGCAGCTGTGACAGCTGCTCGTTTGGAACACGGAGGGCGACCTTTTGAAAATATTTTGGGATATGATTGTTGGCTACAAAGAAATGTCATCTATTATTTCATGTTTCTGTCCACTTAAAGTTGAAGTGTCGCTCACGTACAGTCCAGGCCCCGAAATGTCAGTCAACGTGAAAGCAGGGATTCGAGGCACATGCCCGGGGCCTCCTGGCCACCAGGGGGCGCCGCAGAGGGGAAAACAACATCAACTGCTGCCATTAAAATCATTTTAAAGATATGAAAAACCTAAAAAGTATCTCAGATTCAAAACTTAATTTCAATGTTTATATATTTAAAGCAGCATTATGTAGAATTTGGCATTTTATGAGATTTGGCGCCCCCCACAGGTTTCTGAGTGCGACACCACTGTCGTAAATACAAATCCCAGGTCTGTATAATGTACTCAGTATGTCTAGCGATGTTATGTGTTGAAACAAGTGATAACAAGTGATTAAAAATCATTGATCAAAATTATTTTTCAGGTAAAGTTACATAATGTTGGGTTAAATTTAAAGTATTGCTCACACACACACACACACACACACACACACTATCCCCAAAATGTCATGAAATATAATGTAGGTAATACTTGTGTCAGGATGTTCCTGGGAAATGGGAAAAAGACCACTTCAAAAACCAGAGGCAAACCAAAAAAAGGGAAGGAAGGAGGAAGGAAATATTAAAAAGCTTTTATTATAATGACTCGATCGCGACTACCCAATGGCTCGACACTTTAGCGACCATCACAGTGGTCGAACGGCTAATGGATCATTATTGCGCGTAGAGGGCACTGAGCGCATCAAACCTTTGCTCAGAGGAGGGAAACCTGACCAAAAGATTCATGGACTGGATGATTTAAAATGTCTCTCTGCAGACTTGACAAAAACATTTTGAGCCCTGATGAAGAACTAATTGTGGGAACATGCTGGCTTTAAATACTTCCTTCCTTGACTGCCTGGATGAGCCTGTTGTTTTTGGATGACACGGATGATTCAAGCAAAAAAAAGGCACAAATAATCTCGAGAGCTCCCAGAATGATTAATTACTCAGTGAGCACAGTCGCAGTGTTTTCACATCATGTAGTTGCTGAAAATAACACGCAAAAAAAAACAGTTGTTTTTGCCTGAAAAGGGTCATCACTCTTACAAAATGAGACATGATGTGTTCGTATCTTTGCTGCTTTGTACTGTTTTCAGCTGTATATTTACAGAATGCAAATGATCCTTGTCACGACACTGATGTTTCCTCACAGTGGAATAAAAATGACCCAGATCACTTGATGACCACTGATGGACAACTGCTAAATCTGCCAAATGTCAGTTTTAAGAATATATCAAGAGATAAATGATTTCAAATCTCAGCAGGAGAGAAAAACCTGTCCACACTTTGATCTTTCGGGCAGACTCGTCTGCTGTCGTGGGGTTTTTACAGGTCTCTGTAAAAGGTCAGCCGGACAGCTGGAGCTGAATCAGAACACCGGGGGAGTGGATCACATCAGTCCAGCTGTCACATCTTTGCACCGGCTTCTTGTATGTCTGAGAATTGATTTTTGGTTTATAAAGACTTAGGCGGCTTAGGGCCAAAATACATTGATGAGCTGCGACCTCTGGATCTGCACTGTCCCCGCTAATAAAACCAAGAGAAGCAGCGCTGAGTTTTTTATTCCCAGAGAACTTGAGATCCGCTCCGACACGTTTCTCGTTGCCACTTATCTTTTAATAAATCCAATAAAGCGTATTCATTATAGTTATAGTTTGCAGCATATTTCATTTTAGCTTGTTCTTATTTTCGAATACATCTTATTTAGTTTCTTTTTAACAAATCTTCAACAGGCTTGTGCAGGCGGCCGAGAGGGACGGGAGAGGTCTCAATTTTCACAGATGGCCAATAAAGAAGTGATTAACACATGCAGATTACTAAAAGTTAAATAGAGCCCCCTTTTTAAAAGAAGAACAGGAGGCTGAGATGCAACAAGAAATATCGAGGGAGGACTGGAACGTCAACCCCGACCCCCGAAAACACATGGAGGGAATTCTAATGGAAAGTTACTGTCAAGAGATTTTCAAACGCAACATACGACGGCAGACAGGCCCAACATGTGTTAACACAACCAGTTGCTTCCACATCTTCATGCTCCACACTGACATCCCTCAAGACTCAATGAAACACCGCCAGAACGCCATCTGTGGAAATATGAGATGGGACAGATAACCTTCTGTCTGAGGTTGCAATCAGACAACTGATATAAGAGGCCGGGGTCTTTAAAAATGAGCAAATTAACGCAGTGATAACCTCGACTCACCTAGATAATAAGTCACAGAGCTGCCGTCTGAAACAGAATCACAAACCAGGCCGGTGGACGACAAGAATCGCACATATCCACCTCCTTAATCAACCTGAGAACGTTTCGCAAAGTGTTTCATATCTAGTGTCGTTCTTCACAGCTTCGCGGTGGCTTTTTTTTAAGAAGTAGTGACTGGATGCTGAAGTCTAAAGAGCCAAACTCGGAGCTCGGAATCTGCTGTGCGCATCAAAATGTGAGGACACCCTGTGCCTGTGTGGTCCATTAATTTCCTGGTTCAATACTTCACATCTTACTAAGTGAGCACTTATAGGCGGAGGTGATGAGCCATGAATGGACACCGACGGTCTAAAAGCGGTTCCATTTAACACCTGTAAAGTCGAAGCTGAAATAACTTTATCCTACTTAATATTCGCTGATTATCGAGCAGAGTGTTCATCGTGAAATGTTTGCAGTAACGGGCTGTTGGAGAGCACCTGTCGACCTGGCTGTTGCAGTGTGTCGCCCACCGTTGGCACGAGTCGGCCCCCTTGTTGGCGGCTTTTTGATCGATCCATGTGTAGAACAGGCGGCAGAGCTGATCAGTGAGAGGAATCACTCGACTTGCTTGTTCAACTTTATAATTTCAGATCAGATATTCTGTCAATGCAACTTGCACACTGTGATTTTGTTGTTCTTTTCTGTACATGCGACATCTACTACATGTCTGTCCGTCCTGGGAGAGGGATCCTTCCTCTGTGGCTTTTCCAGATGTTTCTTCCATCTTCTTTTTTCCCCTCTGCGTTAAAACCTTTTTTTTTTCTTTCCTCACTCGTATCGAGGGTCTAAGGACAGAGGATGTCGTTTACTGTACAGATTGTAAAGGCCATTGAGGCAATGTGATTTTGATTTTGGGCAATATAAATAAAATTGATTTGATTTGATTAAGTCAATCAGTGCAAGAGCAGAGGAAAAAAAGGAAAAACCCTTTGAGCCTGTTGCTGTAGTATCCATTATTTCACCCTTTTATCGTGGTTTGTCCTTATCTTTTGCCACCATCTCTTCTCCAGTGACTTCTAACCGACATATTCTTGATTAGAATCATAGAAAGTGAGCGTGCATATCCGTAATCCTGAGTCTCCAATGTCCCCTCTTTGAATGACAAATACTGACCAACGCCACCTCTCACACAGGCGCACAGGCTGCTCGGCCGTCAGCTTCAGTCTTGGCCGAGATAGGTTTTGGTGTTTGGTGTGTCTGGGCCCTAAACCTTTATAGATATGTGGGGAACTGATACAGGAACAGTTTACCAGATGAGGATCAGTTACTTTATTTAAAAACTATGATTTGGTCATCAAGTAAAAATAAGTTATATGAACTCTTTGTGTTTTTAGCGTGTCATAGTTTTATGTAGTCGCTTTATTTGAATTCATCTCATACTCAGTTGATGTTCGTCTCCCTTCTCGGACTGAATGTTTGTCTTATGTTGAATGTGAATATTTGGAGAAGTTTGTTACATGGAGTGATTGAATGTAGCTAAGTACACCTAATCAAGTACAAATCTGAGGTACTTGTACTTTGCTTGGGTAGTTTCTGCTACTTTATACAGTACTTCCACTCCACTACAGTTTGGAGGCAAATATTGTACTTTAGTTACTTTGCAGATTGTGTGCTGCATCAGAGCCAAAGAAGCACATTTTAAAATTCAAATAATCAGAAAGATGCTGAATATCAGATCCGATAATCAACCAAGCCCAAAAATGGCTCTAGAGTATATACACATTCAAATATATGTATAAATTAGTTTTTAAAGTACATTTATTGCCATTTATTTAAGGACATTTAAGATGAGATACTTGAACACTTTTACTCCATTACTAATCGTACAGTTGACTTTCACTTTTCCCAAAGTCATATTTTAGCACGATATCTTTACTTTTACGCAAGTATGACTTTTAAGTACTTTTAGTGGTTCTGTGTAGGCTGTTCATCACGAAACTAAACCAGACCAAACACAATATGAACACATTGGACAAAAGCATCTCTCTAAAATGACAAAGTCTATAAAAGAAGGATGCAAAAACACACACAACCGAACATATTTTCTGAAAAATAATTTATTTCCAGAGTAAAATAAATGATATGTTGCCATACAAAAAGTGTAAGAAAAGGGACGATGCCAAAACTTTAACTGCAGAGAGATCAGTGGAGCAACAGGTCGTACTGGGCTGAAGAACCGCTCAAATGTCCAGGAATAAATTCAGTGTGCTCTTCGCGCTGTTCGCCTTGTTTGACCTCGCACACACACACACACACACGGCCTCCTGTAGCATTTCTGTAACTTTTATCCCAAATAACACAGGTTTGAAGGTACTGATTATATTTCTTTTCCCCACAACAATGCAACATTTCATCACTATGAATAGTCCCAAATCTTCTGTGGCATCTGAAACCTCTCAGACAATTAATTAGATTATATTTAATTTATACTTTTCCTCTCAGATACAATCTAATAAACATTCTGGGCCTAACGAAACAAATATATTAATACTCCTCATCTCTTTTACTTGAGTGTCCGAACACATAGAAATAGCTCTCTCGGTTTTTCTTCTTTTTCCACTGGGCGCAAACGTCAGAAGAAAAAAAAAAAAAAATAGACATTCTCATTGAATAATCCCTTATTAAGACATATTAGGCTGAATAAACTCTGCAGATGTACAAACAAACGTGGAAAATGAAAAAAACAACTTCTATAATAATGAAAAACAAACCTGCAGCCTGACACAGAACTAGTAATAAACACGGACCTATGTGACGTGAATTGCACCTATGAGACAAGACTTCACAGTCTAGTCTACAGTATCAAAAACAGGGCCTGTGATCCAGCAAGAGAACGAGAAACTCAACAGTGCATGGTGACGTGAAAACACTAGCTTGTTTTAAAGGTATTAGACTTGATTTCTGACAAGTTAAAACATCTAATAGGCCACTATAACAACCCCGTGAGGGCGTTTCTGTCCTCGTTTTATAAGAAAACCTTCCTGCATTAAAAATCAAATGCATTAAAACTGATCAACTATTAGTTTGTAAACACTTGGCAACTTTTTCAACAACAAAAAAAAAATGAATAACTGAAGAGCCACCAAAACTTGTCTTGTAAAAATCTCATTTTTTTGAGAGCGAGCGAGCGACAGACAGAACACACAGTGCGCTGACTGAAAAAAGGAAGCCGTCATTCTTCACACGGATCACTGGAATCATGACGGACCCCTAAAAACGATATGGCAACTCTAGTTGTAGTAGCATTGTCGTGTCCACCGACTAATAATCAACTAGGACTGAGCCGGACAGTACTGTAGTCGTCTTCTACCACCAAGTCAACACAGGAATTCACTGGACAAACACCTCGCTGATACGTAAACGGCTAAAAATGGACCCTTTTCGAAAGTTTACCGAGGACGTGGCGCGCAGTGGAGACGCCACGTGTCCTGAGACCTGAACGGGCCATTAAATAGATTGCCTTTTATCAAAAACTTTATTTTATCCTTTTCAAGAAAAGAGGAATAAAATCATAAAATAGTCCTTTTGAGAGAGTGTGAATGTCCACGTTGTCCTTTTTTGTTCTTGCATAACAAACTATAAAACTGACTCCATATTTTCACAAAACTCATGGTCCTCTAGGTTATATATAAACTTTGTCCTGTCGACTAGTTTGGGCCCGTCTGTTAGAGAGGGGTAGAACTCGGCCGGCGTCATGTAGCCCTCGTGACCTTTGATGTACTTCTTGTAGTTCCTACGTAAGCAGTACCACGTGGTGCTGTAGAGGAGGAAGGCGACGCCCTTGAGGACGATGGCGAGGCTCACGTACAGATGCCTGTATTTGACGTTGTCGTACAGCAGGCAAGCACCCTTATCGCCGCAGTCGTTACTCCAGAAAAGGCAAGTAGAGTCGATCCCAGCACCGAAGATCAGAGGAGGGGGGATGAATCCTGCGAGACAGAAACACCGGCTGAGCACACAAACTCTTTCTGATCCCGCTAAAGTCACTTCAAACATAAGAAAAACTACTTTATATGCATTCTGGGTCAATAACGGTTCATTAGGCCTTCTTCTTTCACTGTTCTTTTCTCTACTTGACAGTAAAGAAGTAAACTGTATGTCAGCTGGGTTTAAACTTCATATCTATGCTTTTTTTGTTACGCTTGGTTAGATTCGGGTTTCCTTCTCTCTGCTCTCTCTTACAAAAGAGACACATTGACTTTAGAACAGCAATTTTCAGATCATTCTCAAAGGAACAGTGTGACATTTGACATTTCTTGCAGAGAGTTAGACAGTTAGATCTGTATAACTCTCATTCGTGCAAAGTAAATATGTAGCTGCAGTCAGCAGCTGGTGAACTTAGCTCAGCATACAGCCTGGAAATGGGGAAAAACTGGTGTTGCTCTGTGTGAATGCAAATCAATCTCATCATCCAACTCTGAGCAAGACAGTGAATCATCTTATTTCCCTAAATCTCTATCTATCCATCCATCCATCCATCCATAGTTGATGGAGTTTCATTCTCAGGTTGTCAAACACTGAAGCTTTGGGCACTTTAAATTCTTTTTCCGCTTGTTAACACGGATAATATTTGACCAGATTTCTCCCGTTTGTCCAGGACAAAATCTTCCTGGACCGGAACCAAACGGAAACTCTGACCTGCGTGTGTCTCAAAAGTCCGATTAAGACTTTCTTAATCCCGTTATTACTCTGCATTAGCTTTTCCAAACAGTGAAGCTCCGTGGTCGTTCTCCATTTGGAAAATAAATACAACAAACAGAAGCGTCTCAGGTCGACTGAGTCACGTATTTGCATGAGTGATGAGATTATCAAATGAGACGGAGCCGCGGCTTCTAAAAATGAACGTGTCATCTGATAAAAAGCTCTTACCGAGAAGTCGTAGCAGCAGGAACAACACTCCGAGTGCGTATGACTTCAGTTCAGGGCTCACAGTCCTTCAAGAGAAGCAGATAGAATCAATTATATTTTCTGCACACACAGACAGACACACACTCTCATTCGGTTATATCCACAGGCATACCTGATTAGGATGATAACGGAGGGAGTCTGGGCCATGGCTCCGACCAGGCTGCAAGCGCAGATCACACACAGGAAGATGAGGAAAGCCTCCTGGCAGCCTGGTGTCGGACATTTCCCTGGAACCGCTGTGGCGAATTCACTGTCGGCGGATATGCAACCACATCCAGTCAGGTTCTGGAGGGAGAAAAAAACAACAGGAGGATTCAAGAACCAGTTGACCAACCGAGCAAAACCAATTGCAGGAAAAACGTGTTATTTTCCTATTTTCACATGCGAAGGAAGTCCCGGTAGGACTGGGCGGACTGTACTTTGAGGAATAAAATAAACTGCTATAACTGCAGTGAGACGGCAGTGAAAGTGATATTTTCGTGCTGCTGAGCTGAGAGAAATTCTCTCTGCATGTGATTTGAATATAGAAGACACTAATCTGCAGTCGGCATCTGATCTTTGAAACAAACCACGGTAACACTTCAGTGCCCAGCGTGCGACGGCTGACGACAGAACTATGAAATACTGGGACTCTTTTACTTTGAACTCTCGTATCAAAGAATATAAAACATGTTTAATAAGTTCAAGGAAAAGTTTGCGTCATCTGCAATTCACTGGGTAGTTCTGCTGCGATTACAATGCCCCGTTTTCCACACTGCCACTATCACGTCTTGGGTTAAGGACCTGAGTGATGCTCGGCGTGGCCTGAGCGCCTCGCGTCCGGGTGCAGCCGGCGAAGCAGGCGGACAGGTAGGTGACGCCGTTGGAGCCGCACACGGGGCTGATCGAGGAGGTGAGGCAGTTGCAGTGGCTGATGCACTGAGCGTCTGGTTTCTCGCCCACTCGCAGAGTCCTGAACAGAGAGAGAGAGAGAGAGAGAGAGAGAGAGAGAGAGCTGAGCATCCTTACCCACTTTAAGTACCGACGACATCTGAGTGAGTAACAAACAAAATCAAAGGAGCCCTCTCAGCCCTTAAACGGCGATACTCCAGGCCGCCGGTCTAATTTTAGAATCTCCATGGAAACTTCGCTAAACCTGTTGTGGAGCCAGCTGGGTTCAGGCAGCACTTCTACAGGACCACCAAACAAACGGAAAAAGGATCAATTATCCTCCCGGCCTAATTGACTTTCTCTTCTCCCTTCCTCCTGTAGCTGTGGCCTCTGGTGTTTGATATTGTGTTAAGTGTAGCTGTGATTAGGGCTGCAACATTTTTAATTACTAATCAATCTCGTCTAATCTTCTAATCTTCTCTTAATTACCGGATTAAGCATCTATAAAACTGAAGGATGCGCATCACAGGTTCCAAAATGTCTTTTTTTTTTTCATTCAACAAACAGCTCAAATCCTGAGAAGATGTTCAGTCTGCGATCACAGAGCAACAAGAGACCCGAACAAAAACCTCACATTGAGGAAGCTGCAGCCCAGGAATTTTTGTTTCCTTTCAAATGGTTTTTATTTCAGGTGTCTATCTGCTCGAGAGGCTGGAAAATACAAGGTTGTAGTCAGCGTTGACAATCCTGTCATGTTTTTCAGAAAACCCCTCAGGCTTCAGGAGGCGTTTTCAAACAATGCCTTCAGTTTTATCACGCATTCTTAATGGGTACCCTCGTTCTAGGTCAGATATTTACTATCTGAATCCCTATTGTGTCATATTTAAAGTTTCTTTTCATTTGGAGTCGATGTTTTGTGAGTTTTTGTTCATCGAGAACATTTCGTTCATTTAAAAAGCCCGGCTCGAACATGTTCATAGTTCTCAAAAGCTTTTTGGTGTCAGTGTCAAAACTGAGGTATTGCATTTCCCGTATACTGTCATTCATCACGCCTAATCGAACAATAAATGAATGCATGCCCCATTCTGGGGGTCAGTAGAGACTGTTGACGGGTTAATCAATATAAGAGTGAGAGAAAAGTCTTGTTGAATGATAACTGCGCTCCGAAACGCGGTCACAGGTTCGGAGACCGCTTCGGCTGTATTCGTATTCAGCGTGTGCAGCCGTGAGTAACACGAGGTCACTTTCTGAATAGAGAATTCTTTTTATGGACTCCATAAAAGCGACACAAAGTAGTTTGAAAAAAAAGTAAGGCCACCGTGCACCAATGACGGGCAGTGATAAGAATTTTCATTTACACATGAACCCCTCTGCGGTTCACCTCCAATAAAGTCCTCTGGCCTTGGCAGCAGCTTTTCACAGCTCATATTTATTTATTAGAAGTACTGAGACATTGTGTTTGGATAGAAATGTTAAAAAAAATCCCACAGTCACTCACTGGCTCACATCGAGGAGCATACAGTAATATACTTATGCATTAACTTTATTATTATTTATTGTATACAATGTACTGTATGGTATCTAGGTAAGGTATTTAATCTCATCTTCAACACATTCTCAGTTCCTGAGCTGCTGAAGTTGAGTTTGACTCTTTGCTAAACTGGACAAAGTTCAGTTATGTCGAGCGTCTCATACAACCAGTTTATCCAGGAAGTTGAACCAGATAACTTGCATACAGCGTGACCATGTTGCACGAACCTCAAGGTGTTGTAAAGTCACTTTCACTACTTACATTTATATTTAAATATCAGAATACATTTGGTTTTTTTAACACAGTCATTCCCAAATTTTTTGGCTTGTAAACAAAGAAATGTGTACTTATGAGCACTTGTCACCTGTAACTACTGTACGTCTACAGTTAAAGGGGGATTTTCTTTCCTTGTTTAAGGTTTTAGAGCTCAAAGTAAGTCAAACATATTCACTAAATTAAAATAAAAAACAATAAACTAACATCTGTGGGGTGATTAAGTCTACGTAACATGATTTCTTCACACAAGTGGCTGCCATGTTTTCAGGATCTATCTTACCTGTTGCCATAACTGACCGTCACTCCTGCGACCGGGCCGGTGTCACAGCCCAGGAACAGGAAGGAGACGTAGCAGGCGGTGGAGATCAGGTTGACCAGCATGGCCATGCGGATGGCTCCCAGCGCCGACAGGTTCAGCTTCTTCACCAGCAGGCCGCCCATGAAGATCCCCAGACACGCACACGGAATGGCGGTCATACCTTGAAGATAAAATTTGTGCCAGTAGTGTTTATTATACCGGTATACAAATGTGCGACCGTTCATGTGTGCGTATGTGCAAGGCCTGCTGTGGAAGACGGACCTAGCAGCTGGTTAGCCGAGGTGGTGGTGAGGTTGAACTGCTGCTCGAGGTATTTCCCCAGGAAGGCTGCGAAGCCGGCCACGACTGCGATCTCCATGCAGGCCGCCAGGATGATGCAGGTGAACACGGGGTTCGACAGGAGGTGCTTGGTCACCTTGGGGATCACTGGACATAAAGAAACGAGAGAGGACAACCGTTAATATCAGCGTGTTGGTTGGCAGGACAGACGTGATTCTCTTGTCGCCTTTATGTCTTTTTTAGCACTTGATTAAATGTGTTTGACTAGTATCAGTAGTTTACTATAGAAAAAAAGTATTTAAGTTCATGATGAAGCAACTGCACATTTTCTCTCCCTTCACCAGGTACAACATGAAAATGCTGCTCACAGGTTAAAGCATCAGTAACAATAATCCTGCAATAATAGAGACATACAGTGTTGGAAAGAGGACTCAAGTATGAGTACAGTTACAATCCTGAAATATTTCTCAACTGTAGGTAAAACTACGGGTATTAAAAAAATACTTTAGTAATTGTACAAAGTACTCTTCTCAAACACTACTCAGGTTATTAGTGACTTTTTAACCCTTTGATTTAAATCTTCAGTTAAAATTACTCCTGCTCTGTTCTGCTCACCTCTCCAGACCTGCACCTGCTGCACAGTTGTGTTTTTCAGTCCTTATGTCAGGGTTTTTAATTGGTCCGTTTGTGATCGGAGCCTTACTGGCTACAAAAATTATGATTAAGTATGTATTCGATAGATATTAGATATGTATTCAAATTGTATTAAGTAACTAAGTAGATTACATGGTTTAATGCATACTTAAGTGAGAGTAAAATTACAGACTTGAAAAAATACTCCAAGTACTTAATTACAGTAATTTGAGTAGCTGTAATTAGTTACTTCCACAGCTGATACATATAATAATACAGCTCTGACTGGGGACAATCTGCATTACGAGTGCTTTTACTTTCTATACTTTAAGATAATTTAACTAATAGTACCTTTACTTAAATAACATTTACAGCATAGGACTAGATTACTTCATCTTGGTACTCTTTCTTTTTATTTTAAGATCAATGGACTGAGGTAAAAAGTACAATATGTCCCTTTCAGTTGTAGTTCAGTAGATGTGCCTTAAAACTGTACATTACTCGAGTAAATGTACTGAGATACTTTGCACCACTTTTAGTAAATTCAAGGAGCTGAATACTTCTTTTACACTGAGCTGGTTTTAACCCCTTTAGATCAAGTTTAAAATGTAAATTATCTAGAAATATATACAAATATAAATAAAAAAAAATCATCACTATCTGTCATATATGTATTTGCTTAAAATGTTAAAACATTAACAGCACATTTCTAGTGCAGCACTCCACAGGCTCTCACACACTCACCCCTGAGCTGCTGACAGCAGGTGGCGCCGTTGGCAGCCTCGTGGTTGCGTACGGCCCCATTACTCGACTTTGGAGTCTCATATTCTGAATTGAGAGAGGGAGGAAGCATAACCTGCTCGCTGTCCACCCCCTCCTCTCTCTCCTTGGTCGGCAGCGACTGAGGGAAGCCGAACATGAAGAGGGCCGAGCAGAAGAGTAAGGCACCGCACAGGAGGAAGCCGGCCCACCAGGCGCCGATCCACCGCGGGTCGTCGGGAGTGATGGGCAGCTTGCCTGTGGAGAGGCAGGCCAGAAGTCAATACACAGAGCGCGGGGGGAACACTTTTAAAAGAACACGGGAGAGGTATTGAACTCACTGGTGTCGATGAAGATGGCGTCCACGTAGAACTTAGTGCAGAGGGAGCCGAGGATGAAGCCGCAGGCCGGCCCGAACACCAGAGTGGAGAAGAGGATTCCTGCACAGGAACAAATATCACGTTTAAAGTTTGGTTTTGATTTCACTCGCCTGACACTTTCAGAAAAGACAAGCCCAAAAACAGTTGGTTAGAACAGGCATGAACACTGTACAGCAGGTCACAGACAGAAATTATCAAGAGATGCTCTGAATAATTCTGATAACGCTTCCTGGACGAGGCCATAAAACCTGTCCGGTAAACGAAAGATGTACAAGGGATCCTCTGTACCAAGTGCAAACAATGTCCCCCATGATTTCAATAACAGGTATCAACTTATATACAAACACTGCTGATGATTCGTCCTTGCTTTTGTTTATCATGAGCAGCATGCTACAAAGTCAGCAAAGTCATGAATGGAAATGAATGCAAAGCAATCAAGGAAGGCTATGTGAAAGTGTGGATGAACTCCACAGCCTCAAAGAAAAAAATATTATTATTATTATTAACTTATTTTCATTTGGTAAATACAGAAAAAAACAGAAGTTGTGTCAGAGAGATAAAAAGCACGTCTTTACTCAGGAGTTCTAGCAGTGTCTCCGCCAAGAGTCTTATAGACGGTCTTATATATTATTTATCAGTCTTATAGTCCATTTTAAGCCGTTCTCTCAGTGCGTGCGTGAGTCATTCTATAATAAATATCTCTTCAACAGTGTCCAGCCTGTGTATCTGTGTTTTTTTATTATTACAGGTCCCCAGGGTGCGACTACTTTGGTCACACATGCGCCCAAAAATCTGTCAAGTGCTACAAAACACTTTCATTGGTCGCACCAGAGCACCAACACCGACTGGGTAAGTAGAGAGTTAGTTCATGTTTGATGTCGCTGAGGTTAAATAAATGGATGCTTTGGTTGACAAAGTGTAGAGAAACCTAACAACAATCCTCCAAATGTTATTCTGTGTCCAACAAACAATCCTAAAAGCTGCAAATCGTCACATTTGAGAAGCCATTTCTGCTTCACTCCGGCCCTGCTTCTCGCTGTGTGTGTCCTTTTTTTCCGGGCGGTACGGTACAAAGCGCGAGGGCAAAACATGGAAAACATTTTGGTTGTCATGAAAGATCAAATCAGCCGGTTAAAACCACAAGGCGAGCGCAGCAGTCAAGTGCGCTCGTTATGATCACACGGGCTCCTCGTCCTCGCAGAGCAACGCGCCGAACAAACAGATACAAACACACACTGTCAGGGCGACACCTGACTACAGACACCAGCTCTCTCTCTCGCTCCCGGTCTGCTCTAGTGGGCAGCTGGAGATAAAATGTGGAGCCTGGTCCAAAAATCCTCATTAGAGCGCTGTCAGCGGGGCGAGAGTCTGGCACTGTGACTCAGACTGCAGGCAGATAATGAAGACTCAAAAGCTCAATTTGGGAGACAAATTTCTCCCTGACTGTAAGTCCTGTGATCTGTGGTATTATTAGACTGCAGCATGCTGGAGACACAGCCACAAACCAGATCGGAGTTTGACCACCGCTGCTCGCAAGAAACGGGCCATGCTAGCCTCAAATTACATTCAAAGCGAGATAAAAATCATCTCTGCCGTTCCCGCTCCTCCTCCGGCCCCTGCAGCAACAGAAACATCCCCTTTATTGGCTGCAGGTTGGCCGGCACATCGCTGCTATCAGCACGCCGTCTCCAGTAAGATGCTGTTCGGATGCCAGGAGCAGCCACTTAATGAACAAGCGTGGAAACTGTGACTAAGCTTTGTACATCTCTGCAAGTGTTTAGAGTGAATGTGAAAGTCTGCTTCCTGCCTTGACCACCCACATAGGAAGGGAGTCAACACACTGACATTATTGTAGCCTCGTTCTCATGAATAGTTTATTCTTCGCATAAAAGGAAATGGTTCGCAGATTGTTTAGGTGTGGCTCGCTACCTATATTGTGACACAAACCGACTCTTTTAGGCGAGGCGAGGAGTGAAACGAAAGAAAAAGGGACTCGCATGTTAGGATGGGAACATACTGCCATTTTTCTTTCACAAGCGTCAACTGAAACATCTTTGCGGTTGACGCTCTGACCACGGAAATGAGCAGAGTGTGTCCGCGAGGCGCCGGAACCTGAAAGGGTTGTCCCCTCGTCCTACTGCTAAACTCTTGAGTTTTGGTAGTAAGAAAAGAAGGCAGAGGACAGGCTAAGTTATTTTCCTGCCCGAATTTAACACTTTCACATCTGATGTCGAAGTTTAACACAACTGAGCTCAAGCGACACACACACACACACACAGATGGTTGGATTCACACCCACAAATAGGCACACAGGAAAGAGGTGCTTGTGGCTAGTTACCACTGAAACGGTGCAGTTTAACAGCACTTTCGTGACGGAGGGCTGCACGACTAGCAGATCTGCCTGTGGTGTTGCAAATGAGGCCGGCGCACTCTCTGTTTCGACTGTTTCCTTAGAAACCGAGTGTTGTCTTCTCATAGCAACAACATCACAATTGCATTCACCGCAGGCGACCTCAAAGAGGAAATTCAGAATCACCTTCCAGGAGATGACGCCTCAGCTAGCCCACGAGTCCACAACCACTGAGAGATACATGTTTCCTCAGAGATCCGCGCCAGCACCCCTGGTCGCCTTAAGAAGCGCTGCCTCCTTGATGATAACACGGCGCCACAGCGCGAGCCTCGCATGTGGAACAGATCAGTAATCTACGAGGGAGCATGCCTCCTTATCAATCTGCTGCTACTGCAAAGGAAACAAGGGGGAACGCAATTTTGAATCTGATGATAATCTTCACATGAAAGATTGATTCAAAACTTAAGCTTGAAGCCGGCGGAGGGGAATCATGCAGCAACCTGGGCTCATTCACAGCAGGATTAAGCTAGCATGAACATGAACTGGAGCTCGTAGTCAAAACACAAGCAGAGTGTTCAGTCCAGCGCTGCTTCGGTGTAGTCTTCCTCGTCATTTTGCTCAAGATCAAAACTTTATTTCTACCTCTTTGTGAGCTGCTACTTGGAAAAGTGGCCAAATCTCCAGTTTGGCCTTTAAGGAATAGTTCAACATTTTATAAATGTGTTTTATTTGCTGTGAGAGAGGTGACAATGTCGATACCACTCTCCAAGGGTGTCGCTTTGTTTTGAAAAGTAGTCTCAAACTATTTTTAGGCAGCACATGAGACATTAGAAACTACTTAGCCAAGCTAGGCAAACATTAGCATGCTAGTACTGTAAGCTAGCTGGATAATCAGTCCATCCAATGTGTTACATGAGGTTTTTGCAGTATATGCTCATCACATCTATCATCTAATAAAGAAACAGTTTTCCTGCACATGTTGTAGGCTGTTTTGCAAAACCTTAGTTTATAGTATACCTCTCATTAGTTAGCATTTCTTTGGCTTATGCTGTTTTTAACAAATTATTCTTAAAAGAAAATAATTCAATCCTCACGTCTGTCCATTAAGTGTGGAGCTAGAGCCAGGAGGTGGTTAGCTTAGCTTAGCACAAAAGGTGGAAGCAGGGGGGAAATGGATAGGCAGGGAACAAGAGGAGACTCCAGGAGGTTAATGGCCGCGATGTAGACAGGCACATAAAACCACAGCCTGAAGGTTTTACACTGTTTTTCCATTTTCCATACAGACATGAGACTTCCTAATCTAGCTAATGGTACGGAAATGCAGCAACAGCCTAGAGAAAGTTAGCTTGTCTTAGTGTAAAGACTGGTAAAGCTTTCTCTGAATAACAATAACATTTTGTAGCTTTACAGGGAGTTAGGTCGAGTAAAGTAAATCCAATATCTGTTGTTAGGGCTACCCGTTTGCCTCCGCTTCCAGGCTTTATGCTACGCTAAGCTAATTGCCTCCTGACTCCAGCTCTGTACTGTTACATGTAGACGTGAGAGTGGTATCAATCTTCTCTTTTAATTTTCAGCAAGTCGGCTTAAAGGATATGAAAAAATAAAGTCAAACTATTTCTTTAAGTTAAATTCTTCTATGTAAGGACAGGAGCAGAGCAGAGGAGATAACTTGACCATAAATAGGTTGATTCGGTCAGTTTCCCCGGGGCTCATACTGACAAGCCTGGTCACTGTTATTAAAAACTTCTACTCCTCATCCATCTCTGTGCTACAGTTATTACTTTGTATTTAAAATAACTGACTCCTGCTCTCAGGTCAAAGATAAAAAAGACAACTGTGCTTGTACAGGCTGTCAGGGGACATATTTCATGTTCATCACGGACAAGGTTAAGCTGAAGGGGGAAAAAAAAAGGAAAAACCTAAGCTGAGCACATTAAATCTCCATGAAGGACAATGCACGACCACAGCCGTGGGTAATCTTTGCAACACACTACTTCTCCAAAACTGCCTCCAAATCCCCTTTTTCCCTTCCAGCGGGCCTGTTAGGAGATAAGTACAAAACAAACTAATTTGCTCATGTTGTAGTTTCGCCCGAGCCTTTTAGTATCCTGTGAATTACACTCTCAGGGGAGCATGTCAGATGTAATTCAATAACGAAGCTCGGCTCTAGTGTTTTTGTCTCTGTTCTAATTTGTTTAGAGAGCAATAGAAAAAAAAAGGCTGGGAACGCTACTGTGCACGAGTCTCGTGTCCTGTTCCGGATATCAATTAACCCACGGATGCATCCCGTATCCTTTCGCGCTACATTTGGGAAGTCGGCTTAAAAAAAAAAAGAAAGAGAAAGTTTTGCATATTTGACCCACGCGTTCCCTGGAACACCGACGATAGGTTAGGCTTCTTGTGAAAACCTCGGTCGGTAATTCGCATGAAGCACTTGTGGTTTCCGTCACTGAGTGTGATGTTATCTATCTTCACACTTGGAGAGCATTTCCACGGAAGTGCATGACCACATACAAACATGTCCATCTTACATGCCTTTGTAAAAAACACTATGCAAAGATTAAACCATAATATATGGAGGAGATGATAACAGATAAATGTGGAGCCAGGTGTAACACAGCAGGAGGCCGATTTAATGCTGCAAAGACAATGGCATTTAAAAAAAATCTATAGCTGCAAAGTTTAATTTCTTTACACCAGCTGAACCAAGAGGTTTAGATCTTAAACCAAACACAGCATGAGGTTAAAAAGCTCGTGGTAATCGAAATGTCAGATGCGTTACGCCTGCAGCGTTCTCAGTTTATTTCCTGCGCTCTCACTGTACAAAAGGAATTCCTTCTCCTCCATTAATCCTGCTCAAGTTGGCTCAGTAATCCCCCGAGCTCAAGAAGAGCAGAGGGACAGTGCGATGTGGGAGGCCAAACAACAGCTTGTGCCACTTTCACGAAGGGGCCAGACTGAAACTGAGAGTGAGCTAAATGATCACTAAAGATAAGGCAAAGAGCCGGAGTCTCTCCGCTCTCCAGCTCCGCGGCCTCAACGTGAGTTTGTGTCAGAGGGTCATCTGAAAGTGTCTTGGGACATGGAAGAACTGCACAAGCACACAGGTCTTCAAGGTGACATTTACAGTGACTATAAAGTTTAAGACTCTGCGATTTAACAGGCTTTCAAACAAAAGCCCAGGCTTCCTCTCCTGCCGTACATCAGGTCATAACATCCTCTGTGTGGAAGTGTGAAGACAGCTTTTAAGATCGAAGACACTCCGGAGAAACACTCGAGAGAAGTCACGACTGAGCAACGGGCCATTTTATGCATGTCCAGAGAAGTATCATTCACACTGACAGTTACACAAAAGGTTCAGACAAGAGCTCTTCACTCAAACACACCACACCTAAAAAACATCTGCTTCCTGGCAACGCTTCCTTTACACACATCAGCTGTGCAGAAACAGCGTGCAGCTGTTTTCAGGTATGAAGAGCGCCTGTTGTGATTTGTGACTGAGCTTTATTGGTTCAAAAGAACACGCTTCACCGCTCTGTATCTGTTATTCTTTGAAAGCCATTTGGTCTGTCAATTGTTACGAATTAATATAGAAAATTAGGGTTTATTATTTTTAATGAAAAGGTAATGGCCAATAGTTTTCATGGATCCATGTATCAATTTCTCAATACATCCATAGTTGTTAGCTGATAGTGTTAGCTAGTCATTGTAAGCAATGATAGCTTACAATAACTAGCTAACAAAAACAACAACCAATATGCTAATTTACAATAACCAGTTAGCCTAAAACCTTCTGCAAATGATATGGTAGCTAACATTGTTAGCTAACAATAACCCTGTTTGCTGATGGTGTAAGTTAGTTATTGTAAGCTAACATGTTGTAAACTGATGGATTACAATGTTTATGTTAGCTAGCATGTTGTTGGACGATAGTGTTAGCTAATAATTTCTTCAGCTAGCATCTTGTCTAATGATAGTATTAACTGGTTAACATTTGATAGCATGTTGTTAGCTGATGTGTTAGCTAGTTATTGGAAGCTAGCATGTTGTTTGCTGATGCCATAGCTGGTTATTGTTAGCTACAATGGTGTTAGCTGATGGTGTTAGCCACTTACTGTTAGATAGCATGTTAGCTGATGGTGTTATCCATCCGTTAGTATCCGTTATTGTCTTACTGTGCCATTGTAGCCAGGCTACTGACTACAAGCTAGCTAGCAAACGTGCAGATCTCTGCATTTTGACAAAATGGTGACTCAAACATGACAGATAATGTATTGGTGTATAATAACGGGTGTTAACTTCACAAGTCTGAGGGGGTAATCCATTGTGGCCAGGTCACAATCTGCTGATGTCATTTCCGACATGGCTTCAAATGAGCAAAGATGTGAAAGAAAACGCTCACTGTTCATTTCACATGTGCTAGTTTCTACATGCAAGCAGAGTGGTGGGGAAAAAAAGCGGTAGAATTGCCCACATGTGGGCATCTTTCACCATATAATTAACCACTCTGTTCAAAAGACAAACCAAAAAGACTGGGACCTTACAATCCTCTACCTTACAGGCCTGTGGGTTTATTTAACAGGTCAATACTTTCCACTTACACCTGTTTAAAAAGGCTCATGTCAACATGTGATCCATTTTCTACAATTCAAAAAAACCTGCTCCAGTTTTTTTTTTACTCAGCCTGTCATTAAAAAGTACAGCACATTTAGACGTCAGGTCATGGTACGTGATTCATGAGTGAGAGGCTCCTGCCACAGTCTGTGGCTCTCAAATTACAGCCTTCTACATCTGCTAATAACACAGTGCGACTCTGCTTTAACCCCTACTCACACTGAACCTGCATGATGTCATCAGCTTTGATCATAGTCATCGATTTATCTATATCAATTCTGTGAATGTTAATCACATATATTTCAGGAAAAGTGAATGGATGAAATGAAACTTGTGTTACCACAGAGCGGCTTGTTCCGTCTCTGTAAAGTTTTGTCTCTTCCCATTTCTCTCTTGTACGTCTTTGCGCTGTCACATCTGATCTCAATCTCAAAGTCATTTGTCTTCAGGCACTCTGAGGGGAACTGACGAAATTCTTATCTTGCATTTGTCAAAGAGAATCTAACCGAAGCACCACTTCCTCTCCTATCTTTGGACGTTACTACCGACGCACTAATCCTGCACACTCCTGCTCAGTGACACCCTGACACTTGGGTGACAGCCAACATGTGAACCTGTGAACAACAAAAACAAACTTGCTGACAGGAAATGAGCCAATTCAAATTAGTAGTAAATCCCTTCACTGAGATTAAATACGATTGACTTTGAATTCTTCAAACATTTGGTCTGACACAGAATCCGAGGGTCAGACATGATCGCGGTGTGACACCAGTTTATGCAGATAGCTGTTATGTAAACTCAGCCGACGTCAAGCCGACAGGATTAATAACAAACACGTAAAAGTCGTGCAAAGGTCGCCTCTGAGGTGAGGTCTATTTTGATGAGGTACAGAGGATATTAAGGCGACCAAATCTTCAGTGATCCATAAGTAAGAACTAACAGCATTAGACAGCAGGTTTCACCGCAGGAAGTGAAGCCTCAGCCCACCTGAGTGGCTTTTAGTATCAACGTCAACATCAGTTGTCAAGGGGAATATTAATCACACCGAAGACAGGATGTCTTAAGAGGCGTTTCAAAAACGACCTACAGAACCAAAGTTTGCAGTATTCTACATTTAATTAGACAAATTAATATGTATTTTCAGCCCTGTTGACACCTTCGGGATGATTTTCAGACGATCCAAGAGGAAAAGAGGTGAAGTGTTTTATTTCGGTTCATCTTGTGGTTTATTGATGAATCAGTGGATTATTTTCTTGATTAAAAAAGGCAAGAAAAAAGCCTGTTATAGTCTTTCCCCAGACAGACATCAGGTATTAAACTTGCAGTTCTAGTCTTTGTGATGCTGCAAACAGTGGAAAGACTAGAAATAGTTCCTGATAATGTCCCCGTTAATTATCAAGTCATTGTCACGGCTCTAAATTGGTGAGTGAAGGAGGGGGGCGGGGCTGAGACGGCTTGTTGGTCAGCTGTACCCGACAGTAACCCTGTTGGCTCTGCACAGCTATGACCTAAATAACAAGCCAAAGCTTAAAGTAGGCTCTCAACTCACATTCAAATGCCATTACATCAGGATCATCCTGCTTTAACTTCCGCTTACGTCAAAACACCCAATATTTGAAACAACCCTTCCCGCACACGTCCGACCGCGGTCTGACACCAAAACAGCGTCTTCTGGTCCGGCTGGCTTCTAACTCGCGCCGGACCAGACGAGTGTTGGGGTGGTTTCACTCATGCCATATGGTTGCTATATAAAAAGTGCAGCTTAAGGACACGTTTAAAACTATTAGCATTTTGACCCTGAGGATGAGCAGCGGGGCGACTGCAGAGCTCCGGCCAGCCGGCCGACACACACCGGCTTCTCAGTGGCTCTCTTCCCCTCGACACCCTGTCACGTTAAGCTGAGCTCTGGCTCAATCTAAGCCTCCGAGGGGTCACGGCCTGATATGGTAGGTGAGCGCCGGGCCTCGCTGAAAGCTTCACTTCCTCCCTGCTAGAACAGACTTCTGATATGAGTCTAGACTGCTGATAACAAGATTAATTTTAGCCTTCAGGTGGCTTCTACCAAGCCGACTGTACATATTGTACAGTGTTTTACTACATTATCTTCTTTAATTGAACAAACAAAACAGCCAGGACTTCCACTTCCACTGTTTCACTTCCTGATGTCAGATACACGAAGCGTGTTATGAGTACAAATGATTTGTGAAATGCCACTTGAAGTTAACATTTACAGCATAAATATGTCATATGTAATCCTTCCAGACACAATAAAAACCCTCACACTGTTCTCTAGATGCCACATTTTATTGTAGCTGGTGTGAATGTTAGATTCTTAAACTTGTCTTATATTTTCTGAACCTTCATGGATTAAAAAGACAATAAAAAACAAATATATATTTATGAGTTCAAGTAGTACATTAAAACACAAAAGGACACAAACTATCTGTTCATCAGAGATGAAACAATCAGTCGGTTAAACTTTTAACTAAATCATTAACTTAATATATCGACAGAAACTAAATGAGCAAATATTTTCATAATTTTCTGGCTCCAGCTTCACAAATGTGAGGATTTGCTGCTTTTCTCAGTGTTAATTTAATATCTTTGGGTTGAGACTGCAAGTCAGATTAAACAAGACACACTTCACGCAGTTACCTTGGACTTTTAATTCTCTATATTTCATAGCTGAGAACCCAAATCATCGTAAGTTGCAAGTCTTCCTGTTCCTTCTTGTATTTGACATTGTTTTTTATTATATTTGTACAAACTGTTTTGTATCAGAGGTAGGAAAAGAAAAAACTGACTGAAGATCTGCTGTGCCCGACAGATCTCTGCCCTGTTTTATAATTCAGGGGCTGTGACGACCGCGCTGCCACATCCCATGACTCTTTGGATGACAATACAGAGAAAAATCACTTAAGTAAAACACACTGCAGCGGGACGGAAAGAGAGAGAGAGAGAGAAAAAAAAAGGTTTTATCGAGTGAGATACACGGCAGAGCTGGAACAGTGAAGCCCTGTCATGGAAATAAATGCTTTTTCTAATCTTAAAAAAAAAAATAGATAGATAGAAATCCGACTCTCTCGCATTATATAAGACAGAGCAGAGCCGTTGTATTAAACTTTGGGAAAAAAGAGTAAAGTCTGAGTGTGTTCACATCCTGTGCGGGTCTCCTCGCGGGTAAATATCTGAAGGAGACGTTGTTGATTATAAAAGCAGATGAATATCAACAAACAGACGCGAGGGAAATTAAAAAATGGGATGATTGTTTAAAAAGCAGCTATCGCATTTAGTGTAAACACTTTTAAAAAAGGCCACGAGAGAGGTTCACGAAAATATGGAGGTGGTCCTGCCTCCCCTGGTCTGACGTCAAACTACTTCATCTGTTATATTTCGTCAAGCACAGCACAGCAGAGTGGTATTTTTTTTTAACCCTACTCATTGACATCACCCTTAAATATCTGCTTGAGTTAGCCAAAGTTGTTGCTCAACATTAACCTATTAGCTTTTTCTCTTTATCTGGCCGATACTCAGTCAAAAAGGGATTTAACGACTCATTATCATCCATCGTATCAAAGGTCTTGGACACTCATACGGGCGTATTCAGTTATTAGTTTGAAGGTGGGCGGAGCTTTATGATGGAATTATAAAGGCGGCCAAGTACTGATGATGAATCTGTCGTCTGTCTCAACCTTAAAAGGCGCAACAACGCTGACAGGCGAGTCAATCAAAAGCCACTGGCACACGCCCACATTGTCCTGAGACAAGTTTAATAAATGCTTTTCATGGTTTACAAGTTCACAGCTGGAGAAGGTGTAAAACTGAGCTGCTTCTTGGTACAACTAGCTCACTGTCAGCACGCACAATACAGTAGAGCAGAGCCATCGTTAATGTTATTAGTAACGCCTGAGCTTGTCCAACTGTGACGAATCAAAATTCTGTGCGTATTAAAAACTGTACAACAGGTTGATCTAAGTGATCTGATTGTGAAATTCTGGGCCAATAACGATGTTGAAACAAATGTTTACATTAAGAATTTGGCCAACAGCTGATGCCGTTATTTTTTTGGTCCCTCAATCATGACGGAGAAAAAGAGAAAAAGAAACAACTGAGCTGATTTGAAGTCGATCAACCTTCAGTAAACACAAACAGCACGATCATTAGAGAAAATAGTGTTTTTATGGAATTTTATTTGTGACCTTCAGCCGACATTGCTCTGTGAAAGATGCTATATTAAATAAACTTTACTTGCTTACTTTGTTTACATCTTTGAAAGAGCACAAATTTGATTACACAAATTTGTGAGACAACCATTAATATAACTTTTTTTCACATCAAAAATATAATGTTTTTAGATAAGTGCTTCAAAGAGCCTTTTAAGCCTGCTATAAAAATACCTAATCAATTAAAATAATGTTTCAGTAGTTACAAAGTAATGGAGGGACGTCACCAGCAAGAAGCTCGTGAGTGTGTCAGTGCAAAATTGATGTGGGACAACAGATGAACGTCGGCCACTGCCATTGGTGAACGTCGTCGTATTTGCCGACAGTCGATAGCAATCAACACGGTAAATATCGGCTGGTACCGACATTCAGCTGATATATTGATACATCCACAATGAGCTCTTTAAACGTTCTAATCATTGTGAGAAAAAGAAAATGTCAGCATCACTGTGATTACAAGCTCATAGCAGCTTATATTCTTCTGTGGTAAAAATGTGCATTAATATAATGCGATTATTTTGTCATGTTTTGCGATATAGTGGGAATGATCATTTTTGCATAAAAAGTCCCGATGTTGATGACATTAAATTGGATTTGTACCAAACAAACATGTTTTCTTACATCTGGAAAGCAAGAATTTGTAGGTCAGAACATCTCTGCAGCTTCATTACAATCCTGTTCTTGTCACACATTCAACTTCCGTTGAAATCTGCAGCCTCTTGTGACTTGGATATTGCACTTAGCCATAATGTAATTGTGCAGCCCTAGCAGAAGTAAACATGCCACGTCTGAACATGTGATGAGGACTGTCCTGCACACATTTGTCTGCCAGGTTCGTCTTCCACCTCGTAGGTCAATAGCATTAGGCTACTTAATCTCTGAGTCCAATTAACCTTGTGTCATCACTCACCAACTATTCCAGGAAGCAGTGAAAGCCCTCATTAACCTAAATGGCACCAGCATTAGTTAGCTCTAACTGAAGTCCATTTGTTTCACGTCCTACGGATTTAAAATCCACAGTGCTAATTAACAGAATGATCTCCTTTGTTCGGACCAAAAACGAATCATTATAATGCCCGCCGTATTAATTGATTGTTCCTGTGAATCGACGCTGCCAGGCTGTTCTTAAAATATTACAGTAATGCGAGCCTCCACTGCTGTTACAATAATAATGACGGTTTCTGTGCCGTAAGATTACATAAACAAGGCCGGGCGTGTTTTCAAACAGGGCACTGATGTGATGCTGGAAGCTCGGAGGAGTCGGCCAGACTGCCAGCTCTGTGAGCGCCGGGTCAGCAGAGGAGGGAGAACGAGGGGGGGACAGAGCGGCTGATAGACGGCGTGTAGGAGTTAATGTAACAGACCAAAGCCTTGTCACTCTGCCCCGTTACAGTGATCTGTTTGTAATCTTGCGTCAGATGTTTTCTTGGAGCCGAGACGGAGCGACCCACGGGCTCCATTGTTGGGCAGGCGGGTGGGTAGGATGAAGGCATGGAGGAGGAAAGGGCACAAGACCAGAGCGCGTACGTCGCTCTGCTGGAGAGTCGCAGCTGCTCTATTGAAGACGAGCAGCGCAGAGAGGTTCGGGCCTCTTCAGCAGCAGCTGGTTACAGCTTCTTCAGCAGGTGGCGTGGCCTAATTATCAGGACGGAGATGCCAACAAGCCTGTTTTCCCCCTTTTCTCGAAGAACACGTGAGGAACCAGGCGCACGATCTTCGGACGATTGTACGCCGCCGTGTCCGCCACCAGTTACAATGGTGAGCCAATTGTGTTGCATCCTGAGGAAGAGGAGAATCGATGGGGGAAGGCCAGATGTGAGAGGCGTTTTGAGGAGAATGAAGTCTCTAAATAATCCGATTTCAACTTTCTAACTTCGTAGGACTGGGCGATATGGCCTCAAAGTAACATTGCAATATTTTTAGGCTATATCAATAGATAAAGATGACAGTTAACTAGAATAAATGCCTTGTGGTTATATGACTCCGCTCCAACGGCCGCTGCTCCAGAGCTGTGGTTTGAATAACAACCAGAAATTTTTTTTTATTAAAAATAATGATAACTTTATCATGAATTGCTGAGTAATGGCCAAAAATGAAATCACAGTGACCTTTGACCCCCACAATCTATTCAGTTCGTCCTTCAGCACAAGTTGAAATGCAGAATATGACAAAGCGTTCTTGAGACATCGCGTTTACAAGAACGGGATGGATGGACGGACGACCTGAAAACATAATGTCCTATCGCTGGAGCAGAGGCATGAAAATGAGCCAAAAGTGAAAGACATGCTACCTAAATGTTTTATACATCGATCTCGGCCAACAAAAAAATAGTGACTATTAGTCAAATACAGGATAAGAGATTTGCTGAGTCACTGAATCCTGGTTTGTTGCCGACAAGGAACCAGATCCAAAACAACCAAACCACAAACCAGCAGATGAGACTAAACTCTTTGAACAGATCTAATTTGTAAAGAATTTTTTTTTTTTCCTGGACAACAGTTTGATTTATAACTCGAGGCTGTAAATCAAGCAGCACTGGGGAATGAAAAACTTCCAGATCCACATCCAGAACATGCTGGATCAGGGTGAAGCCAGAGACCAGGACAGACTGTTTACTCTGTTTACACGTCGAGCAAATAAAAGTCGACCGAATCAAACAGTTAATTATAATTACTGCCCACCCTATTGATCAGAGTCCATTTAATTAGGCACTGTTATCCCTCACCCTCCGCCATCAGTGATATGGGGATTAAGTGCTGAACATGCTTCTGAGTAATCCTAGGAGCCCAGAGAGCAACCACTTACACACCACTCAATCAATGAGGCTTGGGATTTGTGGTAAAGCCACGAGCGCAGCATGAATCTGTTATTTCCTGAGCAAAGTCCTTCACCAAGGGCAGAACTTGTTGTACTCTTAACTGCTCTTTTTTTTTTTTTTTTAGAATGAAAAATTTACTGCTCGTTTTCAGAATGAAAAATGAGGAGAGCGAGTCCAGGACGGGAGCTGACCAGCAGCTTGCTTCCCCATTCGTGTGGGTTTTTTTTTTTTTTTTTTTTTTTAAACTAGCTGTGGTTTTAAAGATCTGGCAGAGCAGAGTGACAGCTGCATCCTCCACAGCAGGAGCGGAGGAAGGACTGAGCATCTCAATCCAATAGTACGAAGATAAAAAAAAAAAAAAACCCCAGCATAACAACTGGCCGTTTCTGTGGCAACGGCTTGCTGATGCTGCTGTGTTTATGATCCGTCTCCTCCCACCTCTTATCCCCACGCTCCTCCCCCCCAATGGATGACAAAAAAAAAAAAAATCCCCTTTTTAATCAGCAGTGACAGAGCCTGACCCAGATTGCCTTGAGAAGGCAGCATGGTGGCCTGGTGAGGTTTACTGAGGCCACAGGGAAACATGACGGGAAGAGGGGGGAAAAAAAAAGGTGCCACAAGCACGATTAGGCCCCAAACACGATGCAGCAGGACGCCACACGGAGCACCTTTCGGGCTGCCGAGCCTCGTCTCCGCTGTTGCAGATGGCGATCTGACGGGGGGAAAAAAAAGACGACATGGCTCACGGCGATAGCAAGAGGCTTCAACATACGGCTCTGCGGGCTCTGGTGAGACACGCCTCAGGGTGTCATATCTTTTATCCAACACTGATCCACTTCCTACAGAGGTCTGACCCATTTACCGGCTTCCAAACTCACACTTTCTCAGATCTGTCACGGTCAAGGTGGGGAATAAAAGGTTCACCAGACCAGAGAAGGTCATCAGTGGAACGGTAAAAATGATCTGTTGGACCGGTCTGTAGAGTTCGACCAGTCTTGATTTGACACTTAGATTAGTCTAAAAGTTAAGTCGTGCTGCACCAGGTTAACTCAGAAGTAAGAGCCAAATGTCTCAATTCTACAAGTTCGTATCTACAAGGCATGAGTCACGATATGTTGCCTACGATATAATACAGAACACGTGAAACTGTTTAAAAACACATTTTTGCAGTTTCGATACACCCTCATCGGCCCGATTTGCACTTTGGACACACACATTATTTCTAAAAGGCCTAACTAAAACTAATGTTTCTAAAAAAAGTGCAATTTAATGTTTACTACATTCTTTCTGCTGTTCTCTGCTACTAGCCAGTAAGATCTGTACATCACAGTCTTATCATATTAATCTTTTAATAAAAAAATCTCAAATGTCCTGCCCAGTTTTCCCCCGGGTATTGAAAATAGTATTGAACATCAGTATTTTTCAAGGTATTGCATCAAAGTTAGACATGTCAGTGTCGTGACAACACCAAACTGAAGAACACAAAATAACCCTAAAAACTTAAAAGTGTAGGAATTGTGTATTTATTTCCTGCATCGTGGTGTCAGTTTCACAGAATCTGACATAAACTGAGATAAAACGACGTATAAAAAAAGCGCATGAAGTCTGAGCTGAGTCACTTAATATCACACACTGACAGATCAGTTCTGGAGTTAAAATATCTAAAGGAAGATACAACTGTGGCTCACTTTAATCTGTATAGACACAATCTGAGTACATTAAGTTTAGAGAAGTTTACAGTGACGACTGGTAAATGTCAAACTGTCAGGGGAATCCGTTTAGAGCGCCTCCATGTTTTAATAAAAATACTGTTCTTTGGCGCCAGTGTATATCATATTTTGGTTAGAGATATTTTGTCCCTGCCCAGTGTCTGATGTGTCTTTGCTTCATGGAGGCTTCATCTGTCGACATATGTTCAAGCTGCTTTCCCCTATTTTGTGTGTAAGCTGCCAAAAAAACAAAATGGGGGATTAAGTGAAACCTGGGGGATGTTTACATCCGATCTGACCGGCCAAACACCCGACAGACAGGACTGTGCAGATCGTAGCAGCACATGCACCGGCACAAGCGTGGTGTCACTGCGATACTATGCCACAGACTACGGCAGATTGACTGCGGGAGGTGATTCACTTCGGACGAGCGGCCAGATGACAAGTCCTCGTGAGGCTACTACACGGCCCGACACACTGCACATATGTGGGAATGTTAAAAAAAAAAAAAAATCAACCTCGCGCCAAGTCCACACCCCTCTGAGGCTCATTTAACACGAACAGATAGCTTCGCACACACCCGCCCCGGCCGATTCATATCAGAACCACGTGTAAACAAACAAGACGGCAGCTACTGAAGAATCCAAAATGACTAACAGTGAACACATTTTGCTCCGTTTGTTCCGCCAGGACAGGACCGAGAGATCTTCCTCTGCTCAAATTGAATGAAAATTTTACTTGAGGCGGTCGCAAATGAATCGCAATGACTTCCCGTTTATCAAAACAGGAGCGCTGTGAAGGGTGAGGTCTCCATCTGCTCAGCATCCCGTTAGTTCACTTTCTGTCCGACTCCTTTAAATGATACTATTTGTGGATAATTACTGATTAGCTTTGAGACAACGGCAACATGCTGTCGACCAGTTGGACACAAGTTAATCTCATATTCATTACCCTCTCTAAGACCGAGGCCGTCTAGGGTAATTTTGCTTGCGGCACGGCAGACGAGGGAGCGCTCTGTCACACATGGTGCACACGGTTCATTACAGGGATGCAGAGAAGCAGCGGCTGGCTGATGAGCGTTCACCGCAAACGCCGTTTATCATCTTGAGATAAAACAAACTGTGTTGCTAGGCAAACTCAGCGTGCAGCTTATGGCAGGGACGGAAAAACCCATTTAGAATCTAATCCTTCAAGATGACATTAACATGCGCTGAGTTTAAGTAGCTTATATAAACGCCCTGCTGCAGCAACTGTTTGGAGTCAGAGCATTTTAGCAGGAATGTTGACAAGTCTCTCGAGGATCCCTCTGGGACCTTTGTCACTTCGGCTGCCGCTATCGGTTTTTCCCTAACAAACCTGAAACTAAATTTATCCCCGCAGAGCTGAAGTGAACACAGTATCATGACACGTATCTTAAGCTAATTTGCTAGACTATGTAGGTTTGACGGTAGCGGTGATGAAAGACAAGAGATACAGCCTGGAAATAAAACACAAAACCAGTAGTTGGCGGCAATAAAACAAAGATATGAAAGGCAAATTTTTCTTTTATGGCTTTTGCTCTCCAGGTAGAAGCGGTTATCTTTTCTCAGGCCACAACGGAAAAAAGGGACCTTTGTGTTCCCCCACAGCTCGTCTGTCATTCCTAGTTTGGTAGTTTGGCTGTGTGAGAGAGAGAAAGAGAGAGAGAGAGAGAGAGAGAGAGAGAGCATGTCGGCCACAGACGCTCCGGAAGGCTGCTGTTTGCCAGTAAAACTCAGAAGCACTTCATGCTCTCGGCTGTTGGAGCTGCTGCATCCTGTGACTGCTGTCTGTCATCGGTGCACAGAGTCATCCTCCTCACTGTTAATTCATTCAATAATGAAAAAAAAAAAAAAGGGTCTTTGGACATTTCAGAAATGCTCGCTTAGCATTCAAGCCTCTAAGTGGGAGGATTGATGTGTGTGTGTGTGTCTTTGATTGACAGCTAAGCCGGCGAGGCTCGGAGACCAAATGTAAACAAACCACAGTTTACAAGTCAGAGGCAGGTTTTTTTTATTAGCAGTGGTTTTGAAGAGTAACGGTGGTTCATGTTGAGGCTGAACATTGACATAAGCAGGTTCTGTTTTGAGATGCTCAAGGAGCCCATGAGCTAACAAGCTAGCCAAACTGACATTAAACACTTCTTCTAAGTAGAAGTTTGGCAGCTCGTGTCCAGGCCAAAGTGTCGCAACAGACATGTCTTTATTTGTAGAGAGGAAGGAGACGTTTGCTAAAAAGCTTGGACGTGAAAGGTTAGTCAGAGACAGAGCAGTGATGTCACTGCTTTGTGCAGTTTAAAATAAGCTAATTTGGTTGGGTATGCTCTGTGTAGTGTAAGGAAACCAGATATCCCTCTCTTAAAGGGATAGTGCCCATTTTTAGTTGCCTGTCCCTGGAAATGTCCCTGTTTTTAGGCGCATAAGTGTGCAAAAACAGACCACAAAGTGAAATACAGGGGGCCTATTTGCTATAACAAATTCATATAACTCTTCTTCTTCCCCTCCAAAAGCTAGGAAGTGTCAAGTGAATCAACAAAATCACCACAACCGTCTGTTCAAGCTCGGCATGCAGGAACGGGGGAGAGCAAACAGAAAGGCCATTTGAGCACAGGACCTTCTTGCTGAGAGGACACTATGCAAACCACTGCCCCACCTTACGCAAAGATGGATTCTGGAGAAAGACAGTTAATGACCCGACAATTAACTATCTTTACTCAGAATCGCTCGACCCACCTTTAAAGATAAGCTGAGGAGTAATAATGTCTTATCTAAAGTGTTTCTGTGATCACAGTGTGCCTGCGGAGTGTTTCGTTGTGTGGTTTATCTGATAATAAAATTGGATACTTAAATGATATTCCGACCACTGAACTGGACGTGCCCAAATTTAATTATAGAAATCCGGTCACCTCCATATAAAGTCAACATTCAGTTACGTAGATGGTGAAACAGTGAAGCAAAGATAGGGGCGTGTCATGAAACCAATAAATATAATACTTTATGTACACATGTGGTTTTTTTTTGCATCTGTTGGCGCGGCTGTGTTGGTCGGTCAGTCTACCATTTTGAATATCACGACAATATCGAATAATACTGTGGTTCATGACCAAATACATGCAAATTCCCTCAGCTGTACGTTGTGTTTAAAGCCAAATAACTAATCTTACCGCGATGATGCCAACATTAGACCACAACATAGATAAAACACGATAAAGGTGGTCTCTCTGCGGTGCAGTGGAGGAAATGTGGTCTTTTTGCCATAAATACATCCTGACTGTCTGCATGCTGGTGCCCTCCTGCATACATGTGATGACCTTTTTAGTTTTTTTCCACCCCTGCCCTTCAAACATCTTCAAGTCCGCCACTGCACACATCTATATACTGTAAGAAATGTTCACTTTATACTTATTTCTGACAACTTCAGCAAGACTGTCACTTGCGGCTTGAACTCGTAGATGAAGCCGCTTTGGTAAATTGCACTTTAAGCCTCTCCTCCGTCAGCACTTTTAAATCTGATCATACATTTCTTATATGTATTATGCAACGAGCCAACGTTTACATGTCCAAATCTGTGGGATTCTACATAAAAAGCCATGATGAATTAATTAATGCCCTCTCCTACAGTATATCACGGGCATGACGTACTGCACATTACAGTTTAATGACCCAATCCGGGCTATTTAAGAGGGAAACCTGTAGCGGCAGCCAGGGTGGAGTTTGTGCTGTGTGACACACAGCGTCAGCCTTAAGCCCTTCTCTGTGTGTCCTGTACAGTATATTTATGCAGTCAGGGGTCCTGTGGGAAGAGCCAGAATTAGCAGTGGATAGTGAAAGGTCATGGAGCAGTGGGAACAGAGATCCTGTTGACGCAATCTGTCCAATCATATTTATTTCCTTTGGCCAGAAACGAGTGCCTACGTCTAGACATGGGAAACAAACCAAAACAACACCACCCTATAAAGTGCGTGTGTTTGCGTATGACTCTGATGGTGGTGGCATTCAACGGTGAAGTGTTTCCTTTTAAGAAGAACGTCCACCACTTGGCGGCACGAAAAAAAAAAAAAATCTAAACAATGACGATGATCATATCTCAACCTGACAGAGACAAAATGCTCGCTCCGAAGTCACAGCAGACTTCACTTGAGTGTGTTTTACAGCTGTTTAAACAGCAGTAAGCCGTGTCCGTGGCAGTATACACAGTAAGAGCAGGCAGCCGGAGCCTCTGGAGGAGTTGTTTTTCACAGGCCTGTGTGGTATGCGTGTGCGTCCCGGCCCACTCAGACCCACCTCATCGCTGGCTGGTTGGCATTCCTGCCTCACTCTGTAATTATGGCTCTTCTCCAGGGCTCCAGGCTCTGCTCTGCCTTACACCGCCGCGCTCTTAAAGGGGCGGGGCCTCGCCTCCGTCGAACACGCGCCTTCTCACCTAGCCATTTAGCTCAGGCTCTAATTCCAACAATAAGACATCACCGGGCGAAAATGTGCACCGACAACAGCGGCAGGCGGGTTGAGAAGAAAAAAAAAGCAGCCTCAGTTACGCTTGGTGTCATGTATCGTGAATCGGGGTTAATCGGGATGTTTTTAACCTCGCGCTGAACTTAAAATTATGTGATAGCACGTAATTAAAGTGAATTAAAAGAATTACAGTGAACGGTGAAACCCCCGTCCTCCAGTTGGGTGCGTGTGTGAAGCAGGTTCAACTCTCAAAGCTACACATGCCAAACAGCCTGCAGACACACACTGGTGATCACACACAGTCGCAGCAGATGAGGTTTTACTGTACGTGTTCATACGGCACATCTGTCTCCTGCTGTTACGAGAGACACGTGTCAAGTTTCTGGTCTCACATTCGAGAGGTGTTTTCCTTTCTTGCAGCTCCTTCAAAAGACTAAATTCCCCCTCATACCTTCCGAGAAAAAAAACCTGTTTGCAGACACGAAATAACACTAATTTGAAGATGATTGATCCTCTCCACAAAGAGGCGACGTTTATCTCTTAAATGACATGTTGCGGGACTTATATCCAGGTGTGTTTGCAGCGAATTCAAACTAGAATACAAGACTGGAGGCCAACGGAACCTGTTCCAAAACCTACAGGAAATAAGCAAATACTTTGTGCTTGGAGGCAAAACTTTGTGCCACTGCGACAACAATGTGAACTTGTTAACGTAAACTGATGAATAATCCAAATACATTATCAGTATGTGAAAGGAAATCTCAGAGAAATTTCACACAATCTACTCCATTCATGCAGCTGGGGGCACATGACATGCCTGCAGCAGAAGGATTAGGACGATCAGCTGAGCGCGACTCAATACCACATTGTTCCTCGCTGCTCACCGCTTGTTTTTCCTCCAGCTCTCCTTGCAGCTTATCAGACGAGGACAGAACCAAATCTCCCCTCACACAAGCCTGCCAAACTTCAATCAATCGCAGTCCACTTCCCTCCCGCAAACAAGCCACGTCGCCGGTGCCAAAACGTCAAAGCCCTTTCGTGGTACTTTTTTTCCGGCCGCTTTATTGTTTCAAACAAAGCTCGAGGTGCTTTTTTGTTGTTGTTGTAAAAAAAAACGCACTCATGTTCGGGACAAACAAACACAACAAACGGCAATTAAGAAAACCCAGCTTTGGGCTTGAGATTACAGAGCACACTGCCGCCTTTGTTCGCAGGTCACATCTGTATTTGAGTGACAAAAGGCCGCCACACAGCATGCTGCTGTGCGAATGTATCAGAAGAGGGCGAGTGCCAGCCTGAACTCATGCTCCATTCAGCCCCTCATTGTCTCTGCTCCACGCTGATAACAACCAGCAAACACTATGCAGACACATCTCATCCACTCCATCAAAGGCTGATGTGGCAGTCTGGACAACGAGCGGGCAGGTCCGCATCAAAACAAGGAAACATGCTATTAAATGGATCTGTGGCTGTGGTTCGCGGGGCAACTCCTGCGCTCCCATGAGCAGCAGATTTAAAGCTAAAAGCGTTACCGTGCAAGAACATTAGCCTCAGACGTAAAGGAACATTTTGACATTTGAGAAACATACTTATTTGCTTTCATGGCCTTAAGTTAGATGCGAAATCTGACACCGCTCTCATGTGTGTATGATAAATATGGAGCAGGAGCCAGCGGCCAGTTAGCTTAGCATATAACGAACTCATAACCCTCCATAAAACTGCAAATTCTTGTTTTTACACATCGTTTTTTTTAATACTGATTAAACACATTAAGATTGACTGTGCTGATGGGGGATTTTAGTAGCTTTGGACAGAGCCAAGCTAACTCTTTCTCCTTTATTGCCGCCTCCATGCGAAGCTAAGCTAACTCAATACGAGCTCCAGCTTCAGCATACAGTCATGAGAGTGGTATCAATCTTCTCAGCTAACTCTCTAGAAAGCAAATGTGCGTATTTCCCGAAATGTCAAACATCTGCTGGTCTTCTTTAAGCAGAATACACTGTTGTGTGTATTAGCGCGGTAATATATCTCACTGGGTTAAATCTCTGGCGTGGATTCACAGAAAAAGCAAGAGGAGTGAAAATCCCTACATGGCTTAATGGGCAAAGTAAAGCTACCTTCTGTGTACCAAAATAGCAAAATATACACATCACAGCAAATACATATCCCCGAACAGCCATTGTGTGTTCAGAACTTTGCACAGAAAGCACTTTGGATGCACCTTTTAAACCGCGAAGAGCCGCATCAGCAGCATCTCGCCTTTGAGAGAGGATTGAGCGACGCAGACACATTTAACCCGCACCTGGCCTCTTCGCCACTGAAACCGCTGTAATGGAGATTAAAAAGCTCCAAGATCTGCTCACCTGGCACTCACGTGAACCGGCCCGTGCATGGAACAAACGGGAGATGGTGTGCAGCAGAAGAGCACACATACTATATGTACTGTGTTGACTCAAACTATGCAAACATGGCACCTGAAGGTGATGAACAAACACGCTCACGGTTGACTGTGCTGCACCAGTTTTAGTTGCCTTGGGAAATCAATGTGCTGCTACACAGATTATTAATTTCCAGCGAGATAATCATCTTTTTTTCTTGAACAGTAATTTCACTCGGCTAATGTTTCTCAACAGCTGTGGCCTTTGGAAACCCCGACATAGTAGGCACAAAGTGGACTGGTAACATTGTGTTTCGTACAGTTTTATGCACGTGGCTCACCTATATAGAGTGATGAGTCTTTCTTCTTCACGTGATCATCAATGTAGGACACCCCCAGGGGCTGCACCGGCGTGGCTCCGATCCCCAGCAGGACCTGGGCTCCGATCAGCAGCAGGTACATCATGTTAGTGTTGGCCTTGTTGATGCACGCATTGTCCTCAGCCTCATTGGTGCTGGCGTTGGAGCAAGCATCCCGACCTAAGTCAGTCCTCCACGTTTCCCTTATCTCATACTGATTAGTCAGAAACTCAGGAAGAGCTGATAGAAGGGCGCCGAGCGCCATGACGATGCCCCCGCAGCCAATCAGACGGGGTCGATGTGCTTTGGCCCCAAAGTAGCTGACAAACAGGATCAGTGCCAGGTTGCCTATCTCGAAGCTGCTGGCTATCACTCCTACGTCAGCACTTTGCAGGTTGAACCGCCGCTCCAGGGTGGTCAGCACACTCACCTGAAAACAAGACAGGGACACAAAATCAGACAAGGGTCATGGGAACGATGCTGGATGAAGCAGAAATAATTGTTTCTGTGCAAACAAATACAAAACCATAAACGAGGGAATCTAATCCCACAAAATGAATGAGAAAATTCATCATATGATTTGTATGTACAGTGTCATAAGCATTGACTCTGTACCGTTTACACCTGGCATGGTATTAATACAAAAGACTGTCTTGCAATCAGACAGATCACATGGATGGTCTGTCTCAAATTGTGCTCGTATCTCAACTAGGTGTGAAAGCACAGCGTGACCACAATCTTACGAAGAAAAAAAAGCTGTGAAATATGTTCAGTAGTCACCAAACTACCACTTCCTGCTAGCTTAAAGGATAAATTCACTTGAAAATTAGCTTCACAGTCATACTTATAAAAAAAAAACACAACATACTGGCTCCGTACAGCTCATCTGTCATAATGTCTAGAAGCCCTGAGATCCAAAATTGATTAGAAAAGAGTTTAATTACACCCTGTTTTAGGCTGAAATCTTCACTATAGCTGCTAAGTTTATAGAGCTAGTGGGTCCACGCAAAAAATAAAGTCATTTCAAATCAATGTGGGATCTCTTTGAGATTCCTCTTTGAGCTTTCAGGCACTTGGATTACACTGGACGAGCTGTATGGAGCCATTTTATGTGGACTTTTTTGTTGTTTTTAGCGTTTTGAAACAAGTCCCCATCTGCTTCAGTTGTTCAGGAGAATGTTGCAACGGCTTTTTCCGCTGTGAAGCTCCGAGAAACGTTTTGTGGACTACTACTAAAACTTCACCTGGCTTTCCATCTGATTGAGGCCGAGTACACAATGACAGAATTTTCCTTTAACCGACTCTTTTCCTTTCAGTAACCACAGCCAAAGCTGGTGAAAGAATGACGCCCATTTATGGTTGACTTGACCGATGTTTGCTGACAAGTCTGCCAGCTCCACTAATTTCTATATTTAGATCTGATCACATACTGAACAGTTCGCCCAACAATACCAGCTTTAAACACAAAGGCCCATGGATCAGGTGCCATTACACAGATACTGTACCCAGATACAGTTCACACACTACTAAATGGGGCCTGTACTGTATTTTGATTCTTTTGGACACGCTCTTGGAAGAAAGTGTGTGTTTTTTTCGTCATCAGACGTTACAACCGTGCCTTTCCATTGGAATAACAGGCTGCGGCTTCTCCCTGGAAACAGGCCTCTGTTTCTGATTAGCTGGGCACTGCATCTTTTTTCTTCCATGGCTTCAGCGAGAACAGCTCATCACTAGCGTCTCTCTCTCTCACCAGCTGTCAGCCACACACGAGCTCGAGGCGACCAGCAACTTCCAGCTGAAGCAAACACAGCGACAACGGTTGTTTAGCCCCGTTCAGGTTTTTGTTTGTTAACCCCAGTCGTCAGAGATTAATTACTGTTAAAATATTTATTTGCGTTGTATTTCAAAGACTTCATAACGAATCTGTTGCCAAGCGGAGCAACGTGGGAACGGTCTCTGTGCCATGTGAACCACAGAGTCACATTTAAACGGTTATCAAGCTATTTTCAGAGCTGTCCCGAACTGTCCTTGAGAAGGCATCACAATTTTCCATTTCCCACATGGTTCCGTTAAAGAGTTATGATTGAGCTCTAGAAAAAAAAAAGCCTCCTGCCAACACAAACATCCCCGCCTGAAAAGAGTGACTTCACTGAAAGATGAATCGACTTGAGGTTTTGCCGCTGGAACATTTTTTCCATCAAATGCTCAATTATGCCAGTTTGATGTACACAGTTGATTAGGGATTGGATGGAGCTATGTTTGAACGCGGCGCTTCAAGGCGAAATGTGGAAGTGTACCCTTTTTTTTCATGCACTTGAGTTTTACCTTCAACTTGACATTAAGTAAGACACTTTGCCATCATCACAATTTCCCAGATCCCAAAGTGACGTCTGCAAATTGCTTCTTTTGTCCTGCCAGCAGCCTAAAACCCAAAAGACTCTTCGTTTACTGTCATAAATGACAAAGAAAGGCAGCAAATCCTTACATTTAAAAGGCTCAAGCCGGCAGATGTTTGACATTTAATCATACAATTAATCGATTATCAAAAGTTGGCAACTAATTTTCCTTTTGATTGGCGGTTTGACTAATCACTGCAACTCTGATCTAGATAAAACACTGCTCACTGTCTGCACCACAATGTTCTTAAAGGATGAGTTCACCCAAACAAGAAAAACCATCATCTTCTCAGCCTCATGCTGATGGAAAGTCGTGCGAAGTTTCACAGTCTACAAAACATGTCTGGAGATTCACAGCGAGATAGCGTTGCGGCATTCTCCTAAACAACTGAAGTAGATCTCCGAGTTCCCAGATTGATTTGAAGAGATAATATTTACATCCTTGACACGTCGTTGAGCTTGTGCACCCACTTCAGCGTCAACGCTTTTGGTTTAGCAGCTACAGTGAAGAATGTGGCTTTAAAATCTGTGAAAATAACATATTTTCAAATCAATCCTGGATCTCAGGGCTTTCTGAAACTTGGATTCCACCGGACAAGCTGTATGGAGCAACTTTACATAATGTTTCCGGTTGTTTAAACATTTTAAAACACATCCCCGTGTAATCTAGTCGTTTAGGAAAAACGTTGTTTTGCTGTGAAGCTCCAGAAATGTTTTGTGGACAACTTTGATGGGGTGAACTTGTCCTTTAAACAGATACTTTGGTGTTAAATTCAGCATGTATCATCCACCTTTGACCTCAGTGACATTTCAAACACTGGGTCTTCTTTGTTTCCTCCAGTATGTCTGTGAACAGCTGCAATCAACACTCCAATGTCTGCCGCTGAACCAGTCATGACCATGAAATTGACATTTAAGAGTTTTAAGTTTTAGCTGTGACTTGATTCTGTGGCATGAAGCAGTGCGACTTGTTGGAGTGGTTTTGCTGACCTTTCTGTCATGAAGCAGAGAAGAAAACCATGAACCCTTCAGTTCTGTCAACTGCTTTCTAACAATGCCACCTGATCACGCCCTCGCTCTTCATCATAACCACTCTCCTCTATATTCTGTTCTGTACTGTCCCCTTTGAGGCCATATTTAATGCACAACAGGCGGGTAGATGACGGGGCAACACTGTCAACAAGAACAAACAGCGTACAGCCGGTTTGCCTTGTCATTAGAGTTGAGAAAACATCGTCCTCTGTGACTTTTAAGAAGCAGAAGTGACAGCAGGTCGCTCCTGCAGCTGCTCTCAACACAACTGCAGAGACTCCTTCGCTCCAGATCAAAGCACGGGGAGGATGATTGTTGGGAGCGGTTCATGCCGGAGTGCCTTTGGTGAAGTAGAGTGGATAGAAAACTTCACAATGAGTCATGACGTCTCTGCCCCTTGGGTGGCTCTTTTCTCACAACTGCGAACACACTGGACAGGCAGCATTTACGCCTGGCTGGCTCCGCCCGGCTGGGGTTCTGATCACAACGTTCAGTTCTCATCCAGTCCTCAGAAAACGACGCCTAGCCGAGCCCCAACAACCTGCTGACGCTGTGGCTTTAGCAGGGCAAAGCAGAGGAGCCATCATCCAATCCAATCACCCCCCCCCATCCCGTTACGCGAGGCCCGAGTGAGCGACGTGACCGGCGGGGGGAAACACTCTGGATGAGTTAAGCCAGTTTCAACGTGTTTGTCCACTCTGACTTAAAACAGGCAGCCTTTCCAGGAGGATTATACTGGGGATAAATTATATAGGAAAAATCGAGTGCATACTGGTCAGTGGTCACAGCCACACTGACTGAAACTGTGGAAATGTTTAATCTGTTGCATGGCAACAAAACAAACCACGTCACGCTGCGTGATGTCCGAAAAACAAAGTCTTGTCTGAGCACATGGAATCCCAACTTCCACCGAGTTTTCAGGAGGCACTCAGAGTCTGTATTATCAGCTCGATGCTGACATTTACTTCAGCACATTAAGTTTTAGCACTGGCGTGAAAGTGCTGAAATGGGGCTATTTGCAAAGGCACAGCGGCCGTTAATAACTGAAGCTGCGGCTATTTGGAAACATTTCCACTCAGTTTTATGGGGTGTAACCTACTGAAGGTTGACTAAAGGTGAGCTAAAGGTGCTTTAAGTGCTCCGAATAAGCTGCTTTAAAGAGCTATTTCAAATTGTTCCTTTATGGACGTCTAAAAGAAGCTACATCTTTAGTATTAGCCGTGTAGATGCGGCGTGTTTTATACTGTTTCGAGTATGGAAATGTGCTTTTTTTCTTTTTTTTTTTCTTTTACCAGTTCATTCACGTGTGTGCCAGATAAATGCGTCACATACAGTACCGCAGATTTTGAAAAAAACTACCCATTTATTAATCCTAAACATGCTCATTTTTAAACTTTAACACTTTCTCAAGTCACAAGAAGGCAGCCGATCTGTTAACGGCCACACCTGTGTATTATGTAATGACCAAGGCCAGACACACCAACAATAAATTACATAGAGGATGTTTGCTCTGATTTGTAGTCTGTATTTCAACCGGAAATAAAACTCAATGGTTTGACATCTCTTCGTACATTTAATTAATAAATGGATAAAATGACGTAAGTACGCATCACAGCAGCTATTTACGGTATGCTGATATCTGATGTGGTCGTCTCTCGGTGACTCATTGCGAGCCCCGTCTGACAGCCCACAGTTCAGGTTCAGGTTCAGGTGTTGGTCGCACTTTGCAGCTCGAGCTCCGAAGTGTCAGATTTGGTTCTTATCAGCGAGGTGTTACTATAACCAGCAGAGCTCCGACACTCAGGTGCTGCAAACACAGAAGTCACAAACAGAGCCTCCGAGCGCTCAGTAATGTGGAGCGTCATCTCCTGCAATTAACGTCTGATGCAATTACTGCAGACAAGTGGGAGTCGGTCATCGTACTTCGAGCATCATCGAGTCGTACGTCAAGAGAAAATATTCACAGGTGCAAAATACGTCTGAAAATGAGGCCACTTGAACGAGATCTAATCAATCGCATAATGGATTTGGGATCAGTGAACCTCTGACTCTTCAGCTCAACACTATTTCCTGTTTGATCCGGCACCACTCGAACTCCAACCAACGACTGATCAAAACAGTCACATTAGTTTTCTTTGGACTAACAGATGTGAGTTTTAAAACTATACAGCTTTAAAACTACAGTATAACGTCACTTTATCAATGTATTGGTTGTAGATAAGGGATTGCATTGATCTCTTGTGTTAAAGCCTCTGATAATATGATGGAAAAATCAGCTGATCATTAATTATTTCATAAATAATAAAAACCTGCAACTATTTTGGCAATTGTTTAATCATTTAAACCTGTCGTCAAGTAAAAACAGAGGGGAGAAAAGATAACATTTCTCTGTTTCAAGCTTCTCACGGGAGATTTGCTGCTTCATTATGTAATAAATTGTAGTAAACTGAATACTTCCTCGTTTAGAGACTGAGATGATGTTTTATGACATTTATAGACGAAATGATTCATCTAAATAATCTCCAGATAAAAATTGGAAATGTGGTATTTGTTGCAGCCCTAACGTCCTGTAAGTTAACTATTTACTTCAGATGGCCATCAGGTCTCTCTTTGTATTGACCCGAAAAACAATAAAATATCGAAGTGACTTTTTGAGAACTGAGAAAAACCCCTAAATAAATCAGGGAACAGACTCGAATCTGCACCTCTGCGGTATCATCCTGTGCAGGTTTTCTGTCTCTTGTCTGTTCACTTGCGGCGAGGCTGCTAAATCAGGACACCCGGCACGCTGCTAAGTGTCTTGTACTGTAAGCAGCTCACAGAAAGCAAGAGGACCATGATAGTTCACTTTTGTCCCTTCGCTGCCAGCAAACGCTCTTAAGCTCCATCATCCAATCAGAGGCAGAGTAGCTCACGTAGGTCGAGACCAGTTCATCAGACTGTCACCTCATGTCCTGCCCATGTAAATTAAGCTCCATGTAAATTGGCTCTGCTGTGTTTTGTCCGACCGGAAAGCCTCTTGTGTTTGTGTGCTTCAGTGACTCCAAACCTCACCTGAAACTCCTGGTTTTTATTGTTCCGACTGTTTGAACAGGTGTCCTGAACTAACGTACCGCACAAAAGCAGAAAGACCACACTACCTGTTTTATCAGAAATGCACCATAAAAGAGGAAGAGTATCCTCCCTGGCTTGAACCGCCGCGGGATTGCTTGATGCTCAGCAGGTCCACTCACAGAGAAGATAAGATGTTCCACTCCAAATATGGCCAAGGCATTCGGAGGGGTTTAGTCTATTAATTGTTGAGTGTTTCTTGGAGAACAAACATTGCTAACGTCGAAACTAAAAGTTCACAGCGGGGGCTGCCCGAGGCCGTGGAGAGCTCCTCTGGGACGCTTTGAGGAATATTTTGGAGCACTTCTGGGAGCTTTTGTCCCACAAAGTCTATATTAGAGCGACTATTTTTTCTGTGTTTTGATGTTTTCATCACAGAAATAGAACATTTGGAGGTTTAAGAAGAGGACAGGCCATGTTTAAAACCTTGCGGAACAATAGTAAAAGTGAAAGAGAGCAAAATTAGGGGAAAAAAAGCAGGAGATATGAAAGATAGGAGAGGGGTCCTTGACCTTGAATGACATTTTTGGTCGAAACTAGCCTTCTTGAACATAACAAGACTATTATCATTGATGCTAACCAGAGCTTAAAGCTACAACTTTGATTCAGTTTTGATTAAACCCATAAAAAAGATAAATTAAGACGTATCATCACACAATCAGCTGGACACTTTCCTCACAGCTACAACAGGCTGAACTTGACATTTCTCTGTCTGTGCTTCATTGAGCAGCAGAGACTCTCACATGCAAAAAAACAAAACCAAAACACAAGTGTGAGTGTGACTGCAGCAGGGTCTCAGCTCAGAGCCCTGCCTGCCTGCCGTGTGTTGCACTCACCAGGTATGCTCCGACGGTGCCCTGTGCCAACATGAGGGCGCATTCCGATATCAAGAATATCTTGATATTTGAGAAGCATGAGGGGTTTTTCCGTAGCCCGTCTCCTTCCAGCATGTTCCCGCCGCTCCGGTCCGAGTCCCGGTGCTTCTTCACCTGCATCCTCGCTCACTTTTTTTTTTTTTTTTTTTACCCACACAGCACTGCGAGAAACCGAAACACACGAGAGCAGGATGACCGCATGAAGACACTGGCTGGTACGGTGTTTAAAAAAAAACAAAAAAACCCCAAACAAACCCTCCCTCGCGCGCGGCTACATGCGCTCCTCCTCGCCGCTTGTTTCTCCCGGGTTTTTTTTTCTTCTTCTAGTATGTTGTAATTTTCTTTACATCTGACAAGCTACGAAACACACATCCAAACTCTCCGCGGGGCTGCTGTGCCGGTTCGCCCGCGCCTAAACATCGCTTCCCCGTCGACGCGCAGGAACATGTGAACTCCCCGAAGGTGTAAGTGAACCACGGGCGCGCGGATCTCTGTCTCATCTCATGTCTCGTCGCGTGGTTGCGTGTGTCTGAAGCTGCAGGTGAAGAGGTCTTGTCTTCCTCTTCTTCTTCTTCTTCCTCCTTCTCTTCTAACTCCTGCCCGCTCCGGACTGTCACGCTCCTTCACGCACAATGACTCGCTCTCTGTCTGTGCGCCGCCTGCCACCTCTCCTCTCCACTGCTCTCAGCTCCTCTCCACCCTCCTCCTCCTCCACCCTCCTCCTCGCGGCCCTAGAGGCGCTGTGCAGCAGCTTCACAAGTCTGCTCAACTTCCCTCTGAAAAAAAGAAATCACTCCACTAGTCCTGCGGGACGCGGTGTGTGCGTGTGTTCCCGAGCTTCACAGAGAGTTTTAAAGTGATTTGCTGCCATTTTTTTTTTTGTCTGATCATGTTTCCCCCGCCCCTCCAAACACACAATAAATCTACAGGGATTATTGTCTGTGGAGTCTCAGGCTTGCGTGGGGATTATTTTAGAGTTGGAGCTGGGCCCCATACGTCATGAAATCAATCAACAGAAAATATCTGGGAACTATTTTGATCATCAATGAATCGCTTTTAAGTCATTTATCGGGGAAATATGTTAAATATGTTCCTGCTCAGGCCTCTCCAGTGTGAGAATGTGATGAATTTCTGTGTTTAATATCATTGTACATGGAATATCTTTGGATTTCACAGTCTTATGTAGCCTATGTTTTGGATCTAAGATTCCCCAGAGGTCGTAAATCGCAAGTTTCATCACGATGTGATGTTATATCGATTCTTTGGACAGCGATACGATATGTGCCGATATCACAATATCACAACTCAGAAAAAGCAACAAAAATATGATGTGACAATTTTATTACTGGATTCTTCAGTGGTTCCGGACAGTTAAATGGAAAACAATCTGTTCTTTCTAATGAAAGAGGAGCTCTGTTCAGACAGGAGTTGCAAATAGACGGATATGTGCCATGAGAATTTCAAAATAAAGGCATATCTTAACAATGTTTTCACTTTAACATCGATGCTATTGGATCGTTGATCGTTGAATCGATATATGGATCCAGATCGATGTATTGTTACACCCCTAGTATTTACTAGGTTAACTAGCCCCTCATAGACTAAACAATTAATTCATGAATTAAATTTGATTCAAAGGTGCAATGTATACTCAAAACAAAATAGGGGGCAGCACTGACTAAAGTAACCGCTAACTGCTGCTAACTGTAGCTGCTGTTATTGAATCATAGTAATTTACATGTATTTAAATGTACTTTTTTTACTGGCCATATATGAGTGGATTGCACTTCTTGGTTGCCTATACAAGCCTGTGGACGGAGTTTTTTAATGCCGCTGGTCTGTGGATTTCTTTGTGAAAGATTCAGGTCAGTTCTTTCACGATGCCTTCCTGCTCAGCTAACAGAGGCGGCAGTAGCTAACGTTAGCTTTAAACGAAGTCTGCTAACACAAACTAACAAAGCTCCTCGAATATTAATGTTAAGAAAAGGCACAACAACAAACTCTGACACATAGTTGAGATGCTGGAACAATCAAATGTTCGACATTTTTGCTGAAAAAATGACATAAAGAAATAATCAAATGTTAGATGAGAAGACTGGACAAAGCCTGGAAAACAGCTAGCCTGGCTAACTCTAACTAGGACATAGTAAGGCACATACCCGCCTGTGTAACCAAAATGTTTTGGTTTCTCTACAGATAAAATAAACCAGATGTAGCGTTAATTATTGGACTCTTCAGGTGCTAGGAGGCAAATGAGCAAGGTCAGCCATTTCCCCTGTTTCCAGTCTTTATGCTAAGCTAAGCTAACCAGCTGTAGCTTTATATTCATCATAGAAAACATGAGAGTGGAGACAACAATGTTGTCATCTAACTGTCCCAAAACAATTCCTTTAAACACTCAATCAAATATCAGAATAGTTATCGATGAAATCTGTCACTCAGCTAATCGACGAATCGACTTATTGACTCTGTAATACTTTGCTGAGGTTATAGCAGAAGCTGTCGTGTTTCCAACACTTATTATTGGATTATAATGTTGTCAGCACGTCAGGAATGAGGCACTGCAGTGGCTATGATGTAATGTGACCACATAATGTGATGATGATGGGGTGGAACTAAACAGGATGATAAACAAATGTTGAGTAGAGGCTGCGAGGGCTTTATGAGCAGCAGCGGCGGCACAAAAGGTCAAGGAGATGAGCTGGTAGTTCGATGAACTGTGGAATATGTTTATGAATCACACTGAAGATTTAAAAAGTGGTCGTAACACCGCAGTGACATGCAAGAAGAATTATTGTTTGCCAGATATTTTGGATCACCTGACCCACAGTTCAATTATCATAGTAAACTCAAGAGGACCTGAAACAAACTCTGTCTCGCTTCCCTTAAAACTACAGATGAACCGCTCCACAATGAGGCCCGTTATCGATCGCTGCATGATTTAACAGTCGGCTGTGATTCAGGTCAGCACCCTGACTCTCAGACTGGAGTCGTGGCAGGTGTCCAACGCAAACTGATCATTAATCATAGATGCTCTCTCACTCTTGACCAGCACACTCCCACACAGAAAAATCCTTCCCACAATTCTGCTGTGTGTGTTTTACAGTGTTAAAATCCCACCGAGTGCTGACGTGCCAAAACTGAGACATAAGTATGTAAACATTGGAAGCTAACGAGCAGCGTGATGAGGCATGTAAATCTGATGTAGTGTTGCTTGGGGCCACGTGTTAGTTTCAGGAGGATTGTTTGAAATCAAGCGGATTAATGGTCGAAAGCCCGTTACAAGCTGAACAAAGTTATAATTCAGTCGCAGTGTCTCCATCACTTCACCGTGTTCTTCACACGCGAAATCTGTCATCGTCTTTGTCGGACAATTTCTGCAACGTTCCGGAACCGATGATACGGCTGTGGGCTGCTGCGGCTCAGGGGTAGAGCCAACGTTCCCCTGGTCTGCATGTCGAAGTGTCCTTGGGCAATATACCAAACCCCAAACTGCTCCTGATGTGCTGGTTGGCACCTTTCATGGCAGCCATCGCCATCAGTGTCTGAATGTATGTATGAATTAGTGTAAGCGTCTGCTAAATGCCCTAAATGTAAATGATACAACATTTATGCCCACTTCAGGTAGTGATTGATCGGCTGTATAGAGGTTAGAAACTACTAAAGGTAACTAAACTACCTCCAGTGTGGTCGAACAACGGGTTGTACTAACTAGTTCCCCTCAAATATACCGTGTCCCTAAAGGCCCCCGCACACCTACGCAGGTGGTTTCAATTACTCTTCCTGATTTGACCTCTTGTCAACAGACAGGAGTTTGGTTTAGTCCGAACCCTGCATTAAAAACTAAAGTGAGGACAGTCTTGGACATGTGGATGAAACTCAGCCTTGACGAACACACCCGGTTGGTGGACTTCAGGTGTGTAGGAGCTTTAAAATAAATCAATGTAATGTTAACTGTACGTGTTGAAGAGGCGTCCTGGTTGCCTATAGTGGAGAGAGACATGCCGTACCAGTGCAGTTCTATTCCAGTCTGGGACATTTCATCCATGTCATATATCATACCCCTCTCTCTCTCTTACTCCCATGTTTCCATGTGTAGATCTTTACCGTCCAGTGGTTCTTTACTCAGATCAGTTTCTGAGTTCAGCAAAAAAGAGCAGGGTTGAAACATAATGCCAGAAAATGTGTGTGTGTGTGTGTGTGTGAGATCATAAATCCGACGGTGTTTGTGTGTGTGTGCAGCACTGTTTACATACGGTAGACGTGCAGGGACATGAGTCAGGTAGTAACAAGTGGTGGGCGGAGATGGCTCGGACCGGTGCCAGGAATGCATGAATGGAAAAGCCTGCAGACTATTGTTTCGGCCCTGTGAAACAGCTGCTATTTATAGGATTTGGAAAAGGGCGGATTGTGGAAAAAAATAAACCCAGCCCGTCTGCTGGGAGATACTGGGAAATGGGAAAAGTTTGAGGGACAACTGGGAGCACGAACAATGCCGCTTTACAGAAACCTTTCCTGTTTAAACCTTTGAGGAGAACACGCCTGCACTACCTGTTATTCACAGTGTTTACAAAAGCAAGGTTATTCTTTTTTCAGCACATACAGTACTTTTCTCACACTTTTTTTTACTTGTTTTCATTGTGTAACGTAGAAAGCCCAGTACAAAACGCATCAGGTGAAGTTTATGTCCAAAGAAATACTTCTGATCTGATATTTTCTGTTTATTAACTGTGTTTTTCTTACACACAACGAGACATAACCCCGTTACTTCCACAAACCAACAGTGTTTCTCACTTTTTACGGTTGGCCGCACTTAAGGGGTCTCAGGAGAACAGTTTTGTTTTTTTTACTGTGCTCCCACAAAAAAAAACAAAAAACACTAATTCAAACCTGATCTTCAGTGGAAACATCGGATTCAGTCACTCAGGATGCTTCCACAGCGAACACTTGTCTCACCGGAGCTGTGGTTGTATAAAGAGAAGTCAAACGATGGTTTCACAGCCCTCATCTTCATCTGTCATTACATCTCGGGCATCCGTCCCAAAAATCTCTTACGCCACAGCGGTTGCCATGGAAACGGTTTTCGGGAGGATACGAGCAGCAGGCACAGTGCAAACGGACTTTCTGCTTATGTTTTGAACTTATGGACTTATTATTGATTTTGCAAGTGAGGCTGTGAGAGTTAGTGTAAAAAACACAGCCGGTCGGTCGTTGGTACGGGCGACTGCTGCTGCTGTGTCTGCTTTATAGATGCTGTCTGGTGCGTGATAAACCTTTTTCTGTCATGGTAAACTATAACTTTCAGTTTTATTGACAATATACTGTAGGTACCATACTGTAGGGCCTCATTACAGTAGCTTTGCAAGTATTTATCTCAGTTTAGGAGGACGTTTCAGATGTTTAGTATTGAACATGTTTCCTAACTGCCACTTAGGACAAAAAAATCTCATCTTGGGATCTCAGTTTAGCTGTAACAGAACCATCCGAACTGAAGAATTTCCTTTGTTATTAATTCTAAACAAGGACGGACAAATACGTGCCAACAATACCAGCACCGCTGTCACTGGGTTTGCGGGAAACAATATGAATTCTGTAATATTATGATTGAAAGGCCACTCAAACTGTATGGCGACGCTTTAATTTGCCAAGATGATTAATTTTGAACTTGCGTGATGTGCTGCGTCCGATTCCGGTGAGACCTACAACGAGACATGGCGCTATGCCAGCGTTCTCACAGATTTGGGTTTACAGTTGTCATTCAGATGTCTTACAGATGTTATTGATTGACATTCAGCCGCTAAATGTGCCTCTTCAAGTGGTTGCCAGTTTGCTGCATTACCTAACATTGCTAATGCTGGCTAGCTGATGTGAGCGTCGCTAATTCTCATTAACGTTAACCTTGCTAACGCTAGCCGACGTTAACACTAATGGTAGCTTTACCGCAAACGGTAGCTTTGTAATGTTAACATCTGTAACGCTAGCCAACATAAACATTGCTAATGCTAGCTAGCTAACGTTAGAGCAGTAGAGTATGCTGGGTGCATCCTGTAGAAATCGTCCATTTTATGTTTTTTCCCCCAACAAACTGGCTACGACCAAGAGTCTTGATGGTTTGGGAATGTTTCCATAATGATGCCCCTGGTTCCTTCAAGAGGACTGAAGCTGGAGCCGATGAAAAACAGGAAAATAATCTTTCAAGAAATATATAAAAAATAAACCCCTGACTTTCATTCGAAGGACTAAATGACAGTTAGCTTAGCTGTTAGCTTTGGACTGGAAACATGGGAAACAGCTAGCCTGACTCTCTTCAATGCATAAAAATCAAGCTACCAGCACATTTGAAGCTCTCTGATGAACGGTGTGTCTCACTGGCTTAATCTGGACAAAAATCAAAACCATTGAAATAAGAAGCAGGTTTTTTCAGGGGATTTACGCGCTGCCTTTACTTGGCAAACAGCGGCCAAGGGCGGTGTCTTCCTGGAGTCTTACTGTCAATGTGAGGTGCCTCTAAGTGTTCCTTGTATGGAGTCAACAAACAAGATATAAAGTGTTTTTCTAGATGTTTTTTTTTTTGGTAAGCAGATATTTTCCCTTTGGACAGAGGCTAGCTGTTTCTCCCTGTTTCTAGTCTAGATTGCCCTCTGGCTTTAGCTAACACCCGGTGAGAGCAATGTTGTTCTTTTCATCTGACTCTCAGCAGGAAAGCACAAAAAATATTCTTACATCGAGAATACCTGGTATTACTGATACTGATCACTACCAACACTGTCATTGATATGAAGCCTGAATCACCTTAAAAAAGACACACATGTTTGTACAATTTCCTCATTTCTAACAGCGTCTGACTAAAGCCAGTTCTCCAATAATTCCCCTGCATGTTCAGACAGTGCCAAATTCCTCATTCACACCGAGCCCATAGCTGTCTCCCTCAGACCAATGATCCGCCGGTCCGGCCTCAGGCGCTGCATCACTCAGCCGTGCAGTGCTGCTGAGCCGGAATGTCACCTGGCAGCCTCTGCAGAGGACGTCGCTCACTTTAAACCTCTCAGATACTGTGAGAATATTGTGAAAAATGCCCAGCATGTTGCCTGCGTTGTCAGGTCTCCCTTACGTAACTTTGTCAACCCTGAGCGCTTGGACCATATTCAGTCTCATCATGTGGCGAGCGAAAAACAAAGACACAGATTTTAAGACACCGCTTCGGCTGCTGGAGCCAAGCCACGTAATTAGAAGCCATCTGTGTTAAGTGTCTGATTTATTTTTAACCGGCACTTCGCTTTATAATCAACAGTGACTCTTGAGTTTTTTATCTCGCATTTGTAACAACACTGACAAGAGGCAGAGTAATTGAGAGGTCAGGCTCAAACAGTGCACCGACACTCACTCAGTTACCGGGAGTGTCTCCTTAGACATCAGCGGATCTTCAGGCCGCATGAATACTGCATGAATGTTAGGACAGTCAAAAGGCATTTGCAGCTTCAATGTGGAGTTACTAAAATGTCACCAGGCACTTTTTTTTTTCTTTTTTTTTAATGCGTCCTGTCTAAATATAGCTGGCTGCTGTCTGTTCCACATTTTAAAACCATTTCATGCCGCCGCTCTGCCGTCTATTTTTACACCGGTATCAACAGAGGGGCCAGCGTGCGGTTTTAAAATAGAGTAATATTGTCTGCGCTGCTGGGGAGAAGTAGTTTTTAAACATAGCACGTAGAAAGCAACGTGGTCCGCTTCCCTCCCCCGGGGTAAATAAAGCCTGGAGATGCCATGTGCTTTTGTGTCCAGACGCAACCACGCCTAGAGAAGCTGCTGCTCACTCAGCTTTAATCCAACCTATCTTTCCTGGAACGTGCGATATCACAAAAGCTACTCCACCCAGAAGGAGTTGGGCGTTCTGAAAAAAAAAAAAAACCCACAAATGTTGTTGTCATCTCGGCACGGTCATTTTAGACACCCAGCCCAACCTGCTTCAGCGGGGAATGAGACGCAGAGTTTGAAGAGTGAATGCAAGGACAGGGAGGGGTGAAAAAAATGAAGCTAAAACCAGAAAGACGAGTCGGATGGCATGCACACAAAGGGCCGGCGAGGAAGAAGGGAGCGCTATGTGCCAGCTGAGCATGGGAAAGAAAAAGGGAATACGTTTTGAGTTACAAGTGGGGTGAGATGAAAACAATGGCAGGACAGAAAAGATAGCCCCGGGGAGCCGCGGAGAGGACGTTTAAGTCAGACTTCGACGAGTCACAGTTGCTTTGTTTTTTTTTGTCTGTCAAAACAATGTTTGCGAACATGAACAACTCACTCCCAAAGCGAGAAACCACAGAGTTGAGGCGCCCTGATGTCATCAACATGTCCAACCTGGAGCGACTGCATGGCGTTGACTCATGTTCAAGCTTTTGTGACCTTTTGAGCCTCATTTTATAGCTTTATAACGACATGAACCAGAAATATGTACCAATGTCCCCTGAAAAAACCCTTAAAGTGCTGCTTTTTTTTTTTTTTTTTACTGTCGCGAGATAATCCCATGTTTGCTGTACAAATTAAAGTGTTCCAAGGCTCAAGGCAAACAGATCCGAGCAGGGAAATTCAGACGTAGTTAAACGGCTTAAAATAAGAATGACTGTACAGTATGCTGTGCATCTCATGGTAAGAAGTTTAAGAAATAAACCTTATATAACTTTAAGCAGCAGCGGTCACATGCCTCTGGATCACTTTCTTGACAAAACATGCTACAGCTGGGCCCAAACTAATGTGGTCTGCCCTCAGGAGATCCTTATGTAAAAATATTCATTTTTCAAATTGATCACATGTCTGGAGGTTAAAAAAAAAGTGTTAAAGTTCTTCCTTGGCTTGTTTTGGACGTGTCACATCTTGAGCTTTTGGGTATGAATATTACCTCAGCCATATTTTTTCCATCTGTGTGATAACTGCAGGATTTGTCTGCTTTATGATGAGCAGTTTTGTGACTGCATATTTTGTAAATCACACGCTGAATTAATTTGAATAAGTTTGGATTTTAGAAAGTAGCACATGGATTTCCCAATCGTCCGACTAAATTTGGGCAATGTACGATTCTGCAAACCACGGATATATTAAAACTTTTTCTTTATCTTCAATTTTCAGGTTTAGGCACAAAAACCACTTGGCTTGAAATACCTGCTTCGGCCGCCGCAAACACAGCTGGAGATGCACTGAGGTCTCCTCGTCACGCTTACGAATGCTGAAGCGCCGTCTCCAGCTGTGGTCACTGGCTTGGCAGCCCTCTCGCCTGTAACTCCACCACCAGCCCCTCTGAAAGTCAGGTCATAAACATGTGATGTGAACTTGATATGACAGGTTTTTGTAGACGTGTCAATATGGTAGGTAGCCTCTGACACGTATAAATGTCAATGTATCTGTCAACATTGACTGCTAATATTTCACCCGAGTGACGAGGCTGGCGTTTTCAGACCATTATCATTCCCAGGTCATGAGATACCAGTGTTCTGTCACGTCCCTTTGGCTTCTCGTACGGATGCACAAGGTGCCACTTAGCGTCTGCATAAGCTTCTCTGGGCTTTCAAGCCACAGACACAAACACTAAAGGTTAGTCTGTATGAGACCTGACCAAACGTTGACCATTGCACCGCGTCATTAACAGCGCAAACGTCATAATATGTGAGCTATTTGTCAACAAACTTTATTTTGAAAGGACGCGGGATATGTTTTATTGCTAACTTGACCGAGGTAACATTTATGGGCAACACTGTAGGTGTAGGTAGTGCATCACTGTGAGAAGTACACTGCCAAAGCTGCCATATTTGATGAGTTGGGAGTGAGAACGTATTGCGATATCAGCACTGTGTTGATACAAACCATCAGTTATCGCAGGTGAAAGTTATCCGACTGAAAATTTACACCTGAGGCAGACACACTGAGGACACAGCCCCAGCAGCTGCAGAGCACGAGTAGAAAGCTTTTTGTGACAGAAGTATATGTTTTGTCATGTGACTAGCTTTTTTTTTTTTTTTTCAGATGTGAGTTTACCGCAGGCCTATAATCCCTTTAATTAAAGCCTTCTTGCTATGGCTCAGCTGCAGCTGGCAACTACAGGGGAAAAGGCTCATAATTCAGACGTCGCCATGCTGGACTCAAAGGGGAAGTTAAAGCAAAGCTTTGTTTAGGATGGGTGGGGTTATCCACAGGGTGGGATTTTGGCAGCCACCCTCATGAGAAACAGTAACCAGCACTACCTCTGCAGCCTCAAACATGAAACAGTGCGCGGTAACAGCAAAGCAGTTTCCTTCGGCTTCATCGAGGGGACTCAGCAGTTTTCAATCGCTCCTTTTTTGCGAGAGAGATATTTTAGTCGCTGACATTTTGATTGTCAATGTTTGGCATGTGGTGGGCTGATAATTCACGTTGAAAAGCTGACTAATTGGGCGCCACATCCAAAAGGCTCTCTGTCACTGGAGGCTGTCCAGAGTTAAGATGATTTCATGCAACCGAGGAGATAATTCACTCGCAGACTTTTTTTTTGCTCAGCACAGCACAAGATATCCATGTGACTTCTCTGGCATCAGCGGTGCTCCAAGTCACAGTAAAGACCATACATCTTAATGTCTTACATCAAGCAACGCCACATTAAGTATCGTTATCGCCACATTTTGCTCTTATCAGAACAAGAACATCAGCGCACCTTTTTAAGATTTGAAGTTTTTCTAAGAAGACTAGGTAAACATTTCAAAACACTGACCAAAGACACACCTGGAGCGGGTAGGTGAGGTGTGTATGATCTCTCTCGAGCCGTGAATTCCTGCTGAACATGGGCGGTATTGTTGTCCCAGTCTGCCTCGGGCACATTTGCATCCACTGAATATATGCAAAGGAAGGCAGGAAGCTACTCAGTGCCTCTCCCTGACCTTCCTGCATCGGAGCAGTGATCTAATTCTCCTCTCATCTGCAGCCAATTTAAAGTTGAGTGAGTAAATATTATCCTGTGTGCTTAAGAAGCACTCCTCAAGTAAGACGTGCAAAACATGCTCATGTATTTAAACTCTTCAGAATATCAGTTTATGGTGCTTTTTATTATGTGTTTATCTGATGTTTTGCTTTCTTCTCAACTCCTTAATACACACAATCCAAACCTCATTTCCTTAAAAGGTCATTCTTTGTTAAATTTCTTTGTGCTGCTGACCAATGTGCTCTTCTATCTGTGATTATTTTCCCAAAAAACCTGGTTTAGGTGTGGGAAACGTTCGGTGGCTCTCCTGCCCAAAGGGGCGCAAACCGAGTAGGAATACATGGGAATGATGGAGAGGACATTATGTGAAATTCTGAAGTGCCTCCGGGGACCATTACGAACCACTTACCATATTTATACCATGAAATATTCAGGCGGCACTTTTCCCAGTATGCGCATAACCATTCTTAGAGTCAAATGCAACCAAACTAAAAGCAACATGTGAGCGTTTGGTTGCCTGACAAACAAAAAGAGATGCGTCTTCATTGAGGACGTCGGCAAAGTGGAGTCAGTAAGTCACGTGTTTTATACGATGATGGAGGGATTCAGTGTTGTTGTATCTGCAGGAACAACTCAAACTCATATCCTCAATCAGATGTAAGATAAAAACAGAATTTAGTTGAACTACAGTTGTTTATTAGCCACTTTATATATTTTCTGGTTCTGTTTGGAGCGGCCTCTTTCCTCCTCCTCCCCCGGCGATGCTGGCAGGGTTAGCGGAGGACTTATTTCAGTCTCTGTTTATAAGAGGTGGTGTGCCCTGGTCCTTTTTTCCTCATCCTGCAATTCTGACAGTGCGAGTCTGAAAGCTTCCTTCCTGCCTGGGAAATGACATGCTAATGGCCTGCTCTTCCCCCCCTTCTCTAGTCCTGTACCGCAGCTGTCTAATGAAAGCATCAGAGTATAAGTGGCCGCTGATGATGGATGCTTCCAGTTTTATCAGCTGCAAGCAACTGATTAGTCCTGAAGAAATTATCCATTTGCGGTGGACTGAAATCTCAATCCGTCTTTGCCTGCAGACGTCCAAATATAGATTTCTGTTCTGCATCCTCCACTGATACAAATATTCCATTTAATAGCTCATTGTTGTACAAAACGCAGACTAAATATGCACTTCCAGTCTAAACATTGCTGTTCAGAGAGGGCTGGTATTTCGAGCTGCTTTGATCAATAGTTTTAAGCCGTGCCAGACGGTGCGGCATTGGGGATGGAAATGGCTGGTCGGTCGTTCCATTACTTTGGTCTAGACTCTAGACTAAAATATCTCAAATAACTTTTGAACATATACGGGATAGATTGCCATGAAATTCGTGAAACATTCATGTTCTTCTCAGGATGAATCATCACAGCTTGTTTTCGAACCCAAAACTGATGTCATCCCCATCAACCTCAGTCGTACTCTGTGTTTAGTGCTAATCAGCAAATGTTAGCATGCTAACGCGCTCAACTAAGATGGTGGACATGGCAAACATTATACCAAAAAAATCCAAAGTATTAGCATTAGCAGGATTAGGAAAGATGGCTCCCATTCAAACCGATGAGAACTGCTTATCTAGCGCACACCCCAAAACTGTTTTCTGGCTTCCTGTGTGTGGCTCATTGAATATGCACAGCAGAGTTTCCCTCGCTGGCCCCGCCCACCAGGCCCATAGACATTACATTGTGATGACGTCACCGGTTTTTAAATCACTTTTCTCAGCTTATTGGAAGTTTGACAAATATAAAGACTCAACGGATCAAAAATGTATTCATAAGTTGTACTTCTTGATGTCCTGTCAATAGTTTTACAGACGTCTGTTTTATAATGGTGGTCTATGGGGAAAAAGGCCTTTTTTGGACTACAGAGAGATTTTTATCGCTGCACTACTGCGAGTGGCCACCATGCCAGGTTGGAAGCAAAGCTGAGCAGCACCCTCTAGGGCCTGGTACAGCCTAATAAAGTGGATATCAAGTTTTAAGGCCTTTACACACCAGGGATGTGACATATAAAACGACACGAAAATGCGAAATACTCACCTGTGAATGTTTTGCATCAACATGGCAGCAATGCCAATTTGATGCTCCAACTGGGTCTTGTCCGTGAAAGCAAAAACAAACTTACAGATCGAGGCAGCGCTAGACCAGCAACTTCTGTTATCTGCAAGGTAAAATTACTGTTTTTATAAAGGTAGTCTGGTGGATGTGGATGTGTGACAGCATGTGTCTGACAGCTTCAGTTAGATGTTGGTAAAACCTGCATGTATAGCAGTCTGTCTGTGCACCCTAAGTCACCTTTGTCACATTGTCTTTGTAATTGTGTGTCCTCATGTGTCATACAATACAGGGTGATTATGACGACAAACAACCGGTATTTGGAGTTGTGACTCTGGTGTGTAACAGTAGCTAATGTTAGTTTAGGAAGTCCACAGAGCTCACATTAACTAAGGACCAGTTTCCAGGTCAACACCTTCAAAGGAGTCATAGACTAAGTGTGTAAGACCGGCTCTACAAAACGTTTTAAGATCTTTCAGCTTCTTGTTTTGGTTTTAAGGCCCTCAACTTAATTCTTTTGTAGGCGGCTGTAAGGTAGGCAGGTCGCCCGAAACACAACTCAGGATGAATGCTAATGTTGCTCTGCTGGGTGTGTACACAGGGGACTGTTTGTGGACACATGGGAAACATTTATAAAGTGGTAATATGTCAGTGTTTTGTTAAAAGCTGGTTCTGCTGCCCCAGAGCAGCCGAAACAGACAAACAACACAGTTTTGAGCACAGAACGCTGTAAGGAGACTCTCTCCATTTAGACAGAAGAAACTGTCTGTCAAAAAAAAAGAAAGGTTGTTTGTGAAGAGAAGAAAATGCGCAGCTGCTTGACTGTTAACAGAGACTTCGTACATTCCTCCATGTTTCTGACCGCAGTCCGTGTTCTCAGAGAGGTGAGACATATTTTCAGCGGGTATGAACCATCTCTTTCAACATGCGGTATGTGATCTTCCTCACCGACATCCTTAAATGCACTTAAAGTTGCTTAATAGTTTTTAAAATGAGCTGAACGTGGCTCTAAATTAAATGTGTACACATCTCACACTGCTGCCTCGCATCAGCTGAGTTTTATCCTTCTGGCCCATTTCAATTGGAATTGCAAATCAAGCGTCAATTTAAATAAGTCCTGCCGATCGGACGTCCTTTATCTAGAGGATGGTTTCCAGTTTATTTTCCTTATCGCAGCCCTGAAACAGGAAAAGTGGAATTATCTACATACATAGAGTGAGTATAAGTTAAGTCCATAAGAAGATTTATTTGCATAAGCACACAGCCGCCGCAGCAGCTTCCTGTGGAACAGCTCTGGATGAAAAGACCTTGTTGGGGGTACATTACTACCATACCTCTGAATGTTGCAGAGGTTTTGAGTCTTTCTTCCTCTAAATTATTGTGAAAAAAATTTGAATTTTAATGTGCTCATAAATATGCTTGGTATTAACCTAAATACCCGCAGCAACACCTGGGTCTGTTGAAAAGATCAACCCAGAAATGTCTCTCTTTTCAAAGTCCTGTTGGGCATTAAAGCGCTGAGAGTGAAATATGGAGCATGCGAGATAAAAATGTTTGGCTTTGTTAAAGCCTCAAAACTCCACTTTTAATATATTCAAACATTCATCACATGCAGGAACCAGTCAAACGTCCTTTAACTGTCCAGTTTGACAGTTAGAGTTCAGTTTGCCTCGCCGTTATTTACGCACTGCTTATCATAACGTCCTCATGAGCCCTCAGCACTGAGGGGTCATTTGCATAAGTTATTTAATTACTAGTGACTCGATTCAATTTGTTGGCAGTGAAGTTTGTCATTCAACGTGATCTTCTTCCCTTTGGAGGAATTCAATTATCTTGAATGATGTGCAAAGACAACAGCAGCGACAAACAATAGAGATTCAGAGAACCATAAAGGAAATAATGCAATCAGCTGAAGCTCAAACTGTGTCGTTAAGCATCTGTTAAGACAAATAAAGTTTTATTGGGACACAAGGGGACTTGCGGTTAAACAGGCTGTTATGAGTATTCTCTCCGGTGAAGGACATTAGCAAAAGTGCTGTAAGACGGGCAAAAATAAATCACAGACGGATGTATTAAATTCCCTTTTTTGGTCTCACCGTCAACACATATAATATAATATGTCTGGTGATTGTTTTGCCTCGGGACCAGAAACATTTCTCACCGCTGTTAGTATCTCTGCAGCTGTGCAGGATGAATTTTCATGAATGTGGCACCTTGGCTGGGCCAGGAAACTTAATGTGCCTCTGATATCTGACGAATTTCACACAGACGTGTCGTGGTGATACAGCTGACGGATGCTGGCAGCTCTGGGAATGTGACGACTGGCTTTATTAGAATCTTTAAGTAAGCGCCTCGACTCGATGATGCACATTCATACTCTCGACTGTGAATAGTTTTACACACATTAATTAACAGGTTTTTTTTTTAATCTATCGTACAGACATGACGTTAATTATGATGCATTCGGTTGTAATGTAACCTCCATGGGCTTGCATTTGGTGAGCATAATTGCATACACCATGGGCTTATTTATATCTAAATTTCAATGAGTCAGCGCCGCATGTGCTAAAACCTCTCAAAAATGATAAATACAGACATTTAAAAAACCATCAGAAGCACCCTCTCCTTTAAACCGGGTCTCATTTTTGTTCCTTATCATAAGTACACTCACAGTTCACGCACCAGTAAACAAGGATAAACAATTACTGCAACTTACGCATATTCTAAATAAGTAATGAACACATTTATCTTGTCACACACTAAAACATTACAGTGTTTGCAGTGTGCTCAACCAAAACCCCCCTCAAGGGTAAAAACTGTGAAGGTTTCTACAGATGACGTGCAAACTTGATGATAGAGAATCAGTCATTGCCGTCATATAGACATATTTGAATCTTCTCGGAGCTTCCAGCCGCGGAATAATCTTATTTACAAGATATATAAGAGAGGGGGAAGTGATATCAGAGATGATATGAAGGGTTTTCTGTGATCTGGTTTAAAAAAAAGCAGCCAAGGAGCTCGTCTCGCTGGAGAAAGGCCGTGAAATGTGTAAGAAATAATCAGAGGGTGACGCAGAAGAACGTGTTTCAGTAAAGGTGCATCTAAAATGATACCTGACGTGATTCTCGTGTGATTTATACGTCGCTGTATTTGCTTGTTTACATGCAAACAAGAAACCAGGTTATCGTGAGAAATCTGATTAAAACAGGAAATTGTGGCCCACAGAGGAGTAAGTAAAGCTGGGAGTGATGAAGACAAATCACACACACACACACACACACACACACACACACACACACACACACACACACACACACACACACACACACACACACACACACACACACACACACACACAGCAAACAAGCCAATTATCTGAGGGCCTGTCTCTGTTCAGCCAATCAGAGCCCAGTCTGCTTCCTCACTGCCTTTTCTGGCTCCAGGAAGCAAAATAAAGTCGTCTGTTGTGGGAGACATTTATTGAAGTCTACTCCCCCCTTGTGGTGGCTGCGAATTTCACAGTTAATATTACGGATAGAGGGAGAGACTTTATCAGACGGGACTGAGATTGATGATTAAGAAAAAAAACACAAATGGTGCAACAAAAAGAGCCTGAAAGAGGCACTATGTAGTTTCGGAGATGCATTTACGATCTTTTTGAGGTAATAATACAAACTCAGGAGGTTCTCAGAGGAAAATAAGGTCCGGAACACTGTTTGAAGCTATAAAAGGTGGCAGGGTCCGCCACATGTAAACAAAGTAAAAGCAGTATGAAACTGGGTTGTCCTTCAGTCATGAAGACAAAGAGAGTTTGTTTATTTAGTGAAGATCTTTCTCTTCAGATTAATGTTTTTGATTTTCGTTTTTCTCTCAATGTATTCTATGAACCTTATATTAACCAGTATTTTTATATGAAGCATTTTATAACCTTGTTTAGATAAGTGTTCATAGTGGATAACGACTGAATTTGAATTTTTGGGTGAACTGTTCCTTTAAATTGTGTTTTTTTTTTTAGCTGATGAAGAAGGAGAATTGTCTCAAATCATAAAGGAAAATTGAATAAAACACTTCAATTTGGAGATACATGTTTTTTCTCTGGACTGGAAAGGCGTGACAAACTGTAATCCTGAAAGTAACTAGTAACTAAAACTGGCAGACACATGTAGTGGAATAAAAAGTAAAAAGAAAAAGAAAAAGATGTAGATGTATGAGATGTAGTTCAGTAGTAGTAAATAGAAATGCTAAAGTAAGTACCTTGAATGCATACTTGCTAAACTTGCTAACTAAATGTACTCAGTTACTTTTCCACCTCTGGTATCCTTACAAAAGAATAAGCCCGGAAATAGATCCGCCCTTTCTAAGCACAGTGTGGATGAACACTGGAGCTCAGAGGTAAATGGACTTTTCATTCACCTGCTCACTGGAGCGAGCTCCTGCGGCGTCAGGCGCACGAAGCTGGACCACGTGCTGGAGACACCATTCAATTATTGCTGTTGTTGATGTTGTCGAGGTGATGGAGGAGGTGGTGGTGAGTGGGTTGTTTCCTCCGCCCACTGCTCTGTCCTATAAGAGCCTCTCTGAGCCAGCAGCAGCAGCAGCAGCTTCTCCTCCTCCTCCTCCTCCTCCTCCTCCTCCACCTCACATGGAGCAGAGCGGCTCCACACAGCTGTTTCACTGAGAATGGATGCCAACATTGTCGTCATGGGGACTGAAAGCGTCGGGAAATCAGGTGAAAACACGTCTTGTGATGTGAAAACAGTTAGATATTTGTTTCTGTTACACACAGTGTGTTAAAGATTGTGTGTCTGTGTTCCAGCTCTGACTGTTCGCCTCTTGACTCGGAGATTCATCGGAGAGTACGGAGACATCGGTGAGTGTCCACCTCCTGTTTTGTTCACTGCATATTTATTAACTTGCATTGCAGCCATTTTCAACCTCAGTTAACTTTCAACTAACTTAACTTTTAATGTCCCACAGAGTCCATCTACAGTCACAGTTTCATGGCGGACGGGAGGGAACTCACTCTCAACATCTGGGATTCACCTTATACAGAGGTGAGGAGGCATTCATAACTACCTGACAGTGTCTATGTTGGTTAAATAAGTAGTCCTCAAATCCTCAAACAAAGTACAAGTAAAAAATACTACAGTGTGAAAAGTACTTCATTCAAAATTGAGTCGAAGTTCAGCAGAATGTGGCCTGAGTATCATGTGCAGTGTTGTTATAAAGTACCCAGAAGTCCTACTTGAGTAAAAGTAAAGATATTGTGTTGAAATGTTACTTTGGTAAACGTAAAAGTCAACCATACAAATAGAACTTGAGTAAAAAGTCTTAAAGTATCTGATATTAACAGTACTTAGGTATCAAAAGTAATCTCCTGGCAGTAAATGTACTCAAGTATCAAAGTATGAGAAAATTAAATAATACATGTATTAATATCGGATGCTTAGTGGATCTGATATCGAGCGTTTTTTTCTGATCAAGTTTGTTTTTGATTGTTGATTAAAAAAAATAGATGAATTTAAAAATGCACTACTTTGGCTTTGATGTGGCTTGTAATCTGTGAAGTAACTAAAGTAATCAAAACGTTTTGTGGAGTGGAAGTCTCTGAAATGTATACTTAAGTACAGAACTTGAGTAAAAGTACTTAGTTCCATTCTATGACTGATCAGATGTACAGCCTACAAATATATAAAGGAACATTAAATTGAAAAACTCAAGTCGGTCTCTTTGTACTTGAGTAAATGTATTCTATTACTTTCCACCACTGGCTGCTCAACTTAAATCTCTGCTTTCACAGGATTTGTCAGGGGAGACGTCACTCCTCGAGAAGAAGGTCCAGTGGGCAGACGGTTACGTTCTGGTCTACAGCATCTGCGACAGGGCCAGCTTCAACACCGTCAGCAGGCTCATCCAGTTCATCAAGTCCACCAAAGACTACCTGAACACAGACAAAGCGCCCATAGTGATCGTGGGCAACAAGAGGGACCTGCACCACAGGCGGACGGTGCTGAGCGAGGAGGGCTGGCTGCTGGCCCTCAAGACAGACTGCCACTTCTACGAGGTGTCGGCGGCCGAGAACTACCACAGCGTGCTCATGGTGTTTCATGGGCTGGTGGACAGGATGAAGGACGCTAAGCTGACAATGAAGAGGCCTCTGGGCCTCAGGGGCATCGTGAAGAGCATGTCTGCGGTGTTCGCGAGGAGACGGACAGACTCCTTTTAGCAAAACCACGACAGAGGAGTTTTCTATGAATCAGCAGAAGAGAGGTCACGCGTTACGTGTGTCTGTCTGGACGGATGTCACAGTCTGACACACGTGTCACCAGAGGTAACAGTGAAGTCTCTCGAGGCGGAGACGCTGCAGAGACGGGAGCTGTGTTTCACTAAGAAGCGCGAAAAGACTCCAGAGAAGACGGTCAAGGTCACGGAGGTTACGGATGTTTTCTGGTGACAGCACTTCGAGCCACACGAGACTGATGAGACGATGTTTATTAAACCAGCTGTGGCGTCGGATCGAAAGAAATTCTATGCACAAATTAACTGTGCCTTTACTTACGTTGATGACCAAAGATAACAAAAACTCACAGAAGAAACTTTTCTACTGTCGGAAAAAGTGACTGAAGAGTGACCTGCCCGATCAAGTGCATCGATTATTGAAGAGTAAAACCTACATATTTGTATTTATTCAAGTCTAAACACTGTAGAAATGAACAAACTGAGTGGTTTTTTTTAATATTTATGAGCTCTCTCACATTTAATTACTTGATTATGGCTCATGTGCTGAAATGTGTTGTGACGAGGATTTAAATAAAGGATAAAGTGTTGACAAAAGTGAAACTTTCGTTTCTGTTGATTCTTCAAAAAACAAACATCCGATTTCCAGCAATGAATAGTTCTTGATCGGCCGGGAGGAAGAGCTCACATTCCTCGTGAAGTGTGACGATAACAAGTCAGCTTCAAACCAGTTGGAGTCTGGATCTGGACTCTGTTTACATCGGTAGTCGTAAGTCTGAACTGGGAATGACATCATATCCGCTGACTGTGTTCCAGTACAAGTTGGTTTAGCAGTTCTAGCCGAGTTAGAGATTGTTTATGACACCAGTTCATTAATAATGTGTTACATGGTATTTTGAGACAGAACTTGTGTTAATTAGACACAAATATGACAGAAGTGCTATTAAATTAGTTTTATTAGTATTAGTATTATTAGTCAGTGATGGTAAGCAGCTAAAGTACTTAAAGGGATATTCCGGTGTAAGTTTAATCCATGGTCTAACACACCTTGACACCGAGTATGACTGCCCCTCGAGAGGTCAAGTTTGCTGACCGCTAGCTTAGCTAGTTTTAGCAACCTCAGAAAAGACCGCACGAAAACAATACACTGCCGCTTACGCCTCCAATTAGAAACCGCCATCAAAAAGCCACAATTGATGGTCAGAACAGCACCAAACTTCAGCAACAGCACACAATACGAAGCATCAAACATCTGCTAGCTTAGCCGGATTTGTATTGAAAACACAGCTCAACTCACCGCTCTCCTCCAGCAGCCTGCCTGTGTGTGGAAGCCCTGACGAGTCGATTACCGAGTGCAGAAGATTTCTGCAGCTCAAGGATTAAAATGACTGATTATTACTCCATGGAATGCTCAGTTCTTATTATCGAGAGCTGACAGGGAAAATAATGGAAGTAATGGTGAAATGCAGTGAAATGCTTCCAACTTTCCGGGTCGCAAATGGAACATAAAATCAGATCTCATGATCGAACGCTGCAATCCATTGCACTCGGAACAAAACGAACTCTGACGTGCAAGTGCAATGGAACGGTCACCCAAGTTGGAAATCCAAGTCGGAAAGTCGGGCAAGATGCTGAAAGGCTGACAAAAAACACACATGACATCACAGCAATATGAACTTTTACCTTTTCATCACTTTTTACGTTATGTGAAATGGGCTGTAACAACTTTGCCATTGTTATTTCTGTTCAGCTGACTTGTGCTTGATAGAAGTCTTTCCTCCCATCTTTGTGGCCTTATCTGATAATGACCTGCTGTTGTTGGTTGTGAAGTTCACACACTTGCCTTACAAACATCCGTTTGCTGTGGGCGTCCATTTTCCCTCCAGCAAATGCACTTCAGATTGGATTGGATCGTAAATATAGACTTCCTCCTAGCACAATACCACGGGACCATGTACTGACTCATATATTTGGAAAATCTGGCCAAGAGAAGCATCCTCATTTGTGCGAGTATGTGGAAACGATTCCGCTCAGACTTTTAAATCAGCCAGAAAACCTTCAGTGGGACTGCCTCCTCTCATCCCGAGAGCGGTGCTGCGTCTGTCCTGACGCTGAACCCCAGCCGTCACATTTGCAGAAAATAAAAAACTGCTTTTTATCACAATAAAAATGCTCTTCTCGCAGCAGTTACACGTGTCTGCAAGACCTGCGGGTGCAAATACTTGTTAACTGAGGATATTTTTAGTAATAGGACTTAAATTAGTTGTGTATAACATTTTAAAAATGGTTAAAATAGGCATTTTGATAACCAAAAACTTGCAACTGAATACTAACTGCAGTGATTGGGATTGTCCACACAGATGATATTGGCTGTAAAACATAAAAATACCCGCTGAAACCCTCTCACTTCTCTTCCAGTCTTCCCCTGGATCGTAAATTATGCTAAGACCTCGTCCTCTTTTTGAGGGTCTGTGAATTCCTCTCTGAAACCAGGAGACCATTCCCCCTGAAAAATTCCTGTAATTTGTCGCCGGCCTGCCCCAGTAAACTTGCTCTGACCCCCCAGTGTTTGGCGGCAGAAACATTTATTCATCTATTCCTCCCTTTCGAGCCCCGTCCTTTAGGAAGATGTTTATCTTTGAGGTTGTTAACGTAATAGCACGGGAGGGCAAATGGCAGGTAAGCTGGTGCCAAGTCCCCCTCTCTTCTATTCTTTTGTAGGAGGAATCTGACAGGAACAAGGTAGAGGTTAACAAAGTACGACTGGGACAAAGACAGTCTGGCCCCTGCAGGTTCTTGTCACAGTCTCTGACCTCTCCGGGTCGCTTCACAACGGGATCCCAGATATGTAAAAAAAAAAAAAAAAAACCTGACAAAGATGTTTCACCTGCGAGAGCTGCCTTCAGCTTCACTGGAGCTGAAATGATGTGTCTCGGTGCGCCGCCGAAATGAAACTGACACTTACAGGGAAGATCTCTGCACTGAACTATGAACGTGAGACATTTGGAAAACCACATCTTTCAGCTCGAGATGAGAAAGTTTTAGCTTATAATTAGCTTTTCGTGCCACTCAATGCGGAAATTGCGTTTTTGAAATGGTTATCATGTAATTAAAGTAAAGCATTGGCATCTTAATTAGCATCTTAACCCTTGAAATTAAACACACTTATCCGACACTTCTGTGCCACAAAAGATACGTTCCTGACACTTTAAGATGCACTTTAATGCTGCCTGAAATGCTTCTTAGCAAATGGGGACACAAAGTAACAAGGCAATTTGCCATTTTGCTTCGTTAAAAGCTGCAAAAGCTCAGCAGTGAAGCACTTCACATCATTAAACACATTTAATCTATGATGAGGTGCCGAGAAAATGCGTCGTTAGCACAATATTCTTGGCGAGTGCTGCTCATCCTCTGTATTACAGTACAGGTTGCTTATTTAACGGTACAGCACACGTGACACTCGATGCCCCGTAAAAATCTGAACGTTAGTTTCACGTATAAACTGAACCAGTGAAATATCTGTGTGCTCTACACTCCACACTTCAAAGCCTCTCACATCATATCTCACATATCTATTACATTCACCCAGGGGCCACTTCTTCTTCTACTCCTTGCCGGGGTTATATGCGACTCACTTCGATATACAGCATGTCCATAAAAATCAATATTCCAGTTCACACTACGATACAAGTGACACTATTTTATTAACAAACAACAAAGAGAGAACTACAAGTTTCGCATGTAGCCTCATCAGACCCTCTTCATTCACCAATACAAGTTTTGCAATAATAAGCAACAGTTAGGACAATTCCACTGTACAAAACTATAATCTTACATTAACATTTTGAATAAGACAGTGAGATCCCCAAAAAATGTTTTACATCAGAATACAAAGTCTGGCCGACCCAGTCACAGTACTACAGAGGACAACTGTACGTACAGAATGTATACAGATACAAATTATAATACATTTCCTCATGAGATACATATCAAACCAGTAAGAAAACATTTAATTAGAAGAGGGTAACACAGTTCACTACTTTACAAAAGTCAGAATGTAAACAATGCCAGTAAATATTATAAATATCAACGATTTCAGAGCACATAGTACATAAATATCCTCATGATAAGATATGATCTAATTTATAGAAAAGGTAAGAAATATACTCAGAGAAAAGAGGTTACTATACAGAATCCATAATACATTACAAAAAGTCAGGAGATAATCATAATCAATAAGAGGGCCTTAGGCACTTAAGCCCAGCATAAAGTGATATATTATAAACCAGTTGTTCTGCTGCTGTCCGACTGCTGTCTGAGGCTCATCAATTGATCTTCAATACTCCACCAAAAACTTTACATTTCCATAAGCCAACCTGATGACAGGCATTGAAATAACTACATAGAAATGGCCAATCTTCTCTCTGATGGCCCTGATGACTCATCATAAAGGGACAGTCAGTAATTCATTGAAACTGTTTCATAACCAGTTAAAAGTGTGTTGTAATATCTCCTTTGCCCGTTGTAAAAATAGATGCTGTGGTCAGCAACAATAGTTCACCCCTTTTTAAACAAGCCTCAGGGCGAGAAACCAGCCATCACGTCATTGCGCTGCCGTCTAACCAGAGTTTTAACCCGCAGTCATCGAGTTCAGACACAAACAACAAGCTGTTTTTACTCCCTCCACCTTCCCCGGATGTGTTTGTTTGCGACACCGTTTTGGTAAATTGAATCCCAGCATCTGTCGGCGTGACACAGTCAGAATCGTGCAGTGAGAGTTTCACCTTCTTATGTTTAGTCAAACAGTAACTAAACCACGCGACCCTGACTGAATATGAGAATGAAGTCAAAGTCACTGAGCAGGAAGAGTGAGGCATCACCAGAAACCGCACAAAGAGCACTCCTTAAAGGGTGAGGTATCTGATCGGCAACACATTCTGAGCTATGATTTAACAGTAATAGTTTGAGTTTCCTTATGGTGAGTTAAGAAAAGCATCCAGTGTGAGGCTTACATGTCTAGGGCCTCCGGAGCCATTAAATTAGCTCTGCGACTCTCCGTTAAGGGTGAATTAAAGGACAAGACACATATAAGGCTTTAAGCTGAGTTCGGCTCTCACTCCAGATGTTCGGAGCTGACTTAATGTATACATTTCCAAATAAGTACAGAGCTCTCCTAGGGTGTGAGGAGTGACATCAACAGAGTTAGGTAACACACAGAGGATGAGTTATTCTATAGGAAATGGTGACAGACCAATCCCTTCCTCTCTTATTGGATAGATAGACCCCCAATCCACCAAAGTGACCAATCAGAAGAAGTAAGTTGGTGCAGGCGAATGGACTTTAAAAAGGCCTGCACAAGCAGAGAAAGGGGGGTGGTAACTTGTAGATTTCCTAAGATCGAAGGAGAGAGGATTTCTGATAGAGCAGATGGCAGAGTATTTGGTATAACTTTGTCATGGATTTGAGAACACCAGGGTGTGGCCACACTGGTTCGGACGCAGGCTTGAGATCTGTTTCAATAAAGATTGCTCTATCATTCCACCCAGCCTTGCCTCCGCAGAATTCTTTCTATCTTCAAACTATACACCGACACCTTTGATGGAGACAGCCCAGATACAACACTTGGCGTCGCGAACAGACAGCTGTTGACAACTTGGACACACGACAGGGGTCCAGAGACTGACCTTCACCCCAATTGGCCAACAAGGTGAGCTTTTTCGCTCTAAAGGGGTCAAATTCATACCCTGGACGAGACTGTCTGTGTTTTCCAATGACTGTCAAGCTGAAAATTACCAAAATGTGGGGAATTGGGCAATAGGTGTTTAGTTTGTTGATACGGTTCTGTCTAAATTTATAAATTAAAGAAGTAAAGAAGAGAAGAATGTCAGGATAATGTAGAGAGAAGAAAAGAGTACTGACAAAAGAGAAAAAGAGAATAAGGGAAACCGCTGTGACAGCAATGAGTGGACTGGTTGGAAATACGATGCAGACAGTGGCAAGCTAGGCGCTAAGTTTACATGGTCATAAGTCATGCGTGAGATCAGTCACCATTCGCTTCATGGACGGTTGTCTCAAAAAGTAAAAGAGCAAGTGGTGGACTGGAGGCTCCTAGTCTGGGTCCAATATACCATGTTGCTAGAGTTGTGAAGTTAAAAGAGTAAAAAAGTAAAAAGAGCAAGTGGTGGACTGGAGACTCCTTAGTCTGGGTCCAATATACCATGTTGCTAGAGTTGTGAAGTTAAAAGAGTAAAAAAAGTAAAAAGAGCACTTGGTGAACTGGAGACTCCTTAGTCTGGGTTCAACTGCCGAGGAGCTAGAGTTGTGAAGTTAAAAAAGTAAAAAGAGCACTTGGTGAACTGGAGACTCCTTAGTCTGGGTTCAACTGCCGAGGAGCTAGAGTTGTGAAGTTAAAAAAGTAAAAAGAGCAAGTGGTGGACTGGAGGCTCCTAGTCTGGGTCCAAAATACCATGTTGCTAGAGTTGTGATGAAATTAAGTTGAACATCGTTTGTTAAAAGATGTTTTTCGGGGGCCGGCCCGGGTTTTGTGTTCAGTGTTTGTTGTGTTTGTTGTGATTTCTCATGCATGCGGTGAGATTCACCTAACGTTGTGATGCATAAATTAGTCTAAAGGATTAATTCTAAGTTATTTATAAAGGTGATGATGTGGTGTGTTGAAGCGCATTACAGTTTTGTTTTACAATCTAGAAGGTAACAATTCGATTCTTGTTTTGGTTATATTTTTAAAAGTGGAGAAATGACTGAAAATTAGTTATTAAAACGATCCCTCGTCCTCTATTTAAACAGATAATTATGCTTCGTATGTGTTTTTACCTTCAGCTAAGATTGTCATTGTTAATCAGAATTAGGTCTCAAAAAGACCTGCCTGATAAAATTCAGGCAAAATAAAACTAAAATATGCAGATTTAGACAGGATTTTACATAGAGGGACTATGAATTCGTGTAAATTGGCAGTATAATAAAGCAAATGAAGGATTGGTGGTATGGAAACGTGCCCATCAATAAAGTTTTAACTTTTATGCCCAAATAGCACTATTAACTACCAAAAAAAAAAAAAAAGTGGGGGAACCTTACGGTAGAAATAGTAATGAAAAGTTAAGGGTATATTATGTGGAGAGAGGTGAAAAAAGAGGGCAGCACGGTTGTGCAGTGGTGTGTGGAGTTTGTATGTTTTTCCCGTGTACGCGTGGGCTCTCTCCGGGTACTCCGGCTTTCTTTCACATGTTAAAGACATGCAGGTTAGGTAAATTGGTGATTCTAACTTGTCCAAAGGTTTGAATGATAGTGTGAGTGAGGTGAAGAAAAGAGCTTGTTCAGGGAAGAATTAAGCTGAAATATGATGGAAAGGTGTAATGTTAGGTTAAATATGTATGTGAGATGTGCGCTAAAATGTTATGTATCTTCGTTGGATTAGGGATCCAACTTAGTGTTTTTTTGTTGCTATTGAGCAGTGTATGAGTGATTACCCGGGTATGTTTGTTGATTTGTTTTAATGTAGAGAAGTTAAGTGAATACGCTAAGTAAGCATTTGTGGACGTACGGACAATTGTTTATTTGGGTGACTGCTACAGCTGGTCAAAGTATGAAGATGTTGTTCTATTCACTGTTACTTCCACATACACGAGTGGGAAGCTGTGATGTAAAGTAAAGGAGAATTAGTTGAATCAGAGAAATCAATATCTCAAGGCCTAAATACTTAATACTAAAATTTGAACACATAAACCATTACAGATTTGAAGGCAAGAGATAAAACGCATGATTGGAGTAGTGTGACAAAAAGTTGACCAAAGTACTAACATGGCTGGGTATTTGAATATATTGGGGTATCCAAAAGCTGTGTAGTTAGACATATATGCAAAGGGTGCGTATATTTTTGTACTGAGATAAAACTAAACCATACATCATTTGCTCTAAATACATCTCCTTAGAGCAAATGGTTCAAATTTAAATTAATTACGGGAGAAAGTTGTCGTGGACCTGTTAATATTTTATTTAAGGCGAAGTTTTTGTCAAAAGATGCCTGTTTGAATGTTGGCAGATAAAAAGTGTTAATTTATGATTGACAATGGGCCCAGTCAGTTGTTTTTGTCTTTCTCTGTGGCTGACATGAGTTCACAGTGCGCGTGCCCGCGGAGTAGAGAGAGAAGTGAGCAGAGAAAGGAGGGGCTGTGAGCAGCTGGTGTGTGAACGCGCGGACACAGAGAGCGTCCCTGTAACCTGTGTTGGAGTGTGTGATCACTCCCCCTCCCATACTCACATACAGATAAACCAGTATAGCTGTTCAAAGCTTTAATGATTTCATGTTTGGGTAATTTAAAATAAAACGGATTTGTATGAATGAAATAATAATGATGTTAAACTGAATCTGTGTAATGTTTATATTACTTGGATGGTGATAAAGAAGTGACATTCTCGGCTTCTTCTTAGTATGGATAAAATAATTGTTTTCATTTGTGTTTTTCTTCTTCTTCTTCCTATATATCTGGGACGTGAGAGTCCAAGAAAGAAAGTATAACATCTAAGGTCGGAGCCTACTGGGGGACGGATGAGAATCACCAGGCCCCTGTTATGTTGACCGGTGTCATCCGCATGTGTGGCCCACATTAAATCTGCCAGGCTCGTGCAATTTTATCCACAAACTCTTTAAGCACACATGCACAGAAACACCCCTTTGAGGTAATGAAGATAGAGGCACACACATACACATATACACACTCCCATGTAAACACACAGGCGCACACACTCACATATGTTTAATGTTACAACAATTACATCTACACAAAGTGTTTTTGCACATACGTGTGGAGTACTAACTAGGAAATGATAACAAGTGAAACTTGGCAACTGACCAATTATAATATAATATCAGCTGTTAACAGTGATCTTATTATCCGAGTATATAATTTGATTTAACATTGGATGAGTTAATATCTGATAAAGTCTGAATTGTTTAATAGTTGTTGAAGGACATAAATATCATGGTGTAGAAGGTGGGGAGATTGGTGCAGATATCAGAGACAGTTTGTCAGTTCTCAGTGGGAACTGGTGGACTTTTTGGTCTCTATTTTTATTGTATCCTCACAGATAGTCGAGTTAAGAAAAGTTATAATTTTACTAGGGCAATACATTACTGGTTTTCTCTGAGGTTGGCAAATTTATTCCATTTTCCTTTGGTGAAATGTGTTTGTGGTGACACAGTGCTTTGAAAACATATCTCTAATTGATTGAATTTGATTTAGGTGACCTCCTGGGATAGATTGAATTATTTTTCCTTTACTAGTGTCGAAGAGTTTATGACCAAGAAAGTGAAAGGATATAATTTCATCATGCTAAAGATGAGCTCTGGATCTTCAAGAGCAGCTACCCCGGTTGGCATGGTGCAGAAAAACAACCCCTCATTATAAGGATTACAGAAGTATCAAATTAATGGCATAAGCATTGGCCGGAATTTGATCAACCCTGGCCGGTGGATGGAACACTTAATGAATGAATGAATCCTCTGTTTTTTTCAGGGAAGGACAATTGAGAGCAAGTAGTTTTTTCCAATGACGCCCTGAGTATAAAATACATGAATACACATACACAATATGATTATTAATCACAATTACATTCAGACTGTAGAACATTGAACAATAAATATTTGAAACTATCTAAAGAAATAAGATGATTTAGTTCAAAAGCAAGCTGTAAGTCACTCCACTTCTGAGGGGCATAGACCTGAAAAGCAGTCTTTCCCAATACGGTTTTTACAGTGGGAACATTTGAAATGAAGGACTCTAGTGAACGAGTGTGTAAATTACAAAAATTAGATAAAATTGGTGAGATAGTCAGGTAAAATATGCAGAAGGGCTTTGATAAAAATCATGCAGTGCTGTTTCCTCCTTACAGATAAAGATGGCCATCTAACTTGTCGTAAAGAACACAGTGATGAATTCTAAACTCATCACCTATAATAAAGTGAGGTGCAGAATGATATACTGCATCAAGGGGCTTTAAAGTTGAGAGAGCAGCATGCATGTAGATGACATTCACATAATCTAGAACAGGTAAAAAAGTGGCCTGAACAAGTTGTTTTCATAAGTTCTGTTACGATGAAATAATGATAATTTACTCTTTAGTTTCTATTTAGTTAAGAAATATGAATTTTAAATCAGATGCCCAGATATTTGTAAATGGAAACCCTTTCAATAGGAGTCCCATTCAATGTAGAGATACTACTGTCTATAAGAGAAGAAGGTGACATTTGTGAATAACATGTATTTTGTCTTTTTGGGATTAAATAGTAATTTGAAGTTAGTCAGAGCTTGCTATATAATGTGAAAATTGGACTGTAATTCAGAGGTAATTAAAACAGTACAGCTGCTTGTATCCACATATAAGGTGGATAGCTAATGATATCTAAAGAAAAAAGGGAGAAGCTTGCGGAGGAATCGGGTATTTTGGGTGTGCGGCTTAATTGGGTTCAGATGAACGGTTTGGTCGACTGCATAAACAAGCACTGCTCAGCTCTGGTTGCATAATTGTGGGATCACAAGGAGCGACTATGAAAATAAACAAGGATGAGTATCTTGGTAAAGAGTATGACATTGAAGGAGGCATCTCACACGTGACTCGGATGACAGCTAAAGACTATGAACAGAAACATGTAGGAGCAATGATGGCAGAATCAGAAGATGCCACTTTTGTTCCAATGAAAGAAAACCTTGCCACCTGGGAAGGTAAAGATCAGAGGTTCATAAAAATGACAACCACAGGCGGTACAACTGACACGAATCGAGGTTCAGTGTCAAGTCAGATGTGGATCGCCTGAAAGAAGAACGGTTCCAGAATGTTTGTGGTCACAACATACCACTGACAGTGGACTCGTGAAGTCAGCCCAGCCTGTGAAAGTTGGGCTCTGACCAGAAGCCTGACCTCCATGGAAGAACCAGTACTCACTGAAGGAGGAGGCAATCCAGGTGATGGAACCACAAATTAAAGGGCTACTACAAGCAAATGTCTTGAAGATAACTCAGAATCCTTGAAGCAACATACCGTTGTTGCCTGGAAAGAAACCAGATGACTCTTATTGCTTGCCGTATAATTTAAGAGCAGTGAATGAGGTTGTGGCTGACTTTCCGGCATGTGTGCCTGATCCACGTACCTTATTGGCTCAGATTCCTCCAAAAGCTATGCACTTCACAGTGTTAGATCTGTGTGGAGCTTTCTTCAGTGTTCCCCTTACTGTTGAATCCCAGGGATTGGTTGGTTTCGCACATTAGAGACAATTTTATCAATATTGGAGGTTGCCTATGGGATATAAACACAGCTCCATGTGTCTAATAGGATATTGGAAGAACATTTAGAGGGTGTAGGTTAGAAATTGAAGAGCACTATTATTCAGCATGTGGATGACATCATCATCTGTTTACCAGACAGAGAGACGTGTCATAAGGATTCAGTTAAATTACTGCAGATTTGGCACAAAAGGGACACAAGGTTTCCCAGAAAAAGCTACAATATGTACAGGAACAGGTGATTTATCTGGGACATACAATAATTTAGGAATACAGGGAATGATAAGATCCACTGTAACCTTACTTAGACATTGGATGCCTACAGAGCATTCAAATCAATTAAACAAAGATTACAGGAGGCCTCAGCATTTGCACTGCCAGATTACTCTAAACATTTAGTATTATATGTACCCAGGTCCACTGGGGGTAGATTTGCGTGTGTAGTTCTTAGTCAGCCAACAGGTTGAAGTCACGTTACTTTATTAAAGGGACACTGTGGAATTATTTCTCCCATTTAGTGGTTAGATTTCATTTTGCATCCAAACGAATGCTGCTCTCTAGTGCCTCGCGTTTTCAAATGTGCGTTGCAGCCTGTTGGAACTACGGCAGGCGGGAGGTGTCAAGATTCAAGAAGCTGTGACAACAACATGTCTTCAAACAGCACTTCATCAAGTTTAGTTTCGGGTGATGAGGTACGTTATTTCAAACAAACTTCAAACTGCAGCTGACGAGCGCGTCTGGCTAAGCTCCTTCTCCGTTCCACAGTCACGCTGGCTCTGAGTGAAAACGCCTTTAGCCTTATCTGTACCACATAGAGCTTTTTGTCCCTCTCACCAGCTCATCGTTTTTTATAGAGCGGAAGGACATGGAAGCCTCCGTAGAGCTCACCCGTCCTATGGAAATACAGAGAAGTGATTCTTCCCTCAGGAGGAGAAGTGAGATTGTTGGCAGAGATCATTGTACACCAATGAGGACTTATTTATGAACGTAGACGTTGATTTGAGGTAATAAATTACTTAAAACACTACACAGTGGACCTTTAGTACCCAGAGGTGGATTTTGTTTGTAGTAGAATTCTCATACACACATAGGGAAAAAACATAGAGGAACATCACACACATCATCCAATTTAGGACAGTGGCAATTGAAAAATGGCAAATTAAAAAGTTCTTACAGGTTTAGATCATACTAAGATAATGAAGTGAACTAAAATACTGAGAGTAAAAAAAAATAATAAAACAAAATAATTAGTGAAAATTGTTGAGGTTGTAAAAACATATATAATGGGTTAAAATATAAGTAAATAAGTGAATAAAATAAATACAGTAATGAGTAGATAAATGAAAGCCGCAAAAATCACCTGTGCAAAATATAGTTCCTCAGTGTAATGGCTGCAGGGGCCAAACTGTTTTTGTGTCTTTTTGTTTTATACCTAGGGATTGTAAACCGGCACTTAGAGGCGAGAAGCTGAAATTCAGTATGCAATGGATGGGAACTGTCATTTAAAATTGAACCACATATGTGCTATAGCTGTTTTTATATAAGGTCTTCATGTTGAGCTGTGGCTCACCAATCAGCCTGCTTGACCACTTTACTATTTGGTTGAGTGAGGTTTTATTAAAGGTTTCAAGATCAGGCTGCCAGTGTAAAAATTAAAACTGATTTAATAAAAGCATGTTAAAAGAAGGTTGTGATAGATTTGCCAATGTGAAAGCGACTTATTTTCCTTAAACAGAACAGACATGCGGGGACGAGTCCCCAACCTGTCGTCTACTATTCCACTGCTTACTCAGAAGTGGAATGGGGGTTATCCGGCGACAATCCGTACACATTATAGTCTAAGAAATCTTTTGGATCATGGTAAAAACGCTTTGACTATGTCTTGGCTTAGAGACTAACATAGGCAACAGGAGGATGTCATTTTAGTAAGGTGCCCTATAGTAGATTTTGCTGAACATTTGCCAACCCCAGAGGATGGGGAACCACATGATTGTGTCAAGAAGCAAATGGGCAAGCCCATGTTGCAAGGGGGGAAGTTAAGAGAGAAATCCTAAAGGAGTAAGGTTTTTGGGTACTATACTTGTTTAAACAAATTGATCATGTTATAGGCAGATGTACAATCTGTTTGAAAAACAATGTTAGGAGAAGTGCGACTGGTTATAATACAACTTTAAAAGGTTCCATGCGTGAGTTAGTCATGGACTTTGTTAATATGATAAAACCAAGTGAAGGTAAGAGATACACGCTAGTTGTTGTCAGACAGATTTTCGCGATGGCCTTAGGTTTGTCCTATCAAGTGGAAGGATGTTTAGTCTGTTGCCATGTTCTTATGTCAGGAAGTTGTAAGTTGATGGGGACTTCCAGAACGTATATCTTCAGATAATGGGAGAGAGTTTGTGGATAAAACAATAAAATTAATCCTACGAAAATTGAGAATTCAACAAAGTTTAGGAGCAGTCTATCATCCTCAAAGCCAAGGTATCTGTGGAAAAAATTAATGGTGTTCTGAAAAACTGTATTGTCAAAATCTGTCAACACACAGGTCTAAATTGGGTAGAGACACTTCCGCTCATATTGATGGTGTGTCGTTCAAGCAAACTTCGAGAGAGAGTCTGTCCCTTTTGTAAGACGGAATGAAGGCGTATGCCAAATATTTGACTAATCTACAGGATATTCATGTATATTTCCGACAGGCAAAAGCGGGAGGAGGTGCTAGATTAAGCTTGAGGAGCAAAAAGAGACAGAGGGAAACCTGGAGTTTATTAAAACACTAGGGTCATAAATGAAGCTGGTTAGTATCCAGAGGGTGTGTAATACTAATGTTAAATGATTTATCAGACTGAGTTTTCAGTTATTGGTTTAACAAAGGCATATTTTAGCATTTCTGGTCATTTTGACTCACAGTTCTGGGTTGCTTCCATTATCAATGAAAAACTTTATTCTTGGATGCAGATGCCAAAGGGTTTTCTTTTTCAGTCCAACTCTGTTTGTCATGGAGTTGGGAGGTGAGCATTGGCGGCCATTGTGTGATGATGCACATGTTAGGATGTTGACAATGGTTGTGTATATGTTTTCCTAAATAGGGACATTGTCAAACTGAGACAGTGTCTCTACTTTGTTTTCTGGCAGAAAACAGTCCTAAAGTTTTGAAGGACAAGTTGCAACTCATTTCACAAAATTTAAGGTGTTAGTATACTCCGGAGGTTGCGAATTGGATCCTGATTACATCCAGACAATCTTGGATGTTCAAAAACTGTGAATGAAAAACAAACGATTGCCTTATTGGATTTAGCAGGCTATTGTTGTCCATGGATTTATAATTTTGTGGAGATCTCCCCACCCATGTATGATTTCACACATGGGGGAAACATTTGACCAAGACTGACGTTGACTGACTTGTAAGACAGAGATAGCCTCTACTGACTTAAATCTACTTAGATAAAGCTTGATGCATTTTTGTTTAGGCCTCCTAAACCATAGTTATCTCTGAAAGATTAAAAATGGAAAAACAATTAATAATCTTTTTCTGAAATGTGGTGGTTTATTTGAAAACCCCTGCCCCATGGTGGCAAATAGTGATTAATAGATCATTAATTAAAATAACTTTCCACCACAGACAGGGCTATAGTAAAATTGTCAAAGGCCCACAGCTGATATAACCATGTGTCATCTAACTGTTTGTGTTCTGCATGTTGCTCTTGGAAGAACTACTCACCTAATCAAAGCATGGGTATTGAACTAACAGATGTGTTACTAACAATGTCTCATATCACCCTAAAACGATGTACAGTCCTTAACACATGAGTTTTGCTTTCTACAGCTCAGGATGGAGAACCACATCAATGTCTGGAAGGGGCAGATACTGTGTCAAAACAACGAAGCATTATTTGACACACTTCTCATTAAATCTAATTCTGTCCTTTTCCTAGATGATTCTGTTGAGAGACAGCCGACCAAAGGATCTCCTTATGTCTCATAAGCAATATGTAATTCCTAATAACGTGTCTGCTCAGGCAGTTGAAAATGTTGCAATAACTTGTGTTTTTCTTTTTAGGAACAGGAAAGGACGTTGCAGTTAAAGTTTAATCTTAAGCATTATTAACCACTGTCTGTTTGTGTAGTGATATGCAAATATGAAGTTCATACAGGTTTTGTGGACCCAGTGCAGCTCCAAAGGTGGCTGCTTTTACATCGACCTCCGAAGGGTTAAGAGGA